>JAEIFT010000032.1:0-1406236 GCA_018904225.1 Lordiphosa mommai | reverse complement strand
TGTGCCAAAGTTTAAATACACTTGAAAAGTTTGCTCAACTGATTTAACCGGTAAAAATATATAGGATATAGATTTCAGATATTTAAAAATATTAAATCATTGATAATAAAAAATTTGATACTATAAAAACTTTTCTGAGAAAAAACATATGTTCCTACCGATCGGTCCTATGGCAGCTATATGCTATAGTCATCCGATTTTGATAAATTTTTTCAAAATTATGTGAAAGCATATAAAACTAATATATACTAAGATTGGGGGACGCTACGATAAAAAACAAAATTTTTCCTCACTAAAGTAGTTTTTTGACCGACCGTTTATATGGCAGCTATATGCTATAGTCATCCGATTTTGATAAATTTTTTTCAGATTTGTGTGGAAACATATAAAACGCAAATATATACTACGGTGGAGACGCCACGATGGAAATCAAAAAGGTTTTCTCACAACGACTTATTTTTTCGACCGATCGTTCCTATGGCAGCTATATGATATAGTCATCCGATTTTTATAAATTTTTCACAATTATGTGGAAGCTTATAAAACAATATACCAAGATTAATTGCGCTGCGATGGAAAACAAAAAAGTTTTTCTAATGGGCTAAATGTGTTTGAAATTAAGCAGAAACTTGGGACTTATTCTTGAATCAAGATCTAAGCGTGATTCAAAGACATTCCACATACTTGAACCAGAACTTAAGTGTATAGCCTCGCCGACGACATAATTTCGCCCAGTACATTTGAAATCAAAATTATGTCGAATTTTCCTGAAGGAATTATGTCGTTTTTTTCTAGCGGAATTATGTAGTCGGAATTATGTCGTTCACCCGATTATCATATCCCTTGACGAATATTTTAAGTCGATTTGACTAGAAAGTATTTAGTAGAGGTGCACACGTGAGCAATTTTTTCGTCCCGTAACGCAAGATTCACGAAATAAAAATATCTTCACGCACGATTGATGCACGATTAAAGGAGAGGTCACGAATGATCACGCACGATAAACCCCCAAATTTTTCGGGTTACCCATATATGGACTAGCACCAAAAACCACATGAAAACCAATAAAAACATTACGAGTCGCAATAGGTTCATTTTGCTCATCTCCAATAAACAACATAAACCTCGAAGCTAATGTACCCACGGTTGCTACAAAGCTCAAGATTTAATACATCTGACCTTCATAAATGCAACAAAACAAGGTCCAAAAGGGAAACCCGCCTGGCATCTTAAAAACTCAACAGTAGATACGCATCTTAGAACATTAAACAAATCTAATACATGCAAGGACATTTTTAAAAGAGAATTTAACGAAACAAAGTACAATTTAAGCAACTATACTTTCCTGTATACTGATGGGTCTTTCAACATGAACAGGAATTTATAAAGCTAGCGATTTTACCCTATAATAGCTATGCTAGTTATCGGCCAGTGCTGCCCATCGTAATTAATTGTTTTGCTTATATCTCGACTATCGTTCATCTGATCTGGAAATGGAGTATAGTGGATCGATGTTAAATGACGATTAAAATGTATGCCCAAATGGTTTGAACAATCTATTTTTAAAATTATAGGAGATATGACGATTTTTTTAAATTGTGGGGGTGGCAACTCTGCTATTGTTCATCTGATCGGAAAAGGATGTATGAGAGCTTACTGAGTTTTGATAAGTAGAATATATGTCTAGAAGGTTCTAACAATCTATCTCTAAAATTGCGGGATATTTGAGGTGTTTTTCAAATTGCGGGGTTGGCAACTCTATTATCGTTCATCTGATCGGAAAACGATGTATGGAGACTCGATAAGTTATGATGAGTAGAATATATGTCTAGAAGGTTCGAACAACCTAACTCCAAATTTGTGGAAGATATGAGGTTTTTTTCAATTTGCGGGGAAGGCAGGGGGCGTGGCAAAAATCAAAACTAAACTTGATCTGCCTGCAAGTATAAGAAATATATGTTCCATACACCTCAAACCTCTATCTCTTACCATCTCTGAGATCTCTTCGTTCATACGGACAGACGGACATGGCTAAATCGACTCGGCTGTTGATGCTGATCAAGAATATATATAGTTTATATGGTCGGAAATGCTGTTACATACATTTGCACAAATCCAATATACTCTTCGTACCTTCGGTACAGAGTATAACAAACGTTTGCTATGGGCAAAACAACGAAATGACTGGGTACAGCGACAGTGGAACACCATAATTTTCAGCGACGAATCAAAATTTGATGTGTGTGTCGGGTATATTTATATATTCTTTCTTAAGCGAGTTTTTTGGCATGAGAATGCATTTCTGCATTCTGAAGGTATAGGAGAGCTTCACTTTATAGATGGAACCGTCCGTAAGTACTGAAGAATAAGTCAACATTTTACAAAATCTTTAGGTTCAGAAACAGCTGACAGCCTTATTTTGAGCCTCATTGAAAATATTAAAGCTATATTAGCGTTAGCTCGAAGATATATCCGTTGACCAAATTCTACCGAACGTAGAGCTCTTGCTGTCGCGAGAATAGATAGATGAGTTGCCTGAATGCATAGGCTAGTATATGTCACAGAATTTTCATTGTCTGAAAAGCTGCTACAAGTCATACTACTCAAGAACAAGAACACCAGTACGGCTTAATATTTCAAGCAACGTGGGACCGAAATACATTTATTCGGCATATGGTTGTTGGTTGGCCCGAAAGTGTACAGTGGATTTTATAAAAATTGCTTTATTTCAATTTTTTTAGAGTGTTTAAGGTGCATTTCCAGCAAGGAAGTGAACTGGCACACTGAAAAGCTCAGCCTGAGAGCTGATTTCATTAAATCATTTAGTATGACCTTTATTTCCTTACTTTTTCTGGGCACACTGTTCGTTTTGAATTAAGCAGATGTGACAGCTGTTCGACAAAATCAAATCTAAATCAGTTAAAGATAATTTAACAACCTTTCAGAAATATATATGTTTGTTAGCTACCATAATCCCAATAATAATGGATAGGCATTGTATTTCGTACCGGTATACCGAAATGAAAACCAATATACCAATACGAAATTAAATTAAACTGGATTCTTAACGGAACCTTTTACCGAATCGGAACCGAAATTCGATTTGGTGTGATTCCCTGCTTTAGCCTGATTTGAAAACCTTATATGGGGGCTATAATAGGCTAGTATTTTATATACGATTGATATTAAACTTGATTGTACTCTCTATAAAAAATAACAAGAGGAGGTACACTCTAGGTAAACTAGATCAAGGATCGATCCTGCCTAAACTATTCTTGATAAAATGCATGGTAATTGTTTATAATAAGCCTCTCCACTCCAAAACTTCGGCAAATTGTTTTCTCTCGATTGCATAGCTCACAAAAATCAAAAGAATCCAATGCGTAGACTGATAAATGTGACCACTGCGCGATTGATTGGGTATTTTAAAGAATTTAGGTAAAGAAATTATTATACTCTGTACCAAAAATTATGTTGGATTTGTGCAAATGTAATGTATCTTGATCAGCATCAACAGCCGACGCGATATAGTTAGGTCCGTCTGTCTGTACGTATGAACGCTGAGATCTTAGAGATGGTAAGAGCTAGAGTTTTGAAGTGAATGGAACCAGGGCTGCAAAGGCAAATAATTTTATCGGGGGTCAGCTTCGCGGGTTAGAACCAAAATTTACCAATGGTTAAGGTTCAGAAATTAAAGTTCGAACCTTGGTTCGTCTGAATTTTTTCCAAATTTGTAAAGAAGACTAATAAAATTGTTAAAAATATACAAAAAAAATTTCAGAATTTCAGACTTTTTGTTTCTTGAACATACGAGTTCAATTAATTTCATTTATATTTTAATAGTATTATTTTTTCGAGCAATTTTTAGTCTATACTCCTTAATTATCAATAAAATGGCCGCTTAACTAAGACTTGTAACTTTTTTTTGAACCGAACCGTAAATTTTGGTTCGGAACAGGTTCAGGTACAGCTATTTTTTTCAAAAGAGGTTCGGTTCAAGGTTCGGTTCACAGTAAAAGAAAAGTCGGAATTCCGGGTTTGAACCGGTTCGATTCAAAACCGATTTGCAGCCCTGTATGTTAATTTTCAATTTTTTTCACGCCCCCGCAATTTAAAAAAAATTCTATCTCCTACAATTTCAGAGATAAATTGTTCGAACCATCTAGAGAATAATTCTACTCTTGATTATTAATCTATCCACCATACACCGTTTTCCGATCAGATGAGCGATATTCGAGTTATAGGCAAAACAAAGAATTAGAATGGGCCACACTGCTCGCATTCGTGATGGGTAGCACTTACACAGTTTTTGTGAAAGTTATCAGGTTTATACAAAACTTGAATAGGTACAGAGTATATGTTTGATTCTTTTCTAAAGAATATATAATTGAATCCAGGAAATCAAACCGAATCGAATTTCGGTTCAGGTTTTGGTAAGTACCAAAACTAATGTTTCGGTTCTAGTTTGTTTCGGTATTCGGTTCCGTATCGGTACCTTGGTTTTTATTTCGGTATACTGGTACCAAATTTCTTAATTTTGTAAGCATTTTTCCCTGAAATCCCTGATTGAAGCAATAAAACTGAAATGACAAAAAAAAACTCAGAACCGAAACTGTACCGGTACAATGTTTCGGTTCTTTTCGGTTCCAAAAATAAAGGTTCCGAAATACCGGTTCTCAAAAAATAAATAATAACGGTTCCGGTTCTGGTTTTGAGTTTCAATCGGTTCTTTTCGGTATACGGTTCCGGTTCGGGTTCCGGTTTGACACCCTGATACCAAACATTAAAAAATTACGGTTCTTTCGGTTCCAAAATAAAGGTTCCAAATACCGGTTCTAAAAAAAAATAATACTCGGTTCCGGTAGTTTTAATCGGTTCTTTCGGTATACGGTTCCGGTTCGGGTTTCCGGTTTGACACCCTGATTGAATCACATTTGCTTTTGTAATTTAGGCAATAGTTTCATAGAAAATTGTGTGTGAAAATAATATTTCTCAACTATTTTCCACACTTAACACAGATTGTGGTAAAATCAATGAATCAACTGAACCGCAGCCACGTCGATTAGGACGATGATCACATTTTATAAATTAAATATTTGTCATTAAGGATCACATGCTATTTCAGCAAGGACAAAGTGTTAAATAAAATTTTGAGACAAGGAAAACATCAGAAGAGTTTTCCACCCATTTTCCGACTTTGGGGGTAGATTGGAGTTTGTGGTTTATTTTTTGACCTAAACCTTGAACTTTAACTAGGTAAGAAAAATGAGTAATTTTTCCCATACTAATGGATGGCAATTATGTCCAAGGAAAGGACCTCCAAATAGATGGAAATTTATCGTAAAAAAAATGTGTAATTATTTATATTAATATGTACCAGTGGTGATCCGATCCAGTCGTCAAGTCCCCCCCATGCCCAAGGTTCCCCACATTTGCTGCTCAACAATTGGCACCCAGTGTGGTTGTTGTTGTTGTTGTGGTTGTTGGGCCCGGCCCAGAACCAGGACCGGGACTATTACATGTTGACGTTGATGATGGTGAAGCAGCAGCTATCGTTGTTGTTGTTGTTGAATCATCGGCTGTTGTGGACAACACACTATTGTCACCATAGAAACGCGGCTCATCATGTGCCTCGGCCGCCGGCGAGGCGGTGTCTTCATCTGTGTCATCATCATTGGAGCTATCACCGGCCGGTCCGCTACCGCTGGTCGTATTCAAATGCTTACGTGCACCGCCGCCAGCAGCCACTGACACTGTCTCATCATCAGCTGCACCGCTGGGCGTATGCTTGAGCCGCTCATGGCAGGCATCGCAGACACGCAATGCTTTTGTACTCTGCTGCGGCAGCAGGAACTTCTTGGACGAACAGCCGGCACAGACAACCGCTCCACAATTGCGACAATGGTGGCGTCGCTGCACAAAAGTAAACTGCGTCTTCTTGCAGTGCATACAAATGCTGGCATCCGAATCGGGCACCCAGACGGCTGCATGATTTTCCACCGGCTTCTTGCCGCTCTTGCGCAACAAATCCTCCACACACTTGTTGATGTGAGCCATCCATTCCTGTTTCTCGGTACTGGTGGCCGCATAAACCACAAAGGATTTGGTTGTGGTGCGTATATACCAGCCGTTGCGATATTGCTGATTATCCACTATCGATTCCAGGGATACCTCCTCGAGTGGCATGATATGCTGTTTGTTGTACTTCTTCTTGCCAATTACAATGTTGCCATAGACCAAAATATCATTGAAGAGAAAGAACTGACGGGATTTGGGACGCTTGCGGCACATCTTTGTTAGGACACCCTCGCCGACCAGCACACGGCCGGGTACGGCCAAGGGGACACCGGAGCTGCCGAAGCAACTCTCCACGGAGGTAATGCGTCGAGAGTTGGCCTCAGAGTTGACAAGACGATCGACCATGTTGGCGAAAGTTTGGTTTTGCTTTTCTTAGTGTGTGTGTGGGTGTGTGTGTGTGTTTTGCTTTGTTGCTTGGCTTCTTGCCCCTCCCGCGACTCAAGAGCTAAGGCTCATTAAAAAAAAAAAAAACGGAAAGTACTTCAACTGTGACGACAGACAGCTTGTGTGTGTGTTTGTGTAAGTGTGTGTCGGTGTGTGTGTGGGCGCAGCTGTGGCAAATCCTTGTGTAGTTTCTCGACCAAATTGTTGCACTCTCTTTTATGCAATGCACATAATAAATATCAACTGCCGTTTTTTTTTTCTCCTCTTTCTTTCTTATTTTTATTTTCCTACGCCATCCGTTCGTTCGTTCGCTGCTCGCTCGCTCATGACTCACTCACACCACTAACAGCAGCACAACAGCAACAACAACAACAAAAACTTCCGTGTGGCTATTGTTGTTTATTCTTCTGCTTCTTCAGCTATTGCTGATTTAAGTATATTAATTAACCGAAAATTTTGTTAAAGCCTAACATAAAATAAAAACACAAAAGTTCTTTAAACAACACAAATCAAAATATTAATTGTTATTCGACAATTTATCGATAACACAAAGTTTAGCTATCTTTTCAATAGAGTTGAGCTCGTGTCGTGATTTTGCTGCGTGACACTAATATGGTTAATAAGCATATCACGATAAAAAAATTAAAAATTCATCAAAATAAAATAAAAAAGCTTTTTACATTAAAAAAAAAAGGAAAATCTATAAAATGCAAAAAATAATAATAAAAAAAAAATGTTAAATTTTTCCATCAAAACAAACATTTTTTTAAGCTATAAAATGCAGGAAAAAATTCAAAAATAATTAAAATAAAAAACTTTTTAACATCAAATACTAAAAATTTTTTAATCGAATGCAGGAAAAAGGTAAAATAAATCCCGGCGATTTTTGTTAAGCAAATTTTTTGTCTGCTGGAGTTTTTTTTAGTCTTTTATGCCTTAATATCCCTGAATATGACTAATTTTGAACCTCGTTCAACCAGTCTAGCTGTGCCTAGTTACAAATTTAATATTTTTAATAATTTTGAGATCTCCCGTAGGTCGAATTTCGAGCAAAATATAAGAAAATGTAAGAAAATTGGCTCTTTAACAATAAAAATTCGATTTTTGGAACTTTAAGCGTTACTTAACTGTTTTACCTTCGCATATTTATTTAAATCAGGCCTGTCCGTTCGATCGGAATTGGCAACAGATCTGATTTTCAAGAAAGGATTAAATAATTCGGTTCAAAATAATACCCGTCAAGACAGTTAAATAAAGATAAATGTAAATTGGAAGTTAAGATCGGAATCACTCAATCAGTTTAATAAATAGGGAACATTTACCAATTCCGATTCCGCATATTTTGATCGAAATCGAAATTGGGAAATGGCCTGTATATCAATATTATACCGTCCTAAGAAAATTTATATAATCTTCTATATATATACTGACTGACTGATTGGTGACCGTCGCACAGCCCAAATCGTGAGAGAAAGCAAGCAGAATTTTTTACTGTAGTGCATCTTATTCTGAAAGTGAGTACTAAGACGGCGTTTTAGAAAATTCCGCCGGGAAATGTGGAAAATTCGCAGAAAACTGTTGTATGAAACTTTTTTGTTTATCATCCGATCAGCTCCAAACTAATTTAAAAAAAATCGAAATAAAAATTCTACAATAACCGCATACCAGTTTTTTGGGAAATTAACCCATTACACCCCCATTGGAGGAAAATGGGTTTAGCGATTAGTTCCAAACTCATTTTTGAAAGTCAGTCCCATATCAAAAGCGATTTGTAGAACACCTAGGAGTGGCTTTCAAATTTTTAAAATCATCCCCCAAAAATAAAAAAATGGTAGGAAAACTGTTGGATATAAATCTTTTGTTTTTCATCCGAACAACTCTAAACTTATTTTCACATTTTGGAAAATACGGAAAATTTTCAAAAAATCTTCTCCATTCGATCGGACCCAAATTCATTTTGAAAGCTCCATCTAGAAATTTCAACAAAATTGTATTTTCTTTTTTGGGAAAATTCACCCACCCATATTTCAAGCTAGACATACAAAAATATGAAACACATTACTTTGTAATTTACGAAAATATTCCACGAAAGTCGGAAAATGGACGGAATACTGATGTATGGTTTTTATCCGGTCAGCTCCAATTTTATTTTTAAAGCTTTAAATAACAAAATATTACCATTGGGACTTTCAAAATTTTGAAAGTCCGAAAAACTGGAGGAAAAGAATTGAAAAATTTTTGTTTTCCAATTTGATCGGATTCAAAATCATTTTCAAATTTATCCCTAAAGTCGTAAAATAGGCGGAAAATTTATGAATGAAACTCTCTCTTAATTTTCATTAGGTTAGCTTCAATATAGAGATGAGTTTTTGAGCTCTACATAAAAAAATGCTACCAATAAGATTTTCCATTTTTAAAATAACCCGGAAAATTGGAAGAAAATGGTTAGAAAAAATGTATCTTGTTAATCATGCTCATGTTTAAATACTTAGTTTTAAACACAAGTGCGAACGAAGCCGCGGGTATACGCTAGTATGATATATTGAAGTAAAAAAATCGCTTCCATATTCAATCGAATATAAAATATTCATGCTAGATTGCTAAGCAAAAATGATTAAATTTAAATCTTGCTGCAACCAAGAAGTATATTAAGGCAAAATTCAAATTTTTTTAACATTATTCCATTTAAATTCAGTTTTTTTCGAAATTCTGTAGAATAATTTCATGGTTTTAGCTTGAATTGAAACGCCGTTCCGATAAAAGGCTAGATTTGTCATCACTAATCCAAACAGCTAGGCTAATTTGGCAGCACTGTTTTAGGTTTCGTCCCCACTTTTCAAACTTAACGTCTAATAAATAAATGCATTAGGAAAATTAAACAATTGACATACATTATTTTACCTCTTTCTTTTTCGTTTCCAAGTTATTCAGCAAGGCCGCATCATATTCACGACGGTCGCGCACGCGCTGATCGCTGCGCAAGTGAAATGGCTTGATAACAAGATTACGGGCACAGGAGGGAGCAGCAGGCGGCGGCTGCTGATTAGGTGGCGGCTGTGAGCGTTGCTGCGGTTGCCTAAATTTGCTGACCACCTTTGGTTGCTCCTGCAGCTGCAGTTCCTTCTGTTTGCGTCGATTGATATCCGCCTGGAAATGTTTGAGCACCTCCGGTGTTTTGGGCACTGTCACCGCATGCGATACCTGAATGTCATCCAGGCGACGATGCATAGCCTTAAAATTGGGCACTGGACGACTATGAAATTGGCGTGCCTTGCGCTCATCCTCCTCACGCTGGCGCATAGCCTGATTGCGCCGACACTGATACACGTCCTGATAGCCATAGGCCTTGGGCGGAGCAAAGGCGGTGCCAGCGGCCGGCTTCGCATTTGATATAACCGTAGACCATTCCAGTCGGAGTTTAATCGGAACCGGTGGTTCTGTGGGCGTTAGGGGTAATTTGTATTCTTTTGTGGTCTTCTCTTCCTTCTTCGGCGGCGTCGATTTCACTGCAGTGGGCTCCTGATTCCAAACCAGGGGAATGCTTTCTGTGATCTTCTCTTCCTTTTTCGGTGGTGGTGGTTCCACTGAAGTAGGTGGCTGCTCCCAAACCAGGGGAATGCATTCTGAGATCCTCTCCCTTTTCACCGGCAGCAGCTGCAGCTGCTGCGGTTGCTCCTGCAAAACCAATGAACTGTTTTGCTCCTCCGCCGGCACTTTAGCCAGCGAATCACATTTAAGACTTAGCTCGGCGAGCGGCGTTTGACAGGCTCTCAGCATAATATTTTCATTATTTATGTCTCGATTTTCTTTGTTTGCCTTTGCTGTCATTGGGAAAAGGGGGAAGGGGGATAGAGCAGAAAAAATGGCGCGTCCTTATGGGTTAACTGTTAAACAAAGCCAACCAACTTACCAAAGAAATTCTGCGAATGATCTAGATTGTAGTCGCCCACATTTATGGCATCCCAATCAAATTGCGCCTTCAGATCGTCCATATTTAAATCTGATTTTGAATTGTTTATTGTTGTTGAGTTTTCCATGTTCAAGATCTACAGATTTGAAGATGTGTGCTACAAAGCGTTGACAATTTAGCGACTTTCACACCAGATTTAGCTTCTTTTTTTTTAACCACTTCGATTATTCTTGGGATTTGTAGTACCATCTTCGATTATTTTACAAAAAAAAAGTGGCAGCACTGGTTCAAAGCAATACATCGAAATAAGGCAATAGCAATCGTTTCTCAAATGATTATTAGTCGATAGTAAGCCGTTAATAGACATTAGTTTGAATTAAGCGCGCTTATTCAACACAAAATCACTAGATTTTGTAAGTACAGTAAAATTCGGAGTTAAACAGCTTCAGAGTAAGCAAGAATTTTAAAAGTCCTGCACAATAACGGTTTTAATAACAGTTTTTTAAGAAAATTAAAAAATTTTCTTAAGTCCGCACTGAACCTAAATCGGCTTCAAAACTATTTTGAACAATTTTTAAATGCAATTTTCTTTAATTCAAGCTAAGTTCTTACAATTCCATTCGATAACAAGTCCATAAAAAAAATATGTGCCGGAATGCTATCGGAAAATTTCGACTATTCTATCTGCTGGGTTTGTTCTTAAGCTGAGGTCCAAAGGCAAATAATTTGCCCAAAGTTTGATATAAATTGAGCTAAATTTTGCTTGTTGAGCACATTATTTGCGTATAGAATTATAGCTTTAGGATTCAGTCCTGCAAAATTAAAGGTAATGGCGATTCAAACATATTTTCATCAAAATGTAGGCAAATTATTTGCTTGTAGGCCTTAGCCTTAGACAATCTAATATTTGGGATAAACTTCCGAAAAGGTCCTAGCTTATTTTTATGTATTTAGGGTTGCTGATTTGCGAAAAAATAGTCAACGTTGGCGCAAATGTACTTTAACCGGTTAAAATTTTTTTCCACTTATCTTATACGCTGTTTAGACCGGCCGCATCTTTGAAATTTTCCGTTAAACGGAAGGTCCGGAATTGTTTCCCATTAGAAACCTGTGGATAGAAGAAGAGCCGCATGTTTAAGGATGCGACAATGATGCGGAAAGAGTGACCGTATATTGACGAGTATCAAGTATTGTTTTACAGCATCGATTGCCAACAGCTGATTTTGCCATCGAATTTCGATAAGAAACAACAACATAGTTAGACCGCGTAATTTAAAAAAATAAATGATCCGCAAAATCAAGCCCCATTTCCATTTTGGTGAACGGAGTACCGTTTCCAAATACCCCGCGTGCCAAATTTAACATATTATCGCTCAATAGATACAATTCTATTTCAATAAATTACATTTGTTCTCTTCTTCTCACTACTTCGATTTGTTTATGTTTCGCATGGCGAACAGCTGTTTCAATGATGCGCCTGCGGTCTAAACGCCTGCATCATTGTTTCGCATCTTCTACAATGATGCGCCCTGTGTAACTCCGATATAACATAGAAAATGCAGCTGCATCTAACTTGTTTTAGTACTTTCCTGCTAAAGTATCGATAATT
Source organism: Lordiphosa mommai (assembly GCA_018904225.1). Lineage (NCBI taxonomy): Eukaryota > Metazoa > Arthropoda > Insecta > Diptera > Drosophilidae > Lordiphosa > Lordiphosa mommai. The sequence goes on along the minus strand of JAEIFT010000032.1, from coordinate 1,394,255 downwards.
CTGCCTATCGCATGGGTATCGTCACAGTTGTTACCACTAACAAAAACAAAAAACAGTTGGGAAATTTTAAGTGAAATATATAACATAAATAGTTAATAACACTTTTGGCCTGATTTGATGCTCATCATAATATAGAAACATAATCTTAATTCATTTTATTCCCATTTTGTTTACATTGTCATAAGATAACTAGCTTATCACAATGTTAAGAAGGCCAATATCAGCTGTTCAATGGATGCAGAAATGCCAGTATGCAAAAATGTGGCTAATGAGGACACTTTATCGCATCTCTTCGATAAATCGTGTTATCGATGGCAAAATCATGGCGGTGAGAATCTAGCATTATTATTTATCCAGTTTTTGTATGTTAATCGTTTATATTCCGTGTCCTGAAATTCTTCTATCTCTATCCACAGGTTTCTTATGGGAAACAATTTCGCAACTTTCGTTTAAGGGAAATTTTCAATGATGAGGCTGGTGTAAAGAGCTATAAATCGTTAATATTCCGTGACCTGAAATTTTTCCACCTCTATGTTTATCGATGTAATTTCAGTGTGACCAGCTTTGCCTTTACGGAAAAATAAATTATATTTTTTTGATAAAATGTCACTTAACATGTGTTTTCATCATAGATCTTTCATTTTCGTTTGAAACATTTCTTCATAAAGTGAATATCTTCTGAGATATATGCAAAAAATCAAAATTAACAGTTTTTTCCGGTTTCAACACACTTGGACTATTTTTTTTTACCGTAATCAGCATCCCAACACACATACTTAGTCGGGATTTACACGATGAAGCAAACTTCATGATGTTTTTGAAAAAGCTCTTGCTTGTAGGAAAGAGGCGTAGAGGGGCAAGCCAACCCACCACACCTCTTTCCCACAAACAAAAGCTTTTTGAGAAACTGCATGAAGTTTGCTTCATCGTGTAAATGCGGTCTTAGTCGGGATTTACACGATGAAGCAAACTTCATGAAGTTTTCTATAAAGCTCTAGCTCGTAGGAAAGAGGTGTAGAGGGGAAAGCTTCCCAAACAAAAGCTTTTTGAGAAACTGCATGAAGTTTGCTTCATCGTGTAAATGCGGTCTTAGTCCGCATTTACACGATGAAGTTTTTGTTTGTGGGGAAGAGGTGAAGAGGGGCAGCCGAAGCAGGCAAAGCTTCATGACCTACCGCGGCGTGAAGCTTTTCGATCATTCTCCTTTGCTTTGTTCCGATAGAACTGATGCAGGGTTGATTTGTGGGTTATTTGCTTATCGATAACTCGGGTTGTCAGGCGAGTTGAAAAGAACTTCACGAAGCAACCTGCATCATGTAAATGCGCCTGAAGTTTTGAAGATGCTTCAAAACTAAATCGAAGAGAGCTTCATGAAGCAAACTTCTTCGTGTAAACGCGAACTTATATGCTGAAAGTTTGAAAAAGATTGGAGGTAGAACGTTTTCGGAAGTTCAGCCGCACACTTCTTTCAAATTCTTCCCCTCTCATTTAGAATATGAAAAAGTTAATAAATTCTCCGTGTTGTTTTTTTTTTTAAGTTTAAAAACAGCTTTTAAGCTTTCGTCCGTTGGCTGTTCAAATGCTTTTTTTGGCATTCCTTTTAACTTTTTGTTTTTTTTTATGTCTTGCAGCTTTCGACGCTTGTCCTCGTTGGGGCCAACGAACAGTTAGTGTTAGGCCACGCACGGCAACAGGTCGTGCCACAAAACTGTGGGGCAACAGCTAAATAGGCTGCGACATTGAACTTGGCTTTGATTGCGCTTCTTCGCTCCGTATACGCGGATCTTAATTATTTTTGTTGTTGTTGTTTTTTGTTCAGTGACCAAAGTAAACAAAATTGCATCAACCCACCACCCACCCACCACCAACAATTAATTAGATTTGTAGCCTATGGCTAGTGCGAGTTAAATTTCCAAAAAAGGATTCGGTTTCACGTTTTCTTTTTGTTTGTGTTTTTGCGTTTTGGGCGCCAAAGTCAAAGCCAGCATGCAATTGGCCAAAGCTAATTGAATTCGGATGCGGTTGCCAGGTGAGTGTCGAGCTAATTCCAGAAACTCAGTACAAGGTACAAGGCCAACTCATCTCGGCTGGCCCTGGCCGTGCCCCACCCGCTTATTACCTTGCCAGGGACAAAGCAGGCAGTCGGATGAAGTGCTTTCAGGCGAATGTCTTGGTGACATTTTTTTTAATGTCATTTTTAATTGCCTTGCACTAAGTCGCAGCGTGTGGCGTGGGGGAAGTCAACTTGGAAATCAATAAAAAAATTTAAAATTAAAACGCGCGCCTAGCACGTGTGTGTGCGTTGCGTGCATGCATATATTTATATGCCCTGGCTAATTCGATTTGCCCAGCTTCCCAACCCGCCCCTGCCCCCCCCCCCACCACATTCATCACCTGTCACTTCCCTTCCTGGGGTAGCATCTGCCAATTGAATAGAATTGCTACGTATCGTGCTAAGGTATCAAAGCTGATAACATTTGTGGCCGGAGACAGTCAAAGGAAATTATATTATCAGAGAACAGGGGGGACAAAGTAAAAGAGAAGAGAAATTCTCATTTGATTCCGAGAATGTCATAGAAAGTAAAGGGGCGGGGGGTGGACAGATGCAAAGCTTCTACCACTTATTAGCTTGTTTGTGTTATCCAATTTTGCCTTTAACACTGCACGACAAACAATTTGTTTCTCTGCTCCAATGAGTGACATCAACATATCCTGTACAGGTGCGTTTCTGTTGAAGGCATGGGCACACTTAGCAAAAAGAGTTTTGAACCAGGAAACAAACCAAAATTAGCCGTTTCCAATAGGTATTTAAACCAAGGCAAGCCGGTCCAGAAACGAACGGTGCAGGTTTATTGCGTCTCTTGAACCAGACCACGAACCGAACCCTATAAATTAATGAAGATGCGGTTCAAAACTGACCCTTAATTAAGTCTTTTAGAAATATTTTATATTAAAAAAAAAAAATAGAAGGCTAACATCGGCTACGCCGATGTTTTAAATACCCTTGCAGTTTTTGAAAGGCGCTACCATTGATAACAAAAAAGTTTTTCTCATTAGAATTAGTTTTTAGACCGATCGTTCCTATGTCAGCTATATGCTATAATCATCCGATTCCGATCAATTTTTCCAGAATTGTGTGGAAGAAAATAAAACTAATATATACCACGATTGGTGATGCTACGATGGAAAACAAAAAAGTTTTTCTTACTAGAACTAGTTTTTGGACCGACCGTTTATATGGCAGCTATATGCTATAGTCATCCGATTTTGATATATTTTTCCACAATTGTGTGGAATCATATAAAATTAATATATACCACGATTGGTGACGCTACGATGGAAAACAAAAAAGTTTTTCTTACTAGAACTAGTTTTTGGACCGACCGTTTATATGGCAGCTATATGCTATAGTCATCCGATTTTGATAAATTTTTCCACAATTATGTGGAATTATATAAAATTAATATGTACTACGATTGGTGACGCTACGATGGAAAACAAAAAAGTTTTTCCCACTAGAACTAGTTTTTGGACCGACCGTTTATATGGCAGCTATATGCTATAGTCATCCGATTTTGATATATTTTTCCACAATTGTGTGGAATCATATAAAATTAATATATACTACGATTGGTGACGCTACGATGGAAAACAAAAAAGTTTTTCCCACTAGAACTAGTTTTTGGACCGACCGTTTATATGGCAGCTATATGCTATAGTCATCCGATCCGGCCGATTCCGACAAATGTGCAGCGTATTTGCATTTCAAGACTTTTTGCAAAGTTTGGTCAAGATAACTTCAAAACTGAGAGAGATACATAGAAACAGACGGACGGACGGACGGATGGAAATGAACTCAGCTCGTCATGCTGATCAAGAATATATATATATGTGGTTGAAATGCTTCCTTCACGGTTACAAACATCGTGACAATTTTAATAAAATAGAATAACATCGGCTACGCCGATGTTTTAATCCCGCAGTTTTTCAAAGGCGCTACCATTGATAACAAAAAAAGTTATTCTCTTTAAAACTAGTTTTTAGACCGATCGTTCCTTTGGCAGGGATATGCTATAGTCATCCGATTTTGATAAATTTTTTCACGACTTGGGTGGAAGCATATGAAACTAATATATACCACGATTGGTGAAGCTACGATGGAAAACAAAAAAGTTTTTCTCACTAGAACTGGTTTTTCCACCGACCGTTTATATGGCAGCTATATGCTATAGTCATCCGATTTTGAAAAAATTTTTCAGAATTGTGTGGAAGCATATAAATCTAATATATACCACGATTGGTGACGCTACGCTGGAAAACAAAAAAGTTTTTCTCAATAGAACTAGTTTTTGGACCTATCATTCCTATGGCAGCTATATGATATAGTCATCCGATCCGGCCGATTCCGACAAATGTGCAGCGTATTTGTATTTTAAGACTTTTTGCAAAGTTTGGTCAAGATAGCTTTAAAACTGAGGGAGGAGATAGCATAGAAACAGACGGACAGACGGACGGACGGACAGACGGACGGACGGACGGACGGACAGACGGACAGACGGACAAACGGAAATGAACTCAGCTCGTCATGCTGATCAAGAATATATATACTTTATGTGGTCGGAAATGCTTCCTTCTATGCGTTACAAACAGCGTGACAATTTTAATATACCCTCTGCAAGGGTATAATAACCTCTGCAAGGGTATAAAAAACAAAGTAAGCATAAACCAAAATATTGAGTCATAATTTGACATAACTGACAGCTGAGGCGGAAAAATTTTTTAATTAAACCAAAAATTTGTTGAACCGAACCAAACGTAAATTCAGGATAAGCTATTTTATGCACAAGAGGTTCGATTCACAGTAAAAGAAACGTCGGAAATAGGTTAGCAGCCCTGGTTTATGCGCCTAAAATAAAACATACAATTATATACAGGCCTGTTCCGGTTTTCACTTTCGACCAAATTTGTCGAATTCGAATGTGGTACATGTGTTGTTGTGTAAAATTGATTAAGTGAATCATCTTGTTTCATTTGAAGTCGAGTTTGTCGTATTAAAAGTAATTTATAATTTAAAATTTGATACCGATTACCTTGATGGTTTATTAGAAAAGTGAACATGTACCACATTCGAATTCACTTTAGTGAAAAATTTATCTTTAATAATGCCATATTTCCAAGCATTTTTTATGCCGAAGCTCGCTCTAATTGACTTTTGCCAATCAAAAGTGGGTAGCTCGAAAACGAGCTATTGGAAAATATAAATATTTTTTTTTAACATTTTTCGTTTTGGGGGCCATTTTTGTAACACAATTGCTAATATGCATTTTTATTATATTTTAAAGAAGGGAGATAATTTTGTAGTTGCACATCTCCAATAAGTACAAGTACCCGATTACACGATTTCTTAAAGTTATCGATGTCTTTGGAAGTCAAGGTGTGTCATGTGTAGTTCAAGTTTTGTTCAGTCTGTCCTGGGCAGTCGCCGAGCACGGACCAGCAACTTTTTATTTTCTTTGTATTTATTTGGAGCTTTCTCCATTTTTTACTGTAACTTGCCAAGGCTGGTTTACAGCCAAATTTAATTTTCTTTGAATTTTTTTTAGTCTTTCTTACTCCCAGATTCTTCAGTTCTGGTTTCATATTGAGATTTAAAATTTAGATATTGTTCGTTTGAATTTTTACAATAACAAAATAACTATATTTGTACAATTATGTTACTATTAAAGTTTTACAATAGTCATGGATTCTTTTTCAATTTTCGAATTTTTAATTGCCGACTTAACTTTTGGAAGCATTCCGGTCAATAGTCGCTTGAATCAAAGTGCTTATGAAAGTGTATAAAATTCAGCCTCTGTTGACGATACTGCCACACAGAATTGCTTGCGACATGCGCAACTAATGACAAGAAATACATAGCCCGAATTGAATTTCCATATTTTAGATTTAACTCGTGTCTGAATAACCATCAATTAATGATTTTTTCCTGATTTTCTTTCCTAAAATTAAGACTTGCTTTACAGCAAGAATAATAATTTTGATGTTGATTCTTTGTATCTTTAGAACAAAATAACTGTATTTGTACAATTATGTTACTAGTAAAGTTTGACCAAATAGACATGGAGTGTTCGAGTGAATAATTTTCAAATATATATTTAGGGCGCACTCGACTGCAGCACTCTTAATTGTATATTAATTCTTCTTCTTCTTCTGGGACTGTTGCCTTCAAACTTTACAATACCAATTGCCATACGACCTTTCCTATTAGTCTGGGCGTTGTCATAGTACTGACAGCATTGGGTTTACATTCTAAATTTATAAAACAAGCAAGTAACACAAAATATTTACAAAAAAAAAATGTACATTGGGGTACATTTGCACCCCAAGAAACTGTCTTCTTAAGCGATAAAAATACAGAAATATTCGCTACCCCAGTACAAGTAGTTAGCACTGCTAGCGAATTAAAAACCAACATATTTTATATTATATATTATAAGAACAATTAAAATATATAATTTTCTCGCTGTAATTGGAGATTTACAGAGATTGCGCCCGTCTTCGTAAAACCTGCGACGTAAGTAAAAGTTTCATACAAAATCAGAAGCCGAAGTAATAATTTCGTCACCTTTTACATTTTGCCCTTAAGCTTAGTACTTAGACCAGCTAAATTCCGTTAAGCTAAATTTCCAGTATACCACCGCTTAGAGCAAAATACCACGAAATCTCAAACGGTCACACTAGTTCCCAGCTGTGTTTTGTTGCCATTTATATTTAGTTTAAAGTTAATCTAAGTATTCAGATCAGCTAGACTCTGCTCAGCGGAATTAAACAGCAACATCAAAATATCACCAACTCATAAACGGTCACACTGTGTGGTCAGCTGCTTAACGAAAAATCATGCTATGACAAGTTCAATCAGTCTGTGCTGGATAAAAATGATTTTCTTTGTTTTGAGCTTTCTCAATTTTTTGTTTTTAATTCTAATTTATTACTATATTTTGTATCAGCTTCCTTTGAGATGGCTCTTCCCCCCGACTTTAAATTACATTAGTTTTGCAATTGATGTGGGCCATCATGAATCAGCCAAGTCTATTTTTGTTTATTTGTTAGTTTTTCGGAATCAATCTCTATCCTGTTAGTGTCTTTCTGGGTTTTTGATTTCTTTTGTTCAGGATCTTAAACATCTTCAGAATCCCTGCCTACTTTCTGAATATTATCCTTAGCATTCGGTCGTTGTTTTTTACTGTCTTCATCGAAACTGTTACACATCTTCCTTTCAAGGAATTCAACGTCGAACTTTTCATCTTCTTCTTGTAGAATCGTTAACCGTAAAGTTTATTACTCGTTGCACTCATTAGCATTTTGTCGTAGTTTTTGGTGTCTTCATCAAAACTGTTACACATCTTCCTTTCAAGGAATTCAACGTCGAACTTCTCGTCTTCTTCTTGTCTTCTTGTAGAATCGTTAACCGTGAAGTTTATTACTCATTAGCATTTTGTCGTAGTTTTTTGCTGTCTTCATCAAAACTGTTACACATCTTCCTTTCAAGGAATTCAACGTCGAACTTCTCGTCTTCTTCTTGTCTTCTTGTAGAATCGTTAACCGTGAAGAATCGTTACTCGTTGCACTCATTAGCATTTTGTCGTAGTTTTTTGCTGTCTTCATCAAAACTGTTACACATCTTCCTTTCAAGGAATTCAACGTCGAACTTCTCGTCTTCTTCTTGTCTTCTTGTAGAATCGTTAACCGTGAAGTTTATTACTCGTTGCACTCATTAGCATTTTGTCGTAGTTTTTTGCTGTCTTCATCAAAACTGTTACACATCTTCCTTTCAAGGAATTCAACGTCGAACTTCTCGTCTTCTTCTTGTCTTCTTGTAGAATCGTTAACCGTGAAGAATCGTTACTCGTTGCACTCATGTCTCATCAAACTGTTACACACTTCCTCAAGGAATTCAACGTCGAACTTCTCTCCCCTCTGTAGAATCGTTAACCGTGAAGTTTATTACTCGTTGCACTCATTAGCATTTTGTCGTAGTTTTTTGCTGTCTTCATCAAAACTGTTACACATCTTCCTTTCAAGGAATTCAACGTCGAACTTCTCGTCTTCTTCTTGTCTTCTTGTAGAATCGTTAACCGTGAAGTTTATTACTCGTTGCACTCCTTAGCATTCTGTCGTAGTTTTTTGCTGTCTTCATCGAAACTGTTACACATCTTCCTTTCAAGGAATTCTACATCGAACTTGTCCTCTTCTTCTTGTCTTCTTGTAGATTCGTTAACCGTGGAGTTTATTACTCGTTGCACTCTTGCCAGAAATTTGAACCATTTTTCAGGGTAATCTTGGGACAACTTTAAATCTGACAGTTTTCTTTAGGAATTCTACAATCTTTTCCACCTCGTACTACTCATCTCTTCCACCTCGTACTTTTCATTTTCATTCTAAACATTAGCTCAAATGGTGACTTCTTTGTAGATTTGTTAACCGTGGAGTTTATTACTTGTTGCACTCTTGCCAGAAATTTGAACCATTTTTCAGCGTAATTTTGGGACAACTTTAAATCTGACAGTTTTCTTTAGGAATTCTACAATCTTTTCCACCTCGTACTTCTCATCTCTTCCACCTCGTACTTTTCATTTTCATTCTAAACATTAGCTCAAATGGTGACTTTTTTGTAGATTCGTTAACCGTGGAGTTTATAACTCGTTGCACTCTTGCCAGAAATTTGAACCATTTTTCAGGGTAATCTTGGGACAACTTTAAATCTGACAGTTTTCTTTAGGAATTTTACAATCTTTTCCACCTCGTACTTCTCATCTCTTCCACCTCGTATTTTTTATTTTCATTCTAAACATTAGCTCAAATGGTGACTTCTTTGTAGATTCGTTAACCGTGGAGTTTATTACTTGTTGCACTCTTGCCAGAAATTTGAACCATTTTTCAGGATACTCTTGGAACAACTTTAAATCTGACAGTTTTCTTTAGGAATTCTATAATCTTTTCCACCTCATACTCCTCATTTTAATTTCAAACATTAGCGCAAATGGTGTCTTTCTTGTAGATTCGTTAACCTTCCTTTTCTACGAAAACTTGGGATGAACCAAGGTTCAAAGCAAACCCTTAGCAGAAAAACCTTAAACCTTAAATTTCAGAACCTTAACCATTAATACATTTGTGTTCGAACCCGCGAACCGGACCTCCGAAAAATTTATTTGGGTTTGCAGTCCTGCTCCTAGGACAACTTTAAATCTGACCGTTTTCTTTTGGAACGCCTGTAATACGTATTCCTTAAATTTGGATTAACAAATACTTTCGCTCAACTTTCCAACCTTTGAAGCACATTTTGTGAATTCATCGTCCATTGCAAAAATATGCTTGTATTGTTTTGCCGTCGTGTTCACATGCAACGTGTTTGGGGGAACGACATAATTTCTCGCGGAATTCAATCGTTTCAAAACTATATAATTCCGCTAGAAAAAATCATTATTTAACGCGGAATTATGTTGTTTTGAAACGACATAATTCCGCCAGAAAAGAATTCAAATTAGGACGGCGAAATTATTTCGTTTCAAAACGACATAATTCCGCCAGAAAAAAACGACTTAATTTCGAGCGGAATTAAACAGCTCGAAGAAGAAAGAAGAAGAAATCAAAAGTAATTTATTGAAATTGAGACAAAACTGGCATGTTCTGAATTACCCTTTTCCCTTTCCTTTTTAAAAAGTAAACCGAACGCAATTCCGACTCGGTTTCATTTTTCCTCTCTTGATTCCCAGTGAAATCGCTAACATTTTAATCGAGATTTACACGATGAAGCAAACTTCATGAAGTTTTCCTAGTAGGCGTGAAATTTAGGGGATTTGTTTCAGACCTATTAAGCGAATAGTTTAAAAATACATAGAAATCTCCCGTCTACTAAGAAAACTTCATGAACTTTGCTTTATCGTTTAAATCTCGACTGTTTGTAGGGAACAAAGAGGCGGAACAATCTAAAATGGAACAGTCTGCAAGAGAAACTTACTTTTGCTAGCATAGCCAAATTCGCAATGCATTTACAAATTTGATTTGTAAATCCAGTTAAAGCCAGAACGTTTCTAAACTGAACACGGAACTAAGAAAAATTCACTTTCAGGCCTGTTACCATTTCCGAATGGATTTAAAAAGTAAAACGATTGCAATTCCGAATCGTTTTCATTTAGGTCAGGGGTGCCCAAAGCCTATGCTCTAACCGCTCAATTGTTGTTGCAATGCGCCCAGCTATAGACACACAGACAAGCACCCGACAATAACAGGTTTCTATTTATCTCTTTCATGTGTTTGTTGTTATGGGGTGTCTGCTCTGTCGCAAGCGGGCTATGGTCAACCCTGATTAAGGTGTTCCCGTTTCTGAGTTAAATAAAAATCGGTTTTATCATCGAGTGACTGTTCGCATCCCTTCCGATCTGATCCGATAACAGTTAACTATCGATGAAAAAAAGCTGATTGCACAGTTGCTTTCGATTAAAAAAGCCGTTGTTATCGACTTTAGAGTAGAGTTGTGCCGATTTTCATGAAATATTTCGAATGAACTCACTGTAAGCAAAACAAATAGCGCTTGTACATCCAAACGTGGTGGGACCGTTTTTGCTAAATAAAAAAATATCAAATGGTATTATCAGATTTTAACTATTGACATTAGTGTAGCCAGTTTCCGACTTATAAATATTACCCCATGGCCCGCTAACATCTTCTCTGTCGCCGCCTTAAAAAACAGGCGACATTTTGGTTTCAATTTGATCTTTTCGTTTTCAAAAATATCGGTTCTTTGAAAATTGAATTTCGGTATTGGTGTTCCTGGAAAAAATTTAGTTTTGATGCTTTATTTTAATAATTTGAGAAGGAGGTTGACTTCTCCTTCAACAGATGTCTCCATTTTGTGTGAACTTTGCTGGACAGTGTTTAGGACTGGGCAGTTAATTGATTTTGTGGCAAAATACGAGCATTTTTCGGCAACTGAATTGACGTTATGTTGTCTGGCAACAGTTCTTAAGTCGGTCCTGCTTCTACACTTCTCCTCCTCCTTTGACTACTCATCCAACTGCTGTTCCCTCTTTTGCTATCTATAATTTCCTGCAGCTTTCAGCACATAATCCGCTTTGCTACAGCAAAGAAAAGGAGGCGGGGCAACCAAAAAAAAAAAAAAAGAATGCTTGTGCCGTCAGATTATGTGGTCTGAGCCGCCCCTTAACCTCCATTGCCATTCACATTCCCAGAGAGAGACATTAGCAATTTTGTTTAATTATTGCCACAACAGCAAAGAACAAAGCGTGGCACAACAGTGGCAAAATTCTTTGGATACTTTTGCTGAAAATCTTGAAATACCTTTTTAATAATTTCATCCCTCCCTTCCCCTTCCCCACCTGCCCCACAACCCTGGGCATCCATCAATCCATCAGTCTAGGCCTTTACGCTTTTGGCCTAAGCTCCGGCACGGGGCACAAATTTTGGGCCTAGTAGAGGGAGACAGAAAATCAATAAATCGAGATTTAATGAGTTTCAAATATTTGTTTGCCTTTGTGAAGTGCCAGTGGAAAAGGAGATGGGGTAGAAGTATTGAGTGCCACGAAACCGTTTAATATTAAGCCAAGGATTTTATTGGACCGGTTATGGTGCAGTGATAGAATGTGCGGCCTCGGTGCGGAAGGGTCTCTGGCTTTGACGGCTAAATAATGTTTATACTCTCATTAAACGTTTGTGAAAAGGGTAAAATAATAAGTTATTTACATTTCCATATAAATAGTATGGATCAGCGTCCACAGCTAAGTCAATGATTGTGTCGATCTCAAAAACTATAGAAGTAAGAGCCACCAGGTGGTATACAGGGTTGCCCATATTCGACGGACCCATCTGGCAACGCCATAACTTTTGACAGAGATGTCAGATCGCTTAATGACATACCGCGTTTGAAGCGTCAGTCCAAGCAGATTTTTACCATGGAACAATACACGCCACGCGAGCGCTCTGAAATAGTTGAAATTTACATTCAACAGAACAAGTCAATTGTGAAAACTCAATTATCATGTCCGATGAAGCCCATTTGACATTGAATGGGACCGTAAATAAGCAAAATTGCCGTATTTACGCCACTGAAAATCCTCAGGAGATTCAAGAAGTGCCTCTTCATGACGAAAAAGTCACAGTTTGGTGCGGCGTTAGTGCGAAAACGGTCATTGGGCCGTTTTTCTTCCAAAATGAAAATGGCCATGCTGTTACCATCAACCAGGAGCGTTATCGCGACATGATGACCAATTTTGTGATGCCAATTATTCGTCGAAAGCGTATGAGGCAGTTCTGGTTTAAACAAGACGGCGCTCCACCGCACACAAGTCGCATAACAATCGATTTTCTGAAGAAATTGTTTCCGGGCCGTTTGATGTCGAAAAGTGGTGATTTGGACTGGCCACCGCGTTCGCCCGATTTGACGCCGCCTTACTTCTTCTTGTGGGGATATTTGAAGTCAAAGGTTTACGTTAACAAGCCAAGGACCGTAGAAGAGCTCAAGGACAACATTCGTGAAGAAATAGCCGCTATTCCGGCCGAAATGTTGGCGAAAACGATGGAAAATGCTGCAAAAAGGGCACAATACGCCATCAACGCCAGAGGCGGCCATTTGAGAGATATCATATTCAAAAATTGATGTAAACAAATCTACTTGGAACAAATTAAATGATTAAGATTGCCAACCGCCAAATTTTTATTTTTTTCTTTGATTTTTTAAAAAAAAACATGGGTCCGTCGAATATGGGCAACCCTGTACACCAAATGCAAATCATGTTTGTTTCAAATTTCGAAATTTTCGCTTCCCTTCTCCAAAACCGCAAAAAAAAACTGTCAGAGCCGCAATATAAAAGTTTAAGATTTGAATCTAACTTAAACTGATTTTTAGTTCATATAGTAGCTAATGTTATAAAGAATAAATCCTCTAAATTTCACCCAAATCTAAGCAACAGCTGTTCCCAAACTAAGTTCTACGCAATTCTCTCTCTCAAACCATCGAACGTCAGCGCTTTTTTCTCAATCTCAATCGTTCGTTCGATGGTTTGAGAGTGAGAATTGCGTCGAACTAAGGTTGCAAACAGCTGTTGCTGAGATTTTCAGTACAAATTCATCATACATTTTATTTATTTTTTTAAATTACGCGGACCAATTATTTTGTAGTTTCTTATCGAAATTCGATGTCAAAATCAGCTTTTCGCAATCGATGCCGTGAAACAATACTCGATACTTTTTCATATACGGTCACTCTTTCCGCATCATTGCCGCATCATTAAACATGCGGCTCTTCTTCTATCCACAGGTTTCTTATGGGAAATATTTCCGTACCTTCCGTTTAACAGAAAAAATCATTGATGCGGCTGGTGTATACAGCATATAATGGCCGTGTTCAGCAGAAGAACGTGCTCCCTGATCAATCATACATTTTCAATGATCTTTCTGCTAAACGCGACTGATCCGGTATCATGATAGCCAATTTGAGGTATCATGATAGCGGAGCATGTATCAAAGAAATAGTATGCTCCTTTGAAGTGATACTGATACCAGCTGTAATTGCATATCGATAGGCGTGTTATCGATAGCATTAGCCGTATCTTGTGCACTTTTCAGTCTGCTGTAAAAAATAATCAAATATAATTAAACTTCATTTGGCCAATTTTTATGCAATTTCCAGTGTACCACAGAATGCTAGCGTGCCTGCAGCGTCATTAAAAAAGATACGTAGTTCCGTATTATGATTTTCTTCTGCAGGCGTTTGCCAAAAATGTAGCACTTCGTTCAGCAGAAACTTTTTGATCTCTCATTTTTTTTCTGATACATGCTCAGCGCTCCATCTATCTGCTGAACACGGCCAATGGAAAACATTTTTTGCTCTTTCCGTTTAAAGGAAAAATTCAATGATGCGGGCGGTGTAAACAGCATATAATGGAATAATTCAACGAAGCGGCTGGTGTAAACAGCTTATAAAGCTTTATGATAGTCCTTCCACGATACGGATTGAGCCATTTTGAAATAATTTGATTAATTTAAATAAAATAATTTAAAAATTGCGCTTAACTGTAAATTATGATTGTCCGAATTTGATGTGGTATCGATAACGAATCGAGATTTAACTTTGATTTTGTTGTTTTTTAATACTGTCAGCACTCGGTGCAAATGTACATATACTTTAAATACAAATGTACATTGTACATATTTTTCCCTATATATTTCATATTTATTAATTTGTATGTGTAAATATGTATATATCTGCTCTAGTGTAATTTGGCTATAACTCCATATTAACAACCTAACAATCTTTAAATTTCTAATTCATAGCTGTTTATACCGGGGCTGCAAACCCAAGGAATTTTCGCGGAGGTCCGCTTCGCGGGTTCAAACCAAAATTTACCAATGATTAAGGTTCAGAAATTTAAGGTTTTTGTGTTAAGGATTTCGTTCAAACCTTTGTTAGTCTCAAGTTTTTCCAAATTTGTATTGACGAGTAATTAATTTGTTAAAATTTTTGAGTAGAATTTTTTCTTATTTGAACATACATCTTCAATTATTTTCAATTTAAAATTATAAATATTATTTCTTCGAGCAATTGTTGTTCTAAGCTACTTCTTTCATCCTTTCTTGTTTTGGGACCATTTTTCTATCACAAGTGCAAATATGCATTTTTATTACATTTTAGAGAAGGAACATTATTTCCTAATCGCACATCTCCAATAAGTACAAGTACCCGATAACCCAATTAATTAAAGTTATCGATGCTTATTGCCAGTACAAGTCGAGGCGGCGTCATACTCAAGTTTTGTTCAGTCGGTGCTGGGCTGTCGTCGAGCACAGACCAGCCAATTTTATTTTTCTTTATATTTTTATCTTGCCAAGGCTTTTAGTGATTTCTTTTCCCCCAACTCTGGACTCTAAATTCAATCATTTTGGGTTGCAATGCTCTAAATCCTGCCAATTCTGGGTTTCTAGTGTTTATACCCTGTACGCATTTAAATGGTAAATGGGATTTTAAGTTGAAACTATGTACTTAAAACATAACTTAAATCTATAATCTATATCGAACAATAAGATCGGTTGTTTATATATATATATAAAGAAAATTAATTTAGGCACTACAAATTTTGATATGATTCCTTTGAATCTTTACAACAGAATAACCATATTTGTACAATTATGTAAATATTTAAGTGCCACACTTTTGTCATTTGCTTCCACTTCAAGCTCAGACAGCTCTGATAATCTTTGAAATTGATAAGAAATACATAGCCCGAATTTGCGCTTTCCATATTTTAAATTCAATTCGTGTCTGAATAACCATCAATTAATGATTTTTCGCTGATTTTATTTAGTTTCCGTCAGCTTTAATACCTTCCATACTTCCATTCTGGAAGTTTTCAGCTAGTTCCAAAATTTGGTTTTTGGTACAAGTTTTACTTTGTACTATGTATTAACCATATTAGTTTCATCAACAATGACATAAAGACTTTGCATATTCTTGCCACTGCCACTACATTCATTAAACCTAGAAAACACAATAATGAAAATATATTCATCAACAAAGATAACATAATACTTTCTTCCATCAAAAGTAGAAGGCGTTATCGGTCCACATACATCATCTGAATTTAACATAAACAGTGGCTACTTTACATAATCTTTATTTTTACATTTTTCATAACTCACAAAAATTGATCACTCAAATGAAGAAACTTTCTTATGAAATCAGTAAATTCAAACATATTATTGCTAAAAATCTCTTTTAATTTTCCTGTACTCAAATGAACTAATCTTTAATGCCGCAATACGTATTCTTTCTTTTTAAAGTCGCCTGAAATGGTTAAAAATTCTATAATTGAAACGTTTGATTCATTCATAGCCATAATAAGGATTCCAGGGTAATGTTTTCTTGATGAGTACTGCATAGCCTCACTATTCCTTTTGCAGTAGTATTAATGCATTCGCCGCACTTAGCAATTGAAAATTTCGATTGATAATTTCAAAATAATGTAATAATGTGTCCATTATTAGCTAGCTGCTCATTCTGTCGAATGATTTAGCCAAGTGCAGGTCCGACCGATATTCCGTGCATTGTTCCATCAGAATACGAACAAGATGCTCCAGCACCTTAATCCTGCTTGCTCATTTCCTATCGTATTCAGAATAGCATCTTTTACACGCTCCAATATTATTTTTGCGATGTTCTTGGAAATTGTCCCCATTTTTGGGGATTTTGACAATTCCGAAGGAAGCTCTTCGGTTTCTTAAATTCTTCGCATTCTGCCTTGAATAGATGGGTTTACCGACCACTAACTGCCGTTTGCACAGGTCATCCACACCGTCACAAGCCGTCCTTTGGCATGTAATGAGGCTTGAAAATGAGCCTCTGCTTCAATTCCAAAATCAAATCTGTGCTGTAGAAGATTAGCTACCTGATATGGATTTTTATAATGCTGTGCACCTCCGCGTGTCCGTTACATAAATTGTTTTTACAACTTTCCAACTTTTTTATACCAATATATTTTGTATCATATCAAAAGCTGAAGTGTCATACACAAGATTATCTGATAGTATTTAACTATTCCGGATGTGAAATGATTGTGCAGCATCCAGTGCAACAAATGCATAGTTTTCTGAAAACTCACAATGCGCAAGAACTTCTTATTCTGCTGTCTGCGATTTTCAAATAAAGTCATGGGGCTTCAGTAATTTTGAGTTTTCTCACTATGACAGCCTTCGACTGCATTTCTTTTATGATTAAAGAAACCCGTTCTTGAGTTTGCTATTAGAGATGCCATGTTGATTGCATCCATTGCATCAATTTACAATTTTAATGTTCTATGCAAACCATTGAGTCCCACATGAATACACTGTTAAGGTCTCAGCTCAGGGTTTATTTATTTGAATTTATTAGGGAGGTCTTTTTCAATTATTTTTGCTCAATTCTTTTTTCTCTGCATTTTCTTTTATAGTTAATTTATTTATTAAGCCTGTCATGATGCGACGACTGTTTTCGATGTAAAAGTTCTTGACCTTTTCCACGGTTTAACTTGGTAGTGTTTGACAATAAAGATCAAGTTCTTCCCTCAACTGTGTCTGGTTGTTTCAAATTTAGGCTGGTCCAAGTACTTAGCTTTACTCGAAAATAGTGTCCACCCAAAACGTGAGTTTCAACATTTATCTCTTAAACAATAAAACTGTGTAAACGTATTTACATGAAGAATTGATGCATCTTAGCAAAACTGGTTTACCAATTCCAAATCGAAATCGGTATATTAAAGAACAAAATATCTTATATGTCGTAGAATACGATTATGTGGCTTCGATCATAAAAATTAAAAATATACCAAATTTTTTAAGGTCTTGTAAAGCACAACTAAATGTATGAATAGGCTTTATCAATGTTTATAATTTAGATAGGAAAAAAATAATGTCAAAGTTTGTTTTTAAAATTAAGGCCTGATCTCAGATGACATAAATTTTATTTTCGTCACTATGCTTCATAAAAATAAGACATCAGTTCAAAAGCATTCTGATTTCAAAGCACTAGAAAAGTGTTTCTATTCATACAAAGCATAGTGAGGAAATTTATTTTTATGTCATCTGAGAATAGGCCTTTAGGAAAAAAGGTTAATAATACTGAGACAGATTCTATTTTCTCAATAAAGACTATTTCGGGTTCTAGGAATTAAACAGCATCATTATATTTTTGATTTGTACAGTATAAAAAATCTAAAGAAGCTTGACTTTGGCTCTTATGAGCTCGTTACAAAAATATAGGGTGGCTGATGAATGCTGCTACCAAAAAATGAGTAATAGCTTTTTCTAATTACAGATTTTTTAATATGGCATGAAGATACTTTCATGCAACGGAATTTAAAAAAGGTCTTATTTAGGTTTATTAATGTAGCATCATTCATCAGCCACCCTATATATTTATTTTGATTTAACAAGGACTTTAAGTAGTCTTCTCTTTCCAGCACCTCTCTTTTGCTCAACAACTACTATGTCCAATAAGAAGACTAAAGAATGACCACCGCCAATATTGATTACGACTATTTGCTGAAATTTTTGGTCTTGGGTGATTCTGGAGTGGGTAAAACCTGTCTACTATATCAATATACCGATGGTCATTTCCACACACAGTTCATCTCTACAGTTGGCATTGATTTTCGCGAGAAGCGTCTCGTAAGTAGTAATGAGTTGCTCACTCAATTGAACATGTTTTACTTTAATTGCTCTTTTTGGTTCAGTTGTTCTGTTATTTAGAAAAAAAAAAAAAATAATTTGGCAATCAAACCATGGAAAATAAAAAATTAAAACAATCTTAACAACCCGATATTTCCACATCTAAAAGCAAAATAACAAAACTTAAATTTTGATCGTTGATAATGCATTTTATTTATGTAATAGATCTTTGATTTATGAACCAATTTTTTTTAAGTGTTGGTTTTGGTGAAAATAGCATTTACAGTCTAGCTCTTTTTTTTTAAAACCCAAAAGGGATCAATTAAAAAATCAATTACTTTTTCAAAAAATTAATTCATCTTAATTCCTTTGAGTAGGAGATTCAATAACCTCTTTAGAACATAAATTCATTTTAATTCCTTTGAATGGGAATTTGTATTACCTTTCAAAAAAATTAATTCCTTTGAAAAGTAAATTCAATTACCTATAAACAAAATGAATTCCCTTTAATTCTTCAATTACTTTTTAGAAAGTTAATTGATTTTAATTTCTTTGAATAGGAAACTGAATTAACTTTACAGAAAATGAATTACTTTTAATTCCTTTAAATTGGAAATTCAATTACCTTTAAAGAAAATGTAATCCTTCGAATAGGAAATTGAATTACCTATAAAGAAAATTAATTCCTTTTAGTTCTTTGAATAGGAAATTAAATTACCTTTTCAGAAAATGAAATCATTTTAATTCCTTTGAATAGGAAATTCAAATACCTTTGCAGAAAATGAATTACTTTTAGATTCCTTTGAATAGGAAGTTCAATCACCTTTACCGAAAATGAATTCCTTTGAATTGGAAATTCAATAACCTTTAAAGAAAATTTAATCCTTTGAATAGGAAATTTAATTACCTATAAAGAAAATTAATTCCTTTTAGTTTTTTTAATAGGAAATTAAATTACCTTTTCAGAAAATGAAATCATTTTAATTCCTTTGAATAGGAAATTAATTAAATAATAAAAAAAATAAATTCATTTTAATTCTTTTGAATGGGAAATTCAATTACCTTTTTAGAAAATGAATTCCCTTTAATTCTTTGAATGGGAAATTCAACTACCTTTTTAGAAAGTGAATTCATTTTAATTTCTTTGAATAGGAAATTCAGATACCTTTACAGGAAATTAACTCATTTAAATTCCTTTAAATAGGAATTTCCATTACCTTTTCAGAAAATGAATTCATTTTGATTCATTTGAATAGGAAATTTAATTAATTTTAAAGAAAACTAATTCCCTTTAAAATCCACAGACCAAAACTGAAGACACATTTATCTAAATTGATTTTTATTTCAAAATTTAAAATAAGGGTTCGTTTTGCGATTTCTCTAAACCGACCCACTGAAAAATGTTTGAACTTGAACGGTCGTTTTTTTTACAAAAGTACAATGTTCATTGTTTCCCCAAATTTTTTGTTACGAATACAAATCAATTTTAAAATTTCGAATGAATAATATATTTGATCAGGACAACAACTGCGTGTCGTTGTCTGTCCGTCGTGTTTACGAGAACTATCTCTTTAAGCTATCGAGCTGAAATTTCCAGAGTTCTTTTTACTGCACGCAACTAATATGTCGGAACCGGCTGGATCGGATGACTATATCATATCCATAGAACGATCGGTCAAAGAACAAGTTCTAGTTAGAAAAACTTTTTGTTTTCCATCGTAGCGTCCTAATCTTGGTATATGTTAGTTTTATTCCACATAATTCTGGAAAATGTATCAAAATCGGATCACTATAGCATATAGCTGCCACGGAACGATCGGTCTAAGAACCAGTTCTAGTAAGAACACTTTTTTTCCATCGTAGCGTCACCAAACTTGGTATATGTTAGTTTTATACGCTTCCACATAATTCTGGAAAAATTAAAATCCGATCACTATAGCATAAAGCTGCCATATAAACGGTCGTTCAAAAACTACTTCTAGTGAGAAAAACTTTTTGTTTTCCATCGTAGCGTCACTAATCTTGGTATATATTAGTTTTATATGCTTTCACATCAATTTGAAAATTTTCAAAACGGATGTATAATATACTGCCATAGACCGATCGGTCGGAAAATGTGTTTTACGAAGAAATTTTTTTTATGGTATCAAATTTTTTTATCAATGATTTTAAAATTTTAAATATCTGATATCTATATCCTATATATATTTTACCGGTTAAATCAGTTGGAGTAAAGTTTTCAAGTGTATTAAAACTTCGGCACAGTCGAAGTTAGCTTTGCCTTCTCGTTTTTGTACAATGTTCATTGTATAAAAACAACGATTTATTTTCTGAGTGTAGCGACATCATCCTCTTTTATCCTTCTCATCTATCTTAATCTGCTTTGCAGGTTTACAACTCGCGTGGCCGTCGTCATCGCATACATTTACAAATCTGGGATACCGCCGGGCAGGAACGTTTCCGTTCACTTACCACCGCCTTCTATCGCGATGCCATGGGTTTTCTGCTCATTTTCGATTTGACAAGTGAGAAATCTTTTCTGGAAATAACCAACTGGTTGGAGCAATTGCGTACCCATGCCTATTCTGAACAACCGGATGTGGTGCTCTGTGGCAACAAGTGCGATTTGCTGCAATTGCGGGTCGTCAGTCGTGAGCAGGTGAACGCCCTGGCGCAACGCTATCGTTTACCCTATATCGAGACAAGCGCCTGTACCGGCGCCAATGTCCAACAGGCTGTCGAGCTATTGGTGGGTTGTGTCATGGAACGCATCGAGAATGCCATGAACAATCGAGAGTTGTCCCTGTTAATGACCCAATCCCGTTGCCTGCCCAATCTGGTATATGGAGCGGAATTGGTGCGGCTACATGAAATGGATAATAATCCGCCAGAACGTCGTAATTGCAATTGCTAAAGTGAATGGAGGCGGCATCCGGAGATGGGTCTTTGTTTTCACAATTCTATCTGTGTGTGTGTTTTTTGCTGTAAATAAATGTTGATTGTTTGATGGAGATTGTGTCTTTCTGAAAGGATTTACGGCTGGGGAATGGCAAATTAGAAGAGATGAACCTGATTGGAAGTTGGAGGAATATAAACAAATGTGGGGTAATGAGAAAAAATTGTTATTTCTTAGTCCAACTTCGACTGCAGTCTCCTGAATTGACATGCCAACAGGGATCAATGCCGTCTGGTATGAAAAGGTAATTGCACACCATAGATCGTCCAGTGAAAATGGTACGGTTTAGACCGACTTAGTACACGCAAGAGAGAATAAATAAAGTATTTCGTACTTAAGATACTTTACACCAAATATTTGTTTCTGTAGGAAAAAACTGTGGTTAGAGCGAGACAGACATAGTTAACAAATTTGGAGAGTGGAACTGACAGTAAACAGCTGACTAATTTTGAGTGAAGCTGTGGGCGTCGTCTTAAATTGTCTTTCTAAGAAGGGATGATGAAGCAAACTTCATAAAGTTTTCTTAGACCGCATTTACACGATGAAGCAAAATGCGGTCTAAGTCGAGATTTACACGATGAAGCAAACTTAATGATGTTTTCTTAAAAGCTCTTGCTGGTAGGAAAGAGGTGTTGAGGGGAAAGCTACCCCACCACACCTCTTTCCCACAAACAAAAGCTTTTCAAGAAACTTCATGAAGTTTGCTTCATCGTGTAAATCCGGTCTTAGTAGGCAAGAGATTCAAATGTATTTCTATCAGGGACCGGATATAACAGTTACTGGTAACAGGTAAAATATAAATAAGCAGTTATATTGCCATTTTTATATAAAAGTTTTGAATTAAGAAATATTTATCGATTTTTATTTTAAAACTCCGAAAATACTTATTATTTTATGATTTTTATTATATTACTCAGCTCATAACAATTATTTTTGATTTTTATAAATTTTTCTAGATGATAACAGTTATTGATGACTTTTATTTAAAAAAATTATTCAGAGACATTTATTTTTTACGTCATAATATAAAAGTCATTTGCATATATCGCCATTAACATCTTCGCGGATAGATCTAAACTGGATGGTCGGGAAGGAGGCAGAGTCTGGATATTAAAACTTAATTTCGACTTCCTGACCATTGTAGTGTTCACCAAGCTGAGGTTGTAGCCATCCAGGAGACTGCAAAGCTTTTTGAAAACCTCTTGGTTAGAGAGACTGACGTATGCATAGTCTCAGATAGCCAAGCTGCTCTTAAAGCCCTTGACACTGTAACATAGATGGCAAAGAGATGACCGACAACCTCGCTAGACTTGGTACCACTACTCAGCTACAAAATTCTACAGAAACTGTACGCTAAACTTTCTTACAAAACATTGGGCTTTATCGATTACCCTTGTCAAGCTGATCAAGAATATTTTGTGTACATTTTGGTCTTCAATGGCTCTTTCAATGTGATAAATATATGCAAATGACTTTAATGCAATGCCTTAAAAAATAAAAGTCTCTAAATAATTTTTATTAATGCCTTTTATAAATTAAAGTCATCTTTAACAGTCATGTAAAGAAAATTTATAAAAATCAAAAATGATGGTTATGAGCAGAGTAATAAAATAAAAATCACAAAATAATTGGTATTTCTCTAGTTTCAAAATAAAAAAATAGAAGGCTAACATCGGCGTAGCCCTTGCAGTTTTTGAAAGGCGCTACCATTGATAACAAAAAAGTTTTTCTCATTAGAATTAGTTTTTAGACCGATCGTTCCTATGGCAGCTATATGCTATAGTCATCCGATTTTGATAAATTTTTTCAGAATTGTGTGAAAGCATATAAAACTAATATATACCACGATTGGTGACGCTACGATGGAAAACAAAAAAGTTTTTCTCACTAGAACTTGTTTTTGGACCGATCGTTCCTATGGCAGCTATATGCTATAGTCATCCGATTTTGATAAATTTTTTCAGAATTGTATGAAAGCATATAAAACTAATATATACCACGATTGGTGACGCTACGATGGAAAACAAAAAAGTTTTTCTCACTAGAACTTGTTTTTGGACCGACCGTTTATATGGCAGCTATATGCTATAGTCATCCGATTTTGATCAATTTTTTTTAGAATTGTGTGGAAGCATATAAAATTTATATATACCACGATTGGTGACGCTACGATGGAAAACAAAAAAGTTTTTCTCATTAGAACTAGTTCTTAGACCGATTGTTCCTATGGCAGCTATATGACATAGTTATCCGATCTGGCCGATTCCGACAAATGTGCAGCGTATTTGTATTTAAAGACTTTTTGCAAAGTTTGGTCAAGATAGCTTCAAAACTGAGGGAGGAGATAGCATAGAAACAGACGGACAGACGGACGGACGGACGGACAGACGGACAGACGGAAATGAACTCAGCTCGTCATGCTGATCAAGAATATATATACTTTATGTGGTCGGAAATGCTTCCTTCACTGCGTTACAAACATCGTGACAATTTTAATATACCCTCTGCAAGGGTATAATAAAAGAATAATTGTTATTTCCCGAGTTTTATTATAAAACGCAAAATATAACTGGGAAATAATGACTTGTTTGATAAAACTTATAACTGTTACGGTCCCTGATTTCTACACTATTCGTTTAATTGATCTGAAGGAAGTCCCTTAACTTTATGAAGTTTGCTTCATCGTGTAAGTCCCGACTATGTTAATTTTTCTATGATTTCGCTCAGAACTAATGTCCCGTTCTCACTGCAGCGCATTCTTGCATTTCCGCCTTCTTTTGTCACAAGCAGCATTTCGGCCATACAAAAGTCATAGAAACTAGTGGTGGCAAAAAAGATGCATTCATTTTGAATGTAGCGGCATCTACCTTTTTCGTGTACGATAAACGCCAGGGTATCGATAATTCTGCCTATCGTACGGGTATCGTTGCAATTGTGAACACTAACAAAAACAAAGTACAGCTGTGAAATTTTAAGAGGGGAGAAAATTTCAAGCCGCCCTGGCAAAATGGCGGATGAAAGATGAGATTATTAATGAATGTTTTACCATTGCATGGACACCAGAAGCTACATCTACGCTATTGGAGCTTTATATTAAGTCAATTATATATTTTTATAAATTAAGTGCACTTTCCAGAAAGTCAAATAATGACACTGCCTTTAATACACTTGAAAAGTGTATATTTATTTTGCACAAAAGTTTGCAACGCATAGAAATACACATTTCCGACCACATAAAGTATATATATTCTTGATCGGCGCGACGAGCTTGTCTGTTTGTTTCTATGCAAAACTAGACCCTCAGTTTTAAGGCTATCGAGCTAAAATTTTTGTCTTATGGCAGCTATATGCTATAGTCATCCGATTTTGATAAATTTTTCGAGAATTATGTGGAATTATATGAAACTAATATATACCAAGATTGGTGACGATACGATAGAAACAAAAAAGTTTTTCTCACTAGAACTAGTTTTTTGACCGACCGTTTCTATGGCAGCTATATTCTATAGTCATCCAATTTTGATCAATTTGTCCAGTATTATGTGGAAGCATATAAAACTAATATATACCAAGATAAGTGACGCTACGATAGAAAACAAAAAAGTTTTTCTTACTAAGACTTATTTTCCGACTGGCAGCTATAAGATATAGTCATCCGATCCGAAAGGTTCCGACATATTAGTTGCGTGCAGCAAAAAAAGACTATGTGCAAAATTTCAGCTCGATTGCTTTAAAGCTTAGGGACTAGTTTGCGTAGAAACAGACAGACAGGCGGACAGACGGACAGACGGACGGACGGACAGATGGAATTGAACTCAGCTCGTCGTCCTGATCAAGAATATATATAGTTTATGGGGTCGCAAATGAATATTTCTATGCGTTACAAACTTCTGGGCAAAATTAACATATATAACTGTGATTAAGTCACTGTCACGGGCAATCATCAAATCACACAGTGACTGCATTTAAAAAGCAACAGTGTGATTTGGTGACTACAAGTCACTGTGACTTAATCACAGTAACGCCGATATGGCCAATCACAGTTACTAAATCACGGATACGCCGATAAAGATCATCTCTTATTTATAAGCCAAAAGTGACCGTGTTTTGTGCAGGTTTCATGGCCACAAAAAGCACATCAGTCTCAGGAATCCCACTACAGTGAAAGACAATTGACTTTCGCTGAGAGTGCAAGTATTGCTGAACTCTTCTAAACATACATACATACAATGTCCGATTGTCTAGTCAATCTAGACAGATCATTTTATGTGCTTGACTGCCAAAGACTGCAGCAGTTTATAAGGCATCTCTTCTTCAAACTTTATTAAATTATTTATTATGTACCCTAACCTGAACCGGAACCTCGGTTCTTAATTTAAAGGGAACCGGTTGTGGAACCGAACCCCTAGCGTAGGGTGAGGGTTCGAACCCCTGTCGAAATTGGAGGTGTTTGCAGCCCTGATTTAAACAGCCTAGTCAATCCATTGCAGATTCGGTAGATATTAATAAAGCTAAAGCTGATTCAATGGGTGTATTAAGTCCGAATTGCAAAACAGAAAATTATTAATGACGAGAATCCAATAAGATATGAAGCAAGGCTTGTTTTAAATCAATTTTTAATTTTTGTTTTATTTGTTTTTTAATCAAATAATCCCTGTCTAATTGGTAAAACTTTATTAGTAACATAATTGTACAAATATAGTTATTTCGTTATAAAGGTTCAAACGAACAACATTAAAATTATTGTACTTGCACAAGACGTGAAATAGCAGCAAGTGTTTTAATTCTTTCTCAAAATCTGGATGACTGGAAAGAGTTTAAGAGCGTCTTAATTTTAGGAAATAAAATCAGCGAAAAATCATTAATTGATGGTTATTCAGATACGAACTAAATTTGAAATATGGAAACCGCAAATTCGGGCTATGTATTTCTTGTCATTAGTTGGGAAGCTGAAGAGCATGCCAGAAAGCATTTTGGTTAAAACGACTATTGACAATAACAATTTCAAAGATTATCAGAGCTGTCTGAGCTTGAAGTGGAAACGAATGACAAAAGTGTGGCACTTAAATATTTACATAATTGTACAAATATGGTTATTCTGTTGTAAAGATTCAAAGGAATCATATCAAAATTTGTAGTGCCTAAATTAATTTTCTTTATATATATATATATATATACAAACAACCGATCTTATTGTTCGATATAGATTATAGATTTAAGTTATGTTTTAAGTACATAGTTTCAACTTAAAATCCCATTTACCATTTAAATGCGTACAGGGTATAAACACTAGAAACCCAGAATTGGCAGGATTTAGAGCATTGCGACCCAAAATGGTTGAATTTAGAGCATTAAAATCCAGAGTTGGGGAAAAAGAAATCACTTAAAGCCTTGGCAAGTTACAAATTAAAAAAGGAAATAAACAAAAAATTGAGAAAGCTCCAAATAAATATAAAGAAAAATAAATTTGGCTGGTCTGTGCTCGACGACGACAGAACAAAACTTGAGTATGAGGGTGAAATCGCTCTCTTAAATTAATTCCGAAAAAAATCATGCGTTATCCCGGGTTATCCGACGTTCGGATAATAAATTATTGGGCATTGTCTTTGCCCTTGCTTCTTTGTTTTTATTTTGATTCTGTTCATCTGCTGCCTTCTTATTGCTGTGCCCCGATAATCCATATACATGTGAAACCGGTTTACCGAGTGTGTGTGCGTTGGATGGTGAATTGGCAACGTAGCATTTTAGAGATTCAATTGATTGTAGTTGGCGCCGTAGAGTCTAGAGCCTTCAAAAAAATCAAAATTTTGGTCACTATATTTTTTATGTATTTTGGAACGCTGAACTCGAAAATCAAATTCAAAAATTGTTGTATGAATACGTTTTTGAGATGGATTTTTTTTTAGTGGTTTCATTAGATGAATTACATTTTAAGCAATATCTCGAGTTAGAAACCTAAGATGGTATCAAGTAAGGTATAAATTTATAGAGTATAAAATTTGGCAACAATCGCGGAAAGATTATTTACAATGCTACAAACAAAAATATTACACAAAAAATATATTTTCTCATGTTTGTTTTTGTTTTTTCTAAATTCCCTAAAAGATTGGAAATGAAATTAAACTACTGTTTTTTATTTTTCACTTACGAATTGCACTTTTACCCATAAAATAAGGTATTAATGAATAAAATCTATGGATATAGCAGAATAGTGAGCTATTAAGTGAATGTATTAAGGCAGTCTTTTACCTTTGCACAGGGTTTTTGAGTGTTTTCTTAAATTCTGGAGTAAACAGCTTTTCCAATTTGGTTTTTTGTTTTGTGATATTTATTAATCATATTAAAACAATTAATATTTTGGAATTCGAGGTCTGTTCAAAAAGTTATCAGCCTGCCAATTAAGGTTCTCAAAAACACGTGTCTAGGTTATCGGAAATGAAAACGGTAAATGCGGTTATAGTCAGAATTTATGTAATTCTGGCCCGTACATCAATCATAAAAAAAATGTTTTTTTGAAAATATGGCGCCCATTTAAAAAATTTTGTTTTTGAGGTTTTTTTTTTAAGTTTACTGAAAAAAATAGTAAAAAACGAGAAGACAAAGCTAACTTCGACTGTGCCGAAGTTTTAATATACTTGAAAACTTACTCCAACTGATTTAACCGGTAAAATATATATAGGATATAGGTATCAGATATTTAAAAAATTTTAAAACATTGATAATAAAAATTTGATACCATAAAAATAAAAATTTCTTACTAAACACATTTTCCGACCGATCGGTCCTATGGCAGCTATATGCTATAGTCATCCGATTTTGATAAATTTTTTTCCAAATTGCGTAAAAGCATCTAAAAATATCAAATAAGCGCTAAACTAATACATACCAGATTGGTTGTGACGCTACATGATAGAAAACTAAAATTCCCCCTAGTTTTTCGACCGACCCTTTATATGGCAGCTATATGATATAGTCATCCGATTTTGATAAATTTTCTCAGAATTATGTGGAAGCATATAAAACTAACATATACCAAGATTGTGACGCTACGATGGAAAACAAAAAAGTTTTTCTAACTACAACTATTTCTTAGACCGATCGTTCCTATGGCAGCTATATGATTTTATTTTCCGAATTTATGTGGAAGCATATAAATCTAACATATACCAAGATTGGTGACGCTACGATGGAAAACAAAAAAGTTTTCTCACTAAGACTTATTTTCCGACCGATCGTTCCTATGGCAGCTATAAGATATAGTCATCCGATCCGGCCGGTTCCGACATATTAGTTGCGTGCAGTAAAAAGAAGACTATGTGCAAAATTTTAGCTCGATAGCTTTAAAACTGAGAGACTAGTTCGCGTAGAAACAGACAGACGGACAGACGGACGGACGGACAGACGGAAATGAACTCGGCTTGTCGTCCTGATCAAGAATATATATAGTTTATGGGGTCGGAAATTAATATTTCTATGCGTTACAAACTTCTGGGCAAAATTAATATACACTTTTCAAGTGAATAACAGTAAGAAAGTCGGTCAAGCCCGACTGTAATATACTCTGTACCTGTTTGTACGAAACTAATAACTTTAAAGTGTGAGGTTTTCAAAATCTGAGGGTGGCAACTCTTTCAACCATCGTTCATCTGGTTGAAAAACGATGTATGGGGGCTAGTACCTTGAGTACAAACCCGTAAAAATTATAAAATTTGTATATAATTTCCTATTAACAAAAACGTATCTATATTAGTCACGCGGGAATCCGCGTGATTTCTTGACCGCAGGCCATCTCAATTATATCGCTCCACTCATAGCAAGGTCCAATTGGGAAATTACCAGTTAGCTATTGCCTTCTCGCTCTCTCTTTCTCGTAAGTTCTACCAATGGCAACGGTGTTGTTGTTGGCGTTGGTTTTTATTTTCTTTTACATATAGCTCTAATATCGTTCATCTGATCGAAAAATGATGTATGGCGGGTCGATTCAAAATAAGTAGTAGAATATATGTCTAGAATGTTCGAACTATCTATCTTGAAAATTGTGGGAGTTATTTCGTTTTTTTAAATTTGCGGGGGAGGCAGGGGGCGTGGCAAAAATCAAAACTAAACTTGATCTGCCTGCAACTATAAGAAATATATGTTCCATACACTTCAAACCTCTATCTCTTACCATCTCTGAGATCTCTTCGTTCATACGGACAGACGGACAGACGGACAGACAGACGGACAGACGGACAGACGGACATGGCTATATCGACTCGGCTGTTGATGCTGATCAAGAATATAATATATACACTTTATGGGGTCGGAGATGCTTCCTTCTGGCTGTTACATACATTTGCACAAACCAATATACTCTGTGTACCTTCGGTACAGAGTATAAAAACGAGAAGACAAAGCTAACTTCGACTGTGCCGAAGTTTTAATACACTTGAAAAACTTTACTCCAACTGATTTAACCGGTAAAATATATATAGGATATAGGTATCAGATATTTAAAATTTTTAAAACATTGATAATAAAAAATTTGATACCATAAAAAAAAAAATTTCTTACTAAAACACATTTTTTTGACCGATCGGTCCTATGGCAGCTATATGCTATAGTCATCCGATTTTGATAAATTTTTTCCCAAATATGTAAAATCATCTAAAACTAATATATACCAAGATTGGTGACGCTACAATGGAAAATAAAAAAGTTTTTCTCACTAAGACTTATTTTTCGACCGATCGTTCCTATGGCAGCTATAAGATATAGTCATCCGATCCGGCCGGTTTCGACATATTAGTTGCGTGCAGTAAAAAGAAGACTCTTTGCAAAATTTTAGCTCGATAGCTTTAAAAATGAGGGACTAGTTCGCGTGATAGACAGACGGACAGTCGGACAGACGGACAGACAGACAAACGGACAGACGGACGGACGGACAAGCGGAAACGAACTCAGCTCGTCGTCCCGATCAAGAATATATATTGTTTATGGAGTCGGAAATGAATATTTCTAAGCGTTACAAACTTGGGAAAATTAATATACACTTTTCAAGTGTATAAAAATGGTTTATTTATTATTGAAGTAAGGGCCAGAATTACATCAATTACACGTGTTACAAATCAAAAAATTTTGAATATACTTTTCACGCCAGTGCAGATTGTGGGGCTGGTCGGTATAGCCTTTCCTCATACTTAGTTTGTTCAATACCCCCAAAATCTGAAGTTATGGCCCAAAAACCCTTTTTGCCTTTTTACTCCATTAAGTTGAAATAATTCGCGCTTGACCGTCCGGTTGTTTCAAACCTTGAAAATTCTGATAGCAACGGAATGAATCTAATATATTGTAATCAGTGGTTATATAAATTCAACGCGATGGCTGAAATGCGGGGTTACAGTTATGGAAATTTCACTCTTTTTATAAAATTTCAACTGTACCCACCATTGGTTTAACTATTTTGTTCTAAGCGATTTTCTTAAACTTTATGGTAAAAGTCCATTCAATTCTACGTTAAACACAGCTGGTCCCAATAATTTTGGTTACCATTTGACGACGCTATTCGCAGATTTCAGAGCACACCTTGTCTGTTTTCATTTTTCATAGTTGAGTGTCAGTATAAGTAAACTTTGATTTATTTTTAGTGTGCTTACATTTTAGTGTGTGCAAGTAAAAGTATACTATGTTTATGCCTGACGGGAAATTTAAATTATATTTCTTAAATACAAAAAAATATATATTCACGTTTATGCTTTACGAATTCTGGACCAATAGATAGATAGGTAAGTAGTTCCGGCTGGTCCCGGGTGGGGGCTACATAAAGACCATTTGGAGATATGTTTCGCCTAAGATGTCCAACAGGATCTTTGACGTTTTGGCGAATAGCATTATATTTTTGAGGGGACTCTTGGTCGCGTTCCAAGGGGTGTAAAAGGTGTTTTAGTCTTGGCCTGACAACTGCTGGACAGCTGCTGATAAGGAGCTAAGGTTAAGTTTCAGGGGATTCGCGTTAAACACTTTTTGACTGTTGATTTGCCAATTACTCGCTTATTGTTTCATGGACATGATTTTAAAATATTGTAACTGTGGATATTTTGTCCTGATTAAACGGGCTTCAACCAAAAGCTGTGGGGACGAACATATGTTTGTTCGATGCAGCCTACATTTTTTATTGAATGATCTTATTAGCATGATCTTTGTGACCATCCCACTCGCCTATCCCATACCCATCTAGCATGCCTTTAAAGTTTATCCTGAAAGGTTAGGTTTTATTTATGTTTTGGAGATTTCTGGTATAGACAAGTCCGCTATACACAGAATGTACAATAGAAAACGGATCAATACATTGCCATGAGATACGGATGATTCATCGCTAGCAACGACTATAAAATTCTTTAAATAAAATTCCAAGTAAACGGAAGTAAAACGAAAGAGCACCAGCTATTAAATAAAGTCAGATAGATTCTATTCGTCGGTCTTGCTCCCGTCGGACCATATGTGGAAAAATTTGGTGCATGCACCTAATTTTTTCGCCAGGATTAAGCAAATCAGCAAGCAGCTCATCACCACCAGATGCCTTATAGATTTTGAGAATTTTTTGAGTAAACGATATTATCCTGATCCTGTGAGTCTATCTTCTATATCGACGATTGGTGGTCTCGTGTTCTTTTCTAGAAGCGGTGTTATGTTCGTCGTTTCCTCTTGCGGATCTGTGGCCAGATTTTATTTTGCTTATCTGAGCTGTTCTTCTTCTTCCCGATTTACCAATATTTTTGTCCTATCTACCCTTATGGGGTAACAGTAAATGGAGAATGACAATATTGGTCCAGAATTCGTAAAGCATAAACGTGAATATATATTTTTTGTATTTAAAAATATAATTTAAATTTCCCGTCAGGCATAAACATAGTATACTTTTACTTGCACACACTAAAATGTAAGCACACTAAAAATAAATCAAAGTTTACTTATACTGACACTCAACTATGTTAAAAAATGAAAAAACAGACAAGGTGTGCTCTGAAATCTCGAATAGCGTCGTCAAATGGTAACCAAAATTATTGGGACCAGCTGTGTTTAACGTAGAATTGAATGGACTTTTACCATAAAGTTTAAGAAAAAAATCGCTTAGAACAAAATAGTTAAACCAATGGTGGGGTAAAGTTGAAATTTCATAAAAAAGGGGTGAAATTTCCTAACTGTAACCCGCATTTCTCAGCCATCGCGTTGAATCTATATAACCACTGATTACAATATATTAGATTCATTCCGTTGCTATCAGAATTTTCAAGGTTTGAAACAATCGGACGGTCAATGCGCGAATTATTTCAACTTAATGGAGTAAAAAAGGCAAAAAGCGGTTTTTGGGCCATAACTTCAGATTTTGGGGGTGTGTTGAACAAACTAGCATGAGGAAATGCTATACTCGACCTCCCCCACAGCGTACGATAGGTCATTTCAAATAGTATTTTCACTGTCACACGGTGTTATGTGTCAATTGCAACATGGCTGATCAAAATCGGTTCCGTAAAACTGGCGCAATTTTGGCTACAAGATCAAGAAACGTGGTTTCGAGAAAAACGAGCAACGTATAAAATAATTATATATATTAACTATTTTGAATTTTTGAAATTAATTTAAAGGGGATGAAGAGGAATGTTCAAGCAATTCTAATACAAAACTAAAAATCGAAAAAAAAAATTTTCAAAGCTAGAAAATAGTCCAATTTGACTGTTAAAGAACAGTCAAATTGGATTATTTTATGCGTTTAATAAAAAATATTTTGAATTTTCTTCGTCTTTGGCGATGCTCTTGAAAATTTGATTTGGTTTTTATCTGAACTCTTGCATTAAGCAAAAACGAAGCAAAGGATACCAATTTAAAAAAAAAACTCGTCAAATAGTCCAATTTGACTGTTAATGCATTCACTTCATTGCTTAGTTTTTGAAAAAATAATATTTCATTTTCCAATTTACCAATTTTTAAAACTTTTCTCGTTTTATATTATTATTTTTATTATCAATTTTGATTTAATTAAATAACTTTTTTCATTACATATTTCATTATTTATTTTTCTTTGTAATTTTCTTCAGAATACACTCAAATGCAGCCGTGCGGAGAAAAAATTTGCATTGACCCATTTCTCGACCTTTGGGTGGACTGTCAAATATTTGATAATTATTTCTCCATTTAATTCGCTCATTAAGCTTACAAACCAAATTTCATACAGATCGGCTAAAAAAACCATTTGATCATGAACTCACCCTCGCAACCCCATTTTAATTTTAGTTTTTGTACAAAACGAATTTCATTCAGATCTGCTGGAAAATAACAATTGACCTTGAACCAACCCCCCAAACCCCATTGAGATAATCTTATTAAAAATTTGTAATTTTCTCGTATTAATTTTTCCCCTTATTATTTAATTTGATTAAATATTTCTGATTTCACTTTACTATATTTTTTGTTCTTTCAAATTTTTGAATTCGAACCAGCAACCACCAAAATTACAATGCCATATCAAAAAGCTATGACGCCTGGTAGCAAAGAGGCCTGACAGTAGGTCGACACATGCGACGTATGTGTAGACACAAAAAGCAAACCAAAACAAAACAAGAAATTTGGCAACTACGCATTTTGCCAAGCCGCCATTACTATTTTCGTACTTTGTTGTGCTTCCTTGCTTCCATTCTGCTGTTTGTCTCAGCTGACTCCTAAAACTGAAAAAGCCCCGGATAACTGCATGGTTTTTTTTCTGTTAAGTTAACAGTGAGAGCGATTTCATCTCTTTGTATTTTCTACTCTCTGCTGGTGTAAACAGGAAAACATTTTTTGCTCCTTCCGTCACAGAGCAGTATTTCTAGAGGGGAAGATTGTTCTGCCGCCACAAACTTAACAGCGAAATAATCAGCTGTTCTTTGTTATTATCGCTCTCTGAGTACAGTCAAGACAATGTCCGTCTCGCTCTAAATACCGTGTTTTCCTATATGTGTGATAAGACCTTAGCAACATGTTGAAATCGCTGGCAACATTTTAAAAGTATCTCAACCCGGGCTGTTACTTAACAGCGCCACAAATCGAGAGCCGTCTCAATCTTCCCCTCTATCTCTCTTCCACCGTGCTTCCGTTTAAAGGAAAAATTCAATGATGCGGGCGGTGTAAACAGCGTATAATGGAATAATTCAACGAAGCGGCTGGTGTAAACAGCTTATAAAGCTTTATGATAATTCTTCCACGATACGGTTTTGTGTTCTGGAGCCATTTTGAAATAATTTAATTAATTTAAATAAAATAATTTTTAAATTGCGCTTTACTGTAAATTATGATTGTCCGAGTTTGATGTGATATCGATAACAAATCGAGATTTATTATACCCTAGCAGAGAGTATATTAAAATTGTCACGATGTTTGTAACGCATAGAATGAAGCATTTCCGACCACATAAAGTATATATATTCTTGATCAGCATGACGAGCTGAGTTCATTTCCGTCTGTCCGTCCGTCCGTCTGTTTCTATGCTATCTCCTCCCTCAGTTTTAAAGCTATCTAGACCAAACTTTGCAAAAAGTCTTTAAATACAAATAAGCTGCACATTTGTCGGAATCGGCCGGATCGGATGACTATATCATACAGCTGCCATAGGAACGATCGGTCCAAAAACTAGTTCTAGTGAGAAAAACTTTTTTGTTTTCCATCGTAGCGTCACCAATCGTGGTATATATTAGTTTCATATGCTTCCACCCAATTCGTGAAAAATTGATCAAAATCGGATGACTATAGCATATAGCTGTCATAGGAACGATCGCTCTAAAAACTAGTTCTAATAAGAACGAGAAGGCAAAGCTAACTTCGACTGTGCCGAAGTTTTAATACACTTGAAAAACTTTACTCCAACTGATTTAAGTGAAAAAATATATATAGGATATAGATATCAGATATTTAAAATTTTTAAATCATTGATAATAAAAATTTGATACCATATAAAAAACTTTTCTTAAGCTAGGTACTGAGGGCGTTCGAATTTTCCTTGAAGGAATTTGCCATATATTCCTTAAGTGGATTGCAACTCACAGTGTGACCAGATCGAACGGAAAATTACACCGAAAATTAAATTATTTTGGTATTTTTCAGCGATTTGGGGCTGTTCACACTGCTCGAACACCTGTTTTTGTTTTGGTAGCTTCTCGCGAAGCCTGGCTGGCCAACAACAACTTAGCAAAAATGCTATTACTTTGCTTCCAAACAATATTGGATATGATTTTGATATGCTTACCACAATAGCAAATGCAATGGCGACTATTAAATTTACATACAATAAAACACAACTTAAATTACAAAAAACACTTAATTTCTTGTGTTTGCCAATTTTAGTAAGCAATTCAAACCCGCTGATCATTTGTGATGTCCCATTAACCTTTTTTTGTCTAATCTCCATCAATCACAGCCACCTTTCCCACTTAATTTACATTTTGCAGTCAATTTTGGTTTGGCGCTAAATTTGAAGTTGACAACTGACACAAGTATTTAATTGCTGCACAATAATTTCTCAAGAAATATCAGCTGTTCAATACAATCCACACAATCTATTGTTATGGCAACTCTGGAAATTGCTGGTGTGTATTACTTGGCCTTCTCAGTACCCAACATAGGAATGAGGCAAGGAATAATTCCTCAAGCAATTTTTTTTATATGTGATTTGACAGCTCAAGGAAAATTACACTGCCCTCAGTACCAAGCTTTAGTAAAACACATTTTCCGACCGATCGGTCATATGGCAGCTATATGCTATCGTTATCCGATTTTGATAAATTTTTTCAAAATTATGTGAAAGCATATAAAACTAATATATAACAAGATTGGGGACGCTACGATAAAAAACAAAAAAGTTTTTCTCACTAGAAGTAGTTTTTGGACCGACCGTTTATATGGCAGCTATATGCTATAGTCATCCGATTTTGATAAATTTTTCCAGAATTGTGTGGAATCATATAAAATTAATATATACCACGATTGGTGATGCTACAATGGAAAACAAAAAAGTTTTTCCCACTAGAACTAGTTTTTGAACCTACCGTTTATATGGCAGCTATATGCTATAGTCGTCCGATTTTGATAAATTTTTTCAGAATTGTGTGGAAACATATAAAACAAATATATACTACGATTGGAGACGCTACGATGGAAATCAAAAAAGTTTTTTTCACAAAGACTTATTTTTCGACCGATTGTTCCTATGGCAGCTATATGCTATAGTGATCCGATTTTGATACATTTTTCTAGAATTATGTGGAAGCATATAAAACTAACATATGCCAAGATTAGTGACGCTACGATGGAAAACAAAAAAATTTTTCTAACTAGAACTAGTTCTTAGACCGATCGTTCCTATGGCAGCTATATAATATAGTCGTCCGATCCGGTCGGTTCCGACATATTAGTTGCGTGCAGTAAAAAGAAGACTCTGTGCAAAATTTCAGCTCGATAGCTTTAAAACTGAGAGACTAGTTCGCGTAGAAACAGACAGACGGACAGACAGACGGACGGACAGACGGACAAGCGGAAATGAACTCAGCTCGTCGTCCTGATCAAGAATATATATAGTTTATGGGGTCGGAAATGAATATTTCTATGCGTTACAAACTTCTGGGCAAAATTAATATACACTTTTCAAGTGTATAAAAATAGATGGCTAACATCGGCTACGCCGATGTTTTAAATACCCTTGCAGTTTTTGAAAGACGCTACCACTGATAACATAAAAGTTTTTCTCACTAGAACTAGTTTTTTGACAGACTGTTTATATGGCAGCTATATGCTATAGTCATCCGATTTTGATACATTTTTCCAAAATTGTGTGAAAGCATATAAAACTAATATACACCACGAGTGGTGACGATACGATGGAAAACAAAAAAGTTTTTCTAATAAGAACTAGTGTTTGGACCGATCGTTCCTATGGCAGCTATATGATATAGTCATCCGATCCGCCCGATTCCGACAAATGTGCAGCGTATTTGTATTTAAAGACTTTTTGCAAAGTTTGGTCAAGATAGCTTCAAAACTGAGGGAGGAGATAGCATAGAAACAGACGGACAGACGGACGGACGGACAGACGGACCAACGGAAATGAACTCAGCTCGTCATGCTGATCAAGAATATATATACTTTATGTGGTCGGAAATGCTTCCTTCACTGCGTTACAAACATCGTGACAATTTTAATATACCCTCTGCAAGGGTATAAAAACTTTGTTGTTATCAATTACCTTTTAAAAACTGCAAGGGTATTTAAAACATCGGCTTAGCCAATGTTCGTCTTCTATTTTCTTTGATTTTGTTTTTTAAGACTGTCAGCGCTCGGGGCGAATGTACATATTTTTCCCTATATATTTCATATTTTTTAATTTTTATGTGTAAATATGTACATATCTGCTCTAGTGGAATTTGGCTTAACTCCATATTAACAACCTAAGCATCAAATTTCTAATTCATAGCTGTTTATACCGGGGCTGCAAACCCAAAGAATTTTCTCGGAGGTCCGGTTTGCGGGTTTAAACTAAAATTTACCAATGGTTAAGGTTCAGAAATGTAAGGTTTTTATGTTAAGGATTTCGCTCAAACCTTTGTTAGTAATTTGTTAAAATTTTTGAGTAGAATTTTTTCTTATTTGAACATACTTCTTCAATTATTTTCAATTTAAAATTATAAATATTATTTCTTCGAGCAATTGTTGTTCTAAGCTACTTCTTTCATCCTTTCTTGTTTTGGGACCATTTTTCTATCACAAGTGCTAATATGCATTTTTATTACATTTTAGAGAAGGAACATTATTTCCTAATCGCACATCTCCAATAAGTACAAGTACCCGATAACCCAATTAATTAAAGTTATCGATGCTTATTGCCAGTACAAGTCGAGGCGGCGTCATACTCAAGTTTTGTTCAGTCGGTGCTGGGCTGTCGTCGAGCACAGACCAGCCAATTTTATTTTTCTTTATATTTATTTTCTTTTTATATTTTTATCTTGCCAAGGCTTTTAGTGATTTCTTTTCCCCCAACTCTGGACTCTAAATTCAATCATTTTGGGTTGCAATGCTCTAAATCCTGCCAATTCTGGGTTTCTAGTGGTTATACCCTGTACGCATTTAAATGGTAAATGGGATTTTAAGTTGAAACTATGTACTTAAAACATAACTTAAATCTATAATCTATATCGAACAATAAGATCGGTTGTTTATATATATATATATAAAGAAAATTAATTTAGGCACTACAAATTTTGATATGATTCCTTTGAATCTTTACAACAGAATAACCATATTTGTACAATTATGTAAATATTTAAGTGCCACACTTTTGTCATTTGCTTCCACTTCAAGCTCAGACAGCTCTGATAATCTTTGAAATTGATAAGAAATCTTACAAAACGGAGAATAGCCCGAATTTGCGGTTTCCATATTTTAAATTCAATTCGTGTCTGAATAACCATCAATTAATGATTTTTCGCTGATTTTATTTAGTTTCCGTCAGCTTTAATACCTTCCATACTTCCATTCTGGAAGTTTTCAGCTAGTTCCAAAATTTGGTTTTTGGTACAAGTTTTACTTTGTACTATGTATTAACCATATTAGTTTCATCAACAATGACATAAAGACTTTGCATATTCTTGCCACTGCCACTACATTCATTAAACCTAGAAAACACAATAATGAAAATATATTCATCAACAAAGATAACATAATACTTTCTTCCATCAAAAGTAGAAGGCGTTATCGGTCCACATACATCATCTGAATTTAACATAAACAGTGGCTACTTTACATAATCTTTATTTTTACATTT
This sequence comes from Lordiphosa mommai, assembly GCA_018904225.1. Taxonomy (NCBI): domain Eukaryota; kingdom Metazoa; phylum Arthropoda; class Insecta; order Diptera; family Drosophilidae; genus Lordiphosa; species Lordiphosa mommai. The sequence continues at coordinate 1,355,268 of JAEIFT010000032.1, read as the reverse complement.
TTCATAACTCACAAAAATTGATCACTCAAATGAAGAAACTTTCTTATGAAATCAGTAAATTCAAACATATTATTGCTAAAAATCTCTTTTAATTTTCCTGTACTCAAATGAACTAATCTTTAATGCCGCAATACGTATTCTTTCTTTTTAAAGTCGCCTGAAATGGTTAAAAATTCAATAATTGAAACGTTTGATTCATTCATAGCCATAATAAGGATTCCAGGGTAATGTTTTCTTGATGAGTACTGCATAGCCTCACTATTCCTTTTGCAGTACTATTAATGCATTCGCCGCACTTAGCAATTGAAAATTTCGATTGATAATTTCAAAATAATGTAATAATGTGTCCATTATTAGCTAGCTGCTCATTCTGTCGAATGATTTAGCCAAGTGCAGGTCCGACCGATATTCCGTGCATTGTTCCATCAGAATACGAACAAGATGCTCCAGCACCTTAATCCTGCTTGCTCATTTCCTATCGTATTCAGAATAGCATCTTTTACACGCTCCAATATTATTTTTGCAATGTTCTTGGAAATTGTCGGCAATACACAAATTATGCGTCACATACGCGCAGGTTGCCCATTTTTGGGGATTTTGACAATTCCGAAGGAAGCTCTTCGGTTTCTTAACTTCTTCGCATTCTGCCTTGAATAGATGGGTTTACCGACCACTAACTGCCGTTTGCACAGGTCATCCACACCGTCACAAGCCGTCCTTTGGCATGTAATGAGGCTTGAAAATGAGCCTCTGCTTCAATTCCAAAATCAAATCTGTGCTGTAGAAGATTAGCTACCTGATATGGATTTTTATAATGCTGTGCACCTCCGCGTGTCCGTTACATAAATTGTTTTTTAAAACTTTAACTTTTTTAAACCAATATATTTTGTATCATATCAAAAGCTGAAGTGTCATACACAAGATTATCTGATAGTACTATTAAGCTAAATATACAATCGGATGTGAAATGATTGTGCAGCATCCAGTGCAACAAATGCATAGTTTTCTGAAAAATCACAATGCGCAAGAACTTCTATATTCTGCTGTCTGCGCTTTTCAAATAAAGTCATGGGGCTTCAGTAATTTTGAGTTTTCTATGACAGCCTTCGACTGCATTTCTTTTATGATTAAAGAAACCCGTTCTTGAGTTTGCTATTAGAGATGCCATGTTGATTGCATCCATTGCATCAATTTACAATTTTAATGTTCTATGCAAACCGTTGAGTCCCACAGGAATACACTGTTAAGGACTCAGCTCAGGGTTTATTTATTCAAATTATTTAGGATTTATTAGGGAGGTCTTTTTCATTTTGCAAAGACAATTATTTTTGCTCAATTCGTTTTTCTCTGCATTTTTTTTTATGGTTAATTTATTTTTTAAGCCTGTCATGATGCGACGACTGTTTTCTATGTAAAAGTTCTTGACCTTTTCCACGGTTTAACTTGGTAGTGTTCGACAATAAAGATCAAGATCTTCCCTCAACTGTGTCTGGTTGTTTCAAATTTAGGCTGGTCCAAGTACTTAGCTTTACTCGAAAATAGTGTCCACCCAAAACAATATTTATTTCCTAAACAATAAAACTGTGTAAATGTATTTACCTGAAGAATTGATGCATCTTAGCAAAACTGATTTACCAATTCCAAATCGAAATGGGTATATTTAAGAACAAAATATCTTATATGTCGTAGAATACGATTATCTGGCTTCGATCATAAAAATTAAAAATTTACCAAACTTTTTAAAGTCTTGAAAAGCACAACTAAATGTTATAAATAGGCTATATCAATGTTTATAATTTAGATAGGAAAAAAATTATGTCAAACAAACTTTTCAAAATTAAGGTGATCTCAGAGACATAAATTTTATTTCGTCACTATGCTTCATAAAAATAAGACATCAGTTCAAAAGCATTCGATTTCAAAGCACTAGAAAAGTGTTTCTATTCATACAAAGCATAGTGAGGAAATTTATTTTTATGTCATACTCTGAATAGACCTTCTAGGAAAAAAGGTTAATAATACTGAGACAGATTCTATTTTCTCAATAAAGACTATTTCGGGTTCTAGGAATCAAACAGCATCATTATATTTTTGACTTGTACAGTATAAAAAATCTAAAGAAGCTTGACTTTGGCTCTTATGAGCTGCTCAACCCAAATATAGGGTGGCTGATGAATGCTGCTACCAAAAAATGAGTAATAGCTTTTTCTAATTACAGATTTTTTAATATGGCATGAAGATACTTTCATGCAACGGAATTTAAAAAAGGTCTTATTTAGGTTTATTAATGTAGCATCATTCATCAGCCACCCTATATATTTATTTTGATTCAACAAGGACTTTAAGTAGTCTTCTCTTTCCAGCACCTCTCTTTTGCTCAACAACTACTATGTCCAATAAGAAGACTAAAGAATGACCACCGCCAATATTGATTACGACTATTTGCTGAAATTTTTGGTCTTGGGTGATTCTGGAGTGGGTAAAACCTGTCTACTATATCAATATACCGATGGTCATTTCCACACACAGTTCATCTCTACAGTTGGCATTGATTTTCGCGAGAAGCGTCTAGTAAGTAGTAATGAGTTGCTCACTCAACTGAACATGTTTTACTTTAATTGCTCTTTTTGGTTCAGTTGTTCAGTTAGAAAAATCAAATTTCAAACCTAATTTTATACAGAAGTGTATGTTATTGCCCGAAGTTTGTAACGCTAGAATATTCATTTCCGACCCCATAAACTATATACTTGATCGGCGCGGCGGTCTTCCCTTGTCCGTCGTCCGTTGTTGTCGTCTGTCTGTTGTCTACTAGTCTCTCGTTTTAGCTACTGAATTGCCGGCTCTTTTTACTGCCGCAACTAATATGTCGGAACCGGCCTGATCGGATGACTTATCGGCTGGAACGATCGGTCTAAGAACTAGTTCTAGTTAGAAAACTTTTTGTTCCACGTGCGTCACTAACTAGTTTTATTGTTTTATTGCTTCCACATAACTGGAAAAATTTATTAAAACGGATGACTACACGCCATAGGGTCGGTACTAGTTCTAGTGAGAAACTTTTTAGTCCTTGTTATATGCCCGTACGAAAATTGATCAAATTGTGCTTGCTGCGTTAAACGGTCGGTCAAAAAACTAGTTCTAGTGGAAAAACTTTTGTTCTACGTAGCGTCCAAATCTTGGTGTATATTGTTTTATATGCTTTCACATAATTTTGAAAAATTTGTCAAAATCGGATGACTATAGCATATAGCTGCCATAGGACATAGGTCGGAAAATGTGTTTTACTAAGAAAAATTTTTTTTGGTATATAATTTTTATTATCATTATTTAAACATTTTAAATCTGATATCTATATCCTATATATATCCGGTTAAATCGAGTAGGAAGGTTTTCAAGTGTATTAAAACTCGCACAGTCGAAGTTAGCTTTGCTTCTCGTTTTTACTTTAATTGCTCTTTATGGTTCAGTTGTTCTGTTATTTAGAAAAAAAATCAAGAATTTGGCAATCAAACCAAGGAAAATAAAAAATTAAAACAATCTTAACGACCCGATATTTCCACATCTAAGAGCAAAATATCAAAACTTAAATTCTGATCGTTGTTTATGCATTTTATTTATATAATAGATCTTTGATTTATGAACCAATTTTTTTTTAATGTTGGTTTTGGTGAAAATGGCTTTACAGTCTAGCTCTTTTTTTCTAAAACCTAAAAGGGATCAATTAAAAAATCAATTACTTTTTTCAAAAAATTAATTCATCTTAATTCCTTTGAGTTGGAGATTCAATAACCTCTTTAGAACATAAATTAATTTTAATTCCTTTGAATGGGAATTTGTATTACCTTTCAAGAAAATTAATTCCTTTGAAAAGGAAATTCAATTACCTATAAACAAATTGAATTCCCTTTAATTCTTCAATTACTTTTTAGAAAGTTAATTGATTTTAATTTCTTTGAATAGGAAACTGAATTACCTTTACAGAAAATAAATTACTTTTAATTCCTTTGAATTGGAAATTCAATTACCTTAAAGAAAATGTAATCCTTCGAATAGGAAATTGAATTACCTATAAAGAAAATTAATTCCTTTTAGTTCTTTGAATAGGAAATTAAATTACCTTTTCAGAAAGTGAAATCATTTTAATTCCTTTGAATAGGAAATTCAACTACCTTTGCAGAAAATGAATTACTTTTAATTCCTTTGAATAGGAAGTTCAATTACCTTTTACAGAATATGAATTCCTTTGAATTGGAAATTCAATAACCTTTAAAAGAAAATATAATCCTTTGAATAGGAAATTTAATTACCTATAAAGAAAATTAATTCCTTTTAGTTTTTTTAATAGGAAATTAAATTACCTTTTCAGAAAATGAAATCATTTTAATTCCTTTGAATTGGAAATTAATTAAAAAATAAAAAATAAATTCATTTTAAAATTTTTTTGAATAGGAAATTGAATTATCTTTTTTAGAAAATGAGTTCCTTTTAATTCTTTGAATGAGGAAATTCAATTACCTTTTTAGAAAGTGAATTCATTTTAATTTCTTGGAATAGGAAATTCAGATACCTTTACAGAAAATTAACTCATTTAAATTCCTTTAAATAGGAATTTCAATTACCTTTTAAAGAAAATGAATTCATTTTGATTCATTTGAATAGGAAATTTAATTAACTTTAAAGAAAACTAATTCCCTTTAAAAAATCCACAGACCAAAACTGAAAATTGAAATTTTAATTTCTGAATCTAAATTGATTTTTATTTCTAAAAATTTCAATTCTAGAAAATAAGGATTTGTTCATTGAATGAAATTTAATTAACTTTAAGAAATATTCTCTAAAACCAGACCCAACTGAAAAATATTTGTCTAACATTGAACGGTCGTTTTTATATACAATGTTCATTATCATCTTAATTTTTTTGTTATTAAAACAAATCAATTTTAAAATTTAATGAACGAAACGATTTATTTTCTGAGTGTAGCGACATCATCCTCTTTTATCCTACTCACTATCTTAATCTGCTTTGCAGGTCTACAACTCGCGTGGCCGTCGTCATCGCATACATTTACAAATCTGGGATACCGCCGGGCAGGAACGTTTCCGTTCACTTACCACCGCCTTCTATCGCGATGCCATGGGTTTTCTGCTCATTTTCGATTTGACAAGTGAGAAATCTTTTCTGGAAATAACCAACTGGCTGGAGCAATTGCGTACCCATGCCTATTCTGAGCAACCGGATGTGGTGCTCTGTGGCAACAAGTGCGATTTGCTGCAATTGCGGGTCGTCAGTCGTGAGCAGGTGAACGCCTTGGCGCAACGCTATCGTTTACCCTATATCGAGACAAGCGCCTGTACCGGCGCCAATGTCCAGCAGGCTGTCGAGCTATTGGTGGGTTGTGTCATGGAACGCATCGAGAATGCCATGAACAATCGAGAGTTGTCCCTGTTAATGACCCAATCCCGTTGCCTGCCCAATCTGGTATATGGAGCGGAATTGGTGCGGCTACATGAAATGGATAATAATCCGCCAGAACGTCGTAATTGCAATTGCTAAAGTGAATGGAGGCATCCGGAGATGGGTCTTTGTTTTCACAATTCTATCTGTGTGTGTTTTTTGCTGTAATAAATGTTGATTGTTTGATGGAGATTGTGTCTTTCTGAAAGGATTTACGGCTGGGGAATGGCAAATTAGAAGAGATGAACCTGATAGGAAGTTGAAATATAAACAAATGTGGGATAATGAGAAAAAATTGTTATTTCTTAGTCCAACTTCGACTGCAGTCTCCTGAATTGGCATGCCACTAGGGATCAATGCCGTCAGACTGTTTTCCGTCTGGCATGAAAAGGCAATTGCACACCATAGATCAACCAGTGAAAATGGCACGGTTCAGACCGACTTAGTACACGCAAGAGAGAATAAATAAAGTATTTCGTACTTAAGATACTTTACACCAAATATTTGTTCCTGTAGGAAAAAACTGTGGTTAGAGCGAGACAGACATAGTTAACAAATTTGGAGAGTGAAACTGACAGCAAACAGCTGACTAATTTTGAGTGAAACTGTAGGCGTCGTCTTAAATTGTCTTTCTTAGTCTGCATTTACAGATGAAGTTTGCTTCATGAAGCTCTCTTCGATTTCGTTTCGAAGCATCTTCAAAAACTTCATGCGCATTTACATGAAGAAGTTTGCTTCCTAAATATTCATTTCCAACCCCATAAACTATATATATTCTTGATCAGGACGACGAGCTGAGTTCAATTCCATTGTTGATGAAACTAATATGGTGAATATATATACTGTATATATATATATACTATACTATATACTATATATACTATGTATTTAATTTGACTGTTCACACAGCATTTTGAATAAAATTAAGTTTAAAATAAATTAAAGTTCAGCCCATTATCGTTATAATGGCGATTCCTTCACTGCTGGTGCAGATATTGAAGTCGAGGTACAATTTCCATTATGATTGTGAACAGATATGTCACCGAATTTGTTAAAAAAGCATTTGCCGCACACCTTAATGTAATGTTTTGGGCAGTTGGGCACCAAACACAGGTCGCACACCGTTCGCGTTTTCACATCAACTTTCCCGGTTCGCTCTTTTTTGCAAGGTACGCATCGTTGCATCTTGTTCTGTTCACTAACACGCGTAGCATTCGAAGGAACATTTGGCGGCTGTAAACCGTTTAAGTGCATAGCTGTTGAAGTAGTTCCTGTTAGGAAGGATGTGGGTTGACCTGCTTCATTTGTACGTTGAAGGACTGCAGACTTTTCTCAAATCGTCGCTAAAAATAAAATGCAATTTTTGCCGATGCCAAGCATGAGGGGCATATCCTTTCAGGTAGTTCCTTATCAGGTCTAACCACACGTCCAATCGGGGACTTCCCCGATTAAAAAAAACAAAAAAAACAACAATCCTTGTCTCGCCTCGGAGTCTGTGTCGGTAAATATGTTTAAACAGGCGGTGTGAGTGCCAGCATCCAAACTGACCATACAAACACAGCATAGCTCGGACACATTAAGCCTCTTTTCCATACAAGTCATCCCACAACGAAATCGCTGCAAATAACAAGTGAAATGCTTGCAATGAGTTAAAAAAGAAACAATTTAAAACTGATACTATATATTCTATATATATATAATAATATAATACTAGAGCCGTGGATGGAAGCATAGTACAAAGTAAAACTTGTTCCAAAAACAAGATTTGGAACTAGCTGAATATTTCCAGAATGGGAGGTATTGAAGCTGATGGAAACTATGTGGTGTTTCATGATTAAAAGGAATGAGGAAGGAAACGGAAGATACATACATATACTGGCTTCCTGTATGTGATTAAGGAAGATCTCCCGTATGAGTGTACGGAAACAAAAAATAAAACGAAATCTGATTGCATATGATTTAAACCAGGGCTGCATACTGGTCCGGAACCGAACCCACCTGAACCTGAACCGAACCGGGAAACGAACCCCATTGAAAATAATCACGAAAACCCGAACCTAACCCAGATTTCTTAATGATGGGGTTCTGTTCTAAAAAAAATTGCAAGCACAGAATTTATTTTTGCACTTTGATGATAAAAATATTTCATAATTATGAACAGAATATATGCCCATGTATGAACGGCTACACTCTTCCCGTTCGCAACAAAAGACTGGACAAAATAACACAACCTCAAGCAAGGGAATTCAATTTGCATCCGAAACCGTATTTCTGGGTATTATTTTGTTCGTACGGAGATGCAACGGCACGATCAATACAAGGAAAAATTGTACGTCATTTAAATTTCTTAATTTTTTTTACCTAAGTCACAATTTAAATACTTTTTGCATTTCACTCTCACAATATGGCGGTCCCATTCTTGGAAAAAATAGCTCTGACTGGAATTCGCCGAAATGTATGAACGTGTTCGGCCACACTATAAGTTAGGGATGAGACATACCGGCGTATCTGTGATTAAGTCACTGTCACGGGGAATCATCAAATCACACAGTGACTGCATTTAAAAAGCAACAGTGTGATTTGGTGACTACAAGTCACTGTGACTTAATCACAGTAACGCCGATATGTCCAATCACAGTTGCTAAATCACGGATACGCCGATAAAGATCATCTCTTATTTATAAGCCAAAAGTGGCCGTGTTTTGTGCAGGTTTCATGGCCACAAAAAGCACATCAGTTTCAGGAATCCCACTACTGTGAACGACAAATGACTTTCGCTGAGAGTGCAAGTATCAATTTAAAGGGATCCGGTTGTGGAACCGAACCCCTAGCGTAGGGTGAGGGTTCGAACCCCTGTCGAAATTGGAGGTGTTTGCAGCCCTGATTTAAACAGCCTAGTCAATCCATTGCAGATTCGGTAGATATTAATAAAGCTAAAGCTGATTCAATGGGTGTATTAAGTCCGAATTGCAAAACAGATAATTATTAATAACGAGAATCCAATAAGATATGAAGCAAGGCTTGTTTTAAATCAATTTTTAATTTTTGTTTTATTTGTTTTTTAATCAAATAATCCCTGTCTATTTGGTACAATTTTATTAGTAACATAATTGTACAAATATAGTTATTTCGTTATAAAGGTTTAAAAGAACAACATTAAAATTATTGTACTTGCACAAGACGTGAAATAGCAGCAAGTGTTTTAATTCTTTCTCAAAATCTGGATGACTGGAAAGAGTTTAAGAGCGTCTTAATTTTAGGAAATAAAATCAGCGAAAAATCATTAATTGATGGTTATTCAGATACGAACTAAATCTGAAGTATGGAAACCGTAAATTCGGACTATGTATTTCTTGTCATTAGTTGGGAAGCTGAAGAGCATGCCAGAAAGCATTTTGGTTAAAAAGACTATTGACAATAACAATTTCAAAGATTATCACAGCTGTCTGAGCTTGAAGTGGTAACGAATGACAATAGTGTGGCACTTAAATATTTACATAATTGTACAAATATGGTTATTCTGTTGTAAAGATTTAAACGAATCATATCATGTAGTGCCTAAATTAATTTTCTTTATATATATATTGTTAGATATAGATTATAGATTTAAGTTATGTTTTAAGTACATAGTTTCAACTTAAAATCCCATTTACCATTTAAATGCGTACAGGGTATAACCACTAGAAACCCAGAATTGGCAGGATTTAGAGCACTGAAACCCAGAATTGGCAGGATTTAGAGCACTGAAACCCAGAATTGGCTGGATTTAGAGCATTGCAACCCAAAATGGTTGAATTTAGAGCATTAAAATACAGAGTTGGGGAAAAAGAAATCACTAAAAGCCTTGGCAAGTTACAAATTAAAAAGAAAATAAATAAAAAATTGAGAAAGCTCAAAATAAATATAAAGAAAAATAAATTTGGCTGGTCTGTGCTCGACGACAGCCCAGCACCGACTGAACAAAACTTGAACATGACGCTGCCTCGACTTGTACTGGCAATAAGCATCGATAACTTTAATTAATTGGGTAATCGGGTACTTGTACCCATTGGAGATGTGCAACTAGGAAATAATGTTCCTTCTCTAAAATGCAGTAAAAATGCATATTAGCACTTGTGATAGAAAAATGGTCCCAAAACAAGAAAGGATGAAAGAAGTAGCTTAGAACAACAATTTCTCGAAGAAATAATATTTATAAATTTAAATTAAAAATAATTGAATAAGTACGTTCAAGAAAGCAAAAATTCTACTCAAAAATTTTAACAAATTAATTACTCTCTAATACAAATTTGGAAAAACTTGAGACGAAATCCTTAACACAAAAACCTTAAATTTCTGAATCTTAACCATTGGTAAATTTTGTTTTGAACCCGCGAAGCGGACCTCCGCGAAAATTCTTTGGGTTTGCAGCCCCGGTATAAACAGCTACGAATTAGAAATTTGATGAGATACTCGTAAGAATGCTGGTAAGAGTGCTCCAAAATTGAATTATCCGAATGGACCATTTACGGCATATTCGCGGTCGAAAATGTTGAAAACAGTGGTTAAAAATGATGTTGGAAAATAGTGTTGGAAAATGGTGTTCAAAAACAGTGTAGGAAAACAATGCTGAACGAGAATGTTGGAAAACGATGCTGAAAACAATGTTGATAAACAATGTTGGAAAATAGTGATGGTCTACAGTGTTGAAAAACTCGCCAAAGACTTACTACTACTAAGTTCAATTAAAATGCCACGGTTGACCAGGCGATTGCTTAGGCCGTCCGCACACGGCTCGTATCGTCATCGTCTTGTCAAAAATTTGACGATACGATACGATTACGATACGGCTATTGCTCCGCATACGAAGCAATTTTCAATCGGCGACATCGAAGTCTTGGGTGCAAAAATGCAACCAGATGATTATTTTTTGCCACTGAAGAACTAGCAGAAGGCGATATAAAATTTCACATATTTTCCTGAATGTCATAAAATACATTTAAGGATTTGATATTGGTAGTAAAGCCTTAAAATGCACAAATTTGATAATTTGGACTGATATTTTTTCATTAAAACATATGAAACTCATTAAAAAATGTAAGCAAACAGCAATCGTACGCTCGTACACGACAAGAGGCGACTGCCACTGCTTGACGATAGTCGTCATGCTGCATGCATGTTGCGACGATTACGCGTAGCGGACGAGTCGTGTGCGTGTCTCCCTTTAAACACAAGTGCGCAGCAACAAATCGTATGCTTCTCGTACATCGCGTCGCATACGCTACGATAACGATACGAGTCGTGTGCGGACGGCCTTTAGAGTGTATGCTGTGTTCGTGCGATCGTTATGCGTTATTTTGAAACTTAATTTTACTTTAATCAAAAATCTTCCGTACCGAAAACATAGGATTCGATCCCGAAGCCTAGTGTTATTAGCCTTCAATTACATCCATTAAAAGACCGTTAAAATTTATTTAAAAATTGATCAAATATATGATGGAAGGTAAAATAAATTGTATGTGTTATTAAACATTTCCTTTCTTCCGTATTTTTTGTATTAACGTATTTTGAGCTATTTAAGAAGCTCACCGAATTTGGTTAAATTTGGAACCCTATTTCATATAGCTGCGATATATTCGATCTGACCGACTTGCACCAACTTGTCTGTTTTTTCGCTATTGAACTGAAATTCAGTTTGTGCTCATATTTTTAGCTTTTATGACGATTTACCAAATCTGGTTCGGTTTGACCGATTACATTATATAGCTGCCATATAACCCAACTCGCCGACTAACATCAATTATTCTGTTCTTGACGCTATAATAAACGCAAGTTTTCCAGAAATTTGGGCAAGAGGCGAAAGTTGTCCTTAAATCTAAATACTTTTGTTAATAAATTTGCTTTAAAACTTAAAACAATAAAGAATGTCAACAAAGCTGTGTTATCACAAAGTTTGATTTTATTATTATCTGATATCGGAGTGTAAATATTTGAAATCGAAAAAAAAAAACAAAATGGGGAAAAAAGAACCACTGTGCGCTTAAGTACACATGCATGCACACCACAAAATGCCTCCAAAGTGTAAAGGCATGGAGAAAACTCACAACACAAAACAACTTACCCGTGTACGGCAACACAAAATCCAAATTCATAAACTAAAACGCAACTAAATTAAATCAAATTAAAACTTCCTACTTGGCCTAAGGGTCGCTAAAACCAGTAACAACGTTACCAAAAAAGCAGGCAAGCCATTCTGGCTGAAAACATAAAACAATAACAACAAAACTCTTTTGTATGCAGGACACGTTAATTAGATTTTCAATTAAGTGGTCAACGTTGATGCAAGGCTTAAAGAAGTGGCTAAGTGCATATCTATTTATATTCTTGGAGGTAGGGATAAAACTACGCTTCGGAATAGTGTTTCAGTTGTAGAAGGCATGGATATGGAAATATCACCCCTATCAAACCCCTACTACATTTATATGCAAAACGAAAGAACTAATAAAGCGACTATTCATCAAAGAACCTAACAAACTACATGGGTTGCTATTTAAGTTTCTAGCCTAGGTCACTTCTAGCCATTTTAGGACCAATTGGCCTTTTCCCAAAAAAAAGTTTGGACTTTTATCGATAAAAGCTTCATACAACTCTTTCATGTGTGACCACGTTTGATATCGATTAACGATTAATCAAAAACTTACCTCGTCAGAAAAATGGATTTAACTCGTGGAAATTTTCGTGCAATCATTTCACGACAAGAGTGCAACGGTGAACTTAAATCTTTGTATGGCGATGAAGCACCATCCTATAGCACTGTGAAAAATTAGTTTAATGAAGACGAAGCTCGAGTAGGTCGTTCAAAAACAGTCGTTATGCCAGAAAACATTGATGCCGTGCGTGAACTGATAAAGCAAGATCGTCATGTGACATACCGTGTGATAGAGGCATCCTGGGGAATTTCTTCCACCAGCATACATTCGATATTGCCTGAACACCTGGGCGTAAAAAAGGTTTGTTCTCGTTGGATCCCGCACAATTTGACAATCGCTCAAAAAGAGGCTCGTGTGGATTGGTGCAAAGAAATTTTGAAAAAATATAATCGCGGTGTTTCAAAAGACGTTTATAAGATCGTCACAGGTGACGAATCATGGATCTATGCTTATGAGCCCGACACAAAACAGCAATCGACCGTGTGGGTCTTCGAAGACGAGCCAAATCCAACGAAAGTCGTTCGTGGAAGAAGCACTTCGAAGCAAATGGTCGCCTGTTTCTTCGGTAAAACTGGTCATGTGGCAACTGTTCCGCTTGAGTAACGTAGGACGGTCAATTCTGAGTGGTACACCACAATTTGTTTGCCTGAAGTCTTTGGAGAAATTCGAAAAACGAACAAGAGAAGACCGATCATTGTGCACCATGACAATGCGAGCGCACCAGCGCCTTTTTGACCGCCCAAAACGTCGAATTGATGGGTCATCCGCCGTACAGCCCTGACTTGGCACCCAATGACTTCTTTTTATTCCCGCACATCAAGGGAAAAATGTGTGGTCAACGATTTTCATCGCCAGAAGATGCTGTTGAAGAGTTCAAAAACCATGTTTCGGAGGTGTCTCAATCGGAGTGGAAAAAGTGCTTCGACAATTGGTCTGAGCGCATGCAAAAGTGTATAAATCTTGCTGGAGAATACTTTAAAAAACAATGAAACCTTTTTTGATTATAAATATTTGCGTTTTCATTATTAGACCAGAAATATATATAGCAACCTACGTAAGCTTTGCCTTCTTGTTAAGCGAATTTGTATTAACAAAAAATTTAATTATGAAGAAAACATAGAAATATTTAAGAACCTTAGGGGTACAGTAAACAATTATTTTAGTTTGATTTCACTTAATTTCAAGTGCACCATTTCAGAATGACTTGACAATTTCATGGGTTTGAAGCCTTGGTTCAGTTATTTAAATTGAAAAAAAAATGAATTTTAAATAGTTCCTAGAAAAAATGGTATGCAACTTCAGTTTTTATACACTTGAAAAGTGTATATTAATTTTGCCCAGAAGTTTGTAACGCATAGAAATATTCATTTCCGACCCCATAAACTATATATATTCTTGATCAGGACGACGAGCCGAGTTCATTTCTGTCCGTCTGTCTGTCCGTCTGTCTGCCCGTCTGTCCGTCTGTCTCTGTCTGTCTGTCTGTTTCTACACAAAAGTCTCTCAGTTTTAAGCTATCGAGCTGAATTTGCACAGAGTCTTCTTTTGCTGCACGCAACTAATATGTCGAACCGGCGGACGGATGACTATATCTTATAGCTACAGGAACGATCGGTCGGAAAATAGTCTTAGTAGGAAAAACTTTTTTTTTCTATTGTAGCGTCACCAATCTTGATATATTAGTTTTAGATGACCTAAATATTTGCGGAAAAAAATTATCAAAAACGGTGAAAATAGCACATAGTGCCATAAAACGGTCGGTCACAAAAGTAGTTTTTGCCGAAAAAAACTTTTTTATTTTCCATCGTAGCGTCACCAATCTTGGTATATATATTAGTTTTGATGCAGCGGGCATACATATTCTGGAAGATTTTATCAAAATCGGATGACTATAGCATAGCTGCCATAGGACCGATCGGTCGAAAAGAGTTTTAGTAATAAGAAAATTTGTTTTATTGTGGGATCAAATTTTATTATCAGGGATTAAAAATGGTAAATATTGATATCTATATCCTATATATTTACCGGTTAAATCAGTTATAACTTTTTCAAGTAGTATAAAACTTCGGCACAGTCGAAGTTAGCTTTGCCCTTCTCGTTATACAACTTGGAAAGTGGTATATTAATTTTGCCCAGAAGTTTGTAACGCATAGAAATATTCATTTCGACCCATAAACTATATATATTCTTGATCAGGACAACGAGCCGAGTTCATTCCGCATGTCCGTCCGTCCGTCTGTCTGTCCGTCTGTCTTCGGTCCGTCTGTCTGTCCGTCTGTCTGTCCGTCTGTCTGTCGCTCCCCCCCGTCTGTCTGTCTGTTTCTACGTCGAACTAGTTCCTCAGTTTTGAAGCTATCGAGTGAAATTTTGCACAGAGTCTTCTTTTTGATGCACGCAACTAATATGTCGGAACCGGCCGGGATCGGATGACTATGTCTTATAGCTGCTAGAACCAGATCGGTCGGAAAATAAGTCTTAGTGAAAAACTTTTTGTTTTCCAGGTCGTAGCGTCACCAATCTTAGTATATATTAGTTTTTTATGCTTCCACATATTACGGAAACAGTTATCAAAATCGGATTACTTATAGCATATAGCTGCCATAGGGAACGATTGGTCATAAAAACACTTCTAGTGAGAAAAACTTATATTTTCCATCGTAGCGTCACCCAATCCTGGTAAATATTAGTTTTATATGCTTCCATACAATTCAGGAAAAATTGATCAAAATCGGATGACGTAGCATATAGCTGCCATACGAAATGTCGATCAAAAAATCTAGTTCTTGGTGAGGGAAAACTTTTTTTTTTTTCCATCGTATGCGTCACCAATCGTGGTAGATATTAATTTTTATATGCTTTTTAAATTTCTGAAAAAATTGATCGAAATCGGATGACACTATAATTATGATAACGAATTAAAAATTTTTAGGTATAAAATTTTTATGATCAATGAGAGCTATACTTATTATTTTACAGGGTCAATCATGTTGAGTCAAGTTTTTCAGTGTATTAAAATAAAAACTTCGGGCGTCGGGCCGTGTTTGTAACGCATAGAAATATTCATTTCCGACCAACAAAAAGTATATATATTCTTGATCAGGACTACGTTCGCGCCGAGTTCTTCCCGTTGTCCGTCCGTCCGTCTGTCGTTGTCTGTCTGTCTGTTTCTACGCAAACTAGTCTCTCAGTTTTAAAGCTATCGAGCTGAAATTTTGCACAGAGTCTTCTTTTTTCTGCACGCAACTAATATGTCGGAACCAGCCGGATCGGATGACTATATCTATAGCTGCCATAGGAACGATCGGTCGAAAAAATAAGTCTTAGTGAGAAAAAACTTTTTTATTTTCCATCGTAGCGTCACCAATCGTAGTATATATTAGTTTTATATGTTTCCACACAATTCGGAAAAAATTTATCAAAATCGGATGACTATAGCATATAGCTGCCATATAAACGGTCGGTCAAAAAACTACTTCTAGTGAGAAAAACTTTTTGTTTTTCCATCGTAGCGTCTCCAATCTTGGTGTATGTTAGTTTTATATGCTTTCACATAGTTGGGAAAAATTTATCAAAATCGGATGACGATATCATATAGCTGCCATATAAAGGGTCGGTCAAAAAACTAGATCTAGTGGGAAAAACTTTTTTGTTTTTCATCGTAGCGTCACCAATCGTAGTATATATTAGTTTTATATGCTTCCACACAATTTCGAAAAAATTTATCAAAATCGGATGACTATATCATATAGCTGCCATAGGAACGATCGGTCGGAAAATAAGTCTTAGTGAGAAAAACTTTTTTGTTTCCCATCGTAGCGTCACTAATCTTGGTATATGATAGTTTTATATGATTTCACATAATTCTGGAAAAATGTATCAAAATCGGATCACTATAGCATATAGCTGCCATAGAAACGGTCAGTCAAAAACAAGTTCTAGTGAGAAAAACTTTTTTTTTCCATCGTATCGTCCCCGATCTTGGTAGATATTAGTTTTATATGCTTTTACAAATTTTTTAAAAAAATTTATAAAAATCGGATGACTATAGCATATAGTTGCCATGGGACCGATCCTTCGGAAATGTGTTTTACTAAGAAAAGTTTTTTATGGTATCCTATTTTTATTATCAATGATTTAAAATTTTTTTAATATCTGATATCTATATCCTATATATATTTTACTGGTTAAATCAGTTGGAGAAAAGTTTTTCAAGTGTATTAAAACTTCGGCAAAGTCGAAGTTAGCTTTGCCTTCTCGTTTTAAATTACGCGGACCAATTATTTTGTAGTTTCTTATCGAAATTCGATGTCAAAATCAGCTTTTCGCAATCGATGCCGTGAAACAATACTCGATACTTTTTCTTATACGGTCACTCTTTCCGCATCATTGCCGCATCATTAAACATGCGGCTCTTCTTCTATCCACAGGTTTCTTATGGGAAATATTTCCGTACCTTCCGTTTAACAGAAAAAATCATTGATGCGGCTGGTGTATACAGCATATAATGGCCGTGTTCAGCAGAAGAACGTGCTCCCTGATCAATCATACATTTTCAATGATCTTTCTGCTAAACGCGACTGATCCGGTATCATGATAGCCAATTTGAGGAAGAAATAGTATGCTCCTTTGAAGTGATACTGATACCACCAGCTGTAATTGCATATCGATAGGCGTGTTATCGATAGCATTAGCCGTATCTTGTGCACTGATTGCAATTAAGAGCTTTTCAGTCTGCTGTAAAAAATAATCAAATATAATTAAACCTCATTTGGCCAATTTGCAATTTCCAGTGTACCACAGAATGCTAGCGTGCCTGCAGCGTGATTAAAAAAGATACGTAGTTCCGTATTATGATTTTCTTCTAAAGGCGTTCGCCAAAAATGTAGCACTTCGTTCAGCAGAAACTTTTTGATCTATCATTTTTTTCTGATACATGCTCAGCGCTCCATCTATCTGCTGAACACGGCCAATGGAAAACATTTTTTGCTCTTTCCGTTTAAAGGAAAAATTCCATGATGCGGGCGGTGTAAACAGCTTATAATGGAATAATTCAACGAAGCGGCTGGTGTAAACAGCTTATAAAGCTTTATGATAGTCCTTCCACGATACGGATTGAGCCATTTTGAAATAATTTGATTAATTTAAATAAAATAATTTAAAAATTGCGCTTAACTGTAAATTATGATTGTCCGAATTTGATGTGGTATCGATAACGAATCGAGATTTAACTTTGATTTTGTTGTTTTTTAATACTGTCAGCACTCGGTGCAAATGTACCATACTTTAAATACAAATGTACATTGTACATATTTTTCCTATATATTTCATATTTATTAATTTGTATGTGAAATATGTATATATCTGCTCTAGTGTAATTTGGCTATAACTCCATATTAACAACCTAACACTTTAAATTTCTAATTCATAGCTGTTTATACCGGGGCAGCAAAACCCAAGGAATTTTCGCGGAGGTCCGCTTCGCGGGTCAAACCAAAATTTACAATGATTAAGGTTCAGAAATTTAAGGTTTTGTGTTAAGGATTTCGTTCAAACCTTTGTTAGTCTCAAGTTTTTCCAAATTTGTATTGACGAGTAATTAATTTGTTAAAATTTTTGAGTAGAATTTTTTCTTATTTGAACATACTTCTTCAATTATTTTCAATTTAAAATTATAAATATTATTTCTTCGAGCAATTGTTGTTCTAAGCTACTTCTTTCATCCTTTCTTGTTTTGGGACCATTTTTCTATCACAAGTGCAAATATGCATTTTTATTACATTTTAGAGAAGGAACATTATTTCCTAATCGCATATCTCCAATAAGTACAAGTACCCGATAACCCAATTAATTAAAGTTATCGATGCTTATTGCCAGTACAAGTCGAGGCGGCGTCATACTCAAGTTTTGTTCAGTCGGTGCTGGGCTGTCGTCGAGCACAGACCAGCCAATTTTTTATTTTCTTTATATTTATTTTCTTTTTATATTTTTATCTTGCCAAGGCTTTTAGTGATTTCTTTTCCCCCAACTCTGGACTCTAAATTCAATCATTTTGGGTTGCAATGCTCTAAATCCTGCCAATTCTGGGTTTCAGTGGTTATACCCTGTACGCATTTAAATGGTAAATGGGATTTTTAAGTTGAAACTATGTACTTAAAACATAACTTAAATCTAAATCTATATCGAACAATAAGATCGGTTGTTTATATATATATATATAAAGAAAATTAATTTAGGCACTACGATTTTGATATGATTCCTTTGAATCTTTACAACAGAATAACCATATTTGTACAATTATGTAAATATTTGTGCCAATTTGTCATTTGCTTCCACCCAAGCTGTATGTTAATGACTTGATAGAAAATACAAGAATTTTCGATATTCAATTCGTGTCTGAATAACCATCAATTAATGATTTTTCGCTGATTTTATTTAGTTTCCGTCAGCTTTAATACCTTCCATACTTCCATTCTGGAAGTTTTCAGCTAGTTCCAAAATTTGGTTTTTGGTACAAGTTTTACTTTGTACTATGTATTAACCATATTAGTTTCATCAACAATGACATAAAGACTTTGCATATTCTTGCCACTGCCACTACATTCATTAAACCTAGAAAACACACAATAATGAAAATATATTCATCAACAAAGATAACATAATACTTTCTTCCATCAAAAGTAGAAGGCGTTATCGGTCCACATACATCATCTGAATTTAACATAAACAGTGGCTACTTTACATAATCTTTATTTTTACATTTTCATAACTCACAAAATTGATCACTCAAATGAAGAAACTTTCTTATGAAATCAGTAAATTCAAACATATTATTGCTAAAAATCTCTTTTAATTTTCCTGTACTCAAATGAACTAATCTTTAATGCCGCAATACGTCTTCTTTCTTTTTTAAAGTCGCCTGAAATGGTTAAAAAAATTCTATAATTGAAACGTTTGATTCATTCATAGCCATAATAAGGATTCCAGGGTATGTTTTCTTGATGAGTACTGCATAGCCTCAATATTCCTTTTGTATAACTATTAATGGCCTGGCAATAGTAATAAATTAAAATTTCGATTGATAATTTCAAAATAATGGCTAATACTGTCCATTATTATTAGGTGCTCATTCTGTCGAATGATTTGTGCAAGTGCAGGTCCGACCGATATTCCGTGCATTGTTCCATCAGAATACAGACAAGATGCTCCAGCACCTCCTGCTTGCTCATTTCCTTTTTCTTTTACACGCTCCAATATTATTTGTGCTTGTTCTGGAAATTGTCGGCAATACACAAATTATGCGTCACATACGCGCAGGTTGCCCATTTTTGGGGATTTGACAATTCCAGAAGGCTCTTCGGTTTCTTAACTTCTTCGCATTCTGCCTTGAATAGATGGGTTACCGACCACTAACTGCCGTTTGCATGGTCATCCACACCGTCACAAGCCGTCCTTTGGCATGTAATGAGGCTTGAAAATGGAGCTCTGCTTCACTTCCAAAATCAAATCTGTGCTGTAGAAGATTAGCTACCCTGATATGGATTTTATAATGCTGTCCTCCGCGTGTCCGTTACATAAATTGTTTTACACTTTAACTTTTTTTAAACCAATATATTTTGTCATCATATCAAAATCAAAAGCTGAAGCTAAATAATACAATCGGATGTGAAATGATTGTGCAGCATCCAGCAACAAATGCATAGTTTTCGAAAAATCACAAGGCAAGAACTTCTATATTCTGCTGTCTTCAAACAAAGTCATGGGGCTTCAGTAATTTTGAGTTTTCTATGAGAGTTTTTTTCGACTGCATTTCTTTTAGGATTAAAGAAACCCGTTCTTGAATTTGCTATTAGAGATGCAATGTTGATTGCATCTATTGCATCAATTTACAATTTTGGTGTTCTATGCAAACCGTTGAGTCCAACAGGAATACACTGTTAAGGACTCAGCTCAGGGTTATTTATTTATTTGGATTTATTAGGGAGGTCTTTTCGCTTTGCAAAGACAATTATTTTTGCTCAATTCTTTTTCTCTGCATTTTTTTGTTGTAGTTACCTTATTTTTAAGCCTGTCATGATGCGACGACTGTTTTTTCTATGTAAAAAGTTCTTGACCTTTTCACGGTTTAACTTGGTAGTGTTCGACAATAAAGATCAAGATCTTCCTCAACTGTGTCTGAGTTGTTTCAAATTTAGGCTGGTCCAAGAATTAGCTTACTCGTAATAAAAAAGTGTCCACCCAAACGACAATATTTATTTCCTAAACAATAAAACTGTGTAAATGTATTTACCTGAAGAATTGATGCATCTTAGCAAAACTGGATTTACCAATTCCAAATCGAAATGGGTATATTAAGAACAACATATCTATATGTCGTAGAATACGATTATGTGGCTTGATCATAAAAATAAAAAATATACCACTAAATTTTTAAGTCTTGTAAAGCATAACTAAATGTATGAATAGGCTTGGATGTTTATAATTTAGACAGGAAAAATTAATAAAAGTTGTTTTAAAATTTAGGCCGATCTCAGATGACATAAATTTTATTTTTCGTCACTAGCTTTCATAAAAATAAGACATCAGTTCAAAAGCATTCTGATTTCAAAGCACTAGAAAAGTGTTTTTATTCATACAAAGCATAGTGAGGAAATTTATTTTATCTCATCTGAGAATAGCCTTTAGGAAAAAAAGTTAATAATACTGAGACAGATTCTAAGCTTCTGCTCAATAAAGACTATTTTCGGGTTTTAGGAATCAAACAGCATCATTATATTTTTGGTTTGTTTATTCAAAAAAATCTAAGAAGCTTTAGGCTCTTATAAGATAAATCTAGCTAAGTAAGCTTGAATAGCTTTTCTAATCACGATTTTTATACCCGGTCTACGTGAAAAAAGGGTATACTAAGTTCGTGCAAATTTAGGTACAGGCAGAAGGAAGCATTTTGGCCCCATAAAGTATATATATTCTTGATCGCATCAATAGCTGGTCGATAAGACATGTCCCGTCTGTCCGTCAAATCCGTCCGTCCTTCCGTCCGTCCGTCCGTCCGTCCAATCCGTCTGTATGAACACCTGATCTCAAGAGACTATAGAGAGCTAGAAGCTACCATTTTTCCAGTGCAGACTTGTTTTGTCTGCCCGCAGACCAAATTTGTTTCAAATTTTTGCCACCCCTCCAGCACCACAAAGTATAGAAAAACCTCTCTTATCTTCCACAATTTTAAAAATGATTGTTCGGGACCTTCTAGACAAAGATTATGATAATCAGTACTACTCACCATACATCTTTTCCGATCAGATTAGAACGATAGTAGAGTTACCACCCCGCAATTTAAAAATACCTCATATCTCCCACAATTTTATAGATGGATTATTCGAGCCTTCTTTAGACATATATTTAACTTCTCTCATTGCCTATTTATCCGCCATAATTCATTTCCCGATCAGATGAGCGCCATTTGATTGCCGCCCCGACAATTTGGAAAAATCCTCCCTATCTCCCCACAATTTGGGCACGATGTAATTTAATAGAAATTCCAGAATAAACCTCGTGTAACGGGTTATCAAGGGGAGCAGGGTGGAACTTCAACCACGCTCTCGTTTCAGTGTAGACTTGTGTTTTCAGCACGCAGTCACAAGTTTGTTTCAAATTTTTAGACACTCCCCCTCCGCTACCTTAAAATGAAAAAAACATCATATTCCATTTTGAAAATAGATTGTCGAACCTTCTAGATATATTTAAATTATCATTGCGTAACGATCCGCCATACACCATTTTTCCACGATCAAATGAACGATTAAAGAGTTGACACCCACGCAATTTGGAAAATACCTCGCATATCTCCAGAATTTTGTAAAAAGATATTGTTAAAAGCCTTCAGACATATATATTTAAATCATCATTACCTATCGAACCGCCGTGTACTTCATTTCCTTGATCGGATATGAACGATAGGCGTTGCCACCCACACAATTCTGGATTTTTACCTCATATCTCACAATTATGAAAATTGATTCCGAACCGCTTACAAAATATGGCACAATCATCTTTGCCTTTATGGATCCGCCATACATCATTTCCCTGATCTGATGAACGATAGAAGAGTTGCCACCGCATATTTGGAAATACTCTCATATTTTCTGATTTTGAAGATAGATTATTCGAACCCTCACTAAAATTATTTTAAACTAAATTGAAAAAATACCTCTCCAAAATGGGGTTTTCCAGATAATGTGCTTAAATAAAACCTTACCTTGATAATATATAATAAGGGCACTCAACATTACAGATTTTAATATGGCATGAAGATACTTTCATGCAACGGAATTTAAAAAGGTCTTATTTAGGTTTATTAATGTAGCATCATTCATCAGCCACCCTATATATTTATTTTGATTGAACAATGGACTGTAGTCTTCTCTTTCCAGCACCTCTCTTTTGCTCAACAACTACTATGTCCAATAAGAAGACTAAAGAATGACCACCGCCAATATTGATTACGACTATTTGCTGAAATTTTTGGTCTTGGGTGATTCTGGAGTGGGTAAAACCTGTCTACTATATCAATATACCGATGGTCATTTCCACACACAGTTCATCTCTACAGTTGGCATTGATTTTCGCGAGAAGCGTCTCGTAAGTAGTAATGAGTTGCTCACTCAAATGAACATGTTTTACTTTAATTGCTCTTTTGGTTCAGGTGTTCAGTCAGAAAAATTCCTAAATTCTTCTTACTTTAATTACTCTTTTTGGTTCAGTTGTTCTGTTATTTAGAAGAAAAAAAATAAAGAATTTGGCAATCAAACCAAGGAAAATAAAAAATTAAAACAATCTTAACAACCCGATATTTCCACATCTAAGAGCAAAATATCAAAACTTAAAGTCTGATCGTTGTTTATGCATTTTATTTATATAATAGATCTTTGATTTATAAACCAAATTTTTTTTTAAGTGTTGGTTTTGGTGAAAATGGCATTTACAGTCTAGCTCTTTTTTTCTAAAACCCAAAAGGGATCAATTAAAAAATCAATTACTTTTTCAAAAAATTAATTCATTTTAATTCCTTTGAGTAGGAGATTCAATAACCTCTTTAGAACATAAATTAATTTTAATTCCTTTGAATGAGAATTTGTATTACCTTACAAGAAAATTAATTCCTTTGAAAAGGAAATTCAATTACCTATAAACAAATTGAATTCCCTTTAATTCTTCAATTACTTTTTAGAAAGTTAATTGATTTTAATTTCTTTGAATAGGAATCTGAATTACCTTTTACAGAAAATGAATTACTTTTAGTTCCTTTGAATTGGAAATTCAATTACCTTTAAAGAAAATGTAATCCTTCGAATAGGAAATTGAATTACCTATAAAGAAAATGAATTCATTTTAGTTCTTTGAATAGGAAATTAAATTACCTTTTCAGAAAGTGAATTCATTTTAATTCCTTTGAATAGGAAATTCAAATACCTTTGCAGAAAATGAATTACTTTTGATTCCTTTGAATAGGAAGTTCAATCACCTTTACCGAAAATGAATTCCTTTGAATTGGAAATTCAATAACCTTTAAAGAAAATATAATCCTTTGAATAGGAAATTTAATTACCTATAAAGAAAATTAATTCCTTTTAGTTTTTTTAATAGGAAATTAAATTACCTTTTCAGAAAATTAAATCATTTTAATTCCTTTGAATAGGAAATTAATTAAATAATAAAAAAATAAATTCATTTTAATTCTTTTGAATGGGAAATTCAATTACCTTTTTAGAAAATGAATTCCCTTTAATTCTTTGAATGGGAAATTCAACTACCTTTTTAGAAAGTGAATTCATTTTAATTTCTTTGAATAGGAAATTCAGATACCTTTACAGGAAATTAACTCATTTAAATTCCTTTAAATAGGAATTTCAATTACCTTTTCAGAAAATGAATTCATTTTGATTCATTTGAATAGGAAATTTAATTAACTTTAAAGAAAACTAATTCCCTTTAAAATCCACAGACCAAAACTGAAGACACATTTATCTAAATTGATTTTTATTTCAAAATTTAAAATAAGGGTTCGTTTTGCGATTTCTCTAAACCGACCCACTGAAAAATGTTTGAACTTGAACGGTCGTTTTTTTTATAGTACAATGTTCATTGTATTCCTCTTAATTTTTTGTTATTAAAACAAATCAATTTTAAAATTTAATGAACGAAACGATTTATTTTCTGAGTGTAGCGACATCATCCTCTTTTATCCTACTCACTATCTTAATCTGCTTTGCAGGTCTACAACTCGCGTGGCCGTCGTCATCGCATACATTTACAAATCTGGGATACCGCCGGGCAGGAACGTTTCCGTTCACTTACCACCGCCTTCTATCGCGATGCCATGGGTTTTCTGCTCATTTTCGATTTGACAAGTGAGAAATCTTTTCTGGAAATAACCAACTGGTTGGAGCAATTGCGTACCCATGCCTATTCTGAGCAACCGGATGTGGTGCTCTGTGGCAACAAGTGCGATTTGCTGCAATTGCGGGTCGTCAGTCGTGAGCAGGTGAACGCCCTGGCGCAACGCTATCGTTTACCCTATATCGAGACAAGCGCCTGTACCGGCGCCAATGTCCAACAGGCTGTCGAGCTATTGGTGGGTTGTGTCATGGAACGCATCGAGAATGCCATGAACAATCGAGAGTTGTCCCTGTTAATGACCCAATCCCGTTGCCTGCCCAATCTGGTATATGGAGCGGAATTGGTGCGGCTACATGAAATGGATAATAATCCGCCAGAACGTCGTAATTGCAATTGCTAAAGTGAATGGAGGCATCCGGAGATGGGTCTTTGTTTTCACAATTCTATCTGTGTGTGTGTTTTTTGCTGTAAATAAATGTTGATTGTTTGATGGAGATTGTGTCTTTCTGAAAGGATTTACGGCTGGGGAATGGCAAACTAGAAGAGATGAACCTGATTGGAAGTTGGAGGAATATAAACAAATGTGGGGTAATGAGAAAAAATTGTTATTTCTTAGTCCAACTTCGACTGCAGTCTCCTGAATTGGCATGCCACTAGGATCAATGCCGTCGTGTTTCCGTGAGAAAAGGAATGACACCATAGATCGTCCAGTGAAAATGGTACGATTTAGACCGACTTAGTACACGCAAGAGAAAATAAATAAGGTATTTCGTACTTAAGATACTTTACACCAAATATTTGTTCCTGTAGGAAAAAACTGTGGTTAGAGCGAGACAGACATAGTTAACAAATTTGGAGAGTGAAACTGACAGCAAACAGCTGACTAATTTTGAGTGAAGCTCTAGGCGTCGTCTTAAATTGTCTTTCTAAGTCTGCATTTACACGATGAAGTTTGCTTCATGAAGCTCTCTTCGATTTCGTTTTGAAACATCTTCAAAACTTCATGCGCAGTTACATGAAGAAGTTTGCTTCATGAAGTTCGATTTCAATTCGCCTGAGAACACGAGTTATCGATAAGCAAATAACCCACAAATCAACCCTGCATCAGTTCTATCGGAACAAAGCAAAGGAGAATGATCGAAAAGCTTCACGCCGCGGTAGGTCATGAAGCTTTGCCCCTCCCCCCCCCCCCCTCCACCCCCCCCCCACAAACAAAAACTTCATGAAGGAAACTGCATCGTGTAAATGCGGACTAAGAAGGGATGATGAAGCAAACTTCATAAAGTTTTCTTAGCAGGCAAGAGATTCAAATGTATTTCTATACTGTTCGTTTAATTGATCTGAAAGAAATCCCCTAACTTCATGAAGTTTGCTTCATCGTGTAAATCCCGACTATGTTAATTTTTATACCCTTGCAGAGGGTATATTAAAATTGTCACGATGTTTGTAACGCATAGAAATATTCATTTCCAACCCCATAAACTATATATATTCTTGATCAGGACGACGAGCTGAGTTCAATTCCATTGTTGATGAAACTAATATGGTGAATATATATACTGTATATATATATATACTATACTATATATACTATGTATTTAATTTGACTGCTTACACAGCATTTTGAATAAAATTAAGTTTAAAATAAATTAAAGTTCAGCCTATTATCGTTATAATGGCGATTCCTTCACTGCTGGTGCAGATATTGAAGTCGAGGTACAATTTC
The DNA here is from genome assembly GCA_018904225.1 of Lordiphosa mommai. Lineage (NCBI taxonomy): Eukaryota > Metazoa > Arthropoda > Insecta > Diptera > Drosophilidae > Lordiphosa > Lordiphosa mommai. Next base: position 1,329,005 of record JAEIFT010000032.1, on the reverse strand, counting down.
CATTATGATTGTGAACAGATATGTCACCGAATTTGTTAAAAAAGCATTTGCCGCACACCTTAATGTAATGTTTTGGGCAGTTGGGCACCAAACACAGGTCGCACACCGTTCGCGTTTTCACATCAACTTTCCCGGTTCGCTCTTTTTTGCAAGGTACGCATCGTTGCATCTTGTTCTGTTCACTAACACGCGTAGTATTCGAAGGAACATTTGGCGGCTGTAAACCGTTTAAGTGCATAGCTGTTGAAGTAGTTCCTGTTAGGAAGGATGTGGGTTCGACCTGCTTCATTTGTACGTTGAAGGACTGCAGACTTTTCTCAAATCGTCGCTAAAAAATAAAATGCAATTTTTGCCGATGCCAAGCATGAGGGGCATATCCTTTCAGGTAGTTCCTTATCAGGTCTAACCACACGTCCAGTTACTTCCCCGATTAAAAAAAACAAAAAAAAAAACAATCCTTGTCTCGCCTTGGAGTCTGTGTCGGTAAATATGTTTAAACAGGCGGTGTGAGTGCCAGCATCCAAACTGACCATACAAACACAGCATAGCTCGGACACATTAAGCCTCTTTTCCATACAAGTCATCCCATACAACATCCCACAAGCATAGTACAAAGTAAAACTTGTTCCAAAAACAAGATTTGGAACTAGCTGAATATTTCCAGAATGGGAGTATGGAAGTTATTGAAGCTGATGGAAACTATGTGATGTTTCATGATAAAAAGGAATGAGGAAGGAAACGGAAGATAAATACTTATACTGGCTTCCTGTATGTGATTAAGGAAGATCTCCCGTATGAGAGTACGGAAACAAAAAATAAAACGAAATCTGATTGCATATCATTTAAACCAGGGCTGCAAACCGGTCCGGAACCGAACCCACCAGAACCTGAACCGAACCGGGAACCGAACCCCATTGAAAATAATCACGAAAACCCGAACCCGAACCTAACCCAGATTTCTAAATGATGGGATTCGGTTCTAAAAAAAATTGCAAGCACAGAATTTGTTTGTGCACTTTAATGATAAAAAATATTTCATAATTATGAACAGAATATATGCCCATGTATGGACGGCGACACTCTTCCCGTTCGCAACCAAAGACTGGACAAAATAACACAACCTCAAGCAAGGGAATTCAATTTGCATCCGAAACCGTATTTCTGGGTATTATTTTGTTCGTACGGAGATGCAACGGCACGATGAATACAAGGAAAAATTGTACGTCATTTAAATTTCTTAATTTTTTTTACCCAAGTCACAATTTAAATACTTTTTGCATTTCACTCTCACAATATGGCGGTCCCATTCTTGGAAAAAATAGCTCTGACTGGAATTCGCGGAAATGTATGAACGTGTTTGGCCACACTATAAGTTGGGGATGAGACATACCGGCGTATCTGTGATTAAGTCACTGTCACGGGCAATCATCAAATCACACAGTGACTGCATTTAAAAAGCAACAGTGTGATTTGGTGACTACAAGTCACTGTGACTTAATTACAGTTACGCCGATATGGCCAATCACAGTTACTAAATCACGGATACGCCGATAAATATCATCTCTTATTTATAAGCCAAAAGTGGCCGTGTTTTGTGCAGGTTTCATGGCCACAAAAAGCGCATCAGTTTTAGGAATCCCACTACTGTGAAAGACAAATGACTTTCGCTGAACTCTTCTAAACATACATACAATGTCTGATTGTCTAGTCAATCTAGACCAGCCTTAGTCACAAAGAGCGAGGCAAAAAAGTGAGAGAGTATTGGTGTGCGAATATAATGCGACGCAAAGCGGCTCGAACCTACCTTGTTGAAGGCTAGGCGAGCACTGATTGGATTTGCTTGATTTTTACTCTCTTTGCGAAGGGCTCGGCATGTGTTCGGCTCGAGTCTGTGTGAATTTGCCGAATGTGTTCGGCCGCCTGCGTCTTGGACGACAACGTCTGATCTAGACAGATCATTTATGTGCTTGACTGCCAAAAACTGCAGCAGTTTATAAGGCATCTCTTCTTCAAACTCTATTAAATTATTTATTATGTACCCGAACCCGAACCGGAACCTCGGTTCTCAATTTAAAGGGAACCGGTTGTGGAACCGAACCCCTAGCGTAGGGTGAGGGTTCGAACCCCTAGCGTAGGGTGAGGGTTCGAACCGCTGTCGAAATTGGAGGTGTTTGCAGCCCTGATTTAAACAGCCTAGTCAATCCATTGCAGATTCGGTAGATATTAATAAAGCTAAAGCTGATTCAATGGGTGTATTAAGTCCGAATTGCAAAACAGATAATTATTAATGACGAGAATCCAATAAGATATGAAGCAAGGCTTGTTTTAAATCAATTTTTAATTTTTGTTTTATTTGTTTTTTAATCAAATAATCCCTGTCTATTTGGTACAATTTTATTAGTAACATAATTGTACAAATATAGTTATTTCGTTATAAAGGTTTAAAAGAACAACATTAAAATTATTGTACTTGGACAAGACGTGAAATAGCAGCAAGTGTTTTAATTCTTTCACAAAATCTGGATGACTGGAAACAGTTAAAGCGCGTCTTAATTTTAGGAAATAAAATCGGCGAAAAATCATTAATTGATGGTTATTCAGATACGAACTAAATCTAAAGTATGGAAACCGTAAATTCGGACTATGTATTTCTTGTCATTAGTTGGGAAGCTGAAGAGCATGCCAGAAAGCATTTTGGTTAAAAAGACTATTGACAATAACAATTTCAAAGATTATCACAGCTGTCTGAGCTTGAAGTGGTAACGAATGACAATAGTGTGGCACTTAAATATTTACATAATTGTACAAATATGGTTATTCTGTTGTAAAGATTCAAACGAATCATATCAAATTTGTAGTGCCTAAATTAATTTTCTTTATATATATATTGTTAGATATAGATTATAGATTTAAGTTATGTTTTAAGTACATAGTTTCAACTTAAAATCCCATTTACCATTTAAATGCGTACATGGTACAACCACTAGAAACCCAGAATTGGCAGGATTTAGAGCACTGAAACCCAGAATTGGCAGGATTTAGAGCATTGCAACCCAAAATGGTTGAATTTAGAGCATTAAAATACAGAGTTGGGGATAAAGAAATCACTAAAAGCCTTGGCAAGTTACAAATTAAAAAAGAAAATAAATAAAAAATTGAGAAAGCTCAAAATAAATATAAAGAAAAATAAATTTGGCTGGTCTGTGCTCGACGACAGCCCAGCACCGACTGAACAAAACTTGAGTATGACGCCGCCTCGACTTGTACTGGCAATAAGCATCGATAACTTTAATTAATTGGGTTATCGGGTACTTGAACTTATTGGAGATGTGCAACTAGGTAATAATGTTCCTTCTCTGAAATGTAATAAAAATGCATATTAGCACTTGTGATAGAAAAATGGCACCAAAACGAGAAATGATGAAAGAAGTAGCATAGACCAACAATTTCCGCATCTTTGACAATGATGCGCCCTGTGTAACTCCGCACCATTTACGGCATAGTCGCGGTCAAAATTATTGAAAATAGTGGTTAAAAATGATGTTGGAAAATAGTGTTTTTCACAAAAATTTTAATTTTTTTCGATATATTATAAAATAATATATATCTTTACGAGTATCTTAAGCGTATCTTTACGCTTCTTTAAGAAAATTTAAAAATATATATTCATATGTATAAGTAAGTGTATTACTATGCAACCCAAAAGAGTTCATCATGTCGAGAAAAAAAAATTGAAAGAATAATAATTGTCCTATGAACTTATATAATTTTATAATAAATCTAAAAAATTAAAATTTATGTGAAAAAGTTAAAAGGTTAATTTGATGTTTTTATGTATTTTAATTGAAGAAATCGACGGAAACTGCAATAACTACCAAACAAAAATTGAGCTCTATGAGGTTAAAGGACAATTTTAAAGATTTAGGCCTAAAACTATGTGAAGGAGTAATCCAATTAAGTTAGTTTGTTCCTACAGGTTGTTAATTTTAGCATAAGCTACAACTTCGCTGAAGACATGAAAGAGAAATTCGAAATGGTTTACGAGATTAAAAAATCTTAAATTCTTTCGAAATATTAAACTTATAAGCGCAATACAAAAAAACGGCATCAAAACCAGATAAAGTTTTTATAGTACCATCATATCCTTTAAGATTTTTTGATCTCGACACGATAAACTCTTTTCTGTTGCACTTATTTGTTTATAGGTGTACATTTTTTAATTTTTCTTAAAGAAGCGTATCTTAGTTTTTTTTTAAACTTTCAGGTAATTAGCGTTAGGCTTGGAGGTAATTGGTGTAAAAGTTTTAAGGTGGCGCAATAACGGGAACTACCAAAACCGACCAATTTTATTTTTCTTTTGTTGATACCCAAAAATTTGTTCAGTGTAGGTCGCCACTTTTTTCCACATTTTCAAAAACGTTGATTAATTATCTGTCAATGGCTTTTTATTTCACGTCTCTAGCTGCTCTGGTGCCTGAGCTATAGCAATTTAAAAAAATGCTTATCAAAACCGTATTTTTAGCGATATTTCTTGGACATTGCATAAAAGTAACCCACACTAAGGCCCAAAAATTTTTTTTCAACAACTATATTGAATTAAAACGCAAAACGGAATATCCCCGTCCGTAGGCCGCCCCCCTTCCCTTATACGTCGTAACCCTTTATTAAAAAATTTATCAAATATATGATGGAAGGTAAAATAAATTGTATGAGTTATTAAACATTTCCTTTCTGCCGTATTTTTTGTATTAACGCATTTTTAGCTATTTAAGAAGCTCACCGAATTTGGTTAAATTTGGAACCCTATTTCATATAGCTGCGATATATTCGATCTAAACGACTTGCACCAACTTGCCTGTTTTATTCGCTATTGAACTGAAATTCAGTTTGAGCTCATATTTTAAGCTTTTATGACGATTTACCAAATCTGGTTCGGTTTGACCGATTACATTATATAGCTGCCATATAACCCAATTCGCCGACTAACATCAATTATTCTGTTCTTGACGCTATAATAATCGCAAGTTTTCCGAAACGGGGCAAATTTGGGCAAGAGGCGAAAGTTGTCCTTAAATCTAAATACTTTTGTTAATAAATTTGCTTTAAAAACTTAAAACAATAAAGAATGCCAACAAAGCTGTGTTATCACAAAGTTTGATTTTATTTTTATCTTATATCGGTGTGTAAATATTTGAAATCGAAAAAAAAAACAAAATGGGGAAAAAAGAACCACTGTGCGCTTAAGTAAATTCGTACACATGCATGCACACCACGAAATGCCTCCAAAGTGTAAAGGCATGGAGAAAACTCACAACACAAAACAACTTACCCGTGTACGGCAACACAAAATCCAAATTCATAAACTAAAACGCAACTAAATTAAATCAAATTAAAACTTCCTACTTGGCCTAAGGGTCGCTAAAACCAGTAACAACGTTACCAAAAAAGCAGGCAAGCCATTTTGGCTGAAAATATACAACAACAACAATAACAACAAAACTCTTTTGTATGCAGGACACGTTAATTAGATTTTCAATTGAGTGGTCAACGTTGATGCAAGGCTTAAAGAAGTGGCTAAGTGCATATCTATTTATATTCTTGGAGGTAGGGATAAAACTACGCTTCGGAATAGTGTTTCAGTTGTAGAAGGCATGGACATGGAAATATCAGCCCTATCAAACCCCTACTACATTTATATGCAAAACGAAAGAACTCATAAAGCGGCTATTGATCAAAGAACCTAACAAACTAAGTGGGTTGCTATTTAAGTTTCTGGCCTAGGTCACTTCTAGCCCTTTTAGGACCAATTGGCCTTTTCCCAAAAAAAGTTTGGACTTTTATCGATAAAAGCTCCATACAACTCTTTCATGTGTGACCACGTTTGATATCGATTAACGATTATTCAAAAATGGAATTAACTTGTGAAAATTTTCGTGCAATCATTTTTCACAACTTTCGAAGGGATTATCACGACAAGAGTGCAACGATGAACTTAAATCTTTGTATGGCGATGAAGCACCAACCTAAAGCACTGTGAAGAATCGGATTTAAGAAGGTCATCCAAAAACAGTCGTTATGCCAGAAAACATTGATGCCGTGCGTAAACTGATAATGCAAGATCGTCATGTGACATACCGTGAGATAGAGGCATTCTTGGGCATTTCTTCCACCAGCATACATTCGATATTGCCTAAACACCTGGGCGCAAAAAAGGGTTGTTCTCGTTGGATCCCGGATCAAAAAAAGGCTCGTGTGGATTGGTGCAAAGAAATTTTGAAAAAATATAATCGCGGTGTTTCAAAAGACGTTTATACGATCGTCACAGGTGACGAATCATGGATCTATGCTTATGAGCCCGACACAAAACAGCAATCGACCGTGTGGGTCTTCGAAGACGAGCCAAATCCAACGAAAGTCGTTCGTGAAAGAAGCACTTCGAAGCAAATGGGTCGCCTGTATCTTCGGTAAAACTGGTCATGTGGCAACTGTTCCGCTTAAGTAACGTAGGACGGTCAATTCTGAGTGGTACACCACAATTTGTTTGCCTGAAGTTTTCGGAGAAATTCGAAAAACGAACAAGAGAAGACCGATCATTGTGCACCATGACAATGCGAGCGCACCAGCGCCTTTTTGACCGCCCAAAACGTCGAATTGATGGGTCATCCGCCGTACAGCCCTGACTTGGTACCCAATGACTTCTTTTTATTCCCGCACATCAAGGGAAAAATGTGTGGTCAACGATTTTCGTCGCACGAAGATGCTGTTGAAGAGTTCAAAAACCATTTTTTGGAGGTGTCTCAATCGGAGTGGAAAAAGTGCTTCGACAATTGGTCTGAGCGCATGCAAAAGTGTATAAATCTTGCTGGAGAATACTTTAAAAAACAATAAAAACATTTTTGATCATAAATATTCGCGTTTTCATTATTAGGCCAGAAATATATATAGCAACCTGCGTAATATTATATGTTTTCAAATAGTTTTACATAATTTGGGTAAATCGGATGACTATTTCCTAGAGGATGGGAACTATAGGTCGTAAAATAGGTCTTAGTGAGAAAAACATGTTTGTTTTTGATGGCAGCGTGTTTAAATTTTGAAGTGTAATATAAGATTATTTATGATTTTTAATCTGACATCTAGGAAATATTCAATCGGTTAATTAGCTTAAATTTAAAATAGGGCTCAAAAATGGTGTGCAACTTCGGTTTTTATACTTTCTTCTTATTGAAAAGGACTGGGAATATTTTGAAGTACATTGTAAAGAAGGTTAAAAACCAGGCTTTAGAAATCCTTTTCTGCTCTGGCCTCTTAATTTTGATAGCGAAAATAACTTGCCTTTGCCTGTCGTTGCTCCCACTATTTCAGTTGTTCTTTTTTTTTTTTTTGTTGGATTTTTTTGTTGTTTTGGTTAATATGTTTCTGTTTTGGCTGTTATCTCTGAGCTGCCTCTCTAGTATTTGCTGATAGTATATGACTGTATATTTGATTGCCAATTGGTTTGCGTCTAGTATGTATCCAGACCTTCGCGAAGCAACCGTTTTTATTTTTTTTATAGTTATAACCGCGCACAGACAGCAATCGGTTGCGTTTGGAATAACAAATAGATGAATCAGATTGTGTTTTTTTACTGCCTGTGGCTGATGATCTGTGGACGAGTGTGTAAGCAAGCGAATTAGTTTTATATCCTTCTGCTAGCGCTAGGGGATGTTCATACACACACACACACACACACATAGTGTGTAATCAATCAAACACGTCAGAGATTTTTAATCAGCGATTTTCATGTTTCTGACTGCAACAGAACGGAAATTGACGTAAAAATCAACAACACTTGCAGAACCGATAAGCAACGGCAAGGCCAATGACAACATTTTAGAAGGCACTGTTACGTAGCAAGGGAGAGTGAAATAGGGTCACGATAACATAAATACTTATATTGCCTGTTCAAAGCAGACAGGGTTCTCCCCGACTTAATCTTTCGAAGGAGAGGAGCGACTAATTCGGATACTTTTAAGAAGAATTGACTCAGTATGCAAACGACAATTCAGGAGGAGTCTAATATTAATTTCTTCAATATTCAGTCCAGCACCTAGACTGTTATGGAGATCATTTAAGTAAAGTGCAAATAATAAAGAGGAGAGCAAGCCCTGCAAGCAAGTGTTTTGACAGCTTATTTCTGGCCCAACGATTTTGGTTGAATCACCTATTACATGCAACTTAAGTATATGCAACTGTGTGACAAATAATGCCAATTTGATTTTTATTATCGTTGCAAAGGTATATATGGGCATTTCCATTATGTCGAACGGGACCGTCGAACTCTTTTGAAAAATAAAACGAATTTTTGTTTTGACAGAAGACTTAACTTATTGCTCTTAATGTTAAGGTTGATTTTGAGCAATTTTTAAGATATTTGCAAAAAAAAAAAACAAAAGGTATTCGCAAGGGAGAAATATCGAAGTGATTTTCGCGACCAAAAATTTAAAAGCCAATTTCAGTGAAACCTGATGCATAATTTCAATGTGTTAAATTTTGGAATGTTGTGCATTGATGTCACTTAAAAATGGTTTTAATTTTACACAAAAAAATAGATGTTTCAATACCCTTGCAGTTTATTAAAGACGCTACCTTTGATAACAAAAAAGTTTTTCTCATTTTAACTAGTTTTTAGACCGATCGGCAGCTATATGCTATAGTCATCAGATTTCGATCAATTTTTCCAGAATTGTGTGGAAGTAGTAGTAGTAGTGTGTTTATTGTTTCATTTTTTTCTTGGCTTGGTTAATAAACCGTTAGCCTTTCAGTTTATAATATTAATAACGTTATAATTATTCTTATATTTATATAAGTACATTTTTGTTTTTAAATTTTCTAAAAATCTTCTGCAATAATTCTGCTCCTATATCTAAATAAAAACTGAACAAATTTTGCAAATTTCTGCCAACTCGCACCATTCAGAAGTTCGACTGCCTCCTCACGCTGCATCGGACTGTGACCAAAATAGGATATCCTACATTTTGCCAAGATTGGACATATAAAGATCATGTGCATTATGTCTTCCCTTGCACCCATATTGCATAATGTACAGTTCTTAACGCTGTAATGGGGTCTGTAGCCAATTTGTAGCATTTCACATCGGGTTTTGAAAATTGTTCGAATGGTCTCCGTCGTGTATATTTCATTGAAATAATTGTTGCTGCCCAGATTATAATTTAGCTCTCTGTACCATATTCTAGTTTCACTACCTCTTGCTTGCTCCTCACATTGCGCCCTATGCCTTTCGTCCAGCCGGACAAGCACTTCCTTTTGGGCTCTATCCCATTCTGCCAAGTTTTCCAAATCGCTCTCCACATGATGTGTTATGAATAATTTTTGCCATTCCTTAAAGCATTGGGCTTTATTTCTTAGCGATTCTTGCGCAACCATGTTGGGCAGTCTATGTTGTGGCAGGTCCATGATTTTCTTGATATATTTAAAATGAGTATGCAGAGTAGTGTGAAACATAGAAGGTTTCCCAGTCTCAATATGTAGAGCATATCCCGGCGTATTTGAGGGAGGCGAAGTTTTTTAAAAGTCGTTCCACGTCTTCATACATTTGATGGCCCCATACTTCTGTCGCATATAACATTATAGCTCTTGCGGAAGTATATAAAACTAATATATACCACGATTGGTGATGCTACGATGGAAAACAAAAAAGTTTTTCTTACTAGAACTAGTGTTTGCACCGACTATTTATATGGCAGCTGTATGCTATAGTCATCCGATTTAGATAAATTTTTCCAGAATTGTGGGGAAGCACATAAAACTAATATATACCACGATTGGTGCAGCTAAGATGGAAAATAAAAAGTTTTTCTCACATGAACTAGTTTTTGGACCGATCGTTCCTATGGCAGCTATATGATATAGTCATCCGATCCGGCCGGTTCCGACAAATGTGCAGCGTATTTGTATTTAAAGACTTTTTGCAAAGTTTAATCAAGATAGCTTTAAAACTGAGGGAGGAGATAGCATAGAAACAGACGGACAGACGGACGGACGGACAGACGGAAATGAACTCAGCTCGTCATGCTGATCAAGAATATATATACTTTATGTGGTCGGAAATGCTTCCTTCTATGCGTTACAAACATCGTGACAATTTTAATATACCCTCTGCAAGGGTATAAAAATAGAAGGCTAACATCGGCTACGCCGATGTTTTAAATACCCTTGCAGTTTTTGAAGGCGCTACCATTGATAACAAAAAAGTTTTCTCACTAGAATTAGTTTTTAGTCCGATCGTTCCTATGGCAGCTATATGCTAAAGTCATCCGATTTCAATAAATTTTTCCAGAATTGTGTGGAAGTATATAAAACTAATATATATCACGATTGGTGTTGCTACGATGGAAAACAAAAAAGTTTTTCCCACTAGAACTAGTTTTTGGACCGACCGTTTATATGGCAGCTATATGCTATAGTCATCCGATTTTGATCAATTTTTTCGGAATCATGTGAAAGCATATAAAACTAATATGTAACACGAGTGGTGGCGGTACGATGGAAAACAAAAAAGTTTTTCTCACTAGAACTAGTTTTTAGACCGATCGTTCCTATGGCAGCTATATAATATAGTCATCCGATCCGGCTGATTCCGACAAATGTGCTGCGTATTTGTATTTTAAGACTTTTTGCAAAGTTTGGTCAAGATAGCTTTAAAACTGACGGAGGAGATAGCATAGAAACAGACAGACAGACGGAAATGAACTCAGCTCGTCATGCTGATCAAGAATATATATACTTTATGTGGTCGGAAATGCTTCTTTCTATGCGTTAAAAACATCGTGACAATTTTAATATACCCTCTGCAAGGGTATAAAAACCGTAACTTTTTTTCAAAATTTAATTTTAAGCACTTTCGCACGGAACATGTCGCACGGGACATTCTTTTTCATCATGATAATTATGTTATTTTAGTTGCTCTTTCGGCGAAATTACCTATAAACAAGCTTAGTAAAAACCCCATACCCCATAGCTTGTTTGACGCTCGATTGATGTATTACTACGATCAAAGAAGAAAAATCAGTTTGATTGTTTTTTTTTTAATTTAAGTGACTTTTTTATGTCAAAGTTTTATTCGAATTTTTGATGGATTTCAGTAGGCCTGGAAAACATACCTGGTCCAAATACGAACAATCTTATTCATTTGGAGTTGACTTGCCTTCGAGTCAACATCAATTCCAGTTTAATTTTTCTTTATTTTCTGGCCATATTTTTTAATTAATGCCCACTTCAAGAGCAAATTTCGTACGGCGTGGTATGCCTGAATTGCTGCTCTTCTTAATAGTTAATTTATATTTTGTTCAATCAACGAGAATTAATACGTTAATTTTGAAAAATGTATTTAGAAGGTTATCAAAAACTCTGCGAATATAGTCTAAGCGACTACGCTTTGCCATGGTATAATAATACAGGGTAGAGTCGTCACAAATTCACCAAGCAAGCAGGGTACCAATAGCCGCGCTGCTTTTTTGACATCCATTGGTATTTCCACAAAACAAAAAGAGGCAGCATACTCTACCGACCGCATCTACTGTAATTACACCAAGCGCATTGCTTGCCAATGGAGTAAGAAAACCGATCAAGCGCTTTCGCTAAAAAGTTTTTTGATTAAAAAAGTGGTTTAGTATTGTTTTAAATTTGATTCTAATTCTCTATGCTTCTTAGAGCTAGTATACCAAAAGAAGTAACAAATTCGACTTAGTTATACTATTTAAAACGAGAAGGCAAAGCTAACTTCGACTGTGCCGAAGTTTTAATACACTTGAAAAACTTTACTCCAACTGATTTAACCGGTAAAATATATATAGGATAAAGATTTAAAATATTTAAATTTTTTAATCATTGATAATAAAAATTTGATACCATAAAATAAACTTTTCTTAGTAAACCACATTTTCCGATCGATCGGTCCTATGGCAGCTATATGAAATAGTCATCCGATTTTGATACATTTTTTCAAAATTATGTGAAAGCATATAAAACTAATATATACCAAAATTGGGGACGCTACGATAGAAAACAAAAAAGTTTTTCTCACTAGAAGTAGTTTTTTGACCGACCGTTTCTATGGGAGCTATATGCTATAGTGATCCTATTTTGATACATTTTTCCAGAATTATGTGGAAACCTATAAAACTAACATATACTAAGATTAGTGACGCTACGATGGAAAACATACAAGTTTTTCTCACTAAAACTTATTTTCCGACCGATCGTTCCTATGACAGCTATATGATATAGTCATCCGATCCGTCCGGTTCCGACATATTAGTTGCGTGCTGTTAAAAGAAGACTCCGTGCAAAATTTCAGCTTTAAAACTGAGGGACTTGTTCGCGTAGAAACAGACAGACGGACGGAATTGAACTCAGCTCGACGTCCTGATCAAGAATATATATAGTTTATGTGGTCGGAAATGAATATTTCTATGCGTTACAAACTTCTGGGCAAAATTAATATACACTTTTCAAGTGTATAAAAAATTATTTCAACTCATAAAAAAATGCGAGTGTGACATTTTTTTTGGTATTCATATACATATTCATAGGAACGATCGCTCGTGAATTTTGTTGTTATACCCGTTACTCGTAGAGTAAAACGGGAATACTAAGTTCGTGCAAATGTATGTAACAGGCAGAAGGAAGCATCTCCGACCCTATAAAGTATATATAATCTTGATCAGCATCAATAGCCGAGTCGATATAGACATGTCCGTCTGTCCGTCTGTCTGTCTGTCTGTATGAACACCTAGATCTCAGGAACTATAAGAGCTAGAGCTACCATTTTTTCAGTGTAGACTTGTATTGTCTGCACGCAGATCAAGTTTGTTTCAAATTTTTGCCACTCCCCCTCCCGCCCCCGCAATATGAAAAAACCTCATATCTCCCACAATTTTGAAAATAGATTGTTCGAACCTTCTAGACATTTATTTTAATCATCATTACCTATCGATCCGCCATACATCATTTCCCGATCAAATGAGCTATAGTAGAGTTGCCACCCCCGCAATTTGTAAAAAAAACTCATATCTTCCACAATTTGTGATCTAATAAAATATTCTTAAAAAAAAACCTTACCCTGAGTGACGGGTATATCGAAGTCGAGCAGGGCCGACTTCAACTTACGCTCTCGTTTTTTTTGCAGAGGTGAAAGTAACTGTTCTTTTGTAATTAGGACTCAGTAAACACAAATCCGTTAACAAAAGAATTCTATCTATGATAGATTCGCCAGCTAAGACTGTTCGACTAGTCGAACAACGGCATAAATTGAGTTAAACTAGGCTAATGAACAAAATCCTTGACGAATGTTCAGAAAGTACATTTTCAGGCAATCAAAATTTCTAGACAGATTCCCTTGCTTAATATAATTTAACTAAATTTCTCTGACAGTTGCAGAGCTAGAGCCGGAGCCGCGTATTATCAATGGAACCATAGCCGGTGTGGCGGAGACTAAACATTTGGTCTCCATACGTCTGAGAAAGCATGACAAGAACTTTGGTAGTGGTCACATTTGTGGTGGTTCTTTGATAGGCAGAAATAAGGTTTTAACGGCCGCCCATTGTTTGTATAAGTAAGTTCCTTTTTTTTTTGTTAACTTAAACTTTCTTCTTTATATAACCAAAATTTTCTTAAAGTAATGGCAAGAAGCGGTATCGCAGGGCCAGTGAATTTGTGGTGGTCATGGGTACACTGAATCGCTATGAGCGTGTTAATGGTACCATAGTATCGGAGGTAAGCTCCATTGCGTACATGAATACGTTCAGTCCGGATAGCATGCGTGATGATGTGGGCGTTATGTTTCTTAAAACGGGTCTACCAACGAATGACACCACACATCTAACCGTGGAGCCCATAGCACTGGCCACACAGTCCACGCCAGCGGGTCAAGTGTGTCAGGTGGCCGGCTGGGGACGTACCGAGCAGGTAAGGTGTTAAGTGGGGGTAGGATACTTCCTCTAATTATTAAATTTTTTTTGATTTTAGAACTCCCTCTCCAATGTTTTACTAACGGCCAATGTCAGCACCATACGACGCCAGACTTGTCGCGCCATCTATGGCAATGGCTTGCAGCCGGGCATGATATGTGCCGGTCGTTTACAGGGTGGCACGGATTCCTGTCAGGGCGATTCGGGTGGACCATTGATACATGGGGGTCAAGTTATTGGTGTGGTATCCTGGGGTTATGGCTGCGCCGAGCCCGGACTGCCAGGTGTCTATGCAGATGTTCAGTATTATCGTCAATGGATTGAGGAACGTAACGGTGCTTACACTTTCAAATCATGGATTTGGTTAACATTGGTTTACAGTTTTTTGCTAAGAGAAATATTGTGACTAAATGAACGATCTATGAATAAATAAGAAACTATTTTAATTTACCACAAGGTTTATAATTCCCAAGTGAAGCGTCTTTGAAGTTGTCGCAACTCGGAAAGGAAATCCTTTTTAATTTCGGACAAACCAAATATTTATTTATTATTATCGATCTCTAATTCTAGAGAATTGTGTGTTTGTAATTCGAGTTTTTTTGTTTTGTTTTGTAATTGTTTACAGTGTATAAGTATTGTATATAAAATGAAGACATTATTTGAACGATACTTGAGCTCGTTCGTTATTCGATAAAAGGTTTCTCAACATATATAAATATGAGTGATTTTTTGTTTGTATAAATTGTACAAATAATTAAACGATATGTTTAAAAATGAAGGAGAGAGAAAAACATTTGCACTACTCAAATCGCAAGGCACTTGGACGGCATCAGTTGCTTTAAAAAAAAAAGAGAGATGGAGAAGTAAAAGTTTGTTTGTTTCAAAAATGGAATGCAACTTAAGGTTCAGCTTTTCTGTTTATATATATCCCTGCAGACTGCGCGATTGGCTATGATGATGACGTGGTGGCTGATAGCCCGGCTCTTGCATTTCCATTTGCATGACCAGATTCTTTTGCTCGCCACGTGCCTCATATGCCTGGCGTGCCTCACGCTGCAATATCAGGGCAGCCAGGCCCAATAGCATAAATGTCACCACCGCCAGGGCATATGACCAGCCCAAAACATTAAATTTGGGATACATTAGCCAGTCGCGACGATAGGCACAACCGCCAAAGATGCAGACAGCCAAGAACATAAACAGTGAGGCAATTCCGGTGCCTATATAGGACAGACGCACCAATAGCCATTCATATTGCAGCACAATCTTCAGTGGCAAGCGTATGATGGTCAGGGCCAGCAGCGAGAGCACAACGAATACAATCATAAACGACATGGTGACAAAACCCTGCACAGCCATTAGCCAGCCAGGCAGCAGATATTCACGTATCACATAGTATTCCTGCATAAATACAGAGAGATTAGTTAGGCAAAGCACAAACAAAGTCTTGCCATACACTTACATGCGAGAAGATATTGTGACAGCCCGTGAAATGCTTGTTACCGTGATATTCGGGATAGACAAAATCCTTGAAGCAATACTGCCATAAGCCCATATTCTTGAAACTGCTGCGCGTCTCCTCGTAGGACTCGATCCAATAGGGCGAACAAAAGGACATCATCAGCACAAAAAAGCTGGCAAAGGTCACTATGGCCCCAAAGACAACGCCATCTGGAAAGGATTGAGAAATTGGAGCTGGATTTGGACGGGGGGGGCTGGCCTGCGTCACTACTCACTTGTGGCACGCGGATAGTCGCCCTTCTCCACACTGTTGTCTGTGGTGTCCTGCGACTGCTGTTTGTTCAGTTCACGCATTCTATATGTTTTGGTTAAGCTGCCAAATAATTCCAAATAATGTTTACACTTTAATCATACACTTATTGGGCATAAAAACAAATAAAAACACTTTCGTACACACCCAGATGCAAAAGGTGGGGCTAAATACAACAGAACAATGTGACCGTATGGGGTTAGCTGAAATATGGCCAAGCGTAGCAAACGATAACTGAATGTGTTTACACGGCAGCAGTAACAGTGAAATCACTTTACCACAAATTTATGTGAGGAAATAAACGAAACGACTTTTCAAATAACACTAAGTTGGTGACAAACAACGTTTTTCTTCTAATAAGGGCTGGGTCATCGACTTCAGGCAAAAACCAAAGATAATTTAATAAGATAAATTTATTCTTATTTGCCCCGAACGCATTGACGATTTATATTTGAAATATATGAAGGGGCAAAGCGTTTTTAATTATTTGAGCAATTATTTTTCAGAAATTAATTATTTTTAATAAAAATTGTATTAGTGTTTCTTCAGTTTTTTTAGGTGTGCTACCGGAAAGTATCATATCTTGGGTAAATGACCACCGATTTAAAAAACACCTCATAAAGCTTAATATCCGTCATACTCACTTTACACACAATAGTTAACGATTTATTCAGAGTCAAGTAAAAATGCTTTATTTTTTTTGGTATTTTTAACGTTTTTTATTTTGAAAACTTGGAAAAATTCAATGTACGTGGGTTGCTATTTAAGTTTCTGGGTTAGGTCACTTCTAGCCAATTTAGGACCAATTGGCCTTTTCCCAAAAAAAAGTTTGGACTTTTATCGATAAAAGCTTCATACAACTCTTTCATGTGTGACCACGTTTGATATCGATTAACGATTAATCAAAAATGGAATTAACTCGTGAACATTTTCGTGCAATCATTTTTCACAACTTTCGACGTGGATTATCACTACAAGAGTGCAACGATGAACTTAAATCTTTGTATGGCGATGAAGCACCATCCTATAGCACTGTGAAGAATTGGATTAAAGAATTCAATCGCTGGCGACGCTCGTTCGAAGACGAAGGTCGTCCAAAAAAAGTGGTTGTGCCAGAAAACATTGATGCCGTGCGTGAACTGATAATGCAAGATCGTCTTGTGACATACCGTGAGATAGAGGCATCCTTGGGCATTTCTTCCACCAGCATACATTCGATATTGCCTGAACACCTGGGCGCAAAAAAGGGTTGTTCTCGTTGGATCCCGGATCAAAAAAAGTCTCGTGTGGATTGGTGCAAAGAAATTTTGAAAAAATATCGCGGTGTTTCAAAAGACGTTTATAAGATCGTCACAGGTGACAAATCATGGATCTATGCTTATGAGCCCGACACAAAACAGCAATCGACCGTGTGGGTCTTCGAAGACGAGCCAAATCCAACGAAAGTCGTTCGTGGAAGAAGCACTTCGAAGCAAATGGTCGCCTGTTTCTTCGGTAAAACTGGTCATTTGGCAACTGTTCCGCTTGAGTAACGTAGGACGGTCAATTCTGAGTGGTACAACACAATTTGTTTGCCTGAAGTCTTCGGAGAAATTCGAAAAACGAACAAGGGAAGACAGATCATTGTGCACCATGACAATGCGAGCTCTCACACATCAGCTCACACCAGCGCCTTTTTGACCGCCAAAAACGTCGAATTGATGGGTCATCCGCCGTACAGCCCTGACTTGGCACCCAATGACTTCTTTTTATTCCCGCACATCAAGTGAAAAATGCGTGGTCAACTATTTTCGTCGCCAGAAGATGCTGTTGAAGAGTTCAAAAACCATGTTTTGGAGGTGTCTCAATCGGAGTGGAAAAAGTGTTTCGACAATTGGTTTGAGCGCATGCAAAAGTGTATAAATCTTCCTGGAGAATACTTTGAAAAACAATAAAAACATTTTTGATCATAAATATTCGCGTTTTTATTATTAGGCCAGAAATATATATATATAGCAACCTACGTAGTATCACCAAAATCTTACTTGGAAAAATTTGATTCTTAATTTTTTTCATGAACGCTCTAAAAGAAAATGTTAATTTAGTGACAAAGCGGGACGGGAAATGCTTTCTCAGGCAGATCAGAAATATTTAAAATTCTTTGGGACATTCCAAGATGAATTTTTCAAAAAATTTCCATGTGATTTCCTACTGAAAATAAATCTTGTATGGTTCGCGCTCCCATCTCTAGTTTAAATAGCTTCGGAATTGTAGAGAATTTCAATATTCCTCTATAGATGGCAATGTCGGACCTTGATCCCATTTATGTATAGGAATAATAATGAAAGAGATAAGGTTCAATAGCACAATAAACATTGTCAAGATCAAACGAAAATGAGGACTTCAATTAATTTCAGGTAAGATAAAAGAAGATTCTCATCTATGAACTTGTACGGGCTACAGTTTGACTTTTTCAATGAAATGGGATATGGAGTATGATTTGATTATGTAGATATTAGAAAATTGTGATGGGGATCCAGACTTCTTAAACCTTTTTTAAAACCGAAATTTCACATTTGTGAAATTGGATAGATTCAGTGGAAACCATGTTAATGCTCGAGAGGCTGGTGAGATACAGAAATCAAATGCTTAAAAAACTGCAATATTGAAAAATCTTCAATGTTAACAAACCTTTTTAAAAAAAATTACCAATCAGATGATTAAAATGCACCTTACAAAAGCAGAAAGAATTTTGAGCACTCAACGCAGCATTTAGATTCATTTTAATGTGCATTATTTATTTATTCGAATTTACTTCGAAACATTGCTCACACTTGTGGCTTCTTCCACTTGTGGCGGTTAATTTTTCAAATTTGAATTCCACTACCATTGATAACCGCTAACCCACAAAACTATCGATATTTCTTCGGTTTTCTTGGCATTTTGAGCTTGAATCAAGTCTGGTCGCACTGTTATCGCCACAAAAACAGCAGCAACAACAACAAGCAGCAGCACTTGGAGGTGGAGTGAGTGTGCGATACTTTTGCGAAAAAAACGAAACGAGAAAAAAAAACAGAAGAGAAAAACTGAATACAAAAGAAAAACTCGATGAACCAGCTAACAAAATTGGTGGCAAGATAATTGTATTAACTTGGACAGGTCGTTGTCGTTGCTGTACCCCCCCTAGCCCTTGTCCAGCGGAGCCTCGAAACTGAAATCGAAGAAATCTCAGTGTCAGCTTTCCCCCAAACCAGCCCTCTCCGCCCGCCCCGTCGATCATCATCCACCCCTCGCCCCCTGCCTGGGGCCTAAACTCAGCAAATAAACAAAATTTCGCAAGCAGTCAAAAAACACAGAACGGGGAAAATTGGATTCGTTTGGGCTATCCCGTTAACCAACGTGAGAGATGCTGGATAGGCCACTATGGGTTCGCAGACCTTGGAGATACTGCGCCAGGGCGTGTGGGCCTCACTGACCGGCGGCTATTTCTATGATCCGCATCAGGGTGTGTTCTGCAATGTGGTCCATCTGTATCTCTGGCTCTATCTGCTGTTCTCGCCCTTTGTGGCGTATCTGGTAAGCAATCAGTGTATAAAGATGCGTGCCCCAGTTTATTAACCAGCCCCACTCTGACTTGCAGTACTTTCCCAGCACCTGGTTGACATGGTTTATCTATTGCATCCTCACCAGCTTGACCATTTTAATGGTGAAGCTGGCCAATTTGGCTTTGCATCGCCTGTACGATCGGGCCCAGAATATGTCCGAGGTGAATCTCAAGAGTCAGTTCTTTAAGGTAACCAAAGAGACAGAGCCCCGCCCCCCGCATGATGAGGAGGGCGGCATTGAGATGAAGGTCATACGGCCAGGCGGCTCGCGCATCTCTGTGGAGCAGGCCATCAATGAGGCAAGCGAAGAGAATAGCATCTTGTCCATGGACAATGTGAACAGCATTATAGGTAAGCGTTTTGTAGTCGAAAAAAATCCCCACTAGAATTATGTATACCAACTACCATGCAGATCTCAAAGTCGATGTGCATCGCAAGAACAGCTCCGAGTCCATTGAACTAATGTTCTATGCCCCCTCCATGCTATCGGGGGGCAGTCAACAGGATCAGCAATCTCTGGCCGGTTCCACAAGTGTAACCAAATCCATACGTAGCACCAGCGGAGCAAATACGGCAGCGGATCTCTTTAATAAATATCTGCATGTCTATCCGGAGGTGACGGAGGCAACAACGGCCAGCAGTGCGGCAAGTGCTGACGGCGGCAGCAGTGGCGGATCTGGCGGAGCGACAGCCAGTACAGCAGTGGCCGGTGGTGGCACCAGCTCAGCCCGTTCCGGTCATTTGTCACGCAAATGCTCGGAAGTGTTCAGTCGTCGCCATCGACGACGCCTGGAGCGTCAAAGCAGCCTAGATACGGCCGCCTGCAACTCGCAGGAGCACAAATTGATGCGTAATCAGTCGGACACCATAGCCACGGCGACGGCGGCCACCACCTCCTTCCTACACTCACAGCCTGCCCAAAAATCGACGCGTGGTCAGACGCATATGCGTCAGCAGTTTATAGCCAGCACCCCGGCTGACACGGGTGCCTCCTCCTCAGTGGTGGTTATAGCACCCGCCTCGGGTTGCTGCGCCAATTCAACGCGCTCCTCACGCCTGCAGCGACATCGCAGCTCGGAGACACATGATGAGCGTCTGAAGCAACAGAATCGTGTGGGTCTGTTCCAGCCCATTTTGCAGCCCAGCAGCATAGGAACTTTGGCCAGCAGCGGTGGCCATGATGTTGAGGATATGGAACTGGGATTGGCACGCAATTCAGGCAGCGGTGGAACGGTCACAGGTGCTCTGCAATCCTGGATATTGGGTAAGCAACTGATCTTTATAGTTAGATTTATGGATTCTCCAAAATCGACAGAATAATGCCATTTTCAAGGCATGTCCATGTCCTCTTTTTACACGCTAAAGTTAGCTTTATGAAGCTTCTTTCGAAGCTCCTAAAAACTTAGTAACCTTCTTTTGATTTTTTCCTTAAACATACTGCTTGGAGCCCTTTCTTTCACAGAATACCCTGTTATTAACACTGAGTTGCCTCTTAACCTATTTTCAAAGTCGACTCGTAATATCAGCTAGAAGTCGAGGAACCATTTCCTGCCTTTAAATGGGAGTCTTATCCAAAAACACACTGTTATGACCAATTCTGAAATATTAACTGAATATCCTCATATCTCGGACAATTATCGACCTAGATTGATCATGTTGGCCATTTTGGATTTTTGAAACTTGTACGTTATGCTAGGATGTGACTGGGTGAGGCAGAGGCTACGAAGCCAGCTCCTCCTTTAAGAGTTAACTGTAAATGAAACCACGACAATAGCGACATGAGGCGTAGAAGATTCATTAATTTTAGTCTATAAACATATAGAAACACTAGCTGTCCCGGCAGATCTTGTCCTGCCCACACATTGGCTTGCCTGCTCTTAAATATATGATTCAAAATTTGTCGAAATTTTGCCATGTGAGTAACATAAACCTATGGATTCAACCCACAAATGTACATTGTTCGGTCATGTGACTTATAAATAGTCTTTGCGAATGCCAAGCAGATCGTTGGGGAGCCACGCGACCAAGTACCGTGCTGCTTGATTATTAATATGGACACCTACAAGAGGTACTCCACATTCCTTTTCAATGTCCGCACCAGTTATGCGTCTGAGGCCAGCTTTTTTCATATGTGTGTGCGCTGCACAAAAAACCAACCCCGAATTTTTGCGTCCATCAGGGGATCCTTTATTCCATCAATGGTTTCATGGCCATGAGAAGCTGCGAGCAGCAGATTCACGAAATCAAAACAAAATCAAATTTAATAAAACAAACAAGTAAGAAAGTCAGTCAAGCCCGACTATAATATACTCTGTACCCAGTGTTAGGGAGTACCTAGGTACATACCTAGATACAAATTTGGTGTACCTTTTACCTTACCTAGGTATTTAAAAATTCGATTACCTTTTACCTTGCCTAGGTCCAAATATTCATTTACCTTCTCTAAAGGTAAGGGACTAGGTACTTTAATTTCAATGAGAATTATGGTATCAGTCACACCAACAAAAATCGTTTGGACAAAATTTGTACATTTCGTACTGAGGAGCGGGTTCAATCTAAACGTATTTCTTTTCGTAAGAAGTTGAAATAAACGTCAGGATCCTCCTTTCTGAACTAAAAGACCAGCGGATTAATCTGGTCTGTTCTCTGATTCCGTTATCGAATCACTCAGAATTGATGAAGGGTCTTATTTTTAAGAAACGATAAGACAATTAGGTATCCATTTTTGCTATCAAGACAGTCTGATGAGGATAGATGGAAATTTTAAGTTATTCGCCGAATAAGAAAATTGGTATGCGTCTAAGAATTTTCGATTTGATTACTATAAAAAACTATAATTATATAAGTACCTTTTTAGTACATATACCTTTACCTAGGTACTGAATAATCCATATACATTTTACCTTACCAAGGTATAATTTTTGGCATTTACCTTGTACCTTACCTAGGTAAAAATACTGAGTGCCTTTCCAATCACTGTCTGTACCTGTTTGTATATAACTAATAACTTTAAAGTGTGGGGTCACACAAACTGTGCAAGTGCTGCCCATCACGATTGCGGGCAGTGCTGCCCAGCCTAATTATTTGATTTGCTTATATATCGAATATTGTTCATCTGATCTGGAAACGGTGTATGGTGGATCGATAAGAAACAATCTGTCTTTAAAATTGTGGAAGATATGCGATTTTTTTCAAATTGTGGGGGTGGCAACTCTACCATCGTTCAAGTGATCGGAAAACGATGTATGGGGGCTCGATAAGTGATGAGTAGAATAAATGGCTAGAAGGTTCAAGCAACCTAACTCCAAAATTGTGGAAGATATGAGGTTTTTTTTTTAAATTGCGGGGGCAGCAGGGGGCGTGGCAAAAATCAAAACTAAACTTGATCTGCCTGCAAATATAAGAATTATATGTTCCATACACTTCAAACCTCTATCTCTTACCATCTTTGAGATCTCAGCGTTCATACGGACAGACGACTATATCGACTCGGCTGTTGATGCTGATCAAGAATATATATACAGGGTTGCCCATATTCGACGGACCCATCTGGCAACGCCATAACTTTTGACAGAGATGTCAGATCGCTTAATGACATACCGCGTTTGAAGCGTCAGTCCAAGCAGATTTTTACCATGGAACAATACACGCCACGCGAGCGCTCTGAAATAGTTGAAATTTACATTCAACAGAACAAGTCAATTGTGACAAACTCAACGTGCTTTTAAAAAATTAAAAAATGTGAAAAGTGCGCCTTCTAAGAACACCATTAAGCGTTTATACGACAAATTTTCGACTGGTGAGGCTCTTTCTAATCCGAAGAGGCCAAATAAAAGTCGACCAAGGCGATCGGCCGAGAATATCGCTGCCGTACGAGCCAGTGTTGAGAGGTCCCCAAGAACATCCCAAAAACGCCGTTCTCAGCAGTTGGGCATGGCTCGGTCCACTTTACAACGGATTATTCGCGTTGATTTGCATTTGTTCCCGTACAAAATTCAATTGACGCAAAGATTGTTGCCTGCGGACAAGCCTCGTCGATTGGAATGGGCCCAAAGAGTCATCGAAATGGCCGAAGATGACGAGCAATTTTGGAACAAAATTATCATGTCCGATGAAGCCCATTTCACATTGAATGGGACCGTAAATAAGCAAAATTGCCGTATTTACGCCACTGAAAATCCTCAGGAGATTCAAGAAGTGCCTCTTCATGACGAAAAAGTCACAGTTTGGTGCGGCGTTAGTGCGAAAACGGTCATTGGGCCGTTTTTCTTCCAAAATGAAAATGGCCATGCTGTTACCATCAACCAGGAGCGTTATCGCGACATGATGACCAATTTTGTGATGCCAATTATTCGTCGAAAGCGTATGAGGCAGTTCTGGTTTCAACAAGACGGCGCTCCACCGCACACAAGTCGCATAACAATCGATTTTCTGAAGAAATTGTTTCCGGGCCGTTTGATGTCGAAAAGTGGTGATTTGGACTGGCCACCGCGTTCGCCCGATTTGACGCCGCCTGACTTCTTCTTGTGGGGATATTTGAAGTCAAAGGTTGGCGAAATGTTGGCGAAAACGATGGAAAATGCTGCAAAAAGGGCACAATATGCCATCAACGCCAGAGGCGGCCATTTGAGAGATATCATATTCAAAAATTGATGTAAACAAATCTACTTGGAACAAATTAAATGATTAAGATTGCCAACCGCCAAATTTTTATTTTTTTCTTTGATTTAAAAAAAAAAAAACATGGGTCCGTCGAATATGGGCAACCCTGTACTTTATAGGGTCGGAGATGCTTGTTAAATACATTTGCACAAACCCAATATACTCTTTGTACCTTCGGTACAGAGTATAAAAAGGATGCTCAGTCCAAGCCTCGATATTAAAGCTTCATTTAGAAGCCATCCAGGAGGCTGCAAACCTTCTTGAAACCCTCTTGGTCAAAGATACCGATGTATTCATAGTCTCAGATAGCCAAGCTGCTATTAAAACTCTGCTGTAGGTCTCTTTATAAGACGGCTCAGCACTTTAACATTCTTCTCGTTTGGATGATGGCAACGAGTTGGCCGACAACCCCGCTAGACTTGGTACCACAACTCATCTCCTAGGTGTGCCACTTGCGACTTTTTAATTACAAACAAAGAAGATTATCCGTCGAATAACAATGAATCGATGTTAAATGATTCACACTTGTGAAGTGTCAAGGCTTTAATGGCCGACTCCAAATGTGAATAAATCTAGGACGCTGCTCCATCTAGGAAGAGAAAACATCGCCTTGCTAATAGGGCGCAAGGCTCGGCATTAGACACAACGACTTCTGCAAAAGCTGCAACTCAGAGCATGATGAGGAGAATGTACATCACCTCTTCTTTCATTGCCCAGCGCTTAGCGTTAGGCGACGCGCCATTTAGGGTCGTTCCTTTCTACAAGACCTCTCAGAAATCTTTAAAATGGATGTTGCCTTACAGCTACTGTCAAAATTATAAGGAAAGACCCGACCCCTTCCTCAACGATCATAGCGTAGAAAGGGTTATATGGTAACACAATGGGATTTCATCCAAATCAAACCATTATCACCAAACCTAACCTAATGATCACATATAATGATCGCTCTGGTTAAACATAAAATCACTGGCAAAGAAGAGAGGCTGAGCAGAGGTTCAATCTAGGGTCCATTGCTTTATGAGAATTATTTGTAAGACAATAAAGTCGGTCAAACCCGACTGTTATATACTCTGTACTAGAGGTGCAGAACTATTGATAGTCGGCACCATCGATAGTCAACGATAGTTTTTTAAAAACCATCGATAGTTTTCGATAGTATGTTTATTTAAATGCTCATGTTTAAAAATGCAAAAACTCGTAAATAATTTATTTAAAAACGACTTAAAGAATTGTTTCCGTCACTTTTGGTTTCAACTTTGTCATTACTATTGGATTGTGGGTTCCGATGAGATATATATACCATGTCATTTATAAGAAACTCTGATGCTTCCATTTAATTAATTCTAAAATAGAGGTGACTTACAATGCGCAGTACGTTTAAGTGGCCCAAGCTTCACCAAGCCTAAGCTTGTTACGCGAACCTCAGACAAAATAGCAGCCCACCTCCCGCCCAACCGACCGTGATGCTCATTTTATTTAGTAATGTGTAAAGCTTGCAAAAATACTATCTAAAACTATCGATAGTGCATTGCTGCTATCGATGGCGGTTCGATAGCGCCCAACCATCGATAGTGCCATCGATAGTTCTCCACCTCTACTCTGTACCTGTCAGAGTTAGTATATAACCGAAACGTTGGGGCACACTTACTGTGTAAGTGCTGCCTATCACGATTGTGGGCAGTGCTGCCAAGCGTAATTATTAGAGCGAAGCTCTTTAACGGACGGGTGGGGGACTAATACGAGAAAAATTTGAACTTTGATTTCTTTGCGACAGCTTTTTTGCGTAAGATTTTCTTTGCACATACAGGGATCTGGGATCAGGGATGAGGATTCAGGGATCTGTATTTGTTTATTAGACCTGGAAAAGCAGATCAGAGATCAGGGATCTGGGATCAGAGATCTGGGATCAGAGATCTGTGATCGGGGATCTGGGATCAGAGATCTGGGATCAGAGATCTGTGATCAGGGATCTGGGTTCAGAGATCTGGGGTCAGAGATCTGGGATCAGAGATCTGGGATCAGAGATCGGGGATCAGAGATCTGGGATCAGAGATCTGGGATCAGAGATCTGGGATCAGAGATCTGGGATCAGAGATCTGGGATCAGAGATCTGGGATCAGAGATCTGGGATCAGAGATCTGGGATCAGAGATCTGGGATCAGAGATCTGGGATCAGAGATCTGTGATCAGGGATCTGGGATGGAACTGGGATCTAAGATCTGGGATCTGGGTTCAGGGATCTCGGATCTGGGATCAGGGATCTGGGATTTACCAACACTATTTTATATAAAATAATAATAATAAAATAACTTTATATTCTTAATCAAGAATTCTTATTTTGATTCTGATTTTTCTTCGGTAAGAGCTTCGCTCATACCGTGTGTTTCACGATACATACTACTTTTTTGTTTCTCTTATAACTCGACTATCGTTCATCTGATAGGGGAACAATGTATGGAGACTCGATAAATAATGATAAGTAAAATATATAACTAAAAGGTTCGAACAATCTATCTTCAAAATTTTCAACTCTACTAACGTTCATCTGATCGAGACCGATGTAGGAAGAATCGATAAGTAATTATGAACCATCTATCTTCAAAATTGAGGGAGATTCGACGTTTTTTTAAATTGTGGGGGTGGCAATTCTCCTATAAGTCATCTGATCGGAAAACGATTAACTCTATATACCATCCGTACAGAGTATAAAAATAGTAGAGCGTAGTTTTAGAGCGGTAATGGTTCTGTGGTAGTGCCTTTGTCGTAGGAATGAATCACGCCAGTGAATATTTCGACATGAGTTTTGGAAAAAGTCGATTCGTTTGAACAAATTTAAAAACAATATTCCTTAGGCGATTCATTGGAATTCGTGCATGTCGTGTTTTCGAAATGTGTGACCGTGCGTGTTAAAAATATGCCATTCGTGTTTTAGTCGTGTCGTGTTCAAAATATTCGACAAGCGCCCATCTTTACTTTTTTCAATATCGATCCCTCATTCTCTATCTTCAGTTTTTAACGGCCTAAAGTTTAAACTCTCTTCTGGTCCAGACGATGTACTTTGTCTGGACAGGATTTGTTTAACCATGATCTAAAGAGTTTGATAATCCAACCAAGCTTTTATCTACTTTGTTTGTGAGATCGATACCGGAGTTTGGTTCACTTAACCCATGCGAATCCCAACGTACCTCGAAATAAGTTCCATTATTGCCTCGAACAGAGTTTTTCTAAATCAAATTTCTTCTTCTTCTTCTTCTTGTGTTGTTCGCCCGCAGATTCCTCATCGGATGTGTACCTGGAGGACGATAGCTATACCAAATCGGATCTGGGCATTGAACAGCAGCCGCATTCGCAGCAGCCGTTTCGGTCACAGCATCAACACCATCATCTGCATCATCATCACCATCATCATCACCAGCATCACCTGCATCATTTGGCCATACGCAAGGATCCCACAAGTACCATGTCGGCTCTGCAATTGGCACCAGCCGAATCGGCTGCTTCCGGTAGTGGTGGAGCTGGTGGTGGAATCGGTGGAGGAGCACGTGGCGGAAAGCGTCGTAGACATTCCAATGCTACCAGTTATCATCCAACCAAACAGCAGCAGCAAAGCACATCCAAATCGGCTTTATTAACGAGTGGCGGATCAGCTGGTGGCGGCGGTGGCGGCGGCGTAAGACGCATTAAAAGTGCCGCCCTGGAGGTGCTGTGTCCCCAGGCCTCTGTCTCCAATCTGAGTCCGCATCCGAATAGTGTTGAGGCCATTTCGGGTCAACAACAAATGCGCAATCCCTTGCCACCGCCCAGTAAAAGTTTGGTACGCAATCAGCATCTCAATTTGTATCCCGGCATGGGGGGTGGAGGAGCCACGGGTGGTAGTACCTGCAGTAGTTTGTTTTTGGGCAGCAGCTCCAGTGCCTGCGGTTCAACCACAGCGCTGATTGAAGAACCACCGGTATATCCCATAGTGGAACACTCGGAAGAAAAACTACATCAGGAGGAGGAAACGGAGGAGGCAGAAGAAGAAGACGACGATGATGACGACAACGACAACGAGGAGGAGGAGGAGGAAGAAGAGCTGAATCCGCATGATGATGATGAGGTGGATGATGTGCCCTTAAGAAGGCGTCCACGTGCCCTGGGCTGTACACAAACTCATCATAGTGCCGAATCGGATGTGGGTGGCATTTTGGCGGATGATGATGATGATGTGTTTAAGGATTTTGATGATAATCTGGAGCATATATTAAATGAACTGCAACAGACACAAAATCAGCTGGATGATGTGCTCAAGACGTGTACACCAACAACAACAACAACGACAGCAGCAGCAACAATAGCACCTCCTCCTCCAGCTGCCGCTGCTGCTCCAGCAGAGGAAGAGGAGGAACTCGATCAGAATACTGGCTCACGTTCTCCTCTGCTAAGCGAACTGAAACGTCAGCAGCAAATGGCACCCCAACCCCTGCCCCTGCCCCCCCATCCCATACGCAGTGAGGCGGATTCAGGCTGTCCCTCTAGCGATTGTGAGCAAATAAGTGCCAGCTCCAAGGATCAGCTATTGGCCGGCCTGGAATCCAGCTCGCATCATGCACCCTCTGCACAAGTATTGGATGAAGAGCAACCCTGCACCTCCAAAATGGCGGCCAAGAGTCTGGGAGCCATACCCAAAGTGGTGAAATATCGTGAAGTGGATGAACTGCGTCGTTCCGAGGCCACGGGCAATGAGTTTGCTTTGGTCAAACAATCGCTATCCAAACTGGCCTCACGCAACTCCTCCTCCTCCAATTCGACGCACAGCATCAGCCTAACCGACAGCCTCACCGCGGATATACACAAAATGCTCTGGCTTATGCATGGCGGATCGGTGGATGAACGTGGTCGTCCCATTGCTGGCATCTCCACAGATGGCACGCCCATACCCGCCAATCCCAGCATAGTGCCACCCAATATGTCCAGTGCCCACTTTCAGTTCTATCAGGATGCCATTCAAGCTTTACAGGGTTCATATCCCGCCTCCAGTTCGGTGGAGCATATGACGCACATTGAGAGGGCTTTGGCCCGAGATAAATTGCGCCTGGATGCCAAACTGATGTGCGAGCAGCTGGCCGCTGCGGCTGAGGCTCAATCTCTAAACCAAAATCAAAATCCCAACTGCAGCAGCAGCGCCAGTTCCTCCCACCAGCAGCAGCAACAGCAGCAGCAGCAGCAGGCGAGTCTCAGCCTCCTCATGGGCAGCAACTCGTCCTCGCGCACCACAGCTCTCTCGCTGCAGGGTCTAATCAATGTTATACGCAGTGAACGTCAGGCGGCGCGCGGCCAATTGGATGCACTGCAGCAGCTTAGTGATGCGGCTGCGGCCGCGGCCCATGAAGTAACGCCCGGTGTCACCGGAGCCGGTGGTGTGCTCAGTGCGTTGGGTCAGTGTCTCACCCAGAATCCCAGCCATCAGCAAATTAGCCAGATAAGTCAAATCAGTCAGCCCATGCTCAATGTGGATGGACATTTTGCCCCCTATTGCGATTATTGGCGACCCGCCTGTCTGCTGTCCGCGGAGAAGCCCTCCGTACCCAAAAGTTTCTACAAGTATCGCTTCAAATGGTGTGGCCAGGAGCATGAGTTTAAAATCGCCATGGATCGTCTGGAATTGTTGGCTCTCTTTGATCGGGATTTGCATTGGGTGCATGTCCTATTGGCCAGTTTCCTGTGCACTCTAGTCGCCTGTTTGGGTGCGGCCATATTGCAGCACGATCATTACAAGGATCTGTGTGCTCTACTCTTTTGCGCCGTCATTGCCGGGGCACAATATTCTCTGGTTAAGAGCGTACAACCGGATGCAGCCAGTCCGGTGCATGGATTCAATAAGACTGTGGCCTATTCGCGTGCCATTTACTTTTGCCTAAGTGGAGGATTGCTGTTGCTATTGAAGCGCCTGGATACGGACTATGCCCAGCGACCGCCCGATCCATTGATATTCTTTGGCATACGCTATTCACCGGCTGATGTGGTGACCAGTCTGCTGCAAGCTCTCTATGTACTCCTGCTGTGCTTTCCCATTGTTTTCTCGGTGGGATTGTGTCCGCAGATAAATACGTTTCTTATGTACCTGCTGGAACAGATTGATATGCACATTTTTGGAGGCAATGCGGCCAGCAGTTTGCTGGGTAAGTTTACTTAAGAAATTTACTTTATTTTGAAATTGAACTAGCTTTCCATTTTTTGAACCGGTTTGAACTGGTAAGGAATCGCATTTGAAGCCGTAAAATATCTTACTTGATACCATGAATCCAAACTTCAAATTTAATAGCTTAAATAATTTTTGAGTTAGGGCTCTGAACCACTTTTGATGCGGTTCAAACTGGTTCGGAACTGTTCTTGAACCAGTAAAGTTTCTTTCTCCATATTTCCAACTTACCTTCACATTAAATTTAAAGTTTATGGCCTAATGAAACATGTCTCTTCTTCGTCACTTCTGAACCCATATTTTTATGCCAGATCGGAACCGATTTTGTACCAGTAAAATATCGTACTCTATATTACCAAACTACACAACGAATTTTAAAGCTCGGAACCACTTCCCAAATGGTTCAATCTGATTAGGAACACAACAAATTGCAAGTTTATATCTAAAACTAGCTTATAACCCGGCGCGCTTCGCTTCGCCACCATCAGTATAGCCGCCAAAATGATGAAAAAAAAACGTTTGGCAATGGTTTTTATCATATAGAATTTTCGGGGAATTTCCCGACTTTTCGGGCGAATTCTCCAACATCGGAAAATCGGATGAAAAACAGATTTTTCTTATAGAATCTTACGGGAATTTCCCGACTTTTCGAACGGATTTTTCAACATCGAAAATCTCAAGTGTAATTATTCTGCATATTACCCTTACAAACCGAGTTTGAAGCCAATCGGATGAAAAATAGATTTTTTCATGTAGAATTTTCCGGGAATTTCCCGACCTTTCGGGCGGATTTTCCAACATTGCCAAATCTCATGTCAAATTATTTTGCATACTATCCTTACAAAACCGAGTTTGAAGTCAATCGGATGAAAAATAGTTTTTTCCATGAAGAATTTTCCGGCCATTTTGCTTGTGGGCGGATTTTCCAAAACCTGGCAAACAGGTGTCCAATTATTTCGCTTACTTATAAACCAAATTTCAATTCAATCGGATGAAAAACAAAATTTTGCCATGTGTAGATTGCTAATCGGGTTTTCCAGTGCCCAATAGGAAATTTACTTTCTTATATGTATAGAGATGACATTTAAGATATAGCTCCGAACCACTTTTTAAATGTGGTTCGAAACTTGATTTTTTACGGATTTCCGCTTCCATTAATTTTCAAAATTTTCCCGCAGTTATCCTTTAAAAAAACAGCTAGATTTGACGAAAAAAAAAACGGAATTGGCAGCTACCTTAAATGTTTTCAATGAAGTAAGGTGTACACTATGGGCCAGGAATAGCAGATTTATTTGAACTGTAACTCTCAAAATCAAATTTTTTGAACTGGCGACCATGATTTAGCAAAAACGACTTTACCGAAATTGTTTATAAATTGATATGAGATGAGTCAGGAACTAGGTATGTCTAATATGTTTTTTGAAAAATTTTTGGATCAGCCAATATTTATGAATCGCTAATCCAAGTCAATTTCGATTACAATTAATCGATAACTTTTCGATAGTTTGACATTAGAAAATCATTTTAATCATTTTTATATGTTTTTTTTGTATCCTTTTCCATTTGCAGGCTCCTTTCTGTGCGTTCTGCGTTCCATTTTGGCCGTTATGTTGCTATATGGCCCATTGTATGGCGCTTTGGATGAAAATCGTGGTACTCAGTATATACTCTTCTCCATATTCTGCGCCATGCTCATACCCTTGGGCTATCATTTATCACGATGTGCCAGCGATTTGAGTCATTTGTGGCGTCTGATCAAGACCTGCATTGTGAGCACCTATCACGAGGATGAGGATGATCTCAGTCATCAGGTACAGACAACCGCAGCCAATTTACAACTGACCACCAGCACACCCAAACAGAAGCGTCTACTACAGCGTGATGAACAGATTGAGCTAAGCTCTTTGGACAAACTGGAAACGGAACAGGATCATTTGGAGCCAGAGCAAGAGCAGGAAATGCCACAGCATAAGCATAGCAAATCCAAAGCCTCCTCCCTGGGCAGCAGTCAAACTCTGGGCAAGACTATAAGCAGCAGCAAACGAGCCATTACCGCCTCCAGTTCGTATGCGTCTATAGGTGGAGCCGAGGCGGGGGAACCCTCAAATGCCAGAGAGCAACAGGCATTGGAAGTGGAACTTTTACCCAGCGAAGAGACCAACAAAATTACGCCCAGCCAAGAGCTGGCAGATAGCGAAGTGGATGTGGATGCTGAGGATAAAGCATCTAGTTCATCGGCCACCAATCCGGGTGATATGTCCACATTGACGGCAGGTGCGGGTACAGCCACCACAGATGCCACACCAGCTGGTCTTGAGCCGGGACCCAGCATGGAGGGCGAAGTGGTAGATATGGTGAACAATGAGAAGTTACATTTGAAGGGAGCCACCGCCGCCGCCGGCAACAACAACAACAACAACGATGGCACCAGCGATAGCAGCACCGATTTACCTGATCCACTGCCACGTAAACTTCAGGCCACTGTAACCACACGACTGAAAAATGATCTAGTGGTAATGACTCTACTGGCCGTCAGTGTTTTGGGTCTACATTGTAGCACGGTCTTTACCGTACTCCAACCTGATCTCAATGTGGTTTTATATGCTTTTATTGGAGCTCTTGGATTCCTGCTACACTATGCCGTACCCCAAATGCGCAAGCATATGCCCTGGCTGTGCTTTGCCCGTCCATTGTTGCGTCAAAAGGAATTTGGTCAATTTGAGGTGCTGAATGCACCGCAGATAATGTGGTTTGAGAAGTTTTACATCTATTTGAGTGTACTGGAACGTAACGTGTTGTTTCCCCTATTGGCCATCTCCTCATTGACGGCCGATTCGCAGGTAATTGCGAATAAATTTGGTGTGGCCTGGGGAACGCTCATTGTTTCCGTTTGTGCGCTTAAGTGTGAGTATTCTTTAATTGCTCTTTTTTGTTCAGTTGTTCAGTAGCTGTCTTACTTACTCAGTGGTTGATTTTGCTTTGAGGATTTATTGCTCAATTGGCATTTTTTAAATTTTAAAGCAAAGCAACTGAACAAAAAGTGAGCAACCGAACAAAGTTATTTACCAATTTCTTCACTGAAATGTTCATCATTATTAACTTTCCCTCCTATTCCTTGCAGTTGTACGTAATGCCTATTCGGATCCCACAAATCAATATCTGATCATCATCTTTACCGTTCTGTTGTTTCGCATTGATTTTGCCATGGCCACGGAAACCTTTATCATTGATTACTTCTTTGTCTCGTTGGCTTTTCGCAAATGTTGCGATTTTTTGCTCAAGGTAAGTGATTAAAGTTTCGACTTAGAGCTCTTAGCTCCCAAGGGATTTATTAAGACATTCATACAGATTTTTAGCAAGGTCTATCCGGCTCGAAGGACCAATATTTTGTACGGAAGCAGAGTTTCCCAAAAGATATTAACGTCTTATCCAAAAACTTGTTGTTCGTTCGCTTTGACTTCTTAATTCCAATCAAACCATTGATCTAAGTTTGGTGAAAAGCTCCTCCCGAAATTGTTCTTTTAAACTGACTTAGAGATACCCTTTACCATATCACTACGATTGATAACAATCCACTGTACCCCAGTTATGCTTTAAAAGTCATATATCTGTCATCTGATCAACAAAGCTTTGGGAGTCCTTGGCTTGATTTAAAGATGGTGCAAGGAATTTAACGATCCATACAACACTAAACAACTAAATGTCTGCCTGGTTTGTCTAATTCTTGAATATGGGTCGTGTTTGTGTTTGGATCGAATAGGTTCAAAAACAGTTCCAAGTTTTCGTCTTTCGTGGTCTCAACTGCGATACCAACAGACACCTAGCAAACACGGATTACTTACACAGGCTGCTAAAAGATGAAAAATTCAACAATTTTGTGGTTTTTGTTCTATACAGCAGTATACATATTGTTTTATAGGGTATCAGAGAAAAATTTGCAGAATATCCGGCTCGAAGGACCAATTTTTTTTTTTTTTTTACGTACGTTACGAATTTGATGGTCGACTCCCAAACAATGAGTCTTGTTGTTAATTTACTAATAAGTACGAAAGTCAAGGCATCACTACCCTCAAAGGGGGTAGCTGCAAATGCGCTGCTACGTTTAATAGAAGGAGATGGCTGCAAAGTGATTTCGTATGCGGATGATGTTGCCATCGTCTTCTCGGGAAAGTTCCCTCAAACGTTATGCGATCACATAAAGGTTTAAACTGGTCAAGTAAAAGTGGGCTCAGCGTTAACCCATCCAAAACGGAGCTTCTACTCTTCACAAGGAAGTACAAACTTTCCTCTGTCGTCCCTCCAATGCTCAATGGAGAAACTCTTAAACTAAGTAACAGCGCCAAATACCTAGGCCGCTTCACATTGGATAGGAAGCTTGACTGTAATCTAAACACCGACGAACGGGTCAGGGAAGCCACTGTCGCCCTCAATGCGTGTAGTTAAACTATGGGGCTTAAATGGGGGATGACCCCAAAAATAGTTTGAGGGATCTACACAACAAACGTACGAACGGTCCTACTATACGGAGTATCAGTATGGTGGACAGCCTAGCAGTGCAGATGCCCCAAGGTCCAGCGCATGGCTGAAATATGCATTACTGGTGCACTCCGCACCACTCCTAGTAATGCTCTCGACGCTATTCTAAACATATCTACAATCGAGCAGATGGGATATAGAGTAGCTACCCTATCTGTGCACAACCAACTTCTAGCCTCCTTCAGGGGAACATCCTCCTTCCTACAGTCACTGACTACTGTATCCCAACAGTACACCTTTCTACCACCTTCACGTCATTATCCCTTTTAGGGAAGAGTGGAATCAGAAATCTATACAAATGTACACTGATGGCTCGAAACTCGACAATAGAGTGGGTGGCGGTGTATTCTCCGAATCTTTTAGGCTCAATATGCACCAATTCGGTATCGTTTATAGATTGTCGTAAATCTCTTCTAGAGATGGCAGAACAGTCTCATTTGGTTCCCAGGACACATTGACAAATAGGGCAATTGAGACAAGGCACTACCACTAACTTCCTTCCCATAAAAGAAAATGTAGGTATGCCCATGGCTACGTGCAGGCTCATTATAAAAGAATTATTCGAGCAGAAAGCTACTCAAAAATGGTAGTCAGTTAGTTCCTGCAGGACAGCACGTCTGATTTGGACCTATGCCAGCTGGGTAGTGGTTAGGTCTATTAAAGGTCACCGGCTGATCGTAACACATTCCACCAGACTAGGTGCACTCAACAACGACTTCTGCATAAGCTACAGGAACGAGCAAGAAGTGCAATTTCTCTCACACTTTTTCTACTAGTGTCCAGCTCTAAGTAGTCGAATATAGAAATTCCTCAGCTCACACATCCTAACAGATATATTCGAGCTTTCGGATATATCTCCAAGACAAATCTTAGGATTAATAAAGGCAGCAGGATGGACCGCTGCTTATTCATTTCTTATCTATCCGGCTCGAAGGACCAATATTTTTTTAGGGGGCATGTTTAATGTATAAAACACTTGTATCTCTCCTATCAGACGAAATGTTACTCTAATGCTCTGCCAAATAAATCTTGATATTCCTTTTAGTGGTGCAGAACTATTGATAGTCGGCACCATCGATAGTCAACGATAGTTTTCGATAGTACACAAAAATTTTAAATTAAAAAACAAACTTAATAATTGTTTCCGACACTTTTGGTATTAACTTTGGCATTAATATCGGGATTTCGGTACCAATCTGATATAAATATCATATAATTTTTAGGAAACTCTGATGCATGCATTCGAATAATTCTGAAGACTTAACTTTTTTGAACGTAGGGTCCAAAAATAGGGGCCATTCTTGTGACTGTTTTTTGCTCAGAGATGGAACCGGATTTTTATTGACCCCAGTAAAATGTGATGCAACATTTTTCCCTTGGGATTATTCAACTCTGAGGTTTGATGCTTCATATTGCGGCATAGCCATATACATAAGTGAATGATTTATTTTAAACCTGAAAGTTTGTTTTGTTTCATTTTATAAATGGTCTTAAATATATTTATTATATATTGTGTATTAGTCCGCATTTACACGATGAAGTTTCCTTCATGAAGTTTTAGTTTCTGGGAAAGATGTGAAGAGGGGCAGCCGAAGCTGGCAAAGCTTCATGACCTACCGTGGCATGAAGCTTTTCGATAATTCTCCTTTGCTTTGTTCTGATTGAACTGATGCAGGGTTGATTTGTGGGTTATTTGCTTATCGATAGCTCGTGTTCTCAGGCGAAATGAAATCGAACTTCATGAAGCAAACTGCATCATGTAAATGCTCATGAAGTTTTGAAGATGCTTCAAAACAAAATCGAAGAGAGCTTCATGAAGCAAACTTCATCGTGTAAACACGGACTTAAATATAAACATTGTTGGGGCGTCTTGCTACCAACTAAAAGGTCATTTGAAGTCCTAAAGCTTTCAAAAAACTATCTAAAACTATCGATAGTGCCGGGGTACTATCGATGGCGACTCGATAACGCCCAACTATCGTTAGTGCCGATAGTGCTATCGATAGTTCTCCACCTCTAATTCCTTTACTCTAATAAAATTAAATAAAAAGAAGTAACCTATGATCTGATGGATTTAATATGTTGTGTGTAGTATCCAGCGGAAAGTTATGAACTGTTAAGTCCAAACAGTGACATTTAACAGCAGTTTTGCTGCCAGCTCTGTTAACTTAACATACTGTTAATGGTCTGTTAATTGATTTACACTTACTTTTAAATACTCAAAATACTTTGGCATCCCTCCGCTGCTCATTTCTAATGTATCCGGCTCGAAGGACCAATGTTTTTGTTGAAGCACTTGTTGAATTTTGATGCCCCTCCTCATGCTCATTTCTAATCACTCTCTCTCTCTCTCTCATTTGCTCTCTTCCTCTTTAGCTCCAGTTTATAGTGACTTACATTGCACCCTGGCAAATAACCTGGGGTTCGGCATTTCATGCCTTTGCCCAACCCTTCAGTGTACCCCATTCGGCTATGTTGTTCCTACAGGCGGGCATTTCAGCATTATTGTCCACACCACTAAATCCATTTCTGGGCAGTGCCATTTTCCTGACCTCCTATGTGCGTCCCATTAAGTTTTGGGAACGGGATTATAATACCAGACGCATTGATCACTCCAACACAAGACTGAGTTCACAGCTGGAACGGGATTTGGGTGCAGATGATAACAATTTGAATAGCATATTCTATGAGCATCTAACACGTTCGCTGCAGCATTCGCTGTGCGGTGACCTGCTGATGGGTCGCTGGGGAAATGTGAATCAGGGCGATTGTTTTGGTAAGTTGACAATCTTGAATGGAATTCCCATTGAATTCGAAATTGAATCTCTCCTCTGTTGAACAGTGCTGGCCTCGGATGATTTGAATTGTCTGGTTCACATCATCGAACTGGGCAACGGTTTGTGCACTTTTCAAATGCGTGGCTTGGAGTTTCCGTGGCACGTATTGCCAACAGCGTGAGGTGGAGGCCATTACCGAGGATGTGGAGGATAATGATGGCTGTTGTTGCTGTGATCCGGGACATTTGCCACGACTCCTCAGTGCCAATGCCATGTTCTCCACACGCTGGCTAGCCTGGCAGGTGGTGGCCGCTCAATATGTGATTGAGGGTTATTCCATATCGGATAATTTGGCCAGTGCCACGCTGCAGGTGTTTGAGTATCGTAAGGTGCTCATCACCTACTACATTAAGGTAAGTGTGGAAACCTACAAAATGAACCCTTTTTCACCATACTCTCCCTTTCAGAGCATCATCTACTATGTCGTTAGGAATCCCAAATTGGAGCAATGGCTGGCCTCGGGACCCATTCAGGAGGCCTTGCAGCATACACTGGGTCGGCAATTTGTTGATTTGGATCCCATCTTCAATTTTAATCTGGATGAGGATTTTGATTTTCGTGCTGTGGGCATTACGCGTTCCAGTTTCTGCTATGTCTATCTCAAATGGATCAATTACTGTGTGGATAAGCGCAAGGATGTGACAACGGGCAACCAAAAAGAGGCGCCACCAGCCACTCCAGCTACGGCGCCGGCTGCCTCTGGTGGTCCCTTACCCGCCACGCCCGCTCACAATGACTCAAAGAGCACACCAAATCTCTCAGCCCATGGCGGTCCCGGCACGGGCACTCAATCCAAATCGCAATCCCAGCAACAATTGCGCAGCGTGCGTCCCCAGAAAAGTGCCACCATGAGTGTGACCCAGGAGGCGGCTGCCGGTGGTGGCGATCAATTGAGCAGTTCGCATAGTTTTGCCAACATTTCACGTCAAACCTCGGAAAGTGCACCCGGCTTGGGTGGCTATGTGACCTATATGGATCAGAATGTGTTTGTGAAATTGGCCAAGACCAATGCCGGCGGCACCACGACCACCTCTACAGTCACACCCACGGGGAAACAGCTACGCAGGGAGGAGTCACCACGTATGGCAAGTCAACCGCCAGCCGATACACCAAAACCGCCGGCTTTGAAACTAAAGCTAGCCAGTGTGGGCAAGGATGCTCCTTTGGTCTCTCTATGTCTGGCTTTGGGTCTATTGGCTCGCCGCTCGCTGGCCACTGCCTCGCACAGTTCTCTAACCGGTGTGGAGTTCTTTCTGCATGGTTTGCATGCCCTCTTCAAGGGTGACTTTCGCATTACCTCGCCACGTGATGAATGGGTATTCGCTGATATGGAACTGCTACACTCGGTGGTGGCTCCGGCTGTGAAAATGGCCTTAAAGCTGCAACAGGATCATATAACCAATCCCGATGAATTCCTCGATCCGCATGCTCTCTACGAGGCTATAGATAATTGTTCCAAAGAGCTGGTCATATCGCATGAAGCGGATCCAGTGTGGCGTAGTGCTGTCCTCAGAGGAGCACCCAATTTGCTAGCTTTGCGTCATGTCATGGAAGATGGTTCGGATGAGTATCGCATCATTAGACTGACCAAACGATTTCTCAGCTTTCGGGTAATCAAACTGAATCGGGAATGTGTGCGCGGTCTGTGGGCTGGACAGCAGCAGGAGCTGATCTATCTGCGTAATCGAAATCCCGAACGTGGCAGCATACAGAATGCCAAGCAAGCGTTGCGCAACATTATCAACTCCAGTTGTGACCAACCCATTGGCTATCCCATCTATGTGTCACCACTGACCACCTCCTATGCGGATACCAATGGGCAATTGTGCCAGATTATAGGCGGAGCCATTACATTGGATACCATACGGCAGACAGTGCTGAACTGGTGGCATCGTGTGCGTGAGAGATGTCGTCAGGGCTGCAGTTCGGGCTCAGCCATGGAGCAGCACTCTACCATACAGCTGGGAGCTTGTAATTTTGGCAGCGGTGGCAGTGTGGTGGGTGGCATCACCTCGGCCTCGTTGGTGGGTGCGTCGGCGGGTTCGGGTGTGGGCGCCACAGCTCTACCTGGGACGGCCAGCAGCACGGGTGGGGATTCCGCCGCCGGTGGTGAACAGTTGGCTCCGGTATTTATATCGGCGCCCCTATACAATACCCTAACGGTGAATAGTTACTATGGTGTACGGTCGGCCAATGTGCCCGGAAATTTGGGTGGCAGCTATGTCAGCGACAGCCTGGCCGTGGTACGCGGTGGTCTGGCCGTAATGCCGGTGAAACCCACTTCCACCACCCTGATAGCGGGATTACTCAATAGAGAACGAGATTTGGACCAGTCAGCCGCGGCCTGTGCCTCTGGTTCCACGCTCAGGGCCAGCAGCAGTGGCCCACGTGGACGTAGTCAACTGCAGGTGAGCAGCAGCACGGGCAGTCGCGGCGGTAGGGATCATGAGAGAAGAGCCACACTGCCCATAGCCAGCGGCGGCGGTGGCGGCGGCGGAGGAGAGGTGGGAAAAAGACACCTTACCCACCGTCAGCCGTTCGGAGCAAGCCGAAACACTTCAGCCCAGTCCTCGCACCAACAAATTATCCTCCTCATCGGGTAGCCTGGGTGTGGGCATAGCCAATATAATAACCACACCGGGAGATTATCCGCGTAAAACCAAGGGACCCATTTGCCTGACAGCCGCCACTTTGGTGGGTGAAGCCGCAGCGGCGGCGGTGGCGGCGACGACAGCGACTACACCAACGCCCCGAAAACCGCGCATTGAGATCTTCAAGAAGGTCATTATAGTAGATGACACGGGGGTAAGTTGAAACACTGCTTAATCCCTCCCACCTGATAAAAAAATCAAAGTAGAAAAAATGTCTTAGATGTGAAAACACGATTGGTGCTGTTTTTGAGTGCGTTTTAACCTGTTTTTAACCCAAAAAAAAATTAATTACAAAATAATTATTAAATTTCAATTTTAATATATAAATTGCAGAATAATTATTATTTTAAATTTTTATAATAAAAATTCAGCAGGGACCGTAACTGTTATAACTTTTTGGATACAAATTTTGAAATAACAATTATTTTTAAATTTTGAAAAAACAATTATTTTTAAATAAAAATTTAAAAATAATCGTTATTCTATGATTTTTTAAAAACAAATTTTTTAAATAAAAATTAAAAAATAATCGTTATTCTATGATTTTTAAAAAACTAATTTTGTTTTAACAGTAAAATTTTTTATTTTTAAAGAAAAATTTTTGAATAACAGTTAAAAATTAATTTTTATTATAAAAATTTTCATAATTATACCCTTGCAGAGGGTATATTAAAATTGTCACGATGTTTGTAACGCAGTGAAGGAAGCATTTCCGACCACATAAAGTATATATATTCTTGATCAGCATGACGAGCTGAGTTCATTTCCGTCTGTCCGTCCGTCCGTCCGTCCGTCTGTCCGTCTGTTTCTATGCTATCTCCTCCCTCAGTTTTAAAGCTATCTTAACCAAACTTTGCAAAAAGTCTTTAAATACAAATACGCTGCACATTTGTCGGAATCGGCCGGATCGGATGACTATATCATATAGCTGCCATAGGAACGATCGGTCCAAAAACTAGT
Source organism: Lordiphosa mommai (assembly GCA_018904225.1). NCBI lineage: Eukaryota > Metazoa > Arthropoda > Insecta > Diptera > Drosophilidae > Lordiphosa > Lordiphosa mommai. Next base: position 1,287,853 of record JAEIFT010000032.1, on the reverse strand, counting down.
TCTAGTGAGAAAAACTTTTTTGTTTTCTATCGTAGCTTCACCAATCGCGGTATATATTAGTTTTATATGCTTCCACACAATTCTGGGAAAATTGATTAAAATCGGATGACTATATCATATATCTGCCATATAAACGGTCGGTCCAAAAACTAGTTTTAGTGGGAAAACTTTTTTTTTTCCATCGTAGCGTCACCAATCGTGGTATATATTAGTTTTATATGATTCTTTCAAAATTTTTTAAAATCGGATGACTATAGCATATAGCTGCCATATAAACGGTCGGTCCAAAAACTAGTTCTAGTGAGAAAAACTTTTTTGTTTTCCATCGTAGCATCACCAATCGCAGTATATATTGATTTCATATTCTTCCACACAATTCTGGACAAATTTATCGAAATCGGATGACTATAACATATAGCTGCCATATAAACGGTCGGTCCAAAAACTAGTTCTAGTGAGAAAAACTTTTTTGTTTTCCATTGTAGCGTCACCAATCGTAGTATATATTAATTTTATATGATTTCACACAATTCTGGAAAAATTGATCGAAATCGGATGACTATAGCATATAGCTGCCATAGGAACGATCGGTCTAAAAACTAATTCTAGTGAGAAAAACTTTTTTGTTATCAATGGTAGCGCCTTTCAAAAACTGCAAGGGTATTTATGAAAAATTTGTATTATAAAAATTTTTATAAAAATTACTAATCTAGTAGGTTTGAGTAAATCTTGTATACTTCTATCAAAAACATTATAATATTTACTAACGCCTACTAGATTAGTAAAAAAACTGTATAATAAAAATTTTTCAACAAAAAAAAATATATAAATATTATAATAAATATTATAATAAAAATTAAATATTATAATAAAAATTCATTTTTATTATAAGAATTACAAAATAAAAATTAATTAAAATTTGTATAACAAAAATTAATTTTTAACTGTTATTCAAAAATTTGTATTCAAAAATTAAAATTTAACAGTTAAAACAAAATGTTTATTTGAAAAAATTATAATATAACAATTTCAAAATTTTTTTGTGATAAAAATTGCAAATAAAAATGTATTCCAGTTTAGGAATCGCCATTCAAAATTATGAAGATTCATGTAATCCATTTTATTAGGGAATCCATTTTTCGTAGTAATTTTTTTCACTTTCATAACTGTTATTTTCGGCCCCTGAAATTCAAACATAATTCTTATTTGTCAATTTTTATTTCAAAAATTGAAAATAAAAATAGATTTTAAATATCTTTAGAACCAAGCGGTGCAACATAAAAGTTTAAATATATATAAGTTCTACGATTCAATACCTTTCCATTGATATATCACATGTCCTTAAAGGATCAATATTAATGAACACAAAATTTTAAAACGGTAACAACAAAAATAAAAGATCGCATTGTAGAAGGGATCTGAAAAGAAGCCGGTTTCATCGCAAACATCGCATCAATCGAATAGTCAGGTCGACAATACGTCACAAAGGAGCAAGGAGCATTCGGATGACGACAATGACAGTTAAAATTAGTCATGACCGAAAATAACGAATATTCTTCTAAGTCTTTATTCTTCTTAGTCTATCGTGGAACACACGGAACGAGCGAAGCTCTTTTCGAAGAAAAATCAGAATCAAAATAAGAACTTTTGAATAGGAATATAAAATTATTTTATATAAAACAGTGTTGGAAAATAGTGTACCTGTACCAGTCCCAGATACGTGATCCCATATCCCTGATCCCAGATTTCTGATTACAGATTTCTGATCCCAAATCTCAGATCCCATATCCCAAATCCTTGATCCCAGAGCCCCAATCCCTGATCCCTGCTCCAAGATCCAAGATTCTAAATCGCGGATCCCAGATCCCTGCTCCAAGATCCCAGATCCCACATCCCCCCATTCAGTTATTTGTCAATTCGCTACTATCTATTAGGCTGAGCAATCAAATTGAGCGCATACTCCCGTTCAGTTTTTTTAGAATTCATACAAAAAGCCAATCCAAGAAGCCACTCCCCGCTTAAGTCGCCCACACACGTTCAAGCGCGAGCACATATATATAAGCAAAACAAGTAAGAAAGTCGGTCAAGCCCGACTGTAATATACTCTGTACCTGTTTGTATGTAACTGATAACTGAGAGCGGCGCAAGCAAGGTCCAATTGGGAAATTACCAGTTAGATATTGCCCTCTCGCTCTCTCTTTCTCGTAAGTTCTACCAATCGCTGTGGTATTGTTGTTGTCGTTGGTTTTTATTTTCTTTTACGTATAGCTCTTATATCGTTCATCTGATCGAAAAACGATGTATGGCGGGTCGATTCATAATAAGTAGTAGAATATATGTCTAGAATCAAAATAATAATTATTTTGCAATTTATATATTAAAATTGAAATTTAATAATTATTTTGTAATTAATTTTTTGGGTTAAAAAATAAGAGTTATTTACCAATTTATTGCAAAAAAAATCAATAAATAATTCTTATTTTGTAATTTTTAAATAAAAAATTATAATAATTACATTCCTGCTCTTAACCCGATGTATCGTTTTTTTATACAGATCTACGACTGCCTGGATATCATAGATGCCGTCATCTGGCCCAGCGATCGTATGCGCAATAATGGTGGACGCCTGTCTTGGAAAGATTGGGAGCCCAGTGCCGGCATGGTGGGACATGTGGTACACTGTTGGGCACCCAATCACAAGGATGTGCGTTTCCGTTCCCATGTCAATCGTTGTGTCTATCTTATAGAGATTGGCGAGCACTATGTGCCCGTCGAGGAATTGGGCTTGCGTGAGTATAATCAAATAATGGGCAGCTCTGAGGAAATGGCCAGCTCCAGACGCAGCTCCATACAGCGTGAGTTTCTGGAATACAATATGCAGCTAAAACTGGCGGGACTTACGCCCATTATAGGCACAGGAGGAATAGGGACTGGGAGTGGTGGTGGTGGTGATGGCACTGCCACCAATACCACTGCCAAAATCTCCAAGGCCAAGATACGTGCCGTAAGCAGTAGCAGTTCCGAGGATGAGGACACATTACCCAATACGGCCAGTGGTGCTGCTGCTGCTCCACCCCCAGGCATTGATTTGATGAACTTTAACACATTGTTGAATATGTGGAAGCTGATAGCCGATAAAAAGAAACAGGCAGCCCAGGCGGATGCGGCAACGGCGGCTGGTATAGATCCTTTTGAAGGATTTGATTATGTGGGTGAATTGCCGCCAGAGCTGTTGCAGCAACTGGATGAGGCAGCGGCCGAACTGGAACAGGCAGAGGCAGCTCAGCAGCAGGAAGCAATAGAGGAGCAACCGGAACAGATCGAAAATCAACTAATTGAGAAGAAGGAGCAGGAGGAGGAGGAGCTGGAGGAACCCACGGCTCCAACAAATAGTCCCAGTCCCGACCAGACAAATGAGGATAATGAAGGAACCACAGTTTAGAAATGCATTTGTTTGCCTAGCAAACACCCTTGACACACACACATACACTCACACACACACACATGTATTAACATATCAATATGTGAGAGAGAGAGCATGAAGAAGAAAGAGAGGGAAAGAGAGAGAGTGCGATTTGTACATGTGTGTGCGTGTCTTTACCCACAAACAACAAATGAAAATACTTCCATGAAATCAAAGTACAGTTTAAAGCCACTTGATTCATTGTATATAGAACTATTTTATATATATATATATCTACCTATATATTGTGTATAAACCAAGATTTGGATTTGTTATATCAGCGCTTTCTATGCATATGTGTGTACAGACCGATATTCACCGAAAAAAAGCGAGAGAGAGAGAGAGAAAATTAGTTAGTTAAAAAATATTAAATTTTTCATATATATGTAGATAAGTGACGTATAAACCCTTCCCAGAGTGAAAGAAAATAGAACCTTCGCTAAATATTCGCTAAAAAACTACAAAAAAAACGTTAGAGAGAACGATTGCTCGGTCAGAGCAATTAATCAGCTGTTCTTTGTTATTGCCGCTCTCTTCTGAGTACAGTCAAGACAATGTCCGTCTTGCTCTAACCACCGTGTTTTCCTATATGTGTTATATAAGACCTTAGAAACATTTCGAACGTATCTACATGCGTAATATCTCTTAACAGCGCCACAAATTGAGAGTCGTCACAATCTTTCTCTCTAATAATAATGCTCTGTGAACGTGCTCTAATACAATATTCAGTACTAAAGCGGAAAATAAAAATTCAACAACTGGCTTAAAGAGAAATGTTTTTGCTGCCATCAACTAAGCGTGAGATGATTCAATTTTCGTTTATTTTGGGATTATTTGTTGATATTTTGATCCGTTTATTGTATATACTTCAATCAAGCTAGAAAAAGAACACAAAACCAGAAGCTTAGGTAATCCAACAGAGTCCGCATTTCAGTTTTGGTTCTGTTATGTACCAAAACGTATGTTTTGGTAAAAGGTTTATACGGTATTCCATCTTGGTTTTTATTTCGGTATTACCGGTACGTTTAAAATCAAAGATTTCACCCCGAAAATGAAACCTTTTTTTAAGTGTAGATAAGCGCGGAGCTTCCGGTTATGACGACAAAATTCTTTCTCAGGAAAATATTTTCAAAATCTTGGAAACGTCTCGAGATGAATTTATATTCACGAAACTAAAACATTTATATGTAATTGCCTACGAAAAATGAATCCAACTCTAGTGTTATGCTTAAAAAAGAAAAACTGTTGATCAAATACACTGTGCACATTTAAGTACATCTTCTTAATTTTGAAAAAGAGTCTACCCTGAAAAAAAAACACACCTTGATGAAAGGTCAATACTAGAGGTGCGCGCGTGACGTGATTTTAAACGTTTTACTGTGTCACGACGTGATCGGAAGAAAACATAGACTTTCGTGCGTGTATATCCGTGATTTGTGCGTGTTAACGTTAAACATCGTGAATATAAGACGGGATTTACATGATGAAGCAAACTTCATGAAGTTTTCCTAGTAGGCGTGAGATTTAAATGTATTTCTTTACAATTCGTTTAAAATGTCTGAAAGATTTCCTCTAAATTCCACGCCTACTAAAAAACTTCATGAAGTTTGCTTCATGGTGTAAATCCCGACTAAGTCATGCAGTATTCACGAATTTTTATTTTATTGTATTTGTTTAATAATATTATTCCTCAAACTGATTTGCTTTTGGTTTCATGAATCCGCTGCTTGCAGCTGATCCATACAAAGGGCGCAGTTTGGTCATGAAATCCATGATAGAATTAAGGACTCTTCACTCAAAAATTCGTTGCGTGATCATACGTGACTCCTCCTTTAATCGTGCATGAATTGTGCGTGACGCAAAACGCTCAAAAATTTATTGCGTGATTATTCGTGACTCCTCCTTTAATCGTGCATGAATCGTGCGTTAGGCTGGGTTCACACTGTTCGACTCATGAGACATGATAATCTAGTAGGCCCTAGTGCTTTCTTGTTTTCATTCTGAAAAGTTCGTCATTTGACATTGAAAACAAGGCAACATGAAGGCCTACTCGATTATCATGTCTCATGCGTCGAAAAGTGTGAACGCAGCCTAACGCAAAAAAGCTCAAAAAATTGTGTGCGTGAATCGTGCGTCAAAAGATATTTATTTCGTGAATCGTGCGTTACGTAAAAGAAAAATCGCTTAAGAGCGCATCTCTAGTCTGTACTCAGTTGAAATACAAATTTATTTCGCCACAATACTGGATATGAACAGCTGTGAAAGCTGAATGCTTTATATGAAGTATTGTGACGAACTGAATTTGTATATGATTGAAAATGGATTAAGGTTTTATTTTCAATTTTATTGTTAGCTAAGGGAACGTACATTGAATTCAGAGGGAGGATAAAAAAAGATATAAAAAAAAATTGCGTTAGTTAAATTGAAAAAAAAAAACGTACTTTTATAAAGGGATCCACAGCTGGTCTAAACGTATGATTTTCCGTATGAATCCAGAGAACAACATAGATTATCCTAATTCAATAAATGGATGTTGTAAGGATATATATATATATATATGAATTATCCATAGACGTCTTTTCATAATAACGCCTCTTCTTCTTCGTCTTCTTAACAAACGTCTAGCAAGTGTATTTTGATGGCCTTTTAAACGTTTCAAATAATCGCTAGCCTGTTTATTTAATATGTCTCCAACTTTTGGCACATTTAGTTCTTTTCGATTCTTCGAAAAAAAATCTCAGAAACTTTCGTTTCCTTTTGGTTCTGAAAATAATGGTTCCCGAATACCGGGGTTCAAAAAAATTAAAAAATATCGGTTGCAATTCCAATTTTGGTTTTGAGTTTAAATCGGTTCTTTTTGGAATATCGAAATCGAGGTACTAATACGCAACAAAAATATCGAAAGAAAATATCACCAATCCTTTTATCGAAAAATTTATTTCGGCACTTACCAGAGCCGAAACCGTAAGCAAAACATGATTCGACTTAATTTTCCAGAAAAAAGGCCCAAAACAGAAATCTTCTAAAAATTATTTTCAGCACAATACTTTACATCATTATCAGCGGTGGGCAAGTTCTTGCTATCATAGCTTTGAGACTTATTTTTTGGCAAAGGCTATTACGTTGCTTGTTAAAGCAAAATAACGCATGATCTCAATTTCATACCAACCTCTACTTTATATCAATAGGAAGCCCTTTTGAACGGCTTTGAAAGCTAAATGCTTCTGAACAACTGTGTTATTTGCAAGGCTGGAAAAAAATGTCGGTTTCAATTTTGGTTTTGAGTTTAAACCCCTTCTTTTGGGAATACCAAAATTGAGGTACGAATTCGCATTAGAATACCGTAAGAAACCATCTCCAAACATGTTATCGAAACTTTTATTTCGTAAGCAAAATACGAGTCGAGTACTTTAAATTAGCGGTGGGCAAATCCTTGCTCCCATAGCTCCAAGAGTTATTTTTTGGCACAGTTGCTTCTAAAACATGTTATGTTCATTTAAATACTTCACTAAAAATTTCTTTTGTTTGAAAAATTAGGAACTTAACCTGCTTTTTAAGAAGTAATCCCGATCAGGTTCAGGTTGGATGGGTCATGATCCGGTTCGGGTTTTTCCAAGTGCCTGAACCGGACCTTTGTTATTGATATAAAGTATTGTGAAAATAATATTTATTTGATATGCGTAAGGCTGGGCTTACATTGCCCCATTTTGTGTCAGTTTGAGTCAGTCATTTGTCATTCTCTGTCATTTGTCATTTTATGACCCAGTTTAAACCTAGCATAAGGTCTTGAGTTTGTGTTAAAAATTGTTGTCCGATTGACGTTACAATTCAAAAAATCAAGTCTAAGACTTTGTCAGAAGATCTGGTACAACAACTATCTAGCAATTATATCAAAATTAGGTAAAAAAGTATTAGCGTCACGTCATGCGTAACTGAACCAATTGATTAGACTTAAGCACTTTCACTCTCTTTCGCTTTCTCTCTCTCTCTCTCTCTTTCGTGGATTTGATTAAAAATAAATATATAAATAATGAAAAAATATAAATATATATATACAAAGTTGTAGCTATGCTTATACATGATGCATCTATATACATATATATATATAAACAAATTTACAATAATATATATGTATATGTATAACTAGTTAAACGATTTGACAAACAAAGAAGCAAACAAAAACAAACCTACAATAATACATAAAAAAACCAGCAAAAAGTTATAGTTTAATATATATATATATATATATACTCATACACATATAATTACAAACAAACATACATACATACATATATGTATAGGCAAAAGTGCGCAAATTGAAAGAGCTGAGTTTTTTTTATTCGTAGGTTATATACTAAAATTAGTCTAACTAAAATTGTTGTTAAACAAAAACTATCAAACCAAATGCTTCTCATTACATACATACATACATATAAATATATATATATATATATTTTTCTCCTTTTCTAGCCAATACAAATTAATTAACAAAGAATTTATTATAAATTTAAAGGAAACACTACAAAAAAAAACAAAACCAGAAAACACACACACACAAAAACATACCAAAACTATAATAATTCTATATATATGTAAATGTATATGTATAGGATCAAAGCCGAAAAAAAAACACTTAAAAAACCCCAAAAAAAAACTAACATTTTAAATCAATTTAAATTGTAAGCTCTTAAGATATAAAATACAAAAATTCCTAGGTATAAGTGAATAGAGACGACAAAACGAAAAGATGGTGTCAATGATGATGATGATGATGATGAAAATGATGATGATGATGAAATGTAAAGCTCTCACGTTGCCTTAATAAATTAGACTGATTTTTTCTACACACATATGTAGATATACATAAAACATAACTAAACTCTAAATTCAAAGCGTTAAAAGAAACAAAAAACAAAACAAACAAAAAAAAAAAAAACAACCAACAACAACAACCTATTGATTATATACATACACATTATTATATTATTATTATTGCTTATTTACCTAGCTAAAAAGTCACATAAAGAAAAACGGAAAGAAAATTTTTAAAAATGTAATACCAAGAGCAGTTGGAGCCACCAACCCACATCCTAGTTAAAATGTAATCTGTAAATAGGCGCTACCCCCTCTCCACAGCACACGAACAAAGTTTGTCCCCTTTCAACCCAACGCATGCCTCCATCCCTTCCCCCAATTCCCAAAAAACTAGCCAAATCTCTGAAGCGCATCCCTCTCTTAAAAAAAAAAAAAAAAAAACAAAACACATTTCAACATAAACAACTAAATGTAATAAATGAATGCATATGTATAACTAATGTATGTATATTGATTGTATTAAACAAAAACAAAAAACAAAAACCAACTATCGAAACTTAGCGATTAAAAACCAAACATTTGTATTCCCCCACTCCATTTTTTTTTAGTTCCATTTCAAACAAAAAAACAAAAAAAAAACATTTAATATTTATAGTATATATATACATACATATATATATATATATATATATACATATATATATATATCAATTACCATAAATAATAAACAAAAACTTGTTATACAAAACATATTGTGTTTCTAATCAATCAACAAAACTCTGCATTGAACATAATCAGCGTCAGGAATTAATACGGTAATTGATATCAAATATTTGAAGAAGAAAAAACTAAAAACCGTTTACTGCTATAATTGGAACCGTAAAAATTCTCAAATTTAAAACTACTTTTGTCATAATAGACCATTTATCCATTGATCAGAAGCATTCAGGGAATAATACCGTAACCGGAACCGGAACCGTTAACCGAAATAAACCGTTTCAAGACACGTACCGGAATCGAAACCGGAACCGATATTCAAATTTTTTTGAGAACCGAAAACCGTTAACCGTTATAATAGGAACCGAAAAAACCGGAACCATACCGAAACGCTTGTACCGGTACTGTTTCGGTTTCTTATTATTTATTTGATTGATTTATGATTATTTCAAATAAATATTTCAACTGGTAAAATAGCAATATATACACGCAGGAAAAAGTCTTAAGAATAACCAGAATCAAATTCTCTTTTTAAGATATTTAAGATACAGAAAAAAAATTTGGAAAATGCGTAAAAACTTTTCTTTGGTAAATATAAGCCCTCTAAATCTAAAGGATTTCTTAGTCTTACTCTCGCTTAAATATAGAAATGTTAAAAAAATGATAATATACATTTTAGAAATGAAGTTTCTGGATTTAAATCCAATATCGTCCTAAAAAAAATTCTGTTTAAATATTTCGAAAAATGTAATATAAGGAAAAGCTGAGGCAGATTTTTCAGATGCTTCCAACTGTTTTTGTGTATTTGATCTGATATACCTGATATTTGAGTATTTTACTATTTTTAGCGGAGATACGGCAGATCTTAAATCGGAATACTTCGAACCATTATTAAGAAATAGTTGTCAGCTTTATGAAAAATGGCCCTAAGACGAGTTTGTCTGGGTGACATAAGATTAAAGAATTCCTGAATTAAAGGAATATTTTTCTGAGTGTAGGGATACCACTGGAAGCGCATGAAATTATTCGTCCAAAAATAAAAAAAACTAGTAATCCATATATATTAAAAAAAACTTTTTCTTTCTTTGATATGCTTAGAACTCAATTTTTTAGTTCTATTAATAAAAAAATAATTTATATTTTTGAATATTAAAAAAAATTATACTAGAAATGAAAATCTGGGTACCGTATCGGAACCGACAACCGAAATAAATTGAAAACCAAAATAGAACCTTTAACCGAAATTCTCATTTCGGTACGTACCGGATCCGGTACCGCAACCGATATTCGTTTCGGGATTAATCCCTGGAAGCATTCCTTACGAACACCTCTTGGAATATGTACACTAGATTCTACATTATAGAATCTGACTCTCCTCAACTGCTGGATCCTCAAACAACGCTATACATTAATTGTACAGAGCGATTTTTGCAATTGCTGACTAAAGTTTCGACACGTACTACCTAAAAAATTAATTCACCAATAGAATACAAAAATTTAGTGCAATTATTTTGTAATCTCTAAAGTCCTCATTTCAGATGGCATCGAAATTTATTGCGGCCTTAGGTTTCATATAAATAAGACAGCTTTTTAAAAGCATTTAGCTTTCGGAGCTTTTCAAAAGGGTATCTATTCATATGCAGGATTGTGCCGAAATAAGTTTTTTATGTCATCTGGAAGGAGGCCTTAACACAGAACAGTTCATAAAATGGGTATAACTTAAAGAACTAAAAGTATACAATGAATTTGAAGACATTTACAAGTAGGTAAGTGTAAATTAAAAATAGAAGGCTAACATCGGCTACGCCGATGTTTAAAAATACCCTTGCAGTTTTTGAAAGGCGCTACCATTGATAACAAAAAAGGTTTTTCTCATTAGAATTAGTTTTTACACCGATCGCTCCTATGGCAGCTATATGCTATAGTCATCCGATTTCGATAAATTTTTCCACAATTGTGTGGAAGTATATAAAACTAATATATACCACGATTGGTGATGCTACGACGGAAAACAAAAAAGTTTTTCTTACTAGAACTAGTTTTTGCACCGACAGTTTATATGGCAGCTATATGCCGATTTTGATCAATTTTTTCCGAATTGTGTGAAAGCTTATAAAACTAATATATACCACGATTGGTGCAGCTAAGATCGAAAATAAAAAAGTTTTTTAAACAAGAACTAGTTTTTGGACCGATCGTTCCTATGGCAGCTATATGATATAGTCATCCGATCCGGCCGGATCCGACAAATGTGCAGCGTATTTGTATTTAAAGACTTTTTGCAAAGTTTGGTCAAGATAGCTTTAAAACTGAAGAAGAAGATAGCATAGAAACAGACGGACAGACGGACGGTCGGACAGACGGACAAACGGAAATGAACTCGGCTCGTCATGCTGATCAAGAATATATATACTTTATGTGGTCGGAAATGCTTCCTTCTATGCGTTACAAACATCGTGAAAATTTTAATATACCCTCTGCAAGGGTATAAAAAACGAGAAAAAGGGCTCAATTCTAGCTTTTTGAAGTCCGGATTAAATGTGAGCCCAATTTCAAGAAAAAATGGACGCAATCGTATTGTTATCGTCAATTTTTTTAAGAATCCTCATAATTATGGCAAAAAAGGCAGTTCTGGAAGAAAAACAGTCCTGAGACTCAATCTTTAAATTTCTTTAAAATTCGAAAACGTCCTGTTACCTGCTTTCCTATCATGACTGTTTGCACACATTGTCCGAAGTGTGCTTTAAAAGTTTCCGCAATTGTCTTACATATTTTTCCTAATCAATACTGGTTTCGAAAGAGCTTTAACCGTATCAAAAGTGGTTGAGAACAATATATGAACAATTATTATTATTATTCAGTGTGTAGGTTGGTAATATGCAGTTCGATATTTTACTGGTTAAACACCGGTTCAAAACTAGTTCACAAAATTGATTCAATTGTGGTGCAGTACCATATCTCATATACATTGGAAATTCGGTGTGTAGGATTATATATTAAAAGTACGATATTTTACCTGTACAAACCTGGTTTTATTATTTGAGATATGAATTTTAAATTCGATGTGTTAAGTAAAATGTTTTATTGGCTCAAGTCTAGTTTCGATACAGTTTCAATAAGTGGGTTAAAAGTGGTTCAGAGCCATATTTTAGAAATTATAAAAGTTATGAACTTGAAATTTCGTGTTTAGGTGAGTAGTATGGAGTTAAACATTTTACTGTTTTGAACCACATTGAACCGGTTCAAAAGTGATTTAAAGTCATATCTCGGAAATTATTTTCGCAATGAACTAACAATTTGCTGTTTTGGTTGATAATATCATGTTATTTATTTTCCCGGAGCCATGTCTCAGAAATTATTTAAGTTAGGAACTTGAAACTTTGTGTGAAGGTTGATAATTTGAAGTTAAACACTTAACCATATCAGGACCGTTTCCGAACCAAAATGAACCGGTTCAAAAGCTCTTCTTAAAAATGATTTAAGCTATAAACTTGAAGTTTGGTGTGTAGATTGGTTATGGTTGGGCATTTCCACAAAAAAAAATCAACCATGACCGAAAAATTAAAAGTTCATTAAAAGTTGTTGCTTAATTGATTTAGAAAAGGTACATATGCTAAATAACTTTAATTGAAGAGTTTAAAGGTTTCCTTAGTAGCGATATCGATATAACCAGCTAGAAAGTTCAAATTCACGATTTGGCCAGTTTTTTAGTGCATTTTGTTTTTTCGATTTACTCTAGCTCTAAAAGTCATTGAGCAATTCCACTCTTTTTGCAAGTCGTTAGCTAAAATAAAAATTTATGTTTAATTTAATTTAGGAAAAATTATCTTCTCTAAAAATGTATAAAGGAAATAATGTAAAGTCACGCCAGAAACGTCACGTCAGATAAAAAAAACTAAAAAAAGAATGGGAAAAGATTTTTATATTTGGTAAGTTAGAAAAAACTATTAAAAAAAATTTCCCAATTCGCAGAGTTTTGGAATTTTGTAATCCGAGTCAAAATCCACTTCCGTTTTATGTAACGTCACGTCAGGATATATTTTTACTTATCAGGCCTACTTATCAGGTTTATTTCAGTAACCGATAGTCTTATTCGGCGAATAACTTCAAATTTCCATTTATCTTCATTCGACTGTTTTTATGAGTATATTTCAAACGAGTTGGTCTCTGTTCTGTGTTTGTGTATTTTCAAAATGGGGAGATGGTCTATGGGGGGGGGGGGGGTGGTGGTGTGGGAGCAAAAAAAGGTAGCTGCTTTGTGTGTGGGGGGAGGGGGGGGTGTCTTATCGTTTCTTGAAAAAAAAGACCCTCCACGAATTCCGATCGATCGTATTCGGAAACGAGAACAGACCTGAATATCTTTGAATCCTCTAGGTCGATTCTTGTATTTTTTTTCTAAATAAAAAAAAACTTTTTAAAAACTTGTTTCTTTGAATTTTTTTTTAATATTTTATCGTACAGTCATGTCAGTCGTTGAATTGCTTAGGAAGTTAGACCGAATAAGTTAAATTTCGACCCGAAATTAAAAAATATTTAAGTTGAATGTTTAATACTGAGAACCCTCCCCAACATAAACTACATTAAGGCGTCGTAGGTGTGGTGTCTCTTAAATTTTTGGCACCATGGGAGAATTTGACTTTGGCGACGCCAACAGAATGTGCCCCAAGAAGCTGAATAGCAATACTTGCTATATACAAAAGTTCATTCTATCAGAACATTTAACGCATTGTCGTAGTCATATCCGGGCACTGCTCGTTTAACCCTCAGTTTATCTATTCAAACGACCTCCTGTTTCTAACCCAGCAAGTGCAGAGAAGAAACCCCAAAAATGTTCACTCTCAGAGCGGAGAAGGAAGATCAGGTCATAAATTACAACGGTTGGACCACAACACTCACAGCCCAGGAGATTGCCATTCGGATTGATCGTCGAGCACGTTATGTGTTTCCTTTGGCTTTTCTGGTCTTTAATATATTTTTCTGGATATTTGTTTTTTTTATTTAAGAAATTTTCAAGCCATGATAAATAACATCAATGTAAAAAAATTATTTTCAGACATGAAAATACAAAATTTTTTATGGAAAAAAGATTTTTTCATGTAACTAAAACGAGCATTTTTGACGCGATTGTTATTTACAGGCATGTCAATAATTTGGGCCTATACCTGTAAAGAAAAAAAGCTGATCGTTACATGAAAGAATATTTTTTCCTTAAAAATTTTTTATTTTCATTTCTGAAAATAATTATTTTTACACTTGATATTTTACTTTGTGTTAATTTCTTGCGTGTAAAGAAAAATGTGTGTTATTTTACGGACCCTGCTGCTCACAGAATGCTTAGAAAAAAAAACATAACAGTTCAAGGCCATCGTATTTGATGTGCACTGAAAAAAATTGAGTGTTAAAAGAGAAATAAAAATTATTTTCGAATTTTGTGTTCGCTTTGAACTTGTTGAGAAAGTTAATACGGCCCATTTGTAAAAGGGAATAATGGAAAAAAGCAAATATCGCATAAACAAACTTATACACAAACACACACACTCAAGTGTAACCACATACACGAGCCCCCCAACGAATAGAAACAGCAACAACAACAACAGCTGGTTCTTGGGGCCTTTTATCTGTGTGTGAGTGTGTGTGTGTGTGAATCTACAGGCTATCGTTAAGCACATTTTGACAGCGTCTACGTAAGTCTTTTTCCCGCTGCCTTCTCCACTGCCCTCTGCTCGTATATCAACCATCACACCACCATCAAAACACACACACACACACACACATACGCTCGTGTCGGGCCCCAACAAGTTAACTAAACTTGGCACAGCCTCAGAGGGGCAGCATTCGCAATTCAGTTCTAGTGGAACCACCGGTTTGGACAGCACGCGATCCCCCCCGGTATTGGCATTCGTATCCTGTTGTTGTTTAACTCCTGCCTACTCAATCTCCTTAGTAATTCTTATCTAAGATGTCCCTAGTGCGTCTAATTGGAGCTGAGGTAAGTTTTGATCAGCCTCCTCCTCCCACACACGCTTTGTCAGACTCTCTTCCCCTTGCTTGCTCTCACTCTCTCTCTCTCTCTCGCTTAGTGTGTGTTTGTTCTTGAAAATCAAGTGCGCCTGGCAGAGACAACAACACATGTTACGTAATTTCAATTTGAAGCAGATAATGAAAACAACAACAACAAATTGAAATCGCATAAAATCTAATAAAATGCAACAAAAACTATAATTCCCAGCACTTGACTTGACTCTCGTATTTTAATTAGTCGAGCTAATCCATAAAAACGCATGGGCACTGATAAGGGCCCCCGCCCCCCTTAGAAACCAGCCCTCTACCAAATCGTAATATTATCATGTTGTCAAGCTGGAACACCTGTTGGCTTGTGGTTGTTGTTGTTGCTGGTGAGGTTTTTTATTGTTGAGGTTAGAGTTGGAGCCAGGGAATTTGCAATGCAAAAGAAAAATTTCCAATTGGAAGCATATTTTAGTGACAGAAGTAAATCAGACTAGTGACAAAAGCTACTGTTGCAAATGTGTGAGATAAAAAGAATTTTAATAATAATAAATTTCATAACTTTTGTTGTGTAAAATATTTTAAAATGAAACAAAATTTTATAAAATAAATATTTTGACAAAATTTTAACATTTTGTGGGCTTTTCTGTTTTTTTTTTGAAAATTATTAAATGAAAGTAATATTTGACAAAAACTTAAACCAGGGCTTTGTCAAACTTTTCCAGTGTAGGAAAAACAGAAACAAAAGAAAGGCAGAAAATCAAAGCTAGAGCGTTAAATAGGGAAAATAGGCCTAAATAGGGAATTTATCAGAACTTTTTAAGCAGATTATTTTTTGGGTGAATCCATAGTAGAGTTGTGCCGATTTTCATGAACTAGTTCGAATGAAACATTAATTTATATGAACTAGGTCTCAGTGTTTGAACTTTTGTTTATATTATGAACAAAAATTAACCATAATTCAAAAAGAAGTGTGTATCGTGAAACACACGGTACGAGCAAAGCTCTTTACAAAAAAAAAATTTAAATCAAAATAAGAATTCTTGCATAAAAATATTAAGATATTTTATTATTATTATTTTATATAAAATAGTGTGAAATAGTGTACCTGTATCAGTCCCTGATCCCAAAAACCAGATCCTTGATCCCAGATCTCTAATAGATGATCCCAGATCTGTAATAGATCCCAGATTTTTGATCCCAGATCTCTGATTCCAGATCTTTTATCCCAGACACCTGATCCCAGATACCTGATCCCAGTTCCCATATCCCAGATCATAGATCCGAGATCCATCCCAGATCCCTGACCCCAAAAACCAGATCCCAGATCCCTAATCAATGATCCCAGGCCAGTGATCCCAGACCCCTGATCCCAGATCACAGATCCAACATCAATACCGGATCCTTGACCCCAAAAACCAGATTCCAGATCCTTGATCCCAGATCCCTAATCAATGATCCCAGGCCCCTGATACCGGACCCCTGATCTTAGATCCCAGATCCGAGATCCATGCCAGATCCCTGACCCCAAAAACCAGATTCCAGATCCTTGATCCCCAATCAATGATCCCAGGCCCCTGATACCAGACTCCTGATCTCAGATCCCAGATGTATGTGTGTGCATAGTTGCGCTTGCTTGTGCTTTTTCAATGCAAACGAATATCAGCACAAATAAAAACAAAACGCAAGAACAAAGATAATCTCATGCAAAAAAGCTGTCGCAAAGAAATCAAAGTAAAAATTTTTCTCGTTTTAGTTCCCCCAGCTGAACGTCCGTTAAAGAGCTTCGCTCCAAAAATGATCTATAACTCGAAAGTGAAAAGTTCAACAAAAAATGAACTAGGTCATTGAAATGAACTAGATTCTCTCTGCGTAAATCGTGCGTCTAGACAATTTTATTTCGTAAATCGTGCGTTACGTGAAGGAAAAATCGATCAAAAAGTGAACTAAGTTCATAACAATGAACTAAACGTTCAAAAGTAGACTGTTCTTAGGTTCAAACACTGAGACCTAGATCATTAGTTAAACTATAATGACTAGTTCATTTGAACTAGATCACAAAGTTCGGAACAACTCTAGTTCACACATTTTTAGCTGTCATCAACTCTCTTGTTCACATGTTCCCTAAGGCAATATATTGTAATCAGGGAATCAAACCGAATCGAATTTCGGTTCTGGTTCCGGTTCTGGTACGTACCAAAACTAATGTTTCGGTAGAAGGTTCTGTTAAGGTTCTAGTTTATTTCGGTATTCGGTTCCGTAGCGGTACCATGGTTTTTATTTCGGTATACCGGTACGTACCGGTATGTACCGGTATAATTTAAAAATTCTTTAAACCGAAGATATAATAGAACCAGTAGCAACCTACACAACGGAATGTAGTTATAAAGAAGGAAAATTAAATATAATAAATTTTACCACCCCAAAACAGATGTCCTAAGAATACATGTGTCACTGGAAGAGCAAGGAGAACTTTTGATATCTGATGGAATTAACCCTGCTGTTAGGTTAAGCCCATTTGGTCCAATTATTAATTCGTTCCCTTTGTAAATGCAAAAATAAAGGATAAATTAATATTTGTAAATTATTGAACCAAAATAGATACAAACAAATAAGATGGAACTGTTATTTTTATTAAAAATTTTAATATATACTAGATGGTCCTTTAACCTAACATTTGAAAGTTTTTGCTAACGTTTACCCTGCGTTTTACCCTGAAGAAACCCCTGATTAAAGGTTGCGGTTTTTGAGTTTTAATCGGTTCTTTTCGGTATACGGTTCCGGTTCGGGTTCCGGTTGACACCCTGATTGTATTACATACATTCTGCCCTAAGGTAACAGCTTTCATCACTAAGCTGAAAATGTCACTATGTCAGATATACACATACTCATCAGCTGATTTATAATGAATAGAAATTTACCCCATCTCATTCTCTCTCCCTCTCACCACATATTCCAGGCCCGTCTGCTGGCCAAGCGTACCTACTCCTCGGCCACGCCCGCCACCACCAAACTCTTCATCGATGGCAAATTCGTGGAGTCGAAGACCAACGAATGGATCGATGTGCACGATCCGGCCACTAATAAGGTGGTGACACGTGTGCCCAAAGCCACCAAAGATGAGATGCAAACCGCTCTGGAGTCGAACAAGAAGGCCTTCAAATCGTGGAGCAATCAATCCATCTTGACCCGCCAGCAGGTCATGTTCAAGCTGCAGGCCCTGATTAAGGAGAATATGGGTGAGCTGGCCAAGAATATAACCAAGGAGCAGGGCAAAACTCTGGCCGATGCCGAGGGTGATGTGTTGCGTGGATTGCAGGTGGTGGAGCACTGCTGCAGCATCCCCTCGCTGCAGATGGGCGAGACGGTGGCCAATGTGGCTCGCGATATGGACACCTATTCGCTGGTAATGCCCCTGGGTGTTACCGCTGGCATTGCTCCGTTCAATTTCCCCGCCATGATTCCACTATGGATGTTCCCCGTGGCCATTACCACCGGCAATACGATGCTGCTGAAGCCCTCGGAGCGTGTGCCCGGTGCCACCATGCTGCTGATGGAACTGCTCAATGAGGCCGGCTGCCCTCCGGGTGTGGTCAATGTGATCCATGGCCAGCACGATGCCGTCAACTTCATTTGCGATGCCCCCGAGATCAAGGCCGTGTCCTTTGTGGGCTCCGATCAGGCGGGCAAGTACATCTACGAGCGTGCCGGCAAGAATGGCAAGCGGGTGCAGAGCAATATGGGTGCCAAAAATCATGGCATCATTCTGGGTGATGCCAACAAGGAGAACACACTGAACCAGCTGGCCGGAGCGGCCTTTGGAGCGGCTGGCCAACGTTGCATGGCCCTGTCGACGGCCGTGTTTGTGGGCGAAGCCCAGCAATGGATACCCGATCTGGTGGAGCGTGCCCAGAAGTTGAAGGTGAATGCCGGTCATGTGCCCGGCACCGATGTGGGACCCGTGATCAGTGCCGCCTCCCGTCAGCGCATCAACGATCTGATTGAGTCCGGTGTGAAGGAGGGAGCCAATCTGATTTTGGATGGACGCAAGTGCACAGTTCCCGGCTACGAGGATGGTTATTTCGTTGGTCCCACCATTCTCAGCGATGTCAAACCCTCCATGAAGTGCTACACCGAGGAAATCTTTGGCCCGGTTTTGATTATCTTGAATGCCGACACTCTGGACGATGCCATTGGCATTGTGAATGCGAATCCCTACGGCAATGGCACCGCTGTCTTCACCACCAACGGAGCTGCCGCCCGTAAATTTGTGAACGAAATCGATGCCGGCCAGGTGGGTGTCAATGTGCCCATTCCCGTGCCCCTGCCCATGTTCTCGTTCACCGGCACTCGTGGCTCCTTCCGTGGCGATCATCATTTCTATGGCAAACAGGGCATCAAGTTCTATACACAGACCAAGACGGTGACCCAGTTGTGGCGCGAAACAGATGTGACCCACACACAGGCGGCCGTGGCCATGCCCACCATGAAGTAGACTTCGTCGTATTGGATATCTAGATATACAAACATACGTATATATATATATATATATCACCTACATAGATACAAAGAAATTATTGCATTTATTTTTGTGCCTGTTTAAAGTTTTTTTTCATGCCTAGAATTAAGTTGAAAATATTCAAAAAAAAAAAAAATAACGGAAAATGTAAACGATAACAAAATTGTTATCAATTGTTAATTTCAAAAAAATAACCGAAAGTTGTAAACGATAACAATAAATTGTTGAAAGCTTAAGCAGGATATGTATATATTTTTGGCACAGCTTAAAAACACACACCGATTTAACGACAAACAAGCTAATGTAAAAAAATTTAAGTCGATAAGCAAATCGATTGTCGTCTTGCCTATTGAACAGTGCTGCGCCACATTTAGCCAATTAAGGCTAGATTTTATGCATGCAAAGCAGTGTTGCCAATTTAGCCATTTCTGTGCATTTTTCAGGGTTCATTGGCAGCTCTTATGCCGGCTCCTCACTGCAGCGCATTCTTGCATATCTGCATTCTTGGGTCAGATGCAGCATTTCTGCCATAGAAAAGTCATATTAGCTAGTTATTTATTTAGAAAAGGTTAACAATATTCTGTCAACGCTGTATAGAGAACATACTATAATAAAATAATAATAATATCCTAATCTGTTTCACCATCCAGATTAGGGGAGTTTTTTATAGATATGCCCCGGCTCACATCAAAAGAATGGTGAAGACAGATTCAGGAGCGTGGCGAGGATAAAAACAATAAAATATTATTCGTATTATTATCTAGGGATCATGTAGTTGACAGCAAGTGGTACAGGTTATTAAAATTAGCACATAAAACGCGAATCGGATCATGCAAGGCGAAATTCGTCATGCAAGTGCTCAGTGCTAAAGGCTGGTATGACCGCGTTACTCTAGGTGGAACCGCAAATCGTAGTTGGCTTAGAAGAAAGCAAGAATCAATGTCTCCATTTATTAGCTAATGGACAAATAGCACGCCATGGCAAGTCCTCCGATTCTTAAGAGTTGGCAAGTTAATTAGCCGAAGCCTGTCAGTGTAGGATGGTAGGCGACGCATAGGATCCCAGTTTAAGCCGCGCAATGCAAACAGAAGAAACTGTTTTTGAACACTTTCTATAAGTTCCTGATACCTGTCGTACTGAGGAGACCAAACGCATGAGCAATATTCAAGAATTGGGCGAACAAGGGAAGAGTACAAAAGTTTAGTGATATACGGATCATCAAATTCTTTAGACCAACGTTCAATAAAAGCTAAAACACCCTTAGATTTATTAACAATAATTCCAATATGGTCATTGAAGCAAAGTTTATGGTCGAATAGAACACCTAGGTCAGTCATGGTTTGGATGCGTTCAAGGCTGTTTTGATCAATATTATAATTGAACAAAAGAGGGCTTCTGCGGTGGAAAGTCATCAACTTGCACCTTGAATGGTTAAGGTACAGCAAATTTTTAAGGCACCAAGATTGTAGGCAGGCCAGATTTTTCAGCAACAAATAATGCGACTCTGTACTGCTGTACGATAGACAGATTTTTACATCATCCGCGTACATTAAAACGTGCGAAACATTAGTGGTGGCAAAAAGTTGCATTCAAAAAAAAAAACAGCTGCATCTAGACTTTTTTAGTACTTTCCCGCTAGAGTATCGATAGTTCTGCCTATCGCATGGGTATCGTCACAATTGTGACCACTAACAAAAACAAAAAAATTGAAATTTGAAGCGGGGAAAAAGGGCCAAATTAGCATATGAAATAAATTATTATTGGAATTTATACGCATGTTAAGATTATTAATTTCGTAACATTTGCAGAGACGAGGTTTGCATGGACACTAGAAGCCACATCTACGCTATTGGAGATTTATATTAAGACAAATATTTATTTATAGAGATTAATTGTACTTTCCAGAATGCCAAGTAGTGCCACAATACTTCATATACAGCTGCGAAAAAAAAATAGGACCACCTCACAAGTTTTAGAATACTTTGAATACGTTTTTAGAATGAGAAGTCTCTTAATAATTATTAAAGGAAAAAATCATTGATTTATTTACCCTTTTCAACGAATTAAAGGAATTTTATGAAAAAATTTAGGAATTTAGGCAAAAAAGGACCACTTTTTATATTAAAATTGTCACGATGTTTGTAACGCAGAGAAGGAAGCATCTCCGACCACATAATGTATATAAATTCTTGATCAGCATGACGAGCTGAGTTCATTTCCGTCTGTCCGTCTGTTTCTATGCTATCTCCTCCCTCAGTTTTGAAGCTATCTTGACCAAACTTTGCAAAAAGTTTTTAAATACAAATACGCTGCACATTTGTCGGAATCGGCCGGATCGGATGACTATATCATATAGCTGCCATAGGATCGATCGGTCCAAAAACTAGTTCTAATGAAAAAAACTTTTTTGTTTTCCATCGTAGCGTTACCAATCGTGGTATATATAAGTTCTATATGCTTCCACACAATTCTGGAAAAATTTATAAAAATCGAATGACTATAGCATATAGCTGCCATATAAAAGGTCGGTCCAAAAACTAGTTCTAGTGGGAAAAACGTTTTTGTTTTCCATCGTAGCGTCACCAATCGTGGTATATATGAATTTTATATGATTACACACAATTCTGGAAAAATATATCAAAATCGGATGACTATAGCATATAGCTGCCATATAAACGGTCCGTCCAAAAACTAGTTCTAGTGAGAAAAACTATTTTGTTTTCCATTGTAGCATCACCAATCGTGGTATATATTAGTTTCATATACTTCCACATTATTTTGGAAAAATTTTATCGAAATCGGATGACTATAGCTTATAGCTGCCATAGGAACGATCGTTCTAAAAACTAATTCTAGTGAGAAGAACTTTTTTGTTATGAATGGTAGCGCATTTCAAAAACTGCAAGGGTATTTTAAACCTCGGCGTAGCCGCTGTTAGCCTTCTATTTTTAACTTACATATTCAACGGCCAAGTGGCCTTGTGTGGCTCAGTGGGTAGCGTGCGTGCCTACTGTGCGGGAGGTTGTGTGTTCGATCCCGCCTCGGAACATCTAATAACAAATAAAAAGTTTTTCTTTCAAACTTTTACGCACAAGGTCACCTTTACAGCTGTTGGCGCCAGTTGTGGAGTAAGTAGCCATGAAAAAGCTTCTCAAAAACTTTGCCGTTCGGATTCGGCGGTTAAACTGTAGGTACCTTTTTCACATGAGCAAAAATTAAAATACACACGAGCCCATGATGAAATATATATTATAAGTATACAGAGAGAAGCTCGGCTTGGCCCCATTTGGGGCCAATATTTAGTGGGAAAGTAGAATAAATAACCTATTTTGACATTTTTTTTGTTATCGAAATTTTCACTGTAAAAACTTGACGAAATTCGAAAAAAAAATAAAGACCACCCAATTTTGTCATAATTAATTAAAAGGCATAATAATTTAAATTATGATGTAGTGTATAATTTAATTTGAGTTTATTTTAATTTTAAAGGTGTTAGATTACTTATTTCGTTCACGTGCTTAAATGAGCTTGAACTATTATTACTCGTGCGTGCAAAAGGTTTGCTCACTTTGATTAAATGTCCAAACAAACATTGACGAGCGATGCCAGTATGAGCGACGAGCGCAAACAAGCCTGTTAAGTGCGCAAGTGAGCTCGCACATAAGGTGCTCGCCGCAGGTCTCTGTTGCGTATTTATAAAACAGGTGAATATAAGGTAGATAATAACATCTGAGTGAAAAAAAGTTGAGTTTAAGGGTAAGTATCAAATTGAGAACAAGAAGATAGATTACGACTATATTTTACGATTTGGATCCCTTGGAGACGCCTTCTTGCTGTTCTTAGAAGTTTTCTCGCAAAACTGATGCGATTGTTAGCAACCTTTTCCAGGTACCTACCGTTGGTACATCACACTCTCTTTTATTCTCCCTTGTACACATGTTCCATTCTCCACCAGTGAAGCGTCTCAGGAGTTTTGCTTGAAAGATCCTAATTTAGTTGAGGTGCCATCGACTTGTACTTCACACGTCCAGATTGATAAAAGGCTGACTTTATACACGAGTATCTTGAATATGAACGACAGTTTATTCACTCGGTAGGTAAAAATATTAAAGACGGGCTTGACCGACTTTCTAATTTGTTTTTTTTATTAGTGATTTGGGGCCGCAATTCTATTATCGGAGCCCCAAATCTAATATTATTTAAAAAGCTCAGATAGAAAACAAAAAATGTGACAATGTTATGGCCCAGCCCTTCGGTACATACATTTGTATGTATGTATGTATGGGACAGACTGATGCAGCAAATTAGATTTCCGCTGAAAGATCCCAATCTTGACAAGAGAGTCATGCCAAAAATTATACGCACAACAACAACGTGAGCCAGGATGACGGAATGGATAATGTTGATGATGATGATCATGTGGCAATTGCTTGGAGCCAAGACTCGCTGGTCTGGCAATGGAGAGGGAGGGGAGGAGAGGAGGACCCTGGCATACGGCGCCACTGTCTGCCAGAGATGATATGATCAACCACTTAGTGATGGGTGCGTGATACCAAAATTTGCCATAGTCAAACTCACGATCACACCGCCAGCTCAGGTAATCAGATAAAAATATATTATGACGTACGTAGACCGACTTTTCATTGTTAATTGAGCGACAGAGACGGAGACAGAGGCCGCGGCAAAGGCTAAACCTTTCTGGCCCGGCCAGGCCAGGCGGCCCGTCCCTGAATGATTGAGACGTGCTTGACTTGATATCTGTTGGCATCGGCCGAGACTGAGGCTCGATGCTGATGCTGCGGCGGCGGCGGCGTCGTCGTCTGGGCGCTGGCGTCTGTTGGCTGTCGCGTCGCGCTCTCCGTGCATTGCTCTTATCTTGTATCTTAGTTTTTGTTTTTTTCTCTGTGTGTTTTTCTCCTTTACATTATCGCTTTGTATCTGCTGCTCATGTATGTATGTACATGCACACATACATGCATAAGAGTGCTGCTGCTGCCACGCTCCAGACGTGTCGCCACAATTTGCCGCCAAACGCCGCCGACATTGGATTGGCGCCTAAAATCAAACGGGGGCCGTACACTTTTTTTTTTTTTTTTAAATAACGTGCAACTGCAACGACGACGCCGCTGCCGACGACGGCTAATAATGTGATTTGTTCGTGGCTATTTTCGTGCTCCTTGATCGCTTTTTTTTTAGTATGTGATAATTTTACACAATTTACTCCCCTTTTCGGTGTGTGCGCTGGGGTTTAGGCCTTCCGGCTCTTGCCCGCATTTAACGGTGTCCTTGATCGCCCTCCTCTCCTCTCTCTTTCTCTCTCTGTCTTCACTGCTCTCTCCCTTGGGCCAGATCCAGCAATTTCTGCACATCGGCTGTCATAAAGCGAAGATTTGCCTCTGATATGATTATAATTATATGGCACAAAAGAAACCAACTCAACGTCGCCAGGCAACCCAGCTCCAAACACGGCAAGCGCCACACATGGCAACTGTTTTTGGCGCACCAAATTGGGTTTGATCACAGTAAACACTCGCTAATGGAACTTGAAATTTGATGAGCTTTTTAAACAACTATGTGGCTACATTTCGTTATTTATCGATTCTCTCTTTGGCTATAAAAGTGTCATCACCAATAATTATAATTAGTTGATTTGAATTTGAAAAGTAGGCGCCATTTTTGTTTGATATGTAAATTATTATACAAAATTGTTCAATACGCTTTCTGCTAATGACTTAGCGTTGTATTTCCGCTTTCTAGCGGAATTGCTCTTCAGACAGTCATATCCATTTTTTCTCTTATAGTCCACAAGCGTTCAAAAGTCGCGCCTCTTATTTAAAACAAAGCCATCAGCTGTTTTTATCAACGTCTTTTTGTGAATGTCAACAAATCGAGCTTTTGTGAATGAAAACGGCAAAGTCGCTCAAAAATGAAGATGTTACTAATGAAAAAGGGCTATTTAATGGGATTCATAATAGAGGTGCGCGCGTGACGTGATTTTAACGTGTCACGGTGTGTCACGACGTGTCACGATGTGATCGTGAGTAAACTCAGACTTTCGTGCGTGTGCATCCGTGATCCGTGCGTTATTCGTGCGTGTTAAAGTTTTACTTCGTAAATATAAGTTGTGCATTATTCACGAATTTTTTTTTTATTTGCTTTTCATTTTGTGAAACCACAAAACAAAAGGAGTGATGCATGAAAAAGATGTTCAATTTTGGGAATTTGTGGCAATTGTTGAAAATAAGTTTTGGCATGATCTTAGTGTGGCACAGATGGGTTGTTGCGACACAAGGAGCAAGTGAAGTCGGAATTATACAAGCACAATATAATAAGGTTCCAATTAAAAAGTTGTGCGAAAAAGTTATGAAGAATATTGCCTTAAAGCAGCTGCAATTATTGCCAAAAATATGCGGCCGGTGTGTGTTACAGATATATACATAATTGCGTTACATACATTTTTTTAATGGGAAGCATTTTTATCGTGCGTGAACATTCGTGACGTCTCGTAAATCGTGAGTGAATCGTGCGTGACGCGAATTGCTGAAAAAATTCCGTGCGTGAATCGTGCGTCAAGATATTTTTATTTCGTGAATCGTGCGTTACGTGATGGAAAAATCGCTCACGCGCGCACCTCTAATTTATAACATCAAGCAAGTCTCTCGAAGTTGTTCACTCAAAGCTTCCCACTTTATAAATATTATACCACCATGGTGTAGCTTCCTGCTCCACATCTATTTTCTACAAGCGAATTTAAAATCGGATCACTATATAATATAGCTGCAGTCATAGAACCAATTGGTCGGAAAAGAAGTCTATGTGAAAATTTTTTTTCCATTTTGATGCTGGTAAAAAAGATAATCAATAGCCTTCTCTGTATATATAGATGTTTGACTATTACACTATATTTAGAGAAACTCTTTAAAGATATACAGCTGCGAAAAAAAAAATAGGACCACCCTCACAAGCAAATTTTCCAAAGACGTCATAACTACATTTGTAAGTTTTAGAAACCTTTGAATACGTTTTTAGAAAGATAAAGCTCTAAAAAATAAGGAAAGAACAGAAAATCATAGTTTTATTTACAGTTTTCAACGAATTTATGGAATTTTATGAAAATATAATGACAAAATTCGCTTAAATTATAATTGTCTATTAAACTTAAGACTATTCAATAAATTTAAGATTTAGTTGCGTTGCCTTTATTTGCACCAACGGCTACGAAACGGCTTGTCATAGATTCAACCAAATCCCGGCACTATTTTAGAGGAATCTTGCTTCAGGACTCCTGAATGACTCTACATAGTGATCCGGTGCTGATTAACTTATTAGTAGTAACTGCCTTTTGACATAACCCCAAAGATTTTCGATTAGAGTGAGGTCTGGTGACTGCGCAGGCCAGTCCAAAACTCTCTCAGAATTTTTTTAGAACCATTCCTTGAAGTCATTGTCTTGTTGGAAGACCCATGCTTACGGCATTTCATATTCTGCGAAAGATACCATCATATATATAACATCATATATAAAATATGGACGTATAAATGTTGATCCATTTTGGTTTTGAAACAATATAGTGAACCACCTTCATCGTAAGAAAAACAGCACCATACTATTATATTACAGCCTTCATGATTAATGGTTTTTGCAGTGTATTTTTTTATTGGTTTCTGAGTTAAGAGAACTCCTGACGTAGAAAAGAGAGCCTTTTCACCAAACATAACAACTTTTCTTTCATATTTCTATAAAATATCCAACATTGTTGGGATAGCCAATATACATAGATGTTGATTTGCGAACTTTATGCGATAAGTAATATGTCTGCCTTTTTATCAGAGGGACTTCTCTTGGGCCTACGGGTTCTTAAATTCTGTTCTCTGGGTCATGTGTGAACTTTTTGCATTGACTTATTTATATCTAGGTCATTTTCGAGCTCAGTTGCAGCCTTAAATTGATCCCTTTTGTCCTCGCGGATCCATCTTTTGTCGTGAAACTTGGCCAGGAATCATTTTGGAGCAATTGTTTCACTCTTTTCTTTGTAGTTTATTGCGTTCCGAATCATTTTATTTGAATATCCAACCAATCCACCAACATCTCTAAAGGATTTTCCAATCAATATAAATTTTTTTGATAATATCGAGATTTTCCGAGCTCCAGTATTTTCCACGAGACTTGATTTACCTTGCTCATGATGATCAAAATAATAAAATTGAAATCAAATCTCTCAACCACGTGCTTTTCATCAAAGCAACTCTGCCGAACAGAACGGTTTTTATGAAAAACGCGTTAGTGGTCCTATAATTTTTTTTGTCATTTTTTGGCTCTTTTCCCATAAAAAAACCAAAAATCGAATTATCGATAACCATTTCAAGGTTAAAGGGGTTATAAAGGGGTATACTAAGCAATATAATAAATATAAAAACTTGGAAATATCGCAACACTAATTGTTTGTTTTTTGATCAAATAGACGGAGTGTCATAGTGGTCCTATTATTTTTTTCGCAACTGTATGATAGTGTAAAAGCAGCTTTAGTATTGGCCGTTTCTTAAACCATCTTTGAACCAAATAATTTTTTACCGGCTCATCAGATCCGAATGTTTTGAGTATATCGAAACAAATAAAAATCTGAAGGTGCAAGGTCGGTACTATATTGTGCATATGTCATCTTTCCCAATTCAGCTCCGATATAGTTTAACGAGTGACCAAAGATATAGGCAGTCGATCGTTGTCAGTGAACTGCTCTAAGTGAACGAAACCTTTAAAATTTCCCTAAACAGACAGTATTACTTTCCGTAACTGAATAACGGTTTTCGATGTGGACTTAGTCGTTTTATCATTATTGCACCATGATCGTTTTTGCGTTACGTTTAAGCAATGAATCGCTGCTCAGCAGAAGTACTTGCTCCCTGACCAATGATATATTTCTTGGTAATTTACGTAGTCTATTTTTATTTTATTTCTTTTTACTGCACGCAACTAATATGTCGGAACCGGCCGGATCGGATGACTATATCATATAGCTAGCATAGGAACGATCGGTCTAAGAACTAGTTCTAGTGAAAAAAACTTTTTTGTTTTCTATCGTAGCGTCCCAATCTTGGTATATATTAGTTTTATATACTTTCTCATGATTTTGAAAAAATTTATCAAAATCGGATGACTATAGCATATAGCTGCCATAGGACCGATCGGTCGGAAAATGTGTTTTACTAAGAAAAGTTTTTTTATGGTATCAAATTTTTATTATCAATGATTTAAAAATTTTAAATATCTGATATCTATATTCTATATATATTTTACCGGTTAAATCAGTTGGAGAAAAGTTTTTCAAGTGTATTAAAACTTCGGCACATTCGAAGTTAGCTTTGCCTTCTCGTTCCTCTTGTGTTTAATAAGATATTTACATGGAGCTTTTCAAAATGTCAATTTAACAAGACCCCCTAAAAGTATGTTAAATAATAAGAGTAGTTTTTTTAAGCTATTCAGTGATCAGGTGTATCTGCTGAACGCGCCCATTGATACGCTTAGTAAGGCGAATTTCTTTAAAGTATACATATATCGAGCATGTGACATATATCAGGTTTTATACCTGCTATTTGTAGAGTATGAAGGCTCGGGATTAACACCTAGATCTGAGAAGCTCTAAAAGCTACAGCAACCAAACTTTCAGTGTAGACTCAAGGATGTTTTTTAAAATTTTTGCCACGCATCCTCCCGCCCTGCAATAGAAAATTATGAATAACTCCTACAATTTGACAGATATCAAGCATATAACTCGATGATGATATCTCTGGATCCGAATACGTATTATGAATATTTTATGCTTTCAAACAGATTTGCAAAATTGGGTCGGAATCGGAAGACTAAACCGATCTGTCGGAAAATGTGTCTTACTGCGAAAACTAATTTGTTTCTGATGGTAGAGAGATCAAATTTTAAATTCAACAATCAGACTCTTTATGATTTTAAATTTAAGGAGAGCGTAAGTTAAAGTCGGCCTTGCTCGACTTCGATATACCCGTTACGCAGCGAAAGTTTTATTAAAAAATTAAATTAAAGGTCTGATCTCGGATCACATACATTTTATTTTCGTCACAATACTTCATGTAAATATAACAGCTGTTCAAAAGCATTCTGATTTCAAATCTCTACAAAAGTGTTTCTATTCATATGAAGCATTGTGCCGAAAATAAGTTGTATGTGATCTGAGAATAGGCCTTAAAACTCGACTATAGTTCATCTTCTCTAGCAGGTCCAAACAAGCTAACTCCAAAACTTTTTTCCATTCGATTTTTAACATTTAAAATCTGATACGGAAAAAATTTATAAATAATTAAATGGAGAGCCAGAATCAAATATTTTATGTTTTAATGGTGCTGCAAAGGCTTTAAAGTTTCCACTTTCTCCTTAATTTAACTTAAAATTTTCAATGATTTAAAAATATGAGTATAATATAAGCAGAGAGTGTGATTTATGCTATTTTTATGTTCTATATGCGAGAGAACGTCTAACTGAGCAAGCTAATCCAGTTGGGTTTTTGCAATCGGCCATGGATTTGGAAAAATTCTATCTTTAACAGGAGATGTCTTTGGATTCTTACGATTAATTTCATAAATGCCATTTTCCTCAACACTTAAAACTACATTAAATGCATTTTGCAGTTGCTGAGTGTATTCAGTTATATTTTAGTGCCCACCGCTGTTTGTTGCAGACAAACTCGTAATTATGTATTTTCTATTGGCGCGATCATAAGATGAAATCCTCAAATCAAGTTTGAAAGAAAGCTGAAAGTACTTAGTGCAAATATTATGGAAACGTTGGGGTGTGTAGTCAAGAATATATATAGTTTATTGGGTAGGAGAAGCTTTCTTATGGCTGTTACTAATAAGTTTGAAATATTCTAAAATCCATTCCGACTTACTATTGAAACAATAATTTGCATAATAAAATAAACTGCATTTAGGGCCATTAAAATTAATTAATCTCGATTTCTTTTTGAAGTAGGGTTACTGTTACTTCGTTTATGCACAAATAAAACGAGAAGGCAAAGCTAACTTCGACTGTGCCGAAGTTTTAATACACTTGAAAAACTTTACTCCAACTGATTTAACCTCTAAAATATATATAGGATAGAGATATCAGATATTAAAAATTTGTTAAATCATTGATAATAAAAATTTGATACCATAAAAAAAAAACTTTTTTTTAGTAAATCACATTTTCCGACCGATCGGTCCTATGGCAGCTATATGATATAGTCATACGATTTTGATAAATTTTTCCTGAATTGTATGGAAGCATATAAAACTAATATATACCACGATTGGTGACGGTACGATGAAAAACAAAAAAGTTTTTCTTACTAGAGCTAGTTTTTTGACCAATCGTTCCTATGGCAGCTATATGATATAGTCATCCGATTTCGATAAATTTGTTCCGTATTATGTGGAAGCATGTAAAACTAATATATACTAAGATTGGTGACGCTACGATGGAAAACAAAAAAGTTTTTTTTCACAAAGACTTATTTTCCGACCGATCGTTCCTATGGCAGCTATACGATATAGTCATCCGATCCGGCTGGTTACGACATATTAGTTGCGTGCAGCTAAAATAAGACTCTGTGCAAATTTTCAGCTCGATAGCTTGAAAACTGAGGAACTAGTTCGCGTAGAAACAGACGGACAGACAGACGGACAGACGGAATTGAACTCAGCTCGTCGTCCTGATCAAGAATATATACAGTTTATGGGGTCGGAAATGAATATTTCTATGCGTTACAAACTTCTGGGCAAAATTAATATACACTTTTCAAGTGTATAAAAATATCTTGGTTTTTGCCCCACTAAGTATGCTATGATTATGTATTATTAGCCTTAACTTTAAGTAATGTTGTATACCTTTTACTGGTCCGACAATGCTAGTCTATGTAGAATGTGGATTATGCAATTATGATGCTGCCATAACTGACTGTAAATTATCTCGTTCAAATATTGAAATAAATTTTAGTTTGCATACTTTAAAGGGCAAACGTCATGATGGTTTTTGTGCATATATCAGGCATGTTTCATCTAAAAGCAACCCAAAAGCAATTGTCGGTGTTCCACAATCCTCTTTTGGTTCTTTTTAAATGTTGTAAATTTTGTGTGAACATTTGGATTATTTTTACATAATAAAGAATTTTAAGTTTATTTATATAAACTTATCATAAAGTTTAAACTATAGAATAGAGCACATATTGCGAGAATATTGTCGTTGAAGTAGTGTTGATGAGTTAATCTAGTGTGTCCTAATCGAATAATTTTGCTGAGGTAGTCGTTAATGTGAATAGCTTGCTGGTTTAGATTTTTGTACCCAATACTACATTTTGGATATATTGATTTTTTTGTTGAAAAATTAGTTATTTTTTTGTTTAAATATTTGTTAATGTCGTAAATATTGGTATTAGATGTATTAATTAATTTCATAAGAGTTCTAGCTTTGGTCATGCGGTCAGCTAGTTCATTTCCTTAAATTTTTACATGACCAGGGATCCATATTAATATAACTCTAGGTAAGAGTGTGATTAGTAAGGATCGAATGAGTCAAGCATAATTGTCAGTATTCTTAATATTTGATATAGAATGTAAAGCAGTCATAGAATCGGAGCAAATAACAAATGCCAGATAGATTACTGTACTTTAGTGTGTGAGTTTCTGTTGTAATAAGGTCCTTATCAAAATTAAAAGACACATTAATAATTTGTTTACCTCCCCTCGCGAAATCTTTGTAGATGTTAGACCGGACTTACACGATGAAGCAAACTTCATGAAGTTTCTCAAAAAGCTTGTGTTTGTGGGAAAGAGGTGTGGTGGGGTAGCTTGCCCCTCTTCGCCTCTTTCCTACAATCAAGAGCTTTTCGGAAAAATTCATGAAGGTTGCTTTATCGTGTAAATCCCTACTAAGTGTGACCATTCAATTAGTTTAATAAGGAACTTTTTTATTAACAGAATCCAAAAAATAGACCGGAACCCGATAAAAACTAGTTTTAAAATATTTAAGGTTTTTTTTCATTTAGGGGAAAATATAGAATATCTGAGCAAAGGCCATGATGCTGGCTTTAATGGAAAAGCACCCGGATATCGCGAAGGGTTTCAGGAAAGGCGATAATTGCTCACAGATTTTGAAAGGATTCCAGGAACACGTGCCTTCAGCTTGGATCTGGCTAAATGATCCAAGTCCCTGACAGAAATTCAGGACCCGGCATTTGAAGTATTTGGTAAGTCCAATCAAATCAAAAAATAAGCAATTTAAAAAAATAATAATTAGGCTCTCAGTCAAGACAGCCTAAATCTTACGAATCAAATTTACGAAATGTAAAATTTTTCGGGACTTAA
Source organism: Lordiphosa mommai (assembly GCA_018904225.1). Lineage (NCBI taxonomy): Eukaryota > Metazoa > Arthropoda > Insecta > Diptera > Drosophilidae > Lordiphosa > Lordiphosa mommai. The sequence goes on along the minus strand of JAEIFT010000032.1, from coordinate 1,254,963 downwards.
GAGAAAGGAGGTCAATCAAAAGGTATCTCTGTTCTTAAGGAGGTAGATGCCTGCTGGTTTCCCAGTTAAGGCCACAGAAATTAAAGGTCAGGAACCGTTTCTGAACTGCTTCAATCTGATCCTGCTATATCTTATAATGCAAAGACCGGAGGCAGACAGAGTAAAGTTGTTTGGTGGTGAATGGATCATTAAATTCTTGACACTTTTGGCCCCGTAACAAAGAGAAATAATATGGCTTTTCAAAACTCAACTTAACCAAATCGTCGACTTTATAAAAACGAACTGTTCCGCGTTAATGGTGTGTTCATATAAATTCGGTTTGATTCGGTGAAAGCTTATGATTTTCAACTTATTAATATTATTTAAGTCCAAGTGACCAAGTTGCTAAGAGAGCTTAGAAGCTGTGAAACTAGATCGTAAAAAGAGCCATATAAAAATCCTAAAGAACTTAAAGAAAATCATTATTGAAAAATTGAATAACAACGTACCGATATGCCTCCCCTTCGGATCCCAAGAAGAAACAAAAACTGCTTCCAATAAGTAAGACGGGATTTACACGATGAAGGAAACTTCATGATGTTTTCTTAAAAGCTCTTGCTTATGGGAAAGAGGTGTGGTGGTGTGGCTAGCCCCTCTACGCCTCTTTCCTACAAGCAATAGCTTTTTCAAAAACATCATGAAGTTTGCTTCATCGTGTAAATCCCGAGTAAGACTTCTTGGAAGCGATGAACTAGGTAAAGTCAACCGAACCGCGTACCGAACCCGAACCCGAACCCGAAAATGATACAGAAAATTGATTCGGTTCATTTCATCGACGAGTTTGATAGCATAAAGCGCCTACCTTAGGACAAAAATGTCTGTACAATTGTACAGGAAATTGTAATAGGAAAATCAAATATACGAGAAGCCTCTACGTCTTATAGGACGACAAGCCTGATGGAAGAGCATTTTCACATTTGATCTTACTTATCGGCAATTTTAGTTTTTTTTCTGTCATCATTTTGCAGAATAAATTGTGAAAGTTTCCTGAATTCTGTAGGCATGTATTTCTTTCTGCACTTTTATGCGATTGTAAAGATATTGGTTCGTCTTCTTTTTGATTAAGGAATTGACAGGTTCCTACTTGGAACAAGCCGGTATATGTCAGAAATATTCCACCAACCCCTTAAGCAATGTTATATAATTAGTTGGGAATTGTAAGGGCAGTTTCGTGTAAAATGAAATCGGGAACTTCATTTGGGGTTTTCAAAAGCTTTTGTTGGTAGAAAGGAGATGCAGAGGTGTCCCTTGCCGTTCTTCGCCTCTTTCCGAAGCTTTTTGAAAAATTTCTTAAGTTCCGTCGCGACCTTTTTGAATGTTTGCCAAACATGAGACTTTACTGTAGTGGTCAGGGCCCAGTCATCCACAGGGTCACTGCCAGCCGAAGTCGAAGCCGCAACCGTGGCAGCATTTCCTTTGGGCCGCTGGGGGTCACATGCAGTTTAGATGTGACGGCAACAAGACGCCACCGCCGTCGCTCTATCTCCATCTCCACCTCCATCCACTTCCATTCATTCGGCGGCGGCGGCGGCGTCGTCGTTGCGCGACAACAATAACAAATTTACGTTCGGCTCTCGCTTGGTGTTCGTGCTTCGTTTTGTTTGGGCGCTCCGGCTCCGGCTCCCCAATCGTGTGCTACGCTTTCCTTCGAATAAAACCAGTGTCGCTTTGCAATTTTCACTTAGTTTGTGTCCGAACGGCGACTGCGCCGGCCTCTCTCCTATATGTATATATATATATATATATATACCAATGTTTGTGTGTGTGTGTGTGTATAAATGTCTGTGTGTGTGTGTGGCGGCAGCGTAATCTTCAGCGATCGATCGCAGTTTTGTGTTTTTAATTTTTTTGTATTTTTTTTTTGTGTTTTGAAAACGCGCCAAATCGACGAAACAACCAACCAAATCCGCTTGGGAGCATGCGCACCAAAAAATTTTGAATCCAATTCGAATGCGAAATATCGGTTATTGTGAAATCTTCCCGTCTCCCCACCCCCCGCCAAAAATAACAGAGAAGAGAGAAACAACAACCGAAACTGAAACCAAAACCAAAAAAAATACCCTCCGCAGTGGGCAAATTCTGTGTTTCTACCTGAGATCATCACTCATCATCATCATCATCATCATCAGCGCCGGTTGCCGTCATCAGTGTCTGTTGCCGTCGGCTTTTATTTGCGGTTGACAATATATTTTTTTCTTATTTTTTTGTTATTTTTTGCGGGCTTCATCTACATACTACTCGACGACCATCATCAACGTGCGGCATTGGGTGAGTACTAACCAACAGATCTTGGGATCTGTTATAGAACTGATCAACATATTCTACCTATTGTGGAACAATCCGTACGCAGAAATTTAGATCAGCCAAACTCGATTTAAGAAATCGCCATCTTTAATATAACATCAGCTGCAAATCTCTTAAAGTTTAGAAAAGATTTAAAGTTTTTTTTTGAGCAAGTTCAGAAGATCTGTAGACCAAATTTAAAATAGGATGCATTCGAGGAACACAATCGATCACCTTAAGAAGTCATGAAAGGGTTCCTCAAACTTTGAAGTTCGGATTCAGCGTTAAACCGTAGGTCCCTTCCTCTTGTGCAAAAATTAAAAAGCTCATAAACAAAAAAAATTAAAAGCCAGATTATCCCATGTGTTCTACAAATCGCGTTCGACGTTCGAAATATGATCGATTTTGGGGTCTAAAGCGAAAGGGATTTTCTTTATTTCATTAGATTTTGATCAGTTTTGCAAATCGAATGGAATTGAACAAGTGTGAATTACCCCATTTTGAGCTCAAGCATATGATAATATCTCTTCAGAACATTATAAACATGTATAGTATAATGTTACTTAACACAGCACTACTGGAACCCCTCCAACTAAACTGATGTTCAAAGGGAGATTAATCTGGTGTCTTTATAGACTCTGCAGAAAAGAATCAAGATTGGCTTGAAAGGAAAGTTTATAGTTGATTTAAAGCTCGCGAAATATGTCGAAGAGATCTTTTCAGGTCCTTTAGATTCTTCAGGTTCGGGATCCCGAACTCAGAGCAATCACACAAGTCATTTACCATTTCTATAATTCTAGTGTAGAACAGCGTTTGTTTAGAAAAGCGAGGCCAAAGAGAGTAAGACGGGATTTACACGATGAAGCTAACTTCATGAAGTTTTCTTAGTAGGCGAGAGACTTAAATGTACTTCTATACTTTTCGTTTAAAAGGTCTAAATGAATTCCCCTCAATTTTACGCCTACTAAGAAAACTTCATGAAGTTTGCTTCATCGTGTAAATCCCGACTTAGTGTATTTGTGTGCTTTGCACTGCGAAAATAAATATGTATGAAATTTTCATAATAAATGGCTAATATTATGCCATAAAAAACGTGAAGGAAACAGAGAAATAGATATGATTATATTTGGATTGTAAGGTAAAATAGAACAGATCGCTTAAATAGAGTACAAATTATTTGAAATCAATTGCGCTTGGCGTCGAATTTGTATTTTACTTGAAGCCTTCTCGTGCTCAATGTAAGTTATTGTACTATACGCTGACATGACTCAAATTATACCAATTTGTACTTAAAATTTCAAGTATAATTCGCGCTTGGTTGTACTTAAAATAAGTGGAAATCAGTCTTAAGTTTCAAATTTACTCAAAGTGTATCTAAAATAAGAACAAAATTCTTAAATCAAGTACGAAATACTTAAATCAAACGATATTGAACGAACGAGCACTTAAAGTATTAAGTATGATTGTACTTAAACTAAGTACGAATCAATATAACAAGAACGCGTCGGGACTGGTTTAAGACCATATCGTTATAAGAATGATGTTTAAGAAACCTTGAAATAGCTAAATATTAAATGTATCCCTGAACGGTCTAAAATCAAGTATTTCGGGATTGAAAAAATAGTACTTAAAAGAAGAACTTTGTTCTTGATTTAACTACAAATTTCTCGTTTTTTTTTTCAGAGTGTACTTTCAAATATCACTCAGATTTTCTATGGGCATAATGCTCAGATTTGTTTGAATTTGAAGCCCATATGGATATTTGAATTCAAAATTTTCAAAAAAATTTCTGAACAAAAAAACCTAAAAAATTATTTTGCGAACTTAAAACATTGGAAATGACCGTTCAAATTCAAAGCCAAACCACGAAAAGTGGTCAAATCGATGAAAAAGACAAGTAACGTCTGGGAATTGGTAGGATCATGGTGACACAGTCCAATACGAGCTGTTCGCACCAAATGAAACCGCTACAGGGCAACTCTACCAACAATATTTGGTTCATTTAAGTCATGCACTTGGAATGAAACGGAATCAGAATTTTTGAAATTTAAATTGTCCTACCACAACCGCCATATTTACCGGATAATACTTCTTCTTTAGGTAACCACTGCTTTCTGGCTCTATTATTTGCTAAAGTCAAAAAAGATGTTAATTTGTGGATCTCCTCAAAAGATAAGCAGTTTTATTACAGCTAATTCTTAGACTGCCAGAAAGATAGAAATAAAAGGTGATTATCGATGTCCATTATTTTGAGTAAGAAATGAGAGACCATTATTTCCAAATACAGCCTTGATGTGCGTACATTCTTTTTATTTGGAAAATGGCCTAAGTTTATATTTAAGGACTTTTCTTCATGGTCGATTTTATCGGTCTTTATGCCATGCTATATTCGACTTGAAATCAGTCCATTTTAGGTCTTTTCACATACAGTTTCACAAATATTTCTGGCCTATTTATATTTATATTGTATGTCGGTGCCATTTATGGTCTTTTAATTCGCGTTTTTATTAGCCGATGGAGATCTTTTTTAGTAATTTTCTTTCCTGGTTTATTTGTATCCAATATAAGATGTAAGATCCCTCATTGATAATTTAATTTAAAAGGCTAAGGTTTTTATACACTTGAAAAGTGTATATTAATTTTGCCCAGAAGTTTGTAACGCATAGAAATATTCATTTCCGACCCCATAAACTATATATATTCTTGATCAGGACGACGAGCTGAGTTCAATTCCGTCTGTCCGTCCGTCCGTCTGTCTGTCCGTCTGTCTGTCTGTTTCTACGCGAACTAGTCCCTCAGTTTTAAAGCTATCAAGCTGAAATTTTGCACAGAATCTTCTTTTTACTGCACGCAACTAATATGTCAGAACCGGCCGGATCGGATGACTATATCATATAGCTGCCATAGGAACGATCGGTCGGAAAACAAGTGTTAGTGAGAAAAACTATTTTGTTTTCCATCGTAGCGACACTTATTTTGGTATATGTTAGTTTTATATGTTTCCACATAATTCTGGAAAAATGTATCAAAATCGGATGACTATAGCATATAGCTGCCAGAGAAACGGTCGGTCAAAAAAAAAAGTTCTAGTTAGAAAAACATTTTTGTTTTCTATCGTAGCGTCACCAATCTTGGTATATATTAGTTTTATCTGCTTTCGCATAATTTCGAAAAAATTTATCAAAATCGGATGACTATAGCATAAAGCTGCCATAGGACCGATCGGTCGGAAAATGTGTTTTTCTAAGAAAAGTTTTTATACCCTTGCAGAGGGTATATTAAAATTGTCACGATGTTTGTAACGCATAGAAGGAAGCATTTCCGACCACATAAAGTATATATATTCTTGATCAGCATGACGAGCTGAGTTCATTTCCGTTTGTCCGTCTGTCCGTCCGTCTGTCCGTCTGTTTCTATGCTATCTCCTCCCTCAGTTTTGAAGCTATCTTGACCAAACTTTGCAAAAAGTCTTTAAATACAAATACGCTGCACATTTGTCGGAATCGGCCGGATCGGATGACTATATCATATAGCTGCCATAGGAACGATCGGTCCAAAAACTAGTTCTAATGAGAAAAACTTTTTTGTTTTCCATCGTAGCGTCACTAATCGTGGTATGTATAAGTTTTATATGCTTCCACACAATTCTGGAAAAATTTATAAAAATCGGATGACTATAGCATATAGCTGCCATATAAACGGTCGCTCAAAAAACTAGTTCTAGTGAGAAAAACTTTTTTGTTTTCCATCGTAGCGTCACCAATCGTGGTATATATTAGTTTTATATGATTCCACACAATTCTGGAAAAATTTATCGAAATCGGATGACTATAGCATATAGCTGCCATATAAACAATCGGTCCAAAAACTAGTTCTAGTGAGAAAAACTTTTTTGTTTTCCATCGTAGCGTCACCAATCGTGGTATGTATAAGTTTTATATGCTTCCACACAATTCTGGAAAAATTTATCAAAATCGGATGACTATAGCATATAGCTGCCATATAAACGGTCGCTCAAAAAACTAGTTCTAGTGAGAAAAAGTTTTTTGTTTTCCATCGTAGCAGCACCAATCGTGGTATATATTAGCTTTATATACTTCCACACAATTCTGGAAAAATTTATCGAAATCGGATGACTATAGCATATAGCTGCCATAGGAACGATCGGTCTAAAAACTAATTCTAGTGAGAAAAACTTTTTGGTTATCAATGGTAGCGCCTTTCAAAAACTGCAAGGGTATTTAAAACATCGGCGTAGCCGATGTTAGCCTTATATTTTTTTTTAATGGTATCAAATTTTTATTATCAATGATTTAAAAATTTTAAATATCTGATATCTATATCCTATATATATTTTATCGGTTAAATCAGTTGGAGTAAAGTTTTTCAAGTGTATTAAAACTTCGGTACAGTCGAAGTTAGCTTTGCCTTCTCGTTTTATATTGTCTAGTGTTGTATTTTGTTGTCAAAGAATTCAAATTCAAATACGGACTTTATGCTCATGGGCTTTTATGTCCCAGTAAAATATTGAGTTATATTTATACCCGTTACTCGTAGAGTAAAAAGGGTATACTAAGTTCGTGCAAATGTATGTAACAGGCAGAAGGAAGCATCTCCGACCCTATAAAGTATATATATTCTTGATCAGCATCAATAGCCGAGTCGATCTAGACATGTCCGTCTGTCCGTCCGTCCGTCCGTCCGTCCGTCCGTCCGTCCGTCTGTATGAACACCTAGATCTCAGAGACTATAAGAGCTAGAGCTACCATTTTTTCAGTGTAGACTTGTATCTTCTGCACGCAGATCAATATGAAAAAAACCTCATATCTCCCACAATTTTCATAATAGATTGTTCGAACCTTCTAGACATATATTTTAATCATCATTACCTATCGATCCGCCATACATCATTTTTTGATCAAATGAACGATTAAAGAGTTGCCACCCACGCAATTTGGAAAATACCTCATATCTCCCACAATTTTGAAGAGAGATTACTCGAACCCACTAGACATATATTTTAATCATCATTACCCATCGATCCGCCATACAGCATTTCCTGATCAGATGAACGATAGAAAAGTTTCCGCCCCCGCAATTTGAAAAATCCCTCATATCTCCCACAATTTTGAAAATAGATTGTCCGGACCTTACAGTCAAATATTTTAATCATCATTACCTATCGATCTGCCATACATTATTTCCTGATCAGATGAACGATTAAAAAGTTCACGCCCCCGCAATTTGAAAAAAACCTCATATCTCCCACAATTTTGAAAAAAAATTGATCTAATCTTCTAGACATATATTTTAATCATCATTACTTATCGATCCGCCATACATTATTTCCCGATCAGATGAGCTACAGTAGAGTTGCCACCCACGCAATTTGGAAGAAATCTCCCACAATTTGGGCATGTCGTGATCTAATTAAATATTCTTAAATAAACCTTACCCTGAGTAACGGGTATATCGAAGTCGAGCAGGGCCAACTTCAACATACGCTCTCGTTTGAGTTTGTGACCGAAATTTTATATATGGGCTTTATGTCCGTGGGCCTTATATCATGCCACCGTACTATACTTTTTTGCGTTAGTACAAAATACAATTTTAGCCTTTTCTTCAATATTTATAAACATTACTTCGTAGTGTCCTGGAGTGTCTAATTGACTTCAAATCAAACCCTTTATATTACTTTTTCTACGGTACAGGCTAACTTCGACTGTAAAGAAGTTTTAATACACGTTCAAAAGTTCCATCAGACTGATTTAACCGATAGATTATATATAGGAAATATTTATAACACATATTGATAAATTTAAAAACATTAAGAATCTGATTGTTGACTTCAAAATTTAAGCAATCTATCATCAAAAACAAATAAATTCTCTGTAAGACGTAATTGTCCGACCGATCGGTTCTATGGCAGCTATAGAATATAGTCTTCCGATTCCGAACAATTTTTGCAAATCTGTTTGTAAGCAGTTGGTTTTTGTAATTGATGAGTAAAAGAACGCTATCATAGAAAACAAAAATAATTTTCTTACTAAGATCCATTTTCTACCCGATTGGTTCTATGAAAGCTATAGAATATAGTCATCCGATTTTTACCAAATTTTGTAGAACTGTTAAAAAATATATAATATTCATAACTCTTGAGTTTAAGAACGCTATCATGGAAAACAATACATTTCGTTTACTAAGACCTATTTTTCAACCGATCGGTCCTTTGGCAGCTTTAAGATATAGTCAACCGATTTTGACAAAACTTTGAAAATCTGTTTAGCATTAAAAAATATTTATAATTTCTAAATTTAGGAATGCTTTTATTGAAAACAAAAAAGTTTTTTTTATTAAGAGCATTCCGACCGATCGTTCCCATGACAGTTGTAAGATATAGTCTCCCGATTTGGATCAAATTTTTTGAACTGCTTGAAACCAGAATGTATGCATAATTTCTGAGTTTAAGAACTCTCACATTGAAAAAAATCAGTTTTTATACTAAAACTCATATGTTGACCGATTGTTCGTATGGCAGCTATAAGATATAGTCATCCGATTTTGACTAAACTTTGGAAAACTGTTCATAGTTGCTCAGTTAAAGCACGCTTTTATTGAAAATCATAAGTTTTTTCCCATTAAGACGTTTTTTCCGACCAATCGTGCCTATGACATTTGTGTGTAAACAAAAGACTAACTCATCCTAGCGTTTCCGACATATTAGCGTGCAGTAAATCGTAGACTCTGTGCAAAATTTCAGCTCGATAGTTTCAAAACTGAGAGACTTTTCTTTCTACTTTTCAACATTGTACTCCCCATTCAGTTTTCAGTACGATTGATGTTATTTCCTTTTGTTTCCCCGAAACGTTAATTTGGGAATCTTTTGACCCATATTTAGCATACCCCATATTAGCGAGAGTATCAGAAAAAACGATCCTCATAAGCTCATCCCACTTGATAAATGATATGGATATGCCTACAACAATTCAGCAAAAGATTTCACTTTAAGCTGGCCAAAAGCCCAAGCAATTTGTACGCCTACCAGCACAGACGGACGGAAAGGCAGACAGACATACAGAAGAGACCCTGCCAGAGCAGCCCAAAGACCAGACCAGACACTGATTTGGTTAAAGCTTCATTCATACATATGTTTTCCATTCATGCGTTGTAGTTTCATTGAGGAGCACACACACACACAGAGATAGAGTGAGGCGGTCGCACAGTTTCAGTTTTGTATTTTTATGAATGAAATGAAACTTGTAGCGTAAAACCGAGGCGTCTGTTTTTTTTTTTTTTTATACTTGGGTTGGGTCTCTCCGACTCTCCGATCGCATATAAACTCCAAAGTGTTGTTGTTGGTGCCGTCTTGAGGCATATTTGAATTTCTTGAGTGTCGCTCTCGTCGCTCGTCGTTTCGCATGTGGGAAGCAAAATGTATTTTTATGGCCACATCGTTCGATTTATTATTTTTATTTGTTATAACACGGGCATAACACGCAGCTCTTCTCTCCGACTTCTTGCCCCATCAGTTCGTACATTTTTGCACAGGCGTTTTTCTTGGAATGATTCGCCGCAGTGCAGCCCAAAACTGAGACGATGATCAAAAATGCGTTTTAAGTTGAAACACAAATCATTGGATTCGATTTGATTTGTGTGTATTTTGTTGTTTAGTTTTTGACCTTTTTGGGTATGGCTAGTGACACGTTATTTCTGTCTCACAGATAAGCACTTTTCAGGTAGTGCTGAGATCACACAGGAAATTTGAGTATACGTGTATCCATATAAAACTCACATTACTTATTCATTCAAATGAGTTCATCAAATTATTCAGAACGGTTTTATCTTATCGCTGGGGGGAAAAAACACTACGGTTATGTCGAAACTTTATATTGGGCGTTACGTATTATGGTAGCTATATGATATGGAATATGGCATAAAAGTTAAAATTCAATTTAGTTGAAAAGAAATAAATACAAAACACTGCTTCATATTAGCACAATTCCACTCGATTCAACTATCATACAGAAAAATAGAAGTACACTCAAAATAAAAAAAAATAGACTCGGATGGAATTTATAAAGTATGCATTTTCTTGGGTTTACTTAAATTAAGTACGAAACATTCTTTAAATCTACAACGACCCTTTATATTATTGCAGTAAGAATAAACGTATTTTCGTATTAACAGTTAGCCGAAATTGTTAAGAACAGCATCCCTAGTTCATGTACATAATTTCTTGAATTGAGTACAAAATGCATTCAATGGAAAATGAAAACAATTTTAACACAAATCTGTTCTTAAAATTTACAACTGGTTTTACAACTTTACCAAACATACTTTGAAAAAGGCTCCGTTCTAATAAACAAAAGCGATATGGGCATTTCCATTATGTCGAACGGGACCGTCGAACACTTTTAAAGTGAAAAAAAGCTAAAATAAAACGGATTTTTATTTTGTCAAAAGGCTTAACTTATTGCTCTTAATAAGCCCTATAATTGGTGCTTAGGTTGATTTTGAGAAATTTTTGTTTTTCAAGATAATTGCAAAAAACCAAGGCATTCGCACTGGACAAAAACAGAACTGGATTTCGCGAGCAACAATTCAAAAGCCGATTTAAGCGAAACTTGTGGCAATATGTCAATGAGTTAAATTTAAGAAAGAAATTTGTGCATTGATGTCACTTAAAAATGGATTTGATTTTACCCAAAAAAAAAAAAACCTTATTATTAAATAAATTTTTAAACACTTTCGCATGGGAGATGTCGCACGGGACATTATTTTCCATCATGATAATTATGTTATTTCAGTTACTCTTTTTAAAAGCTTTAAGATGGCAAAAGTAAATTCATAAAAAGAGACTATTAATAACTTTTATCAAAACTATAAGTTCAATAGAAATATTAAAATGTGAAAAGTTCCGCTTGCTCGATTTTGCTATGAATATCTCAAAGTGGGCTATGAGTAAATGTAAAATTTGTTTATACAGGTTAAATATGAGTGCTTTCCTACGAAAATATCATAAAACAAAGTATTTTTTTATTAAAATCAAAAAATGGTGTTTCGAAAATGACCCATATACTTTATAGGGTTAGAGATTTTCTTTCTGGCTGTTACAATCATTTGCATAGTTTACAATACAATTTTGTATACAATTTTTGTACCTTCGGTGCAGAGTTTAAAAATACTGTCATAGTTTCATTTTAACAAAAAAACCTGACCAAACTCAACGGTTTCTCTTTATTTTGGGTCCTAGGTATCAAACTGCATTATTTCTTTTTTTTTTGTAAATTATATTGTTAGAAAAGTTTTTTACAAATTTAAACATGTTCTACGCATTCCAAAAGAATAATATATTTGTATAGTTATGTCTTAATTTACAGACTTTCAATATTAACACGCTTTAACAAGTTATGGTCGAAAAGCCAAGAAAACTCCAGCGGGAGTCCCGCGGGAACCGGCAAAAATAAATCTTTTTAGGAGTTCGGGATTCCTGCCAAAATGGTTGAACCTAAACCTGTTTCGGACCAAAATGTTCGGTTCGGATAAACAAAAGCTACAAGTCTTAAAAAATTGATTTTGTATGATCAAAGTAGTGGAATAGATCTACTATTACTCGAAGACATAGTACTCATTAATTTATATTGAAAATAAATAAAGATTTTTGGTTTATATTGAATATAATATAATATTTTCTTAACAAATGAATTGCCTTTCTAAAGAAATTAGTAAAATTTGGGCCAAATCAAGATACAAACCAAAACATTAGCAGAAAAGCCTAGAAACTTTAATTTCTGATCGAATCCGCCGAAATATTTTTGGCGGGGGTCCGGCGCCTGTTTATCGAACAAATTTCGGATTTATTGTTATGAATAGAATTTTGTTGTGGCTATTTATATTTATTAATAAAACAATTTATTTTTTACTAAATAATATTACAAAATTATTGAAATAGTTTATTTTTTATTTTTTTTAAGTGTTAACCACGATGATAAAAGGTTCTAAAAAATACGAATTATTGCCCCAAGAATGCAGTAAGTTATGATACTTTCCAAAAGATGAAGACTTTTATAGTTTAAAAGATATTGATTTTTAAAGTTATAAACAAATAAAAATATGCCTCAAAGGAAAGCTTCGACACGCAGTTAGTTTTGAAGCTTGGTATTGAGTAACTGCGAAAATCGTGCGAAATCTGTGCACATTATTTCGTCGATAGCAAGTGCGAAAAGTTGCCCGCATCTCTAGTTTCAAATCTACCCACCTCTAGGTGTTTTGTTTTAATAATAAATTTCAAATGGATAACAAACAGCGAAGAGTTTTATTAGCTGTAATGCCGCAATTGTTGCGACAATAGCGATCTGTTAGTTGCAACAAACGGCAGAGAATGCAACCAGGAAACCACTTGCGGCGACAAAGAAGTCCCAAATTCGACCATTCTGGGAGTTCACAGATTAAAAACACGCAATCACTTTATTAACCTTCCTTGTCAAGGGCAGCACCTATATTTGACACTTTTGACCAATCCTGTATCAGAATGCTACTTGTGAATGAGCTCCTACAGCACAGGTTTTTCTTTGATTAAATTGATCAGGACCAATTTGTTATGCACTTGTTTTTCCTCGCGCTACTCACTTGTATATTTCGAAACAGCTGATTGCGAAAAATTTGGTTTTAATATATATCGCACTATCGAAATAATGACCTATCGATTAACTATTGCGTGACACGGTATGCATCGGGTGGCAACGCTGCAACATCGATATGACTTTTCGCAACTTTTCTGGGGACCAACTCGCGAAACAGCTACCAGCGAAAATCGAGCGAAATCGTTTTTTTTATATGGAGTTTTTAATTTCACGAGTATTTCGCAGTTACTCAATACCAAGCTTAAAGCAAATGATCACAAGAAGTTTTTGTATAGAACAAAAATGGGAAAGAATCGATAAGACTATATAAAATACAGATTGGTCAGTATTTCTGCATATATTGAAATAGTTTCTCGTCCCCGTTTTACCTTTTGTTCAAATCAAGCGAAATCGGAATTAATTAATGTAGCTATTTTTAAAAATCGATTATGTTATACGGACTTGAACTTCAAATTTATTTGTTGGAAATCAGTTTATTATCGAATTCGGAAACAAGAACAGGCCTGATATTTTTTTGTACCACAAACTACGCCATAGCCGCCACGTGCTATAGCAACGTATTGGAACACATAACATGTACATTTTGATAAATGTTATGATAATGGCAACTTGGACATTAGTAATGAAGACCATTCCCAAAAAACCATTCCCGTTATTGCCAGTTGGTTTCCCCCCCATCTTCCAGTTCCACAGATGCTAAATAGAATTTAATGACAAAATGACGGCAAAACTTGAAAGTGGCAACAAAATTAGCAAGCGCCACATTATCATATGTTAAACGTGGACCTCTTCGCCCGTTACTCGTCGTTGCCTTGTGGCATTTGCGACGACTCTTCATTATGCTGCACTGCGTCGGCTGGCAGGCGCCACTTTTAATTATCAATCAATCACATTTGACGGCTCCCTCCATTAAATGTCAGCCAATTGATTGCATTTTCTGCATGGCTCCTCCGGCCCGTTTCCTTACATACATTATTGATCGTCGTCAACGTCGTCGTCGTCGTGGTTCGCTGCTCCTCCTCCTCCTCCTCTTCTTTCGCTTCCCACTCTGATTGATGAACTGCAATTGAAAGCTCAGTAATTTCCACTGGCAATGGACTAACCTGCCATGATCTCACACACAATTTCTCTAAGGTTGTGATTTCTTCATTTGGAAATTTCCCTTGAGACGAATTCAAGTTGCTCTCACATCTATAATGGGAGTTTTTATTTTGCTTTTTTTCTTCTTTTTATTTCGGCGTTGGCGTTTTCAAAAAGCGCACAAAACAAAATCTAAAAAAAACTGACATTTGTCAACAGCTTTGTGCAAAATTTATTAACCACTTTTTGGCTCGCTCGATCACATCATCTACATCTTTTTCGCTGACAATGACGACGCCTGCGCTCGGCTAGATCTATGTATGCAGACAAGGTATACCCAACTATTTTGGCATAGTGACAGATAAAATTTCGGATGCCCTCATAAACTACATAATAACCTAGAACAACTCAAATACAACTTAGATAGCTAAGATGCGTATCAAAATACTGGTACCCGTACAAATGCACCGATCGAAACAAAAGGGGCAAAACAGAACAGGACTATAATATGCAGCAGTCAATGTTATAATTTTTTATTTCATAGAAATTAAAAAAAAAAATTAATAAGTGATTCAATGAAATATAATTATTTTCTCCATATTTTCGACTGTAAGTCCTTATCTCAGTCCGATTCGAAACGATCGTTCAATATCCCAAGAAGTTATAGCCAAAAACTGTTGAGCCAAAATTCATTTTTGATAGATAATAGGATATTAGTTCACCAACGTAAAGAAGAAAAATTTCTAAGCAATAAATTGTCGAAATAAAAAGTACCAACTACGCACGACACCAAAAAGTTACTATTGAAATCTCTAAAACGATACCAAACAGTGTCAAAATTCGACAAAAATGGAAAAATCTTAAACCATGAATATAATCTAAATTTTTTTCTAGATTAGACAATCTTGAATAGAGCTGGTTCGTTTTTGACATTAAGATGAAGCCATCACTTTTTTAAGAAGAAACAAAAACATTATTTTAAACAAAGGGCATAGCAGGAAAAGCATAGAAAACCTGTCCCCCCTTTCATTACCTCGAAATTTAAATGTTTGATTAACATCTATAGAAACTCACTCTTCCAAAGTTTTAGTCTTTTAATCGCTATTGGACGGGAGTTACGAGGCCGGAAAGTTAAACCGAAAACTGTTTTTTCTCAAGAACCGCTTGCTCGATTTTGATGGGTTAAATATATATTGGAAGAGTTCAAAGTACAATTTTTTTTTCAGATTTTTATTACGAAAACTTTGGTCCAAAAATTATGATTGAGTTTTCCAAATATTTTTTTTTTGGCGGTGATAATCATTTTCTTAACCTCCAGTTTATTTGCTGTATTTTACATTAGGAAGTCCCTAATAACACTTAATTTTCTCATGGTGAAAAAAACAAAAAAACATGTAAATAAGTATTTTACGCTCATTCTTTAAAAAACGGTGTTTCGTGGTCGAGGTGAGAGCGATTGAATATCCGACGCATTGGAGCGAGTAAGTACTAGGCCCAGTACTGCACACCTTGTACACCGCGGACTTGCCTGTTCCAGACACCCAATTATGATGATGATGATTAAGCCTTTCTAGCATCCTTTCTGGATGGCTTCAGTGTCTGGGCGTCTCGTTGTAACATTCTCGATGAAGAGAGGCAATACATCGAGGATCAAGCTCAACGATTCAGTTATACCACATTAGCCTTCTGTTAGGTACCTGGGCATATTCCTGCATAGGAGACTTACCTGGTTTTACCATATAAAACGAGCAGTAGCTGTCACCTATGCCAAAGTTGACAAATTGAACTGGCTTTTGAGAGCGACCTGGTATGTGTGTAATTCAACCATCTATAGAGACGTCGGCATCCAGCCAGTTTGTTCCCAAATCAACCGTCACACCAGCAGATACAGATACCGACTGATGGCCCACACAAATCATCTCGCCAATGAGCTGCTTACAATTAGGCTACGTATACGGTTAAGTTAAGTAACTTTTTCTCAGCCAGCTGGCGATCTGTTTTTCCTATCCTTGTTACCTTGTAAAAATTTTTACGTTCTTCAATTTGTCTAACATGTATCCACATATGCAAAAATTCCAATGGATTTGGATTTGGAGATGTAAAAACCCGGAATATTGTCCTTGCACCAACGTTGAACCGTATTTGCCTTATGGGCAGGAGATGAGTTTTGGTGGAAGCAATATTGCAAATGACCAAACAGCGCAAATGCGTGAGGATGAAAATGGTTGATCAAAACCTCATCCAAGTAGTATTAAGCATTAATTTTGACGCCTTTGTCAATGAAAAGAAGAGGGAGCTTGCTTTTTGCGGATATGGCTCTACAAACCATAACAGATGTGGCATTTTGATATCTTTCAATGGTTTTTTTTATCGGCCGGAATATCATCATTAGTTCTTTGAGCACTTGTCTGGCTGAAACTGCACAATTTCTCCATATTCGCTCCATAATAGTCTTTACAAGATCAGGTGTGGTAACGCTGCATTTAGGACCACCTTTTTTCCTATTTCAACACTTCCAGTTGCCTTAAACTAGCCATTGTATGTTGCTCGAATCTACTAATTACTTTAAGCATTTTGAGCGACTTAACAATCTCGCTTGTGAATTCGCCTAGCAAATGTGTATTGAAACTTCGGCATAGTCGAAGTTTAGTAGCTTTGAGAAGAAGATTTGTATTTTTTTTAGAACTTATTAAATATGACACTTATATTTTTTTTAGTTTTAGTTTATGAAAAGTAAGAGATGATAGATTATAAATCTGGATTTTAAGAATATTCATTTTATGAGGAAAGGGTTTTTAGTAAGAAGATTAATTTCTTTCTATTTCCGTCGAAACATATGAAAGGCTTTTAGCATTGTGAGGTTGAGGCCTTTAATTTTAGTTTTAATTATTTCTATCTTGATTTTTCTAGATTGCAGGCTTCTTGATGTAGAGAATTTTAATTATGTCTGGCTCCTGAACTTAGTCGGGATTTAAACGATGAAGCAAACTTCATGAAGTTTTCTAAAAAGCTCTAGCTCGTAGAAAAGAGGTGTAGAGGGGAATGCTACCCCACCACACCCCTTTCCCACAAACAAAAGCTTTTTGAGAATCTTTATGAAGTTTGCTTCATCGTGTAAATCCAGTCTTAGTTACAAGCGAAAATGGTGGACCTGATGCCAGTTTTTTTTTAATTACGTTTCAATTACTTTAATATTTTTTGCGATTTAATGATTCACCAGTCACAGTAAAATTGTTTCAAACATACTTTTTGATTTTTCTTCTTCTGTTTTATTCTTAACTATTGCTCATCTGTGGAATTTTATCGGGGTTCAGTATTATTACAGTTTTTTTTTTGCTCATTTGTGGTTTCGAAAAGCAGTTAGGGTTAATTTATTTTAGGGACAAAATTGTTTACGCTTCATAATAGTCCATCTGCAATGAACGGATAAACTAACTTTGGACAAGAATGACAGACTTACATTGCTTAAAATTTTGATTTGCTTATACCAATCAATATTTATTTTTGAAAATTTAGAAATTAATAGTTGAAATTAATTATGGGAACCGATTAATTAGAGGAGATAAAAAACGTTATAATGTTTTCATCAGGCCTAAGACCACCCTAATCGATGAAACCCACTTAAAGTCAAAACTTATGACAATAACAACAGTTTTATTTTTACTTTTGTATTTGTGTTCGTTACTGATTATACATACAACAATTCCCCGAATCGAGTTGATTAAATAATTGATTAACCAAATTCCATTGCATACTTTTTTGTGAAAATTCCAAGTATTTTAGAATTAAACAAAATCATGAGGCATTTCCTGGTATTATTAATGATGTTACTTTCCAAAGTATACAAGTTTCGCGGTCATGCGGTATATTAAGTATTATTTAATTTTTATACCCTGTTTTCTTTTAGAAATGGGTGAAAAGGGTATTATAAAGTTGTGAAAGTGTTAATAACAGGGAAGGAAAGATTTTTCGTTTATATTTAGCTTATATATGCATGATGGGCATCAACGAATGATTTAACAATTTTGTTAAATATAGTATTTTGATAGAAAGAGAAATAAGTAAGAAAGTCGGTCAAGCTCGACTTTAATACACTCTGTACTAGAGGTCGCGCGCGTGAGCGATTGTTCCTTCACGTAACGCACGATTCACGAAATTAAAATCTCTTGACGCAAGATTCACGCACACAATTTTTAGAGCGTTTTGCGTCACGCAGGATTCATGCACGATTAAAGAAAGGATCACGAATGATCACGCACGATCAACCACCCTCGAATTTTTACGTCGCGGTACCTTAATTCTATCATGGGTTTCATAGCTACATGGAGCAGCTGTAAGCAGCGTATTCACGAAATCAAAAGCAACTCAGTTTTAGGAATAATAGAGGGATTCCTGAAAGTGATTTGCTTTTGATTTCATGAAAGCATATCAAAATCAGTTGACGGAACGACCTTTTTTGTGCACTGATTTGGTTTGATTTCGTGAACAGTTGATTGACAATTGGCGCTGAAGTAAACAAAGGTTCTAAATCACAAATCGCCGAAATAAAGTGTAAAACCAATTTTTGTCAGCCTCTTAAATAATGGTTTAATAGAAGAGCATGTAGTTTCAGAATATTCGCAGCTTTACAAAGCAGACATCAAGTTTGGCAGATAATTTTCTTCGAAGAATATGGCCACACTATAAAGCAAATCGAAATCAGCCCCGAAGCTGATTTCGTTAAATCTATTAGTATTACCTTAAAATCCTTACGTTTTCTGGGCACACTGCAAATTTTGTTTGGAGCAGCTGTGAACAGCTGTTCGACGAAATCAAAATCAAAAGCAAATTACTTTCAGGAATCTCTCTAATATTATTAATCAAATATAATATAAACAAAATTTCGTGAATACTGCATGACTTATATTCACGAATAACGTTAACACTCACGGATCACGGATACTCACTCACGAAAGACTGTGTTTTATTACGATCTCGTCGTGATATGTCGCGCGCGCACATCTACTCTGTACCTGTCAAAGTTTGTATATAACTGATAACACATAAACTTTGTAAGTGCTGCCCATCACGATTGCGGCCAGTGCTGCCCAACACGATTGCGGCCAGTGCTGCCCAACGTTTCAGGGACTCCGGCCCTATCATTAGCAGCCTATGCTACCAACTTTTTTTTTTTATATTCGCTTGCTTATTTTGCCGTTCGGAAGTTGTGAAAACCTTTCACTGTCATTGAGCAATCTTGATTAATCGTTTTTATAACTTTTGCCGAACAGTTTTTATTGATTCGCTGGGCTTGCTTGTCTATCTGTTCTTAAAATGTTAAAAAGATCGGACAAAAAACACGGATATATGCACGAAACGAGCTTACATGATCTTTTCAGCATAGGGGAAATCATGTGTACTGGGTATTTTGTAGTCTGGTTTGCTTATTTTTTTGTTTTGCTATTTGGGTTTTTATAGTGGCTACTTTTTTCAAATTTGTTTTCCAGCTAATGAGCTTTGTTTAATTTTATTAATGGAATTGCCAACATTTATCATAAATTACAAATCGTGATCGTGATAAGAGCGCCGGCTTTTAGCTTCAGCTTGAGCTTCAGCTTTGGAGTCCATCCACTGAATAATTAAGTTGTCGTGTTGCCTCGTGGCCTCTCTCAATCTGTCTCCGACTGTCTCCGACTGTGACTGTTGTTGTTGTTGTTGTTTTTTTGTGTCTTTTTTGTTGTCTTGTCTTTGAAGCGCCGCATTCAAATTATTTGCTTAATTTTATGGCCCGTGTCAGTTGGCTGAAATTTCGTTTGGCCCATTGTCTGAGTCTTGGTAAGTGTTTGCTAAAAAGCTAAAAGCAAATCACCTTTTATTTATTATGTGGAAGTTAGTTTCTTTTGTATTTCGCTTAACGAAATTTATGGCATAATTGTTTGGATTTTGGAAATGGGATTGTTGGGATTTGGACCTGGTGTCACCCCAAAACAGCCGATCATTGATGGCGCCAGGCCGAGACCACAAATTGCTGCCAGGTAACCGCAACAGCAGCAGCAACAGCAACGGTAGCAACAGTTGCAGTTGCCCTGTTGTAACCGCAGGCGCAGGGGGAAGCCACTTGGACGAAATGCGCAAATTTGAAATTCAATCTCAATGCAATCCCATTGATACCAGCCATAATCTCAGTCTAAATAAAGGTTTGGAGATACAAATTTGAAAAGGCAATTTTCGACTGAAGGTGGAATATTAGTTTTTATACATACATACACTTGTAAAGTGTATATTAATTAAATCCTGTATTAATCCTGCAATGAATTTTGGTTCCGGTACGTACCGAAAAAGAATTTCGTTTATATGTTCTATTTCGGTTTTCAGCTAATTTCGCTTATCGATTCCGATACGGTACCCAGATTTTTATTTCGGTATACCGGTACTTACCGGTACAAGTATAATTTTTTGTAATATTCAAAAATTAATATTGTTTCACGATATCTAAAAAATTAATGGATGTAATAGAATTGAAAATTAGTATTCTAAGAATATGCCACATGAAACAACGTTTTTTTAATATACAGATTTCTAACCGTTTTTATTTTTGAACAAAGAATTTCGCTAAATGCTTCTGTCCGCGCTTCCAGTGGATTTCCAACACTCAAAAAAAAAACGAGTAAGAAAGTCGGTGAAGCCCGACTCTAATATACTCTGTACCTGCTTGTACGTAACTGATAACTTTACAGTGTGAGGTTTTTTCAAAATCTGGGTGTGGCAACTCTTTCGACTATCGTTCATCTGGTTGAAAAACGATGGCTCGATAAGTAATGATGAGTAGAATTACCAGATTATAAAATTTGTATATAATTTCCTATTAACATAAACGTATCTATTTTAGTCACGCGGGAATAACGAGTGATTTCTGACCGCAGATCATCTCAGTTGCATCGCTCCTCTCATACTTGGTCTTTGCCTACTTACACAAATATCTATGGGAAAGAAGGCGGGGGGAAACTGAGAGCAAGCAAATTCCAATTGGGAAATTACCAGTTAGCTATTGCCTTCTCGCTCTCTCTTTTTCGTAAGTTCTACCAATCGCTGCGGTGTTGTTGTTGTTGTCGTGCTATGAATTTACTTTTAATCTATAGCTCTAATATCTTTCATCTGATCGGAAAACGATGTATGGCGGGTCGATTCATAATAAGTAGTAGAATATATGTCTAGAATGTTCGAACTATCTATCTGGAAAATTGTGGGAGTTATTACGTTTTTTTTTTAATTTGCGGGGGAGGCAGGGAGCGTGGCAAAAATTAAAAATAAACTCGATCTGCCTGCAGGTATAAGAATTATATGTTCCATACACTTCAAACCTCTAGCTCTTACCATCTCTGAGATCTCTTCGTTCATACGGACAGACAGACGGACATGGCTATATCGGTCCTTCGGTACAGAGTATAAAAATGACCCAGAATAAAGAAATTCTTTATTCTCTCGTTGTCCAGACAAGCTCGCCTTAGGGCCGATTTCTCATCTTTCACATAGAACTATCTGCAAATTGAAAGTTTATCTTTCTTAGGGCCGATTTCTCATCTTCAAGAAAGCCAATATGTGTCAGATAAACTTTAATTTCTGACGTTTGTTAATTTTCGTAACCTTAACTTATATAACTCTTTCTGAAGAAAAATATTTCTAAGTTATGTTTCGAAATAATCGGTAATTAAATCTGTTGTATTTCTGCCATAAATAGAAATATTTTGCTATTTGGATAGATTTTAACCCATATTATAAGACTAGGGTTCAAATAAATACTAAATAATCTTAAAACGGTTAATCTTAAACAGTTGAGACCTAAAATCTGCCAGAGTTATTCCTTGCATTTCATTTTTTTATATATTAAAACAAATTTGAGAGTAAAATTTGATTAAAATCAAGAAACTTCATTTCTAAAACAATTTTTCTAACATTTCTATATTTATGGGAGGATTTTTCTAATACTTAGAAATCCTTTATATTTAATTAAAGGGAATATATTTACCATAGAAAAGTTTTTCCTCCATTTTAGAAATTGTTTTCTACATCTTACATATCTTAAAAAAATAGCTTGATTCTGGTTTTTCTTTAAGGCCGAATTTAAAAAAGGTACGACTTTTTTTCTGAGTGTATATATATTGGTCTTCTTACCGATTGAAATATTTATTCGAATTAATCGAAAATCAATAAAATAAAATTATAAGAAACCGAAACAGAACCGGTATTAGAAATTAGGTATGGTTCCGGTTTTTTTCGGTTCCTATTCTCGAGGAAATTTTAATATCGGTTCCCTGTTGTTTCCGATCCTATAAACTATATATATTCTTGATCAGGACGACGAGCTGAGTTCTTTTCGTCTGTCTGTTCCTAAGTTTTGAAGCTATCGGGCTACAATTTCTTTTTGCACGCAACTAATATGACGGAACCGCCTGGATCGGATGACTATATCATATAGCAGCCATAGGAACGATCGGTCAAATAACTAGTTCTAGTGAGAAAAACTTTTTTGTTTTCCATTGTAGCGTCACCAATTTAAGTATATATAAGTTTTATATGCTTTCACACAATTCTAGAAAGTTTTATCAAAATCGGATGACTATAGCATATAGAAAAAATATGCCATTGGAAAAATGTGTCTTTATAAGAAAAACTATTTTGTTTTGCTTAATAAAGTTCTCTACCTCAGGAATTAAAAATATCATATTCTTTAAAACAGTTCTACAAATATGTTTAATATCGGATGACTATATTCTATAGCTGCCAAAGGACCGTTCGGTCGGAATAAGTTTCTTCCTTAGAAAACTTGATTTTTTTGATATTAGCGTGATCAAATTTTGAAGTCAACAATCATATTTTGAACTGACATTTGTATCCTCTATATATTCAATCGGTTATATCAGTTGGAGTGAACTTTTGCAAGGGTATTTAAACTTCGGCACAGTCGAAGTTAGCTTTGCCTTCTCGTTATAAATTGCTTTAATTAAACTTCATTTTTCACGCATCACTTTAGCTTTTACTCAACTGTCAAAATGACATTTGGTGTTTGCCCCTCGACTGTAGCTGATTTGTGCTTCAGTCGCTTTCGACTCCTGGTCTAGTTAAGACCTCCACAATTTTATTTTTCTTAATATTTTTAAAAACACTGTCAGCAAATGCCTCGGTATTGCTTCGTCAGAGTGCAAGTTTCTTGATCTTTAGTTCTAAATATATTTTTCCTTGGCTTTGACTTTTTTGGGATAGGAAAGTTGTCCACTAACTTTTCGTAGTGCATCTTTTCTTATTTTGCTTGGTTACTTTCCTTGGTATGCAAGACTGACAGTCCTTATGGATATGGAATAAGAAAAGTTCTTTTCATAGGGAACAACAGGTGACGGAAAGGCAAAGTTGCCTTTAACTGTACCTTACCAAAATATATTATAAGCTGAGGGTGCAAGGTTGGGGCTGTATAGTGGATGTGCAATTACTTCCTAACTCAGCTGCGATGATTTTTGACAAGTGACCAAAGATATACATATGCGGTCGAGCGTTGACTTGATGGAAAAGGACATCCTGGCGATTGGCTTCTCTTTGATTTTTTTTGTCCAATTCGAATAGCTCACGATAGTACATATCAGCACTAATCTCCAGAACATAGTATAATTATCGTAAACGTTGCATACTTTTATTCGAGCTTGGATCGCGTTTTTTTCTTTTCGGAAGTAAAAAAAAGAAAATACGCAGAGCATTATGCAAAAGTTTGTCCAAATTGGACCTAATCTAATAGTTAACTTAGCTTCTAAAACGTCTTACAAATGAATAAAAATTATTCTGCTTTAAGAATATCCGTGTACATATTTTACGAAAAATCTCACGATGGGACAATCAATTAATGCGCGAGTAAAAATATTTTTCTACGCCGATGTTTTAAATACCCTTGCAGTTTTTGAAAGGCGCTAATAAAACAGTTTTTCTCACGAGAATTAGTTTTTAGACCGATCGTTCCTATGGCAGCAATATGCTATAGTCATCCGATTTCGATCAATTTTTCCAGAATTGTGTGGAAGTATATAAAACTAATATATACCACGATTGGTGATGCTACGATTGAAAACAAAAAAGTTTTTCTCACTAGAAGTAGTTTTTGGACTGATCGTTTATATGGCAGCTATATGCTATAGTCATCCGATTTTGATAAATTTTTCCAGAATTATGTGAAATCATATATAATTAATAAATACTACGATTGGTGACGCTACGATGGAAAACAAAAAAGTTTTGCCCACTAGAACTAGTTTTTGGACAGACCGTTTATATAGCAGCTATATGCTATAGTCATCCGATTTTGATAAATTTTTCCAGAATTGTGTGGAAGCATATAAAACTTATAGATACCACGATTGGAGACGCTACGATGGAAAACAAAAAAGTTTTTCTCATTAGAACTAGTTTTTGGACCGATCGTTCCTATGGCTGCTATATGATATAGTCATCCGATCCGGCCGATTCCAACAAAGCTGCCATAGGAACGATCGGTCCATAAACTAGTTCTAGTGAGAAAAACTTTTTTGTTTTCTATTGAATCGTCACCAAACTTGGTATATATTAGTTTTATACCCCTTCACACAATTCTGGAAAAATTTATTAAAATCGGATGACTATAGCATATAGCTGCCATATAAACGGTCTGTCAAAAAACTAGTTCTAGTGAGAAAAACTTGTTTGTTTTCCATCGAAGCGTCACCAATCTTGGTATATATTAGTTTTATACCCCTTCACATAATTCTGGAAAAATTTATCAAAATCGGATGACTATAGCATATAGCTGCCATATAAACGGTCGGTCAAAAAACTAGTTGTAGTGAGAAAAACTTTTTTGTTATCAATGGTAGTGACTTTCGAAAACTGCAAGGGTATTTAAAACATCGGCGTAGCCGATGTTAGCCCTCTATTTTTAAGTTTTATGTTCTTTGTCTTTTAGCTTGCGAACTGTTAGCGGTGGGGATGTCCAAAAAAGGAATATATTCTCGATGTGTAGAACTTTAAAACGCTGATAGTAATTTTTTAAAACAAAGAAAATTTGGGTGTCTGACTTCACATAGAATGACCTATATTTTCAATTAAAGGTTCATGTCTATTTATTACAGGGCTGCAAACCGGTTTTGAACCGAACCGGTTCGAACCCGGAATTCCGACTTTTTGTCGTTAACTGTGAACGGAACCTCGAAGCGAACCTCTTTTGAAAAAAATAGCTGAACCTAAACCTGTTCCGAACTAAAACTTTTGGTTTGGTTCAAAAAAAGTTACAAGTCTTAGTTAAGCGGTTATTGATAAAAGAAGTAGCATAGGCCAAAAACTGATCGAAGAAATAATACTTATAAAATTTGATTAAACTCGTATGTTCGAGTAAACAAAAATTCAGAAAATCTGTATTTTTTTGTATATTTTTAACAATTAAATTACTCTTCTTTACAAATTTGGAAAAACTACGGACGAACTAAGGTTCGAGCCAAAACCTTATCACAAAAATCTTGAACCTTCAATTTCTGAACCTTAACTAT
This sequence comes from Lordiphosa mommai, assembly GCA_018904225.1. NCBI lineage: Eukaryota > Metazoa > Arthropoda > Insecta > Diptera > Drosophilidae > Lordiphosa > Lordiphosa mommai. Next base: position 1,229,381 of record JAEIFT010000032.1, on the reverse strand, counting down.
TGGTAAATTTTGGTTCGAACTCGCGAACCGGACCTCCGAAAAAATGATTTGGGTTTGCAGCCCTGATTTATTATATAAACTTCAATCATATCGGACAAAAGCCAAGGAAGCTTTGCACGGAACGATCATTGCATGTGCTGTTCTTTTTAGCCAAAGAGAGCGGCAGGGATAGTAGCCCCAGTGACAGCTACGCGACCCCCGAAAAAGAGACTGAAGATAGCGCAAGACCGTTATTTATGACGCATGCGCTGCTTAGTTTGTTTAGTGAGATGCAAGACAAGATGCTAACAAATGGTATCGGGTATTTTGTGGTCGTAGCACTTGACTGCTGTGCTCCTATTTGTTCCTTTATAACATTCACTAGCCCTATACTATATAATCTAGCCTAATGTATTAACCATTTAATTACAGATTCATCTTTGATTGTATCTAAGTTGGAGGTGAATAATGCAATTGCTGCCATGCTGCTGAGACACCAACGTCTGGACAACGGCTAAAGGGCTCTAAGCTTCAAGCAGAGGTGGATATCCTCGCTACAGTTGCTGCAAAGATAACGTGACAAGACCACACACTGATCCTTCCATTTCCCCTTCCCACCCCCACCTACTCCCGAAGAGAATGCCGAGCACTAGGTGGCTCGATGTGTGGCTGCTTATCCTTGTCATAGCTGGAATAGGAAGCAGCAGTGCTACACTCTATGGCCAGCATACGGACGAGTTGGTGTCGGGTGAAGGTGAGCTGGTAGTGCCCAGACGTGTTCATTCGAATGGTACCTTCATGACGCATACACTTATTTATGCACATGATCGCGATCATCGACAACATCGAAGGCAAAGACGTAGCCTGAATACTGGAGAGGAAGAGGAGCAGCCTGAGCTGCATTTTCAGTTGCCCTTACGCAATGAGACGCTGCATGTGGAGCTCATGTATGTATATATATATATACAATACTAGCGTTGCTACACTCAGAAAAAAAATTAGTAATGATCGTGATTGAATTTAGACCGTTTTGTTCTTAAAGTTGTGAGATTGTTTTTTAAAAACATAAAAAATGAAAATAATATATCTACAAATTATATATATGCGTCCCAGTTAAAAAATGAAAGTTTTGGGATTGGCTTGATAATTTGGTGAATTGTTATCGTATATGAAGGTAATAAATTCCCCAAAAATTAACTCATTCAAAAAAAATTGTAGAAATTAGGGGAGGGTGGAAGTTTTGACATTTTAAGTGATATTTGTATTTTTCAAATCGTATAACTTTGACAAAACTTTACCGATTTTAAATTATAAATATGTAATTTAAATTAACGAATTATTCATAATAATTAAAAAAATTAAACTTTATCGATTTTAAATTTTAAATATGTAATTTTAAAGCATTTTTCATGTACTTTTTGAAAATAACAACAAAATTTAAAAAAAAATAAAAATTAACCCCCTATTTTTCAAAATTAACCCTTATTTTTAAATTTTGACCCAAATGGGTATTTTAAAAAAAATTTTATTTTTATTCAAAAGCTGAGAATATTTTCTATAAAATGTGTAAATATGATAGTGGGACAACAATAACTTTAGGAAATAATGAATTTTTAATAATAATTAAGAAATTAAACTTTATCGATTTTAAATTGTAAATAAGTCATTTAAAAGCATTTTTCATGTACTTTTTGGTAATAACAACAAAATTTAACAAAAATAAAAATTAACCCCTATTTTTCAAAATGAACCCTTATTTTTCAATTTTGACCCAAATGGGTATTTTAAAAAGAACAAAATTTATTTTTACCGAAAATCTGAGATTATTTCCTATAAAATATGTAAATATGATAGTGGGACAACAATAACTTCAGGAAAAAATACAAAATAAGGGTTAATTTTAAAAAAAAAGGGGGTTAACTTAAATTTTTAAATATTTGTTTGTTATTTTCTAAAAGTACATAGAAAATGCTTTAAAATAACATATTTAAAATTTAAAATCGATAAAGTTTAATTTTTTAAATAATTTTTAGTAATAATTTAATTCCTAAAGTTATTTTTGTCCCACTATCATATTTACACATTTTATAGGAAATAATCTCAGCTTTTCGATAAAAATAAAAAAAATTTTAAAAGATACCCATTTGGGCCAAAATTGAAAAATAAGGGTTAATTTTGAAAAATAGGGGGGTTAATTTTTATTTTTTAAAAATTTTGTTGTTATTTTAAAAAAATACATGAACAATTCTTTAAAATGACTTATTTACAATTTAAAATCGTAAAGTTTTGTCAAAGTTATACGATTTTAAAAATACCAATATCACTCAAAATGTCAAACTTCTATATATAATTAAATTTTACTGTTTTGAGTGCAATATTCTTGATTTTTTTGATCAGAGTGTACGCCGTTAGTACTTGATACTGTTCTATTCATCTCGAAAATATGATTTCAAAATAGAGTATTAAGTCTAAATCCAATCAAAAACTTTAACCTTCGGGATGGATTTATCGAAATTAGAAAATTGAATTTCTATTTATTCGGAGCATATATTCTGACCTTGGGAGTCAAAATATGTATTGAATTAAACCTATTGACTAATTTCTGACACCACATTTTCTGACCATGAAAGCTAGATTTTTCACTATAGAATAAACTCTCGTCTTATTATTTTTCAAACCGAGTTTCAAGTTGATCGAAAGCAAAAATATTTTCCCCATTTAAACTTTTTGGGTCATTCTCCCATTCATTCTCTCTTCTTGGGGTGGAAATTTTAAAAATCCTTTCTAATTGCTCACTTTCACCACAAATGGAGACTACTGTCCAAATTGCAGCTTATAAGCACTTGCCGATTAGGCTGTGCGTCGATTTTGAGTATGAAATCAGTCAGTCAGTGCACGCATTACTGAGCTAATAAACCAAGTTTAAAGTAGATGGGATGAAAACATATTTTTCTTTTACAAACTTTTTGGGTCATTTTTCCCCCAAGGGGTGAAATTTTCTAAAATCTCTTCTTAGTGCTTATTTTCACCACAAATGGAGACAATTGTCCCAATTGCAGCTTTTAATTTTCTGTCGTTTAGTCTGTGCGTTAATGATGAATAATCAAACAGTCAGTCAGTACACATCAGCATTTATACATAGACTAAGTCAACTCTTTGGCTTTCTAACAGACCGCACAGTTACTTTATGGCGCCTCATCTTGTCGTGGAACGACATCGTCGGGATCTACGTAGCCGTTCAACACTCTCGCCCAAACATTTGAAGTGTCATTTCCATGGCAAGGTACGTGGTCAGCCAGGCACGAATGTGGCCATTTCGACCTGCTCGGGACTGGTGGGCCACATCAGAACAGCCAATCATGAGTATTATATAGAGCCATCCAAGCGACATGCCATGCATCCCCTTAATGGTCATCCACATGTGGTATTTCAGCGCTCCTCAGTTAAACCAAAGGTAAATACTGAGCTGGGTTTTGTTTTTGGTAGTGTTTGGTAACTTCTTTGCTTGCAGCAGCAGTCACAGAGACATCGCCATAAGCGCAAGCGGAAAGAGCATGGAACAGCAGTGAGTAACTGTGGTACACGCGAGCCCCGACGTCGCCTGGAAACCCGCCTCGAGTGGCAGGCCAGGGGTAAGGTTAAAATTCAGGGTGGGCGACAAATACGTCGCCATCATCGTCATCGTCATCATCCGCACACCAAATTCAAATACGAGACACAAACTCAAACGGAACACCAGCTGCATCCGCCACGCGCCCGACGCTCCATCAGTAGTCCCCGGCATGTGGAGACTTTGATTGTGGCCGATGCCACCATGACAGCATTTCATAAGGATCTGAATGGTTATCTGCTGACCATAATGAATATGGTCTCGGCTTTGTACAAGGATCCCAGTATTGGTAATTCCATCGAAATAGTGGTGGTACGCATCATACAGCTGGATGAGGAGGAAACCCAAGCGGAATTGAACTTAACACAGAATGCGCAAAAGAACTTGGATCGGTTTTGCAGGTAGGTTGATTACCCGACGATCACTGGAAGAAATCTTATGCTTTTTTTTTTTTTTGCTTTTTTAGCTGGCAGCATAAACTGAACAAGGGAAATGAGAGGGATCCGCATCATCATGATGTGGCCATTTTAATAACACGCAAAAATATATGCGGCAACAATTGCATGTAAGTAAAGGCTAAGGCCCTATACTCTCCGAGCTCTTTTGTTGTTGTGTTACTCTCCGTACTCACAGACAGAGCTTGCGGCATACGCGAAAGTATTAAGGGAGGAGATACAATTAGGATGGCAAAAAAAAAAATAGATTGATTAACAATTTTTTTCTTATAAAAGTTTTAATTTTTATTAAAATTAAATTTCATAGCCTGATTAACATAATCTTAATAAATATAAAAAAATTTATTTCTTTCTTTTTTTTCAAAATGACATTTTTTCAAAAAAATAGACAGTTGGCAGAGTTTTTAAACAACATTTTTAAAATTTATCCACATTTTTCAATATTTTTACAATTAAAAAATTATACATTTTTATAAAATTTTCAAATTTGTTGATTCATATAGTAGCTAATGTTATAAAGAAGAAATCCTAAAAATTTCAGCCAAATCGGTTGATTAGATTTTGAGGTATTTGATACTGTTTTGTGAAAAAGTGTATTCTCGTACTCGTATAAGAGTATTCTCTCTATGAAGCGACTTCGAAAACCGACAAAAAAAATTAAAAAGGATTTAAATTTCAATATGGGTCTTTCACCATTGTATTCTCCAGAAAATTTACTAACTTTTTAAGCAAAAAAAAAAAGATTTTTAATTCTAATTTTATCTCCCCCCTTAAATAGTAAGAACAAGACGATTTTGTTTTCTTCTCCCTCACTCCTTTGACTGCGGCTGTGCGAGTCAACTTAGTCCGTTTTCACACGATGAAGTTTGCTTCATGAAGCTCTCTTTGATTTCGATTTCATGCATCTTTAAAACATAATGCAGTTTGCTTTGTGAAGTTCTAGTTCAACTCGCCTGACAACACGAGTTATCGATAAGCAAATACCCCACAAATCAACCCTGCATCAGTTCAATCGGAACAAAGCAAAGGAGAATTATCGAAAAGCTTCACACCAAGGTAGGTCATGAAGCTTTGCCAGCTTGGGCTGGACTTAGTCCGTATTTACACGATGAAGTTTCCTGCATGAAGTTCTTCCTGAATTGCTTGCTTGTAGGGAAGAGGTGAAGAGGGGCATATAGCAGATGTCAAAGATGGAAGAGCTAGATACCACAAACTTGGAATGTAGACTCTTTATATATGCAGGCAGATCAAGTTTATTTTAAATTTTTTTCACGCAAAGGCTCGAATCCACTCGGATCGGATGGATAAATGGATCTTAGTAAGAAAAACTTACCAATCCCACTCTGTTCTCATATTTTCCGTTCCGAAAAGTATACCATCCGTTTTTAATCGACGAACGTCTTATATAAGAATGGCCAGAAGCCCCTGTTTCGAATCTCAACGTCAGCTAAAAAATGTTTTCCCTTCCAATAACAAGACCAGATGGTTCTTGAACGCATAACAACCGGTCTCAACAAAAGCGTTCCTAAGATAAAACCGTAGTTCTTGTGTAAGAAAAACGGACGTACCCTACAATTGGGAACGAAAAATACACATTTAGAACAGATTTTGTGCTGAATGTACATCCTATAGCTGCCATAGAAAGGATCGGGTAGAAAATTTCTTTTAGGGCCGTTTTCTCATCTTCATGTTTCTCAAAATCTAGTTGCTTTTTATGAAAATGTATGTTATAAATATCTATGATTGTGTCTACAATGACCCGCTTAGTAGGCAACATACATTTTCTCAAAAAGCACCTTGATTTGAAAACCATGAAGATGAGAAAACGGCCCTTAGTGTGAAAAATCTATTTGCTTTCTATGATAGCGTAAATTAAATGCTTGCAAACTGATTCGCAAAGTTTTTTCGAAATCGGAAGACATTATCCTACAGCTGCCATAGAACAGATCGGTCGGAAAATGTGTCTTACTGAGAAATCAAATTTGTTTTTAATGGTAGCGTGTTCAAATTATAATTCTAATGATTTTCAATTTAGAAATATCTGACATCTTTATCCTATATATATTCTATCGGTAAAATCAGTTGGAGTTAGGTTATGGGTTGAAGTTAGTTTTTGCTTGTTATTTTATTTTACGAAATACACTTGAGAAAATTGAAGGTATCAAAACTCAACTTTCTTCAGTTTATTGAAGGCGAGGTGGTGATTCTAAATGATTTTCGTGGCAAAATGCTCCGTAACGTTTGGATTTTTGGTCATTTGAGACTGATGTGGCTAAAAGTGCATATCTTGACCGTTTTATACGTTTGATTTGAGTCTCCTAGATATTATCGTATAGAACTATTCCTTAGCTTTAAAATAAACTCTGCCAGATAATTGTGCGTTTTTTACTACTTTAAAGTTTAACCATATCAACTCTTTCTTTTTCCCCAGGACTCTCGGATTGGCCAATGTGGGCGGCATGTGTAAACCAAAACAATCGTGCAGCGTCAACGAGGACAACGGTATTATGCTCTCCCACACGATCACGCACGAACTGGGCCACAAGTAAGTCCGCATCCGTAACACCTTCCGCAGGCAATTTTCCCATTTTTCATTTGTTTTTGTTTTTTTTTTTGCCACCTGCCGAGCCAGACGCTTTTTTTTTTTGCATGACCAACAAAATCGGCCAACGCTGTCCAAGATTTATGTGCAGCCCAAATTCGTTTTAATGAATGAATCAAAAGCCACTGCACCAGCAGCAGCAGCAGTTAAGTGGACGCGACGGATGCTTTGACACCTGCGTGTGTTGTGACAATGATCGCCTGCGTTGCACGCCCACAGTGCCAGTTCCCAGTCGCCAGTTGCCAATCGTGGTCGCTTGTCTTCCTCCTCCCACTTTAGCGACAACTGCCCCATTCAAACTCAATTAGTCGAGTGCACTTGAAGCAACTAGGGATGCATCATCATCAACAACATCAACATCTATCATGAGCCATTAAAGTGATTGCTGAGGCCAAAAAGTGATATAAAAAATAGTTGTTTTTTTTTTAAAGAGAAATGGGGAATTACTCATTCGTCTCGTACACCTCTTTAAAATTTGCACAGTTCAATTTTGAGTTCAAAATTTGAACTCTGAATATACTAGCTTATACCCAAAAATGTAAATGAAATGACAGTCATTTCCACATTATTTCATATTAATTTCATTCCGATAAAACAAAGATTAACTTGATATGTTCGAAAATATCAATACGGTATTTGTATATATAAAAGAAAACAAGTAAGAAAGTCGGTCAAGCCCGACTGTAAGATACTCTGTACCTGTTTGTATATAACTAATAACTTTAAAATGTGGGGTCACACAATCTGTGCAAGTGCTGACCATCACGATTACGGGCAGTGCTGCCCAGCATAATTATTTGATTTGCTTAAAATTCGAATATCGTTCATCTGATCTGGAAACGGTATATGGTGGATTGATAAGTAATGACGATTAAAATATATTCCTAAAAGGTTCAAACAATCTGTCTTTAAAATTGTGGAAGATATTCGATTTTGTTCAAATTGTGGGAGTGCCATCGTTTATCTGATCGGAAAACAATGTATGGGGCTCGATAGTTAATGATGCGTAGAATATATGTCTAGATGGTTCAACAACCTAACTCCAAAACTGTGGAAGATATTAAGTTTTTTTCAATTTGCGGGGGAGGCAGGGACGTGGTAAAAAAAAAAACTAAACTTGATCTGCCTGCAAGTATAAGAAATATATGTTCCATACACCTCAAATCTCTATCTCTTACCATCTCTGAGATCTCAGCGTTCATACGGACAGACAGACAGACGGACAGACGGACATGTCTATATCGACTCGGCTGTTGATGCTGATCAAGAATATATATACTTTATAAAGTCGGAGATGCTTCCTTCTGGCTGTTACATACATTTGCACAAACCCAATATACTCTTTGTACCTTCGGTACAGAGTATAAAAACAATATCGCCTTGTCTGGGGTTCGAAACTCAAGGGACCTCGCACAGAACACGAATGAAATGACGTCTCAACGCAGTCAGCCAACGCACACGCTTATGGGCAAACGTCCAAGAGACTATTTATATCTTGGCATGCATGATATTTTTTAAAAGATAATTTTAAAATTGATCCTGATCTGTTTCAAATCACTCCAAATCATGTATATTACGTCCTTCAGAAGGGAATACGTGTAGAGCAAAGAACTCAAGTTGTTTTCATATTTACAAAAAATAGAAGTAAGATTGTATGAACGACTTCAAAACGAATCTTCTGCAGAATTTTAGAGTTTTAAAGGCTTGATAATCCTATAATATACTTATACATTGCTATGGCATAAATGGATCATTGTTGAGTAACACAGATTGGTGATAAGTGATCACGTTTGTTAGATATCAAGCTCTTCTGAGTAGACTCTCTTTATATTTATCTTCAGATCTTTAAGCTTGATTCTTAGTATTAATCACGGTGATTCCCCATTTCTACTCCATCCCTAACACTCGCATATGTACATACATATTGATGCCTACAGCGTTGCATGCACAGCGTTTGGTTTTGGTAGCCGTTGGCTGTCAGCGTCTCGCGTCGCGTCGCTTCGTCCGGTTTCGTAGGCTTATCTCGTTTCGTGTTCGTGCCAAGTGGATTTTTGTAAAACGCCTTATAAGCGCAGCCAAGTGCCCAGCAGTCTGGCGTGTTCCGATTGACTCAGCATCGGCATTATTGTCGTTATTGTTGTTGTATTTTGTTTCTGGGTTGTGTAAGTTCGGTTTGCGCTTTAATTACGCTTGATCGGCTGGTCAACGTCAGGTGGCTATAGCCGACACTATGCCATGGATTTGTTTTGTTTTTATCGAATAAACAACAACTATTCTAATAATCAGGTTTTTGACTTGCGTTCCGAATGTGCCCCACTGTTTGTCATTTTGGAATTGCATTAGACGTATGGAACAGTGGAAAGGGGCATGGTGGGGTGAAGGGGGGGATTGCTAACAATGTTGCTACAGCTTATTTTTGAACTGCACAGTATTGAGTTATATCCTGAAGTATCTGATACTTATATTCCGACAGGGGTTATAAACTCTGGTGCTTATTTTCAGTGTACGAGTAAAAAGAGAAGCAAAAATAAGATAAGCAAGAAACAAAACAACAACACTAGCAACGCAAAATTAACCGTTATATTTAAATTTTTGTTTTATGCTTGGTGCATATATATAGCCGCACTTCAAGATCGCCAAACAAACGATAGACAAATGATTAGAAAACAATTATTTATGGCATAGCGACATAATTCCGACGACATAATTCCGCTCAGGTCAAATGAAAGCGGAATTATGTCGCTTTTTTTCTAGCGGAATTATGTCGTTTCAAACCGACATAAATCCGCGCGGAATAATGTCGTTTTATTCTAGCGGAACTATGTTGTTTTGAAGCGACATTATTCCGCGCGGAATAATGTCGTTTTTTTCTAGCGGAATTAAGTCGTTTTAAAACGACATTGTTCCGCCGTCCCAATTAGAATGTTTCCCCGCGGAATTATGTCGTTCTGAAAAGACATAACTCCGCGCGGAAATGTATTAAATGTATCTAATAAAAAAAATTGGTAAAATAATTTGTTAAAAAATGTTTTCTAAAGAAAAAAATTGATTAAGTTATAAAATGTCTACGCCCTTTCCAATTGCATATATGACTCGATAGATGAAGGCGTCCCGCGTGAATCAAAAACTTCGACATGAGGAGTGACGGTGCAAGGTATGCACTAGGAGTCTAGTCAAAATTTACCACTTAATATTAATATCAGTGACATAGCGAGCGGAATAATTTCGTTTTTTCTAGCGGAATAATGTCGTTTTGAAACGACATAATTTCGCGCGGAATAATGTCGTTTTAAAATGACATAATTCCGCCGTCCCAATTAGAATGTATTCCTCGCGGAATAATGTCGTTTTATTTTAGCGGAATTATGTCGTTTTAAAACGACTTAATTTCGCGCGGAATAATATCGTTTTATTCTAGCGGAATTATGTCGTTTTGAAACGACATAATTTTGCGCGGAATAATGTCTTTTTTTTTCTAGCGGAATTATGTCGCCGGAATTATGTATCTAGTCAATCATCTGGATTCTTCTAAAAATTGTGGGACCAGCTTGTCGGAACGAGCAATTCTTTTTTATTATCTCAATTTGCCGAAATGAGCTATCTTCAAAGGTCAATAATTTGACCTTTTTCAACGTCGGAAAGCACAGTTCAGCTTTGGCATATTATTTTATTCCACAAAAAAAAAATGCCAAATTGAATTATTAAATATATTGGCAATACCGAAATGATCGCTAACCAAACACAGAATGGGAAATTATAGACTGAGGCTATATATATGCACCAAGCATAAAACAAAAATTTTAATATAACAGTTAATTCTGCATTGCTAGTTTTGTTTCTTGCTTATCTTATTTTTGCTTCTCTTTTTATCTGCATTCACCATATATAAAAATTTTAGAATTTAATTTTTGAGTTCAGCATTCCAAATACATCAAGAAATAATAGCTTCAAACTAGAAATATCTAAAAAAATATTGCGTTTCTGTAACTTAAACAAAATATATGTTTTACTGGTAAATTAGAAGTTAAATTAAAATGTTAACGATTTAAAAAAATTTCAACTTCGATTTGGATTAATTTAACAAACCTTTTAAAACATATCGTCAAAATTAACAAAATTTCTACTAAAATAAAATAAAATTTCCGTTTCACTTTGCTCTGGCCAGAAAATAGCAATTTTGAATATTAACAGAGAAGCCGAAATAATGAAATAAGAGAATGATGGAAAATTCCTAGCATTTTGATTAAGTGATATTATTATTGGGCATGACTTATTCCCGTTTCCCCCATTGTCGAAGCCAATTCCACACTCCAGTCCAGCGCTTGCGCTGCTGTGCTTCCGACAATTTCCAGGCCAACTTGCCACCGCGTCCCGACACACAACTGGAGCAGTGTGTCGAAGCCGTACAGGGTAAAGTCTGGAGACCGAAATTTTGATTTTGATAAACGGACTCGGCTACGGTTGATGGCTCTGTGGTAGAACTAGAAATCGTTTCCAACATGGCCTGTGGTATCATACTACGACTTGTATTTGGTTCCCAATCTCGAAAAATCTGCGGTGTTTGGGTGGCCGTCGATGTTTGAGCTTCGAGCACAGCCGTCAATATATCTTCTCGCTCCACATCATCTTCATAATCTGGACGATTATCATTATCAGTCGAATGTCCAACCCGGCTATTGCTGGTGCAGGGAAGTTCCTCATTCACTTGCATATTCTGAGCCGCCTGGCGCGTCTCTTGCTCAACCTCAAGAAAAGTCTGGACATTAGGCGCATCTTCTGTTGGTTGAACAACCGAACGACGTCCGCGTTGACGATGCACACGCCGTCTGCTGTTGCGCACAATACTCTGGGCTCTGAGCTGAAGGTTTCCGGTAGCAGATAGTAAGTCCTCGGTGGGCACATTCTCACGCAAGGCACGCGCGATACGTATTCTTTCAATGCGTTCCGAACGGCGCTAAGCGAGAGAGAGGAGGGATTACGTTATGTTACACTTGGACTTACAAAAAGATACCCACCACGATTACGGGATGCCTACATTTGCATGTAGAAGTACTCGACGGTTTGACCATTTTAAATAAGTCAATTGTAGGAAAAAATTATAAAGTAAAAATACGATTTAAATGTAGTCAAATTGTAGCTACTCGTATGAACACGGAAAACAGAATGAAAATTTGTTAAGGTTGTCCCAGCTCTAGGAACTGACATTTACAATTTGATAAAGCACAGCCTGCTAAAAAATAAATTTTATATGATTTTATTTTATATCAATACAAATTTTAAGCTGATTGCTGTTTTTATACTCTGTACCGAAGGTAGAAAGTAGAGTTGCCACTCCCGCAATTTGAAAAACACCTCAAACATCCTGCAATTTTTGAGTTAGGTTGTTCGAATCTCGTCTGGACGTATATTCTAGCTCATCATTACTGATCGAGCCTGCATATATACATCGTTTTCCGATCCGAAGAACGATAGTTTAGTTTAGTTTGCCACGCCCGCAGTTCCTGAAAGAAAAAACCTCAAATCATCGTGCAATTTTTGAGTTAGGTTGTTCGAACCTTCTAGACATATATTCTACTCATCATTACTTATCGAGCCCCCATACATTATTTTCCGATCAAATGAACGATGGTAGAGTTGCCACCCCTACAATTTAAAAACGAGAAGGCTAAAACTTCGACTGTTGCCGTAGTTTTTTACACTTGAAAAATTTACTCAACATGACTTAACCGGTAAAATATATAGAGGATATAGATATCCGGTATTAAAATTTTTAAAGCATTGCCAACAAAAATTTGATACTATAAAACAAATATCTTCCACATTTTAAAGACACATTTTTCGACCGAACCTTTTAGGCAGCTATATTTATAATCCTCCTTACTTATCGATCCAAAATCCTTTCCAGATCAGATGTTAACGCATATTCGAATTAATATCAAATCAAGATTGGTGATGCTACTACCCATAAAAAAGTTTTTCCCAGCTATGTACAATTTTTTGACAGACGTTTATGCAGCTATATGCTACATTCATCCGATTTTAATAAATTTTTCCACAAATATGTAAAATCATCTAAAACTAATATATACCAAGAAATTTGTGACGCACAAAACTAAGTTATTTTCCGACCGACGTGTATAAAGTCCTAAAATATTCATTTCCGACCCCATAAACTATATATATTCTTGATCAGGACGACGAGCTGAGTTCAATTCCGTTTATCCGTCCGTCCGTCTGTCTGTTTCTACGCGAACTAGTCCCTCAGTTTTAAAGCTATCGAGCTGAAATTTTGCACAGAATCTTATTTTTATCGGACCGGATGACTATAGTATATAGCTGACATAGGAACGATGGCTCCAAAAACTAGTTCTATTGAGAAAAACTCAATTCTGGAAGTTTGATAAAAATCGGATAAATATATCGTAGAGCTCCCTGCCACCTATCGATTACTTAGCGCGCTTAGACGCTGGCCTCGAATCTTAACGACAGCACAAGTCAACATATTCGCCATCTGCAATGGAACTTCGGTCGACACAGACTTACCAATCAGTTGAAATACAGTTTGTGTTCAAAATAAATAACCTAAATGGTCAAAACACTGATCACAATTAACTAAATGGTCACAGACAAGGCGCCATCTGTTGGTCATCATGGAATATCACTCAACTTGCATTGCTCTAAGGCAGAGGTGCTCAAGGCCTAAACTCGCAGGGCTCTTTTACTGTTGCTTAGCTCGCGAGTATAGCTAAAGTCAGTGCTCTCCCTCTCTCTTTGAATGATTTCGTTTGGATTCTTCATATGCAACATTTTATTTGCTATCTTTTCCTCTTCTCTTGCAGCTTTGGCATGTTTCACGATACCGCCAAAATTGGTTGCCATCCCCGTGTGGGCTCCATAGTGCACATTATGACGCCCACTTTTGGTGCCGATACGCTGCAGGTTTGCTGGTCGAACTGCAGTCGAAAATACATCACACACTTTTTGGAGTAAGTGCATCCTCCCACCCCCATCCCCTTATAACTTTACCAGATGATGATGCTGATGATTCTCTCTCACAGTCAGGGTTTGGGCGAATGCCTAGATGATTCGCCAACACAATTAGATGAGTATAACTATACGGGAGAGTTGCCCGGTGCCCGGTATAATGCCAAGGGCCAGTGTCGCATGCAGTTCAATCTTACCAATGACAGCGATGTGGGCGCCTGCTCTGCACCGCATGAATTCTGTTCGACCCTGTGGTGTCGTGTGAATGGTGAGTGTGTGACCAATATGCGACCCACTGCACCGGGCACCAGTTGTGGCCGAAATAAATGGTGCCAGAATGGCAAATGTGTACGACGCGAGGAGCTGACCGCCATCAATGGCGGCTGGGGCAATTGGAGCGAGTGGAGCGATTGTTCGCGCAGTTGTGGCGGTGGCGTTTCGACGCAACAGCGTGAATGCGACTCACCGGTACCGGCTAATGGAGGCGTTTTTTGCATTGGTGAGCGGAAGCGTTACAAGATTTGCCGCAAGAAAATGTGTCCCGAGCACGAGCCCAGCTTTCGGGCACAGCAGTGTGCACGGTACGATAATGTTAGCTACCAGGGCGGTACCTATAAGTGGCAGCCCTTCTTTGACAAGAGTAAGTGAGCAATCCTTAATTAGTCATGTCCACGAATAAAGATAAAGTTTTTGGAAGATTTTGTTATTTTATATAAAATTTAAATATTTGAGTCTATTTGACTGATTGACTAAACGGTCTTAAATCAAGTATTTGGTTGTTAGAAAAATTGAATCAAGTATTAAAGTACTTACCGTACTATGGACACCGCTTGTACTTGATTCAAGTACCAAATACTTGAGGTTTTTTTAAGGACATGACTTCTCCTAAAGCTAGCTTGTCCCCCACCAAAAATTGCATCCCTATCTCTCTTGCAGACAATCCCTGTCGCCTGTTCTGCAGCGATGTGGACGACACCATTATAGCCAATTGGGGTGAAACTGTACTCGATGGCACACCCTGCACTCTGGGCACCAATAATATGTGCATCGATGGCATCTGCAAGGTAAGCGATTCTCGTTTGACCCTTCAATTGTATGATCCTGGCATGCGAGGCGATCAATTAAACAAGCATTTCATTCAGAAAGTTGGTTGCGATTGGATCGTTGACTCGGACATGCAGGACGATCGTTGCGGTATCTGCGGCGGTGCTGGTGATCAATGCAAGCCCATAAAGGAGATCTTTGATGAGGAATTTCATGTCAATGATGGTGCCTATGTGGAAATTGTTAGCATACCGGCTCGGGCACGTCACATATTGATCAAGGAGCTGGCCAATTCAGCTCACTTTTTGGCCATTGGCCGGGGACAGAGTGAAAAGTTTTATTTGAATGGCGACAGTCTGATCTCTATGTCGGGCGAATATGAGATTGCTGGTGCCGAGAGTCTATATGATCGCATCGATGAGCAGGAGACCATCACAATACCTCAACCCATACAGCATTCCATAGCGTTATATGTAAGTACTTAAGCTAATCTCGGGAACAATTCTAACCAGGGAATAATACCGTAACCGAAACCGTTAACCGAAACCGGTATCGGCACCGAAACAGATATTATAAAATTTTGAAGATCCGTAAACTGTTTTAAAAAGAACCCAAAAAAACCGGAACCATACCGGTACAGTTTCGGCTTCTTATTATAATTATTATTCCTGATTTTTTATTATTTCAAATATATGTATATAATATATTAGAATACTTATTTAAGCCAGTGATACACTCAGAAAAAAATTGTTCATTTCCTAATTTAATCAAATTAAGCCCTCAAATTTGGAAATATAATTTCCAATTTGAAAAAAGTTTTGTTCGAATATTTAGAAAAATGTTATATAAGCAAAAGATACGCAGAATTTATATTTTAAGGACTGTTATACTCTTTGAGTATCGTAGTCGTATATTATGGGGTTCATTAAATCCAAAACGAGCAAGATCATTAACGTAGCTCTATTTTTGACGGGTGCTACGGCATATTTTGAGGTCGAAACAAAATTAAGAAATATTTGCCTGCTGTTGTTAAAAAGTTTTTATTAAAGTTAAGAAAAGCAATGGGCGACAGAGTAATAGCGGATTCCATAATGCTAGGGCTTTTTTCTGAGTATAGGGATAACATTGGAAGCGGGATCAAAAACGTTCAGCGAAATAAGTCAACCAAAAATAAGAACTCCCTTGAGATTAGTATTAAAAAAAAGCCGCTGTTTTATTCATCGTATTCTTAAAACCCATGTACATTATTGATTCAAGAATACACTGAAAACACTTAGACATACATTTTTTTACCCTTTGCAGTAGATGTATATTAAAGGATTTGTGCAAGATGTTTGTAACAGCCTAGAAGGAAGCATCTCCGACCCCATAAACTATATATATTCTTGATCAGCATGACGAGCTGAGTCGATATAGCCATGTCCGTCTGTCCGTCTGTCCGTCTACCGTCTGTCCGTATGAACGAGAGATCTCAGAGATGGTAAGGATAGAGGTTTGAAGTGTATGGAACATATATTTCTTATACTTGCAGGCAGATCAAGTTTAGTTTTGTTTTTGCCACGCCCCCTGCCTCCCCACAAATTAAAAAAACTGAATATCTTCCACAATTTTGGAGTTACGTTGTTCGAACCTTTAAGACATATATTCTACTCATCATTTCTTATCAAGCCCCCATACATCGTTTTCCGATCAGATGAACAATAGTGGCGCTATATGTAAAAGAAAATTTAATGCAACGGCAACAACAACACTGCAGCCACTTACTAGAAAGAGAGAGCGAGAGGGCAATAGCTTACTGGACTGCGCCGCTTTCTGTTTCCCCCTCCCTTCTTTCCAATAGATTGTGTAAGTAGGCAAAGACAAAGTATGAGAGGAGCGATGCAATTGGGATGGCCTGCAGTAAGAAATATGATAGATATGGTTATGTTAATAGGAAATTATATACAAATTTTATAATTTTACGAGTTATGTACTAGGGTAATTCTACCCATCGAGCCCGTACATCGTTTTTCAACCAGATGAACGATAGTCGAAAAAGTTGCCACCCCCAGATTTTGAAAAAACCTCACACTTTAAAGTTATCAGTTACATACAATCAGGTACAGAGTATATTACAGTCGGGCTTGACCGACTTTCTTACTTGTTTAAATTGCGGGGGTGGCAACTCTACTATCGTTCATCTGATCGGAAAACGTTGTATGGGGGCTCCATAGGTAATGATGAGTAGAATATATGTCTAAAAGATTCGAACAACCTAACTCCAAAATTGTGGGATGTTTGAGGTGTTTTTCAAAACTGCGGGGGTGGCAACTCTACTATCGTTCTTCGGATCGGAAAACGATGTATGGAGGCTCGATCAGTAATGATGAGTAGAATATATGTCTAGAAGGTTCGAACAACCTAACTCCAAAATTGCGGGATATTTTTGGTGTTTTTCCAATTGCGGGGGAGTTCGTGCAAATGTATGTAACAGGGAGAAGGAAGCATTTCCGACCCCATAAAGTATATATATTCTTGATCAGAATCATCAGCCGAGTCGATATAGCCATGTCCGTCTGTCTGTCTTTCTGTCTGTATGAATGAAGAGATCTCAGAGATGTTAAGAAATAGAGGTTTGAGGTGTATGTAACATATATGTATTTCTTATACTTGCAAGCAGATCAAGTTAAGTTTTAATTTTTGCCACGCAATTTAAAATAAAACTTCATATCTTCCACAGTTTTAGAGTTAGGTTGTTCGAACCTTCTAGACATATACTGTACTCATCATTTTTAATCAAGCCCACATACATCGTTTTCCGATCAGATGAACCATAGTAGAGTTGCCACCCCCGCAATTTGAAAAACACCTCAAATATCCCGCAATTTTTGAGTTAGGTTGTTTGAACCTGCTAGACATATATTCTACTCATCATTACTTATCGAGCCCCGATACATCGTTTTTCGATCAGATGAACGATATTCGAGTTATAAGCAAATCAAATAATTACGCTGGGCAGCACTGCCCGTAATCGTGATGGGCAGCACTGGCACAGTTTAGTTATTATTCAAACAGGTACAGAGTATATTACAGTCGGACTTGACCGACTTTCTTACTTGTTTTAGTCTCAATATGGGCAATTTTCAGAAATGTTACAAAAAAAAATGTTTACTTATTCTGACAGAAACCTTTTTAAACATTTAGTAGGGATGCCGGAAATAATATGGATATATATTGATATTTTGGTTTAAAAAAAAACGATATATCAATATCGGATATTTTACTAACGCGATATATCGAATAGAATTTTTTTGGGATATTTATGGCGATATTTTTGTGTTTTCTCTAAAATGGCAAAATTATTGAATTTTGAGACTATGAAATAGTGGTTTCTGTCATTTTTTTTTAAATCTTAAATGAAACCTCAAAGTTTCGGGTGAGAAATTCACCCACCTTTTCCAGTCTCACCACACTGTAATTTTAAAATTTTTCCAACCTCTCCCAACTTGTATTCAAATCAAATTTGAAACAACTTAAGGTTGCCAACTCTTGCACGTAAATAACTCTTTCACTTTAATATATTTTTAAACCTCAGGCGGTCGTGCGCGGCAACGAGTCTAATGCGGGCATCTACTATGAGTTCACCCTGCCTGCCTTCAATGTGAGTGCCGGACATCAGTTTGCTTGGCGTCTAAGCAACTGGACATCCTGCTCGGCCAGTTGCGGTGGAGGTGTTCAACATCGCGAGCCCATTTGTCAGGAGAATGGCAAAGGTAAGTTCTCTATTCCATAATAACTCACACAGAATTACAACGGAATCCAATGTCTCTTCTAGTGCTGGTCGATAAGTTACCCTGCTGGACGCATGCCAGAAATAAGCGTCCACTACGCCAGACACGCTCCTGTGCCGAGCAACAGTGTCCCGCCCATTGGTGGCCCGGTCCTTGGCAATTCTGTCCGCTTACCTGCCGTCAAGCGGGTTCGCCCCTGCCTCAGCGTCGTCGCTCCATAGTGTGTCTCGATCAGCATGATGTGGTGGTGGCCGATAAGCTGTGCAGTCTTTTGTCCAGGCCACCGGAGACAGAGCCCTGCGAAGTCACGCCGCCAGAGTGTCGGGCAAGGGAGTAACCCAAACAGGAATTATGACGATTTTTAGGAGAGAAACGTATTTATTTAGATAGTCGAGACTGATCGACTAGTGATAAGTTGTACTTAAACTGAGAAAAAAAAAACACATTTAAATTAACTAGAACTATAAGCCTAGAGTCACGGTATCTTATAATATATATATATGTATATATATATAAAATATAAAGATTTTTATGCTGGAATCTAAGTGTGCGCGGGGGTCTGGAGCTAGATTATATCACATAATGGGCTGGAAACTAGAAACGCGTATTGTCGGGCATCTTACGGAAATAGGCTATCTTATCTTTGGGCACACGATAGCCATGCATCCAGCGGCTACCTTTGCGCAGAGATCCATCAATGCCATCCTTCCATACGCCCTGTGGCAGGTAAACTACAAGAAAAAAAAAACAAAGTTATCAGAGGGTATATACATACATAGATATATAAATATATTACGTGGACAGGCTTTTAAATATGAAATTGAAGCGTGAACAATTTTGTGCGATTATTTTCTACAACTTTCGATGACAACTTAACTTTTTTTTTAGCGAAGGAACACAAGTATATCCCAACGACCCAACTCGTATGGGAATAGGGTATGAGTTGTTTTTGGAATTTAATCGAGATAGCTGTTCGCTCTCCAACCAAAACATCTGGTGCCCAAACGTTACATATGACCGTGCACAAGGGCGTAGCTAGGATCTTAATTAAGATCAATAAAAAGGGGTAAATAAATATTTTTAACTCACATAAGTCAGCTTTTACCTTTACGTAGCTTTGGTTGTCGAAAGTCGATTAAAACATTTCAACTAAATCATGGAAAATAATGTCTAAGCAATATCTTTTAAGTCTGTTTTGTATATGTGCTTTGTCCTTTATTTTATGAATTTTTGTCGTGTGTTGTTTAAGGCGAGCTTAACCTCAAAGTAATTCTGTTTAGTAGAGTAAAATTTTGGTGGTTTGTCGCAACTGTTAATTGCAATATTGTTCATTTAAACGTGCTCTATACGATAGTTTAATTGGTTTTTGCCCGATTTTGCCCTAATTAGTGAAGTCGCGAATTTATTCAAACAACTTTGAATTTGAGCATGACGAACTGCTTAAAGTGTGTTTATTAAAATGTCGTAAAATATCAGTCAGTTTATATAGAAAATTTTTATATATACATAATATTGTTCTTCAATGTGTATAAAAGCCTAAAATACGTGTAAAAACCTAATTTCAGTTTAATAGTTTAGGAAAGAACAAAATCGGGGAAAGTCGGCCAGATTGGATATATGATAGCTATATGAAATAGTGTCGCAAATTGAACCAAATTTCGTAAGACACATATAAAGCTTAAAATACGTTTACAAACCGAATTTCAGATAAATAGTTTAAAAAGGAAGAAAATCGGTGAAAGTCGGTCAGATCGGTTATATGGTAGTTATATAAAATAGTATCGCAAATCGAACCAAATTTGTTAAGACACTTATTAAGCCTGAAATACATGTACAAACCGAATTTCAGTTTAATTGTTTAAAAAAGAACAAAATCGGTGAAATTCGGTCAGAGCGATTATATAGTAACTACATGAAATAGTGTCGCAAATCGAACCAAATTTGGTAAGACACTTTTCAAGCCTGAAATACGTGTACAAACCGAATTTCAGTTTAATCGTTTAAGAAAGAACAAAATCGGGGAAAGTCGGTCAGATCGGTTATATGGTGGCTATATAAAATAGTATCGCAAATCGAACCAAATTTGGTAAGACACATATATAGCTTAAAATACGTGTACAAACCGAATTTCAGATAAATAGTTTAAAAAGGAACAAAATCGGTGAAAGTCGGTCAGATCGGTTATATGGTGACTATATAAAATAGTATCGCAAGTCGAACCAAATTTGGTAAGACACTTATAAAGCCTAAAATACGTTTACAAACCGAATTTCAGTTTAATTGTTTAAGAAAGAACAAAATCAGGGAAAGACGGTCAGATCGGTTATATGGTGGCTATATAAAATAGTATCGCAAGTCGAACCAAATTTGGTAAGACACTTATAAAGCCTGAAATAAATGTACAAACCGAATTTCAGTTTAATCGTTTAAGAAAGAACGAAATCGGTGAAAGTCGGTAAGATCGATTATATGGTAACTATATGAAATAGTGTTGCAAATCAAACCAAATTTGGTAAGACAGAAATACATGTACAAACCGAATTGCAGTTTAATAGTTTAAGAAAGAACAAAATCGGGGAAAGTCGGTCAGATCGGGTATATAAAATAGATGGCGGGAATCGAAACAAATGTTGTAAGACACATAAATATGAAGTTTTAAATT
Organism: Lordiphosa mommai; assembly: GCA_018904225.1. NCBI lineage: Eukaryota > Metazoa > Arthropoda > Insecta > Diptera > Drosophilidae > Lordiphosa > Lordiphosa mommai. The sequence goes on along the minus strand of JAEIFT010000032.1, from coordinate 1,208,275 downwards.
CGTGTGCAAACCTAATTACAATAGTTCAAAAAATGATATGACAGCTACATATATAAAATTCTGGTCTAAATTGACCGAATCTAGGTAAGTCGTCTTGCGGACACAAAATATGCGTATAAACTTTCACGTAACGCGCGATTCACGAAATACAAATCACAATTATTTGAGCGTCACGAATGATTTCGCACTATAAAATTGCCACCCTATTAAAATATATTGAACAAAATAAAATGCCAACGGCCTCATATTTTTGTCAATTACACTAGTTTACAAAAAAAAAAAATAAACACCCATTGAAGCTGTTAATTTTTAATGATGTACTTTGGAATGCTGAGCTCAAAAATTAAATTCAAAAATTTGTGTATGGATATGTTTTTGAGTTAGAATTTTTTCAGTTTTTTCGGTAGGTACCCTTACATTTTATGACATATCTCGAGATAGAAACTTTAGATGTCGTCAAGCAAGGAATTAATCAAAAGTCCTGCAATCCTAAAAATCTAGTCAAAGAACATTTTTCCATCGGTTTAGTAGTTTAAAAGTAAGAAGCAAAAATATTTCGAAAAAAATGATTTTTTTCTCAAAAACGTGAAAAATTTGATTTTCTTAAATCTGTAAATGGTTGAAAATAAAAATCAAAAAATTGTTTTTTCTTTTATTCTTACAAATTGTCTTATTACGAAGAAAATAAGGCGTTGATGACGGAAATCTATGGATAAATAGCGAAGTTGTAAGCAATTCATCTTCATCTAAAGTTTGTAACTCGAGATATGGCTTAAAAGGTATGGGTACCTACCGCAAAACTAAAAAAAAATTCTAACTCAAAAACGTATAAATACAAAATTTTTTTAAATTCATTTTTGAGTTCAGCATTCCAAAATACATCATTAAAAAATAATGGCTTCAATGGGTCTTTTTCGCTGTAAACTAGTGTTATTACTGCTTGACTAATATTCACGACGAATCACTCACAGATCACGGATGCACATGCACGAAAGTCTGGGCTATAAATATCAAGGTCAAGTCGTGACACAACGTGACACGTTTAAATTCAACCAATTAGAGTTTATGCCAAACAAAATCGACTTGGGGACCATAATGCTTTGAAAAAAGTAAGCGAAAGTGGGTTGAAAGGTCGCAAAAACAGAGTAAAAGCGGGCATGAAAAATAAAACAATAAAATATAATTTGGCATAAATAAAATCTTAATCAAGGCTGCTAATTCGAGTCGGAAGCGTATCCTTCAGATTTGCTTAAGTCTAGGGGGAACTATACCCCATTTGAAATGGTCACAAGAACCCGAACCGAATCCTCTTTTGTAAAATAGAATTTTTTGCATAGAATCTGTTTTTGCATCCAGATTTTTAAATATATTTGCTACGTATGTGCAAAAGTTCCCTCATTCATTTCTGGGTATTATGTGGTAAAAAAATTTATAAACGAAAAGATAAGACGAGCTTGGTGAGCTTCAAAGAATGGTTCGTTGGTTCAAAATGCTTCATTTTAATTGCTCGTACACAGAGGGAAAAACCTGTTAGGGGATTTTCAATTTGAGAACAATTCAGAATTTTGAAAGAGTAAAGTTTCGGTTATGTACGATATTTCGCAAAAAAACAGAGAGAGAGGGAGAGAATTTATGTGAGACGAAAAGTTCTGTTTCCTCAGTAAAAAGTGTTCTTTGGAACAAACAACTCATAGTTTTGGTTCTCAAAAAGTTCTGAGTGAGAACCTCTACAAGAGATTTCTTCTAATGTTTTTGGTAACGATGGCCTTGAGCAAGTTCCGTTCCCTCGAGTTCGTGGAAGAAATACCGTTCTGTTTCCTCAATCCGTAGAAAACAAGTCGCGTCTTAAAAATTTTGAAAATTTACGAAATTTTGGAATCAAAAAGTAATTCTCCCCGATCTCGACCAACGTTCATTCCGTCCTGTTTTAATCCCAAATTTTATATTCAATCCCGTTTTTTTCCGGGAACCGCAGGTATCCCGTCCCATCCCTCGTCCCTGTTCCGAATTCCGAGTTGTTTTCGCTTAAACTATATAAATTTGTACGGATCAGTTCGTTATTTTTGTACACTTTTGTTACACCTTTGTTTGTAAACTCCATTCCCCCGAAATTGATCTAAAAAGCTGTCCACATATATATATGATATTCTTATGCTTACCCTCTCGCTCCTCCCGTCCCTTATGCAATATGGGTGCCACAATTAGCTCCTCACCCACCGAAAACTCATCGCTCACTATCAAACAGGCAGCATCATGCGGATCGAGCATCCAAAGTGGCCTGACCAGCGGTAAACCCTCATTCATCGAGGGACTCAGATACTTCTTGAGCAAACCTATGACCACAGTTTGACGTACTTCCTTTAGTTCTTGGGCCACGCGTGTAACTAGCTCACTGTGATACTCTCCGGGTAGGTGGCTAAACTGCATGGCTGGCAAAAAGGTGGCCAATTGCAGCCAACGTATGAAAAGCTCTGGATCGGGTAGGGGTGGCTGACCCAGCGAATAGAATGAAACCATTTTGGTCAAGGGTCGTTCGAGTAAATAATCCCCTCCAATGGCACCGGGCAAAACAAATGGATAGCCTATGACACCATAGTTAAGCACCGCGGCCAAAGTTTCACGCAATCCCTCCCAGGTGGCATTGGCCGGCGGGGTGCTGAGAAAGGTGGGCGGCTTGGGTACCACACTGGCCGTGGAAACGGCCATAAGTCCGGCACTCTCTAGACTGGAGGTCAGCATGCGTGCATACATATCCGGATTGTCCAGGGGTTGACGACACTGATAGTAATGCGGCAGATTGTAGCCCGTGCCCAGATCCAAGTAAAAACTCTTGACCCCATACTCGTCCTTCAGGCGTTGCAATTTCTCCAGCAACCAAGGAACCGAAGCATTATTGGTTATATCCAAAACTCCGGCACTGGAGCAGCTTTTGTACCGTGTCAGAGCGGGTATACTGCGTTCCGAGTAACGTTCATAGATCAACAGCTTACGACGCACTGCATCCTTGAAGTTGGGACTATCCGTGCTGATAAAGGGTTGAATGGTGAAGACCACTTTGAAGCCACGTCGATGCAGGACATCGATGGTATCCTTGAGCGTGGGGAAGCGTGAACGATCCACCGTAAAGTCACCAATATTCTCCTGCCAAAACTCATTGATCACCATATGACCCAAGCCCAGGGCTATGGCATTCTCCGAGTAATCACAGATCGCCGACTCGTTCAATGAATCGGCCTGCTCCTGGTTGGGTATACGCCAAACCGGCTCCTCCAGCAATGAGTGCAACATCTTGATATCCTGCTCCTTCAAGCCATCCCACAGACTCTGCTGTGTCATCAGCATGTGCAGACTACGCATATCCTCGGTGGTGCAGATTTTGTAGTCCAATTGGGGCAACGGGGTCAGGCGATTCACAAAGGTGAACTCATCGTTGGCCGCCCGTAAGCAGAACTGATTCTCCGTGAGATTAATGCCCAGCTGCAGGGGCGTACGCTCGCTGACCTGCATGGCCACGCCAATGGAATTGATGAAATAACGTTTCACTCCATTGCCAAACTGATGCACTTTAATGTCACCGCTGGCATAGGGCATAAATTCGAAATTGGCATAGCTCAGTGACCACTCCTGGCCCCTGGTAATGCCACCGCCAAACCACAAGCCGTTATCACGCTTCAGCTCAAAGCAATCGGTGGGCAGCAGGCCGGGTGTAAGGGCCTGCCATTGCAGTGTATAACAGCGAAAGACATCCTTATCCTGGAAATTCAGATGCAATCGTGCTATGCCATTCCATTCGATGCAGACGCTACCATCGGACCGTCGATGCTCGTCCAGGCAGTGGAACGGTGCTGAATCACTGCCCAATGTGACACCCAAATGACCCGAAATCACCTCCTTATCGTCCTGCCCGAGTATGCGAAAAATGCGATCGTGAGAATTGAACTTAATCTTTTGGAAATAACTTTTGGTCAGCATTTGCTGATGATACGCAATGTAGGCATAGCCAATCTGCAAAAGGAAAGTGAGGAATACGAAAATTAAAAATATGATACAATTGTAAACTTATAAACTGCGCAAAAAGCAATAAACTGCACTCGAATTGTTTGCTTCAATTTGAAACTTTCAAATTTTAACCATCTTCCGTCCCGCCCCTGCAATAGCAATAGAAAATGTTGAATAACTTCTACATTTATACTCAGTATCTAAAATCAGTGAAATTTTTAGAAAGATGAGATAATCATCTATGTATATAAAAGAGTTCAACCTGACTGATTGGTGACCGTCGCACAGCCCAAACCGTAAGAGATAGCAAGCTGAATTTTTTACTGTAGTTTCATCTTACTCCGAAAGTGAGTACTAAGGCGGGGTTTTGGAAAATTCCGCCGGGAAATGTGGAAAATTCGCGGAAAACTTTTGTATGAAACTTTATAAATAATAAATAATAAAAATTCATCAACAACTGCATACCAGTTTTCCGCAAAATTAACCCACTACACTTTGAAAGTTAGTCCCATGTGTAGCATAGCTATCGGTCGAAAGCGACCCAAATCGTATGGGAAACGACCCTATTCCCTATTATGTGGGATCAAAAGCGATTTGTACAACACATAAGAGTGATTTTCAAAGTTTAAAAACTCAAAACTTATTTTCACATTTTGGAAAATACAAAAAATTTGCAAAATAAACTTAAAAAAAATGTTTTCCAAATTCTTTTTGGAAGCTCTATCTGGAAATTTCAATAAAATTGTATTCACTTTTGTTGGAAAATTCACCCACCTATATTTCAAACACATTACTTTGAAATTTTTGAAAATAATCCACGAAAGTCGGAAAATGGACGGAAAACTGATGTATGGTTTTTATCCGAACAGCTCCAAATTTATTTTTAATGCTTTAAATAACAAAATATTACCATCGGGATTTTTAAAATTTGGGAAGTCCGGAAAACTGGAGGAAAAATATTGAAAAATTTGTTTTCCAATCTGATCGGATTCAAAATCATTTTCAAATGTAGGGGTAGAAGTCGAAAAATAGGCGGAAAATTTATGAATGAAACTCTCTTTATTTTCATTAGATTAGCTTCAATGTAGAGATTAGCTTTTGAGCTCTATATAAAAAAATGTTACCAACGGGATTTCCAATTTTGAAATAACCCGGAAAATTGGCGAAAAATGCTCATGTTGAAATACTTAGTTTTTTTTTTGCACAAGTGCGAGCGAAGCCGCGGGTATATGCTAGTTTATAATAAATTTTAGATTAGAAGAAACAGATTTAAGTGTTGAAAATGCTCGTACAACTAAGTTAGAAAAATATTTTTTAAAGACCTTTCCAAATTATTAAATTATTTTTTGATAAATGATCTCTTGGACAATTTTCGAAGGAATCTATAGCATCATTAATAGAGTTTTTGTATTCGGCATCGGTTCATTACTTTTTATTGTTCTAATAAACTTCCCTTCTTTACAGTCAGTCGTAAAGCCATTTAAAGTTAAATAACCATATCGAGAATTTCTTCCGGCTGAAAAAATTATTTACAGCCATGCTCCCATTTTCGCTTTCGCAAAAATTTTGCGATTTGGTCTCCAAACCGTAAAAGTTGGTGCTCAGAAATTCGCAAATCGCAAAATTTCGCCGCTTTAAAACCGGTAACAATTAAGTCCGTGAAATGAAAAGTAAATGGGAAATGTGGCATGAGGAAGGGACTGGAATCGAATAAAACAATTTTAATCCCATTCTATGATAATTTAAGATAATTGTTACGAACTCTCTTATTATATTCAGATTAAATTGAATTATCAAACAATTTTTTACTGATCACACCCAAAATGGCACAAGTAGCAAAACTACGTTTGCCAACAAAAACTTACGAATTGACTGTGGCGATTACCGATGAGTATGCCGATGAGTTTGCCAAAACCCGTTTCTCTCATGTGAAACGTTGCAGAACGAAATGGAAATGAAACATAATCGATAACGAAAAATTGCGAATGTCGGAGCACACAAAATTTAAATCGTACGAATTTCCTCAAATCGAAACTAAGTGAAAACCGGAGCATAGCTGTTAATATTGTGAACCGAACCTTTTTTTTTTGAGTAAGTGGTTCGGTTCGGCAGCAGGTTCGAGGGATCCAAAATGTAGAAGGTTCGGTTCATGGTCCGGTTCGGCCAAGTCAAGAAACCCGAACCGAACCGGTTCTTAGGGGTTATGTTACGGACCGGTTTACAGCCTTGAAATAAACTAAACTAATGAATGCTTGACTGATCTTTCTGATTGAATATTTATAGGATTTGAGCTATACATATATATATATATACCTGTCGCCGCTTGGGTCCTTTAAAATTTTGTTATAATTTTTTTTTTTTTTAAATACGACAGTTTTTATACTCTCTCATAAAGTTTATAATCAAATTAAATCCGGCTGGGAATCACTCTCCACAAACTAGAAGGGAACTCGTTTTACACTCCGGAAAATACCTAACTCCATTTAATCGTAAGTTTTAAGGTTATAACTTAAGTTATTCCTTAGATATGGAACGGTTATAAATCTAGTCAGTAAATTTTACGTTCCTATCAAATTTTCGAAAAGAATTAAATTTTTTTGTAACCAGAACTATTGAACTAGTAAATTGTTGTTTAAATTGGTTGGAAACCGATCTTAAACCACACACATCAAATTTTAAAAATCCTAACTCCATTAATAAGGCTCTGAACCATTTTTGAACCAGTTCGGATCAATTCTTGAACCAGTGAAATGTCTATCCCCACATGCACTTTACTCTTCAGATCGTATTGAATTCCTTACGAGACGAGCTTAGGCGAAAATATTTTGAATCAATGAACAAAATTATCGGTAAGCTGAAAGCTCTCTTTACCAGTATCTCTTAAAAATGACAATATTTTCTGATTTTTTGTGTCAAATATTTATAAAAATTAAATATCAGCTGTTCAATACAATCCACACAATCTATTGATATGGCAACTCTCGAAATTGCTTATAGTATGTATTACTATGCTTTCTGAGTACCCAATAGAGGAACGAGGCAAGGTATAATTCCTCAGTACCCACAGTACCGAGCTTCTAAAATTTTGAATACATTTATGGCTAAGAACTTTTGCTGGTGATTCGATACCAAGATTTAGTAGTACTTCTTTTTAGAATTTTCGTTTTTGTTAGTCTTTTGCTTACCAGAAATATGATAATGAAGAACATGATTATAACGAATATTTTGATTTTATAGTCCTTGGTCTCTCGCTTCTTTTTGCGTATCAACTGTGGAAAGGCCTAGAATTAGTTGGGAATCTCATTATACACTTGACTTACAAAATATTAAGGCTCACGCTCACCTGCATCTTCTCGCGCAACAAACTGGCCAACGAGTTGACACTCGTTATGGAGGCCTGATTGCTGGCCAAACTGTGGGTATCAAAGTCGCTGGCTAACATCTCTTTGCTATTCAGACGCAAAGCGGGCAGGGGGGCAATCGAGGCGCGTCGACGACTACGAAAACGATCGCTGTAAAGATAAAGAGAAGGCGAAGTTAAGTGTTGTCTCTTTAAAAAAAAACTATATTATATCAGGAATTTATGATCGAGATAGGTGGCGCACATAAATCTATCAACTGATGTGCGGAGCCCAGATCCTCACATGCCAAATTGGTTGACACAAATATTTATGATCACCGACGAGTGGGTAGGTGATTTACGATATCCGATCAAACAATGACTAGCTGGGGGCTTATCAGGTGACCTTATCATGGCGGGCCTCGACAATGAAATTGCTTTCTACCAGAGTTTTAATGGGATCCTGTTTATGTAACCCAGATGTCAAATGTAAACACGGAATAAATTGTACCGAAAATGGAACTAGGTTAACTGCTGCCTCAACTGACATACAAATTGCACATATCAAAATAATTTAACTTTCTTCAGATTGCTTACTTACTTACCTACTTACAGGTGTATCTTAAAGATCTTTACTCGATTGTTCAATTTTGTCTTAGGATTCGGTGTTATCACGCCTAATCACAATAATCAACTGAGCTACCCAGATCGTGTATATCTTGGCGACTTTAACAGACAGAGATATATGCGTACATACATACATATATCTATGTAGCAATGAGCAATTTCCATGAACAGCAACCTCGTTGTCAACGTTGTTCTTGTTGTTGTTGTTGTTGTTGTCGTTAAGTTGCCTCTGATTTACTTATCATCAACGGAGAGCGTAGATTTGCCTTTGCCTGCTGTTTGCTTGTAATTCGCTTAAAAAGTAAATTTACTGCCCCTTAACACCTCTCTCCCCCCCTTCCCCATCAACCCACCCACAACAAACACACACACACGCAATGATTTTGTAGAATTGTGTGAATGATGAGAAAGCTTTTTGTTGAAAGCACAGGCTAAGCTTACTAATGCACTAACCAAACAAGGCAGCAGCAGTTCAGCAGCATTTTGTTTTGTTTCTTTTTTGTTCTGTACTTATTATTAATAGGTAAATGGAATTCTGTAAATGTATGTAACAGCCAGAGGGAAGCATCTCCAACCCCATGAAGTATATATATTATTGATATTATAACCATGTCCGTCCCGTATGTCTGTATAAATGCGTCGATTTCAGAGACCATAAGTGTTAGATCCACCAGCTTTTGCATTTAAATAAATGTGCACCAAGACTATTTTATAATTGCAAAATTTTCAATATAATATCTCATATCTATCTAAATCGGACAAAAAACATATGTGCGTTTGTGTATATAATTGTATAAATGAAAAAACACTAAATCAAGGGTAAAGGGAATTCTGAGGTCTGGGCACTAAAAAGCCGCTTTCTTACTTGTTTTTTTTTTTTGTACGAAATGAACTGGACTTTCGTTTGATTCCTAAAAAAAATGAGTTGATATCTGGAACAAACTTGATCTGCGTATGGTATACACCTACTTAAATGTAAAAGCGAGTGACTCTTACTTCTAACTTTTAAACATGTGTTTTACAACTCGCTTTCGACCCCCAAAAACGGTCCTATTACCATACGATATTGGTCGTTTTTGGGGTCGAAAGCGATTTGTAGAATACGTGAAATAGTCTCTGATATCGAGGCTATAGTACAGATGAACATGGCAAGATCGTCTTGGCTGTCAAGATAAAATCCGAGATATTTAGATGAAAGTCTATCTTAAACGATGTCAGATGATTTTCTCGAATCCAGTTCGAAAGGATTGACTTGAGTACGAATTTACCAATCCCGAAATTCTTGGACTTTATTTTCAAGTTCACTTAGAAAAAAAACCGAGAATTTTGTACTTAAATCAAGTACAAAATACTTGATACAAGTACAAAATACTTGGTTTAAATACGATTTTATTTAATCCCGAAATACTTGATTTTAGACCGTTTCGGCATATATTAAGTACATTGTGTGCTATTCCAAGGTTTTTTAAACCTTATTCTTAGCACGAATATTTATGATCACTGACAATCTTGAATCAATTCCGACTCGTTCTTATTATATTGATTAGTACAAATAATGCTTAATATTTTAAGAACATACTGGTATAAATTCTATCCGGTTCGTTCTAGAACGTTTGAGTACAAAAAATTCTTGATTTTAGTATTAGTATTTAGTAGTTCATTTAAGAATTTTGTTCTCATTTTGGGAATACTTTGGGTAAATTTTAAACTTAAGACTGTTTCGTACTTAGTTAAAGTACAACCAGGTACGAATTAATTTGTAAATTTTAAGTATCCCGTTTGTTCTAGAACGCTGTCAGCCTTTTTATACACTTGAAAAGTGTATATTAATTTTGCCCAGAAGTTTGTAACGCATAGAAATATTAATTTCCGACCCCATAAACTATATATATTTCAATTCCGTCTGTCCGTCCGTCCGTCTGTCCGTCTGTCTGTCCGTCTGTTTCTACGCGAACTAGTCCCTCAGTTTTAAAGCTATCGAGCTGAAATTTTGCACGGAGTCTTCTTTTTACTGCACGCAACTAATATGTCGGAACCGCCCGGATCGGATGACTATATCATATAGCTGCCATAGGAACGATAGGTCTAAGAGCTAGTTCTAGTGGGAAAAACTTTTTTGTTTTCCATCGTAGCTTCACTAATCTTAGTATATGATATTTTTATATGCTTTAACATAATTCTGGAAAAATTTATCAAAATCGGATCACTATAGCATATTGCTGCCATATAAACGGTCGGTCAAAAAACTAGTATTAGTGAGAAAAACTTTTTTGTTTTCCATCGTAGCGTCACTTATCTTGGTATATATTAGTTTTATATGCTTTCACATCATTTTGAAAAAATTTATCAAAATCGGATGACTGTAGCATATAGATGCCATAGGACCGATCGGTCGGAAAATGTGTTTTACTAAGAAAAGTTTTTTTTTATGGTATCAAATTTTTATTATCAATGATTTTAAAATGTTAAATATCTGATATCTATATCCTATATATATTTTACCGGTTAAATCAGTTGGAGTAAAGTTTTTCAAGTATATTAAAACTTCGGCAAGTGTAGGCTCTGAACTCGAAATGAGAGATCAAATCAATTTTTTAAGCTCTTCAGTTTTGTTTCTGTGTAAAATGGGTACAGGTAAGAAAAAAGGGCTGATTCGGTTGATAGGTTAGGCGATATCAATCAGCGAGCACACTTGATCATATGACAGGCTTGTTTTGGCTCTTCTCTCGTTGCTCGCTGCGACTCGCAGTGACTAACGACAATCAAGCTGTTTGTTAACAGATCAAGCTCATTTATGCTTTTGACAATATGAGTGATTTAGCTCAGCGGCGGCAACATAAACTAGTGCCGAGCGAACGACGCTTGTAATCTCTCGCGCTCACCAACAAAATTGTGTTTCCTTAAAAAAAAAAAAACAAGAGATAGCAAAATTAAAGGCTATCATGCTATCTTATGTGCTCGCACATTTTGTTCTCTTTATGTGGCTTTGTTTTCTTGGTGGAGTTTTGGCTAGGGGAATTGCACAACAAGCGCTCGTAGCGACTCGTTTATTACAAGCTACGAGCAAATCAAGACTTCACACAAAACGAGCTCGTTAATTGATTGATGCGCTTATACAATTGGTTGCCCTTGAAAATGCTTTAGTTTTTAGATCGTTAAGCTTGTTTAAATCGCATTTTTAGCCGGGAAAATAATCAGGGATAACCAAAATAATAGATTAAAACGCAGAAACGGAACCAATGTGTTGAATTTTTTGAGAACCGGTATTCAAGAACCGATATTTTTGCAACCCAAGACCCAACATCAATTTGGTTCTGAGTGTTATTCTATTTTCAGTTATATTGCTTCAATCAATGCTTTTCTCAGTGTAAAACGCTTATAAATAATTCAAAAATTTACTTATTTCTCGATTGGGTTGTGTGGCTCAGAAGGTAGCGTGTGTCCCTACCTTGCGGGAGGTTGTGGCTTCGATTCCGCCTCGGATCATCTTTTGTAAATCAACATTTGATGTGAAAACTTTTACACATAAGGTCACCTTTACAGCTGTAAAGTATGTAGTCCTGAAAAAGCTTCTCGAAAACTTTGCCGTTCGGATTCGGCGTTAAACTGTAGGATTTCTTTCTCTTGAGCCACGAGCCAAGAGATTGAAAGAAGCTCGGCTTGGCCCTTTCAGGCGGTAACAGCCTGATTTTCGAAGTTCCAAAAACGAAACGAAAGTTCCCAAATTTTGAAAGGCTTTAGAAAAGCAACAAAACTTCAATCTGAACACAGCGTAAGAAATTTGAAGTCCCTTAGTTCAAAGTTCGCATTAGAAATCTAGAATTTAAGCGCGAAGGCGAGAAGTCACGTTCACGTTAAAGATGCTGCCCTTTCTTTAATGTACATAAACATTCAATTGAATTACTTTAAATGGCGTGCTGTTAATGTAGTTAAAAACAAAAGGCAGCGACTGTAAAATTAATTAATTTAATTGCATGTTTAGCTCTGTGAAATGGAAAATATGTGTCATGTGCGTGGGTCGACTGATAAGTCATTGGCCCGAGTAAGAAAACGCATTTTTTTGAATCAAATTATAATTGCGTTGGTAAGTGTAATACATTAGCTGATTGTAGGTTAAGTTTTAACTACTTTAAGAAACCTCTACTCGAGATTTAATATCACAAAGCCCATGAGGATTCAGAGATTAGAGCCATGAGGTCCTGTCCTGCTGTAGCACCTAACACCAACTCCACATTAAATCTGTAACTTAACTTTTGCAAGAAAGTTCTCTATGTTAAACCCAAGCAGTGAGAACTGGGTATAGATAAATGACCTAGACAAAGTGTCCCATCACAGCAATGGCACCAAAATGAGCTGCAGAATCTTGCACAGTGACTCGTTTTCCAAAAATTTTTAAGCCACACTTAATATTAAACTGCAATTTTAAGTGAACATTTAAAAGAAATCAAAGAAAATAAAATATGTATGTGAAATGTCTCTACCTTCTTTCGTTTAACAAACAAATTGTATAAAATAATAGAAAGCTTACGGGATTCTTTTTTGGGTCCTTGTTCACTCGAGGGACACAGGGCATCACTTAAACCCAGGGATTACTCAATTTCTCTTCTTTTAGATCCGCCAATGTTAATATTCCCCTGCAAAAGTCTCCGATTTTCTTACAAAATTCTCATTTTCGCTTAGAATAAGGCTAAGTGAGCGATTTCCCAAGATTGACCAACAGATGGCGACACCAACCCAGACGACAATTGTTGTGTGGGATTTTGATCAAACCTCACAAAAGTGTGATAAAGCAGAAAATAATCATGATTAAAAAGTATTTATAACGACGATTTTATTAAGGTGGTCTTCTACCTTTGAACAGTGTTTTTAAAAAAAATTCATGAGAGAAAATCATAAGAGCTTTTTCAGTTTGGTTTTTGGATTTGAGTTATTAATTAACTATATAACAAAATAAACAAAAATGTTCAAAGTTGAAGGTGTAGTGGCCATGATTCGGGGCTTCAGGTTATCGGAATTAAAAACAATAAATGAGGTTTTGATCAGAATTGATGTAATTCTGGCCCGTACCTCAATCATATTTTTCAATATTTTTTTAAAAATTGGCGGCCCTATAAAAAAAATTTAGATTTTTCAAGTTTTTTTTTCGTAGTTTAGTGTAAAAAAAAATAGTAAAAAAAAATGTTTTTCCTCTTGATTGAGGTACGGGCTAGAATTACATCAATTATGCGTCGATTGCAACATAGCTGATCAAAATCGGTTAAGTAGAACTGGCGCAATTATGGCTACACAGAGGGAAAAACCTGTTCAGAAAATAAGTTGCCGGCAACTCAAAACAATAACAGATTTTTCTCCAAATTTTTGAGAACAAATGTTCTTGAAATGAGCAAAATTCAACTCAATCGGAGTATAATTGCCTTTTTGACTTTCAATTCCGTGAGGCGGTGCCACATTGGCTTTGGGTAATGGTATTTCGCAACTATACGGGGGTTGAAAAACAGAGAGACGAGCGAGAGAGAGAATTTAGCTCTCTTTGATCTGCTTCTTCTTGTGTGGCCGGCGCGCGTGGTCGCGCCGCTGCCAAGCGTTGACAGACGAGAGTATATAAAGAGCCCAAAGTGAGAACGAAATTACTTAAAATGGTATTGTTTGTTCTCATATAAAGTAAAAATGTTCTTGAAAACGGAACAAAAACAACTAAATTCAAGTTTATGCGTTCTCAAAAAAATGTTCTTGAAGTGAGAACATTCTACTACATATGAGATTTCCCGTTCTTACACTGTTTTTGGTAACGATTGTGCTCATCTTGAGTCCAATGTTCTCGGTTTTTTCCCTGTGTGTACCAGGTCAAAAAACGTGGTTTCGAGAAAATCGAGGTTAAAGTTTTGAGCAACATTGAAAATACTCAAATTAGCATGAATATTGCTTCACTAAAACGAATATATCTGCTAAACTATTTTGAATATTTGAAAATGGTTTAAAGGGGATTCAAAAGAGCAATTTTCAAAACGATCAGTTATATAGCAGCTATTCGACATAGTAATCCGATTTTGATCAAATTATGTGGAAGGAGAATAAATTACTTAATGACAAGTTTGAAGACGTTAGCATTGAAAACAAAAAAGGTTTTTCTAATTAGAACTAGTTCTTTGATAGATCGGTTCTATGGCAGCTATATGCTATAGCAGTCCGATTTTGATCAAACTTTCTAAAATTTTGTAAATGCTTATAGAAATATTATATACAAAGTTTGAAGACGCTAACATTGAAAACAAAAAACTTTTTCTTACTAGACCGATCGTTACTACGCGGGTTGCTATTTAAGTTTCTGGCCTAGGTCACCTCTAGCCATTTTAGGACCAATTGGCCTTTTCCCAAAAAAAAATTTGGACTTTTATCGATAAAAGCTCCATAAAACTCTTTCATGTGTGACCACGTTTGATATCGATTAACGATTAATCAAAAACTTACGTATGGCCTTAATTTACTCGGACAGCCAAGCGATCATTCCTTTCCCTTTCCACAGTCAATAAAAAAAAAATCAAAACTAGTCCCCTGCAGTAGGAGTGCGACTGGTACATACTAGAGTTGTGCCGAATTCCGTGAACCAGTTCAAATTAATTAGTCATTAAAATGAACTAGGTCACAGTGTTTGAAATATAGTTCATTTTATGAACTGTGAATAACTGTGGTCACTGGAGGAAGTAGGACAGCTCTCGCCCAGAGCTATGCTAACCTTGCTCAATATCAGAAGATGATTTTAGATAACTAAGTCGGGATTTACACGATGAAGCAAACGTCATGAAGTTTTTGAAAAAGCTCTTGCTTGTAGGAAAGAGGCGTAGAGGGGCAAACTACCTCACCACACCTCTTTCCCACAAACAAAAGCTTTTTGAGAAACTTCATGAAGTTTGCTTCTTCGTGTAAATCCGGTCTAAGCCCGTGTTTACACGATGAAGCAAACTTCATGAAGTTTCTCAAAAAGCTTTTGTTTATGGAAAAGAGATGTGGTGGGGTAGCTTGCCCCTCTACACCTCTTTCCTACAAGCAAGAGCATTTTAGAAAACTTCATGAAGTTTGCTTCATCGTGTAAATCTCGACTAACACAACAACCCAATTAACGGAGGAAGTGGTGGGATCTTTAATTTTAGATCTTGTGGTTGAAACTTGGAAACAGTGAAGTGCTCCTGAGAAATAGAGAGAACGAACGAACGAATTGGTTCCGCACCCACCACACTCTCCCCATGACTTTAAAATTGTACGAAATTTCAATAAAATGCCTTAAGTCAAATCAATAAAAGGTTATCTGAGGACCTTGACCAACCTTAGTATGTGAATTAATCAGCCGCCCCACGTATATGCAGAGTTTCAGTGCTACTCACCGATGGACTGGCCTCTTGGTATTACCAAACTCATCCTCATCATCGCTATCATCTTTATTAATGGTTGTAATGCTGACACCTTTATCCGGGGTATAATCCGGTGTATTGGCCGCTGTCATTGAACCGGGCGTACTCAGGCTGGAGGCCAAATCGTCAACATGCTGTAAAAATAAATAAATAAAATACAAAATATATTTTATATTTCTATTAATTGATAGTGCAAATAGTAAAAGAGAGAGCGAGAGCGAGAGGGTTGGCTTTTAACACCCTTTTGACGAGGCGAATGCAATTAGCGGAGAGTAACGAATTCGTTAATCTCTTTCAATACATGCTCTAGTATCGGGTATCACTTAAACCAGTCTCAGCCAGAGCTAACCACAAGCAATGCGCACTTAGTACCTGCCTTATCCGCTGAAATGTTGAGCCATACCTCCTCCTCCTCCTCCTCCTCCTCATCCTCCTCTTCTGACTGCTGCTGCTCCTCTTTGGACAGCATTGGGCGAGTGTTGGGTGAACTCATTTAAGGGATTACACAAAAACAAAACTAAAACAAAAACGCTTAACCGTATGTGGCCTGCAGCACCACAGCCCACTGATGTCGCGTTGTTAATACCAATTCCCGATCTTGATGTTCTGCCCACTGCTGCTGCTGCTTGATAATTGCTTGAATATTTTTTTTTTTTTTTTTTGTATTAGAAATGTTCGTTTTAATCGCTGACGACGACTACGACAACGGCAACGTCTCACTTCGTTCCCACTCGCACTCAATCGAGAGTTGAGTTGTAAGTAAATTCAGAGAGTGAGTCTCATTATGCCGCCGCTTTGTAGTACAATTCTCACAATTTGATTCAGATACTTAGTTGAAACTTGTGGGTTTTCGGTTGGAAATCCACTGACAAGCGACTAACTAAAATAAGCGGGCTATTAAAAAAATGGGAATGCCCCCCGTCCACCACACACAATTCCACATTTCTACATTTCAATTGCACAATTGATATTATGGAGTCATAGATAAAAAAAAAGTATGGCTAGAAGACGAGATGTTCTTAAAAGATTGAACTTAATTTGCATTTGGGAAAATTACTTAACCTTTATGTGTACTACGAGATACTCGAGTAAATTTCGGGTTTATATAGAAAAGTACTGTGAAATAAGGGATGAATCCCCCCCTCTACAGTCAGAGCGTAAGTGAAGAACTGGGATTTATTTCCAATTCGACCATTGCAACCTAACCTTACCTAATCTATGGTAAAAATCAATTATATGTCACATTCATGCCGTGTACTCGAGGTGGGCGCGTTCCTAATTTTAAACAAAACTTTGAAGCAGGGCTGCAAACCGGTTTTAAATCGAACCGGTTCGAACGCGGAATTCCGCCTTTTTTTTACTGTGAACCGAACCAATTTTGGAATAATAGTTTAACCTGTACCTGTTCCGAACCAACATTTTCGGTTTATATATATTGTAGTGAAACGGGCTTAAAATAGAACAATTGTTCGAAAAATACTACTTAAAAATTTAAATTGAAAGTAAATGAAAACTTAACGTTCAAGTAAACAAAAATATTTAAATTATTATTGTTCACTCGCTTTTTTGTTCCGTTTTTTAGGAACAAGAGTCTCGGAACAAAAGTCACGGAACAAAAGTCATGGAACAAGAGTCACATAATAAGAGTCTCGGAACAAGAGTCACGGAACAAGAGTTTCGAAACAAAAGTCACGGAACAAAAGTCACGGAACAAGAGTCATGGAACAAGAGCTTCGAAACAAAAGTCACAGACCTAGAGTCTCGAAACAAAAGTCATGGGACAAGAGTCACGGAACAAGAGTTTTGGAAAAAAAGTCATGGAACAACAGTCGCGGAAATAGAGTCTCGGAACAAATGTCACCGAACAAGAGTCTCGAAAAAGGAGTCACGGAACAAGAGTTTTAAAACAAGAGGCTTTGAACAAGAAGCTTTGAAAAATAGTAACAGATCAAGAGGCACGAAACAAAAGTCACGGAACAAGAGTCATGGAACAAGAGCTTCGAAACAAAAGTCACGGTCCTAGAGTCTCGGAACAAAAGTCATGAAACAAAAATAGAAGGCTAACATCGGCTATGCCGATGTTTTTTAAATACCCTTGCAGTTTTTTAAAGGCGCTACCATTGATAACAAAAAAGTTTTTCTCACTAGAATTAGTTTTTAGACCGATCGTTCCTATGGCAGCTATATGCTATAATCATCCGATTCCGATAAATTTTTCCAGAATTGTGTGGAAGTATATAAAACTAATATATATCACGATTGGTGATGCTACGATGGAAAACAAAAAAGTTTTTCTCACTAGAACTAGTTTTTGAACCGACCGTTCCTATGGCAGCTATATGCTATAGTCATCCGATTTTGATGCATTTTTCCAGAATTGTGTGGAATCATATAAAATTAATAAATACTACGATTGGTGATGCTACGATGGAAAACAAAAAAGTTTTTCCCACTAGATCTAGTTTTTTGACCGACCGTTTATATGGCAGCTTAATGCTATAGTCATCCGATTTTGATAAATTTTTCCAGAATTGTGTGGAAGCATATTAAACTTATATATACCACGATTGGTGACGCTACGATGGAAAATAAAAAAGTTTTTTTCATTAGAACTAGTTCTTGGACCGATCGTTCCTATGGCAGCTATATGATATAGTCATCCGATCCGACCGATTCCGAAAAATGTGCAGCGTATTTGTATTTAAAGACTTTTTGCAAAGTTTGGTCAAGATAGCTTCAAAAATGAGGGAGGAGATAGCATAGAAAAAGACGGACAGACAGACGGACGGACGGACGGACAGACGGACAGACGGAAATGAATTCAGCTCGTCATGATGATCAAGAATATATATAATTTATGTGGTCGGAAATGCTTTCTTCACTGCGTTACAAACATCGTGACAATTTTAATATACCCTCTGCAAGGGTATAAAAAAGAACAATTGAAAAGGAACATGTTCACTTATTCAGTTTAGTGAACAATTCCTAATTTTTCACTTACTCCGGGACAACCCAACTCTAATCCTTAGGCATAAGATATTTTGCATTTAAATGCTGTAACAGAGATAATTGAGTTGAGAAATGTACGATATTCAAATAGACAGCTTTTGATCAGATTATGGATAGATATCGATAATATATCGAGCAGGCTGGGGGAAAGGACCTAGGACAGAAATAAGGACTATACAAAATAGTCAATAATTTTCAGCAAGCGGGAAGAAATTGGAGACCATATCCAACTGAAGCGGTTTTCTGCATCGATCTGCATCATAACTTTTTTAAGTTATCATGATATCTTTGTTAAAGGTTTTTACCAAATTGAAAATTTTCTGTAAAATTACAAAAAATTATACTAATCTTAAAATTATTTTTCATGAAATGATTTTGCACATTGAGCATAGCTCTCTCTCCTGATCGACATGAATACATAGTAAAAATTTCATAAAGATCGGTTCAGTGGTTTAGACGCCTTTGTATAAGGGACAAACTTGGTATATGACTTAGAATATAACTTGGTTTAAGACTTGGTATAAGACTTGACTTAAGACTTGGTATAAATTCTGGTGTAAGACTGGGTATAAGACTTGGTATAAGACTTGACTTAAGACTTGGCATAAATACTGGTGTAAGACTGGGTTTAAGAATTGGTATAAGACTCAGTATGCGACTCAGTATACGACTCAGTATACGACTCAGTATACGACTCAGTATAAGACTTGATACAAGACTTGAAATAAGACTTGGTATAACACTTGACTTTGGACTTGGTATAAATCCTGGTGTAAGACTGGGTATAAGAATTAGTATAAGACTCGGTATAAGACGACTTAAGACTTCGTATAAGTGCTGGTGTAAGAATTGGTATAAGACTTGGTATATGACTTGAAATAAGACTTGGTATAAGACATGGTATAAGACTTGGTATTAGACTTGGTATAAGACTTGACATACAACTTGGTATAAAACCTCGGAGACTCACTTCTTTTTCTTCACTTTTATTTGAATATACAGTCCAAGTATAAGACCTTTGGAAATCGCAGTAATCTGAACTGAAAGAAGTGATACTTTTCTCTTAACTCTTGGCTTAAGGACAAACATTCAAACAAACATACTTTCACTTTTATATATTTCTAAATTTCTAACTAATGAATGCTTTTCCGATGAAGTGCAGGGCAGTCTCATTGAAGTCGTTGTGGGGTACGTGCATCCGGCAACCATTTGATCTATGGTGTAGTACCCCTTTACGACTCCTATCAGAGTCCTAATCATGTCCTTGCTTAAAATACCTAAAAACGCTACACCATTTCGGTAGACGGAATGAGAGCTGTGTTGCTAGTTCTTCTGAAAAAATTTCCTCACGTGTGCCTTCCTCCGTCTTGGAGCCGTCTGTTTCCTTACAGTTTCTTTATTTGATATAAGCAATAGATTTGCAGATTTTTTTTACAAAAAATTTAATTTTCGCTCAGCACAAGGCTAGTTAAGTGATTTCCCAAGCTGACCAACAGATGGCTGCACTTTCTGTTTGGCTGATCAAGACAATTGTTGTATGATATATTTATCCGATTTTGATTAAATCGACAATATTGTGTTGAAGCAAATAATACTCACTACTTTGTTAAAGTGTCAACAAAAAAAAAAAATTAAAACAGTCATTGTTCAGTTTCACAAACAAACAATTTTAACTTTTGGCCTCATTTGCGTTGTCACATATCACACATCCGCCCTGTAGCCAAATACCCTCTGCTCTCTTTCCAAGCAAACAACTTGTGAAAAGCATGGCCTACTTTTAGGCGGGCAGAGAAAATGCACTTATACTTTTCGTATGTGCGCTCACATATCACACATCCGCCTCGTCGCCCACCGCTGACCAATTTCGCACATCCATAATTAGCATAAAGTTACAGTTCGACTCATTTTCCGTTGATTCGCCTCGCACATTTATAATATCTAAGGCGTAAACACATAAACTCGAATTATCTCACAAAAATGTCAAACCTGTCGCTGGGCATCAACAAAAAAAAATAATAATAATGAATTTAAATTGTGTGTGAGAGAGTGTTGGAATTGTTTGGTTGGCTAAGCACATTGAATGCATCTAAAATAAATAAATTTGTTTTTTTTTTTTTCGTTGTACAATCCATTAACTTTGTAAGCGATGTTTGAAGAGATTGTGTACACATTAGAGTTGTGTAGCTCAGCTCTGAAACAGGTCTTAGCTCGTTTAATTAATCGAACTCAATAGTTTAGTCGTTCGTTGAGTTTTTAAAACAATTAATAACAATTGAAAGCATGTAAACGATTCATGGAGGTGCATAATTTTGAAAGAATGACAGAAATGTTATTTTTAATTTATTATACGTGAATGACCTGTTTACCATAGTAAAGAAAACGAGAAGGCAAAGCTAACTTCGACTGTGCCGAAGTTTTAATACACTTGAAAAACTTTACTCCAACTGATTTAACCGGTAAAATATATATAGGATATAGATATCAGATATTACAAAATTTTAAATCATTGATAATAAAAATTCGATACCATAAAAAAAATCTTTTCTTAGTAAAACACATTTTCCGACCGATCGGTCCTATGGCAGCTATATGCTATAGTCATCCGATTTTGATAAATTTTTTCAAAAATTTGTAAAAGCATATAAAACTAATATCTACCAAGATTGGTGACGATACGATGGAAAACAAAAAAGTTTTCCTCACTAGAACTTGTTTTTTGACAGACCGTTCGTATGGCAGCTATAGGCTATAGTCATCCGATTTTGATAAATTTTTCCTAAATTGTATGGAAGCATATAAAACTGATATATACCACGATTGGTGACGCTACAATGAAAATCAAAAAAAATTTTCTCACTAGAGCTAGTTTTTTGACCAATCGTTCCTATGGCAGCTATATGATATAGTCATCCGATTTCGATAAATTTGTTTAGAATTATGTGGAAGCATGTAAAACTAATATATACTAAGATTGGTGACGCTACGATGGAAAACAAAAAAGTTTTTCTCACTAAGACTTATTTTCCGACCGATCGTTCCTATGGCAGCTATATGATATAGTCATCCGATCCGGCCGGTTCCAACATATTATTTGCGTGCAGCAAAAAGAAGACTCTGTGCAAACTTTCAGCTCGATAGCTTCAAAACTGAGGGACTAGTTCGCGTAGAAACAGACAGACAGACGGACAGACAGACGGGACAGAAGGACAGACGGACGGACGGACAGACGGAATTGAACTCAGCTCGTCGTCCTGATCAAGAATATATATAGTTTATAGGTTCGGAAATGAATATTTCTATGCGTTACAAACTTCTGGGCAAAATTAATATACACTTTTCAAGTGTATAAAAAGCTGTGGCAGGAACTTTTTTGGTTACCTTTTCCTTTTTTAAGTTGATATTTTTATAATTGCTGCACACCAGCAAATTCATCTTGCCAAGATACTTGGCTTTACAGTTGACAAAGTTTTTAATATTATTTTGAATATATTAGGGGTAATCCTTTGGGGTACCCGACCACGATTGGCTTTAATTGGCTATCACTAGAGGGCCGGGTATTTTTTGTGCTACGTCGTTTTGTGGTTTGGCCCAGGCCCGTAATAAGACCGGATCGATTTCAAAGATTGGCCTGGGCCTGGGTACAAAAATAAACCATTCCCGGCCCGTGCCCACATCTACATACTTCCTACTTTCGATATTATCTAGAGCCTGACGTCTTTCTTTGTGTTTTTTTTCCAAGCGAACAATGTGTGAACAAAGTGGCTGAAGAGGCCATATATGTCTACGGTTTCTGATGCTACATCCACCTACATAGGCTGCACATATGTGGGATCCAGTCGGTAGGCCGAATTTAGCATTTCGTTCTTAATTTTAATTTATTTAAATTAAAGCGTCTTATACGCTGCTTATATCAGCCGCATCATAGAATTTTTCCGTTAAACGGAAGATACGGTGTTTAAAGATGCGACAATGATGCGGAAAGAGTGACCGTATATTGATTAGTATCGAGTATTTTTTCACGGCATCGATGATTTTGACATCGAATTTCGATAAGCAACTACAATATAGTTGGACCGCGTAATTTAAAAAAATAAATGATCCGCAAAAGCAAGCTCCATTTTCATTTTGGTAAACGCAGTGCCGTTGCCAAATACATCGCGTGCAACATTTAACATATTATTGCTCATAATTGTCTCTATTTCAATAAATTACATATGTTCTCTTCTTCTTATTAATTCGGTTTGTTTACGTTTTGCTGTTTCAATGATGCGGCTGCGGTCTAAACGCCTGCATAATTTTTTCGCATCTTCGACAATGATGAGCCCTGTGTAACTCCAGTATTACAAAACACAGCAGATTAATAAGTGTGACCTTGCACCGTTTTGGTCTTTTTTACCTTTCTTGTTCTTTTTACCGTTTCTGGTCACACAGTTTTAGTTAGGTTTCACACACTTTTAATAAATATAAAATTCCTGACAGAATTTTTCGGCAGTGGTGGATATTAGCCTTTATTTCAACATATATTACGTCAAGGTGGAACGTAAGTCTAGTGTGGCCAGATTTATTAAGAAATTACGCCAAATCTTGAATTTTCTGGTATTTTTCAATTACCAGAGCGTTGGTCACACTACTCGATTGCTCTAATACGCTGTTTAGACCGGCCGCATCATTGAAAATTTCCGTTAAACGGAAGGTGCGGAATTGTTTCCCATAAGAAACCTGTGGATAGAAGAAGAGCCGCATGTTTAATGATGCGGCAATGATGCGGAAAGAGTGACCGTATATTGACGAGTATCGAGTATTGTTTCACGGCATCGATGTCAAACAGCTGATTTTGCCATCGAATTTCGATAAGCAACTACAACATAATTGGACCGCGTAATTTAAAACGAGAGCGTATGTTGAAGTCGGCCCTGCTCGACTTCGATATACCCGTTACTCAGGGTAAGGTTTATTTAAGAATATTTAATTAGATCACGACATGCCCAAATTGTGGGAGATAAGAAGTTTCTTCCAAATTGCGGGGGTGGCAACTCTACTATAGCTCATCTGACCGGGAAATGATGTATGGCGGATCGATAAGTAATAATGATTAAAATATATGTCTAGAAGTTTAGATCAATTTTTTGTCAAAATTGTGGGAGATATGAGGTATTTTTCAAATTGCGGGGGCGTGAACTTTTCAAATGTTCATCTCATCAGGAAATAATGTATGGCGGATCGATAGGTAATGATGATTAAAATATTTGACTATAAGGTTCGGACAATCTATTTTCAAAATTGTGGGAGATATAAGGGATTTATCAAATTGCGGGGGCGGGATCTTTTCTATCGTTCGTCTGATCAGGAAATGATGTATGGCGGATCGATAGGTAATGATGATTAAAATATATGTCTAGTGGGTTCGAGTAATCTCTCTTCAAAATTGTGGGAGATATGTGGTATTTTCCAAATTGCGTGGGCGGGAACTCTTCTATCGTTCATCTGATCGAAAAATGATATATGGCGGATCGAAAGGTAATGATGATTAAAATATATGTCTAGAAGGTTCAAACAATCGATTATCAAAATTGTGAGAGATATGAGGTTTTTTCAATATTGCGGGGGCGGGAGGGGGCGTGGCAAAAATTTGAAACAAACTTGATCTGCGTGCAGAAGATACAAGTCTACACTGAAAAAATGGTAGCTCTAGCTCTTATAGTCTCTGAGATCTAGGTGTTCATACAGACGGACGGACGGACGGACAGATCGACTCGGCTATTGATGCTGATCAAGAATATATATACTTTATAGGGTCGGAGATGCTTCCTTCTGCCTGTTACATACATTTGCACGAACTTAGTATACCCTTTTTACTCTACGAGTAACGGGTATAAAAATAAATGATCCGCAAAATCAATCCCCATTTCCATTTTGGTGAACGGAGTGCCGTTCCCAAATACACCGCGTGCCACATTTAACATATTATGACTCATAATTGTCTCTATTTCAATAAATTACATTTGTTCTCTTCTTCTTACTAATTCGGTTTGTTTACGTTTGGCATGGCGAACAGCTGTTTCAATGATGCGGCTGCGGTCTAAACGCCTGCATCATTTTTTCGCATCTTCGACAATGGTGCGCCCTGTGTAACTCCGGTATAAGCAACCTCTCGTCCAGCCTCATTGACCAACAATAACTTAACAAAAGTTGCCATGAAAACAATTTTGATATGCTACACGACAAGCAAATGCAAAGTCAGCAATTCAGTTTGCATAATCCAACTTTGCCACGACTAATATCAATACTTTTGCGAATTTAAAGCTGTGTATGATTTAGTCAAATTTTTGTAGATTTTTGCTATTTTTGCTAATTTAAACCCTTGTTAAAACGAGCATTTACTATTGTACCGCACCAACGAAGTTAGATTTACCTTCTCGTCTTACATTTAATTAATTTGTTTGCTGATGGTGTCAAGACAGAAGAAGGGTAAAGTAACATTGTTTGCAACTATATTTCTTTAGGTGTTCAAAATAAAATATGGTCCACATAGGTTAACATAGGTTCCATTCATGTGCTGTTAGACGCAACAGTACTTCTCAGCTCCGAATGGGCACAAAGGAAAGGGCGAAGGAATCATTACTTCTGCTTCTTCTTTCCACAAATTTTGTACTAAACTTTGGGTTACTTTACTTTGGAGATGCCAAAATACAAAACAGACACTGAAAATTGTGCACATATATCACAGTACAACACTCAAAATTTGCCCAGTATTAGATCCATAAATTATGAATCTTGAGATTTATGTAAGCATTACCTCATACCCAGTTTTTCAAATAAAGCATAGGTTCGCGTTCTCCGGGTACTTTTGTAGTAGCAACACACAGTAACAACAGTTTAAACTGAAATGTAAATAATTCAAGATAAAATTCTACGAAATTCAGAATATACGAACAGGGTCTTTGGGAACTCAATAACTAAAATGCACTTAAATCGAACAATTGGTTAAGGTACCGCCAGAGAAGGTCAAACCTAAATACTTAAATATATTCAAAAGCGCACGGTAGATTTTGAAAAGAATGTATTTTATGTTATTTTATTTTTATTAAAAAATCAGTTTGAAACGTTCAAACGAAAAAATGAAAAGATCACCGATCTGTGCCCAAATAGCAATTATTTTGTGTTATACAGGGTTGCCCATATTCGACGGACCCATCTGGCAACGCCATAACTTTTGACAGAGATGTCAGATCGCTTAATGACATACCGCGTTTGAAGCGTCAGTCCAAGCAGATTTTTACCATGGAACAATACACGCCACGCGAGCGCTCTGAAATAGTTGAAATTTACATTCAACAGAACAAGTCAATTGTGAAAACTCAACGTGCTTTTAATAAATTAAAAAATGTGAAAAGTGCGCCTTCTAAGAACACCATTAAGCGCTTATACGAAAAATTTTCGACTGGTGAGGCTCTTTCTAATCCGAAGAGGCCAAATAAAAGTCGACCAAGGCGATCGGCCGAGAATATCGCTGCCGTACGAGCCCGTGTTGAGAGGTCCCCAAGAACATCCCAAAAACGCCGTTCTCAGCAGTTGGGCATGGCTCGGTCCACTTTACAACGGATTATTCGCGTTGATTTGCGTTTGTTCCCGTACAAAATTCAATTGACGCAAAGATTGTTGCCTGCGGACAAGCCTCGTCGATTGGAATGGGCCCAAAGAGTCATCGAAATGGCCGAAGATGACGAGCAATTTTGGAACAAAATTATTATGTCCGATGAAGCCCATTTCACATTGAATGGGACCGTAAATAAGCAAAATTGCCGTATTTACGCCACTGAAAATCCTCAGGAGATTCAAGAAGTGCCTCTTCATGACGAAAAAGTCACAGTTTGGTGCGGCGTTAGTGCGAAAACGGTCATTGGGCCGTTTTTCTTCCAAAATGAAAATGGCCATGCTGTTACCATCAACCAGGAGCGTTATCGCGACATGATGACCAATTTTGTGATGCCAATTATTCGTCGAAAGCGTATGAGGCAGTTCTGGTTTCAACAAGACGGCGCTCCACCGCACACAAGTCGCATAACAATCGATTTTCTGAAGAAATTGTTTCCGGGCCGTTTGATGTCGAAAAGTGGTGATTTGGACTGGCCACCGCGTTCGCCCGATTTGACGCCGCCTGACTTCTTCTTGTGGGGATATTTGAAGTCAAAGGTTTACGTTAACAAGCCAAGGACCGTAGAAGAGCTCAAGGACAACATTCGTGAAGAAATAGCCGCTATTCCGGCCGAAATGTTGGCGAAAACGATGGAAAATACTGCAAAAAGGGCACAATACGCCATCAACGCCAGAGGCGGCCATTTGAGAGATATCATATTCAAAAATTGATGTAAACAAATCTACTTGGAACAAATTAAATGATTAAGATTGCCAACCGCCAAATTTTTATTATACCCTTGCAGAGGGTATATTAAAATTGTCACGATGTTTGTAACGCAGTGAAGGAAGCATTTCCGACCACATAAAGTATATATATTCTTGATCAGCATGACGAGCTGAGTTCATTTCCGTTTGTCCGTCTGTCCGTCCGTCTGTCCGTCTGTCCGTCTGTTTCTATGCTATCTCCTCCCTCAGTTTTGAAGCTATCTTAACCAAACTTTGCAAAAAGTCTTTAAATACAAATACGCTGCACATTTGTCGGAATCGGCCGGATCGGATGACTATATCATATAGCTGCCATAGGAACGATCGGTCCAAAAACTAGTTCTAATGAGAAAAACTTTTTTGTTTTCCATCGTATCGTCACCAATCGTGGTATATATAAGTTTTATATGCTTCCACACAATTCTGGAAAAATTGATCAAAATCGGATGACTATAGCATATAGCTGCCATATAAACGGTCGATCAAAAACTAGTTCTAGTGAGAAAAACTTTTTTGTTTTCCATCGTAGCGTCACCAATCGTGGTCTATATAAGTTTTATATGCTTCCACACAATTCTGAAAAAATTGATCAAAATCGGATGACTATAGCATATAGCTGCCATATAAACGGTCGATCCAAAAACTAGTTCTAGTGAGAAAAACTTTTTTGTTTTCCATCGTAGCATCATCAATCGTGGTATATATTAGTTTTATATACTTGCACACAATTCTGAAAAAATTATCGGAATCGGATGACTATAGCATATAGCTGCCATATAAACGATCGGTTCAAAAACAAGTTCTAGTGAGAAAAACTTCTTTGTTTTCCATCGTAGCGGCACCAATCGTGGTATATATTAGTTTTATATGCTTTCACAGAATTCTGGAAAAATTTTTCAAAATCGGATGACTGTAGCATATGGCTGCCATAGGAACGATCAGTCCAAAAACTAATTCTAATGATAAAAACTTTTTTGTTATCAATGGTAGCGCCTTTCAAAAACTGCAAGGGTATTTAAAACATCGGCGTAGCCGATGTTAGCCTTCTATTTTTTTTTTCTTTGATTTAAAAAAAAAAAAAACATGGGTCCGTCGAATATGGGCAACTCTGTATATGTGGACTTTTTATGCCAGCGAGAAGGTTCCTCTGGTTCGTGCACAGAGGAATTCCGGACTCAAAATAATTGACGAAGATGAAGAGATAAATGTGACCCCACAATTTACAGATAATTTCGAATCATGTGAATCATTGGAGTGCGGCTTAGATGAGAGGACGATTTCAATGACTTAATTCGGGATGCAGGGATGTCCAAAATCACAGCAGAAATTGTTGCCTCACGCTTAAAGTAATGCAACTTGGTTGATAAAGATTTGAAGATTACATCAATTCGTAAACGAGCTTTTACAGAGCCATTAAACAACGATTTCACTATGCATCAAAATGAGGATGACAAATTAAAGCTGCACAGATATTGACGCTTTATTTAAAAAATATCGTTCATTCTCATATACCGCAGGAGTGGCGCCTTTTTATAGATGCATCTACCCAAAGTTTAAAGGCTGTTTTATTAAATATTGGAAATAAATATACGCAACTAATTTTCCCTAAACATATGAAAATATGAAATTAATTCTTAAATAAATCAACTTCCAGCACTTTTAATGGATGATATGTTGCAACCTTAAAATAGTTGCTATATTGACTGGACTAGAAAAAGGATTTTTAAAACACCAATGTTTTTTATGCTTTTTATGGGCTGTAGAAAATATATACTCCATTACACGGACTACAAGTGGAACCCTCGAGTGACATTCCAGTTGGGTCAACACAGCATAGATCACCTACCCTTAGTTTTTTAATTATTTTGCCCCCTTTACATATAAAGCTGGGCCTCATCCGGAATTATGTGCGTGCGTTAAATGAAGACAGTGAAGCATTTTCAATAATTAAGAAAATGTTTCCCAGACTTAGCTCTTCTGAAAAAACGGCCGGAGTTTTTAAATATATTTAGTCACTTACATGACCACAACAATTAGTTCATAACTCCACAGCTGACAAAGCGGACGCTATGCTTCGTCTAAGTACAAATAAGATATCATGTTAAAATAACCCTTATAATGTTCAAAATTTGGTTATTTTTTTGTTGTCATATTGTAACAGCCCTGAAGACAAATCCCGACGGGGTTTAAAATATATTGGAAAAGAAAAAGCTTTCACCGGAGTTCCGTTGCACGGGTTCGAACATAAATGTATCAATGGTTAAGGTTCCGAAATTTAAGGTTTAAGGTTTTTTCTGCTAAGGTTTTGCTTCGAACCTTGGTTCATCCCAAGTTTTTCCAAATTTTCATAGAAAAGGAAGGTTAACGAATCTACAAGAAATACACCATTTGAGCTAATGTTTGGAATTAGAATGAAGAATACGAGGTGGAAGAAATCGTTGAATTCCTAAAGGAAACTGTCAGATTTAAAGTTGTCCTAAGAGTACCCTGAAAAATTGTTCAAATGTGTGGCAAGAGTGCAACGAGTAATAAACTCCACGGTTAACGAATCTATAAAGAAGTCACCATTTGAGCTAATGTTTAAAATGAAAATGAAGAATACGAGGTGAAAGAAATTGTTGAATTTCTAAAGAAAAAAGTCAGATTTAAAGGTGTCCTAAGAGTACCCTGAAAAATGATTCAAATTTGTGGCAAGAGTGAGTGCAACGAGTAATAAACTTCACGGTTAACGAATCCAACAAGAAGACAAGAAGAAGACGAAAAGTTCGATGTTGAATTCCTTGAAAGGAAGATGCGTAACAGTTTCAATGAAGACAGCAAAAAACTACGACAGGACAATATTCAGAAAGTAGGCAGGGATTCGAAAGATGTTTAAGATCCAGAACAAAAGAAATAAAAAACCCAGAAAGACACTAACAGGATAGAGATTGATTCCGAAAAACTAACAAATAAGCAAAAATAGACAGAGAATCAAACTTGGCTGATTCATGATGGCCCACATCAATTGCAAAACTAATGTAATTTAGAGTCGGGGGGGAAGAGCCATCTCAAAGGAAGCTGATACAAAATATAGTAATAAATAAAAATTAAAAACAAAAAATTGAGAAAGCTCAAAATAATTACAAAGAAAATCATATTTATCCAGCACAGACTGATTGAACTTGTCATAGCATGATTTTTCGTTAAGCAGCTGACAACACAGTGTGACCGTTTATGAGTTGGTAATATTTTGATGTTGCTGTTTAATTCCGCTGAGCAGAGTCTAGCTGGTCTGAATACTTAGATTAACTTTAAACTAAATATAAATGGCAAACAAAACACAGCTGGGAACTAGTGTGACCGTTTGAGATTTCGTGGTATTCTGCTCTAAACGGTGGTATACTGGAAATTTAGGTTAACGGAATGTAGCTGGTCTAAGTACTAAGCTAAAGGGCAAAATGTAAAAGGTGAAGGAATTATTACTTCGGCTTCTACTTTCCACAAATTTTGTATGAAACTTTTGCTTACGTTGCAGGTTTTACGAAGACGGGCACAATCTCTGTAAATCTCCAATTACAGCGAGAAAATTATATATTTTAATTGTTCTTATAATATATAATATAAAATATGTTGGTTTTTAATTCGCTAGCAGTGCTAACGACTTGTACTGGGGTAACGAATATTTCTGTATTTTTATCGCTTAAGAAGACAGTTTCTTGGGGTGCAAATGTACCCCAATGTACATTTTTTTTTTGGTAAGTATTTTGTGTTACTGCATCATAAATTTAGAATGTAAACACAATGCTGTCATTACAATGACAACGCCCAGACTAATAGGGAAGGTCGTATGGCAAATGGTATTGTAAAGTTTGAAAGCAACAGACGCAGAAGAAGAAGAATTAAAATACAAGTAAGAGTGCTGCAGTCGAGTGTGCCCTAAATATATTTTTTTAAATTATTCACTCGAACACTCCATGTGTATTTGGTCAAACTTTACTAGTAACATAATTGTACAAATACAGTTATTTTGTTATAAAGATACAAAGAATCAACATCAAAATTATTATTCTTGCTGTAAAGCGAGTCTTAATTTTATTAAAGAAAATCAGGGAAAAATCATTAATAGATGGTTATTTAGACACGAACTAAATCTTAAATATGGCAATCAAATTCGGGTTATGTATTTCTTGTCATTAGTTGGGCATATCGCAAGCAATTCTGTGTGGCAGTATCGACAACAGAAGCTGAATTTTATACACTTTCATAAGCACTTTGATTCAAACGACTATTGACCGGAATGCTTCAAAAAGTTAAGTCGGCAATTAAAAATTCGAAAATAGAAAAAGTATCCATGACTATTGTATAACTTTAATAGTAACATAATTGTACAAATATAGTTATTTTGTTATTGTAAACATTCAAACGAACCATATCTAAATTTTAAATCTCATCATGAAACCAGAACTGAAAGATCTGGAGTAAGAAAGACTACAAAAATTCAAAGAAAATTAAATTTGGCTGTAAACCAGCCTTGGCAAGTTACAGTTAAAAATGGAGAAAGCTCCAAATAAATACAAAGAAAATAAAAAGTTGCTGGTCCGTGCTCGGCGACTGCCCAGGACAGACTGAACAAAACTTGAACTGCACATGACACACCTTGACTTCCAAAGGCATCGATAACTTTAAGATATCGTGTAATCGGGTACTTGTACTTATTGGAGATGTGCAACTACAAAATTATCTCCCTTCTTTAAAATATTATTAAAATGCATATTAGCAATTGTGTTACAAAAATGGCCCCAAAACGAAATATGTTAAAAAAAAAAAAAATATTTATGAATTTCCTTCTCAATCAGCTCGTTTTCGAGGTACCCAATTTTGATTGGCAAAAGTCAATTAAAGCTAGCTTCGGCATAAAAAATTCTTGGAAATATGACATTATTAAAGATAAATTTTTCACTAAAGTGAATTCGAATGTGGTACATGTTCACTTTTCTAATAAACCATCAAGGTAATCGGTATCAAATTTTAAATTCTAAATTACTTTTAATATGACAAACTCGACTTCAAATGAATCAAGATGATTCACTCAATCAATTTTACACAACACATGTACCACATTCGAATTCGACAAATTTGGTCGAAAGTGAAAACCGAAACAGGCCTGTATATAAAAGGCCTCTGTATAATTGTATGTTTTATTTTAGGCGCATAAACCAGGGCTGCTAACCTATTTCCGACGTTTCTTTTACTGTGAATCGAACCTCTTGTGCATAAAATAGTTGATCCTGAAAACGTTTGGTTCGGTTCAACAAATTTTTTGTTTAATTAAAAAATTTTTTCGCCATAGCTGTCAGTTATGTCAAATTATGACTCAATATTTTGGTTTATGCTTACTTTGTTTTTTTATACCCTTGCAGAGGGTATATTAAAATTGTCACGATGTTTGTAACGCAGTGAAGGAAGCATTTCCGACCACATAAAGTATATATATTCTTCTTCAGCATGATGAGCTGAGTTCATTTCCATCTGTCCGTCTGTCCGTCCGTCCGTCCGTCCGTCTGTCCGTCTGATTCTATGCTATCTCCTCCCTCAATTTTGAAGCTATCTTGACCAAACTTTGCAAAAAGTCTTTAAATACAAAGACGCTGCACATTAGTCGGAATCGACCGGATCGGATGACTATATCATATAGCTGCCATAGGAACGATCGGTCCAAAAACTAATTCAAGTGGGAAAAACTTTTTTGTTTTCCATCGCAGCGTCACCAATTATGGTATATATTAGATTCATATACTTCCACACAATTCTGAAAAAATTTATCAAAATCGGATGACTATAGCATATAGCTTCCATATAAACGGTCGGTCCAAAAACTAGTTCTAGTGGGAAAAACTTTTTTGTTTTCCATCGTAGCATCACCAATCGTGGTATATATTAATTTTATATGATTTCACACAATTCTGGAAAAATTTATCAAAATCGGATGACTTATATGCTATACTATATATACTATAGTTCCCAAATGAACAGCGTTCACGTTAACATCGAGAACATAGGAGAACGCGCGTTGCACTCCATTTAAAAAAAAATGCGGTTGGTCGTCGAGGTGGAAATGAGTCGCGTTGACTTTGAACGCTGGTTCTGCCAACTTGTTTTTATATGAATATCGATAAGAATAAACATTTTAAGTTGCTTTAGTTCTTATCGTCAGAAAAATAACAAAAACAACAACACCAGCTGGCACAATAAAAAATTAATAAATAAAAGTTTTAAATGAAAAATGAAGGTTAATTGTTTTTATTTTGTTGATTTTTTTATGTACTAGCTATATATTACATTTATTCATGTTTTCTTTGACAAAGTTCAAAACTTAAAAAAAAAAATTGTATAAAACCATTGTCATAACTAAAAAAAAAAAGGAATGATGCAGTTCGATTTCCAGGGTCCGAGTTAGTGGAAACCCGATCAAGTTGGGCGTGCCTTTTATATTTTTTGGAAAAAATAACTATCAAAGTGTTATTAACATCTCCCAAGTTAGATATATAATGCAGTATCCAATTGAGATTGAGAGAAGCTCGGCTTGGCTTTTTGTTGTTAGATAGAGATCATAAGAGCATCCACGGATTTC
This sequence comes from Lordiphosa mommai, assembly GCA_018904225.1. Taxonomy (NCBI): domain Eukaryota; kingdom Metazoa; phylum Arthropoda; class Insecta; order Diptera; family Drosophilidae; genus Lordiphosa; species Lordiphosa mommai. The sequence goes on along the minus strand of JAEIFT010000032.1, from coordinate 1,174,881 downwards.
CCTTTAGCGAGAGAGAGAATGATTGGAGGCCTAGTTTTAAAGTGGGATGACGATGCTGTCATTCTTTACCAGCCCCGGCACTAGCTAGACAAAAATATAAAAATATCTGCAATACTAAATAAATTGTTTCCAGCTTACAAATGATCCAAGAACGCAACGCTAGTCACAGCACACTCGTTCATCATTTGCAAAACATTTTGATATAACTGTGAATGAATGTCATTTAAATTCATTTTGATTTCGTGTGCAAATGTAACCAAAAAGACCGAACGTGAACGTGGACGCTGAACGTAGTAGAAACACATTCGGGAATTTATCGATAAATCGTGCTATCGATGACATACCGCTTAGTGTTGGAAAACTGGGTTAGAATAAAAATGGGCATGGGCCTGCCAATTCGTTTTTCAAAACCAGCTGATTAATTCTCGCAGGGGGTTTGGGAATTATGAAATATGTTGGATAATTCTAAGAGATGCGGTCAGAATTGAGCACAAATATAAAAAAAAAAAATGGCAAAACTCAAATAATTTAGAGAATTTCGCCGCTACACAAAACGCACGCAAGAAATCAACCATGGGAAATGCTGCCCATGACCTCTGCATTTCACATTAACAAACTCTTTAGCCCGTTATTTTTGTAAACAAACCAGAGTGACCATTTCTGATTCAGTAAGTATTGAATGACTTTTTGCTGTTGCCTGGTCTCCCTACATGCTCTGACAATTATAAAACAATTCGCGTGAATGTGTTCAGTTTCTGAATACCCAGCTTTTAAATTTTTGGCTGGTGTGACTGAGTTCATAATTCTCTTTCAAATTAAAGTATTTACTTTTCTTGAAAAGGTTTATTCAAATTTAGGCCTAGGTAAGGTAAAAAGTCTAGGTATGTTCCTAAGTACAAATACCTAGATAATTCCTAACACTGGTTCTGAACTGTTTGAGGTACTCTAGAGAGTACGATACATTAATATAAAGCTGCATAAGGAAACTGTCAAAAATGAATGAAAAATTAAAGCCATATCAAGTGCTGCTAAATTATGAGGCCTTGTTTCGTTTTCCTAGGAATCCAGTCTTCCAAGAAAAATTACACAAATGTATTGGAAAAAAACATATCCTTTGCAGTCATGCCCGAAGCTAATGACGATGATGATCTTTAAGCAGCAGCAGAACCAATAATTTGTTCATCTTCAACAATTTCAAATAATTTATATTTTATCTTTGACCAAAAAGCAAAACGTGGAGAACATCAATGAATTGCTAGATATGGAGAATTTTGCTAAATACATTTGCCACTTGAGCAACAATTGAGCCACCTGGGTCGACCAACTTAGCGAGCGCGTATTAATGAAATCAAATGGCTTTTTAAATAAAAATTGCAAAGTTGGATACAATATCCATAGATCCATTAATGAAAAACTTCCTTTTAATTTCCACTTACTCTTTAAGATTCTACTCGAACCAAAAAGCAGCACCGAATTCAGAAGATGATTAAGGCCCCCGATGAAGAGAGAAGGGGAAAAAAGACTCATAGCACAGAGAACTATTCTTAAATATTAGAAAACTACACCAGCTGGAGGTCGATCCTAAAGGCCTTGGTACAACCAAAAATAAGCAAAGAAAATTAAACTCGGCTGGTCCAAAATCCAGAGGAATCACAAAAAGCCTTGGCAAGTAAAAAGAAAACGAAGGAAAGGGAATTAATTGTAACAGCCGTGGCAAGAAAAAATTATAAAGAAAAATTGAGAAAGCTCAAAATAATTGCAAACCAAATTCAAACTTAATTGGATGGTCTGTGCTTCAGCACAGCCCAGCACAGACTAAACAAAATTTGATGTGTATACATAAGACGCCTTGACGTCAACTGGCAATATTCATCGATAACTTTTTTAAGTTGTGTAATCGCTTATGTACTTATTAGAGATGTGCGACTAGGAAATCTAAAATGTATTAAAAGCAGCCCTGTAATTCCGACGCTTGAGTTTCGGTTCCATAACTGGTCTCCTTCAAATTGAGAACCGGAGTTCTAGTTCGGATTTCCAGATTACATTATTAGGTCTGTTCCCATTTCCGAATTGATTTTAAAAGTAAGTTAGGGGTTCCCAAATGCTCTAACTACTCAATTGTTGTTGCGATGCGCGCAGCTATAGACACACAGACGAGCACAGACACACACAGCACCCGACAATAACCGGTTTCTCTCTATCTCTCTCATGTGTTTCCTTATATGTATTGGTGTCTGCTCTTTCGTAAGCTGACTATGGGCAACCCTGTTATAAATACTTTCAGCAGAGGTGGGCTGACACTTCAATCGGTAATCGCTTTAACCAATGGGTCCATTCAGCAGATAATTTTGATTTGGGATCACTGATTTATGATTTACGATTGCTAAGATGTCTCTGCTGAATGATATTGATTGCGGGCTTTAAGGTATTCTGTGACTTTAGTAGTTCTTATCAAAAAATACTATCACACTTAAAAAATTAAATATTAACGTATTATAAAGAGTGGTCCACGCTGAAAATTTAAATATAAATGCTTCCATCAGAGGTGGGCTGACACATCAATCGGTAATCGCTCTAACCAATCATGATTTTTGTTCGATTCCTTTTCAGCAATCGTGATTGTCAAATTTACCAATCGCAATCGGCAATCACTGCATTCGGCAATCATAAAACGCAAATCGCAAATCGAAATTATCTCCTGAATGGCCTCAATAATGCTTTATGTTCGTGATTAACAAATTTACCAATCGCAATCGGCAATCACTGCATTCAGCAATCATAGAACAGAAATCGCAAATCGAAATTATCTGCCAATATTCGAATCGCTTTCGATCTGATCCGATAACAGTTAACAACGATAAAAAAAAATCTGACTGCACAGTTGCTTTCAATTAAAAAGACCGTGGTAATCGACTTTAGAGTTACCAAAACTTTAGCCATTATAGTCATCAATCCTATTTTGTTCATCATCTTGCAGCTATTTTTTAAGTAACATCTATTTTAACCTTTTTTATTGAAATACTTAAAACATTTTTATTTTACATGCAATTCCAAGCGGAAATTTTAGTGTTCGAATGCTGCGAATGCGCTGACGCGGAATTGAGAACAGGTCGGTTATAGTTCGATCGTTCTTGCTTTCGTTTATATGCAATATCTGAGGTACAAGTTTAGATAAATTAATTTTGCATAAAATTGTGTGCTTTATATATCTATAAATACTTAAAAATCTTGATTTATGACGTACTAAAATAAAAATACTTGAAAGATGAAAGTTATTTGTATTACCTAGAAAGTTGTTATTTACTTTTTATGCCACTGAATCAAAGGCAAATCTTTAGAAACTGAATAACTTGATCGTTTTACGGAAACGGGAACCCATTCAAAACGAAATCGAAAACGGAAACAGGCCTGTTTGTGTACATTTATCAACCGTACGTACGTACCGTTCAATCCACCCACCAGCAAGCAAAACTTTTCAAACCGAAAATATTTGTCGTTTTGGGGGAATCAATTTCACTTTCGACAAAATCGTGTAGAAATGGAATTGAGAACATTATTTAAATGTGGCACCATTTATTTACCCTAAATACGCGGTTCAATAACGTTGTTGTTACTATCGATATTTGATGTCGAAACCAGCTGTTCGCTATCGATGCGTGGAAAAAGTACTCGATACTAGTGAAAACATGGTCACTAGAGTGTCCCCCAATCGTAAAAAAAATGTAACGTCATATTCTCTCACCCCTTAAAAGTTGCATTTTGGCGTATAAATGACATAACAAAAGTACAAAAAAATTAGTTTTAGGGGTTGCGCATTAGATTCAAAGTGTCTACTAACACCTTGCTCGATTATTTAATTTATATTATATATATATATATACATTATCTCTGTTTAACTTATATATAAATATTGATAGATTGTACCCTAATACAGACCTTATGTAAAATCAACTAAAAAAAATAGAAGGCTAACATCGGCTACGCCGATGTTTTAAATACCCTTGCAGTTTTTGAAAGTCACTACCATTGATAACAAAAAAGTTTTTCTCACTACAACTAGTTTTTTGACCGACCGTTTATATGGCAGCTATATGCTATAGTCATCCGATTTTGATAAATTTTTCCAGAATTGTGTGAAGGGGTATAAAACTAATATATACCAAGATTGGTGACGCTTCGATGGAAAACAAACAAGTTTTTCTCACTAGAACTATTTTTTTTACTGACCGTTTATATGGCAGCTATATGCTATAGTCATCCGATTTTGATAAATTTTTCCAGAATTGTGTGAAGGGGTATAAACCTAATATATACCAAGTTTGGTGACGATTTAATAGAAAACAAAAAAGTTTTTCTCTCTAGAACTAGTTTTTTTACTGACCGTTTATATGGCAGCTATATGCTATAGTCATCCGATTTTGATAAATTTTTCCAGAATTGTGTGAAGGGGTATAAACCTAATATATACCAAGTTTGGTGACGATTCAAAAGAAAACAAAAAACTAGTTTATGGACCGATCGTTCCTATGGCAGCTATATGATATAGTCATCCGATCCGGCCGATTCCGACAAATGTGCAGCCTATGTGTATTTAAAGACTTTTTGCAAAGTTTGGTCAAGATAGCTCTTAAACTGAGGGAGGAGATAGCATAGAAACAGACGGACGGACAAACGGACAGACGGACATGGCTATATAGACTCAGCTCGTCATGCTGATCAAGAATATATATAGTTTATGGGGTCGGAGATGCTTCCTTCTATGCGTTACAAACATCGTGACAATTTTAATATACCCTCTGCAAGGGTATAATAAATCCAATCTTAGCCCCAATTTTTATACCCTTGCAGGGGGTATATTAAAATTGTCACGATGTTTGTAACGCATAGAAGGAAGCATTTCCGCCACATAAAGTATATATATTCTTGATCAGCATGACGAGCTGAGTTCATTTCCGTATGTCCGTCTGTCCGTCCGTCCGTCCGTCTGTCCGTCCGTCTGTCCGTTTGTTTCTATGCTATCTCCTCCCTCAGTTTTAAAGCTATCTTGACCAAACTTTGGAAAATGCCTTTAAATACAAATACGCTGCACATTTGTCGGAATCGGCCGGATCGGATGACCATATCATATAGCTGCCATAGGAACGATCGGTCCAAAAACTAATTCTAGTGAGAAAAACTTTTTTGTTTTCCATCGTAGCGCTACCAATCGTGGTATATATTAGTTTTATATGCTTCCACACAGTTCCGAAAAAATTCATCAAAATCGGATGACTATAGCATATAGCTGCCATAGGAACGATCGGTCTTAAAACTAGTTCTAATGAGAAAAATTTTTTTTGTTATCAATGGTAGCGCCTTTTAAAAACTGCAAGGGTATTTAAAACATCGGCGTAGCCGATGTTAGCCTTCTATTTTTACTATACAGATTTAATTTGCAAATTTCGCAAAAATATTTCCAAAAAAATTGTGACTTCATTTAGGTCCAAAAAGAATCCATTTTTGCCCGGTACTTTGATTTCTAAGTTCAACAGCCAGTCAAGTCAATATTAAACGGAATTAGGTAGTAATTTGTCACATGTTCGAAATTGAATTGAGAATTTTAAATTACTTTAATTAAAAGTCCATTAGCATTAGATTCTATGGTGGGGGGGATTTCTGTAAGACACACTCACACACTGCTGAGCATCTTCTGCCCCCCTCGCTCTCTCTCTCTCTCTTTCTCTGGCTCTTTCCGATAATGTAGCACTTAATTAGGTTTTTAATTTTAAATTTTAAATGATGCCAACAAAAACTCGTTTGCCCCGCCAAACAACCAAAAAATAAATTAAATAAATAAAGAGCGCTAAAACTTCACTCACGCTATCCGTTGGGCTCTCCTCATGCAGCGGCTCCTGGGCCTGCATTTGATGACGCAGACGCAATGCCTCCAAATCCAAGGCATTAATGCCCGAGGGCAACGAAATTGAATTGCGTCTCAGACCGGGAGCCAAGAAATGCTCTGACGGAGACGATGGAGGCGAAGCATCCGATTCCGGCTCGTGTTCATTGATGACACGCAAAAGTGGCAGCTCCACTTGACGACGTACGCCTAGGGACTGGGACTGCAACGGCGTGTCCTCATCATCCTCATCATCGGCATAGGGCAGGGTTGGATATGGTTCATTATCACTGAGCGCCTGCGCGGCCCTTAAAGGCTTCGACTCGGCCATTTGCGGGGCACAAAATTTCACTACCAACGTTTCGCGTACGCGTTCGAATAGCGACTCGCGGCTAAAATCAAGAAATGAAATACAAAAAAAAAACTGTGGAAACCTTACTTTGACTCGGCCGAAGTTTTTATACCCTTTTATAACCCAGTTGCTATAATTTATATAAAAATATTTTTTTCTTACAATTTTTGATTGTGGAAACCAAGGCAGCATCCTTTTGATTTTGATAAAACTCGGCATTGAAAACCAAAAAGTTTTTCTCCAATTTTCAGACCAATCTGTTCTATGACAGATTTACTATATAGTCGTCCGACTTTTATCAAAACTTACAAAATTATGTGGAAACAATTAAAAATATTTAAAAAAACAAATAAGTTTAGCCTTAGAACCGTCCTCAGGGTACAAATGTACCCCAAGAAACTTTTAACGCAAGATTTAAGAATATGCCATGTGTTATTGCTTATTCAATTCTTGATATATACCGTTTACTAAATTATTCTATAAATATAAAGCGTACAGTGAAAAAAACTGCATGTTTTCAGACCGATCTGTTCTATGACAGCTACTATATAGTCATACGATTTTAATAAAACTTTATAAAATTATGTGGAAACATATAAAAATATTGAAAAACAAGTTTAACCCTAGAACAGTCCTCGGGGTAGAAATGTACCCCAAGAATATATGCTATATACTATACTATATAGTCATCCGATTTATATTAAACTTTATAAAATTATGTGCAAACATATAAAAATATTAAAAAACAAGTTTAAGCCTAGAACCGTCCTCAGGGTACAAATGTACCCCAAGTAACGTTTAAAGCAAGATTTAAGAATATGCAATGCGTTATTACTTAGTCAATTCTTGATATATATAATACAACCGTTAACAAAATTATTCAATAAATAAAAAGCTTACAGCAAAAAAAAAACTACATATTTTCAGACCGATCTGTTCTATGACAGCTGTACTATACAGTCATCCGATTTATATTAAACTTTATAAAAAATGTGGAAACATATAAAAATTTAAAAAAAAACACAAGTTTAAGCCAAGAATCGTACTCGGGGTGCAAATGTACCCCAAGAAAATTCTAACGCAAGATTTCAATATATACAATGTGTTTTTTCTAAGTCAATTCTAGAAAATATAACTCAAACGTTCACGAAATTATCTTATAAAAATAAAGCTTACAACGACAAAATATTTTTCAAAATTTCATTATAAGTCTTTGGGGTACAATTGTATCCCGTCTTTTATAATTGAAGAAATTTTGATGACTACAAATTGAAAAGTTCTATATGAAGCGTTGTCAAATCTTCAAAAATCCGCTTGAATTTGTTAGTTTTTTTTACAAATGTACTGGGGTAAGAATGTACCCCAAAAACGGTCCACGCGGATCTTGGCTTAATGATCTTAACATGAGAACATCAAGGTTTATCTCACTAAAACAAACGCTATAGTCAACCGATCCGGCTAATTTGGACAAACGTAAGGCCTAAATGTATTTCACCGTAACAAAATACACACCATTTTTATAACACCCTCTGCAAGGGTATACAAAAACGACCAGACTGGCGACTGGCAAACAGAGAGAGAGAGAGAGAGCGCGCGCGAGCTAAGCTGAGCTGCTCTCAGCTGATACTGATTGCCATCGTTGTTTACTTTTAATCAGTGCTTATCATCGGCCCACGATTAACGCCATTTCACTGATTACGCATCCGACGCATGGTACACCGCCCGCTACTCCTCCCATCACCAGTTTGCTTTCAACTTTCCGCCTATTGATTTTGTTAATTAAATTGTTGTTCCTGTTTATTTGCTTAGCTAATGATCTCTCTGCACCCCCCACCCCCACCCATCCCGATCATAATAATCTTAATGTTAATCAAGAGCAAAAAAAAAACTAGTTCGTCTGCCGTTTAAACCAATTGATCAAATAACAAGTGTTAACTGATTAGCCGCCCCTTCCGTTAGCTTGGATCTTAATCGATGGCCCCAATAAAACTAATTCGCAATATTGTTTAACCGAAATTACACTCATAAATTCACACCCAAGTGCGCAAGTAGAGAAGTACATATAATGCCCATTGAAATTTCATTTTGTTTTACGATTGGGAAAATGTGGAATTTTGATACGAGTTTGATGGATGGATGAATGGGTGCACATTTAATTGAATTATGCATATAATTGAAATGCAACCTGCGTTTTCCGTACCAAAGTCACCAGACATGGTCAACTCTCTAACGCTGCACAGTAGGGCCTCTGTTCGTAAGCTTGTTCAAATTGGATAACTAGTTCGAGTGCTACAGGTGTGCAAAGTTAACAACATTTTCAGTCTGCAACAAAATACGCAACTTTTTGGAAAAAGTATCATCTTTCAGGCTGATTTTCTGTTAAACTATGCAGCCAATCCCTGATCCTTGGTCTCTAACAACAATTCATAAATTTTTATACCCTTGCAGAGGGTATATTAAAATTGTCACGATGTTTGTAAAGCATAGAAGGAAGCATCTCCGACCCCATAAACTATATCTATTCTTGATCAGCATGACGAGCTGAGTCTATATAGCCATGTCCGTCTGTCCGTCCGTCTGTTTTTATATCTCCTCCCTCAGTTTTAAAGCTATCTTGACCAAACTTTGCAAAAAGTCTTTAAATACACATAGGCTGCACATTTGTCGGAATCGGCCGGATCGGATGACTATATCATATAGCTGCCATAGGAACGATCGGTCCGAAAACTTACTCTAGTGAGAAAAACTTTTTTGTTTTCCATCGTAGCGTCCCCAATCTTGGTATATATTAGTTTTATATCCCTTCACACAATTCTGGAAAAATTGATCAAAATCGGACGACTATAGCATATAGCTGCCATATAAATGGTCGGTCAAAAAACTAGTTCTAGTGAGAAAAACTTTTTTGTTATCCATCGTAGCGTCCCCAATCTTGGTATATATTAGTTTTATATCCCTTCACACAATTCTGGAAAAATTTATCAAAATCGGATGACTATAGCATATAGCTGCCATATAAATGGTCGGTCAAAAAACTAGTTCTAGTGAGAAAAACTTTTTTGTTATCCATCGTAGCGTCCCCAATCTTGGTATATATTAGTTTTATATCCCTTCACACAATTCTGGAAAAATTTATCAAAATCGGATGACTATAGCATATAGCTGCCATATAAACGGTCGGTGCAAAAACTAGTTCTAGAAAGAAAAACTTTTTTGTTTTTCATCGTAGCATCACCAATCGTGGTATATATTAATTTTATATGATTCCACACAATTCTGGAAAATTTTATCGAAATCGGACGACTATAGCATATAGCTGCCGTAGGAACGATCGGTTTTAATGAGAAAAACTTTTTTGTTTTCCATCGTATCATCACCAATCGTGGTATATATTAATTTTATATGCTTCCACACAATTCTGGAAAAATTTATAAAAATCGGATGACTATAGCATATAGCTGCCATATAAATGGTCGGTTCTAAAACTGGTTCTAGTGGGAAAAACTTTTTTGTTTTCTATCGTAGCGTCACCAATCGTGGTATATATTAGTTTCATATACTTCCACACAATTCTGGAAAAATTTATCGAAATCGGATGACTATAGCATATAGCTGCCATAGGAACGATCGGTCTAAAAACTAATTCTAGTGATAAAAACTTTTTTGTTATCAATGGTAGCGCCTTTCAAAAACTGCAAGGGTATTTAAAACATCGGCGTAGCCGATGTTAGCCTTCTATTTTTTTAATATAAAGTCGATTTATCTTGAAATAAAATGCAGTCTGTTACATTATTAAAATTCGTTCACTCTTTCACTCGTATTTTAAGAAAAAAGAGAACATACTTAATATTAGAATGACATTTTTTCTGATTTTCTTTTTCAAGCCCCTGCCACCCTGGCGATTTAATAAACGAGAGTGTAAGTTGAAGTCGGCTCTGCTCGACTTCGATATACCCGTTACTCAGGGTAAGGTTTATTTAAGAATTTTTGATTAGATCACAACATGCCCAAATTGTGGGAGATATGAGATTTTTTTTCCATATTGCGGGGGTGGCAACTCTACTATAGCTCATCTGATCGGGAAATGATGTATGGCGGATCGATAAGTAATGATGATTAAAATATATGTCTAGAAGGTTTGAACAATCTATTTTCAAAATTGTGGAAGATATAAGGTTTTTTTCATATTGCGGGGGCGGGAAACAAACTTGATCTGCGTGCAGAATATACAAGTCTACACTGAAAAAATGGTAGCTCTAGCTCTTATAGTCCCTGAGATCTAGGTGTTCATACAGACGGACGGACGGACGGACGGACGGACAGACGGACATGTCTATATATCGGATATTGATGCTGATCAAGAATATATATACTTTATGGGATCGGAGATGCTTCCTTCTGCCTGTTACATACATTTGCACGAACTTAGTATACCCTTTTTACTCTACGAGTAACGGGTATAAAAACCTCATATCTTCCACAATTTTTTAAACCGACTTTCTTGTTTGTTTATAACTGTCCCGTCCCGATCCCGGCCTCAAATTTTTAATTCGAGCCCGTCCGGCTGTTTAAATAATGTGCCAGTCTTGGTGCATTTGTACCTTAATGTGATATCAGTTGGCTATACTAAAAATGGCTCAAATCAAAACTGTTCTAAAATGGCTCGCATACAGAGAGCAAAGTTGAGCTAAGCTTATCAATGTTAAAAAATTCAACGCACAAAAAGATTCGCTCTGCTAAACTGTTTTACACTCTCTGTGTGTTGGTTTTTTTTTCAACCTGATAAGCTTAACAACGTTGCTCTCGCTGTCTGTGTCTGTCTGTTTGTGTGCAGTGTGGGTGACCGAAGACACAATTTAGATTGCCGCCGAAAAGTATGCACCACGTTAATCAACTTCAATTCAACCAAAAGAACCAAACTACCGATTAAATCGGTTTTAAAGTATTTAATGTCGAATTAAAAGTAAGTAAAATTTTAAGTTATGTTGATTGTTTATAGAAAAAATGAAAATGTGCCACTTTCGATTTTACAATAGTGAAAACCGAAACAGGCCTGATAATGTAGTTAGGGGAAATTGGAGCAGAAACAAAAAGGTTCAAATCAATGGAAGATTTTATTGTGAAATATCATGAAGATGGAATACAAGTTGGTGTTAGAGAAAACGAAGAAACTGAACAAACTGTCCCTACGCTGGATACCGGGACACAAAAATATCAACAAATTGATATTGCAGCCACCTCATTGACATTGACCAGCACACTAAGCATTAGAGAACTCCTCAAAAACGAGAAGTATACGCAAAGGACAACTTAGACGGGATTTACATGATGAAGCAAACTTCATGAAGTTTTCTTAGTAGGCGATAGATTTAAATGTAATTCCTTACTATTCGTTTAAAAGATCTGAAAGATTTCCTCTAAATTCCACGCCTACTAAGAAAACTTCATGAAGTTTGCTTCATGGTGTAAATCCCGACTAAGTCCGTGTTTACACGATGGAGTTTGCTTCATAAAGCTCTCTTCGATTTTGTTTTGAAGCATCTTCAAAACTTCATGAGCATTTACATGAAAAAGTTTGCTTCATGAAGTTCCATTTCAATTCGCTTAAGAACACGAGTTATCGATAAGCAAATAGCCCACAAATCAACCCTGCATCAGTTCAATCGGAACAAAGCAAAGAAAAATTATCGAAAAGCTTCACGCCACGGTAGGTCATAAAGCTTTGCCAGCTTCGGCTGCCCCTTTTCACCTCTTTCCCACCAACAAAAACTTCATGAAGAACTTCATGAAGGAAACTTCATCGTGTAAATGCGGACTTACTGATTGAGCATCAAGGGTGCTGAGACAAGCAAAAGCAATAACAGGAAATGGTCATCCTTGGTCACCAACCAGCAGGTGGATTCCGATTGAGAATCATTCCACATTCCAAACCCATTTGAAGACCCCTGGCGACAGTTTTTTTTTTTTTCAAATAAAAACAAAATTTAAATCTTAAAGCAATAATTTGTATTTATATAAAATAAAATCATATAAAATTTATTTTTAAGCAGGCTGTGCTTTATTAAATTGTAAATGTCAATTCCTGGAGCTGGGACAACCTAAACAAATTTTCATTCCGTTTTCCGCATTCATACGAGTAACTACAACTGGAATACATATAAATTTTATTTATTTCGCATTAATTCTTCATATTTTACAAACTTATTTAAAATGGGGAAACCTACCAGCGTGCGCACTACCATATGCAAATGTTTGAATCCTGTAATTGCGGTTTGTATCTTTTTGTAAGTCCAAGTGTAATATCACGTAATCCCTCCTCTCTCTCCCTTAGCGTCGTTCGGATCGGATTTCGAGTGCCTTACGTGAAAATTTGACTGCCGAGGACTTATTGGCTGCTACCGAACACTTGACGCCAAGGTTCCATCGCATTGTGCCTAACAGCACACAGCGTGTGCTTCGTAAACGCGGCCACTCAACGGAGGATCAAGCCCCTGCTCAGGCTGTGCTTGAAGTTAAAAAAGAGACGCGTCAAGCGGCCCAGGAATTACCGAGTCTGCATTCGTCTGATAATGATGAGGAGCAGCAGGATATATTGACAACTGTGGCCGAAGCCGAAGCAACGGCGGCCATCCAAACGAATGCAACTCCGAATGTGGTACCACAGGCGATGTTGGATACCATTTCGATTTCTTCAACGGAGTCTTCAACGGAAGACGAGAATCAAAGCACTCCGCCACACATCTCTAGTAGCTCCAGTCGCAGTCGCAATTTGGCCTGGAAAGTGTCGGAAGGGCAGGAACGCAAGCGTTGGAGTGGCGTTTGGGCTTGGCTTAGCCAATGGAGGAAACGGCAATAGAGTGATGCCCAATAATTTTGAATCATTCTCTTATTCAATTCCAATTGTTTTTTTTTCTAAATTTGCTATTTTCTGGGCATTGCTATGTGAAACACAAATTTTATTTTATTTTATCTTAGTAGAAATTTGGTTAATTTTGACGAGACTTTTCAAAAGGTTTATTAATTAATCCAAATCGAAGTTGAAAAATGTTTTAATTTTGACGGCCTCACAAAAATGTCTCATTTACAAGTAAAACATATATTTTGTTTAAAGCAATTCTTTATGCTTAAACATAAAGTGGGCTGATAAAATTCGTGATTTCTTAGATTTGTGAAAAATCGGGAAAAATCCAATTAAACAATCGTAAAAAGGAAACTTTAATGAACAATATTGCACCAACCGTTACGACAATCCATCCAAATTTTACTCCACGAAGCAGAATAACCACATTTCAAGCAGTTCTTGATTCTCAAAGATGTCTAAAAAATTCGTTATTTTACGGATTTTGGCAAAATCGGGCAAAAACCATTAGACTATCGTATAGAAGACACTTTAATGAACAATATTGAATTAACAGTAACGATATAATCCACGACAATTCACCAAACTTTTATTTCACGATGCAGAGCAACCACATTTGATATTCACATTTCAAGCAGTTCTTGATTCTCAAAGTTGTTTCGGGCAAAATCGAGCAAAAACCAATTAAACTATCGAATAGAGGACACTTTAGTGAACAATATTGCATCAACAGTTATGACAATCCGCGATAATCCACCAAACTTTTACTCCACGTAGCAGAATAACCACTTTTCAAGCAGTTCTTGATTCTCAAACTTAAAGTTGTCTGAAAAATTCGTGATTTTACGAATTCGGGCAAAAATAGAGCAAAAAGAAACTAAATTATCGTATAGAGAATATTTTAATGAACAATATTGAATTAACAGTAACGACAATCCACGACAATCCACCAAACTTTTACTCCACGTAACAGAGTTACTTTGGGGTTAAGCTCGCCTAAAACAACACACAACAAAAACACATAAAACAAAGGACAAAACACATTAATACAACAAACTCGAACGAAAATGTATTAAACATTCCTTGGACATTATTTTCCATATGTTACTTCAATTGTTTAAATCAACTTTCGTTTATTTTCAAGCCGATAAACTTAGGAAACAAATTTGCTACGACAAATGCAGTTTAGCTATTTTTCAGGGCTTTGCAAAACTTTAAGGGGAGCATTCCACAATAAAAGTTTTCGGTTTAGAAAATAAAACGCTTTTACCACAAATCACAATTTATTTATTTTTATTTAATGCCAAATAAAATTGACTTTGGGACCATTGTGCACTCGTCGGAAAATTTTAAAAGTGAATGCTTCATATTTATTCAGCTAATCAATTTTATTTGAAATAACGGTTTTTCTTTGGTCCCTGTAAACTTGATCCTAAAACATATCAATTTAATATGAATCATAACGACTTTTTAATGATATGAAAAAATATAATATTGAGTCCCCAAATATATCAATTTTTGTTTCTCTGTGGTCATATTTACTTCTATATTCCAGCGGTCACTGTATTCTTCTAAGCGAAAAATCATGCGTGGCAGAAACTCGTGGATCCTCGATATCATCTTCATATAACAACACTCGGATGTTTGAGACTCCTTTGAGATACACGAGGGGCGGTGTGGACTGGAGAAGAGTTGCCACAGTCATTGGAGGCAAAACCGACATGCACCTAACTATCGATTAGAGCTATTTCAATAGTTTTGATTTCTTCACTTGTTACTCCGTTCTGTTTTTATTTTTGCTTCTTCGTGTTTTTAGCAGGCTCGAGGTCATTTTGAGTTAGAAACAGTACACGCACAATACATAAAGGAGGCTTTGGATAACCATACAGCTCTTTCGAAATATTATAATAATATTCCTTTTTCTCAATGTCATCATGCAAAGTCGAACGCTGGTATACCAAAGGTGAACGCCCTGTCAAGGAACTTTGAGTCTGTTCCACGATTAATGGCAGTGTGGTCGATTTGCCAGGTCTATAGCCAATCGGTGTGCTCATAAGCGGCTTTAGACATTAAAAAAGAATGCGTGACAGTACCTTAAATGTTATAGAAACAAGTAAGAAAGTTGGTCAAGCCCGACTGTAATATACTCTATACCTGTTTGTATATAACTAATAACTTTAAAGTGTGGGGTCACACAATCTGTGCAAGTGCTGCCCATCACGATTACGGGCAGTGCTGCCCAGCGTAATTATTTGATTTGCTTAAAATTCGAATATCGTTCATCTGATCTGGAAACGGTGTATGGTAGATCGATAAGTAATGACGATTAAAATATATCCCTAAAAGGTTCAAACAATCTATCTTTAAAATTCTGGAAGATATTCGATTTTGTTCAAATTGTGGTGGTGGCAACTCTGCCAACGTTCATCTGATCGGGAAATAATGTATAGGGGCTCGACAAGTAATGACGAGTAGAATATATGTCTAGAAGGTTCAAACAACCAAAGGGTTACGACGTATAAGGAAAGGGGGGCGGCCTACGGACGGGGATTTTGAAATTTCCTTTTTAATTCAATAGAGTTGTTGAAAAAAAAATTTTTGGGCATCAGTTTGGGTTACTTTTATGCAATGTCCAAGAAATATCGCTAAAAATACGGTTTTGATAAGCATTTAGAGACGTGAAATAAAAAGCCATTGACAGATAATTAATCAACGTTTTTGAAAATGTAAAAAAGTGGCGACCTACACTGAAAAAATTTTTGGGTATCAACACAAGAAAAAGAAAATTTGTCGGTTTTGGTAGTTCCCGTTATAGCGCCACCTTAAAACTTTTACACCAATTACCTCCAAGCCTAACGCTAATTACCTGAAAGTTTAAAAAAAATCGAAGATATGCTTCTTTAAGAAAAATTAAAAAATTTACACCTATATACAAATAAGTTCAACAGTAAAGAGTTTATCGTGTCGAGACCAAAAAATCTTAAAGGATATGATGGTACTATAAAAACATTATCTGGTTTTGATGCCGTTTTTTTGTATTGCGCTTATAAGTTTAATATTTCGAAAGAATTTAAGATTTTTTAATCTCGTAAACCATTTCGAATTTCTCTTTCATGTCTTCAGCGAAGATGTAGCTTAGGCTAAAATTAACAATCCGTAAGAACAAACCAACTTAATTGGATTACTCCTTCACATAGTTGTAGGCCTAAATCTTTAAAATTGTCCTTTAACCTCATAAAACTGAATTTTTGTTTTGTAGTTATTGCAGTTTCCGTCGATTTCTTCAATTAAAATACATAAAAACATAAAATTAAAACAAAAAAATTAAACTTTTAACTTTTTCACAAAAATTTTAATTTTTTTCGATATATTATTAAATAAAATATATCTTTACGCGTATCTTAAGCGTATCTTTACGCTTCTTTAAGAAAATAAAAAGACTAATCCCACGAGAATGATTATTTTTTTCTTCAGAAAAAGCGCCTCATCGCTCGCCCTTTCTCTCGGTTTCGCTACCGTTTTCCAAATTCCCAAAATTAAAAATAAAAAAAATTATTGCGTTTCTGTAATTTAAACAAAATAAATGTTTTACTGGTAAATTAGACATTTCAAATTAAAACATTTTTCAACTTTGATTTGGATAAATTAATAAACCTTTTAAAGCGTCTCGTCAAAATTAACCAAATTTCTACTAAGATAAAATAAAATTTCTGTTTCACATTGCAATGGCCAGAAAATAGCAATTTTGAAAATTAACAGAGAATTGGAACTGAATAAGAGAATGATGCAAAATTCGTAGCATTTTGATTATTTGATATTATTGGGTATTTTTAGTTAGTTAATTGTATAAAGAAATAATGCGGAATAAATAAAAAATAATATGTATTCCAGTTGTAGTTACTCGTATGAATGCGGAAAACGAAATGAAAATTTGTTTAGGTTGTCCCAGCTCCAGGAATTGACATTTACAATTTAATAAAGCAGGGCCTACTTAAAAATAAATGTTATATGATTTTATTTTTATATAAATACAAATTACACAGGGCAACAAAATGACCAACTTTGTGAGGTGCAGCCTTGTTAATAAAAAATTATGATTCATTTATGTGCACTGAACACAACTGCATCTTTGGTTTTGTTCCATCAGCTCTTGTTTCCACGATATGACGGAAAAACGGATTTCTAGTAAATTTTACCCTCTCGAATTTCTTGTGGTCACAATAGGCATGAATTTCTGAATTTATCTAGCCTATTCGACCAAGCACATATCAATGCTTCTGTAAACGAGAAGGCAAAGCTAACTTCGACTGTGCCGAAGTTTTAATACATTTGAAAAACTTTACTCCAACTGATTTAACCGGTAAAATATATATGGAATATAGATACCGTATATTTAAAATTTTTAAATCATTGATAATAAAAACTTGATACCATAAAAAAAACTTTTCTTAGTAAAACACATTTTCCGACCGATCGGTCCTATGGCAGCTATATGCTATAGTCATCCGATTTTGATAAATTTTTTCAAAGTTATGTGGAAGCATATAAAGCTAATATATACCAAGATTGGGGACGCTACGACAAAAAACAAAAAAGTTTTTCTCACTAGAACTTGTTTTTTGACCGACCGTTTATATGGCAGCTATATGCTATAGTCATCCGATTTTGATCAATTTTTCCAAAATTGCGAGGAAACATATAAAACAAATATATACTACGATTGGAGACGTTACGATGGAAATCCGTACCATAAGGATATAAAGTTTTCTTCTGAAATGAAAGAAGACAAACAGTTACCTTTTCTTGACTCCATTCTTTAGAGAGTGGACAACAAATGAAAATTGAAATGGTATCAAGTGGTAATTTAGCTTAAGCCGGGTATCCAGCAACGCGAAAAAAAAATTCTTTGCAAACTTCATATAAAAACAAGTAAGAAAATCGTTCAAGCCCGACTGTAATATACTCTGTACCTGTTTGTACGAAACTAATGACTTTAAAGTGTGAGGTTTTTTCAAAATCTGGGGGTGGCAACTCTTTCGACTATCGTTCATCTGGTTGAAAAACGATGTATGGGGGCTCGATAAGTAATGATGAGTAGAATTACCCTAGTACATAACTCGTAAAATTATAAAATTTGTATATAATTTCCTATTAACATAAACGTATCTATATTAGTTACGCGGGAATCACGCGTGATTTCTGACCGCAGGCCATCTCAATTACATCGCTCCTCTCATAGCAAGGTCCAATTGGGAAATTACCAGTTAGCTATTGCTCTCTCTTTCTCGTAAGTTCTACCAATCGCTACGGTGTTGTTGTTGTCGTTGGTTTTTATTTACTTTTACGTATAGCTCTAATATCGTTCATCTGATCGAAAAACGATGAAAGGCGGGTCGATTCAAAATAAGTAGTAGAATATATGTCTAGAATGTTCGAACTATCTATCTTGAAAATTGTGGGAGTTATTTCGTTTTTTTTAATTTGCGGGCAGGGGGCGTCGCAAAAATTAAAACTAAACTTGATCTGCCTGCAACAATAAGAAATATATGATCCATACACCTTAAACCTCTATCTCTTACCATCTCTGAGATCTCTTCGTTCATACGGACAGACAGACGGACAGACGGACATGGCTATATCGACTCGGCTGTTGATGCTGATCAAGAATATATACTTTATAGGGTCGGAGATGCCTCCTTCTGGCTGTTACATACATTTGCACAAACCCAATATACTCTGTGTACCTTCGGTACAGAGTATAAAAACTGTGGCAGGAAATTTTTTGGTTACCTTTTCCTTTTTTAATTTGATATTTTTATAATTGCTGCACACCAGCAAATTCATCTTGCCAAAATACTTGGCTTTACAGTTGACAAAGTTCTTAATATTATTTTGAATATATTAGGGGTAATCCTTTGGGGTACCCGACCACGAATGGCTTTAATTGGCTATCACTAGAGGGCCGGGTATTTTTTGTGCTACGTCGTTTTATGGTTTGGCCCAGGCCCGTAATAAGCCCGGATCGGATTTCAAAGATTGACCTGGGCCTGGTTACAAAAATAAACCATACCCGGCCCGTGCCCACATCTACATACTTCCTACTTTCGATATTATCTAGAGGCTTACGGCTTTCTATGGCTTTTTTCCAAGCAACAATGTGTGGACAATGTGTGGACAATGTGGCTGAAGAGGCCATATCTGTCTACGATTTCTGATGCTACATCCTCCTACAAAGGCTGCACATATGTGGGATCCAGTCGGTAGGCCGAATTTAGCATTTCGTTCTTAATTTTAATTTATTTAAATTTAAGCGCCTTATACGCTGCTTACATCAGCCGCATCATTGAATTTTTCCGTTAAACGGAAGGTACGGTGTTTTATACGCTGTTTAGACCGGCCGCATCATTGAAATTTTCCGTTAAACGGAAGGTGCGGAATTGTTTCCCATAAGAAACCTGTGGATAGAAGAAGAGCCGCATGTTTAATGATGCGGCAATGATGCGGAAAGAGTGACCGTATATTGATTAGTATCGAGTATTGTTTCACAGCGTCGATAGCGAGCAGCTGATTCTGCCATCGAATTTCGATAAGCAACAACAACATAATTGGACCGCGTAGTTTAAAAAAATAAATTATCCGCATAAACAAGCTCTATTTTTATTTTGGTGAACGCAGTGCCGTTGCCAAATACACCGCGTGCCACATTTAAAATATTATCGCTCATAATTGTCTCTATTTCAATAAATTACATTTGTTCTCTTCTTCTTACTAATTAGGTTTGTTTACGTTTGGCATGGCGAACAGCTGTTTCAATGATTCGGCTGCGGTCTAAACGCCTGCATCATTTTTTCGCATCTTCGACAATGATGCGCCCTGTGTAACTCCGGTATAAAGATGCGACAATGGTGTGGAAAGAGTGACCGTATATTGATTAGTATCGAGTATTTTTTCACGGCATCGATTGCGAACAGATGATTTTTACATCGAATTTCGATAAGCAACTACAACATAATTGGAACGCGTAATTTAAAAAAATAAATGATCCGCAAAAGCAAGCTTTATTTTCATTTTGGTGAACGCAGTGTCATTGACAAATACAACGCGTGCAACATCTCTCTATATATAAAAGAATTTGTCCTGACTGACTGACTGACTCACTGATTCACTGATTCACTGATTTACTGATTCACTGATTGGCAATCAACGTAGAGCCTGAACGGTAAGAGATAGAAAGCTGACATTTTCACAGAAGTTTCCTTATGAGTTGAAAGTGAGCACTAAGCCGGGGTTTTGGAAAATTCCATCCCTAAGGGGTGGAAAACTCCCGGAAAAGCTAATATGGGGAAAATTTTGCTTTTCATCCGATTGACTTGAAATTTGGTTTGTAAGTAAAGTAAGCGAAATAATTGGACACCTGTTTCCCAGATTTCGGAAAATCCGCCCACAAGGAAAATGGCCGGAAAATTCTTCATGGAAAAAACTATTTTTCATCCGATTGACTTCAAACTCGGTTTGTGAGGATGGTAAGCAGAATAATTAGACTTGAGATTTTCCGAAGATGGAAAATCTGCCCGAAAAGTCGGGAAATTCCCGGAAAATTCCATATGGAAAAAACTATTTTTCATCCGTTTGGCTTCAAACTCGGTTTGTAAGGGTAGTATGCTAAGTAATTGCACATGAGATTTTCAAATGTTGGAAAATCCGCCCACAAAGAAAATACCCGGAAAATTCTATATGAAAAACTATTTTTGATCCGATTGACTTCAAACTCGGTTTGTAAGGATAGTATGTAAAATAATTAGACATAAGATTTTCCGATGTTGGAAAATGCGCCCGAAAAGTCGGGAAATTCCCGGAAAATTCCATATGGAAAAAACTGTTTTTCATCCGATTGGCTTCAAATTCGGTTTGTAAGGATAGTATGCTAAATAATTAGACATGTGATTTTTCGATTGTGGAAAATCCACCCACAAGGAAAATAGCCGGAAAATTCTTCATGGAAAAAACTATTTTTCATCCGATTGACTTCAAACTCGGTTTGTGGGGATGGTAAGCAAAATAATTAGACATAAGATTTTCCGATGTTTAAAAATGCGCCCGAAAAGTCGGGAAATTCCCGGAAAATTCCATATGGAAAAAACTATTTTTCATCCGTTTGGCTTCAAACTCGGTTTGTAAGGGTAGTTTGCTAAATAATTAGGCATGTGATTTTTTGTTGGTGGAAAATCCACCCACAAAGAAAATGGCCGGAAAATTCTATTTGGAAAACCCTATTTTTCATCCGATTGACTTCAAACTCGGTTTGTAAGGATAGTATGCAAAATAATTAGACTTGAGATTTTCCAATGTTAGAAAATCCGCACGAAAAGTCGGAAAATTCTATATGGTAAAACCTATTTTTAATCCTTCAAAATCGGTTTGTGAACACATTATAGAAAATAATTATACATTTGATTTCTCGGTGGTAGAATTTCTGCCCACAGGCAAGAATAATGGTGGGCGTATTTCGGTTCAGTGACAATGGCTATTTGTGACCCGATCTGAATAAAATTCGTTTTGTAAGATCTAGGGTCAGAATAAATGGAAACACGTGTTTTTTTATTTCGGGAAGTTCACTGCAAAGGTCGGATTATGGGTGCGGGGGTGGGTTTTTAGCCGATATGTATTCAATTTGGTTTGAAAGCTCTATGGGCCAATTAAATAGGATAAAGTTTTTAGCTTTGCGCTTACTCACCCTCAAGGTCGGATAATGGGTGACGAGGGTGGTTTTAGCGTTTGTACGCTTAACGGGCCAAGTAGGTGGAAAATAATTTTCTCATTTCTGATGGTCGGAAAATGGGGGCGGGGGTGGTATCATTACCAACGTTTTTTTCATTATTTTGGCGGCTATACTGATGGTGGCGAAGCGAAGCGCGCCGGGTTATATGCTAGTTTAACATATTAACGCTCATAATTGTCTCTATTTCAATAAATTACATTTGTTCTCTTCTTCTTACTAATTCGGGTTGTTTACGTTTGGCATGGCGAACAGCTGTTTCAATGATGCGGCTGCGGTCTAAACGCCTGTATCATATTTTCGCATCTTCGACAATGATGCGCCCTGTGTAACTCCGGTATTACAAAACACAGCAGATTAATAAGTGTGACCTTGCACCGTTTAGGTCTTTTTTGCCTTTCTTGGTCTTTTTACCGTTTCTGGTCACACTGTTTTAGTTAGGTTTCACACACTTTTAATAAATATTAAATTCCTAACAGGAATTTTCCGCAGTGGTGAATACTAGCCTTTACTTCAACATATATTACGTCAAGGTGGAACGTAAGTCTAGTGTGGCCAGATTTATTAAGAAATTACGCCAAATCTGTAATTTTCTGGTATTTTTCAATTACCAGAGCGTTGGTCACACCACTCGATTGCTGTAAGCATCTTCTCGTCAAGCCTCTTCATAATCGAACTAACATAGACTCCCTGTTTGCTCAGCAAAGGCAGAATTTCTCTCTTTTTGAACGGTACGAGTTCGACATGAACGGTATGTGTATGATGTGGCCTACTAATTTGTACTGAAAATTAAGGCAACAGCTGTTCGCAACCTCAGTTCGACGCAATTTTTTCTGTCAAACCATCGAACGTCAGCGTTTTTCTCTCTCAAACAATCGAACGTCAGCGTCGCAACCAAAAAAGCAGCGCAAACGTTCAGTCTAGATATCTCTAGTCTGTGGCCTCAGTAACTCTAGTATCTCTAGTCTGTGACTTAGTAACTTAGCAAAAGTTGCCACAAAAACAATTTTGATATGCTACACGACTAGCAAATGCAAAGTCAGCAATTCATTTTGCATAATCCAACTTTGCCACGATTACTTTCAATACTTTTGCGAATTTAAAGCTGTGTATGATTTAGTCAAATTTTTGTAGATTTTTACTATATTTTTTAAAGTAATTTAAGCCCTTGTTAAAACGAGCATTTACTATTGTACCGCACCAATGTGATCACAGACTTTGGCGTATGCGTGAGCGTCACTGGAAGATTTGGCTCCATCTTCCTGAGCTCCGCATACTGCCAATTCAACACCCCACTGGAGCCGTACCTATTGTACTTAGATGCAGTGCTGCTGCTGGGCAGCAGCACCCCTGTCATCTTTGGCCTTGACGCGAACGCAGTATCCCCAATGTGGTTCAGCAAGCTTTCCGAGCATGCTCGGGGGCACATGAACTACACACGGGGTGAGCTGCTGTCTGAGTGGTTACTTGGAAGCCGAGCCAGTGTACTGAATGAGGCCAGTGAAGTCTACACGTTCGACAGTCGCAGAGCACAAAGCGATATCGACGTTACGATCGTCAACGAAGCAGCGTCTATGTGGGCTACATACGACTGGAGAGTGGACGAGTGGGACCTGAGCGACCACAACATTATTACTGTTGTGGTGACGCGTGACCCATCAGACACAGTTGAGAGCTTTGCTCCTGTGCCGTCCTGGAACGTCTCAAATGCTCGTTGGCGATCGTTCGGTGAGGAAGCGATTCGTCTGGCAGCCGAACTGCCTGAGGACCTTGCGGAGACGCCATTGGATGACCAAGTGTCTGCAGTGCGCTCGCTCGTACACCAGGTGTGCGACCAAGTGCTGGGACGCAGACCGCCGAGAGCTAGACGGAGAGTAGTTTGGTGGACCGCCGAACTAAGCTCCAAGCGCCAAGAGGTCAGGAGACTGAGGCGTCTGCTCCAGGATGCCCGTCGTCGCGATAGCGATGAGGCCGAGCAACTTGTTTCTGCACTGAGGAGTTCCTCTGGGCAGTACAAGAAGCTCATCCTGAAGGCGAAGGAGGAAAATTGGCGTCGCTTCGTGGGAGACCATCGAGATGATCCATGGGGGCACGTCTACAGAATATGCCGGGGACGAAAGAAGACTACCGAGTTTGGTTGCCTTCGTTCGGATGGCGAGCAAGTCGTAACATGGCACGACTGTGCGAGTGTGCTCCTCCGCAACTTTTTCCCTGTTGCGGAGTCGAATGCGCAAATCGCCATCCCGAACGACGCACCACCAACCCTCGAAGCCTTCGAGGTGGATGTTTGTGTCGCCAGGTTGAAGAGCAGGCGCTCGCCTGGCATGGACGGCATCACAGGTACGATCTTCAAGGCTCTGTGGCGTGCGATCCCGCAGCACTTGTTAGCGTTGTTTTCCCGCTGCGTAGACCAAGGATACTTCCCCACTGAGTGGAAGCGCCCTAGAGTAGTGGCACTACTCAAGGGGCCCGATAAGGACAGGAGCGATCCTGCCTCTTATCGTGGCATATGTCTACTGCCAGTTTTCGGCAAGGTGCTAGAGGCGATCATGGTCAATCGGATGAAGGAGATTCTTCAGGATGGCTGCAGATGGCAATTTGGGTTCCGCCCAGGTCGCTGTGTGGAGGATGCTTGGAGGCACGTCGTGAGCAGTGTCGCCGCCAGCCCGGCCCGATACGTGCTCGGAATCTTCGTGGACTTCAAGGGTGCCTTCGACCACGTGGAGTGGAGTGCTGCACTGCGCCGACTCATCGATTCCGGCTGCCGAGAAGCCAGCTTGTGGAGAAGCTTCTTCTCTGGCAGGAGCGCAAGTATCGTCAGCAGGTATGGAGAAGTCACTGTCCCGGTGACAAGAGGTTGCCCACAGGGGTCCGTCAGTGGTCCATTCATATGGAACCTAGTGATGGACTCACTTCTTCAGCGTCTAGAAGCACATTGTGTTTTTAGCGCGTATGCAGACGACTTGCTGCTTTTCACCGAGGGAAATTCCCGAGCTGAACTGGAGACGAAAGGAGCGCAGTTGATGTCCATCGTAGGCGCATGGGGAGTAGAAGTCGGTGTAACCGTTTCTACCAGCAAGACGGCAGTCATGTTGCTGAAAGGTGCATTATCACCGAATAGGCGGCCATTGGTACGGTTTGCTGGAGCAAGCCTACCATATGTTGACAAATACCGGTACCTTGGCATCACAGCCGGCGAGCGGTTGAGTTTTCTCCCGCATATCACGTCTTTACGTGATAGGCTGGCTGGAGTCGTTGGCGCTTTGGCACGCGTACTGCGGGTCGATTGGGGTGCCAGTCCCCGCGACAAGCGGACCATATATGCCGGACTCATGGTGCCTTGCGCACTGTTTGGTGCCTCGGTTTGGCATGATGTGACGAGACGACATGTCGTCGCCAGGAGGCGGCTCATGTCATGTCAGAGGCTGATCCTGCTTGGATGCTTACCGGTATGCCGAACAGTGTCCACTGTGGCACTGCAGGTGCTTGCTGGTGCTCCCCCGTTTGACCTGACAGCCACGCGCTTGGCTCTCAGGTTCAAACTGAAGCGTGCCTACCCGCTGGAGGATAGCGATTGGCTGTACGGTGACGACCTGACGAGTCTGAACTGGTTGCAAAGGATGGCGCGGCTGGACGAATGCTTACTGCGCGAGTGGCAGCGCAGATGGGATGATGGTGCCGATCACGGACGAGTGACCCACCAATTTCTCCCGAATGTAAGATTCGTCTTCAGCGAGCGTAATTTTGGATTTACGCTACGCGCCGGTTTCCTGCTGACTGGCCACGGATCGCTAAATGCATTTCTGCATGAGAGGCGTCTGAGCGATACTCCCGCATGCTCATGCGGTGCAGCGCTCGAGGACTGGCGACACGTTTTATGTGTTTGCCCCCTCTATGCGGATTTGCGAGACCTCGATGGACTTGGAATACGGCACGAAAATGGCGACTGGATTGTGTCTGGAGTGGCAGAGACACAGGAGAGGATGAGGCTGCTGGAGGTGTTTGCTGAGGCGGTGTTTGCGAGACGGCGACATTTGTTGGATCCCCTGCGGGTGAGTGGGCTGCCAGTCCCGGGCTAGGCCGAAACTGGCAAAATCCTCCTGGTGCTCCCTGTTCCGGGCCTGTCGGGGCCAAAAGGGGAGGGCCCACCGAGCCTATCGGTACCACGGGTTGAGCAGTTTCCAAGGCTGCTCATTGAGGTCGGCCCCCTTGTGGGAGTATCGTGGTGGCTGTGGTTGACACCCAAATCGCGGGTAGAGTCTCAGTTGAGGCTCGACGTGGAGTTGCGTATCAACCGGGTGCTGTGACCCATAGATCAGCAGAGGTTTTAGATAAACCTCGCCCCTCACCAAGGGGGAGTGTTATGCCCGACAAGCATTCATTCAAATTGGTACCTAGGGACTTCTGTCTCCTAGGGGCGCTAGTCTGGCGTCACAAATCCAGGCTCCTCGCACTATATGCACATTTATGTGCATATTCGGGTGCCGTGGTTTTAATCCTACATTTGGAAGATGCCACGTAAAACAAAACATGAGCGATCAGTTTAGTTCTGTACCGCACCAACGAAGTTAGATTTACCTTCTCGTCTTACATTTAATTAATTATTATTATTATGGTGTCAAGACAAAAGAAGGGTAAAGTAACATTGTTTGCAGCAATATTTCTTCAGCTGTTCAAAGTAAAATATGGTCCACATAGGTTAACATAGGTTCAATTCATGTGCTGTTAGACGCAACAGTACTTCTCAGCTCCGAATGGGCACAAGGGAAAGGGTGAAGGAATCATTACTTCTGCTTCTTCTTTCCACAAATTTTGTACTAAACTTCGGGTTACTTTACTTTGGAGATCTAAAATACAAAACAGACACTGAAAATTATGCACATATATGAGAGTGCAACACTCAAAATTTGCCCCGTATTAGATCCATAAATTATGAATCTTGAGACTTATGTAAGCATTACCTCATACCCAGTTTTTTTTAAATTAAGCCTAGGTTCGCGTTCTACGGGTACTTTTGTAGTAGCAACACACAGTAACAACAGTTTAAACTGAAATGTAAATAATTCAAGATAAAATTCTACGAAATTCAGAATATACGAACAGGGTCATTGGGAACTCAATAACTAAAATGCACTTAAATCGAACAATTGGTTAAGGTACCGCCAGAGAAGGTCAAACCTAAATTCTTGAATATGTTCAAAAGCGCACGGTAGATTTTGAAAAGAATCAAATATTTTGATGGTGTAATAACATGTTCCAAAGACATGGTACTAGCCAGCCAAAAAACCGTGAAGTAAACTATAACTGTTTTAAAAATTTTTTAAGGAAACTCAAATTATGTATTTTATTTTATTTAAAACGTTTAAACGAAAAAATGAAAAGACCACCGATCTGTGCCCAAATAGCAATTATTTTGTGTTATATATGTGGACTTTTTATGCCAGCGAAGAAGGTTCCTCTGGTTCGTGCACAGAGGAATTCCGGACTCAAAATAATTGACGAAGATGAAGAGATGAATTTGGCCCCACAATTTACAGATAATTTCGAATCATGTGAATCATTGGAGTGCGGCTCAGTTGAGATGCCGATTTCAATGACTTAATTCGGGATGCAGGGATGTCCAAAATCACAGCAGAAATTGTTGCCTCACGCTTAAAGTAACGTTCCATTACTTTATAAATTAATAATATAATTGATAAAGATTTGAAGATTACATCAATTTGCAAACGAGCTTTTACAGAGCCATTTAACAACGATTTCGCTATGCATCAAAATGAGGATGACAAATTAAAGCTGCACAGATATTGACGCCTTATTTAAAAAATATCGTTCATTCTCATATACCGCAGGAGTGGCGCCTATTTATAGATGCATCTACCCAAAGTTTAAGGGCTGTTTTATTAAATATTGGAAATAAATATACGCAACTAATTTTTTTTTTTTTTTCTCATTATGTCTTTTCGAGGCTCCAGCAGCAAATCACTGCCCAAGATATGCAGTGAGCATGAGGCATTTGGCAGCGGCTCGCACCGCCCTCCAGACTGGCATTCACTGCTGGCCGAAGCACTGATTGGACAGGGTTATATTTATTATGATTACATCCACACAAAAAATAGCGAATTGGGTTTTCTGCTACCAATGGTCACGCTCAAGGGCTGCGACTGGCTTGATAGTGTGGGCAAAAAGTCAAGCATTCTGCTGGAACCAACAACTACAATGCTGAAATTTCAGAAAAAGCTTAGCATGGAACAGCAGGCGCAGAAGGATGTTGACTGGGGATCGAGCTTTGAAGAGGAAGATCTTTTTGAATTAGATAAACTGATTGAGCCTCAACAGAATGCACAGTGTGGGGAATTGAAATATCTTCTTTCCGATTGCCAAAAGTTATTAGACGAGAAAATGGATCCAGCTGAGCTCTCCAAAAAGGCTTTTAAAAGAGTGTACGAGTTTTTGGAAAAAAGCCCCGAATCAGGTAACAAAGCAAAGATCGCAAAGAAATGACTGGAACTTAGTTTTAAAGGATTAACTTAGTATAGCCTACAAATATCTGTTTACGCTGTGAAAAACTATGAACAAATTGTGACGAAGTTGAAAGCATGTGTTTAGAATTCATCTCAATATTAATATATTGTTTTTTATTTGAATATGAATCAAATGTTAAAATATCAAAGAAAAGTTTATTGTTTGCTTAGATTAGAAAATAAAAATAAATGCCCGAATTGTGATGGCAGAAGTATTTAGACAAGTCTTTAAAATAAAGTAAAAGGTCAAAACGTTATTTTTGTGATGTGTGTTCTCGGAGGGAACCTTTGTAAATTTGGTTTGACGCGGTTCAGGCGAAAGAACTAAAAAATTATCCAACTCCAACTGCATTAACATTTTTTTCCCTAAACATATGAAAATATGAAATTAATTCTTAAATAAATCAACTTACAGCACTTTTAATGGATGATATGTTGCAACCTTAAAATAGTTGCTATATTGACTGGACTAGAAAAAGGATTTTTAAAACACCAATGTTTTTTATGCTTATTATGGGCTGTAGAAAATATATACTCCATTACACGGACTACAAGTGGAACCCTCGAGTGACATTCCAGTTGGGTCAACACAGCATAGATCACCTACCCTTAGTTTTTTAATTATTTTGCCCCCTTTACTTATAAAGCTGGGCCTCATCCGGAATTATGTGCGTGCGTTAAATGAAGACAGTGAAGCATTTTCAATAATTAAGAAAATGTTTCCCAGACTTAGCTCTTCTGAAAAAACGGCCGGAGTTTTTAAATATATTTAGTCACTTACATGACCACAACAATTAGTTCATAACTCCACAGCTGACAAAGCGGACGCTATGCTTCGTCTAAGTACAAATAAGATATCATGTTAAAATAACCCTTATAATGTTCAAAATTTGGTTATTTTTTTGTTGTCATATTGTAACAGCCCTGAAGACAAATCCCGACGGGGTTTAAAATATATTGGAAAAGAAAAAGCTTTCACCGGAGTTCCGTTGCACGGGTTCGAACATAAATGTATCAATTAATAAGGTTTAAGGTTTTTCTGCTAAGGTTTTGCTTCGAACCTTGGTTCATCCCAAGTTTTCACAAATTTTCATAGAAAAGGAAGGTTAACGAATCTACAAGAAATACACCATTTGAGCTAATGTTTGGAATTAAAATGAAGAATACGAGGTGGAAGAAATTGTTGAATTTCTAAAGAAAAAAGTCAGATTTAAAGTTGTCCTAAGAGTACCCTGAAAAATGATTCAAATTTGTGGCAAGAGTGAGTGCAACGAGTAATAAACTTCACGGTTAACGAATCCAACAAGAAGACAAGAAGAAGATGAAAAGTTCGATGTTGAATTCCTTGAAAGGAAGATGCGTAACAGTTTCAATGAAGACAGCAAAAAACTACGACAGGACAATATTCAGAAAGTAGGCAGGGATTCGAAAGATGTTTAAGATCCAGAACAAAAGAAATCAAAAACCCAGAAAGACACTAATAGGATACAGATTGATTCCGAAAAACTAACAAAGAATCAAAAATAGACAAAAAATCAAAAATCAAAAAATCAATTGCAAAACTAATGTAATTTAGAGTCGGGGGGAAGAGCCATCTCAAAGGAAGCTGATACAAAATATAGTAATAAATAAAAATTAAAAAAATACAAATTGAGAAAGCTCAAAACAATTACAAAGAAAATCATATTTATCCAGCACAGACTGATTGAACTTGTCATAGCATGATTTTTCGTTAAGCAGCTGACAACACAGTGTGACCGTATATGAGTTGGTGATATTTTGATGTTGCTGTTTAATTCCACTGAGCAGAGTATAGCTGGTCTGAATTACTTAGATTAACTTTAAACTAAATATAAATGGCAACAAAACACAGCTGGGAACTAGTGTGACCGTTTGAGATTTCGTGGTTTTCTGCTCTAAACGGTGGTATACTGGAAATTTAGGTTAACGGAATTTAGCTGGTCTAAGTACTAAGCTAAAGGGCAAAATGTATAAGGTGAAGGAATTATTACTTCGGCTTCTACTTCCACAAATTTTGTATGAAACTTTTGCTTACGTCGCAGGTTTTACGAAGACGGGCACAATCTTTGTAAATCTCCAATTACAGCGAGAAAATTATATATTTTAATTGTTCTTATAATATATAATATAAAATATGTTGGTTTTTAATTCGCTAGCAGTGCTAACTACTTGTACTGGGGTAGCGAATATTTCTGTATTTTTATCGCTTAAGAAGACAGTTTCTTGGGGTGCAAATGTACCCCAGGACGGGTACAGCATTTTTTTTTTTGTAAATATTTTGTGTTACTGCATCATAAATTTAGAATGTAAACACAATGCTGTCAGTACTATGACAACGCCCAGACTAATAGGGAAGGTCGTATGGCAATTGGTACTGTAAAGTTTGAAGGCAACAGACCCAGAAGAAGAAGAAGAATTAAAATGCAAGTAAGAGTGTTGCAGTCGAGTGTGCCCTAAATATATATTTTAAAATTATTCACTCGAACACTCCATGTCTATTTTGTCAAACTTTACTAGTAACATAATTGTACAAATACAGTTATTTTGTTATAAAGATACAAAGAATCAACATCAAAATTATTATTCTTGCTGTAAAGCGAGTCTTAATTTTAGGAAAGAAAATCAGGGAAAAATCATTAATAGATGGTTATTTAGACACGAACTAAATCTTAAATATGGCAATCAAATTCGGGTTATGTATTTCTTGTCATTAGTTGGGCATGTCGCAAGCAATTCTGTGTGGCAGTATCGTCAACAGAGGCTAAAAAATTTTTCCGCCATAGCTGTCAGTTATGTCAAATAATG
Organism: Lordiphosa mommai; assembly: GCA_018904225.1. Taxonomy (NCBI): domain Eukaryota; kingdom Metazoa; phylum Arthropoda; class Insecta; order Diptera; family Drosophilidae; genus Lordiphosa; species Lordiphosa mommai. The sequence goes on along the minus strand of JAEIFT010000032.1, from coordinate 1,143,669 downwards.
ACTCAATATTTTGGTTTATGCTTACTTGGTTTTTTTATACCCTTGCAGAGGGTATATTAAAATTGTCACGTTGTTTGTAACGCAGTGAAGGAAGCATTTCCAACCACATAAAGTATATATATTCTTGATCAGCATGACGAGCTGAGTTCATTTCCATCTGTTCGTCTGTCCGTCCGTCCGTCCGTCCGTCTGTTTCTATGCTATCTCCTCCCTCAGTTTTGAAGCTATCTTGACCAAACTTTGCAAAAAGTCTTTAAATACAAATTCGCTGCACATTTGTCGGAATCGGCCGGATCGGATGACTTTATCATATAGCTGCCATGGGAACGATCGGTCCAAAAACTAATTCAAGTGGGAAAAACTTTTTTGTTTTCCATCGCAGCGTCACCAATCGTGGTATATATTAGTTTCATATACTTCCACATAATTCGGGAAAAATTTATCAAAATCGGATGACTATAGCATATAGCTGCCATGGGAACGATCGGTCCAAAAACTAATTCAAGTGGGAAAAACTTTTTTGTTTTCCATCGTAGCATCACCAATCGTGGTATATATTAATTTTATATGATTTCACACAATTCTAGAAAAATTTATCAAAATCGGATGACTTATATGCTATACTATATATACTATAGTTCCCAAATGAACAGCGTTCACGTTAACATCGAGAACATCGGAGAACGCGCGTTGCACTCCATTTAAAAAAAAATGCGGTTGGTCGTCGAGGTGGAAATGAGTCGCGTTGACTTTGAACGCTGGTTCTGCCAACTTGTTTTTATATGAATATCGATAAGAATAAACATTTTAAGTTGCTTTAGTTCTTATCGTCAGAAAAATAACAACAACACCAGCTGGCACAATAAAAAATTAATAAATAAAAGTTTTAAATGAAAAATGAAGATTAATTGTTTTTATTTTGTTGATTTTTTTATGTACTAGCTATATATTACATTTATTCATGTTTTCTTTGACAAAGTTCTAAAATATTTTCCATATGACATATCGGTTTTAAAACTTAAAAAAAAATTGGATAAAACCATTGTCATATCTAAAAAAAAAAAAGGAATGATGCAGTACGATTTCCAGGGTCCGAGTTAGTGGAAACCAGATCAAGTTGGGCATGCCTTTTATATTTTTTGGAAAAAATAACTATCAAAGTGTTATTAACATCTTCCAAGTTGGCTATTTAATGCAGTATCCAATTGAGATTGAGAGAAGCTCGGCTTGGCCCCAATGTTGAAGGAAATGGCTTTTTGTTGTTAGATAGAGATCATAAGAGCATCCACGGATTTCCCTTTAGCGAGAGAGAGAGAATGATTGGAGGCCTAGTTTTAAAGTGGGATGACGATGCTGTCATTCTTTACCAGCCCAGGCACTAGCTAGACTAAAATATAAAAATATCTGCATACTAAATAAATTGTTTCCAGCTTACAAATGATCCAAGAACGCAACGCTAGTCACAGCACACTCGTTCATCATATTGCAAAACATTTTAATACAACTGTGAATGAATGTCATTCAAATTCATTTTGATTTCGTGTGCAAATGTAACCAAAAAGACCGAACGTGAACGTGGACGCTGAACGTAGTAGAAACACATTCCGGAATTTATCGATAAATCGTGATATCGATGACATACCGCTTAGTGTTGGAAAACTGCATTTCACATTAACTCTTTAGCCCGATACTTTTGTAAATAAACCAGAGTGACCATTTCTGATTCAGTTAGTATTGAATGACTTTTTGCTGTTGCCTGATCTCCCTACATGCTCAGAGGCCGCTCTGAGAATTATAAAACAATTCGCGCTGCGTGAATCGGCGTTCAGTTTCTGAATACCCAGCTTTTAAATTTTTGGCTGGTGTGACTGAGTCCATATTTCTCGTTCAAATTAAAGTATTTACTTTTCTTGAAATTTAGGCCTAGGTAAGGAAAAAAGTCTAGAATTTATGTCTAGGTATGTTCCGAAGTACAAATACCTTGATAATTCCTAACACTGGTTCTGAACTGTTTGAGGTACTCTAGAGAGTACGATACATTAATATAAAGCTGCATAAGGAAACTGTCAAAAATGAATGAAAAATTAAAGCCATATCAAGTGCTGCGTAAATTATTGCTAAATTATGAGGCCTTGTTTCGTTTTCCTAGGAATCCAGTCTTGCAAGAAAAATTACACAAATGTACTGGAAAAACATATCCTTTGCAGTCATGCCCGAAGATAATGACGATGATGATCTTTAAACAGCAGCAGAACCAATAATTTGTTCATCTTCAACAATTTCAAATAATTTATATTTTATCTTTGACCAAAAAGCAATACGTGGAGAACATCAATGAATTGCTAGATATGGAATTTGATGCGTTGGAGAATTTTGCTAAATACATTTGCCACTTGAGCAACAAATGAGCCACCTGGGTCGACCAAATGGCTTTTTAAATAAAAATTGCAAAGTTGGATACAATACTTAGATCCATTAATGAAAAACTTCCTTTTAATTTCCACTTACTCTTTAAGATTCTACTCGAACCAAATAGCTGCACCGAATTCGGAAGATGATTAAGGCCCCCGATGAACAGAGAAGGGGGAAAAAAGACTCATAGCACAGAGAACTATTCTTAAATATTAGAAAACTACACCAGCTGGAGTTCAATCATAAAGGCCTTGGTACAAATAAAAATAAGCAAAGAAAATTAATCTCGGCTGGTCCAAAATCCAGAGGAATCACAAAAAGCCTTGGCAAGTAAAAAATAAAAACGAAGGAAAGGGAGTTAATTGTAACAGCCGTGGCAAGAAAAAATTATAAAGAAAAATTGAGAAAGCTCAAAATAATTGCAAACCAAATTCAAACTTAATTGGATGGTCTGTGCTTCAGCACAGCCCAGCACAGACTGAACAAAATTTGATGTGTATACATAAGACGCCTTGTCTTCAACTGGCAAAAGTCATCGATAACTTTTTTAAGTTGTGTAATCGATAATGTACTTATTAGAGATGTGCGACTAGGAAATCTAAAATGTATAAAAAGCAGCCCTGAAATTTCGACGCTTGAGTTTCGGTTCCACAACCGAAGTTCTAGTTCGGATTTTCAGATTACAGTATTAGGTCTGTTCCCATTTCCGAATTGATTTTAAAAGTAAAACGATTGCAATTCCGCATCGTTTTCATTTAGGTGTACATTATAAATGCTTTCAGCAGAGGTGGGCTGACACATTAATCGGTTCGATTCCTTTTCAGCAATCGTGATTGACAAATTTACCAATCGCAATCGGCAATCACTGCATTCAGCAATCATAGAACACAAATCACAAATCGTTCGCAATCGTTCGCTTTCGATGCCGGGAAAAAGTACTCGATACTAGTGAAAACATGGTCACTAAAGTGTCCCCCAATCGTATGAAAAATGTAACGTCATATTCTCACCCCCTTAAAAGTTGCATTTTGGTGTATAAATGACATAACAAAAGACAAAAGTACAAAAAAATTAGTTTTAGGGGTTGCGCAGTAGATTCAAAGTGTCTACTAACACCTTGCTCGATTATTTAATTTATATTATATATATATATACATTATCTCTGTTTAAATTATATGTAAATAATTAATTTTCCGCTGAGGCATTACTATAAATGCATTTAGCTATTTTCCGTTATCGCACCGGTTCTTGACGAGGACGCAGTTCAACACAAGTTTGGGCATTTAAAACAAGGTTGCAAACCTCCATAATATTAGATGAGGTTCGGTTCGAGCGTTCGAACCCGGGAGGAATCTTTAGGTTTCTGCAACCCCTGAATCCCAGGATTTAGTTCGAACCTTGGTTCACTTAAAAAAAAATAATATTTAGTTTTTATGACTTGTTTAAACCTTTCAATTAGTTTCAAGAAAAATAAATTATTAATTTTTAACAAAAAAATAATAACCTTCCGTTTGTTTCTATTCTCCTCCCTCAGTTTTAAAGCTATCTTGACCAAACTTTGGAAAATCCTTTAAATACAAATACGAATTTTCGGAACGCCGGATCGGATGACCATATATATATAGGAACGATCGGCCCAAAAACAATTCTAAGAAAAAAGGCTACAGACCTGGTATATAAGTTTATATTTCCACACAGTCCCGAAAAAATTCTCAAAATCGGATGACTATACATATACGCAACGATCGTTAAAAACTATTCTAAGAGAAATTTTTTGTTGTTATCAATGGTACCTTAAAAAACAATGTTAGCCCCTATTTTTACTATACAGCTTTAATTTTCAAATTTCGCAGAAATATTTCCAAAAAAAATTGTGACTTCATTTGGGTCCAAAAAGAATCCATTTTTGCCCGGTACTTTAATTTCTGTGTTTAACAGCCAGTCAAGTCAATATTAAACGGAATTAGGTAGTAATTTGTCACATGTTCGAAATTGAATTGAGAATTTTAAGTTACTTTAATTAAAAGTCCATTAGCATTAGATTCTATGGTGGGGGGGGATTTCTGTAAGACACACTCACACACAGCTGAGCATCTTCTGCCCCCCTCGCTCTCTCTCTCTCTTTTCTCTGGCTCTTTCCGATAATGTAGCACTTAATTAGGTTTTTAATTTTAAATGATGCCAACAAAAACTCGTTTGCCCCGCCAAACAACCAAAAATAAATTAAATAAATAAAGAGCGCTAAAACTTCACTCACGCTATCCGTTGGGCTCTCCTCATGCAGCGGCTCCTGGGCCTGCATTTGATGACGCAGACGTAATGCCTCCAAATCCAAGGCATTAATGCCCGAGGGCAACGAAATCGAATTGCGTCTCAGACCGGGGGCCAAGAAATGCTCTGACGGAGACGATGGAGGCGAAGCATCCGATTCCGGCTCGTGTTCATTGATGACACGCAAAAGTGGCAGCTCCACTTGACGACGTACGCCTAGGGACTGGGACTGCAACGGCGTGTCCTCATCATCCTCATCATCGGCATAGGGCAGGGTCGGATATGGATCATTATCACTGAGCGCCTGCGCGGCCCTTAAAGGCTTCGACTCGGCCATTTGCGGGGCACAAAATTTCACTACCAACGTTTCGCGTACGCGTTCGAATAGCGACTCGCGGCTAAAATCAAAAAATGAAATACAAAAAAAAAACTGTGGAAACCTTACTTTGACTCGGCCGAAGTTTTTATACCCTTTAATAACCCAGTTGCTATAATTTATATAAAATTATTTTTTTCTTACAATTTTTGATTGTGGAAACCAAGGCAGCATCCTTTTGATTTTGATAAAACTCGGCATTGAAAACCAAAAAGTTTTTCTCCAATTTTCAGACCAATCTGTTTTATGACAGATTTACTATATAGTCGTCAGACTTTTATCAAAACTTACAAAAACTTACTTACAAAAAAACAAATAAGTTTAGCCTTAGAACCGTCCTTGGGGTACAAATGTACCCTAAGAAACTTTTAACGCAAGATTTGAATATGCAATGTGTTATTGCTTATTCAATTCTTGATATATACCGTTTACTTAATTATTCTATCAATATAAAGCGTACAGTGAAAAAACTACATATTTTCAGACCGATCGAACAGATATATATAGTCATACGATTTTAATAAAACTTTCTAAAATTATGTGGAAACATATAAAAATATTGAAAAACAAGTTTAACCCTAGAACTGTCCTCGGGGTACAAATGTACCCCAAGAATATATACTATATACAATACTATATAATCTTCCGATTTATATTAAACTTTATAAAATTATGTGCAAACATATAAAAATATTAAAAAACAAGTTTAAGCCTAGAACAGTCTTGGGGTACAAATGTACCCCAAGAAACTTTTAACGCAAGATTTAAGAATATGCAATGCGTTATTACTTAGTCAATTCTTGATATATATAACACAACCGTTTACAAAATTCTTCAATAAACAAAAAGCTTACAGCAAAAACAAACTACATATTTTCAGACCGATCTGTTCTTTGACAGCTATACTATATAGTCATCCGATTTATATTAAACTTTATAAAAATGTGGAAACAGATAAAAATTTAAAAAAAAAACACAAGTTTAAGCCAAGAATCGTACTTGGGGTGCAAATGTACCCCAAGAAAATTCTAACGCAAAATTTCAATATATACAATGTGTTTTTTCTGAGTCAATTCTAGAAAATGTACCAAATTTTAAAATTATCTTATAAAAATAAAGCTTACAACGACAAAAAATTTTTTTTTTAATTTCATTATAAGTCTTTGGGGTACAATTGTACCCCGTCTTCTATAATTGAAGAAATGTTGATGACTACAAATTGAAAAGTTCTAAATGAAGCGTTGTCAAATCTTCAAAAATCCGCTTGAATTTGTTAGATTCTTATACAAATGTACTGGGGTAAGAATGTACCCCAAAAAAGGTCCACGCGGATCTAGGCTTTATGATCTTAACATGAGAACAACAAGGTTTATCTCACTAAAACAAACGCTATAGTCAACCGATCCGGCTAATTTGGACAAACGTAAGACCTAAATGTATTTCAACGTTACAAACTGCCCACCATTTGTATAATACCCTCTGCAAGGGTATACAAAAACGACCAGACTGGCGGCTGGCAAACAGAGAGAGAGCGAGCGAGAGCGCGCGAGCTAAGCTGAGCTGCTCTCAGCTGATACTGATTGCCATCGTTGTTTACTTTTAATCAGTGCTTATCATCGGCCCACGATTAACGCCATTTCACTGATTACGCATACGACGCATGGTACACCGCCCGCTACTCCTCCCATCACCAGTTTGCTTTCAACTTTCCGCCTATTGATTTAGTTAATTAAATTGTTGTTCCTGTTTATTTGCTTAGCTAATGATCTCTCTGCACCCCCCACCCCCACCCATCCCGATCATAATAATCTTAATGTTAATCAAGAGCAAAAAAAAAACTAGTTCGTCCGCCGTTTAAACCAATTGATCAAATAACAAGTGTTAACTGATTAGCCGCCCCTTCCGTTAGCTTGGATCTTAATCGATGGCCCCAATAAAACTAATTCGCAATATTGTTTAACCGAAATTACACTCATAAATTCACACCCAAGTGCGCAAGTAGAGAAGTACATATAATGCCCATTGAAATTTCATTTTGTTTTACGATTGGGAAAATGTGGAATTTTGATACGAGTCTGATGGATGGATGAATGGGTGCACATTTAATTGAATTATGCATAAAAAAACTCAGCTCATTGAAATGCAACCTGCGTTTTCCATACCAAAGTCACCAGACATGGTCAACTCTCTAACGCTGCACAGTAGGGCCTCTGTTCGTAAGCTTGTTCAAATTGGATAACTAGTTCGAGTGCTACAGGTGTGCAAAGTTAACAACATTTTCAGTCTGCAACAAAATACGCAACTTTTTGGAAAAAGTATCATCTTTCAGGCTGATTTTCTGTTAAACTATGCAGTCAATCCCTGATCCTTGATCTCTAACAAAAATTCATAAATTTTTAAATATAAAAAAAAAGGAGAACTGATCTTTTTCTGTTTTATCGTAATATAAGTATATATATATAATATAATATACGCTCTCTTCAACTTTCCAAACTAACAAGCCTTCCGTGGTCATAAACATAAAAATTGTTGTTCTTGGTGCTATTAAGAGGGTCTTCCACCTTAAAATTTTTTTTTTCCGATTATTTTGTTTTGCATTATTATTATAGCTTAGATATTCCCCTTTCATCCCCTTCAAACAATTTTCAAATATTCGAAATAGTTTAGCAGATAAAGTGAGTATTTTCTACGTTGCTCAACCCGCGTTTTTTGACCTGGTAGCCATGATTGCGCCAGTTCGACTGAACCGATTTTGATCAGCCATGTTGCAATCGACGCAGAATTGATGTAGTTCTGGCCCGTACCTCAATCATGGGGAAAAATATTTGTTTACTATTTTTTTTACACTAAACTACAACAAAAAATCGTTGAAAATCGATATATAATTTTTAAATGAACGCCAAATTTTCAAAAAAAAATTGTTATTTTTATGATTGAGGTACGGGCCAGAATTACATCAATTCTGATCATAACCTCATTTACCGATTTAATTTTTGATAACCTGGAGTCCCGGAATCATGGCCACCAACTCTATACCTTTTTTTTGGGAGAGCCTAATTGGCAGGCCGATAACTTTTTGTACTGCCCTCGAATTGCAAACCTTTTTTTTTATTTTCTTATATAATTAATAAATTACTCAAAACAAGAAACAAATTTTTATGGGTTTCTCTCCAGAATTCTTTTTAAAAAACACTCATAAAACCAAGTTCAAAGGTAGAAGACCCCCTTAATAAAATCTATCAATTCACTGATTCACTTTTTACCATCCAAAAACTACAGAAACATAGCTTTAAAATTCAAGCGAAATGTGGTAGAAGAAGTAGAACGAACCTGTTGTTGGATTTTATTTTGCACAAAATATTTTGAGCCTTTTAATGGTCAATAATAACTGCGTCCTTTTCTCTAAAAAGCACTATATTATAACCAAAACAACGACTAGGGGAGTCTGAAAAATAGTTTTACATTCATAGCAAGGACCTACCACTTTTGTTTTCTTTACCGATTAGGCTTTTAACTTGTCATTTCCACCTATTTTATTTAGCTAGCTTAATGTCAAATAGTTTAAATCGAATTATCTAATATATTTTTGGAAATCAGTTGAGAGAAATGAGAACACGCCTGATTAAATAAGCGGCACAAGGAATACGCTAATTATACACCGTAAGCATTCTTTAAAAGCAATCTTTACTCAGGAAATACAATAAGAACTTATCTTCTTATTAAAACCCTTTTCCTCAAAGGTGATTACAGTTTCTGTGAAAAAGATTTGGCGTCCGATGGAAGAGAAGATAAAAATATATTTTTTTGCATAAACTTTTCGCCAATTTTCCGAATTTTCCAAAATGTAAGGATGTTAATATTTTCTTATGTAGCACTTTAAAAGTAAGTTTGGAACAGATCGACCGAAAAACAAATGAGTTTCATACAACAGTTTTCCGACAATTTTCCTATTTTTGGTGAAAAATTTTCGAATATTTTAATTGTTACTTAATCCATATTTTTTGTATGTTTAGCTTTGAAAATAAGTTTGGAACTAATGGCTTAGCTTAGTCCGTCCGTCCGTCCGTCCGTCCGTCCGTCTGTTTCTATGCTATCTCCTCCCTCAGTTTTCAAGCTATCTTGACCAAACTTTGCAAAAAGTCTTTAAATACAAATACGCTGCACATTTGTCGGAATCGGCCGGATCGGATGACTATATCATATAGCTGCCATAGGAACGATCGGTCTAAGAACTAGTTCTAGTTGAAAAAACTTTTTTGTTTTCCATCGTAGCGTCACTAATCGTGGTATATATTAGTTTTATATGCTTCCACACAATTCTGGAAAAATTTATCAAAATCGGATGACTATAGCATATAGCTGCCATATAAACGGTCGGTCAAAAAACTAGTTCTAGTGAAAAAAACTTTTTTGTTTTTCATCGTAGCGTCACCAATCGTGGTATATATTAGTTTTATATGATTCCACACAATTCCGGAAAAATTTATCGAAATCGGATGACTTTAGCATATAGCTGCCATAGGAACGATCGGTCTAAAAACTAATTCTAGTGAGAAAAACTTTTTTGTTATCAATGGTAGCGCTTTGCGAGAACTGCAAGGGTACTTAAAGGGTACTTTTTTTTTTTATATAAAGTCGATTTGTCTTGAAATAAAATGCAGTCTGTTACATTATTAAAATTCTTTCACTCTTTCACTCGTATTTTAAGAAAAAAGAGAACATACTTAATATTAGAATGACATTTTTTCTGATTTTCTTTTTCAAGCCCCTGCCACCCTGGCGATTTAATAAAAAAAAGGTCCCGATCCCGACCTCAAATTATTAATTCGAGTCCGTCCGGCTGTTTAAATAATGTGCCAGTCTTGGTGCATTTGTACCTTAATGTGATAGCCGTTGGCTATACTTTAAATGGCTCAAATCAAAACTGTTCTAAAATGGCTCGCATACAGAGAGCAAAGTTGAGCTAAGCTTATCAATGTTAAAAAATTCAACGCACAAAAAGATTCGCTCTGCTAAACTGTTTTACACTCTCTGTGTGTTGGTTTTTTTTTCAACCTGATAAGCTTAACAACGTTGCTCTCGCTGTCTGTGTCTGTCTGTTTGTGTGCAGTGTGGGTGACCGAAGACACAATTTAGATTGCCGCCGAAAAGTATGCACCACGTTAATCAACTTCAATTCAACCAAAAGAACCAAACTACCGATTAAATCGGTTTTAAGTATTTGTTCGGCTAAGCGCCTTCCCCAAGCAGCTCAAACTAATAGCTTAAACTAAGAGATTGTTTTAACTAAAGAGAATTGTAACTTTGCTTCTTCCTTTAACTGATTGCTCTCATTTGTCTCTTTGTTTTTGTCGCTTGTTGCTCGCCGTCTGCACAACAAGCTGCGCCAGCCACTTTGGCTGCTGCGCTCAGTCTCGTTTCGTATTCAATTGCAACCGGCAGGGATCGCGTCCAATTTGCCTATCGCGCTGTCCAATTATTCGAACAACAATTGTACAGGGTTGCCCATATTCGACGGACCCATGTTTTTTTTTAAAAAATCAAAGAAAAAAAGTAAGAAAGAAATTTGGCGGTTGGCAATCTTAATCATTTAATTTGTTCCAAGTAGATTTGTTTACATCAATTTTTGAATATGATATCTCTCAAATGGCCGCCTCTGGCGTTGATGGCGTATTGTGCCCTTTTTGCAGTATTTTCCATCGTTTTCGCCAACATTTCGGCCGGAATAGCGGCTATTTCTTCACGAATGTTGTCCTTGAGCTCTTCTACGGTCCTTGGCTTGTTAACGTAAACCTTTGACTTCAAATATCCCCACAAGAAGAAGTCAGGCGGCGTCAAATCGGGCGAACGCGGTGGCCAGTCCAAATCACCACTTTTCGACATCAAACGGCCCGGAAACAATTTCTTCAGAAAATCGATTGTTATGCGACTTGTGTGCGGTGGAGCGCCGTCTTGTTGAAACCAGAACTGCCTCATACGCTTTCGACGAATAATTGGCATCACAAAATTGGTCATCATGTCGCGATAACGCTCCTGGTTGATGGTAACAGCATGGCCATTTTCATTTTGGAAGAAAAACGGCCCAATGACCGTTTTCGCACTAACGCCGCACCAAACTGTGACTTTTTCGTCATGAAGAGGCACTTCTTGAATCTCCTGAGGATTTTCAGTGGCGTAAATACGGCAATTTTGCTTATTTACGGTCCCATTCAATGTGAAATGGGCTTCATCGGACATGATAATTTTGTTCCATCTTCGGCCATTTCGATGACTCTTTGGGCCCATTCCAATCGACGAGGCTTGTCCGCAGGCAACAATCTTTGCGTCAATTGAATTTTGTACGGGAACAAATGCAAATCAACGCGAATAATCCGTTGTAAAGTGGACCGAGCCATGCCCAACTGCTGAGAACGGCGTTTTTGGGATGTTCTTGGGGACCTCTCAACACTGGCTCGTACGGCAGCGATATTCTCGGCCGATCGCCTTGGTCGACTTTTATTTGGCCTCTTCGGATTAGAAAGAGCCTCACCAGTCGAAAATTTTTCGTATAAACGCTTAATGGTGTTCTTAGAAGTGCGCCTTCTTTCACATTTTTTAATTTTTTAAAAGCACGTTGAGTTTTCACAATTGACTTGTTCTGTTGAATGTAAATTTCAACTATTTCAGAGCGCTCGCGTGGCGTGTATTGTTCCATGGTAAAAATCTGCTTGGACTGACGCTTCAAACGCGGTATGTCATTAAGCGATCTGACATCTCTGTCAAAAGTTATGGCGTTGCCAGATGGGTCCGTCGAATATGGGCAACCCTGTATCATCTAAAACTTAACGAAATTCAATAATAAACATTTTGTTTTTTTTTTTTGAATAAACATTGAAATCGCTTGTCTTCTTATTTTGTGGCCATAATTTTATGGTCAAATCTTTGCTGGCTATTTGAGCCAAAGGCTACTGAAAAAGCTCAATAGTCCAACAGTATTTAATGTTGAATTCGTCAAATTGAAAGTACAACAAATTTTAAGGTTGATACCGGTTATGTTAATTGTTTATAGGAAAAGGTGCCTCTTTCGATTTTACAATAGTGAAAACCGAAACAGGCCTGATAATGTAGCTTATACACTTAGGGAAAATTGGAGCAGGAACAAAAAGGTTCAATTCAATGGGATATTTTATTGTAAAATAGCCATCTTCTTGCATAGCTTAGCAGCATGAAGATGGAATACAAGTTGGTGTTAAAGACAATGGAGAAACTGAACAAACTGTCTTTACGCTGGATACCGGGACACAACAATATCAACAAATTGATATTGCAGCCACCTCATTGACATTGACCAGCACACTAAGCATTAGAGAACTCCTCAAAAACGAGAAGTATACATAGTATGCATAGGACAACTTACTGATTGAGCATCAAGGGTGCTGAGATAAGTAAAACCAATAACAGAAAATGGTCATCCTTAATCACCAACCAGCAGGTGGATTCCGATTGAGAATCATTCCACATTCCAAACCCATTTGAAGACCCCTGGCGACAGTTTTTTTTTTCAAATAAAAACAAAATTTAAATCTTAAAGCAATAATTTGTATTAATATAAAATAAAATCATATAAAATTTATTTTTAAGCAGGCTCTGCATTATTAAATTGTAAATGTCAATTCCTGGAGCTGGGACAACCTAAACAAATTTTCATTCCGTTTTCCGCATTCATACGAGTAACTACAACTGGAATACATATAAATTTTATTTATTTCGCATTAATTCTTCATATTTCACAAACTTATTTAAAATGGGGAAACCTACCAGCGTGCGCACTACCATATGCAAATGTTTGAATCCTGTGATTGCGGTTGGTATCTTCTTGTAAGTCCAAGTGTAATATCACGTAATCCCTCCTCTCTCTCCCTTAGCGTCGTTCGGATCGGATTTCGAGTGCCTTACGTGAAAATTTGACTGCCGAGGACTTATTGGCTGCTACCGAACACTTGACGCCAAGGTTCCATCGCATTGTGCCTAACAGCACACAGCGTGTGCTTCGTAAACGCGGACAATTAACGGAGGATCAAGCCCCTGCTCAGGCTGTGCTTGAAGTTGAAAAAGAGACGCGTCAAGCGGCCCAGGAATTACCGAGTCTGCATTCGTCTGATAATGATGAGGAGCAGCAGGATATATTGACAACTGTGGCCGAAGCCGAAGCAACGGCGGCCATCCAAACGAATTTAACTCCGAGTCTGGTACCACAGGCGTTGTTAGATACCATTTCGATTTCTTCAACGGAGTCTTCAACGGAAGACGAGAATCAAAGCACTCCGCCACACATCTCTAGTAGCTCCAGTCGCAGTCGCAATTTGGCCTGGAAAGTGTCGGAAGGGCAGGAACGCAAGCGTTGGAGTGGCGTTTGGGCTTGGCTTAGCCAATGGAGGAAACGGCAATAGAGTGATGCCCAATAATTTTGAATCATTCTCTTATTCAATTCCAATTGTTTTTTTTTCTAAATTTGCTATTTTCTGGGCATTGCTATGTGAAACAGAAATTTCATTTTATCTTCGTAGAAATTTTGTTAAATTTGAAGTTTAATGTTAACATTTTAATTTGACGGCCTCACAAAAATGTCTAATTTGGCAGTAAAACATATATTTTGTCACAGACTAGAGATATCTAGACTGAACGTTTGCGCTGCTTTTTTGGTTGCGACGCTGACGTTCGATGGTTTGAGAGAGAAAAACGCTGACGCTTGATGGTTTGAGAGAGAAAAACGCTGACGTTCGATGGTTTGACATAAAAAATTGCGTCGAACTGAGGTTGCAAACAGCTGTTGCCTTAATTTTCAGTACAAATTACTAGGCCACATCATACACATACCGTTCATGTCGAACTCGTACCGTTCAAAAAGAGAGAAATTCTGCCGTTGCTGGCAGAGAAGAGGGACTGAGCAAACGAACAGTCTAGGTTAGTTCGTTTATGATTTTGTTTAAATTACAGAAACGCAATAATTGATTTTTTTTTTAATTTTGGTAATTTGGAAAACGGGAGCGATACCGAGAGTAAAGACGAGAGGAGAAGCGCTTTTTCTGAAGAAAACAAGAAAGTCGGTCAAGCCCGACTGTAATATACTCTGTACCTGTTTGTATATAACTAATAACTTTAAAGTGTGGGGTCACACAATCTGTGCAAGTGCTGCCCATCACGATTACGGGCAGTGCTGCCCAGCGTAATTATTTGATTTGCTTAAAATTCGAATATCGTTCATCTGATCTGGTAAACGTATAAGTAATGACGATTAAAATATATCCCAAAAGGTTCTAACCAGGGACCGTAACGATTATAACTTATATCAAATAAATCTCTTGATAACAATTATTTCTTGATTTTTGTCCAATTGCTCATGAAATAACTATTAATTTTTAACACTTTTTAAAACTCAAGAAATAACGATTAATTTGTAAGCATCAGAATAAAATCACAAATAAGAGTTATTTACGGATTTTAAAAATAAAACTCAAGAAATACCGATTATTAATGAATTCAAAAAATAAAAATCTTAAATAAGAGTTATTGAAGGATTTTTTAAATACAACACATGAAATAACTATTATTTTTTGAGCATTAAAATAAAAATCTGAAATAAGAGTTATTTTATGATTTTTAAATTAAAATTACAAAAAACTGATTATTTTTTGAGTAAAAAAATATAAATCTAATATAAGAGTTAATTAATGATTTTTAAAAAAATCTAAAAAATAACGATTATTTTTTGATCAAAAAATAAAAATCTAAAATAAAAGTTATTATATGATTTTTATTTTGAGGAAAAAAATCAAATAACAGCTTTTAGAAGATGTATGTGGCCATGATTGCATATGGGTATAAACTGAAGGTACAGCAACCACTCAAGCCAATTTTAAAGAAAAAAAAATTGGTCACAAAAATATTTTCTAAGTTTATTTCGTTTTAGTGTTTGTCTTGTGTGTAATCAGAGTCCAATACCTTAGCACCTACGCTACCGATTTGAAAAAGGGAATTTTCATGGTTTCACTAATGACTGGTTTTTTTCAAAGTCATCAAAACATAAAAAAAAATTTTATTTGTGTTAAATGTTTACTAGTTTCTGTTTGTTAACGACTTTTCTAATTAATAAAACTGAGGTATTATAAAAGAAAATGGAGGACAACTTACCACCGACGTTTAAATACCCCTGCAATTTCTTTAATTTTTATAATGTGAGGTTTTCCCAATTTTATAACAAAAATTTTATTCGCTTAATGCAATGCAAGTTGAACAATTTCCTAAGCTGAATAGATTGCGCCTTTTCTGTGTCCATTTGGCTGACCAAGTCAATACTCGATTGTTGTATGGGAGCTATTCGATATATCAAAGAGGCAACATATATAAGATGCCGCACTTCATACAAACTCCTAAATTTTGTTATTAAGGAATTGCTGCGATTTTAACGTGGCCTAGCCAATCCAGTGTCCAATCGATTTGTGTGAGACAGCAAACTCTCTCTATAACGATTTGAGTACGCCGCGATGCTTAAACAAACAGTGGGAATTCCCAAATCCCTGTAAATAGTAGAATTGCAAGCAAAGCCGTACTCACATCTTAATTCTTTCAATTGTGGCATTGTACGCCGTCCCCTAGCACCTAATTAAAAGTCTGATTTTGGCTTTGAGGGACAGATCGCTCTCCGCCGAAGAAGCCAATCCATTTTTCGAAGTTAGGACAGACGGACTCAGCTCGTTGGCCTGATCAAGAATATATATAGTTTATGGGGTCGGAAATGAATATTTCTATGCGTTACAAACTTCTGGGCAAAATTAATATACACTTTGCAAGTGTAAAATTATCATTGCGACCAATTTTTTTTTTTTTTAATTGGCTTGAGTGGTTGCTGTACCTTCAGTTTATACCCATATGCAATCATGTCCACATACATCTTCTAAAAAAGCTGTTATTTGATTTTGATTTTTATTTTGAGGAAAAAAATAAAATCATATAATAACTTTTTATTTTAGATTTTTATTTTTTGATCAAAAAATAATCGTTATTTTTTTAGATTTTTTTAAAAATCATTAAATAACTCTTATATTAGATTTATATTTTTTTACTCAAAAATAATCAGTTTTTTGTAAGTTTAATTTAAAAATCATAAAATAACTCTTATTTCAGATTTTTATTTTAATGCTCAAAAAATAATAGTTATTTCATGTGTTATATTTAAAAATCCTTCAATAACTCTTATTTAAGATTTTTATTTTTTTGAATTCATTAATAATCGGTATTTCTTGAGTTTTATTTTAAAATCCGTAAATAACTCTTATTTGTAATTTTATTTTGATGATCAAAAATTAATCGTTATTTCTTGAGTTTTAAAAATATGTTAAAAATTAATCGTTATTTTAAGAGTTATCAAAAAAAATCAGAAATTTGTAAATCATGGTGCAAATGGACAGATATGCCATCTGGGGATTTGATTGGTATATTTTCCACTCTCATAGGGTAATGATGAGCGAATGATTTTTTTGTGAGAAAAAAAAAAAATAATCGTTATTTACGGTCCCTGGTTCTAACAATCTATCTTTAAAATTCTGGAAGATATTCGATTTTGTTCAAATTGTGGGGGTGGCAACTCTGCCAACGTTCATCTGATCGGAAAATAATGTATGGGGGCTCGACAAGTAATGACGACTAGAATATATGTCTAGAAGGTTCAAAGTTTGAACTTCAAACAACCAAAGGTTACGACATATAAGGAAGGGGCGGCCTACGGACGGGGATTTTGAAATTTCCTTGACCTCGAGCCGGCTAAAAGCATCATATACAATTTCCTTTTTAATTCAATAGAGTTGTTGAAAAAAAAAATTTTTATACTCTGTACCGAAGGTACGCGTGATTCCCGCGTGACTAATATAGATACGTTTATGTTAAAAGGAAATTATATACATTTTATAATTTTACGAGTTGTGTACTAGGGTAATTCTACTCATCATTACTAATCAAGCCCCCATACATCGTTTTTTAACCAGATGAACGATAGTCGAAAGAGTTGCCACCCCCAGATTTTGAAAAAACCTCACACTTTAAAGTTATTAGTTATATACAAACAGGTACAGAGTATATTACAGTCGGGCTTGACCGACTTTCTTACTTGTTGGGCCTCAGTTTGGGTTACTTTTATGCAATGTCCAAGAAATATCGCTAAAAATACGGTTTTGATAAGCATTTTTATACACTTGAAAAGTGTATATTAATTTTGCCCAGAAGTTTGTAACGCATAGAAATATTCATTTCCGACCCCATAAACTATATATATTCTTGATCAGGACGACGAGCTGAGTTCATTTCCGCTTGTCCGTCCGTCCGTCCGTCTGTTTGTCCGTCTGTCCGTCTGTCTGTCTGTTTCTACGCGAACTTGTCTCTCAGTTTTAAAGCTATCGAGCTGAAATTTTGCACAGAGTCTTCTTTTTACTGCACGCAACTAATATGTCGGAACCGGCTGGATCGGATAACTATATCATATAGCCATAGGAACGATCGGTCTAAGAACAAGTTCTAGTTAGAAAAACTTTTTTGTTTTCCATCGTAGCGTCACCAATCTTGGTATATGTTAGTTTTATATGCTTTCACATAATTCTGGAAAAATGTATCAAAATCGTATCACTATAGCATATAGGAACGATCGGTCGGAAAATAAGTCTTAGTGAGAAAAACTTTTTTATTTTCTATTGTAGCGTCACCAATCTTGGTATATATTAGTTTTAGATGATTTTACATATTTGTGGAAAAATTTATTAAAATCGGATGAATATAGCATATAGCTGCCATATAAACGGTCGGTCAAAAAAACCAGTTCTAGTAGGAAAAACTTTTTTATTTTTTATCGTAGCGTCACCAATCTTGGTATATATTAGTTTTATATGCGTTAACACAATTCTGGAAGATTTTATCAAAATCGGAGGACTATAGCATATAGCTGCCATAGGAGCGATCGGTCGAGAAATGTGTTTTACTAAGAAAAGTTTTGTTTATTGTATCAAATTTTTATTATCAATGATTTAAAAATTTAAAATATCTGATAACAATATCCTCTATATCTTTTACCGGTTAAATCAGCTGGAGTAAAGTTTTTCAAGTGTATTAAAACTTCGGCATAGTCGAAGTTAGCTTTGCCTTCTCGTTTTAAATTGCTATAGCTCGGGCACCAGAGCAGCTAGAGACGTGAAATAAAAAGCCATTGACAGATAATTAATCAACGTTTTTGAAAATGGAAAAAAGTGGCGACCTACACTATAAAAATTTTTGGGTATCAACACAAGAAAAAGAAAATTTGTCGGTTTTGGTTGTTCCCGTTATAGCGCCACCTTAAAACTTTTACACCAATTACCTCCAAGCCTAACTAATTACCTGAAAGTTTAAAAAAATCAAAGATACGATTCTTTAAGAAAAATAAAAAAATGTACACCTATTTACAAATAAGTGCAACAGAAAAGAGTTTATCGTGTAGAGACCAAAAAAATCTTAAAGTATATGATGGTAGTATATAAACATTATCTGGTTTTGCTCTGGTTCGCTGCCGTTTTTTTGTATTGCGCTTATAAGTTTAATATTTCGAAAGAATTTAAGATTTTTTTTTCATGTCTTCAGCGAAGTTGTAGCTTAGGCTAATATGAACAATCCGTAAGAACAAACCAACTTAATTGGATTACTCCTTCACATAGTTTTGGGCCTAAATCTTTAAAATTGTCCTTTAACCTCATAGAACTATATTTTTGTTTTGTAGTTATTGCAGTTTCCGTCGATTTCTTCAATTAAAATACATAAAAACATAAAATTAAAACAAAAAATTAAACTTTTAACTTTTTCACAAAAATTTAAATTTTTTTCGATATATTAATAAAATAAAATATATCTTTACGCGTATCTTGAGCGTATCTTTACGCTTCTTTAAGAAAATAAAAAGACTAATCCCACGAGAATGATTATTTTTTTCTTCAGAAAAGGCGCTTCTTCGCTCGCCCTTTCTCTCGGTTTCGCTACCGTTTTCCAAATTCCCAAAATTAAAAATAAAAAAATTATTGCGTTTCTGTAATTTAAACAAAATATATGTTTTACTGGTAAATTAGACACTTTTGTGGGGCCGTCAAATTAAAATGTTAACATTTTTCAACTTTGATTTGGATAAATTAATAAGCCTTTTAAAACGTCTCGTCAAAATTAACCAAATTTCTACTAAGATAAAATTAAAATAAAATAAAATAAAATTTATAAAATTTCTGTTTCACATTGCAATGGCCAGAAAATAGCAATTATGAAAATTAACAAAGAATTGGAACTGAATAAGAGAATGATGCAAAATTCGTAGCATTTTGATTATTTGATATTATTGGGTATTTTTAGTTAGTTAATTGTATAAAGAAATAATGCGGAATAAATAAAATTTATATGTATTCCAGTTGTAGTTACTCGTACGAATGCGGAAAACGAAATGAAAATTTGTTTAGGTTGTCCCAGCTCCTAGGAATCTACATTTACAATTTGATAAAGCAGGGCCTACTTAAAAATAAATGTTATATGATTTTATTTTTATATAAATACAAATTACAAGGGCAACAAAATGACCAACTTTGTGAGGTGCAGCCTTGTTAATAAAAAATTGTGATTCATTTATGTGCACTGAACACAACTGCATCTTTGGTTTTGTTCCATCAGCTCTTGTTTCCACGATATGACGGAAAAACGGATTTCTAGTAAATTTTACCCTCTCGAATTTCTTGTGGTCACAATAGGCATGAATTTCTGAATTTATCTAGCCTATTCGACCAAGCACATATCAATGCTTCTGTAAAACGAGAAGGCAAAGCTAACTTCGACTGTGCCGAATTTTTTAATACACTTGAAAAACTTTACTCAACTGATTTAACCGGTAAAATATATATGGAATATAGATACCGTATATTTAAAATTTTTAAATCATTGATAATAAAAACTTGATACCATAAAAAAACTTTTCTTAGTAAAACACATTTTCCGACCGATCGGTCCTATGGCAGCTATATGCTATAGTCATCCGATTTTGATAAATTTTTTTCAAAGTTATGTGGAAGCATATAAAGCTAATATATACCAAGATTGGGGACGCTACGACAAAAAACAAAAAGTTTTTCTCACTAGAACTTGTTTTTTAACCGACCGTTTATATGGCAGCTATATGCTATAGTCATCCGATTTTGATCAATTTTTCCAAAATTGCGTGGAAACATATAAAACAAATATATACTACGATTGGAGACGCTACGATGGAAATCAAAAAGTTTTTCTCACAAAGACTTATTTTTCGACCGATCGTTCCTATGGCAGCTATATGCTATAGTCATCCGATGTTGATACATTTTTCCAGAATTATGTGGAAGCATATAAAACTAACATATACCAAATTAGTGACGCTACGATGGAAAATAAAAAAGTTTTTCTAACTAGAACTAGTTCTTAGACCGATCGTTCCAATGGCAGCTATATGATATAGTCATCCGATCCGGCCGGTTCCGACATATTAGTTGCGTGCTGTAAAAAGAAGACTCTGTGCAAAATTTCAGCTCGATAGCTTAAAAACTGAGAGACTAGTTCGCGTAGAAACAGACAGACGGACAGACAGACAGACGGACAGACAGACGGACGGACGGACAAGCGGAAATGAACTCGGCTTGTCGTCCTGATCAAGAATATATATAGTTTATGGGGTCGGAAATTAATATTTCTATGCGTTACAAACTTCTGGGCAAAATTAATATACACTTTTCAAGTGTATAAAAACACTAAATTAAAAATGGCCAAAAAGAAAAGCAATGGAAATAACCAACTTATTGTGAATAAGTGATTCTAATTTTTTTTTGTTGTTTCTGTTTCTGCTTCATTTGAGACAATCAAAATGTGTATGTGTGTGTATATATATATATATATTTAATAATAAATACATACAAAATATGGATGATACGTACAATATAGTTGCAAAAAAATATTAACAAATTGAAGAAAAAATTATAATAATAATCATAATAATTGTGTAAATTGTAAATATCACAAGCAGATGTCACTTGCATCGTTGATAAATGTAAATATATGCATGTATTGTATATATATGTAGGTATATGTTTGTGTGTATATATATATATATATGTGTGCCAAAACATAAACAGTATCAAGTCCGGGTAAAGAAATTTTGGGAAATACTTAAGAGATGCCCATATCCCGCTTACGACAGAGCAGACACCAATACATATAAGTCGGGATTTACACGATGAAGCAAACTTCATGAAGTTTTCTAAGTAGGCGTAAAATTTAGGGGAATTCTTTCAGACCATTTAAACGTATAGTTAAGAAATACATTGAAATCTCTCGCCTACTAAGAAAACATCATGAAGTTTGCTTCATCGTGTAAATCTTGACTAAGAAAAAAACATTTGTTTAAGAACAACAAACACATGAAAGAGATGGAGAGAAACTGGGTGCATTGCAACAACAATTGAGCTGTTAGAGCATAGGCTTTGGGCACCCCCGGATTAGACCAATTAATAAATCATTTAAAAACTATGTGATATAAGGACAATGCCATTTCGTATTAATTTCGGGTCAATGTTCTTCATTTTACTTGTTTATTTAAGTGTTGTCATATTATTTTAAGTTGTCATTCAAATTGGTTTTTTTCACTTGCTCAGTTGTTCATTTACTCGGTTTATGTTCACTTGACTAAACTAGTCAACTATCCTCAAAATATGGTGACCTTTAGCAATCATTTGAACCAAAAGAACTACTTAGACGGTATTTACATGATGAAGCAAACTTCATGAAGTTTTCTTAGTAGGCGAGAGATTTAAATGTGTTTCTTACTATTCGTTTAAAAGGTCTGAAAGATTTCCTCTAAATTCCACGCCTACTAAGAAAACTTCATGAAGTTTGCTTCATGGTGTAAATCCCGACTTAGTCCGTGTTTACACGATGGAGTTTGCTGCATGAAGCTCTCTTCGATTTTGTTTTGAAGCATCTTCAAAACATCATGAGCATTTACATGAAAAAGTTTGCTTCATGAAGTTCCATTTCAATTCGCCTAAGAGCACGAGTTATCGATAAGCAAATAGCCCACAATCAACCCTGCATCAGTTCAATCGGAACAAAGCAAAGGAGAATTATCGAAAAGCTTCACGCCACGGTAGGTCATGAAGCTTTGCCAGCTTCGGCTGCCCCTTTTCACCTCTTTCCCACCAACAAAAACTTCTGAAGAACTTCATGAAGGAAACCTCATCCTGTAAATGCGGACTTACTGATTGAGCATCAAGGGTGCTGAGATAAACAAAAGCAATAACAGGAAATGGTCATCCTTGGTCACCAACCAGCAGGTGGATTCCGATTGAGAATCATTCCACATTACAAACCCATTTGAAGACCCCTGGCGACAGTTTTTTTTTTCCAAATAAAAACAAAATTTAAATCTAAAAACAATCAGCTTATAATTTGTATTTATATAAAATAAATCATATAAAATTTATTTTTAAGCAGGCTGTGCTTTATTAAATTGTAAATGTCAATTCCTGGAGCTGGGACAACCTAAACAAATTTTCATTCCGTTTTCCGCATTCATACGAGTAACTACAACTGGAATACATATAAATTTTATTTATTTCGCATTAATTCTTCATATTTTACAAACTTATTTAAAATGGAAACCTACCAGCGTGCGCACTACCATATGCAAATGTTTGAATCCTGTGATTGCGGTTGGTATCTTCTTGTAAGTCCAGTGTAATATCACGTAATCCCTCCTCTCCTCCCTTAGCGTCGTTCGGATCGGATTTCGAGTGCCACGTGAAAATTTGACTGCCGAGGACTTATTGGCTGCTACCGAACACTTGACGCCAAGGTTCCATCGTATGGTGCCTAACAGCACACAGCGTGCTTCGTAAACGCGGACAATTAACGGAGGATCAAGCCCCTGCTCAGGCTGTGCTTGAAGTTGAAAAAGAGACGCGTCAAGCGGCCCAGGAATTACCGAGTCTGCATTCGTCTGATAATGATGAGGAGCAGCAGGATATATTGACAACTGTGGCCGAAGCCGAAGCAACGGCGGCCATCCAAACGAATTTAACTCCGAGTCTGGTACCACAGGCGTTGTTAGATACCATTTCGATTTCTTCCACGGAGTCCTCAACGGAAGACGAGAATCAAAGCACTCCGCCACACATCTCTAGTAGCTCCAGTCGCAGTCGCAATTTGGCCTGGAAAGTGTCGGAAGGGCAGGAACGCAAGCGTTGGAGTGGCGTTTGGGCTTGGTTGAGCCAATGGAGGAAACGGCAATAGAGTGATGCCCAATAATTTTGAATCATTCTCTTATTCAATTCCAATTGTTTTTTTTTCTAAATTTGCTATTTTCTGGGCATTGCTATGTGAAACAGAAATTTCATTTTATCTTCGTAGAAATTTTGTTAAATTTGAAGTTTAATGTTAACATTTTAATTTGACGGCCTCACAAAAATGTCTAATTTGGCAGTAAAACATATATTTTGTCACAGACTAGAAATATCTAGACTGAACGTTTGCGCTGTTTTTTTGGTTGCGACGCTGACGTTCGATGGTTTGAGAGAGAAAAACGCTGACGTTCGATGGTTTGACAAAAAAAATTGCGTCGAACTGAGGTTGCGAACAGCTGTTGTCTTAATTTTCAGTACTTAGTAGGCCAGATCATACACGTACCGTTCAAGTCGAACTCATACCGTTCAAAAAGAGAGAAATTCTGCCTGTGCTGGCAGAGAAGAGGGACTGAGCAAACGAGCAGTCTAGGTTAGTTCGTTTATGCAAAAAAGTCATTCAATACTAACTGAATCAGAAATGGTCACTCTGGTTTGTTTACAAAAAATATCGAGTTAAACAGTTAATGTAAATGCAGTTTCCAACACTAAGCGGTATGTCATCGATAGCACGATTTATCGATAAGTTCCCGAAGGTGTTTCTACTACATTCAGCGTCCACGTTCACGTTCGGTCTTTTGATTACATTTGCACACAAAATCAAAATGAATTTAAAGACATTCATTCACAATTGTATTAAAATGTTCTGCAAATGATGAACGAGTGTGCTGTGACTAGCGTTGCGTTCTTGGATCATATGTAAGCTAGAAACAATTTATTTAGTATTGCAGATATTTTTATATTTTAGTCTAGCTACTGCTTGGGCTGGTAAAGAATGACAGCATCGTCATCCCACATTAAAACTAGGCCTCCAATCATTCTCTCTCTCGCTAAAGGGAAATCCGTGGATGCTCTAATGATCTCTATCTAACCACAAAAAGCCATTTCCTACGACATTGGGGCCAAGCCGAGCTTCTCTCAATCTCAATTGGATACTGCATTAAATAGCCAGCTTGGGAGATGTTCATAACACTTTGATAGTTATTTTTCCAAAAAATATAAAAGGCATGCCCAACTTGATCTGGTTTCCACTAACTCGGACCCTGGAAATCGTACTGCATCATTCCTTTTTTTTTAGATATGACAATGGTTTTATGCAATTTTTTTGTAAGTTTTGAAAACGATATGTCATATGGAAAATATTTTAGAACTTTGTCAAAGAAAACATGAATAAATGTAATATATAGCTAGTACATAAAAAAATCAACAAGATAAAAACAATTAACCTTCATTTTTCATTTAAAACTTTTATTTATTAATTTTTTATTGTGCCAGCTGGTGTTGTTGTTTTTGTTGTTATTTTTCTGACGATAAGAACTAAAGCAACTTAAAATGTTTATCTTATCGATATTCATATAAAAACAAGTTGGCAGAACCAGCGTTCAAAGTCAACGCGACTCATTTCCACCTCGACGACCAACAGCATTTTTGTTTTATATGGAGTGCAACGCGCGTTCTCCGATAAATCGACGTTAACGCGAACTATGCTTATTTGGGAACTATATATACTATACTATACTATACTATAGTATAGCATATAAGTCATCCGATTTTGATAAATTTTTCCAGAATTGTGTGAAATCATATAAAATTAATATATACCACGATTGGTGATGCTACGATGGAAAACAAAAAAGTTTTTCCCACAAGAACTAGTTTTTGAACCGATCGTTTATATGGCAACTATATGCTATAGTCATCCGATCCGGTCGATTCCGACAAATGTGCAGCGTATTTGTATTTAAAGACTTTTTGCAAAGTTTGGTCAAGATAGCTTTAAAACTGAGGGAGGAGATAGCATAGAAACAGACGGACAGACGGACAGATGGAAATGAACTCAGCTCGCCATGCTGATCAAGAATATATATACTTTATGTGGTCGGAAATGCTTCCTTCACTGCGTTACAAATATCGTGAAAATTTTAATATACTCTCTGCAAGGGTATAAAAAAACAAATTAAGCATAAACCAAAATATTGAGTCATAATATGACATAACCGACAGCTGAGGCGGAAAAAATTGTTTAATTAAACAAAAAATTTGTTGAACCCAACCAAACGTTTTCAGGATCAGCTATTGCGGCCTGTTGCGGTTTTCACTTTCTCGACCAAATTTGTCGAATTCGAATGCGGTACATGTGTTGCTGTGCAAAATTGATTGAGTGAATCATCTTGTTTCATTTGAAGTCGAGTTTGTCGTATTAGAAGTAATTGAGAATTTAAAATTTGATACCGATTACCTTGATGGTTTATTAGAAAAGTGAACATGTACCACATTCGAATTCACTTAAGTGTAAAATTTATCTTTATTAATGTCATATTTCCAATCATTTTCATGCCGAAGCTCGCTCTAATTGACTTTTGCCAATCAAAGTGGGTAGCTCGAAAACGAGCTGATTGAGGAGGAAATTTATAAATATATTTTTTTTAAGCCATTTTTCGTTTTGGGGCCATTTTGTAACACAATTGCTAATATGCATTTTTATTATATTTTAAAAGAAGGGAGATAATTTGTAGTTGCACATCTCCAATAAGTACAAGTACCCGATTACACGATTTCTTAAAGTTATCGATGCCTTTGGAAGTCAAGCTGTGTCATGTGTAGTTAAAGTTTTGTTCAGTCTGGTCCTGGGCAGTCGCCGAGCACGGACCAGCAAGTTTTTATTTTCTTTGTATTTATTTGTATTTACTAGCACATAACCCGGCGCGCTTCGCTTCGCCACCATCAGTATAGCCGCCAAAATGACGAAAAAAACGTTTGGCAATGATCCCACCCCCGCCCCCATTTTCCGACCATCAGAAATGAGAAAATTATTTTTCACCTAGTTGGCCCATTAAGCGTACAAACCCTGAAACCACCCCCGGCACCCATTATCCGACCTTGAGGATGAGTATGCGCAAAGCTAAAAACTTTATCCTATTTAATTGGCCCATAGAGCTTTCAAATCAAATTTAATACATATCGGCTAAAAACCCACCCCCGCACGCATATTCCGACCTTTGCAGTGAACTTCCCGAAATAAAAAAACACGTGTTTCCATTTATTCTGACCCTAGAGCTTACAAAACGAATATTATTCAGATCGGCTCACAAATAGCCACTGTCACTGAACCGAAATACGCCCACCATTATTCTTGCCTGTGGGCGGATATTCTACCACCGAGAAATCAAATGTCTAATAATATTCTATAATGTGTTCACAAACCGATTTTGAAGCCAATCGGATGAAAAATAGTTTTTTCCATATAGAATTTTCCGTGAATTTCCCGACTTTTTGGGCGGATTTTCCAAAATCAGAAAATCTTATGTCTAATTATTTTGCATATTATCCTTACAAACCGAGTTTGAAGTCAATCGGATCAAAAATAGTTTTTCATATAGATTTTTCCAGGTATTTTCTTTGTGGGCGGATTTTCCAACATTTGAAAATCTCATGTCCAATTACTTAGCATACCTCTCCTCACAAACCGAGTTTGAAGCCAATCGGATGAAAAATAGTTTTTTCCATATAGAATTTTCCGGGAATTTCCCGACTTTTCGGGCGGATTTTCCATCATCGGAAAATCTCAAGTCTAATTATTTTGCTTACCATCCTCACAATCCGAGTTTGAAGTCATTCGGATGAAAAATAGATTTTTCTTTGAAGAATTTTCCGGCCATTTTCCTTGTGGGCGGATTTTCCGAAATCTGGAAAACAGGTGTCCAATTATTTCGCTTACTTTACTTACAAACCAAATTTCAAGTCAATCGGATGAAAACTAAAATTTTCCCCATAGTAGCTTTTCCGGGAGTTTTCCACCCCTTAGGAATGGAATTTTCCAAAACCCCGCCTTAGTGCTCACTTTCAACTCGTAAGGAAACTTCTGTGAAAATTTCAGCTTTCTATCTCTTACCGTTCAGGCTCTGCGTTGATTGCCAATCAGTCAGGACAAACTCTTTTATATATATAGAGACTAGCATATAACCCGGCGCGCTTCGCTACGCCACCATCAGTATAGCCGCCAAAATGATGAAAAAACGTTTGGCAATGATCCCACCACCGCCCCCATTTTCCGACCATCAGAAATGAGAAAAATATTTTTCACCTAGTTGGCCCATTAAGCGTACAAACGCTGAAAGCACCCCCGGCACCCATTATCCGACCTTGAGGGTGAGTATGCGCACAGCTAAAAAACTTTATCCTTTTTAATTGGCCCATAGAGCTTTCAAACCAAAATTAACACATATCGGCTAATAACCCACCCCGCACCCATATTCCGACCTTTGCAGTGAACTTTCCGAAATAAAAAATAGCCATTGTCACTGAACCGAAATACGCCCAACATTATTCTTGCCTGTGGGCGGAAATTTCACCACCGAGAAATCAAATGTCTAATTATTTTCTATAATGTGTTTACAAACCTATTTTGAAGCCAATCGGATTAAAAATAGGTTTTACCATATGGAATTTTCCGGGAATTTCCCGACTTTTCGTGCGAATTTTTCAACCTTGGAAAATCTCATGTCTAATTATTTATCATACTATCCTTACAAACCGAGTTTGAAGTCAATCGGATGAAAAATAGGGTTTTCCATATAGAATTTTCCGGCCATTTTCCTTGTGGGTGGATTTTCCACAATCGAATAATCTCATGTCTAATTATTTTGCATACTATGCTTGCAAACCGAGTTTGAATGTCAATCGGATAAAAAATAAATTTTTCCATATGGAATTTCCCGGAAATTTTCCTTGTGGGTGGAGTTTCCACCAACAAAAATCACATGCCTAATTATATAGCAAACTACCCTTACAAACCGAGTTTGAAGCCAATCGAAAAAAAAAATATTTTTTTCCTTTGGAATTTTCCGGAATTTCCCGACTTTTCGGGCGGATTTTCCAACATCGGAAAATCTCAAGTCTAATTATTCAGCTTACTATCCTCACAAACCGAGTTTGAAGTCAATCGGATGAAAAATAGATTCTTTCATGAAGAATTTTCCGGTCATTTTCCTTGTGGGCGGATTTTCCGAAATCTGGGAAACAGGTGTCCAATTATTTCGCTTAGTTTACCTGCAAAACCAAATTTCAAGTCAATCGGATGAAAATCAAAATTTTCCCCATAGTAGCTTTTCCGGGAGTTTTCCACCCTTAGGTGGAATTTTCCAAACCCCCGCCTTTAGTGCTTACTTTCAACTCATAAGGAAACTTTTGTGAAAATTTCAGCTTACATCTTTTACCGTTCAGGCTCTGCGTTGATTGCCAATCAGTCAGGACAAACTCTTTTATATATAGAGATTTCTCCATTTTTAGTAACTGTAACTTGCCAAGTTTGGTTTACAGCCAAATTTAATTTTCTTTGAATTTTTTTTTTATTCTTTCTTACTCCAGATCCTTCAGTTCTGGTTTCATGAGATTTAAAATTTAGATATGGTTAGTTTGAATCTTTACAAAAACAAAATATCTATATTTGTACAATTATGTTACTATTAAAGTTTTACAATAGTCATGGATTCTTTTTCAATTTTCGAATTTTTAATTGCCGACTTAACTTTTGGAAGCATTCCGGTCAATAGTCGTTTGAATCAAAGTGCTTATGAAAGTGTATAAAATTCAGCTTCGTCGATACTGCCACACAGAATTGCTTGCGATATGCCCAACTCTAATGACAAGAAATACATAGCCCGAATTTGATTGCCGTATTTGAGATTTAATTCGTGTCTGAATAACCATCAATTAATGATTTTTCCCTGATTTTTTTCGTAAAATTAAGACTCGCTTTACAGCAAGAATAATAATTTTGATGTTGATTCCTTGTACCTTTATAACAAAATAACTGTATTTGTACAATTATGTTACTAGTAAAGTTTGACCAAATAGACATGGAGTGTTCGAGTGAATAATTTAAAAAAATATATTTAGGGCACACTCGACAGCAGCACTCTTACTTGTATTTTAATTCTTCTTCTTCTGGGTCTGTTGCTTTCAAACTTTACAATACCATTTGCCATTCGACCTTCCCTATTAGTCTGGGCGTTGTCATAGTACTGACAGCATTGTGTTTACATTCTAAATTTATGATGCAGTAACACAAAATATTTACCAAAAAAAAATTACATTGGGGTACATTTGCACCCCAAGAAATGCTCAAAAAAATACAGAAATATTCGCTACCCCAGTACAAGTAGTTAGCACTGCTAGCGAATTAAAAACCAACATATTTTATATTATATATTATAAGAACAATTAAAATATATAATTTTCTCGCTGTAATTGAAGATTTACAGAGATTGTGCCCGTCTTCGTAAAACCTGCGACGTAAGCAAAAGTTTCATACAAAATTTGTGGAAAGTAGAAGCCGAAGTAATAATTTCTTCACCTTTTACATTTTACCCTTAAGCTTAGTACTTAGACCAGCTACATTCCGTTAAGCTAAATTTCCAGTATACCACCGCTTAGAGCAGAATACCACGAAATCTCTAACGGTCACACTAGTTCCCAGCTGTGTTTTGTTGCCATTTATATTTAGTTTAAAGTTAATCTAAGTATTCAGACCAGCAAGACTCTGCTCAGCGGAATTAAACAGCAACATCAAAATATCACCAACTCATAAACGGTCACACTGTGTTGTCAGCTGCTTAACGAAAAATCATGCTATGACAAGTTCAATCAGTCTGTGCTGGATAAATATGATTTTCTTTGTAATTGTTTTGAGCTTTCTCAATTTTTTTTTTTAAATTTTTATTTATTACTATATTTTGTATCAGCTTCCTTTGAGATGGCTCTTCCCCCCGACTCTAAATTACATTAGTTTTGCAATTGATTTTTTGATTTTTTGTCTATTTTTGTTTCTTTGTTAGTTTTTCGGAATCAATCTGTATCCTATTAGTGTCTTTCTGGGTTTTTGATTTCTTTTGTTCTGGATCTTAAACATCTTTCGAATCCCTGCCTACTTTCTGAATATTGTC
Source organism: Lordiphosa mommai (assembly GCA_018904225.1). NCBI lineage: Eukaryota > Metazoa > Arthropoda > Insecta > Diptera > Drosophilidae > Lordiphosa > Lordiphosa mommai. The sequence goes on along the minus strand of JAEIFT010000032.1, from coordinate 1,113,217 downwards.
CTGTCGTAGTTTTTTGCTGTCTTCATTGAAACTGTTACGCATCTTCCTTTCAAGGAATTCAACATCGAACTTCTCGACTTCTTCTTGTCCTGTCGTAGTTTTTTGCTGTCTTCATTGAAACTGTTACGCATCTTCCTTTCAAGGAATTCAACATCGAACTTCTCGACTTCTTCTTGTCTTCTTGTTGGATTCGTTAACCGTGAAGTTTATTACTCGTTGCACTCACTCTTGCCACAAATTTGAATCATTTTTCAGGGTACTCTTAGGACAACTTTAAATCTGACTTTTTTCTTTAGAAATTCAACAATTTCTTCCACCTCGTATTCTTCATTTTCATTCTAAACATTAGCTCAAATGGTGACTTCTTTATAGATTCGTTAACCGTGGAGTTTATTACTCGTTGCACTCTTGCCACACATTTGAACAATTTTTCAGGGTACTCTTAGGACAACTTTAAATCTGACAGTTTCCTTTAGGAATTCAACGATTTCTTCCACCTCGTATTCTTCATTTTAATTCCAAACATTAGCTCAAATGGTGTATTTCTTGTAGATTCGTTAACCTTCCTTTTCTATGAAAATTTGTGAAAACTTGGGATGAACCAAGGTTCGAAGCAAAACCTTAGCAGAAAAACCTTAAACCTTATTATTTGATACATTTATGTTCGAACCCGTGCAACGTAACTCCGGTGAAAGCTTTTTCTTTTCCAATATATTTTAAACCCCGTCGGGATTTGTCTTCAGGGCTGTTACAATATGACAACAAAAAAATAACCAAATTTTGAACATTATAAGGGTTATTTTAACATGATATCTTATTTGTACTTAGACGAAGCATAGCGTCCGCTTTGTCAGCTGTGGAGTTATGAACTAATTGTTGTGGTCATGTAAGTGACTAAATATATTTAAAAACTCCGGCCGTTTTTTCAGAAGAGCTAAGTCTGGGAAACATTTTCTTAATTATTGAAAATGCTTCACTGTCTTCATTTAACGCACGCACATAATTCCGGATGGGGCCCAGCTTAATAATTAAAAAACTAAGGGTAGGTGATCTATGCTGTGTTGACCCAACTGGAATGTCACTCGAGGGTTCCACTTGTAGTCCGTGTAATGGAGTATATATTTTCTACAGCCCATAAAAAGCATAAAAAACATTGGTGTTTTAAAAATCCTTTTTCTAGTCCAGTCAATATAGCAACTATTTTAAGGTTGCAACATATCATCCATTAAAAGTGCTGTAAGTTGATTTATTTAAGAATTAATTTCATATTTTCATATGTTTAGGGAAAAAATGTTAATGCAGTTGGAGTTGGATAATTTTTTAGTTCTTTCGCCTGAACCGCGTCAAACCAAATTTACAAAGGTTCCCTCCGAGAACACACATCACAAAAATAACGTTTTGACCTTTTACTTTATTTTAAAGACTTGTCTAAATACTTCTGCCATCACAATTCGGGCATTTATTTTTATTTTCTAATCTAAGCAAACAATAAACTTTTCTTTGATATTTTAACATTTGATTCATATTCAAATAAAAAACAATATATTAATATTGAGATGAATTCTAAACACATGCTTTCAACTTCGTCACAATTTGTTCATAGTTTTTCACAGCGTAAACAGATATTTGTAGGCTATACTAAGTTAATCCTTTAAAACTAAGTTCCAGTCATTTCTTTGCGATCTTTGCTTTGTTACCTGATTCGGGGCTTTTTCCAAAAACTCGTACACTCTTTTAAAAGCCTTTTGGAGAGCTCAGCTGGATCCATTTTCTCGTCTAATAACTTTTGGCAATCGGAAAGAAGATATTTCAATTCCCCACGCTGTGCATTCTGTTGAGGCTCAATCAGTTTATCTAATTCAAAAGATCTTCCTCTTCAAAGCTCGATCCCCAGTCAACATCCTTCTGCGCCTGCTGTTCCATGCTAAGCTTTTTCTGAAATTTCAGCATTGTAGTTGTTGGTTCCAGCAGAATGCTTGACTTTTTGCCCACACTATCAAGCCAGTCGCAGCCCTTGAGCGTGACCATTGGTAGCAGAAAACCCAATTCGCTATTTTTTGTGTGGATGTAATCATAATAAATATAACCCTGTCCAATCAGTGCTTCGGCCAGCAGTGAATGCCAGTCTGGAGGGCGGTGCGAGCCGCTGCCAAATGCCTCATGCTCACGGCATATCTTGGGCAGTGATTTGCTGCTGGAGCCTCGAAGAGACATAATGAGAAAAAAAAAAAAAAAATTAGTTGCGTATATTTATTTCCAATATTTAATAAAACAGCCTTTAAACTTTGGGTAGATGCATCTATAAAAAGGCGCCACTCCTGCGGTATATGAGAATGAACGATATTTTTTAAATAAGGCGTCAATATCTGTGCAGCTTTAATTTGTCATCCTCATTTTGATGCATAGCGAAGTCGTTGTTAAATGGCTCTGTAAAAGCTCGTTTGCAAATTGATGTAATCTTAAAATTTTTATCAACCAAGTTCCATTACTTTAAGCGTGAAGCAACAATTTCTGCTGTGATTTTGGACATCCCTGCATCCCGAATTAAGTCATTGAAATCGGCATCTCAACTGAGCCGCACTCCAATGATTCACATGATTCGAAATTATCTGTAAATTGTGGGGCCAAATTTATCTCTTCATCTTCGTCAATTATTTTGAGTCCGGAATTCCTCTGTGCACGAACCAGAGGAACCTTCTTCGCTGGCATAAAAAGTCCACATATATAACACAAAATAATTGCTATTTGGGCACAGATCGGTGATCTTTTCATTTTTTCGTTTAAACGTTTCAAACTGATTTTTTAATAAAAATAAAGTACATAATTTGAGTTTCCTTTAAAAATTTTTAAAACAGTTATAGTTTACTTCACGGTTTTTTTGGCTGGCTAGTACCATGTCTTTGGAACATGTTATTACACCATCAAAATATTTGATTTTTTTCAAAATCTACCGTGAGCTTTTGAACATATTCAAGAATTTAGGTTTGACCTTCTCTGGCGGTACCTAACCAATTGTTCGATTTAAGTGCATTTTAGTTATTGAGTTCCCAATGACCCTGTTCGTATATTCTGAATTTCGTAGAATTTTATCTTGAATTATTTACATTTCAGTTTAAACTGTTGTTACTGTGTGTTGCTACTACAAAAGTACCCGTAGAACGCGATCCTAGGCTTTATTTGAAAAACTGGGTGTGAGGTGATGCTTACAGAAGTCTCAAGATTCATAATTTATGGATCTAATACTGGTCAAATTTTGAGTGTTGTACTGTAATATATGTGCACAATTTTCAGTGTCTATTTTGTATTTTAGATCTCCAAAGTAAAGTAACCCGAAGTTTAGTACAAAATTTGTGGAAAGAAGAAGCAGAAGTAATGATTCCTTCACCCTTTCCCTTGTGCCCATTCGGAGCTGAGAAGTACTGTTGCGTCTAACAGCACATGAATTGAACCTATGTTAACCTATGTGGACCATATTTTACTTTGAACAGCTGAAGAAATATTGCTGCAAACAATGTTACTTTACCCTTCTTCTGTCTTGACACCATAATAATAATAATTAATTAAATGTAAGACGAGAAGGTAAATCTAACTTCGTTGGTGCGGTACAATAGTAAATGCTCGTTTTAACAAGGGTTTGAATTACTTAAAAAATAGCAAAAATCTACAAATTTGGCTAAATCATACACTGCCTTAAATTCGCAAAAGTATTGAAAGTAGTCGTGGCAAAGTTGGATTATGCAAAATGAATTGCTGACTTTGCATTTGCTTGGCGTGTAGCATATCAAAATTGTTTTCATGGCAACTTTTGCTAAGTTACTGTTGGTCAACGAGGCTGAACGAGAGGTTGCTTTGAGCAGACGTTGTCGTCCAAGACGCAGGCGGCCGAACACATTCGGCAAATTCACACAGACACGAGCCGAACATGCCGAGCCCTTCGCAAAGAGAGTAAAAAATCAAGCAAAGCCAATCAGTGCTCGCACAGACTAGAGATATCTAGACTGAACGTTTGCGCTGCTTTTTTGGTTGCGACGCTGACGTTCGATTGTTTGAGAGAGAAAAACGCTGTCGTTCGATGGTTTGAGAGAAGAACGCTGAGGTTCGATGGTTTGACATAAAAAACTGCGTCGAACTGAGGTTGCAAACAGCTGTTGCCTTAATTTTCAGTACAAATTACTAGGCCACATCATACACATACCGTTCATGTCGAACTCGTACCGTTCAAAAAGAGAGAAATTCTGCCGTTGCTGGCAGAGAAGAGGGACTGAGCAAACGAACAGTCTAGGTTAGTTCGTTTATGATTTTGTTTAAATTACAGAAACGCAATAATTGATTTTTTTTTTAATTTTGGTAATTTGGAAAACGGGAGCGATACCGAGAGTAAAGACGAGAGGAGAAGCGCTTTTTCTGAAGAAAACAAGTAAGAAAGTCGGTCAAGCCCGACTGTAATATACTCTGTACCTGTTTGTATATAACTAATAACTTTAAAGTGTGGGGTCACACAATCTGTGCAAGTGCTGCCCATCACGATTACGGGCAGTGCTGCCCAGCGTAATTATTTGATTTGCTTAAAATTCGAATATCGTTCATCTGATCTGGAAACGGTGTATGGTGGATCGATAAGTAATGACGATTAAAATATATCCCTAAAAGGTTCTAACAATCTATCTTTAAAATTCTGGAAGATATTCGATTTTGTTCAAATTGTGGGGGTGGCAACTCTGCCAACGTTCATCTGATCGGAAAATAATGTATGGGGGCTCGACAAGTAATGACGACTAGAATATATGTCTAGAAGGTTCAAAGTTTGAACTTCAAACAACCAAAGGGTTACGACATATAAGGGAAGGGGCGGCCTACGGACGGGGATTTTGAAATTTCCTTGACCTCGAGCCGGCTAAAAGCAACATATACAATTTCCTTTTTAATTCAATAGAGTTGTTGAAAAAAAAATTTTTATACTCTGTACCGAAGGTACGCGTGATTCCCGCGTGACTAATATAGATACGTTTATGTTAAAAGGAAATTATATACATTTTATAATTTTACGAGTTGTGTACTAGGGTAATTCTACTCATCATTACTAATCAAGCCCCCATACATCGTTTTTTAACCAGATGAACGATAGTCGAAAGAGTTGCCACCCCCAGATTTTGAAAAAACCTCACACTTTAAAGTTATTAGTTATATACAAACAGGTACAGAGTATATTACAGTCGGGCTTGACCGACTTTCTTACTTGTTGGGCCTCAGTTTGGGTTACTTTTATGCAATGTCCAAGAAATATCGCTAAAAATACGGTTTTGATAAGCATTTTTATACACTTGAAAAGTGTATATTAATTTTGCCCAGAAGTTTGTAACGCATAGAAATATTCATTTCCGACCCCATAAACTATATATATTCTTGATCAGGACGACGAGCTGAGTTCATTTCCGCTTGTCCGTCCGTCCGTCTGTCTGTCCGTCTGTCCGTCTGTCTGTCTGTTTCTACGCGAACTTGTCTCTCAGTTTTAAAGCTATCGAGCTGAAATTTAGCACAGAGTCTTCTTTTTACTGCACGCAACTAATATGTCGGAACCGGCTGGATCGGATAACTATATCATATAGCCATAGGAACGATCGGTCTAAGAACATCGTAGCGTCACCAATCTTGGTATATGTTAGTTTTATATGCTTTCACATAATTCTGGAAAAATGTATCAAAATCGTATCACTATAGCATATAGGAACGATCGGTCGGAAAATAAGTCTTAGTGAGAAAAACTTTTTTATTTTCTATTGTAGCGTCACCAATCTTGGTATATATTAGTTTTAGATGATTTTACATATTTGTGGAAAAATTTATTAAAATCGGATGAATATAGCATATAGCTGCCATATAAACGGTCGGTCAAAAAAACTAGTTCTAGTGGGAAAAACTTTTTTATTTTTTATCGTAGCGTCACCAATCTTGGTATATATTAGTTTTATATGCGTTAACACAATTCTGGAAGATTTTATCAAAATCGGAGGACTATAGCATATAGCTGCCATAGGACCGATCGGTCGAGAAATGTGTTTTACTAAGAAAAGTTTTGTTTTATTGTATCAAATTTTTATTATCAATGATTTAAAAATTTAAAATATCTGATAACAATATCCTCTATATCTTTTACCGGTTAAATCAGCTGGAGTAAAGTTTTTCAATTGTATTAAAACTTCGGCATAGTCGAAGTTAGCTTTGCCTTCTCGTTTTAAATTGCTATAGCTCGGGCACCAGAGCAGCTAGAGACGTGAAGTAAAAAGCCATTGACAGATAATTAATCAACGTTTTTGAAAATGGAAAAAGTGGCGACCTACACTATAAAAATTTTTGGGTATCAACACAAGAAAAAGAAAATTTGTCGGTTTTGGTTGTTCCCGTTATAGCGCCACCTTAAAACTTTTACACCAATTACCTCCAAGCCTAACGCTAATTACCTGAAAGTTTAAAAAAATCAAAGATACGATTCTTTAAGAAAAATAAAAAATGTACACCTATTTACAAATAAGTGCAACAGAAAAGAGTTTATCGTGTAGAGACCAAAAATCTTAAAGTATATGATGGTAGTATATAAACATTATCTGGTTTTGCTCTGGTTCGCTGCCGTTTTTTGTATTGCGCTTATAAGTTTAATATTTCGAAAGAATTTACGATTTTTAACATCATGTCTTCAGCGAAGTTGTAGCTTAGGCTAATATGAACAATCCGTAAGAACAAACCAACTTAATTGGATTACTCCTTCACATAGTTTTGGGCCTAAATCTTTAAAATTGTCCTTTAACCTCATAGAACTATATTTTTGTTTTGTAGTTATTGCAGTTTCCGTCGATTTCTTCAATTAAAATACATAAAAACATAAAATTAAAACAAAAAATTAAACTTTTAACTTTTTCACAAAAATTTAAATTTTTTCGATATATTAATAAAATAAAATATATCTTTACGCGTATCTTGAGCGTATCTTTACGCTTCTTTAAGAAAATAAAAAGACTAATCCCACGAGAATGATTATTTTTTCTTCAGAAAAGGCGCTTCTTCGCTCGCCCTTTCTCTCGGTTTCGCTACCGTTTTCCAAATTCCCAAAATTAAAAATAAAAAAAATTATTGCGTTTCTGTAATTTAAACAAAATATATGTTTTACTGGTAAATTAGACACTTTTGTGGGGCCGTCAAATTAAAATGTTAACATTTTTCAACTTTGATTTGGATAAATTAATAAGCCTTTTAAAACGTCTCGTCAAAATTAACCAAATTTCTACTAAGATAAAATTAAAATAAAATAAAATAAAATTTATAAAATTTCTGTTTCACATTGCAATGGCCAGAAAATAGCAATTATGAAAATTAACAAAGAATTGGAACTGAATAAGAGAATGATGCAAAATTCGTAGCATTTTGATTATTTGATATTATTGGGTATTTTTAGTTAGTTAATTGTATAAAGAAATAATGCGGAATAAATAAAAAATAATATGTATTCCAGTTGTAGTTACTCGTACGAATGCGGAAAACGAAATGAAAATTTGTTTAGGTTGTCCCAGCTCCTAGGAATCTACATTTACAATTTGATAAAGCAGGGCCTACTTAAAAATAAATGTTATATGATTTTATTTTTATATAAATACAAATTACACAGGGCAACAAAATGACCAACTTTGTGAGGTGCAGCCTTGTTAATAAAAAATTATGATTCATTTATGTGCACTGAACACAACTGCATCATCCGTTTTGTTCCATCAGCTCTTGTTTCCACGATATGACGGAAAACGGATTTCCATTAAATTTCTCCCTCTCGAATTTCTTGTGGTCACAATAGGCATGAATTTCTGAATTTATCTAGCCTATTCGACCAAGCACATATCAATGCTTCTGTAAACGAGAAGGCAAAGCTAACTTCGACTGTGCCGAAGTTTTAATACACTTGAAAAACTTTACTCCAACTGATTTAACCGGTAAAATATATATGGAATATAGATACCGTATATTTAAAATTTTTAAATCATTGATAATAAAAACTTGATACCATAAAAAAAACTTTTCTTAGTAAAACACATTTTCCGACCGATCGGTCCTATGGCAGCTATATGCTATAGTCATCCGATTTTGATAAATTTTTTCAAAGTTATGTGGAAGCATATAAAGCTAATATATACCAAGATTGGGGACGCTACGACAAAAAACAAAAAAGTTTTTCTCACTAGAACTTGTTTTTTAACCGACCGTTTATATGGCAGCTATATGCTATAGTCATCCGATTTTGATCAATTTTTCCAAAATTGCGTGGAAACATATAAAACAAATATATACTACGATTGGAGACGCTACGATGGAAATCAAAAAGTTTTTCTCACAAAGACTTATTTTTCGACCGATCGTTCCTATGGCAGCTATATGCTATAGTCATCCGATGTTGATACATTTTTCCAGAATTATGTGGAAGCATATAAAACTAACATATACCAAATTAGTGACGCTACGATGGAAAATAAAAAAGTTTTTCTAACTAGAACTAGTTCTTAGACCGATCGTTCCAATGGCAGCTATATGATATAGTCATCCGATCCGGCCGGTTCCGACATATTAGTTGCGTGCTGTAAAAGAAGACTCTGTGCAAAATTTCAGCTCGATAGCTTTAAAACTGAGAGACTAGTTCGCGTAGAAACAGACAGACGGACAGACGGACAGACAGACAGACGGACAGACAGACGGACGGACGGACAAGCGGAAATGAACTCGGCTTGTCGTCCTGATCAAGAATATATATAGTTTATGGGGTCGGAAATTAATATTTCTATGCGTTACAAACTTCTGGGCAAAATTAATATACACTTTTCAAGTGTATAAAAACACTAAATTAAAAATGGCCAAAAAGAAAAGCAATGGAAATAACCAACTTATTGTGAATAAGTGATTCTAATTTTTTTTTGTTGTTTCTGTTTCTGCTTCATTTGAGACAATCAAAATGTGTATGTGTGTGTGTATATATATATATATATTTAATAATAAATACATACAAAATATGGATGATACGTACAATATAGTTGCAAAAAAAATATTAACAAATTGAAGAAAAAAATTATAATAATAATCATAATAATTGTGTAAATTGTAAATATCACAAGCAGATGTCACTTGCATCGTTGATAAATGTAAATATATGCATGTATTGTATATATTGTAGGTATATGTTTGTGTATATATATATATATATGTGTGCCAAAACATAAACAGTATCAAGTCCGGGTAAAGAAATTTTGGGAAATACTTAAGAGATGCCCATATCCCGCTTACGACAGAGCAGACACCAATACATATAAGTCGGGATTTACACGATGAAGCAAACTTCATGAAGTTTTCTAAGTAGGCGTGAAATTTAGGGGAATCCTTTCAGACCATTTAAACGTATAGTTAAGAAATACATTGAAATCTCTCGCCTACTAAGAAAACATCATGAAGTTTGCTTCATCGTGTAAATCTTGACTAAGAAAAAAACATTTGTTTAAGAACAACAAACACATGAAAGAGATGGAGAGAAACTGGGTGCATTGCAACAACAATTGAGCTGTTAGAGCATAGGCTTTGGGCACCCCCGGATTAGACCAATTAATAAATCATTTAAAAACTATGGAATATAAGGACAATGCCATTTCCAAATAATTTCGGATCAATGTTCTTCATTTCACTTGTTTATTTAAGTGTTGTCATATTATTTTAAGTTGTCATTCAAATTGGTTTTTTTCACTTGCTCAGTTGTTCATTTAGTCGGTTTATGTTCACTTGACTAAACTAGTCAACTATCCTCAAATTATGGTGACCTTTAGCAATCATTTGAACCAAAAGAACTACTTAGACGGTATTTACATGATGAAGCAAACTTCATGAAGTTTTCTTAGTAGGCGAGAGATTTAAATGTATTTCTTTACTATTCGTTTAAAAGGTCTGAAAGATTTCCTCTAAATTCCACGCCTACTAAGAAAACTTCATGAAGTTTGCTTCATGGTGTAAATCCCGACTTAGTCCGTGTTTACACGATGGAGTTTGCTGCATGAAGCTCTCTTCGATTTTGTTTTGAAGCATCTTCAAAACATCATGAGCATTTACATGAAAAAGTTTGCTTCATGAAGTTCCATTTCAATTCGCCTAAGAGCACGAGTTATCGATAAGCAAATAGCCCACAAATCAACCCTGCATCAGTTCAATCGGAACAAAGCAAAGGAGAATTATCGAAAAGCTTCACGCCACGGTAGGTCATGAAGCTTTGCCAGCTTCGGCTGCCCCTTTTCACCTCTTTCCCACCAACAAAAACTTCATGAAGAACTTCATGAAGGAAACTTCATCGTGTAAATGCGGACTTACTGATTGAGCATCAAGGGTGCTGAGATAAACAAAAGCAATAACAGGAAATGGTCATCCTTGGTCACCAACCAGCAGGTGGATTCCGATTGAGAATCATTCCACATTCCAAACCCATTTGAAGACCCCTGGCGACAGTTTTTTTTTTCCAAATAAAAACAAAATTTAAATCTAAAAACAATCAGCTTATAATTTGTATTTATATAAAATAAAATCATATAAAATTTATTTTTAAGCAGTCTCTGCATTATCAAATTGTAAATGTCAATTCCTGGAGCTGGGACAACCTAAACAAATTTTCATTCCGTTTTCCGCATTCATACGAGTAACTACAACTGGAATACATATAAATTTTATTTATTTCGCATTAATTCTTCATATTTTACAAACTTATTTAAAATGGGGAAACCTACCAGCGTGCGCACTACCATATGCAAATGTTTGAATCCTGTGATTGCGGTTGGTATCTTCTTGTAAGTCCAAGTGTAATATCACGTAATCCCTCCTCTCTCTCCCTTAGCGTCGTTCGGATCGGATTTCGAGTGCCTTACGTGAAAATTTGACTGCCGAGGACTTATTGGCTGCTACCGAACACTTGACGCCAAGGTTCCATCGCATTGTGCCTAACAGCACACAGCGTGTGCTTCGTAAACGCGGACAATTAACGGAGGATCAAGCCCCTGCTCAGGCTGTGCTTGAAGTTGAAAAAGAGACGCGTCAAGCGGCCCAGGAATTACCGAGTCTGCATTCGTCTGATAATGATGAGGAGCAGCAGGATATATTGACAACTGTGGCCGAAGCCGAAGCAACGGCGGCCATCCAAACGAATTTAACTCCGAGTCTGGTACCACAGGCGTTGTTAGATACCATTTCGATTTCTTCCACGGAGTCCTCAACGGAAGACGAGAATCAAAGCACTCCGCCACACATCTCTAGTAGCTCCAGTCGCAGTCGCAATTTGGCCTGGAAAGTGTCGGAAGGGCAGGAACGCAAGCGTTGGAGTGGCGTTTTTGCTTGGTTTAGCCAATGGAGGAAACGGCAATAGAGTAATGCCCAATAATTTTGCATCATTCTTTTATTCAATTCCAATTCTTTGTTTTTTTTTTTCTAAATTTGCTATTTTCTGGCCATTGCTATGTGAAACAGAAATTTCATTTTATCTTCGTAGAAATTTTGTTAAATTTGAAGTTTAATGTTAACATTTTAATTTGACGGCCTCACAAAAATGTCTAATTTGGCAGTAAAACATATATTTTGTCACAGACTAGAGATATCTAGACTGAACGTTTGCGCTGCTTTTTTGGTTGCGACGCTGACGTTCGATGGTTTGAGAGAGAAAAACGCTGACGTTCGATGGATTGACATAAAAAATTGCGTCGAACTGAGGTTGCGAACAGCTGTTGTCTTAATTTTCAGTACAAATTAGTAGGCCAGATCATACACGTACCGTTCAAGTCGAACTCATACCGTTCAAAAAGAGAGAAATTCTGCCTGTGCTGGCAGAGAAGAGGGACTGAGCAAACGAGCAGTCTAGGTTAGTTCGTTTATGCAAAAAGTCATTCAATACTAACTGAATCAGAAATGGTCACTCTGGTTTGTTTACAAAAATATCGAGTTAAACAGTTAATGTGAAATGCAGTTTTCCAACACTAAGCGGTATGTCATCGATAGCACGATTTATCGATAAGTTCCCGAAGGTGTTTCTACTACATTCAGCGTCCACGTTCACGTTCGGTCTTTTTGATTACATTTGCACACAAAATCAAAATGAATTTAAATGACATTCATTCACAGTTGTATCAAAATGTTTTACAAATGATGAACGAGTGTGCTGTGACTAGCGTTGCGTTCTTGGACCATTTGTAAGCTGGAAACAATTTATTTAGTATGCAGTTATTTTTATATTTTAGTCTAGCTAGTGCCTGGGCTGGTAAAGAATGACAGCATCGTCATCCCACTTTAAAACTAGGCCTCCAATCATTCTCTCTCTCTCGCTAAAGGGAAATCCGTGGATGCTCTTATGATCTCTATCTAACAACAAAAAGCCATTTCCTTCAACATTGGGGCCAAGCCGAGCTTCTCTCAATCTCAATTGGATACTGCATTAAATAGCCAACTTGGAAGATGTTAATAACACTTTGATAGTTATTTTTTCCAAAAAATATAAAAGGCATGCCCAACTTGATCTGGTTTCCACTAACTCGGACCCTGGAAATCGTACTGCATCATTCCTTTTTTTTTTTAGATATGACAATGGTTTTATGCAATTTTTTTGTAAGTTTTGAAAACGATATGTCATATGGAAAATATTTTAGAACTTTGTCAAAGAAAACATGAATAAATGTAATATATAGCTAGTACATAAAAAATCAACAAGATAAAAACATTAACCTTCATTTTTCATTTAAAACTTTTATTTATTAATTTTTTATTGTGCCAGCTGGTGTTGTTGTTTTTGTTGTTATTTTTCTGACGATAAGAACTAAAGCAACTTAAAATGTTTATTCTTATCGATATTCATATAAAAACAAGTTGGCAGAACCAGCGTTCAAAGTCAACGCGACTCATTTCCACCTCGACGACCAACAGCATTTTTGTTTTATATGGAGTGCAACGCGCGTTCTCCGATAAATCGACGTTAACGCGAACTATGCTTATTTGGGAACTATATATACTATACTATACTATACTATAGTATAGCATATAAGTCATCCGATTTTGATAAATTTTTCCAGAATTGTGTGAAATCATATAAAATTAATATATACCACGATTGGTGATGCTACGATGGAAAACAAAAAAGTTTTTCCCACAAGAACTAGTTTTTGAACCGATCGTTTATATGGCAACTATATGCTATAGTCATCCGATCCGGTCGATTCCGACAAATGTGCAGCGTATTTGTATTTAAAGACTTTTTGCAAAGTTTGGTCAAGATAGCTTTAAAACTGAGGGAGGAGATAGCATAGAAACAGACGGACAGACGGACAGATGGAAATGAACTCAGCTCGCCATGCTGATCAAGAATATATATACTTTATGTGGTCGGAAATGCTTCCTTCACTGCGTTACAAATATCGTGAAAATTTTAATATACCCTCTGCAAGGGTATAAAAAAACAAATTAAGCATAAACCAAAATATTGAGTCATAATATGACATAACTGACAGCTGAGGCGGAAAAATTGTTTAATTAAACAAAAAATTTGTTGAACCCAACCAAACGTTTTCAGGATCAGCTATTGCGGCCTGTTGCGGTTTTCACTTTCGACCAAATTTGTCGAATTCGAATGTGGTACATGTGTTGTTGTGTAAAATTGATTGAGTGAATCATCTTGTTTCATTTGAAGTCGAGTTTGTCGTATTAGAAGTAATTGAGAATTTAAAATTTGATACCGATTACCTTGATGGTTTATTAGAAAAGTGAACATGTACCACATTCGAATTCACTTAAGTGTAAAATTTATCTTTATTAATGTCATATTTCCAATCATTTTTCATGCCGAAGCTCGCTCTAATTGACTTTTGCCAATCAAAAGTGGGTAGCTCGAAAACGAGCTGATTGAGGAGGAAATTTATAAATATATTTTTTTTTAAGCCATTTTTCGTTTTGGGGCCATTTTTGTAACACAATTGCTAATATGCATTTTTATTATATTTTAAAGAAGGGAGATAATTTTGTAGTTGCACATCTCCAATAAGTACAAGTACCCGATTACACGATTTCTTAAAGTTATCGATGCCTTTGGAAGTCAAGCTGTGTCATGTGTAGTTAAAGTTTTGTTCAGTCTGTCCTGGGCAGTCGCCGAGCACGGACCAGCAAGTTTTTATTTTCTTTGTATTTATTTGTATTTATTTCTCCATTTTTAGTAACTGTAACTTGCCAAGTTTGGTTTACAGCCAAATTTAATTTTCTTTGAATTTTTTTTTAGTCTTTCTTACTCCAGATCCTTCAGTTGTGGTTTCATGAGATTTAAAATTTAGATATGGTTAGTTTGAATCTTTACAAAAACAAAATAACTATATTTGTACAATTATGTTACTATTAAAGTTTTACAATAGTCATGGATTCTTTTTCAATTTTCGAATTTTTAATTGCCGACTTAACTTTTGGAAGCATTCCGGTCAATAGTCGTTTGAATCAAAGTGCTTATGAAAGTGTATAAAATTCAGCTTCTGTCGATACTGCCACACAGAATTGCTTGCGATATGCCCAACTCTAATGACAAGAAATACATAGCCCGAATTTGATTGCCGTATTTGAGATTTAATTCGTGTCTGAATAACCATCAATTAATGATTTTTCCCTGATTTTTTTTCGTAAAATTAAGACTCGCTTTACAGCAAGAATAATAATTTTGATGTTGATTCCTTGTACCTTTATAACAAAATAACTGTATTTGTACAATTATGTTACTAGTAAAGTTTGACCAAATAGACATGGAGTGTTCGAGTGAATAATTTAAAAAAATATATTTAGGGCACACTCGACTGCAGCACTCTTACTTGTATTTTAATTCTTCTTCTTCTGGGTCTGTTGCTTTCAAACTTTACAATACCATTTGCCATTCGACCTTCCCTATTAGTCTGGGCGTTGTCATAGTACTGACAGCATTGTGTTTACATTCTAAATTTATGATGCAGTAACACAAAATATTTACCAAAAAAAAATGTACATTGGGGTACATTTGCACCCCAAGAAACTGTCTTCTTAAGCGATAAAAATACAGAAATATTCGCTACCCCAGTACAAGTAGTTAGCACTGCTAGCGAATTAAAAACCAACATATTTTATATTATATATTATAAGAACAATTAAAATATATAATTTTCTCGCTGTAATTGAAGATTTACAGAGATTGTGCCCGTCTTCGTAAAACCTGCGACGTAAGCAAAAGTTTCATACAAAATTTGTGGAAAGTAGAAGCCGAAGTAATAATTTCTTCACCTTTTACATTTTACCCTTAAGCTTAGTACTTAGACCAGCTACATTCCGTTAAGCTAAATTTCCAGTATACCACCGCTTAGAGCAGAATACCACGAAATCTCTAACGGTCACACTAGTTCCCAGCTGTGTTTTGTTGCCATTTATATTTAGTTTAAAGTTAATCTAAGTATTCAGACCAGCAAGACTCTGCTCAGCGGAATTAAACAGCAACATCAAAATATCACCAACTCATAAACGGTCACACTGTGTTGTCAGCTGCTTAACGAAAAATCATGCTATGACAAGTTCAATCAGTCTGTGCTGGATAAATATGATTTTCTTTGTAATTGTTTTGAGCTTTCTCAATTTTTTAAGTTTCGTGAAATTTTAGTATTTATTACTATATTTTGTATCAGCTTCCTTTGAGATGGCTCTTCCCCCCCCGACTCTAAATTACATTAGTTTTGCAATTGATTTTTTGATTTTTGATTTTTTGTCTATTTTTGTTTCTTTGTTAGTTTTTCGGAATCAATCTGTATCCTATTAGTGTCTTTCTGGGTTTTTGATTTCTTTTGTTCTGGATCTTAAACATCTTTCGAATCCCTGCCTACTTTCTGAATATTGTCCTGTCGTAGTTTTTTGCTGTCTTCATTGAAACTGTTACGCATCTTCCTTTCAAAAAATTCAACATCGAACATTCTCGACTTCTTCTTGTCCTGTCGTAGTTTTTTGCTGTCTTCATTGAAACTGTTACGCATCTTCCTTTCAAGGAATTCAACATCGAACTTCTCGACTTCTTCTTGTCTTCTTGTTGGATTCGTTAACCGTGAAGTTTATTACTCGTTGCACTCACTCTTGCCACAAATTTGAATCATTTTTCAGGGTACTCTTAGGACAATTTTAAATCTGACAGTTTCCTTTAGAAATTCAACAATTTCTTCCACCTCGTATTATTCATTTTCATTCTAAACATTAGCTCAAATGGTGACTTCTTTATAGATTCGTTAACCGTGGAGTTTATTACTCGTTGCACTCTTGCCACACATTTGAACAATTTTTCAGGGTACTCTTAGGACAACTTTAAATCTGACAGTTTCCTTTAGGAATTCAACGATTTCTTCCACCTCGTATTCTTCATTCTAATTCCAAACATTAGCTCAAATGGTGTATTTCTTGTAGATTCGTTAACCTTCCTTTTCTATGAAAATTTGGAAAAACTTGGGATGAACCAAGGTTCGAAGCAAAACCTTAGCAGAAAAACCTTAAACCTTAAAGGAATTAACATTGATACATTTATGTTCGAACCCGTGCAACGGAACTCCGGTGAAAGCTTTTTCTTTTCCAATATATTTTAAACCCCGTCGGGATTTGTCTTCAGGGCTGTTACAATATGACAACAAAAAAATAACCAAATTTTGAACATTATAAGGGTTATTTTAACATGATATCTTATTTGTACTTAGACGAAGCATAGCGTCCGCTTTGTCAGCTGTGGAGTTATGAACTAATTGTTGTGGTCATGTAAGTGACTAAATATATTTAAAAACTCCGGCCGTTTTTTCAGAAGAGCTAAGTCTGGGAAACATTTTCTTAATTATTGAAAATGCTTCACTGTCTTCATTTAACGCACGCACATAATTCCGGATGAGGCCCAGCTTTATAGAGGAAAATAATTAAAAAAACTAAGGGTAGGTGATCTATGCTGTGTTGACCCAACTGGAATGTCACTCGAGGGTTCCACTTGTAGTCCGTGTAATGGAGTATATATTTTCTACAGCCCATAAAAAGCATAAAAAACATTGGTGTTTTAAAAATCCTTTTTCTAGTCCAGTCAATATAGCAACTATTTTAAGGTTGCAACATATCATCCATTAAAAGTGCTGTAAGTTGATTTATTTAAGAATTAATTTCATATTTTCATATGTTTAGGGAAAAAAATGTTAATGCAGTTGGAGTTGGATAATTTTTTAGTTCTTTCGCCTGAACCGCGTCAAACCAAATTTACAAAGGTTCCCTCCGAGAACACACATCACAAAAATAACGTTTTGACCTTTTACTTTATTTTAAAGACTTGTCTAAATACTTCTGCCATCACAATTCGGGCATTTATTTTTATTTTCTAATCTAAGCAAACAATAAACTTTTCTTTGATATTTTAACATTTGATTCATATTCAAATAAAAAACAATATATTAATATTGAGATGAATTCTAAACACATGCTTTCAACTTCGTCACAATTTGTTCATAGTTTTTCACAGCGTAAACAGATATTTGTAGGCTATACTAAGTTAATCCTTTAAAACTAAGTTCCAGTCATTTCTTTGCGATCTTTGCTTTGTTACCTGATTCGGGGCTTTTTTCCAAAAACTCGTACACTCTTTTAAAAGCCTTTTTGGAGAGCTCAGCTGGATCCATTTTCTCGTCTAATAACTTTTGGCAATCGGAAAGAAGATATTTCAATTCCCCACGCTGTGCATTCTGTTGAGGCTCAATCAGTTTATCTAATTCAAAAAGATCTTCCTCTTCAAAGCTCGATCCCCAGTCAACATCCTTCTGCGCCTGCTGTTCCATGCTAAGCTTTTTCTGAAATTTCAGCATTGTAGTTGTTGGTTCCAGCAGAATGCTTGACTTTTTGCCCACACTATCAAGCCAGTCGCAGCCCTTGAGCGTGACCATTGGTAGCAGAAAACCCAATTCGCTATTTTTTGTGTGGATGTAATCATAATAAATATAACCCTGTCCAATCAGTGCTTCGGCCAGCAGTGAATGCCAGTCTGGAGGGCGGTGCGAGCCGCTGCCAAATGCCTCATGCTCACGGCATATCTTGGGCAGTGATTTGCTGCTGGAGCCTCGAAGAGACCATTATAACAATAACAAAAAAAAAAAAAAATTAGTTGCGTATATTTATTTCCAATATTTAATAAAACAGCCTTTAAACTTTGGGTAGATGCATCTATAAATAGGCGCCACTCCTGCGGTATATGAGAATGAACGATATTTTTTAAATAAGGCGTCAATATCTGTGCAGCTTTAATTTGTCATCCTCATTTTGATGCATAGCGAAATCGTTGTTAAATGGCTCTGTAAAAGCTCGTTTGCAAATTGATGTAATCTTCAAATCTTTATCAATTATATTTTAATTTATAAAGTAATGGAACGTTACTTTAAGCGTGAGGCAACAATTTCTGCTGTAGTTTTGGACATCCCTGCATCCCGAGTTAAGTCATTGAAATCGGCCTCTCATCTGAGCCGCACTCACTCCAATGATTCACATGATTCGAAATTATCTGTAAATTGTGGGGCCACATTTATCTCTTCATCTTCGTCAATTATTTTGAGTCCGGAATTCCTCTGTGCACGAACCGGAGGAACCTTCTTCGCTGGCATAAAAAGTCCACATATATAACACAAAATAATTGCTATTTGGGCACAGATCGGTGATCTTTTCATTTTTTCGTTTAAACGTTTCAAACTTTTAATAAAAATAAAATACATAATTTGAGTTTCCTTTAAAAATTTTTTAAAACAGTTATAGTTTACTTCACGGTTTTTTTGGCTGGCTAGTACCATGTCTTTGGAACATGTTATTACACCATCAAAATATTTGATTTTTTTCAAAATCTACCGTGAGCTTTTGAACATATTCAAGAATTTAGGTTTGACCTTCTCTGGCGGTACCTAACCAATTGTTCGATTTAAGTGCATTTTAGTTATTGAGTTCCCAATGACCCTGTTCGTATATTCTGAATTTCGTAGAATTTTATCTTGAATTATTTACATTTCAGTTTAAACTGTTGTTACTGTTGTTACAAAAGTACCCGTAGAACGCGATCCTAGGCTTTATTTGAAAAACTGGGTGTGAGGTGATGCTTACAGAAGTCTTAAGATTCATAATTTATGGATCTAATACTGGTCAAATTTTGAGTGTTGTACTGTAATATATGTGCACAATTTTCAGTGTCTATTTTGTATTTTAGATCTCCAAAGTAAAGTAACCCGAAGTTTAGTACAAAATTTGTGGAAAGAAGAAGCAGAAGTAATGATTCCTTCACCCTTTCCCTTGTGCCCATTCGGAGCTGAGAAGTACTGTTGCGTCTAACAGCACATGAATTGAACCTATGTTAACCTATGTGGACCATATTTTACTTTGAACAGCTGAAGAAATATTGCTGCAAACAATGTTACTTTACCCTTCTTCTGTCTTGACACCATAATAATAATAATTAATTAAATGTAAGACGAGAAGGTAAATCTAACTTCGTTGGTGCGGTACAATAGTAAATGCTCGTTTTAACAAGGGTTTGAATTACTTAAAAAATAGCAAAAATCTACAAATTTGGCTAAATCATACACTGCCTTAAATTCGCAAAAGTATTGAAAGTAGTCGTGGCAAAGTTGGATTATGCAAAATGAATTGCTGACTTTGCATTTGCTTGGCGTGTAGCATATCAAAATTGTTTTCATGGCAACTTTTGCTAAGTTACTGTTGGTCAACGAGGCTGAACGAGAGGTTGCTTTGAGCAGACGTTGTCGTCCAAGACGCAGGCGGCCGAACACATTCGGCAAATTCACACAGACACGAGCCGAACATGCCGAGCCCTTCGCAAAGAGAGTAAAAATCAAGCAAAGCCAATCAGTGCTCGCACAGACTAGAGATATCTAGACTGAACGTTTGCGCTGCTTTTTTGGTTGCGACGCTGACGTTCGATTGTTTGAGAGAGAAAAACGCTGTCGTTCGATGGTTTGAGAGAGAAGAACGCTGAGGTTCGATGGTTTGACATAAAAAACTGCGTCGAACTGAGGTTGCAAACAGCTGTTGCCTTAATTTTCAGTACAAATTACTAGGCCACATCATACACATACCGTTCATGTCGAACTCGTACCGTTCAAAAAGAGAGAAATTCTGCCGTTGCTGGCAGAGAAGAGGGACTGAGCAAACGAACAGTCTAGGTTAGTTCGTTTATGATTTTGTTTAAATTACAGAAACGCAATAATTGATTTTTTTTTAATTTTGGTAATTTGGAAAACGGGAGCGATACCGAGAGTAAAGACGAGAGGAGAAGCGCTTTTTCTGAAGAAAACAAGTAAGAAAGTCGGTCAAGCCCGACTGTAATATACTCTGTACCTGTTTGTATATAACTAATAACTTTAAAGTGTGGGGGTCACACAATCTGTGCAAGTGCTGCCCATCACGATTACGGGCAGTGCTGCCCAGCGTAATTATTTGATTTGCTTAAAATTCGAATATCGTTCATCTGATCTGGAAACGGTGTATGGTGGATCGATAAGTAATGACGATTAAAATATATCCCTAAAAGGTTCTAACAATCTATCTTTAAAATTCTGGAAGATATTCGATTTTGTTCAAATTGTGGGGGTGGCAACTCTGCCAACGTTCATCTGATCGGAAAATAATGTATGGGGGCTCGACAAGTAATGACGACTAGAATATATGTCTAGACGGTTCAAAGTTTGAACTTCAAACAACCAAAGGGTTACGACATATAAGGGAAGGGGGCGGCCTACGGACGGGGATTTTGAAATTTCCTTGACCTCGAGCCGGCTAAAAGCAACATATACAATTTCCTTTTTAATTCAATAGAGTTGTTGAAAAAAAAATTTTTATACTCTGTACCGAAGGTACGCGTGATTCCCGCGTGACTAATATAGATACGTTTATGTTAAAAGGAAATTATATACATTTTATAATTTTACGAGTTGTGTACTAGGGTAATTCTACTCATCATTACTAATCAAGCCCCCATACATCGTTTTTTAACCAGATGAACGATAGTCGAAAGAGTTGCCACCCCCAGATTTTGAAAAAAACCTCACACTTTAAAGTTATCAGTTATATACAAACAGGTACAGAGTATATTACAGTCGGGCTTGACCGACTTTCTTACTTGTTGGGCCTCAGTTTGGGTTACTTTTATGCAATGTCCAAGAAATATCGCTAAAAATACGGTTTTGATAAGCATTTTTATACACTTGAAAAGTGTATATTAATTTTGCCCAGAAGTTTGTAACGCATAGAAATATTCATTTCCGACCCCATAAACTATATATATTCTTGATCAGGACGACGAGCTGAGTTCATTTCCGCTTGTCCGTCCGTCCGTCTGTCTGTCCGTCTGTCCGTCTGTCTGTCTGTTTCTACGCGAACTTGTCTCTCAGTTTTAAAGCTATCGAGCTGAAATTTAGCACAGAGTCTTCTTTTTACTGCACGCAACTAATATGTCGGAACCGGCTGGATCGGATAACTATATCATATAGCCATAGGAACGATCGGTCTAAGAACATCGTAGCGTCACCAATCTTGGTATATGTTAGTTTTATATGCTTTCACATAATTCTGGAAAAATGTATCAAAATCGTATCACTATAGCATATAGGAACGATCGGTCGGAAAATAAGTCTTAGTGAGAAAAACCTTTTTATTTTCTATTGTAGCGTCACCAATCTTGGTATATATTAGTTTTAGATGATTTTACATATTTGTGGAAAAATTTATTAAAATCGGATGAATATAGCATATAGCTGCCATATAAACGGTCGGTCAAAAAACTAGTTCTAGTGGGAAAAACTTTTTTATTTTTTATCGTAGCGTCACCAATCTTGGTATATATTAGTTTTATATGCGTTAACACAATTCTGGAAGATTTTATCAAAATCGGAGGACTATAGCATATAGCTGCCATAGGACCGATCGGTCGAGAAATGTGTTTTACTAAGAAAAGTTTTGTTTTATTGTATCAAATTTTTATTATCAATGATTTAAAAATTTAAAATATCTGATAACTATATCCTCTATATCTTTTACCGGTTAAATCAGCTGGAGTAAAGTTTTTCAATTGTATTAAAACTTCGGCATAGTCGAAGTTAGCTTTGCCTTCTCGTTTTAAATTGCTATAGCTCGGGCACCAGAGCAGCTAGAGACGTGAAATAAAAAGCCATAGACAGATAATTAATCAACGTTTTTGAAAATGGAAAAAAGTGGCGACCTACACTATAAAAATTTTTGGGTATCAACAAAAGAAAAAGAAAATTTGTCGGTTTTGGTAGTTCCCGTTATAGCGCCACCTTAAAACTTTTACACCAATTACCTCCAAGCCTAACGCCTAATTACCTGAAAGTTTAAAAAAAATCGAAGATACGCTTCTTTAAGAAAAATTAAAAAATGTAAACTCTTTTCTGTTGCACTTATTTGTATATAGGTACAAATAAGTGCAACAGAAAAGAGTTTATCGTGTCTTAAAGGATATGATGGTAGTATATAAACATTATCTGGTTTTGCTCTGGTTCGCTGCCGTTTTTATACTCTGTACCGAAGGTACAAAGAGTATATTGGGTTTGTGCAAATGTATGTAACAGCCAGAAGGAAGCATCTCCGACCCTATAAAGTATATATATTCTTGATCAGCATCAACAGCCGAGTCGATATAGACATGTCCGTCTGTCCGTATGAACGCTGAGATCTCAGAGATGGTAAGAGATAGAGGTTTGAGGTGTATGGAACATATATTTCTTTTACTTGCAGGCAGATCAAGTTTAGTTTTTTTTTTGCCACGCCCCCTGCCTCCCCCGCAAATCGAAAAAAACCGTATATCTTCTACAATTTTGGAGTAAGGTTGTTCGAACCTTCTAGACATATATTCTACTCATCATTTCTTATCGAGCCCCCATACATTGTTTTCCGATCAGATGAACGATAGTAGAGTTGCCACCCCCGCAATTTGAAAAACACCTCAAATATCCCGCAATTTTGGAGTTAGGTTGTTCGAACCTTCTAGGCATATATTCTACTCATCATTACTTAAGCTGTCTTTACACGACCTGATTTCTCAGCTGAGTTTTCGTCAGACCTGAGTGTCAAAAAACTCAGCTGAGCAACTCAGTTTTGCTTTTACACATGCCTGAGGAGCTCAGTTGAGTCAGTTACAGAACCATTGGTTCATTGAAATCATCTAGTTCATTTGAAAATTGTGACGTTTATTTGTTTACATATAAAAGAAGAACAATAAAAGCGACATGAACAGAGAAACATTAAAAATTATAATTGCCGTCCTGTCCAGTGAAATACAAGACGGAATAACCATGGAATCTTCTTGTTCAATTGTACAAAAGAAATGTAGTTTAATGATGGATTACAAGCAGTAGTTGTACAAGCCATACACATATACCTTCTTATTTGGTTGGGTCATGGCGATCTAACTTTTCTGATGGAAAAACTTGCAGTTTGTTTGTTAAATTTTAATAAGAATTTATTTGACATTCACAAATTACCAAACCAATAGATAAAAATCGATAATAAATGTATATCGATTGTACAAAAATCCTGGAAGTGGAACGTTTGCTCACTTGAATTATACAACACTATGAAATGACAGATGACAGCTCATCTGAGCGCTCAGGTCAATACGAACCGGATCGATTTCACCTGATTTCTCTGCTGAGCAGTCAGATGACAACTCAGTCGCCTTTTTACACGGGCTGACATCAACTCAGACGAAAACTCAGCTGAGAAATCAGGTCGTGTAAAGATAGCATTATCGAGCCCCAATACCTTGTTTTCCGATCAGATGAACGATAGTAGAGTTGCCACCCCCACAATTTGAAAAAAATCGAATATCTTCCACAATCTTAATGACAGATTGTTTGAACCTTTTAGGCATATATTTTAATCGTCATTACTTATTGATCCACCATACACCGTTTCCAGATCAGATGAATGATATTCGAGTTATAAGCAAATCAAATAAGTACGCTGGGCAGAACTTGCGCAGTTTTTGTGACCCCACACTTTAAAGTTATTAGTTATATACAAACTGGTACAGAGTATATTACAGTCGGGCTTGATCGACTTTCTTACTTGTTTTGTATTGCGCTTATAAGTTTAATATTTCGAAAGAATTTACGATTTTTTAATCTCGTTAACCATTTCGAATTTCTCTTTCATGTCTTCAGCGAAGATGTAGCTTAGGCTAAAATTAACAATCCGTAAGAACAAACCAACTTAATTGGATTACTCCTTCACATAGTTTTAGGCCTAAATCTTTAAAATTGTCCTTTAACCTCATAGAACTATATTTTTGTTTTGTAGTTATTGCAGTTTCCGTCGATTTCTTCAATTAAAATACATAAAAACAAAAATTAAAACAAAAAATTAAACTTTTAACTTTTTCACAAAAATTTTAATTTTTTTTCGATATATTAATAAAATAAAATATATCTTTACGCGTATCTTGAGCGTATCTTTACGCTTCTTTAAGAAAATAAAAAGACTAATCCCACGAGAATGATTATTTTTTTCTTCAGAAAAAGCGCTTCTTCGCTCGCCCTTTCTCTCGGTTTCGCTACCGTTTTCCAAATTCCCAAAATTAAAAAAAATAAAAATAAATTATTGCCTTTCTGTAAATTTAAACAAAATATATGTTTTAGTGGTAAATTAGACATTTTTGCGAGGCCATCAAATTAAAATGTTAACATTTTTCCAACTTCGATTTGGATAAATTAATAAGCCTTTTAAAACGTCTCGTCAAAATTAACCAAATTTCTACAAATAAGATAAAATTAAAATAAAATAAAATAAAATAAATAAATAAAATATAATAAAATTTATAAAATTTCTGTTTCACATTGCAATGGCCAGAAAATAGCAATTTTGAAAATTAACAGAGAATTGGAACTGAATAAGAGAATGATGCAAAATTCGTAGCATTTTGATTATTTGATATTATTGGGTATTTTTAGTTAGTTAATTGTATAAAGAAATAATGTGGAATAAATCAAAAATAATATGTATTCCAGTTGTAGTTACTCGTATGAATGCGGAAAACGAAATGAAAATTTGTTTAGGTTGTCCCAGCACCAGGAATTGACATTTACAATTTAATAAAGCAGGGCCTACTTAAAAATAAATGTTATATGATTTTATTTTTATATAAATACAAATTACACAGGGCAACAAAATGACCAACTTTGTGAGGTGCAGCCTTGTTAATAAAAAAATTATGATTCATTTATGTGCACTGAACACAACTGCATCTTTGGTTTTGTTCCATCAGCTCTTGTTTCCACGATATGACGGAAAAACGGATTTCTAGTAAATTTTACCCTCTCGAATTTCTTGTGGTCACAATAGGCATGAATTTCTGAATTTATCTAGCCTATTCGACCGAGCACATATCAATGCTTCTGTAAAAAATATAATCAGTTATAGATAGGGCTGCACCAAAAACACTGTTGCCCTGTGTTATAAGCTGATTTTTTTTTTAGCAAAGAGATACAGAACTGCTCGCCTTGAAGCGCTGACACAAACGCTCGGATGGACACATCATGACGTCGGCTCGTGTGAGGTTATGGGTGTCAAACAGTGCTCGTCACTTGCTTGCAAAGTTGATTAAGTACTAAAACCTAAGTTACTGCGCTTCTCTCAATATCTCATTCCGCTGAGCTACTGCTGTCTCCCCAATTAACCCAAAAAGAAAACATTTCAATAATTTTTGAAAAGGGGGAAAAAATGCAATTTGTATTTTCAATAAATTGTTAATTTTAGGTTTTTGCTTTCGTTTTTTTTTTTTTTTGTATTTTGTATTTTGTTTAGTTTGTTCTGCGCTGCCCTGCTGTTTCAAATTTGTTGCTCTTCTTTGATTTGCATTTGTTGTCGTATAATTTATTTGTTATTAATTTCGTTTTATATATTTTACACTTAACCGTTGGCTTTGTGACCCACTTTGAAGACTTTCCATGGTGTGTGTGTGTGTGTTTTCATGTGTGTGTTGTTTTTGTGTCGAATTTATGCATATTTTGTTTTGTTTTTTTTTTTTATATATATTAAATTGTGTAAGAAAAACATTTATCATTAGTTTTTATTTCGTTTTTTTTTTTTTTTTAATGGGAATGTAATTTAGTTTTTTGTTATATTTAGAAATGGATGCTGAAATGGCTGCTGAAATGTTTGTTTAGAGTCACATTTGATGCCTTTGCTTTTACTTTTTCCTAGTTGCTTAACGGCTACAGACACTAAGTGAAACAAATCGTTAAAAACTAATAATAATACAAAAAAAAAAAAAAACACTAAATTAAAAATGGCCAAAAAGAAAAGCAATGGAATTAACCAACTTATTGTGAATAAGTGATTCTTAATTTTTTTTTGTTGTTTCTGTTTCTGCTTCATTTGAGACAATCAAAATGTGTATGTGTGTGTGTATATATATATATATAATTAATAATAAATACATACAAAATATGGATGATACGTACAATATAGTTGCAAAAAAAAAGTATTAACAAATTGAAGAAAAAAATTATAATAATAATCATAATAATTGTGTAAATTGTAAATATCACAAGCAGATGTCACTTGCATCGTTGATAAATGTAAATATATGCATGTATTGTATATATATGTAGGTATATGTTTGTATATATATATATATATATGTGGGTATGTGTGTGTGTGTGCCAAAACATAAACAGTATCAAGTCCGGGTAAAGAAATTTTGGGAAATACTTAAGAGATGCCCAGAGCCCGCTTACGACAGAGCAGACACCAATACATATAAAAAAAAAACATTCGTTAAAGAACAACAACCACATGAAAGAGATGGAGAGAAACCGGGTGCATTGCAACAACAATTGAGCTGTTAGAGCATAGGCTTTGGGCACACCTGGATTAGACCAATTAATAAATCATTTAAAAACTATGGAATATAAGGACAGTGCTATTTCGTAATAATTTCGGATCAACGTTCTTCATTTTACTTGTTTATTTAAGTGTTGTTATATAATTTTAAGTTGTCATTCAAATTGGTGTTATTCACTTGCTCAGTTGTTCATTTACTCGGTTTGTGTTCACTTGACTAAACTAGTCAACTATACTCAAATTATGGTAACGTTTAGCAATCATTTGAACCAAAAGAACTACTTAGACGGTATTTACATGATGAAGCAAACTTCATGAAGTTTTCTTAGTAGGCGAGAGATTTAAATGTATTTCTTTACTATTCGTTTAAAAGGTCTGAAAGATTTCCTCTAAATTCCACGCCTACTAAGAAAACTTCATGAAGTTTGCTTCATGGTGTAAATCCCGACTTAGACTGGCACATAAACAATTTTTCAAAAACAGAGTTGCCACACATTCAGAAACACGTTTCAAAGAACAACTGAGTGAACAGTCACTGAACAATGAGTTAGACGGAATTTACATGAAGAAGCAAAATTCATCAAGTTTTCTAAGTAGGCAAGAGATTTTAATGTTTTCTACACTTTTCGTTTAATTGGTCAGAATGAATTTCCCTGAATATCACGACTACTAAGAAACTTCAAGGATCCTTGTGGACTATTAAGTCGAAACCTCCATATTTAAAAAACACGGTCTCACTAAGGACCAAATGGTCGATATGTGGTCCCCTTAAGGGCCAGCCGGAGCTCATGAAGTTTATGCGAATTCAACTTTATAAAGTTTGCTTCATCGCGTAAAACTCAACTAAGGCTAGTCAAGAATGTTCTGAGAAAATTTCAGAAGCAACACTAAAGCGGAATGGAATGAGGATAGACATTTTATGTACACGAATAACATATTTTCAACCAAGGCGCTGCAAGCCTGTAGAAGCTGTGTAGAAGGTTCTGTCTGCACTAGAGATGAAAATTTGTTTTATTGTAATTAAGTATATATTAAAGTAATTAAATTGATTTTTTCAACCCAAAAAATTTAAAAATTCTGAGACTTGTTTTTTCACGCAGCACCACTGCCATGCATTTAAACCAAAAAAAAAAAAAAAAGCCAAATATCTTTTGGGTCTACATGAACATAGTAAATAAAACTCGAGTGAGATTTTGAAAATATTTTTGTGGAATTGAAGAAGATCTAAACGTTATTTTTATGGTTTTTGACTGAAAAATTTGAATTTTTATTATTTAATCTTATTAAAAATCTTCTAATCAACTTATCAAAAATCTCTTGGTTTACTGCGTAATGGCCTTCTAAAGATGTGGTTAAAATTTGGGGTAAAAATATTGAAAATAATTCCGGAACTTAATTGTTTCGAGTAAAACGCGTTTGAAGTTGGGACATGTGTTATTGACAACTTAAAATACGAAGATGAAGACGAAGCTGAACACGAAAAACGGCGCAGTGGGATTTATATAAATTCACTCGAATTCGTTCAAGGTGCACGCTAAGATAAAGACTTAATTTGTTGTTGTTCAGCTTCGTTTTCATCTTCGGTCTCAGCGCGCAGTATGTTAGCAGCTGACATTCCAAGTCGAAATATTCGTGGCCAAAGATTTCTTCCTCAAGCGAACTAAATCAATAGAACTGAAATGCCCTCTAACTACATTTAGTAAACCCAAAAAGTCCGAATATTGCTAAAGCTAAGTTCACAGACAGACAAATAATATGCCCAAATTTGTGGAAGACTTAGACTTTGCAGGACTTAAAACTAAAGATTGGATCCACAACCGCAAATAATCTGCTCAAAAAGTTCTGATTCCCTATTCCCTATTTAGGTTTATTTTGTCAAATTTTCATCAAAATTTGGGCAAATTTTTCGCCAAGAAGGTTCACAGTAATCAATAATTTAATTTTGGTTCATTTTTCTTCTTTGCGTGCTCAGCAAGAACCGGGTGTGATAAAAGAAAACACCAAAGTGCGTTTATAGGTATGCACCAGCCGAAAATCAAATATTTAAATAAATAGTATTGTTGTCACTGTCTTGCATTTCGAATGGAATATTTTTTATTGAATTCACTTCTCATTTACACAATTTCTCTATTCCGTTTGTATGTTGAAGAAAGTGGCTGCGTTTATAGATATGCACCAGAGATACAATGCATACAAAATAGTTCGTTTTAGAAACAAGAATACCTTTTTGTGAAGGCTCATGTTTTCGAAACGTAGTCTACGCCATCTCCTAATAAATGAAAAAATTGAGCAAGGTGTTTGTTAAAACTTTGATTCCATTTCGCAAACACAAGAACTACATTTTTTTTATACTTTTTTCTTCTGGTATGCCAACTTTTAAGAACAAGTCCTTACATTTTTCATACGATTGGAGGGACACTCTAACGTGCATATTAGAATATGGTGTGAAACGTTAGAGGGAATGCCTAAGTATTTAGCTTAAACAGTGTTAAACGGCTTTTATGCATACATTAATTACACAAGTTTACAGCGAAAAAGACCCATTGAAGCCATTATTTTTTAATGATGTATTTTGGAACGCTAAACTCAAGTATGTATTTTAAAAATTTTTGAGTTAGAATTTTTTTTAGTTTTTTGGTAAGTACACTTACATTTAAAGCCATATCTCGAGTAAGAAAATTTAGATGGAGTCAAACAAGGGATTAATCAAAATAGTATGCAATTCCAAATCATCTAGTTGAAGAACATTTTAAAATCGGTTTAGTAGTTTAAAAGTTAGAAGCAAAAATATTTCAAAAAAAATGATTTTTTTCTCAAAAACGTGAAAAATTTGATTTTCTAATAAATTGCACTATTACGAAGAAAATAAGGTGTTGATGACGAAAATCTGTGCATAAATAGCAAAGTTTTAAGCAATTTTGTGAAAGTACTAAGAGTCAAATTTGACTATTTTACGTGTTTATTAAAAATATTTATACACTTGAAAAGTGTATATTAATTTTGCCCAGAAGTTTGTAACGCATAGAAATATTCATTTCCGACCCCATAAACTATATATATTCTTGATCAGGACGACGAGCTGAGTTCATTTCCGCTTGTCCGTCCGTCCGTCTGTCCGTCTGTCTGTCTGTCTGTCCGTCTGTCTGTCTGTTTCTACGCAAACTAGTCCCTCAGTTTTTAAGCTATCGAGCTGAAATTTTGCACAGAATCTTCTTTTTACTGCACGCAACTAATATGTCGGAACCGGCCGGATCGGATGACTATATCATATAGCTGTCATAGGAACGATCGGTCGAAAAATAAGTCTTTGTGAGAAAAACTTTTTTGATTTCCATCGTAGCGTCACCAATCGTAGATATATTAGTTTTATATGTTTCCACAATTCGGAAAAATTGATCAAAACGATGACTATAGCATATAGCGCATAGAAACGGACGGTCAAAAACTACTTCTAGTGAGAAAAACTTGTTCCATCGTAGCGTAATCTTAATATATATTAGTTTTATATGCTTTGACACAATTCGGAAAAAATTTATCAAAATCGGATGACTATAGCATATAGCTGCCATATAAACGGTCGGTCAAAAAATACTTCTAGTGAGAAAAACTTTTTTTTTCTATCGTAGCGTCTCCAATCTTGGTATATATTAGTTTTATATTCTTTCACATAATTTCGAAAAATTTAACAAAATCGGAGGACTATAGCATATAGCTGCCATTGGACCGATCGGACAGAGAAATGTGTTTTACTAAGAAAAGTTTTTTTTTTATGGTATCAAATTTTTATTATCAATGATTTAAAAATTGTAAATATTTGATATCTATATCCTATATATTTTTACCGGTTAAATCAGTTGGAGTAATCTTTTTCAAGTGTATTAGAACTTCGGCACAGTCCAAGTTAGCTTTGCCTTCTCGTTTTTTATTTTACTTCGTTTTTGCTCATAATTAATCACAGAAAAAACATAGAAAAAATAAAAATATTTTCTAATAAAACCGCAAAACACTGAAATTTGACTGTTAGTACTTATAATTAATTGCCCACAACTCGTTTATTTATCCAAGTGCTATTCGTAAGAACAAATGGAAAAAAAAACAATTTTTTTTATCAGTTTCAACCTTTTACAGATTTTTAAAAATTTTTCTCGTTTTTGAGAAAAAATTTGATTTTTTTTTAATATTTTTGCTTGTAGCAATCAAAGTACTAAACCGATTGGAAAATGATCTTCAACTAGATTATTTAAAATTGCATACCCTTTCGATTAATACCATGCTTGACGACATCTTAAGTTTGAATCATAAAATGTAAGGGTACCTACCCAAAAAACCAAAAAAAAAATTCTAACTTAAAAACGTATCCATTTTATAATTTTTGAATTTAGCATTCCAAAGTACATAAGAAAAAAATAACAGCTTCAATGGGTATTTTTTTTTTTGTAAACTAGTGTTATTAAACATTATTAAAGATGTACCTAACTAATGACCCTAGCAATAGGGATACTTTGGGATGCACCTTGTATAAACCATAAACCAGTTTTAAGGTATGAATTTTCGAAAGAACAATACGCAATATAATTTAAATAGGCACCATTTTGCATCTCCTACCAATAATGTGGCTAATTGGACTTAAGTTGTGTATATTTTGGCTGTGTATGTGTGTATTTGTTGCATGTTTAAGTGTTGGGTAAAACTGATCATTTCAGTGAACAAAGTGACTAATTTTATTTAGTTCAACCCATGCTCAAATCATTTTTGTTCACTCACTCATAAACCACCCAACACCTACATAGTTTGCCTGTGTTCTTACTCCCTCGCTCCGTCTCTCTTCTTCTCGCTACATCTTACACATGCTTAGGTCCATCTCTGTTCATTTTGTGAAGCGTGAATGTGTGTGTGTGTGTGTGATTCTTAAATTTAACAAACAATTTCTATAGAAAGTTTTTTCTTTGTTTTGTTTTCTTGAATGAGTACATAATTTCAACATTTTTTGTTTGTTTATCTTTTTATATTTTGTTACTGATTTAGCTTTTCCCTTTTTTTTCAATTTGCATACATACAGACATACTGTGTTTTCTTGGTTTTTTTTTTGTATATAAAGTTGCTGTTATATATATATATATATGTAATTCAAATTGACTTTTTACAAATGTTTCTATTTTTTTGCAGCAAAACGAAATAACATAAAATATGACAATAACAGACAAATTTACGCTGAGATGGGCTTAACTATACACCTACACTTATGCGTATAGAAGCACAGATATATATATATATATATATATAATTTGTATATGAGAATCGTCGGTTATTGATCTAAATTGGTGCCTGTTGCTCTAGGTGCTAAGTGCCGAAACATTTGAAACATTTTGTTGCCGCTGTTAACATTTTGTTGTTGTCATTTTCCTTTCACAATTTTCCATCCTTTGGTTAACCCTAAAACACGCTAGCCAACAGCCGAGTAGTGCATTGCTTGGATTCATAGTTAATAATGTATTTTACAACATATATATATATATATATATATATGTGTATAAGTATGTATGTGTGTATGTATATGGTATGCATTTATATATATATATATATATATATATATTTGGATAATATGAGTGAGTGCCTGAACTAAGTACAGCCTAAGGTAAAGACAGTAGTCGTTTCCGTTCATAAACTAAACAACAACAAACAACAACAAAAGTGGAAAACAAAAAAAAAAAGTGACCCTGAATGAAAGTCATTTGCTTGTGTCGACATTTTGCCAAATAGAATAAGTGAGACGACAGGCTGGACTGTTGACCAAATGTGTTGCAATGCGTCTCGCTGTGGTGATGGGTATGAGTGCTCCTTATCCTGCTGCTGCTCATTAATGACAACTGTTGCTGTTTTAGTCGCCACTATCATCCCATTTACGTTCCTCCATGATGCGATCAAAGCAGTCCGCTAGGAATGCATGCTAAAAAAAAAAGAGAAAAAGGAGAAATTAGTCACTTTACACAGATTTAATTACTATGGTACTTATGGTATATATATATTGATTCAAATAAAATTTCCCAGAGGTGAAAAATTCGGATATTTAACAAACGTCCTTAGAAGCATTCAGGAGCAAAATAGGAATGCGCTTATAAACTTAAGAAAACGAAAATAAAGCGTGGAAAAAATTAAATGCTAAACAGTGCCAGAATCGAGCGTTTACTATACATTCTGCGAACTATCGTCAATATTATTGCTTTCGGTGGAAAAAATCTGTAACTTCTAAACCACACTTAATATTGATCTAAGTAATTTGGTAAACATGTAGGACACATGAAAGGAAATTTATTCTAAACCCGCTTTTAAAATTCATATCCTATCCTATCATATCATATCATATCATATCATATCATATCATATCATATCCTATCATATCATATCATATCATCATATCATATCATATCATATCATATATCATATCATATATCATATCATATATCATATCATATATCATATCATATATCATATCATATACATATCATATATCAACAACTACTATCACATATCATATATCATATCATATATCATATATCATATATCATATCATATACATATCATATATCATATATCATATCTATCATATATCATATCATATATCTATCATATATCATATCATATATCTATCATATATCATATATATATCTATCATATATCATATCTATCATATATCATCTTATATCATATATATCATATATCATATATCATATCATATCATATATCATATATCATATATCATATATCATATATATATCATATCATATATCATATATCATATATATCATATATCATATCATATATCATATCATATATCATATATCATATCATATATCATATCTTACAACAAACTCCGACAAATTTCGACCTAGCTTAATGGGGAAGGGCATTAAGGAATTCTAAGAACCTTTATTATACTTCTAAAAGCCGACTTATCTTAAGATCAATACGTATAGTACTTTTAAGCTATACTATCCTCATATGCAAGCATAATAAGAAGAGGAGGCAGAACAGCTGTGGGGAAGAAGTGGTTTTACAAGGAAGCGAAATGGAAGCTTTTTCTAACAGTAAGTCGATCGACACAAGCCAATGCTGCACAAGTGTGGGGTTGCGAAAAGACAAAAGTGGTCGACAAGCTACAACGCTACTTCTTGAAAAGTTTCTTAAAGCTACCTGATACAATACCAAACGACGCTGTAATGCTTGATTCAGCAGCTGAGGACAGTAGCTTCTATACCCTAAGCTTGCCTTGGAAATACATACACAAGACGCTCCTTTCCTCTTAGGTTATTTCGGTTCTCGGTTCCGATACGTACCAGTATAAATAAAATTTGTATACCCTTGCAGAGGGTATATTAAAATTGTCACGATGTTTGTAACGCAGTGAAGGAAGCATTTCCGACCACATAAAGTATTTATATTCTTGATCAGCATGACGAACTGAGTTCATTTCCGTCTGTCCGTCTGTTTCTATGCTATCTCCTCCCTCAGTTTTAAAGCAATCTTGACCAAACTTTGCAAAAAGTCTTTAAATACATATGCACATTTGTCGGAATCGGCCGGATCGGATGACTATATCATATAGCTGCCATAGAAACGATCGGTCCAAAAACTACTTCAAGTAAGAAAAACTTTTTTGTTTTCCATCGTAGCGTCACCAATCGTGGTATACATTAGTTTTATGTGCTGCCACATAATTCTGGAAAAATTTATTAAAATCGGATCACTATTTCATATAGCTGCCATAGGAACGATCGTTCTAAAAACTAGTTCCGATGTTAGCCTTCTATTTTTAGAACTTATTTCTAAACCTTATATATCTTAAAAAGAGAATTTGATTCTGGTTATTCTTTAGGGCGAATTTCTGGGATGGACGTAGACTATCCGAGGAATTTCAAACAAATCAAGGCGTCAAACAGGGATGTTAACTCATCCCGCTGCTTTTCGCCCTTTTTTTTTTAGATGACATCGCGGCGGAACTTTCTGGAGGAGTCAAACTAGGGGCAAATATCTTTAGTTTTAATTTATGCTGACGACAGGGTTATGCTCGCGGAAAAAATTTCTTAAAATTTGGAAGTATCGTGGAGCCTTGATAGCGCACCGCTCAAGGTTGTTAAATCATATAAGTACTTGAGAGTCATTCTAACTGGCGACATGGGTTTCGAATTAAAATTGGAAGTACATGGAACTCCTTTTTAAAGCGCAAATATGTAGCCCCTAGCACGGAATGCAAAATGTACCAGGCCACAGCTAGAGCAAATCCGTGCTATGCTGCCCAAGTATGAGGGTGCTTTGCATATAAAGATGTAGAGCGGAGCCAGAGGTGGAAAAGCCTGGCACAAGAGTTTAACGCGGAGCTAACTCTAGAGGACCGTAGCCAATGGGAGAAACAATATTGTGAGATTATCAGAAGTTTAGAGAGTACAATGCGGCACAGGTGAAAATATGAAGCAAGACGGAGCGCCTGGAGAAACTTATCCAAAATAGGTTAGGGACATTAATTATATCAAATACTTTCAAGTCGAAATACTAAGGCTTAACTACAGACCGCACCATCAGAATATGAACAACATGTGCAACTTATGCAATACGATGAGGATGTAGAACATTTTTCAGTCATTCAGGCATCCTTGGAAAACCACAGCTTACTGAAAAGGAATGTTGTGCCCCACTGAACGTAAGCAACTGGATGGGTCTGGCAACAAAAACACCTTGTATTTGTTTGTTAAGTATTTTGTGAAAAAAAAAACTGATCAACATAAATTATATATGCGTATAACCGCTTTTAAACACATTCACACTCTCTCACTTACATATGGCGTATAGACTTTAACCCAACGGGCTGGCTTATCTGGACGATTGTACTGAAAGCAAAATGACATGGACTCCTCATCACTCTCGGAGCGTGTGATACTATCCCAAGTTAGCTCCACCATTTGTGCCTCCAGGGAGCCATCCTCGCGGCAGGCATGCAGGCGAAAACTCTTCATGCCTGGGGGGGAAAAAGAAAAACAAACATTCTGTCATTTCAGCTCCTTCTCTAGCTGGGCCAAAACACTTACCCACAGCGGGCACTACATGACCCTCCTTGCGGCTATCACAGGAGCAATGGGGAAATACAACATCCCCATAGCCGGGCAGTGTACGAGCCAGAGCTAAATAATCTACCGCCTTTTTGGCATCCTGCAGGGCTTTCAGCTCATAGAGTCTACCATCTGCTCGTATATTGCCGCGATTCACCTCATCGACCGCTTGATAGAAGATAAAACGACCGGCCTGTTCGCCCTCAGGTAGCGTCAGTTCCTTGTCCACCGAAAAGAGCCAACGGCGCACGCACAGGCATGTCGATGAGGCGGTACTGTAATTCTGTACATACAGCTGATGCGGTATCTCATGCGGCTGCAGTTTACGCTCAAAGTTGTACTCGACAATTTCAAACAGGTAGAAATATTGCTGCGTATAGGCGGTAAGATTGGCGCGCTGCACCAGAATCTCCCAGACGACCTGAGCATTTGAGGATTTCTTCACCGATACGGTGGTCACCTCATGATCGGGCAGCATGACCTTAATATCCACGGGCGAGGCAGAAATATCATCCTCGGTGTCGGTAAGGAAATCCTGCACAGCATCACTCTCCGCTATGACCCGCACAGCGCACACCTTCTCCAGATATTGCTCCAGGCCGCGTCGCCGTGTATCCAACTGCTGTTCGCTCAGCTGGAAGGGCCATTTGCCGGGCAGTTTGGGGAAATTGAAGCCAGAGAATTCTTTGCGCAGCAACGTATGCAGATTGGCGAATTCCCGATAGCGACGCGAGCAGAGCTGCCGCCCGGCCATGTGTATATTGAAGACAATGTAGCGTTCGCCCTGACGATTCACTATGCCATAGTCGGGTATGCTGGAAGAAGGGAAGGGATGGGATGCATGTGTATAAAGTTTTTATCCACTTGGGGATGGATAATTTCTTTTACCTAGCGAAAACCCTAACGAACAGTAGTTAGTACTTTCGCCAGTGCGTCAGACTTACCTAATGGGCAGCGAACGTTTGTCCGAATAATCGATGTAGGAGTAGCCACTTTGATCCTCCTGTGGCTCTAGTCTATCGGCCTCCTAATCAACAAAAAACAAAAATCCAATCAGAAATGAAGACTTAGTCCACTGACCCCGTTTCGTGCACTCACCTGCTGTGTCACCGATATCACTGTCAGTGTCAGGCAATCGCCGCCAGATTTAATCAGATCCACGACCTGTTTATGTGTTGCTCCCTCCACGCTAACGCCATTGCTAAAGAAGAGAGAGGAAACAAATAAGAAGAAAAATATTAGTGATCTCCAAACCAACTCATCCAAACACACCGCTGGCAACGTCTTTCCAGGGCACTTAATTGCGCATATTGCATACAGTGAAAGGGCAACATTTCAGAGTTCGTCAACGGCAGCTAATCGATTGTCAGGCAAACACCCACCGACTGATCATTATAAACATCTCAGGCAGATAGAAGAGCAACCTATACCAAATGCGATAATGCGATGCATTGACTCAACTGGAGCACTGATTACAAGCCAAATCAGCGGAGTGGACGGAGCTGGAGCTGGGCACTGGCATTTTCTGTAGATTCGGGTCAAGTTGAATTTGTTTTATGTGATAAGAAGTCAGCCAGCACTCAAGTGCATACTCTACGAAAGAAGTACTGCAAGCAGTGACTGAAGTAGCTGAGCACATTTAGCAGATTGATTTGATCAGTGATTATTGATTGGTTTTTTGTTTTGGTCCCTCGAGCCGGACAATAAACTGAACCTTCTGAACCCGAATAAGAAACATTTTTTACTGAAACTGGTTTGGTTAAAAAAAATTATTTCTCGAGGATTAAGCCTAAAGATAACGCAAGCTTATATAAACAAATTTTTACTTTCGTTCCGAATCAAAAAGTAAAATTGAAAGAAAGAAGCCTATGTTAGTTTTGCGTATAGAGATCAATATTACTGAACATTGGACAAAATTTTTTAGAATGCACTCATTAGGAACCGAAAATTGTACTCAGCTGATATAATAATTTTGTCAGGCACTATACTTTATCTAAATAAGCAGGCTTTATAAAAGCATTCAGAGTTTAAAGCTGTTCGAGCGTTTCTATTCTTATGAAGTATTGTGCCGAACTAAATTTTTATCTCAACTGAATACAGGCCTTATTGAAGATGCATCCCAAAGTCAAGTGGGATTTTTTTTTCTAAATAAAAACGCAGAATTCATATATTAATAAAATAAGTTTATTTTATTCAAAATAATCCTCTTCCTACTCAATACAATGTTTTGCTTAATTCTTCATTGATTTTTATACAAATTTTCTGGGGTAATAATGTACCCCAAAGACAGTTCACATTAGTTTTGAACATAGACGGATACAGGGTTAAGAAAATTATAAAATTCTCACGGTTCACGGTTCAGAGCAATCCGGTCCGAAACCGAACCCCTGAAAACCGATTTGGTTTGGGTTTTTCGATGTGCCCGAACCGGACCACTTATAAAAATATAAAAAATTCGGTTCATAATATTCAAAACGAGAAGATAAAGCTAACTTCGTCTGTGCCGAAGTTTTAATACACTTGAAAAACTTTACTCCAACTGAATTAACCGGTAAAATATATATAGGATATAGATATCAGATATTTAAAATTTTTAAATCATTCAAAATAAAAATTTGATATCATAAAAAAAAACTTTTCTTAGTAAAACACATTTTCCGACCGATCGGTCCTATGGCAGCTATATGCTATAGTCATCCGATTTTGATAAATTTTTTCAAAATTATGTGAAAGCATATAAAACTAATATATACCAAGATTGGGGACGCTACAATAAAAAACAAAAAAGTTTTTCTCACTAGAACTAGTTTTTTGACCGACCGTTACTATGGCAGCTATATGCTATAGTGATCCGATTTTAATACATTTTTCCAAAATGGTGTGGAAGCATATAAAACTAATATATACCACGATTAGTGACGCTACGATGGAAAACAAAAAAGTTTTTCTAACTAGAACTAGTTCTTAGACCGATCGTTCCTATGGTATATGATATAGTCATCCGATCAGGCCGGTTCCGACATATTAGTTGCAAGCAGTAAAAAGAAGACTCTGTGCAAAATTTCAGCTCGATAGCTTTAAAACTGACGGACTTGATCGCTTGGAAGCATACAGACGGACGGACGGACAGACAGACGGACGGACAGGCGGAATTGAACTCAGCTCGTCGTCCTGATCAAGAATATATATAGTTTATGGGGTCGGAAATGAATATTTATATGCGTTACAAACTTCAGGGCAAAATTAATATACACGTTTCAAGTGTATAATAATGGGCAAATAAAGAGGTTATCACTGAATCAAACGCCCATTTAAAGGAAATTAAGGAAATCTGTTATTTCGAAGGGATTTAAAACATTTAAAAAACGCTGGACTAAATGTAACTAAATGTAATGACCGCCAAATAGTATCTGCACGTAAATTCTTGATAATTTTCACTGTGGAAATGCACTCGATAAATTAAGAGGCAGCCTCAGCAGATGACGGATCCTGGGCTCAGTCTGATAATGAGATAGTCGATGAGTTTGCCAGCAACTTAGAAAGTCGCTTCACCCCGGCAGAATAACCAAGGCGCTGCCCGAAGTAGAAGTTCTGTTACTGCTTATTATTGTTAAATAATGCGATCCGACTGACGATTAAGTGAAACTTATATATATTGTCTTTATTCAATGTAGTGGAGTAAAATATAATGATGTGCTCGCGTTTGCGCTTCGTAGACAACTGAGTAACATGCGTGAGTCGATACATTAGGGATGAGTAAATACTAGTTAGTCGATACATATAATTTGATACATTTCAACACTTATGTTATTTAACGCTATGTTATCGTACGTCTTACGTATTCAATAAATAGTCTAAGCATAAAACATTGATTCGAACTCATATAATGTTTGCATATTCTTAAAAACTTGCGCTGAAAGTTTCTGGGGGTACAAATGTACCCCGTGGACGGTTTTAGCATTAAAAACAAGGCTGCAAACCGGTTCGGAACCGAACCTCTAAAAACCGATTCGGTTCGGGTTTTTCGAAGAGCTTTAACATTTTTCACAACTCGAACCTGAACCCGAGCCGGAAAACTTATTAAAAAAAGGCTCGGTTAATAATATTAAGTAATTTAAAAAAAAATAGAAATTTTGAATAAAAGTATTTAAAAAGAAGGTTTATGAGAGCAATAGAAAGCAATGAACATATATCAAATAAAAACTCTGTCAATGATGTTAAAGATTTGTTCGAAAATTGTCCAAGAGGACATACATACATTGACCAATTTTTCAAACTTTGAAAGGGTCTTAAAACCTGTTCCAGGTATCAGTTGTACAAGCATTTTTAGCACTAAAGATTGTTCTTTCTTATCTAAGAGCTATTAGATATGAAAGCCTAAACAAACAAAAAATTCAAGATATTCCATCCAATTTTTCTAACCAAGTTATTAAGATTTTTCAAATCCCGGAGTTAGATTTTAGCTCTTTTTTTGCGATCTCTGGTATTGAATGTGATAGTAATCCCAAAAATCAACTAAAAAAAAAGAAACGTCAAAATGGGAATGAGCATAGCGTCATTTCTCTGTCTTTCTTTTTGTCCAAGTGAACCGAGGTTCGAACCAAAACCTGGGGTTTTAGGAACCGAGCGAAAAGATTTCCTCAATGGTTGGAACCCCCGAACCGAACCTTTCAAAATTTTTGAGCTTTGCAGCCTTGATTATAAACTGAAATACAACCTTTCGTTTTATGCATAATTCCTTACTGAAACCCATATATATTCTCCCTAACGACCCAAACCACAAAATCAACACATAAATCAATTTTACTTTAACACATTTTTATCACATTTAACTGAATAACGTTCATATGAGAGGAGTCAAATGATTTGGTTACACCTAATTGAATCAAACAAGTTTCCTCTAAACTGTATAACAAGTTTACCAACTAAAAGTTATGTCCATTTTTCAATTAAACATCAGGGCAAAGACACAAGTGACGAGGAAGTTTAAGTTTAAATAAATATAACGCAGCTATCATTGCTGACGCACACTAACAACAACAATAACAACAATAACAACAACAACCACATGACTCATAATGCCTACATATTTTTTATGTTATAAACAAAGGCAAAATGCAAGAGACGGTAACTATAAAAAATTGAAACTGAGACCAGAGGAAACCTGTTTGGTCCCCTACACCCATGCAAACACCAAACAAACAAAAAAAAACCAGGAGAGGCCACAAAAAAAAAAAAATTTACTATTTGTTAAGCAAAAATTAATAATAAACACAAACAAACACCTAAATGCAAATATTTGCATTCTCTTAATTATGTCAAGTCAACTATGTCATTTGCAGGTTTTTCTTGATTAAAGTTTAGTATTGTTTTACAGCGCAACAAAATAAAATGGTTAAGCAATTACAATTAATTAATTTTGTGGAATTTATGACGGTTTTTTTTTTTATTGTACATATACATATGTACATATATTTGTTATCACAATGTTTATACATTTGTACGTTTCTTGAAAAACCATTTGCTTAAGTTAAACAGCTTAAGCAAAGATAAATAAATAGTGGCAAAAGTTTATAATTATAAGAACTATAAACATTTATTCACAACATTTACAATTTGACAGCGAAAATGTATGGAAAAAGATCACTAACTAATTTTATTTTATTACTTGTGAAAATAAAAGAATTTATTGGTATTATAAACCATGACCATTTAATATTAACGACTGATTTAATGTTCGTTATCAACGCACAGTCTAAACGGTAACGGGCAAGAAAGCAAATAATTTTATATAAGAATCGATTTGTGACAGGATTTAGGGAAAATTTAGGACAAAGGACGTTTTGGTACCTATATAATTATATTTATATAACCGACTGACTGATTTTATATGCTTCATCAACGCACAGTCTAAACGGTAAGAGGTAGAAAACCAATAGTTGGCCTGCAGTTTCCATTTGTGGTGAAAGTGAGCACACTAAGAAGGGATTTTGGAAAATGGGAAACTTTAATAGTTGAAAATATTTAACCAAGAGCAATTAAATTCTGACTAAGTCCGCATTTACACGATGAAGTTTCCTTCATGAAGTTCTTCATGAAGTTTTTGTTTGTGGGGAAGAGGTGAAGAGGGGCAGCCGAAGCTGGCAAAGCTTTATGACCTACCGTGGCGTGAAGCTTTTCGATAAATTTTCTTTGCTTTGATTTGTGGGCTATTTGCTTATCGATAGCTTGTGTTCTCAGGCGAATTGAAATCGAACTTCATGAAGCAAACTTCTTCATGTAAATGCGCATGAAGTTTTGAAGATGCTTCAAAACGAAATCGAAGATAGCTTCATGAAGCAAACTTCATCGTGTAAACACGGACTAAGTGTTGGTACCAACATAATCAGGTCTGTTCTCGTTTCCGTATTCAATCGATCGGAATTCGTAAAGGTTCTTCTTTTCAAGAAACGATTGGACAATTCAGTTTATTTATTTTGCCTTCAAGACAGTCGTTTGAAGATAAATGGAAATTTTGAAGTTATTCGTCGACAATTAGTTTTTGAACACGGGAACATTTACCAATTCCGATCGAAATCGAAAAGGGGAACAGACCTGATTACTTTCGATCAGGGAATCATACTGGAACCCATACCGGAAAAACGCCAATTAAAACGCAGAACCAAAAGCAAACCCGGAATTGTTTTACATTTTTGAAGTACCCGTAATAGCGAACCGATATTTGTTGGAACCGAAGCAAACCCGGAATTGTTTTACATTTTTGAAGTACCCGTTATAGCGAACCGATATTTTTGGAACCGAAAAGAACCAAAAAAACATCGTACCTCTTTTGTTTTTCTTTTTTTGTTTTAATCAAGGCTATGCGTCAAACGTTTGCAAAATTAAGAAAAATGTACTTAAATTGTGAACATTAACGTACGCAGCATATTTCATAAAATATCAAAAGTTCCTCCTAGTGTTCCAAATACACAATAAAGCGCGGAACATTTATTTTCGTCATAATCGACCCACCAAACAGGCTATTCAAGCTATTGTGACCAAATTTCGCAACAGTTTCACTTTATTGGACATTAATCCACGAAACCGTGTGGGAAAAATTAGAGAAGAGAAGAATATTGCTGCTGTATTGGCCAGTGTCAATGAAGATCGCGATTTGTCAATTCCTTGACTTTCTTAAGACTTGGTCTAATGTTATTCGACCACCTGAAAGATTGTACGTAAAAACCTCGTTATGAAACCATACAAAATAAAGCTGGTGCAAGATCTAAGGCCTTGTGACTTTCTAAAACTTCGTTTGTTTGCTGTTTGGGCACTAGAAATTGTCTCAGTTGTCTTAATGGGTACTTCAATAAACAGAATTGCCTAATTTGGTCTGTAAAGCAGACAGAGGCAGTTGAAGAGTTGTCAAAGCACTAGATTTGGGTAATAGAGTTGTTCTGGAATAATGTTACGTACTTGCTCTTATACTAGGTGTGTTAGGGCTGCGTTCAGACTATTCGACGCATGAGACATGATAATCGAGTAGCAAGCTTTTCAGAATGAAAACAAGAAAACACATGGGCCTACTAGATTATCATGTCTCATGAGTCGAACAGTGTGAACCCAGCCTTATAGTTGTATTATTACAT
This sequence comes from Lordiphosa mommai, assembly GCA_018904225.1. Classification (NCBI taxonomy): domain Eukaryota; kingdom Metazoa; phylum Arthropoda; class Insecta; order Diptera; family Drosophilidae; genus Lordiphosa; species Lordiphosa mommai. The sequence goes on along the minus strand of JAEIFT010000032.1, from coordinate 1,069,539 downwards.
TCAGGTACCAAAATCTAAATGGATTTGAATGATTCCTAAACAACTAACACCTACTTGATTTATTTTTTTACGTTAAAAACATCTAAGTACTAGTAAATTGAGTATAAGACCTCATATAAGAGCAAAAACGGAACAATATAGTTCCTACATAAGAGCTGATTACCCAACTCTACAATGCGCCCTGAAAAATTTACTTTTTGGTGCGGTTTGTGGGCCGGCGGCATCATTGGGCCGTACTTTTTCACAAATAATGAAAATCGCAGCTTTACAGTCATTGAAGCAATGTACCGTGAGATGATTATATGCTTTTTTTTTGGTCAAAAGAGAAGAATTGAACTTGGTTGGAATATAGTTTTAACAAGACGAAACCATGGAGCAATCGAGAGGCGAGTTTGGGGAGCAATTAGTCTCAGATTATGTCATTTGACCCCTATAGACTAGGTTCATGTGGGGCTATGTAAAGTCTCTCGTGTACAGGGACAAGGCAGCCCTGGAAGACAACATTACAGCTAACTTTGGTGAGATACCGGACGAAATGCCAAAATGGATGGACGGCAAAATTTACGTGAAAAATTCTTAAAAAGTAAATAACAGGCATTGATCAATATTTCATTTACTTTTGCAAATTTTATGTTTTTATACACTTAAAAAGTGTATATTAATTTTGCCCAGAAGTTTGTAACGCATAGAAATATTCATTTCCGACCCCATAAACTATATATATTCTTGATCAGGACGACGAGCTGAGTTCAATTTCGTCTGTCCGTCTGTCTGTCTGTCTGTCTGTTTCTACGCGAACTAGTCCCTCAGTTTTAAAGCTATCGAGCTAAAATTTTGCACAGAGTTTTCTTTTTGCTGCACGCAACTAATATGTCGGAAACGGCCGGATCGAATGACTATATCTTATAGCTGCCATAGGAACGATCGGTCGGAAAATAAGTCTTAGTGAGAAAAACTTTTTTGTTTTCCATCGTAGAGTCACCAATCTTAGTATATATTAGTTTTACATGCTTCCACATAATACTGGAAAAACTTATCAAAATCGGATGACTATATCATATAGCTGCCATAGAAACGGTCGGTCAAAAAACTAGTTCTAGTGAGAAAAACTTTTTTGTTTTCTATCGTAGCGTCTCCAATCTTGGTATATATTAGTTTTATATGCTTTCACAGAATTTTGAAAAAATTGATTAAAATCGGATGACTATAGCATATAGCTGCCATAGGACCGATCGGTTGAAAAATGTGTTTCACTAAGAAAAGTTTATTTTTTATGGTAAATTTTTATTATCAATGATTTAAAAATTTAAATATCTGATATCTATATCCTATATATATCTTTTACCGGTTAAATCAGTTGGAGTAAAGTTTTTCAAGTGTATTAAAACTTCGGCACAGTCGAAGTTAGCTTTGCCTTCTCGTTTTTTTTTTAATTTTCATAAACCAAACGCTTCAAAACCGTTAAAGCGACAATGTACAGAAAAACAGTTTGAGAATTGTAGCGTTTGGTTTTATTTAAGGAACATTGTAAGACATGTAAGTAAATTGTGGTCTACTTTTAGGCTTATGGCTATTTCTTATGTTTATGTTAGTCAATTAACGCACAGTCTAAACGGTAAGAGCTAGATTTGTGGTGAAAGTGAGCAATAAGAAGGGATTTTGGAAAATTCCAGCTCCAAGGTCGGATAATAAGGAGTCAAAGAAAATCCAAATTAGATTTGTTTTTACTACAAAAATTTTTAAAAGTCTCTTAAAATTGATTTTATGTGGGAAAACCACCACATGATTCGCTTGATTAATCTAATTGTTACCTTCCGACACATCCAGACATTTCCAGCAACGCATTTAGTTGCCCATGAACGAGTACATTCAGTGTCAAAAGTTCTATAAATAATTGACTAGCAAAAATATATGTTTGTCTACAATAATTAACACTTTAATGCCCACCGATTTCAGTTTCGTTTGTGGTTTGTGGGCATTTGTGGACAGGTTTATTTCTGGCTTAGCCCCAAAAAACAAAAACGGAAACCACCAACTAAGCTCAGTTAGAAATGTAGGCCAACCAACCAGCCCAAACAACAGCCCCATCCATCCAGTGACGCAAACCTATTGATTATTGTTGCCCCCCAACACACACACACACACACACAGCCATAAAATCATAGAACAAAACCACCAACACAAATTCGTGGCAACATAAGAAAACAAGGGGAAAAAAAAAACAAGGAACAGAAACACTGTGCTGCGGTTACTTGGATTCCCACCCATCCACAGCCCAGACCCACCCCCAAATATTGTTGACACTGTCGCACACTAAAATAAATAGTTTGAGGGCATTTAACGATCCAGTCGCACCGAACTAAAAATAGTTAGTGCATAATCCCTATTGATTGAACGCACAGCAACAAGAACCATTCCAAGAACAATTGACGAGGCAAAGCTGAGCTCAAGAGCAGCAAACGATGGTCTTTCTTTTGTTATAAGAGAAAAGTTACTAAAGCGTCACGCATCATGCGTAACTTTTTGTTAGATTTGCGCTACCTAAGAAAAAAACAGAGGTTAAGCTGCACTATTTATATCGCTCAATTATATATGTGTGTATGTTTTTCCTATCAAGAACGCATCCATATGCAGCACTTGAGATTCGCAATCTTATCAAGGGCATAATCCAAAATCGTAGCAATTTCTTTGTTTTTCATTCTATCACTCTAGCCGTCCAGTTACTTATGAAGTCATTTTGATTGGAAACAGACTACGCCAAAGATGTCATACCGTTGGACGACACTTCTTCTAGTTTTACTGGTATGGACAGTGGGATTATGTAAAATAACTTATTCACTGGAATGCTATGCCTGTGATTCGGCCGAAGATGTTGAGTGTGCCACCCGACCGGGTCAACAGCTAGAGGTGGAGGAGTGTACATTGGCCCAGGATGAGTGTGTGACCGCCATAACAGCGGGTTTGACGCGACGCGGTTGTCTGGGACGTCTCTATCCGAATGGTTATTGTGCAGCGCCCTGTGATCGTTGCAATACCAGTCTGTGCAACCGACATGTCTATCCCACGGATCGTTTGCGTTGCTATCAGTGCAGCGGTGCGGATTGTATTGATGTTAGTACTAGGCCTCAATTGCTATTACCCTGTCCCGTTTACAATGAGAAGGATCGCTGCTATACGAACATCCTTCACTTGTCCAATACGCAACGTGGTTGCGAGCACTCAAATCTGCCGGCCACCTGTCCGCATGTATGCTTGAAGTGCAACTATAATGGTTGCAATGCCGAACGCACGATCAGTGAAAGTCATTGCCTGCAGTGCAGTCATATGCGTCTCACACCCAATCCCGACTGTTTGCGCCAACAAATGCCCCGAGTGGAGGATAAGCAATGCGCTCTAACCAATGAAACGGTAACCAAGTGCGCCAACAAGGTAATGTTGGGACATCGCGAACGCTGCTATACGCATCTCAATACACAGACGGAGGTCCTAGAGCGCGGTTGCTCCACAACTATGGGCTTCTTTCCCACGGGGGAGCTGAACGAATGTTATGGCGACTATTGTAATGCCCAGTGTCAGGATATTGTGTGTGCTGTCTGCAATTCAACCAGCAATCCAAATTGTCGCAGTGGTCACAATCTGCCCAGAGAGAAGTGTGCCGAGGGTACCGTGGCCTGTTATGCCTGCGAGCAAGGTTAGGGTGAGTGAGGCGAGGCCACAGAACTAAAAAAATGCTAATTAAATCCATTTATTGTTCATATAATATACGTTGGATAATGGGTCCGACTTGGTACATGTCTTGCGTTTTTTTTAATGTGAAACATCTTTAATTTCGGTACGGAAGATTTTTTGGTAGGGGTAAAATTCAATTTTAAAATAACGCTTACAATCGCCTGGCCAACCGTGGCTTTTCAATTAAAGTTAGTAGTGGCATGTTCTAGACCAGAAAACCTTTGGAAAACAATGTGAAAAAACAGTGTTTGAAAACAGAGTTGAATATAGTGGTAAAAAACAGTATTGGGAACAATGTTACAATGGTACAGGTACAACACTATTTGCAATACTGTTTGTAACATTGTTTTCCAGCACTGTTTTCAAACATTATTTTCCAACACTGTTTTCAACACTATTTTTAACTTTGTTTTTCAACACTGTTTTTCAACACTGTTTTCCAACACTGTTTTCCAACACTGTTTTCCAACACTGTTTTCCAACACTGTTTTTCAGTACAGTTTTCCAGTACAGTTTTCCAGTACAGTTTTCCAGTACTGTTTTCCATCATTGTTTTTCAGCACTGTTTTCCAACACAGTTTTCTAACATTATTTTTCAACATTGTTTTTCTATACTGTTTTCCTTTACTGTTTTCCAACACTGTTTTCCAACACTGTTTTCCAACACTGTTTTCCAACACTGTTTTTCAGTACAGTTTTCCAGTACAGTTTTCCAGTACTGTTTTCCAACATTGTTTTTCAGCACTGTTTTCCAACACAGTTTTCTAACATTATTTTTCAACATTTTTTTCCAACATTGTTTTCCTATACTGTTTTTCTTTACTGTTTTCCTTTACTGTTTTCCAACACTGTTTTCCAGCACTGTTTTCTAACATTATTTTTTAACACTATTTTCCAACATAATTTTCCAACATTGTTTTCCTATACTGTTTTCCAACACTGTTTTCCAACACTGTTTTCAAAAATTATTTTCCAACACTATTTTTCAACCTGGCCAACCGTGGCATTTCTTCCGCTTTATAAACTCTTTTCAGTTAACATTTTTCACATCAAAGCCTCGAGAGTGTTAACCACACTCTTACTTTTTTTTTATGCTGAACGAGAGTAAAATTTCTCCAGAATTTTTTAATTGTCCCGCCCGTCCCGAATACTGAAAATAGTTTATATCCAAAATATTTACACGTTTTTTTCTTCATTGTGACCATATTTTGAAGGTATTCTAGGTAGGATGAGTGTGACCAAATTTTCCAAACTTGAAAGTGTTCGATTCAAGAAGAATGATACTAGTTGAAAGCATCACTTATTGGGAAATATACTTTGCATTATAATGGCATTTAATAAAATTGTTAAAAACTAATTTAGGAACCCACGGAAATATGGGGATCATGAAAAAATCCTGCTTGATCTGCACCTTTTTCAAATTTGTTTTGTACCACAACTTTTTACGTGAGTCCCGTCTTTTATATCAATACCACAATTAAAAAAGTTTCAAACCGGTTCCGAATCGAACCGCTAATTAGTGCGAAGCAGTGTCCTTTAACAAGGGTTCTTTTAACTAAGGGTTTGGTTCATGTACCTTATAGAAAATATACAAATATTTGTATCATATCAGACTCAACTAAAGGAACTAGTTCGTATCGTTTTAGTGACATATAATGAAAATTAAATTAAATTTATCTAACTTTAAATTCTAAAATATTATGGTAGAAACTAAAATTTTATATCAAAGTATTTTAAGCTTGAAACCGATTAAGAAATTCAGTTTAGAAGCTCAGAATTTATTGTTTGTTTCAATCCTGAGGCCACATCCAAATCAGATGTAACAACTGAAATGAAAAAAAGGTTTTCTTACTAAGGCCATTTTTTAGACAGTTCGGTTCTATGGCAGCTAAATGATATAGTTGTTCGCGAGATCTGACTGTAACGTTGTATGCTCGCTACAATAGCGGTGAGCTAAGCAACAACGAAAGAGCACTATGAGTATAGACGTTGGGCACCTCTGCTCTAATCAAAACCAAAGCCTTGGGTTCAAATGTTTTAAAAACAGGTTCCAACCTCCAGACCGAAATTTCTTCATAATTTAAAGTTCAAATATGACGAAGAGAGTCCAAGCCACTCTAACTGAGTTAAGGCTATTTTGACTCTATTTTTTGTAGGAATCCTCAACTTATATACATATACTTATCTTCCCCATTTCTTTGCTTATTCTATCGCCCCTTTTTTAGATACGGTGCTGCGACGTGGCTGCGCCGATACGAAATACACTCCCGCCGCCACGGGCGAAACCTGTCAACTGTGTCGCAATAGCGATGGCTGCAATCGCTGGTCCGTACGCAGTTGCTATCGTTGCAACTCTCAGCACCAGGACGAGGATTGTGCTGCTCTAAGCAAACCCTCGGAAATGAGCATTAGCAATTGTACAGCTCCCACGGAGCTGTGTGTGAGTACTGTGATCAATCGTCTGGATTTGGTTTATACGGTGCGTGGATGTGCCAGCGAAGTGCCGGAATGCAGTGCCAATGATCCGTATTGTGTGCGCTGCAATGGCAGTATGTGCAATGATGCACCCACTTTATGGGCCACCAAACAGATTCAGCTGCTGCCGGAACAGCAAAAGGAACGTTGGGCTTTGTCGCTACTTAAGTATTTGTGGCCAGATCTGTGAGCAAAATTAAATTACTTTTTCCCCAACTAATTTTAAATGAATAAACAACAACAAGCGAGCGGATGAAGACAACAACAACAACAACAAAAAATGTCAGAGGGGGGGTTGGTTCTGATAACTGTCGTAAGGCGGCCAGGGCAAAAGTGAATGTACGTATTGAAACGCCCCCGCAAACAACAACGTCAGGCAAACAAACGCAGTTTGCTATCAAAATTAGAGTTGCCTGCCCAGTGTATGCCAATGGCATACACGGGATGCAAAATACTGTTACTGTGGGGGCAAAGCCTCACCCCCCAATTAGGGGGGCTTTAAGGAATGCTCGTACATACAGTAAATTCAATTTTGTATTAACCAGATGGCTCTCATGGTACATTTTCTATAATACAAGTTCGTTATCGTTTAGAAGAATTTGCCATTCAATCATGAACAAGCTCACGCTCCCAGAACGTTTAGAAATTATCCGAACTTATCAAAATCATTTTTTTTTTCACTCCAAGTCCCCCAGGTCTACCAATAAAAACGTACGAACTTTCTTATTAAATTAAACAATAAATATTTAAACAAAATTCCATCAACAACATTTATTTGATGCAAATTCGTAAACCGAATTTTGGTAAAAATTTTCAAACGTTTTGAGAGCTTGAACTTGTGTGCTTTCTCATTAAAGCCTATATGACACGACATTAATCTTTTCATTAATTAAATGCGAGTGAACAGCACAGCTATATATGTTTTTGGTTCTGGATTTCTATCGCAAGTACAAACGGTCACACTTACAACATGTGCCGGCATTTTAATAAATTTAAATTTATAGTTAGCATCAGCAATAGCCATTGTTGGGAGCAGAAGCCTTATATAAGAATATTAGGAATTTTGGAAAGTTAATAAGTTGTCATTTATGAAATTAAAATAGTACGAACCGCTTTAACAAAATATTTATTTTAATACAAGATATTGTACAATAAAGTTTGGAAATTCATTAATTTTTGGCATTATTTTCCCATTCCTTGCTCGTAGATAGAAATGACAGGTACTTCTTGTTTAACAACAGGGATTGTCTCCTTTACAATTTGGGAAATGGTTTGGAATGGAAATTTTCAATTTGGTTTCATTAAAAATAAATCGCAACAGCCAAGTAGCAGACAAATTTTTTATATATTTTTATTATTCTTTTTGATTAATAATATGTTTGCCGCATACAACTTTAATACCGCTGAATATAGAAGCAAATTGTCCCTGTCTTATCCATTTTGAGGGCTTTTCCACAAATTAATGACAAATTAATTAGTTTTGAAATACAATTTAATGCATTAATCTATTTTTTTTTGGAGTTGGTATTTTTTTTGTATAAGTATCGAAAATCGATTATAACGCAATAATGCGACATTAAAATCACATTAATTTACACATATATTTGTCTCTCTCTCACTCACGCAAAACCAATATCAACTGAAATTAATGCATTTTTAATACGTTCAATTAATGTCGTGTCATAAGGCCATAAGCGTTTTCTAACTAAAGTGGACAAGTATCGTTATCTGTTGTATACAATAGAGTTGTGCCAAATTTCGTGAACTAGTTCAAATGAACTACTCATTAAAATGAACTAGGGTCTTAGTGTTTGAACGGAAAAGGAGAGAAAAATGTTTTTCTTGTCTATGGTAGCGTCTTTATACTTGTTAATCGTAAATATTATTTGCTTCCAAGGCTGCAAGCCGGTCCGGAACCGAACCCCTGAGAACCAGTTCGGTTTGGGTTTTTTAAATTCCCCGAACCGGACAATGAACCAAACCTTCTACATTTTTAACCTCTCGAACCTGAACCCGAAGCGAACCACTTATTCACAAAAAAGGATTGGTTCACAACAATAATAAATAATTAATCAGAGTATTCAGGCCTGTTCTCGTTTCCGAATCCTATCGATCGGAATTGGTAAGAGATCTAATTTCTAAGAAAGGATTAGACAATTCGGTTCTAACTTATTGCCATCAAGACAGTTCAATAAAGATAAAATTAAATTGGAAGTTAAAAGCCGAATCACATAAACAGTTTATGGAATAGGGATCCTTAACCAATTCCGCACATTTTGATCGAAATCGAATAATTAATTATAAAGTGACTTTAGATAATAACAAAGAAGGGAAATTTCATGGGAGCAATAGGATGCAATAAACTAATATCAAATCAATCAATGATGTTAAAGATTCCATCAAAAATTATCCAAGGGAACATACATCGACAAATGTTTCAAAATTTTGTAAAGGTCTTGAAAACAAAGACTTTGTAGTACGAGCATTTTAAACACTATAACTTGTTGTTTCTAATCTAAGAGCTCATAGAGATAAACTGTTTTAGAAAGATATAATGGCCTCCACAGTTAAAAAACTTCGACATATCCGGACTAAAATTAATCTTAATCGATGTCAGAGAAAGGCGGTCGAAAGAATTGACTTGAATTAGAATTTTCCAATTTCGAAATTTTTATTTTCATCCCGTCTACAGCTCGTAATTGCTTGATTTAAACGTCAAATAGGCTTATTTCAACAACATTTAGGATTAATGTTCGTTTGTTGTTTGAAAATAAATGGCAGGAAAACAAATTTCGACTCGATTTCGGTTCCTTTTCGTTCTTTCGCTTTGACATTGCAATTTCGTTGTTACTTTATTCTCGATGCAGGTTTATTCGATTATCAAGTAGAATCCGTACTTGAAATGAACAGAATTTTGGGACTGTTTTAAACCTTAGTTCGGGATTAATCCCGAAACGAATATTGGTTCTGGTACCGGTTCCGGTACGTACTGAAATTAGAATTTCGGTTGAAGATACTTTTTCGGTTTTCAGTTTATTTCGGTTTTCGGTTCCGATACGGTCGTCAGATTTTTATTTTGATACACCGGTACGTACAGGTACAAGTATAATATTTTTGATTATTAAAAATTTTGTATTATTTCAAGATATCAAAAAAATTAATGGATGTAAAAGATCTAAAAAATGGTGTATATGCCACATAAAAAATATGTTTTTTAAATATTTCTATAAAATCTGCCGTATCTCCGCAAAAATAGAGATCTTTATATAACTACGGTCCAATATAGCTCATAATACGCTGATAAAATACTTAAAGGGGTATATCAGCTCTAAAACACATAAACACAGATTGAAACATAAAATCTGCCTTTAAAATTTATATAATCAATTTTGTTTAACATTTCTTTATTTAAGGGAGGATTTTTTAAAGACTTAGGACCGTTTTCTCATCTTCATGTTTTTTAAAAATAGGTGCTTTTTGAGAAAATTTATCTTGCCTACTTTTAGGCCGCGTTTAAAATCACATTCGGGTCATAATAGACAGAAACATAGACTTTTAAAAGCGACCTAAAAGTACGCAACTAAATTTTATCCAAAAAGCACCTGGATTTGAAAAACATGAGCATGAGAAAACGGCCCTTAGAAATCTTTACCATTTAATAAGATAGTTTATATTTTCCAAGGAAAAGTTTTTCCGCTTTTTAGACATTTTTTTCTATATCTTATATATCTTAAAAAGAGAATTTGATTCTGGATATTCTTTAAGGGCGAATTTTTAAAATGTACGACTTCTTTCAGAGTGTATATATTGCTATTTTACCAGTTTCAAATATATATTTGAAATAATCATAAGTCAATCAAATAAATAATAAGAAAGCGTAACAGTACCGGTATAAGCGTTTCGGTATGGTTCCGGTTTTTTCGGTTCCTATTATAACAGTTAACGGTTTTCGGTTCTCAAAGAAATTATAATGTCGGTTCCGGTTTTCGGTTAACGGTTCCGGTTACGGTATTATTCCCTAAGGGAACAAGTTAATTTTTTAAACTTGTATTAACCTAAACTAGGCAGATCTTAACAATGACTAAAATGTCGGCTAAATAATATGATAATATCAATTTACTTATCTTTAAACCAATTGAAACATATAAATAAATCGGATAAAAAGCTTTTTTTGTTCAAGTAAATCGAGGTTCGAACCAAAAACCTGGGCTTCAGAGGGTTCAGCAACCGGTCCCCGAACCGAACGGCTACCAAATTAACGCGCTCGTACCTTAACAAGAGATCTCAAGTAGTAATGACAATGACCAATACGTCTGGATTTTTACCAATTACTCGGAATCAGTCTTGGGACCGCTATTGTTCACTTTGTATATCAACAAAATGTATGAAATTCATATGTATGCAGACGATGTTCAAATGTATGTCAGTCGTCCTTTGAGTCTAAGTCTGATCAGTGTGTTGATGCTTGTAATACTGATTAGTAAATGGGCCGAAAAAAATGGTCTAAGTAATCAATCCAAATAAGTCCTTAGTGTCTTGTTATTTATTAAAGAAGTCTGGACAAGGAAAATCTGAATAAAATTTTAATAGGCTACTTTTCGAATATATTTTCCCATCCCATATAAATTTGATAGAAAAGGGAGTTGATCAATAATACAAAGATAATCCTTGAGCAGATCCAAGATGCCAGCCTAGACCCAGCTAAAGAAATGGCCATTTCACTTTTTGCACAAAAGTTGACAATGTAAAATTAAGTGAAAAATAAATGCAAATATATGTTTGTGTGTGCCTCGTTTGTTGCCGCCTGCCTGTGGCTGTGCCGGGGACCGCCCTACAGCTTTTGCTTTTGTTTGCTCACGCGCCGCCAAATTGTTGTTGTTGCTGTTGTTGGGCGTTGATAATCAAATGATGGGCGCAGTGCAAATAGCAACAGCAACAACAATAACATCATCATCGTCATCGTCATCATCATGAACAAGCGATGGCGAAAAATGTGGAAAATTTGCGAGTATCTTGCACATGTGTGTTGTGAGTGTGAGTGTGTGTGTGATGCTGCTGCTGCTGTTGGCCACAAAAACTGTTGCAAATTTCTTAATTGAAATTTGTGTACTTTTGGCCCAAACAACAACAACACTAAAAATGCAAGGGACAGGCAACAGCCGCATAATCAGTTTATGCTGTTTTGATTGATCACCCATTACACTTGGGTGGCAACTGGATAACATGATAACGTGCATTTATACACACATATGTACATATTCCGCCTACATACAAAACTAAAGTTGGAAATTTTAGTTCATTTCAACGATTTTGATTAAGGGTTTGGGTCTTTGTTACGGTTGGGATTCAGTTATAAAACAAAGGAGGGATGCAACAAACCGCTTTAAATATGGTTTAAGGAGTTTACCAAACCCCTAGGGAATCTGATTATTAACTTTCTAATATGAAATTTCGAAATTGAAGTTCTAGAAAATATTTAAATTACTCCATATCAAAAAGAAGCATCCCGGATTAGCCAATCGCAGGTAGGGGTGTTCTTTTTTGTCGTCCGCATGCCAAATCTTTGATCACTCGTTAAGAAGTATTGGTGCTGAATTGGGAAGTTGATGGCATATCTACCATATATAGCCCCGACCCTGAACCTTCAGACTACCATTTGTTTCGGATCTCATCAAATTATTAAAAATGGTAAAACATTTGTTTCTAAGGACGAGAAGTTATAGGAAAATGGAATAAAGCAACTGCTCAAAAGATGGTCAAACCTTGATTAATGTTCATTCTAGATATAATCAAATCACCGTTGAATTTGATAAACAATATTTAAGAGGCTTTGATGTGTTGGAAAACAATGTTGGAAAATAGTGTTGGAAAACAGTGTTGGAAAACAATGTTGGAAACAGTGTTGGAAAACTGTGTTGGAAAACAATGTTTAAAACAGTGTTGAAAGACAATCTTGAAAACAGTGTTGGAAAATAATGTTAAAAACAGTGTTGGAAAACAATGATTAAACAGTGTTAAAAAATATCTTTTAAAAATAGTGCTGGAAAACAATGTTGATAAAACAGTGTTGGAAAACAATGAGGGTTTTCACTAGTCCTCGTAAAATGATAAATTTACCACACACGAGCTACTGAAAGACCCCTTGTGTTTCATGGTAGTAATTTTTGTAATAAACCAGAGTAGAGTCAAAGCTTAATAGCAACGACTATCTTCTGCTAGGTTGGTGGCATAGAGCACTGCATGCATAACTCTAAAACTGTCGGTCGTGTGTTCGGGTCCTTGGAGGTGATAAACTCTATTTTTTCACTTTTTTTGTGTAGGAAGAGCCTATGTTTTAATCCTTTTCTGGCATCTGAAATAGTTTTGCGTTTTTACTTTTGTTCATTTCGTTGCATACATTTTAAAATTGGTTGATCTTTTCAGTTCTTCTTGTCTCTGATCAAGTGTGTTAATCAAGAAAGGCGAACAGACTGACAGACGGTCTATATCGGTATATCGGCTGTTGATGCTGATCAAGAATAAAAATATACTTTAGGGGTTCTTTTCTCTTCCAGAAAAAAATAAATTTAAAAAAATAGACCACCTGCATTTACCGGGATTCGAACCGACAAATAACAAAAAGGAATCGTCATTACTATCCACTCAGCCATCACCTATTACGAAAATCAGGTAGCTAAATTGCTATATAGGAGTAGCACGTTACCAAGTTTTTTTATTCGATACTTTGATTTTAACACTTTAAAATTTTACGAGGCATTTTTATAAGCATACATGTGTTTGTTATTGTGTCGTAAACTTATGGAGTTTACCATTTACAATTTACCGTTTTAGGAGGACTAGTGAATACCCTCATTGTTAATAAAACAGTGTTGGAAATCATTGTTGATAAAACAGTGTTGGAAAATAGTTTTGGAAAACAGTGTTGAAAAACAATGTTGAACAACAGTGTTGAAAAACAATCTTGAAAACAGAGTTGGAAAATAATGTTGAAAAACAGTGTTGGAAAACAATCTTGAAAACAGAGTTGGAAAATAATGTTGAAAAACAGTGTTGGAAAACAATGTTAATAAATAGTGTTGGAAAATAGTTTTGAGAAAACAGTGCTGGAAACAATGTTAAAAACTGTGTTGGAAAACAATGATAAAAATAGTGATGGAAAACAATTATAAAAACAGTGATAAAAAAGGGCTGGAAATCAATGTTAAGAGCAGTGTAGGAAAAAAGTTTTGAAAAACTGTGTTGGAAAGCAATGTTGAAAAACAGTGTTGGAAAACAATGTTGAAAAACAGTGCTGGAAAATAGTTTTAAAAAACAGTGCTGGAAAGGAATGTTGAAAAACACCCTTAAGGTCCAGCGGTCCAACATACACCAAGGAAGTTTCATTGAAATGCCATGATTGGCCAGGCGATTGCTTGTAGTGCATTCTGCGTTACAGAAAAATATTTTTCGTACCGAAATTAAAGATGTTTCACATCAAAAATCCGACACTGCTTTCCTAACAACCCAATATACATAAATATACTTATTCTAAACATTTACAGAATGTATTCTCAGTTTTTGTAATGGCGGTTTATTATATGGGCGGTAACCGTTGGTGTGGTCGGATCGGTCAAAAACTTTAATTCAACTTTGATCCTGCCATAAAAACGTAATCCGTGGTTATAGCATAAAATAATGAACAATGTTTCAAACACTGGGATAAAGTTCATATGAACTGGTTCAAATAAGTTGGCACCACACTTATACATTCATACATATGTCAGGCACAAATGTCAAAGATGCAAAAAAAAAGGAAGAACAAAAGCTTTCCCATACAAATACAAAGAGAAATGAGGCATTAGCGAGGGAGGCAGAGAGAGAGAGACTAAACATTTTAATTAGCTCTGCACGTTTATATGCATGTGTGCGTGTGTGTAATATTACGCCATTGAAGAAAACAAAACACACGAATGAGAAACCATACACGGACCGAAATGAGACGAGATGTGGAGATGAAGAGTTAGCTAAGAGGCAAAAAACCCAAAAGCCAGTGTTGCCAATTTGACGATAAAGTAGCCAACATGTTGAACACTTTTATACCAATTAGTCGTAGAGTAAAAAGATATAAAATTCTTCAGTACGAGCTCTTTGTGAATATTTATTATATTCTCGACCCTGACATAGCCACCAGGGGCCAAAGTCATAACTATATAAGTCGATAAGCACAGAAAAACATGATTTTGCGAGTGAGTCGCCTATCGACTGTGGCTGCTCACCAACACAATCACATTATTCTGCCCTAGATGGGGCACCTAAAGCCGGTTTAAAAGAGGTTTAGGGTCCTTGTGTCTTAGAACAAATACTTAAGCTATAAACTTGAAATTTGATTTATAGGTTGGTATAATGGGATAAGACAGTTTAAGTGTTTCAAGACCGGTTCCAAATCAGATTAGAAAAATTATTTAAAATTATACAAATTTGAATTTGTTGTTTGAGATGGGTTTATGGTACGAAACACAATACCAAACCAGCTTGAACCGGTTCAAAAGTGGTTCAGAGTCATAACTCAGAAATTATTTAAGCAAAGGACTTGAAATTTTGTGTTTTTGTTGAAAGTGAGATAGTTTTCCAGAACAAAAACGAATGTAAAACATGTACGAAACGAATGTAAAAGTGGTTCCAAGGCATTCATATATCAGAAATTATTTAAGGTTGGTTTACTTTTTCAAGAGCGGTCCCGAACCAGTTTGAACCGGTTCAAAAGTTCCAGGGAGTCATACTTTAAATTTTTATTTAAATTTTGAAGTATAAATTGGTAATACGAAGTTAAATATTTTCCCGTATCAGAACTGGTTCCGAACCTTTAGTGGATTCGAATATGATACAAGGGTTGTTGTGGAAAATTGATTTAGTATGAGTGAATTCGTCGAATAGTAGTACAAATTTAAGGTTTAATACCGATTACACTAGGTTTAAACCGATTTTTTGCGATAGATATGGGCTCCCAATAGTTATCGATTTTTTCTATAACGAAAATTATTTTTAAAGAATTTTCAAATATTTCGTTTTTTATTTAGGCCGTTATTTGTCAGTGTTGTTTTACATATTTCGCCATAGCTTTCGTTATCCTACACCGATTTGAAAATGAAACATAGAAATCACTGCCCATAAATAGGCCTACAAATAAGCCAAAGACACTTTATACTTTAAAGTAAATTGTTTCCAAGATATTTAGCTCCAAACTTTGAAAAGGTGAAATTTTTTATTTTAATTTTTTTTTACCAAATTTTGACTTAAAAAATTCACGAAAATTCGGAAAAAATTAAAGTGGTATATTTTCTTTTTTGATTGTATTAATACATTAATTAGGCGTCCAACAAGCTATCGTGTGTTAAAATCAAAGGTAAAACGGCCAAGTTATGGACTTTCAAGACAGATGCCCAAAATCGCAGGCTCTGTAATGTAGCCTTTTTTTAACAGTAGCTTAACAGAGAACTGTTGCAGTGCTTGCTCAGAAAGATATATATTTCACTGTAGTTTCCCTTGGTCTTAGCCTTTTCCAAGCCAACTTTGCTGCTTGCTCAACTCTGTTATCAGTTGTTAAAAGAAGTTCTATTACAACCCTCTCTCTTTCAGAAAGAACAAAAAAAAAAAAAATGGGTGGACACGACACCAGCTTACACACTCACACACACACCCACCCAAAAAAATTAAAAATTAAGGGAAATGCCCACATAAGAGTGAGAGAGAGAGAGGAGGAGAGTGTTGTACAGGGCGGGGGGGTACACTTACACCTCCAGTATGCGATCGCCCTTCTTGATGCCCGCCTTCTCGGCGGCTCCATTCTCCAGCACGGCGCTAACATGCTGTAGGGGGGCATACAGCTCGCCATTGATGGAACGCAATTGTCCGCCCTCGGACACCTGTCCGCGTACATTGAAGCCAAATCCCGTTTCCGTTTTGTATATGGTCACGACGCGTGGTCCATGGGCGGCTGTGGCGGGTGGGATGCTGCTGCTGCCGTTATTCTCGCCAATGATGCTGCTCATTGCGCCGGGTCGCCGCCTTCCTCACACGCACTCACACTCACACAAACAAACGGAGACGTTTGTTTTGGGCTGTTGTTACAGTTTGTTAATAATTTACACAATTCGTTGTATTTGTTGTTGTTGTCGGTTGTGTTGTGGTTGCTTTTGTTGTTTTTGCGTAACTTTGATATTTTTGCAACTTCTTTTTTGGCACACCACACACACGCACACGCGAACCGCCGCACACATACACACTCGCACACACACACACGTATATACAGCCACCGCAATCACTTTTACTTTCTTATAACAACATTAAACCGTAAATATATTATTACTTTCAAAATAACCGACCAAAAAAAAATTATTTATCAAAAATTTACAACGCCTTGGTGTTTTTTGTTTGTAATTTCTTATGCACTGGCGTTGGCATTTTGTTTTTGTTAACAAACATTTAACAGGGCATCGATAACACTATCGATTGTACGACACCTGAGTCATTATCGATAGCAAACGAATTCTATCGATGGGAAGGGTTCAAAACAATCGAGTGGAACTTGAACTAGTTCCAACATTTTATCTGGAGTTACACAGGGCGCATCATTGTCGAAGATGCAAAAAAATGATGCAGGCGTTTAGACCGCAGCCGCATCATTGAAACAGCTGTTCGCCATGCCAAACGTAAACAAACCAAATTAGTAAGAAGAAGAGAACAAATGTAATTTATTGAAATAGAGACATTTATGAGCGATAATATGTTAAATGTGGCACGCGGTGTATTTGGCAACGGCACTGCGTTCACCAAAATGAAAATAGAGCTTGTTTATGCGGATCATTTATTTTTTTAAACAACGCGGTCTAATTATGTTGTTGTTGCTTATCGAAATTCGATGGCAGAATCAGCTGTTCGCTATCGACGCTGTGAAACAATACTCGATACTCCTCAATATACGGTCACTCTTTCCGCATCATTGCCGCATCATTAAACATGCGGCTCTTCTTCTATCCACAGGTTTCTTATGGGGAAACAATTCCGCACCTTCCGTTTAACGGAAAATTTCAATGATGCGGCCGGTCTAAACAGCGTATTAGGACCGGTAAAGTCCTGCAGTCATTTTCCAAATCTGAAACAAACTCGATCTTCGTATGGTATACACCTACTTACATTCCATATCATATATACGTATCATATACAAATTTGACCTTTAGTCATATATTTCTGTTTACTGTGCACTCAGTTAGCCAACTTAGTGTTGATGTTTGCATTTAATGTTAATGTTAACATAAAATGTTTACATATAGTCAATAAATATACAATGTTTGAATTTAACCTTTCCCTGAGTAACGGGTATATCGAAGTCTTGCAGGGCTGACTTTAACTTACGCTTTCGTTTTTATATGAAGTTCCAGGGATGCAAACCGCTCGGAAATAAGGATTGGTTCGGTTCCGTGGTTCACAGAGATTTCAAACCACCGTTTCGGTATATAATATGGATTTTGTAGTAATTCTTACAGCGGTTTTGCGTTTCAGTGGTTGACGGAACATATTTTATAGCGCCTGATCCCGTTTCCGAATTCCCAAACTTTTAGACTGTTTTCAACGACAATGGCCACACTGGAGACGTAATAAATATCGATAGTTGGTGTCACGAGATGGCAACTCTTGGGACTTACAGTTTGTGAAATTGGCACAGTGGTGGATCGAATATTTGAATTTAAATATATAAATAAATTTAATAAATAATATTAAAATTTTAAACAATTTAAATATGTTATTAGGATTTTAATTTAAAAATACACCAAATACACCAATTTCCCTTTAACGGACGTGTAAATTGGAGAAATCGCTCGATTTTTGTTAAAAAAAATTTGTAGTCTGCATTATTTTTGTTAATCATTGATATTCCGAGACCTGAAATTTGTCCATCAATGTAATTTCAGTGTGACCAGCTTCCTACATGCACGACAGAATTTTAAAAATCATACGACCGTTGGATGGACTTGTATTTTTCTCACAAACTATAAGGTTTCTAATAAAAAGTCACTAAACATAAGACATGTGTTTTCATCATATTTTCCATTTTTGTCTGAAACATTCCTTCATAAAGTGAATATCTTTGGAGTTATATGCAAAAAATCAAAACTAAAGGGTTTTCCCGGTTTCAAAGGCCTTATTCCAGGTGACATAAAAATTTATTTCGGCACAACACTTTATATATATATTTAGAAACACTTTTGAAAAGCACTGAAAGCTGAATGCTTTTGAACATTTGTCTTATTTATATGAAGCAAAGTGCCGAAATAAATTTGTAGCCCATCTGGAATGAGACCTTAAATCTAAACACGCTCTCTGAAGAATAAAAAGTTTTTCTTACTAAACCCACAGTTTCTTCCAATTGTTCATTTATCGATTATTTTACTGTGACAACTTATCATCCCTAACAATTAGCTGATTGTCTTTGTCGTTTTGTGCTAGTTCAATCAACTGGTTCAATTCCACCGTTCTAGTTCAATCCACTAGTTCAATCCATTGTGCTAGTTCAATCAACTGGTTCAATCCATTGTGCTAGTTCAATCCAACTGGATCAATCCAAATGGCTTATCGATTGCGATAACTTAAAAGGAGAATTCATCGATGAACAACAATTTGAATTTAAATTAACGCTTTGTTTATTTGTTAACCATTCTGCAGAAAATTTGCTCTATACATAATTATGGAAAATTTTCACCAATTCACTGGCTGAAATAGTAGATGATTCTTGTTGATGTAGTGGGTCATCCTAAGGGAAAAAACGAAAATTAATATAAATATTTATAAAATCAAGATTTAAACTTACTGATAATAATGCATTTAATTCATCATCCAACACAATAAATGAGTATTTTTGGCTTTTTATCGGTTATCGAATATCGATCGGCCGGCCAACCGTTTGTTCGATATTGTTGCCATTTGCGCGCTGCTGTTGAAGTGGTAATGAAAACTTTATAGTAATTAATTAAACAATTAAGATGGCTTCTAGACTATATTTCTCGTTTTGTAACGATAATGCGCGCTATGTAAATTAATCTCTGCGAGCACCCTATATACCAATATACGGGAATTTAGATTACACCAGCTAGGTTGGGCAAATATGGTCACTCTAAGTAGTGAATTAATCGATAACTGATAGCCCGCGATATCGAAAGGCTTGCATAACAGTGCGTTTCCACTGCGGCTAAGTCCACGTTTAACAATATTTGTAGCCGAGTTTCCATTTATTTGTTTCACTTTGGCAAATATTTATTTGCAAAAGCTTTTTTCGATGTTTTTAGCCTTCTTTTTTTTTGTAAAAAAAAAGTGGCCAAGGTAAAAAATTTTTGTGTGTGGGCAGGTAGTGTTGGTGTCGTTATAGCAGCCTTTTAAACCTGTACGTAAAGAAAAAAATTTAAGTGTGAGTGAACAATGTTCATGAACATGTTTGGACACATGAGTAAGCGGTATAGAAAGTTGTGTAATTTCGTCTACATCAGACAGATGGATACAGAGAGAGAAACAAACTTACGAATAAAAGGCAGCTATGCTGGGTGCAGTACGTTTTTTTGGGCTTCTTTACGTTTTATCATACCCCAGTTCTAACATGCTTTACTAAACAACACATCTTATAGCCTATTTCCACCAAAGTAATGTTGCAACATTTCTTGAGAATTACAAAAATGTATGAAATGTCAACATTTCTGTCATCCGTTTTTCTCTGCGAAAAGAGAGGAACATTTCTAACATTTGTCAAAAATGAGGGCATTCGCCACGAGATAATTTGGTATTTGGTATTTTGTTTTACAATACTGAATTATTTATCGATACCCTCTAGGCTCCAAAAGTGTCATCACCAATAATCAGTTGTTTCAAATTTAAATTTTGGCGGAATTTTTGATTAATAAATAGGTACATTAATATAAAACATCGCGTATTTAGCTTCTGCTGATGGATTGGGGAAAGACAATGGACTAGCCTATCAGAATTGTGCTCCTGACAGTCGTGTCTTTATTTTTTTTGCAAGAAATTTGCTTGAAGTCCACAAGCGTTTGAAAGTGGCGCCTCTTACCGAAAATGAACCAAGCAACTGTTTTTACCTACTTGTCATTGTGAATGTCAACAAAATGACTTTTTGCCAATGGAAACGGCAAAGTCGTAAAGAAATGAAAATGTTAGAAATGTTGCCAGTGGAAAGGGGCTATCAGATTTGAGTTCTTAATCGTGTTGGCATTATTATATGTTCCGGGGAGGAATCGAACGCACAACCACTCGCACAGCATTGTCTCATGTTGTCTAATGCTAGCTTCTCCCCGCCGTGATTTTGTCATCGATAACATGATTTATCGAAGAGATGCGATCCTCATTGGCCACATTCTTGCATACTTGCATCAATTGAACAGCTGATATTTGTCTTCTTTACATTGTAATAAGCTAGATATCTTATCACAATGTAAACAAAATGGAAATAAAAAAAAATTAAGATGATGTTTCTTTATTAAGAACATTGGAAAGAATTTTGGAAAGTACAATTAATTTCTAAGAATATATATTTAACTAAGTAAATATAAAGATCCAGTTGCAATCCTCGTCCCTGCAAATGTTACAATAAAAATCATCTTATGGTGTGCATACATTCTAACAATAATTTATTTCATCTGCTATTTTGGTCAATTTATTTCCCCGCTTAAAATTTCACAACTGTTTTTTGGTTTTGTTAGCGGTCACAATTGTGACGATACCCATGCGATAGGCAGAATTATCGATACTCTAGCGGGAAAGTTCTAAAAAAAAAAGCTAGATGCAGCTGCATTTATTTTGAATGCAACTTTTTGCCACCACTAGCTCCTATGACTTTTGTATGGGAGAAATGCTGCATCTGATACAAGAATGCAGAAATGCAAGAATGCGCTGCAGTGAGGACCCAGCATAAGTTCAACGTGTCGCGGCCTCCATGTGAGTCGTGGTCAAGTGGTTTCCATGCTGATTAAATTTAAAAAAATATATAAAAATACTTGACAAGTTTCTCTGAGATTACTTAGTCTTATGTGCTACGATGGAATAGGAACATTTTGGTTAAAGATGTTGGATGTTAGATGTTGCTCGGTTGGATTATAACTTTTAAGTGCATCCCTGAGATTTATCGATTTCTCGCAAACGCAACGAAATGCCTAATGGTGGAAATGAACATTGTTAGTGCGCAAATATCGATAAGATTTTAAAATGAA
This sequence comes from Lordiphosa mommai, assembly GCA_018904225.1. NCBI lineage: Eukaryota > Metazoa > Arthropoda > Insecta > Diptera > Drosophilidae > Lordiphosa > Lordiphosa mommai. Next base: position 1,048,090 of record JAEIFT010000032.1, on the reverse strand, counting down.
ACGGTTTTTGTTAAAATGTTAAACACAGGATATGAAAACAAAGCCCAAACGGATATATTATAATTAAATTATCCAAAATACATTACACTTCCAATTGCTTCTAGAGTTGGAAGAGATTTCTGCGGCACCTTCGATTTACTTGGTTTTTAATGCTCTGTTGAGTCGAGTTGACATATTGACATATTTTTTTATACTATTGAGTTAAGTAGTTTAGGTTTGTGTAGTGTTAAGTCGTGTGAGACCGTGCTTTAGTTTTAAGCACGAAATCGAATGTTGTCACGAATAAAAACTCTAGCCGATACACTTCAGAATACGTGAGTTGCTATTTAAGTTCCTGGCCTAGGTCACTTCTAGCCATTTTAGGACCAATTCCCCAAAAAAAGTTTGGACTTTTATCGATAAAAGCTCCATACAACTCTTTCATGTGTGACCACGTTTGATATCGATTAACGATTAATCAAAAACTTACATTGTCAGAAAAATAAAATTAACTCGTGAACATTTTCGTGCAATCATTTTTTACAACTTTCGACTAGGATTATCACGACAAGAGTGCAATGATGAACTTAAATCTTTCTATGGCGATGAAGCACCATCCTATAGCACTTAGAAAAATTGGTTTAATGAATTCAATCGCGGGCGACTCTCGCTCGAAGACGAAGGTCGTGACAGTCGTTGTGCCAGAAAACATTGATGCCGTGCGTGAACTGATAATGCAAGATCGTCATATGACATACCTTGAGATAGAGGCATCCTGGGGCATTTCTTCCCCCAGCATACATTCGATATTGCATGAACACCTGGGCGTAAAAAAAGTTTGTTCTCGTTGGATCCCGCACAATTTGACAATCGCTCAAAAAAAGGCTCGTGTGGAATGGTGCAAAGAAATTTTGAAAAAATATAATTGCGGTGTTTCAAAAGACGTTTATAAGATCGTCACAGGTGACGAACCATGGATCTATCAGCCATGCTTCCACTTTCACTTTCGAAAACTTTTGGCGATTTGAAACCGGTTTAAGGAGCAAATTTGGTCTCTAAATCGCAAAAAGTTTGCGAAAGTGAAAATGGGAGCATGGCTGTATGCTTATGAGCCCGAAACCAAACAGCAATCGACCGTGTGGGTCTTCGAAGGCGAGCCAAATTCAACGGAAGTCGTTCGTGGAAGAAGCACTTCGAAGCAAATGGTCGCCTGTTTCTTCGATAAAACTGGTCATGTGGCGACTGTTCCGCTTGAGCAACGTAGGACGGTCAATTCTGAGTGTTACACAACAATTTGTTTGCCTGAAGTCTTCGGAGAAATTCGAAAAACGAACAAGAGAAGACAGATCATTGTGCACCATGACAATGCTAGCTCACACCAGCGCCTTTTTGACCGCCCAAAATGTCGAATTGATGGGTCATCCGCCGTACAGCCCTGACTTGGCACCCAATGACTTCTTTTTATTCCCGCACATCAAGGGAAAAATGCGTGGTCAACGATTTTCGTCGCCAGAAGATGCTGTTGAAGAGTTTAAAAACCATGTTTTGAAGGTGTCTCAATCGGAGTGGAAAAAGTGCTTCGACAATCGGTTTGAGCGCATGCAAAACTGTATAAATCTTGCTGGAGAATACTTTGAAAAACAATAAAACCATTTTTGATCATAAATATTAGCGTTTTCATTATTTGGCCAGAAATATATATAGCAACCTACGTAAAGTTGAGTTTTTCATGAGTGCGAGAACAAACGTAAGTTGTTACACTAAACGGAACAAGTGAACATGATCTTCTTCAAATGTTTTTTTTGTTCTTCTTGATTGGCTCCTGTTTAGTGACTATTGCTCAGTGACTTTTGCTCAGTGACTTTTGTTCAGCGACTCTTAGTGACTCTTGTTCAGTGACTATTGCTCAGTGTCTCTTGCTCAGTGACTCTTTTTCCGTAACTATTGCTCTGCGACTCTTGTTCAGTGACTCTTGTTCAGTGACTATTGCTCAATGACTATTGCCTAGTGACTCTTGTTCAGTGACTCACTCTACTGTTCTTTCGTATTCATTGACTCTGTGCTATTTCTAAATGTGTGGCAACACTGTTTTCAGTAGCATTTCAGCGCTACTGTAAGCCATAACCTAATCACTCTTAACGTCTAGTTGCGATACCATCAAGTCACACTATCCAATGAATGAGTTAGTTATAACATAATAAAATAAAAATGTACTTCAGTAGTTAATAATGTGTTTAATTTCAAATCAAAACGGACCGGAACCACTGAACAACAGAACAACTGAGCAATTAGAGTGAGTTAACTCACTTTGAAAATGTTCACTTTATCTTTTCTTCAGTGAAATGAGCTACCTTTATCCAAATCTACTTCAGAACAGAGCTGCCCAAAGCCTATACTCGCAGGCCTCTTTTGTGGTTGCCTAACTCACAGCTTAAGTCGCGAGCATACGGATTTCTTCTTCTCTCTCTTCTTGTCTGTTGTTCCTTTTATGTATTAGTGTCTGCTCTTGCATATGCTTTCAGTGGGCACCCCTGCTTCATACATACATTTACAGACCTTTTTTCGTTTCTCGTTACTTCAGTCGATCGATGAAAAGCTGCAATAATAAATGGGAGATGCCTGGAAGGCTAGTTAAGGATTTTGGATATAACAGGGGCATATTGAGCATTGCACATACACAAGGGCATAGGCTGCGGCTCCAAGACATTTCCAGGGCCGATTCATTAGACAGGGAATTGGATTGGAATGCGGTGGGTTGGGGTTAGTTGGGTAGAATTCTATAAAAATATTTCTTGGATTTTTAATAGTTTTTGCTTTTTTTTCAGAATTCTTCTTTTATTTTTCTCGAGTTATTTTTTTCTATTTTTTGTTTCTCTTTCTTTTTTTTTTTTTAATGAAATTTGTTGTTAAATATGACAATAATTAGAATATAATAATAATTAATGTTCTTAAGCCACAAATTTTGTTTGGCGCTTACACAGAAGCCCAAAGCAAAAAATGTTGGTTGCCTAACTAAGTCTACACAAGTTTTGTTTTGTTAATTATATAATTTGTTTTTTTGTTGTATTTTTAATACTCACACACATACACACACTCGCACTCTGGCATGCACACATCCACACACACAATTTATACCAACACGCATACATTTACACAAAATGTATGTATAAATTTTAAGTGTATAACAAACGTTTCACAATTTAAAATTTGTAATTAAAATCAAACAAAAAAAAAATTAATTATTTAATTTTTAAATAATTTGTTTATAGGCGAAACAGAAAGAAGTGGTCGCTAGGTAGATGAATGTTGTCTTGAGTTATTTGCAAAAATATATAGATAGATTTTGGTTAAGGTTCTGAGAGTTGATAACATTTACCGGTTATCCATATTCACTTCCTCTAGATTTTCAAGCGTGAGAGCTAGAAAATTAGTCACCTGTCATAAAATTCCATCAGCAAGTTATCGAGATATTATCGATAATTGTTTTCAAGAAACTTATTCAATTTCGACCCCTCGAACATGAACCCGAACCGGACCGTTTATGCTAAAATTGAAACAAGTAAGAAAGTCAGTCAAGCCCGTCTATATATATAGTCTGTACCAGTTTGTATGTAACTGAATCTATGGGAAAGAAGGGAGGTGGGAAACTGAGAGCGGCGCAGTCCAATTAGTTACTGCCGTCAAGCAAAGTCCAATTGGGAAATTACCAGTTAGCTTTAGCCCTCTCGCTCTCTCTTTCTCGTAAGTTCTACCAATCGCTGCGGTGTTGTTGTTGTCGTTGCTTTGAATTTTCTTTTACGTATAACTCTAATATCGTTTTTCTGATCGAAAAACGATGTATGGCGGGTCGATTAATAATGAGTAGTAGAATATATGCCTAGAATGTTCGAACTATCTATCTTCAAAATTGTGGGAGTTATTACGTTTTTTTTAATTTTGAAAATTAAAAATAAACTTGATCTGCCTGCAAGTATAAGAATTATATGTTCCATACACTTCAAACCTCTAGCTCTTAACATCTCTGAGATCTCTGCGTTTATACGGACAGACAGACGAACATGGCTATATCGACTCGGCTGTTGATGCTGATCAATAATATATATAGTTTATCGTTATATAAAAAACCCAATTTCTTAAATATAAAAATTCTTCAATTCTTAAAATTCTTTACGAGAGCAATAGAAAGCAATAAATTAATATCGAATATTAAACCTGTCAATGATCTATAACATTTCTTTAAAAAAAATTTCCAAAACAACATCGACAAATGTTTTAAAATATTGGAAAGGTCTCAAAAACGGAGACTCAAAAATATTGTGTATACAATACTTTCTATCCTTGGTTTGTAATATAGTTTGTTCCTTAAGCATACAGTATATTCCTCCTACTCTTCAGTCCAAAATGTGTTTAAAAAGTCGGATTAACTACGAGACATTTGGGAGACTTGGTTAAAACCCTATCGATATCTAGGCATAGTCTAAGCTAGATCAGACACGTCCATTGGAAATTGAGAGCTGATATAATTACGTCTCCGTCGACTCAGGGCAGGGTAAAAACAGAAATAGTGGGAGACGAACACCTTCTCTTCCTCTTTCCGTTGTCCCAGTGAGGTTTGGCGAAACTGCAAAGTTCCATTTACAGGTTAAGCGCGATTGCCCTTTATGGTTTGCTTTAAGCTGGTAAGATAGTTCATAAAATGAGCCTACACGTTACCATAGGCATACCTACGTTCTTTCTATGGGGAAGAAGATTGGCGATATTGCCCCGGTGGTTTGGTGGAGGTGCATGTCGGATTGCTCTGACAACTCTTAGACAATTTATCGAATTGCAGGATATCGAGCCAAGCGACTTATTTTGCAGCCTGGCTGTCGGAAAAAATGTTCCGTATTGAGTGCTTTCTTATTCGCGACTTAAACTAAGCAGATTTTAAACAAACTATTCTTCTTTTTAAGGGCTAGAACCAAAATCTGGGTTTCAGGGGCTCGAGGAACCGGTCCGCGAACAAAACCTCATATTTTGAAACACTTTGCTTAAAAAAAAATTTCTTTAATTTTGCAAACATTTTGTTTCATTTTATACCCCATTAGCCATTTAAATCACTCACCCTAGCAAATTGTTGTCTAAATACGAAAAATTCGACTAAGTTTTGTATTTTCATTTGTTTTTAGGATTTTAAAAGCGGTGCAAAATCAAAAAAAAAAATTATGTGAATTTAAATAGAGGCATATTTTGAAAAAATCAAGAAAACAGTTTATCAATAATAGTATTTGGCGATAACATTTCAATCGATTTATTATTCAAGGCTATTTTCGTGTTTAGCAGTCCAAAATACTTTATATAAAGTATGTATGTATGTATAAAAGTTTCAGAAAAAACCTACCAGCTGCATCTAAATAAAAAAAATACAATTTTGATTTTTTTTCCCCTAAAGGCCTCATTCTAGATTACATAAAAATGTATTAATTTTTTCGCTGTATTTTAGAACTTACGTATCGGAGCAAAAATAATTAAGTTATGAGAATTTAAGTGGAGGCATCTTTTGAAAACAATAAAAAGTCTATCGATAATATATCGAAAACTAGCCTATAAAATAGTCGCGAAATCAGAAAATCCATACAAAAAATATTATTTCGCACGAATTTCGCTAGTAGCTGTTTCAATTGTTGGTCCTATCCATGGTGGAATTATATAAGGTGAAGTCAGTAAAGCATGCTGCCTCTTTTTGCGGTTCCAATGGAGTGGTGAAAATCAGTCAGTCTGAATGGGTGGAAAGCCGCGTCTGTCAAAGTGGAAATTTTTAAAGATTCTACCTTATATTATTATACCATGGTCATATCGAAGTCACAGCGTTGCCACCTGATGCATACCGTATTACGCGATAGTTTATCGATAAGTAGTTATTTCAATAGTGCGAAATGTATTAAAACTGGTCACTCACTTTTCGCACTTGCTATCGACGAAATAATGTGCCGAGATTTCGCACACTTTTCGCAGTTACTGAATACCCGGCTTTAAGCGGTCCAATATACCTTAGAAAAAGTTGGTTTGGTCTTATTTTTTTCGATGTAATTTTACGTATTATAATTAATTTATAAATAATTATTAAAATTTTAAGAACTAGTCGAACTTGATTGTACTTAAAACAAGTACAAAGGATAAAACCATTCCTTAAATTTTTGTATCAATCCGAAAAGTCTTATTTCAAATAATCCTGCATCGCGATTAAAGTAAGTATGGATATCATTGCAATGTCATAGCGAATAAACGAATAGAAACCGAGTTTAGTACCCTTTTTTAAGTCCCGCCTATTTCGAGCTAAAGACGGGATCAAACCAGAATTTCGAAATTGGAAAATCCGTAATTCTTTTTTATTTGGTTTGAGAAAATCTGGGATCTTTTACCATGGAATTGACTTTAGTCAAGATATTTGGAAAATTTTCAAATGAACCCATGTTTTCTACTAATCGCACTCGAACCCAAAAACGACCGAAATCGAATGAGAATAGAGTCGTTTTTCGAGTCGAAAGCGATCTGTAGAACACATGGGTATAACATCTTTGATAGTTTTAGTATTTAGTATTTGTTCATTGCTTTCTATTGCTCACATAAACTTCCCTTCTTTGCACTAAGACGTTAAGTCATTAAAAGTTGAATTTTGAACAATCTCATTAAGAATTTATTTCGTTTGTAAAATTACTTAATTTTGTATAAGTAGTTCGGATCGGGTTCAGGCTTGCAGCCTTGTTAATAATCTTTAAGAAACTAAAGCGCTTTTAGCGTTTGATGGTTATTTACTCAAGCTATGACATTTCCTGCTAGATCAGCACAAAAATAAACTGCTAAAACAAAGCTAGATTTAAAATATTCCTAAAATAAAATTCGAACTTTAAACATTTTGGATTTTTTGTTGTGATCTGGGAGCCCCAAATCTATTAGAAAATCATGTGTGTTATTAAAGTGACCGTTTTTCTACAGGTTTCATGGTCACACTGCGTTTTTTGTATGAATTAGCTGCGAACTTATAATCAAAAGTAGAGTTTCTGTCCCGAAAATTCCAAAATTGTTCTGCCCTTCCCGAATACCAAAAATTTTTCTTTTCCTGCTATAATAACCTCTATTTTAACGAATTGTTTTCCTGCGCGTTTGCGCCCCCCAGTCTGTTGGGCGGGAGGTGGGCTGCTATTTTGCCTGGTATTCGCGCGTAAGAAGCTTCGGCTTGGTGTCGCTTGGAACGTTTCGATGTACAATCGCTATTTGTATTGTTTTCAGCGAGTTGAAAAAATTAATTTGACTTTAAAATGGAAATTTCATAATCCAACGGATTATTTTTCACGTGAAAGATCTCAACAAGAGTGTTGATGAACTCAGTTCTTTGTATGGCGAAAAAGCAGCATCAACGACCACTATCAATCGTGTTCGTAGTTCGTTTAGCGACGAATTCCTTAAAGAAAACGTCAATGTAGTGCGTGAACTCATAATGCCATGTGTCATGTGACATACCGTGAGATTGAGGCATAATTTGGCAATCGCTCAAGGAAAATGGCTCGTGTGGATTGATACGATCGCTAGGTTTTTGCTCTCGCTCTCTCTCATATTCTCTTGCTCTTAACCAAAATCTATCGTGAGCTGTTTCAAATATTTACGAATTTTTGTAATGTTTCCTGTAAAAATATGTAAGAACCTAGGATTTATTGTTAAAACTAAATATTCCTCATAAAATTGTGGAAAGCTTCTGTTTGTTTGTTTTGTTTTTTTTTTTAATGTTTACGACTGTAAAACTTAAAAATGACAAAAAAAAAATATTTATGTATATATAATTATATAATGTGTAAATGTGTGTGTGTATATATGGATAGGTAAATGTAATTGATATAATCTAGGTGTGTGTGGGGGGTTAAGGTAAAAGCTTAACTAGACGGGGAAAATAATCAAAAAAAAATGAATTTAAAATTACGTCTATACAGTTACTAGGCTAAAAGGCTTTATACAATACAGTTTTTTAGCCAGATTGAAATTTTACACTCTATCAAAGCTTACAAACTATATAAATTGCCCCCGGAAATATGCTTTAGGCGGATGGACACAAGTTGAGTAAAAGTTGTACTCAAATATATGTGCTTCTCCACCACCTCTGTACAATTATAATTTGAATACAAAATAATTTAAATAGAAAGGAAAGAAAAATAAAGAAATAAAGAAACAAACACAAAAACAAACAAATGAAAATTAAATTAAAAACAATGGGAAATTGACAATAATTTTGGTCTTCACTGTTGTTTGTTGCTGATGACATCATCAGCAGTATGCTCCTGTTGTTGTTGTTGAATGGATGGATGGATGGATGATCTTTATTTGATTAGGAGTTATCTTTTTGTGTATGATAAAGTAGCGGTAGCTGCTGTTAGAGATGTTGTTGCTGCTTTTACTGCATCTGTAGCTGCTTCTGTAGCTACTGCTGTTACTGCAGCTATTGCTGTTCATTTTACAGCTCCTGTAATTACTGCTGTTGCTTTTATCACTGCTGTGACTGTTTCTGCTGCTGTTAAAGCTTGTGTAGCTACTGATGTTATTGCTGCTGTTACTGCAGTTGTTTCTGCTGTTGCTTTTAACGCTGCTGTTGCTATCAACGCTGCTGTAGCTACTGTTGTTACTACATCTATTGCTGTTATTGCTGTTCTGTATGAGCTTCCGTAACTACTGCTGTTGTTGCTGCTGTTGTTAAAGCTTGGAAAGCTACTGCTGTTACTGCAGCTACTGCTGTCATTGCTGCTATAACTGCAGCTATTGCTGTTATTGTTGTGCTGTTAGAGCTCCCGTAATTACTGCTGTTGTTGCTGCTGCTTTTACTGCATCTGTGGCTGCTTCTGTAGCTACTGCTGTTAATTTTACAGCTCCTGTTGCTGCTGTTACTGCAGCTTCTGCTGTTATTGCTGCTGTTACTGCAGCTGCTGCTGGTATTGCTGCTGTTACTGCAACGTTTGCAGCTGCTGTTATTTTTACAGATCCTGTAATTATTGCAGTTGTTTCTGCTGTTGCTACTGCTGTTACTGCATCTATTGCTGTTCTTTTAGAGCTCCTGTAATTACTGTTGTTGCTGCTGCTGCTTTTACTGCATCTGTATTTTTACAGCTCCTGTTGCTGCTGTTACTGCTGTTATTGTTGCTGTTACTGCAGCTATTGCTGTTATTGCTGCTGTTAGTGCAGCTATTGCTGCGGTTATTTTTACAGCTCCTGTAATTACTGATGTTGTTGTTGCTGCTGCTGCTGCTTTTATCACTTTAGCTGCTAATGTTGTTGCTGCTAGTTTTGATGTTGCTTCTGTACTGTCGCTCTTCTTAAGCCACTGCTGCTGTTGTAACTGCTGCTGTTGTAGCTGCTGCTGTTGTAACTGCTGTTGTTGTAGCTGCTGCTGTTGTAGCTGCTGTTGTTGCTGCTGTCACTACTGATGTTGTTGAAGGCCTGTAGCTGACGCTGATGTTGTTGCTGGTGTTAACAGCTGCTGTTATTGCTGCTGCTCATGCAACAATTGCTGTTATTGGCTAATGTTGTTGCTGCTGGCTTCTGTAGTGATTGCTGTTGTTGCTGCAGCTGCTGTTATTGCTGCTGCTCATGCAAACAATTGCTGATATTGGCTGATGTTGTTGCTGCTACAGCTCCTGAAGCTACATCTAATGATGTTGCTGGTGTGACTGCTTCTGTAGTTATTGCTGTTGTTGCAGCTGCTGTTATTGCTGCTGCTCATGCAAAAATTGCTGATGTTGTTGCTCCTACAGCTCCTGAGGCTGCTACTGCAATAATGGCAGCTACATCTAATGATGTTGCTGATGTGACAGCTTCTGTAGATATTGCTGTTGTTGCTGCAGCTGCTGTTATTGCTGCAGCTCATGCAACAATTGTTGTTATTGGCTGATGTTGTTGCTGCTACAGCTGCTGAAGCTACATCTAATGATGTTGCTGATGTGACAGCTTCTGTAGATATTGCTGTTGTTGCTGCAGCTGCTGTTATTGCTGCTGCTCATGCAACCAATTGCTGTTATTGGCTGATGTTGTTGCTGCTACAGCTCCTGAAGCTACATCTAATGATGTTGCTGGTGTAACAACTTCTCTAACTAACTGCTGTTATAACTGTTAAACAGTTGCTGTTATTGCTGCAGCTTCTGCAACAATTGCTGTTATTGCTACAGCTTCCAAAGCTGCTGCTGCTGCTGTTCTTGGGTTAGCCGATTCAGTAACTATTGCCGAAGTGGGTGCTTCTATAACTGATCCAGCAAGTATTGCTGCTGTTATCACGGCTATTGCTGCTACTGTTGCTGCTGTTGTAACTACTATTCTTTCTCTTCTTCTTCTTGTTAATCTTCTCCTTTAGACCAGTAAGATCATCTTGTATGTCGTCCATAAGCTGTTGCTGTTGTTGTTGTTGTTGGTGTTAAGGTAAATAGAGTAGAGGTGGTGGCGGTGGTGCTGTTGTTGGTGTTAGCTGCTGCTGCTGTTGTTGCCGCTGCTGCTGTTGGGGTTTTTGTTGTTGTTGTTGTTGTTGACATCACAGACATAGGCAGGGTTAGGGGCAGGTTAAGAGGCCAGTTCCACAGCAGCCAACGTTAACTGCTCTTGGTGGCAGTCTCCAATTGATGATGTTGTTGTTGTTGCTGCTGTTGTTGTTGTTGCTGTGGCAGCTGCTGTTTGGCCTCCCACCAATCCTGTATGCTGTTTACCATCTGATGGCGACGAAATCGCATAGATTCCCCTATACACATCTCTATGAAATCAGATTTCATTTCATAATCACCCTTAATCAAATTTAGATGCTCTAACAATAAACTATAATCTCGTCCTGGACGTCGTATATCACGAAAGATTTGCAAGCGTAAATCTAAATTATGTTTACGTGCCAATTCGCGTTGCTCTTCGCTAAGTAAGGCCGGAGGAGGTGTGGGTGTGGGAGGCACAGCAGCAGCAGCAGCCACATTGTTGTTGTTGTTGTGGTGATGATTCGCCTGGGATTTGGGACTTAGATTATGCTGCTGTCGCTGCTGATTATGATTATGATGAGTGAGTGCACTGGCCCAACTGGCTACAGCTTCATGACGCTTCAAGGCATCAAAACTATTTGCTTCCTGGTTATCCAAGGGTTGATTTTCAGTTATGCTGCTGCTGTTGTTGTTGCTGTTGGTGCTGGTGTTGGTGTTGTTGGTGTTGTTGTTGCCATTTAGGCTGGTGCCATTGTGACAGGTTTGTAAAATGCGTGATATTTCTGAGGCATCATTGATATCATTGTGGCTAAAATAGGCGCTGCTGCTGCTAAATGCATTGGCTGCTGTTGTGGTTGCTGTTGCTGCTGCTGTTGTTGCAGGTGTGGAACTATGATGATGTACACCAAAACCATTGGTGGTGGTATTGCCCAATGGTTTATGATAACCCATTATGGGCATTTCCAAAGCCGAGGAGCCCAAATTACTGCTATAGGCTGCCTGGGTGGTGGTTAAACCATTTAGAGGCACATATAACACTCCGCTGCTGTGGCTGCTGTGTCCCATCTCGCTTAGACCCAAACCATTGTGAGCCAGATCTGCTGCTGTTGCTGCTGCCGTTGAGCTGGCCTCCATTTCCGTTGAGCAGCTGATTGCTGCCGCTTCCTCACTGATGCCATTTATAAAATTATGCACATGTCCATTTAAGGCCGTATCCTGTTCACTTATTTCCTCCTCATTGAAATCAAAACTTAAGCCCAAACGATCTGTGGGCATTAAAGCCACACCCGAGTCATTAATTAATTCAGCCGTGTGTGAGGAGGAGGAGGAGGAGGAGGCGGTTGAGTTGGAGGAGGAGATGGAGCAGTTGCTGCTGCTTAGACTTATGCTGCTTAGATTACTATCCTCATCGTCGGCTGCATCCAAAGCTGACAAACTGCAGCTGACTGAAGCTGAGCTGGCTGCCGCCACACACTCTGCAGTTTGAGCTCCTCTGCTGTCCAGCGACATGCGTCGAAATTCAAAGGCACGCGGCAAGGGTCCTGCCTTACGTTTGCGTCCACGTTGCGAGCCCTCCATTAGCTTCTTGGAGTTGGCACCCAAACCATTGCCAGCGCCTGTGGCCAGCAGTAGGCCACCGGCCAATACAGGCAATACCCCACCACCATTACCACCAGCACCACCAACGCCGCCGCCACCGGAGGAGGAGGAACTGGTTGCACCATTCCCATTGTTATTATTGTTGTTGCTGTTTGATTTCAAGGGTGCCGCTTCACTTAAATCCGCCTCATCCACCATCACCATATGTTTATCCTTCTTGTAGGGATTACCAAACATATGTTGCCTCACATTCGTAGGCTCTATCTCACGCAAGGGATTATCCTTATTCTTCAAATACTCCTGATAGTTGCCCATTTCGGCTATGGGCAAACAATGACCCGAATCCTTGATCACCAATGTGGCTGGACGCAAGAAAGTCTCACGCATGCGCGCTATCTCCTCCACCAAATCCCTGCGTGGTATATCAAAGGGATTGCGATAGGTTTTGGCCGAACTCTGATGTGTCAACTGAGGCACCACTATGGTATAGTTCTCCAGAGGTTCAATTTCGGCATGCAGCTTGGCAAAGGTATCGCGCAGCAAGGGATGACGCACCAGATCCCGGCGTAAAGCGCTACCCGTACACAATTTGGCTGTCTCCACCTGACGATACGGCGGCTTGGGTTGTTTCAATTGCTTGTAGACCTTCAGGCACAAATTCTCCTGATCCTGTTTGGCCGTATTCTTAATATGTTTCAACTGATTCGCTATGGTGGGTGACAAATAGTTATCCACATTCTCGGGTAGCAGGAATTGCAACAGCTGATACGGCACATTGATATTAACCAATGCCTTGCGCAGAAAGGGACAATAGTAGGGTGGAATGGAACGGACATAGGCATTAAATTTATACATCAAATCATTGGGTGGACTCATATTGTATTTGTGTATCAGATCATGGAGCAGTGGCAATAAGGCGGGATAATTATAGGCTAACACATAGAGATGCACTTGACTGAAATTGGGTGCCGCTTTCACATAGCCAAAGGGCAGCTCAAAGCCATGCATGCCATTGGTAACGATAACCTGCCAGCATTTGTTCATCTCACGTTTCTGTAGTATCTGCAGGGTGAGGGGGCAACCCTCAATTTCGTATTTATCCACAGGGAAACTGCGCACCAGCTGGGGCTCCTCCACGGCGGGTGTGAGAATTTTCAATTTCGGATGTGCGTCACGCGGCGGCAGTGTTAGAGCCTTGGAATCTGGCCAATAGGGTTCCGGCAGTGGCCAATAGCCTATGGGAAAGGTCTTTTGTGTAATGTGCTTCTGCACATAGATCATTTTCTTGATGGGCTGAAACACTATATCGGGTGTGGGCTCATTTGTGTTGGCGGTGGCAGCTGAGGTTGAGGCGGGATTGGTGGCTCCACTGCCGGCTGCTCCTACGCCTGCACTTCCCACTGCCGCCGCCGCCGCTGCTGCTGCTGCTGCTTGCTCTTTACTTAGAAATGGCTCAAATTGTAAAACCACACCCGGCTGTACCTTTTGCACCAGACTCTCAATGCATTGATTCAACACATAGTGACTGCGCACACGATACGAACGTCCGCCGGTCACCTCACACATCCTTTCAATGGGCGAATCATCATGCGGCACTTTACCCTCCACACGCTCCTCAATCTTATTGCCCGGCATGCGTAATACCAGTGAGAATAGACGCTGATCCCAGCGGAATGGTTCTTTGGTGAATTTGGTGCCTGGTATTTGATTGCTTAGCGGTAAAATGATCTCCTGATGGACTCCGTTGCGATAGGAGTAGCGTCCGCCATCGGTAATGACTATTATCACCGATGGCTCCAGATAAAATGGGCATCTACCCTGGCCATAGGTATCGATGCCCGATTGCATGCGATTCAAATTGAGCAAATCGAAGGCATTGCGCAGCGATTCACCCATTGAGGTCAGGCCATGACTCTGCAGATTCTTTAGTTCATTCATGAAGGTGGCATGATTCTCCTTCCAGCCAGCTTTCACATTCGCCGGCGGCTCCTCGAAGGTGAGCAGCATATAACGATCGCCCAGGCAATCCTGTGTGCGTTGTCGATATTTGAGAAAGGTTTCCACAGCGCCCTTGGCTATATCCAGATAGGTTTTTTGTACACCATTCACATACGCCTTCTGGCACATGGACGACGAGGTGTCCACCAGAAATAGTATGATTGTCATGGCGGGTCTGCTCTCTCTCTCTTGTTCGCTTTGTTTCTGCTACTTTCTTTTAGGAGAAATGGCAATTAGTTTAAAAGCCCCAACAAAATGTAAACAGAGCGAACTTTGTTTTACCGTTTGTTTAGTGGTTGCTGTTGTCGATCTCTCTCTCTCTCTCTCTCTCTGTGTGTGTAATGTTAAGCTGCTGTTGCTTATTGGTTGTTAGCAGCGGCTTGGATTAATTTGTTGTTGTTGTTGTTGCTCTTCTCCTGTCTTTGCTCGAGTTGCTCTTTTTCTGCGTTTTGCCGTTTTGCTTTTATGGTACATGTTGCGGGTAGAAGAAACAGCTGACATTTGGGGGGTGGGCAAACAAACTGTTGCGGCAGCACATGAAATGAAACACAAGCAGAAAATAAAAATATTGTAGTTAACAGGAAGCTCTCTTCTAGCTATAAACGTCAAAACGTAAACAAAAATAAATAAAAGTGCGTGTTAGTAAACTAAGTTTAAATACGCAATTGCACTATAATAAGAACTACATATATATATATGACGCAACTCTGCTCCCTCTCTCTCTCTCTCTCTGAAGTGTTTTTGTCTGCTGTTCAAAAATGTTACTTAAAGACAAGCTTTCGCTGTACGCACTTTTAAGGACAAGCCTTGGCCATAAACAGATCAAGTTTTTAACTACCGCCATCTAGCGTACAAATTAGGTTAGTTAAGCAGCAACAGATGACGCTTAGTTAAGCTCATGTCCGCTAGATGACGCTTGTAGCAGTTTTTGCGATTGATTGCGAGGGTGGGTCAACAGATTTATATATTGGTTTAATTAAAAACCCATATTTTTTTTCAACACTTTCATATTTCTTGTGACATAAATTTGGAATAAACTTTTGAAATGATCTGGCATCCAATATTTAAAAAAATATATATTCAAGTATTTTCGGGTTCCGATTACAAAGAAAAAATAGTTAAACTTGGCTGAAAATTGTTTTTCTGTGTGAAAATTGGAAAAACCGGTTAAATTATATATAAATTTGTGAGATTCGTATCACAAAAACAGTATCTTATATTTATTACAAGGCAGAAACGCAAAACGGTGCCTCCAATCGTGCTCATAAAACGTTTATTGTATATATTTACACTAGCTGATCCAGCAGACCTTGTCTATACCTTGCCTGCTATAATTGCCTGCTCATATATGATGCAAAGATAGACGAATTTGCCATGTGAGAATCATAGACTTTCTGAATTCAACCCACAAAAGTACATTGTTCGATCTAACGAATGCCTCGCGAATTAGAAACTGCAGATATTTCAATGGATTGTGCGGTTCTGAAGGGATCTTGGGAAACCGTGGTAGAAAATCAACTTCAACATGAAACTTGCTATTCAATATGTAAGCTTCATATTATTCAATATCAACTTTCTAACTCCATATAACTAACCGACACACCAAATTTGAAGTATATCTTAAATATGGCTTTAAAATCCATTTGATTCCAAGTTCATATTGCAAACCCACTCACAAAGTTGCAGGTTTTTAGCTAAATTCATTTTTGACGACCACTTTTTTAAACAGGTTTAAATCTGGTCCGGAACCGTATTAACCAATCCATATCAAATGTCAAGTTCATAGCTTAAATATTTTGTTATAAATAGCACTTTTTAAAACTGATTCAATTTGGTTCGGAACCGGTTCTGATCCAGAAAAATATCTAATTCCATATAACCAATCTACACAACAAACTTCAAGTTTAAGGCTTTAATCATTTCTAAGTAATGGCCCTAAAGCGCTTTTGAATCGGTTCATTATAGTTCGGAAACGGTCTTTATATGGTTAAGTGTTTAAGTCCAAATTATCAACCTACACCTAACTAAGTCGAGATTTACACGATGAAGCAAACTTCATGAAGCTTTCTTAGAAGGAGAGATATTTCAATGTATTTCTAAACTATTCGTTTAGTAAGTCTAAAAGTGTTACCACAAATTTCACGCCTACTAAGAAAACTTCATGAAGTTTGCTTCATCGTGTAAATATCGACTTAAATAATTACTAAGATATGGCTCCGGACCACTTTTAAAACTGGTTATAAACAGGTTTGTCTCCGGGTTAAGAAAGAACTTCATATGATCATTCCAAAAAACCAAATTTCAAGTTCATAGATAAATAATTTCTGAGATATGGCTCTAAATCACATTTAAACCACTTTTTAAAAATGGTTCAGAATCGGTTTTGATATCGGAAAATAATTAACTCCAAGTTGTAGATTAATAGCTTTTAATAATTTCTGAGAAATGGCCCCCAAGCACTTTTGAACCGGTTCACTTTGGTTCGGAACCGGTCTTGAAACAATTACATTAAAAATTTCAAGTTCTTAGCGTAAATCATTTCTGAGATAAGGCTCTGAACCACTTTATACTGCAACAGAATCAGTTTGTCTCTGGGAAAATTAATAACTTTTCTTTTATCAACCGTCCCTAGTGTGCGGGAGGGCATAGCGACATAATTCCGACGACATAATTCCGCTCAGGTCAAATGAAAGCGGAATTATGTCGCTTTTTTTCTAGCGGAATTATGTCGTTTTATTCTAGCGGAATAATGTCGTTTTTTTCTAGCGGAATTATGTCGTTTTTAAACGACATTGTTCTGCCGTCCCAATTAGATTATTTCCCCGCGGAATTATGTCGTTCTGAAAAGACATAATTCCGCGCGGAAATGTATTAAATGTATCTACATAAAAAAAAATTGGTAAAATAATTTGTTAAAAAATGTTTTCTAAAAAAAAAAAATTGATTAATTTATAAAATGTCTACGCCCTTTCCAATTGCATATTAACTCGATAGATGACGCCGCGTGAATCAAAAACTTCGATATGAGGGGTGACGGTGCAAGGTATGCACTAGGAGTCTATTCAAAATATACCACTTAATATTAATTTCAGTGACATAATTTCGCGCGGAATAATGTCGTTTTTTCCTTGCGGAATTAAGTCGTTTTAAAATGAAATAATTCCACCGTCCCAATTAGAATGTATTCCTCGCGGAATAATGTCGTTTTGTTTTAGCGGAATTATGTCGATTTAAAACGACTTAATTTTGCGCGGAATAATGTCGTTTTATTCGAGCGGAATTATGTCGTTTTGAAACGACATAATTTCGCGCGGAATAATGTCGTTTTTTTTAGCGGAATTATGTCGCCGTAATTATGTCGTCCCCCCGTGCGGGATGTTGAGGTTGTCATTCAAAAAGTGATTTCTTTAAAACTTTTACACCTAAGGTCACCTTCACCAGCTGTTGGCGCCATTTGTGAAGTATGTAGCCATAAAAAAGCTTCTTCAAAAAAGCTTTAACTGTAGCTCCCTTTCGATTGAAGGACTTTACCACCTTGCGGTTTCATGATTTTTGTTCTTTTCTTTTTAATGGGAAACATTTGCCAACTTTTGAAGCTCTCCTCGTTTACTGATTTTGCTTTTGAAAACAAACACGCGGCGAAACAATGGAATTGCAAAACAAAAACGCGCAACGCATGAAAATTGAAACAGACCCGTGCATATTCTCATTCGCTTGTTTCGTTTCAATATATTATCGCCACTCGTAATCACTGATAATGCACGACGCCGACAGCGATGCCAACAAATACGCACACTCACACACACACAAGAGCGTTTTATTATTTGAGTTTTGACAATAAGTGTGCTAATTAGCTTGGAAGTCAACTTGCTTGCTTGCTAGAAGAGACGAAAAATTGAAGCAAGTTTTGACACAAATTCAAATGCCGCCGTCGACGTCTCAGACTCGTATCCACTCCACTCACTACCCCAGCCTTCTCCATTAGCTGTAGCTAGCTGCTGCTGCTTCTCTGCTCTGCATGATGCCCCACTACAAAGTCATTCACTCGACGCGACGCGCTAGTACGCTCGGTTGCCTGCCCCTAGAGATGGTCGCGTGACTCAGGTGCGCGGCTTACAATAAATATATTTCTAAATAAAAGTAGAAATGAGAATAATATACGCGCAGCGCCCCGCTAAGTTAATAAAATGTTCTGACATGAAACAAAATATTTTAATTTATTTTATATTTTATTCCGATTCACTATGGTAACAAAATCCAGAATCGTTTAACTTCATCGATTCAAACTAGAAATGCAAACCGCAAATTCGTGCTTGTAAACCGAACCAAAGTCCTTCAATTGGTCTAAGCCAGGAACCCTTAAGTGTGGTGAATGCAATTGGGGTGAAGTGAATATATACACTTAGAAAAAATTGGTACATTTTTAAAAAATTCTTTTTTTTTTTAGATATCAAAAATGTTTCTACAAATCGGAAAAACTATTCTTAGGTAATCAAAACCAAGAACGCAAAGAGCTCGGAAATTAAGAGTGAGTTGGTTCAGTGGTTTAATTAGCCTTCAAACCACCGGTTCGGTTTATAATATGGTGTTTGGAGCAAACCAAACCGCGGTTCGGTTCAGTGGTTCACTCTTGATTTTCTTCTAATAAAATATACTACACTTTTAGTCATTAATTTCGAAATTAAAGTCGTAAAAACAAAATATAAAATATCAATTTTTACGTATAAAACAAAGTAAAAGTAAAATATAAAGTCGGACATATAAGATTCAGGATTATCGAGGAGAGCAGGAATGCATACATATCATAATCACATTGAAAACGTGTATTTCAGGTGCAAAATATTGTATATCCCAGCCAAGAAGGTGCCTGGCAACTTCTTTACTGACAAGATCACATACCAATATCATTACAATCGCTAAATAAAGCAGTGGAAAATATTCAATCTGCAACTTTCAAAAAAAAAGCAGCATTTTCAAACAGATACGGGTTCGGTACGGTTCGGTTTAGAACCGGTTCGCAACCCTGATATAAACCCTCTAATTAAATGTAAAGCATTTCTAAGTCTCCCTTAAATATAGTAATGTTAGAAAAATGTTAATACATATAATTTTTAGTGACCTTTATTGATATTTATCAAATGATTGTTGGCAGACTCAGATGCTTATTCCCCCACAATGCTGGTATATAAAGCACATGAAATCTACTTGGAGTGTGACAAGCATAAAGTCTTCTGGTGACCATCGAAACGGCGTGTTGTACGGCCAAATCTTGCTTTCATACATGTAATGTCCAAATATCCTTGTCGATTTTTCATTGATTATTGAATTATAATCCGTTGAAAAATGTAAATATTTTATTTTTTAAAAATTTTCTTATTTCAAATTTGGAAATATTTTTTCCCAATTTAAGGATGAGATAAAAATTTAGTTTTTCACAATACTTCATATAACTAAGGTAGCTAATTCAAGCTTTCAAAGCTGCTTGAAAGTGTTTCCATTTATATGACGTATTGTGAAAAACTACATTTTTATCTCATCTGAGTACAGGCCTTTAAGAAAGTTTTGATTTCATATTGAGAAAAATGTAATGTAAGGAAAAACTCAGGCTGATTTTATTTACCATACCCATTTGAGTATTTTACCAGCGTATTATGAACTATATTGGTCTGTAGTCTTAGGGCCGTTTTCTCATGTTCCTGTTTTTCAAATCCAGGTGCTTTTTGAGAAAATATATTTTGCCTAATTTTAGGTCGCTTTAAAAATATCTTTGCACGTGTCTAAAAAGACTCGTGTAAGATTTTAAGCGCGGCCTAAACGTAGACAACATAAATTTAATCAAAAAGCACCTGAATTTGAAAAACAGGAAGATGAGAAAACGTCCCTTATAGTAAGGGTTCAAATACGGCAGATTTTAGGGCCTATTATTTTGAGGAAGATGAGGAAGATGAGAATTCGACCCTAAGAATAGAGAATTCCTTAATTCTATGTCGTTTTTTTCACCCCGAGTGTTGGGATACCACTGGGAACGCGGACAGAAAGAGTTTAGCGAAATTGTTTGTCCAAAAAAAAAATGGATAGAAAACGGTATAATTTAATTTATTGGATATTTTAAAACAATTTGAGTTTTTGAATATTAAAACAATTTTTACTTGTAGTGGTGCGTACTGGTATACCGAAATAAAAATCTGGGTACCGTATCGGAACCTAAAACAGAAATCAACTGAAATCTGAAATAGAACCTTTAACTAAAATTCTCATTTCGGTTAGTACCGGAACCGATAATCGTTTCGGGATAAATTCCTGTTAAGTGGTTTTACAGCACATTGTCCTGATATTGAAAAATGAAACCACACCAGCAAGAAGTTTTAAGAGATATGGTTTTCTTAAAACATCCTATAACTCCAACTTTTTTTACTTTGAGGCAAACGAACGCTTTTTAAAAACCACAAAAAATTTCACAACCAAAAACCGCAAAGGAAAGCGTTTAATTTTATCAACAAACCAAAAATATTTTTTAATATGTGTAATTTTATTAGAAAACTCGTTTTTGTCGTTCGTTTTTCTTAAAATTAATATGGTTTTATCATACCTGATAACTCTAAAAGTAATAATTCGATTCCGAAATAGGGAGAAAACCGTTTAAGTTGGTCATGTCTGTTTTTGTTTTTAACTATCACAGTGTAATTAAGTACATTTTGACAAAGACTTTCAGGTGATTTAAGAGTTCAATTTCGAAATTTAATGCGTTCGTGATTAAATAAGAAGCGTAAACTGAACCTTAACTGTGCTTTGAACCGAACCGATGGGCTCTGAACTTTTCATGGTTCGTTTTTTTTTGTGGTTTAAACGAAGTTCGGCCCGAATTCAATTTCAGGGACCGGTAAGAGCCTATAAAGCCCGGAAAAAACCCAGGTCCGACCTGCATCTTTGATTCAAACACACCATATTCCATTTCAGATTATGGTGTAGTATTTTTTGCGGTCTTGTGTTTCCCATGTATCCAAGAGTCGTGTGCAACGAAAAAAGCAAAAAAAAACTATGATATCTTAATCTCTACGAAACGTTTTAAGCGACAAGCGTGGGCGATGGGTGCCCGTTTTTCTTACGACACACAATCTGTGGATATGGTTATCGCTCTTAAAGCAGTGTTTGACTATGGTTAAGCAAAATCCCAATTTTTATACACTTGAAAAGTGTATATTAATTTTGCCCAGAAGTTTGTAACGCATAGAAATATTCATATCCGACCCCATAAACTATATATATTCCTGATCAGGACGACGAGCTGAGTTCAATTCCGTCTGTCCGTCTGTCCATCTGTTTGTCCGTCTGTTTCTTCGCGAACTAGTCCCTCAGTTTAAAAGCTATCGAGCTGAAATTTTGCACAGAGTCTTCTTTTTACTGCACGCAACTAATATGTCGGAACCGGCCGGATCGGGTGACTATATCCTATAGCTGCCATAGGAACGATCGGTCAAAAAATAAATCTTTGTTAGAAAAACTTTTTTGATTTCCATCGTAGCGTCTCCAATCGTAGGATATTTTAGTTTTATATGTTTCCACACAATTCTGAAAAAATTTATCAAAATCAAAATTAAATAACTATAGCATATAGCTGCCATATAAAGGGTCGGTCAAAAAACTACTTCTAGTGAGAAAAACTTTTTTGTTTTCTATCGTAGCGTCCCCAATCTTGGTATATATAAGTTTTATTTGCTTTCACACAATTTCGAAAAAATTTATCAAGATCGGATGACTATAGCATATAGCTGCCATAGGACCGATCGGTCGGAAAATGTGTTTTACTAAGAAAAGTTTTTTTTATGGTATGAAATTTTTATTATCAACGATTTAAAATTTTAAAATATCTGATATCTATATCCTATATATATTTTTGACCGGTTAAATCGGTTGAAGTAAAGTTTTTCAAGTGTATTAAAACTTCGGCAAAGTCGAAGTTAGCTTTGCCTTCTCGTTTTTGATAAAATGTCACTAAACATAAAACATGTGTTTTCGCCATATCTTCCTTTTTTAGTATGAAACATTTTTACATAAATAAATTATATCTTTCGAGATATATGGGAAAAGTAAATATGCTTCAACTTTGACTATTTTTTTTTTGTAATAAGCATCCCAAAATACATACAGCCAGGCTCCCATATTCACTTTCGCAAACATTTTGCGATTTAGAGACCAAATTTGCTCCTAAAACCGGTTTGAAATAGCAAAATTTTTGCGAAAGTGAAAATGGGAGCATGGCTGATAAAAATTTTGTTTTGTTTTATAGCATTCTACATTATAGTAGTACCTTTTTTTGGAAGTTTATACCAATTACCGAAGTTTGGTGTTTTTTGTAAAATAAAAACAGTTCGGAAAAGTACCTTGCAGACAGATTTAGGGAAGTAGAGTCTTCCTGAGACGTTGAAAATCATCGAAACTTTTTATAGCAAAATGGAAATTAAATAAAACTTTTTATTATTCACTAAAACCACAGAATATAACACAAAACGGTGACGTAGTTCATTAGGAGACTACTCTCAAATGCCAGAAGAAAAAAAAAAAGAGTATTCAACCAAAATCAGACTGGAATTTGACAAGAAATTTAGCTACCCGCCTAATCAGTTTGTAAATATTTTTCTTAAACAGTAAATCCGTGATTATTCTTGATTCTCGATTTAGTAATTCGCCATTAAAAGCCCGTTCTCAGATGACATACACTGTGTTGCACAGCCAACATAAATATTTATGTCATCTGAGAACAGGCAAAAATATTTAAACAAAAAAAAAACCCCAATTGCTGACATCTGTAAGAAAATCACCAAAGAATTTAGAAGTTAAACGTTAGATTTCGTTTTGAAATGCAATCTTCGATTGGATTAGTCATTTCTAAGATATATTACACAATATCGTGTCACGCACAAAGATCAGCAAATCTCACGCACACACATCTAACGACAGTCGCTCATCAAATGGTGGCGCAATGAGAGTAGTATGAGGTGGGTGAAGAGGGGAGGGGGTAAATATACAAAGGAGTAAGCCCTGACCATAATATATAGAGTGCTGTGTGGTTGTAATAAACAACTATAAACGTTTGCCCAAAACACGCACAATCGATGCGATGCGATGCGATGCAATGCGGATGCGTTCGTCCGTCCGCTCAGTGCACTGCCGCCGCTTGTTGGCGACTAATTGAAGGAATTCAATTTCTATTTGAATAAGAGCATAAGCAAACACACACACACACATACACGCAAACTCATACTCCACAGCGTTGCCAGACGGTCGGCAAAGCCACCCACTAACTGAAGGGCAGGTTGGACACGACACGCGGATAACAAAAGTATTTGCCAATTATTTTCAATTGCAAAACACACTTAACAAATAGAAGATAATTCTTTAAATCTATGTGGCAACGCCGAGACCACAAAACAAACAACATAAAAAAAAAAACAGGTAATGGGGTTAGGGGGTGGCTGGGGGAGCGAGTGGATGAAATTCAAATTTTATTTGCAGCTGTACAACGACCTTGCCCCACAGGACAACAACAAAACAAGTGGCATAGCGTTGGCGTGTGTATGTGGATTTTCTTGCTGTTGTCGTGTTTTTAGATGATGTGAAGCCACCGATGACCTTAATTTGCATGTGATTATGGCTGATTAGGTGCAGCAGCCACCAAATATCGTTTATCGTCATCGATATCAGCAGAACTGCTTTCAGATTTTTTAATCGAGCGCCAAAGAATTTAAATTTGAAAACAACACTTTGACACAGTTTTAAAGATTTTATGCAAATTTGTTTAAATCCAAGTAAAACTTCTTATTTTGCTTTGGAATGGATAAGCTTACGTTATGGCACACACACACACACACAAACACACACGCACAGCATCAACTTTGTTTGATTGCGATGCGCTGCTGCTGCTTTGATGATGATGCGGCGGCGGCGGCGGCAGCAGCAGCGATGGAACCAATTAAACAAAAACCAAAACAAAAAATAATCAAACCGATTCTTCAGACGGCTCCATTCAATACTTGCAATAATCTCGATACCGCGCCACAATTTTCATTTTCTGATGTTTTTTTTTTTATAATTTTTTTTATATTCTGTTATATTTTTACTTTGTGCCAACAAAAATTTATCACCACCGCGGAGGAGCACACACATCCAAACTGAGAGCGAGTAAGCGCGAGGGCGACAGAGAATAAGTGAGAGAGAGAGAGAGAGGGAGTATACGAATACGTGTCTGTGTATTAAGGTGCATAGCGGCGAGAGCGACTGTCAGTCAGTCAGTCACTTAGTCGTGCAACCAACCGACAGCCGAACCGACACGACGACACCACACGAACAACAACAATAACGAACGTACATACATACATATGGATGTATGTTTACTTGTAGTATCTTTGGTAGGCAGGCGGGTAAGTTTGGTTCACACACACACACACACATATACACAAACACATACACTGGCGCCCCGTCACTGTTGTGTCGTCGTCTCCGTTGCTTCGAAATGTCGTTGCCGTAGTCGTCCGCTCCTGGCGTTATTGGATTATTATGCTGGGGCAACCTCTTTGCTCTGCTCGAACCTCTTCGTTCGAAAATGAAAAACTAACTGAGGCGGCCAATGTGACTGAATACGGCAAATGGTAAAATGCTGAAATACTTTGTTCAGAGATAACAATTGAATTATCGATAAGTTAATATCGATTGTTTTTCTGTCAGAAATATATCGCCACATTTTAACTCAAATCAAAGACACTGAATTTCATAGATGGCAGCTCTAAAAACAATTACATATTCAAGCAAAAATTACGGAAATTAACTGAAATATAAAGCAACAAAAAAACTGCAGAAATTCTCTTTTTAGATATATAAGATATAAAAAAAACGGTTAAAACTTTTATTTGCTAAATAAAAGCCCTCTAATTAAGAGTAAAGGATTTAAAAAGTCTCAGAAAAATGCTTTCTTAAAAATATTAATTTTAGAAATGAAATTTCAGAATTTTATTGAAATTTCGCTCAACAAAAAAAAATCTGGTTTAATATTTCGGAATATTTTATGACAAGCTAAGGCAGATTTTATGTTTTAAACTGTTTTTGTGTTTTTTACAGCTGATTTGAATATTTTACCAGCCATTTATGAGCTATTTCGGACCGTAGTCCTATAGTATAGGATCAAATCTATCCAAATCACTAATGATCTCTATTATTGACGGAGATACGGCAGATTCCTTAATTATAGGTTGTAGGGATACCACTGAAAGCCTGAACAGAATACGTTTAACGAAATTGTTCGTCCAATAATAAAAAAGAAATAGGTATATTTAAAAAAAAACGTTTTTTATGAGTAATATTATTATTAGGACCCTTTTGTAGTTCTATTACATCCATTATTTTTTGGGAAATCCTGCAATAATTTAAAATTTTTAATATTAAAAAAAAAGGATACTGGTACCGGTACGTACCGGTATACCAAAATAAAAATCTGAATACCGTATCGGAACCGAATACCGAAATAAACTGAAAACCGAAATAGAACCTTTAACCGATATTCTCATTTCGGTACGTACCGGAACCGGTACCTGAATCGATATTCGTTTCGGGATTAATCCCTGATTTATTCTTTTTTCCGATTGCTACTTATCTCAGTAACGAAATATTTTAAATTTAAAAAGATTTCAACTCTGCATAATTTTTTCAAGAATAATTATTAAACAAATATGTGAGTTTATGGCATAGATTTAGGATGAATAGTGCTGTTCAGTCATTTTACCTAATGCCTTAAATATTTGACATGAATCCACAAAACAAAACAACAAAAATTGTTTGAGTTAAGCAATCTACTTAACTGTCTTGTCTTTGATTTTAGTGTTTTCGATAGTTTTTCAAATTGCTATCGAATTTCTCATTTATGTTATGTGGGCGCCAAGTTTGAAAATGTATTAAGTGGACACCCTGTGATAAGCCTAAGAACATTTGGTATGTCATATTTGATTTATGTTTCGTGCAAGTGTGGGCAATTTATAATAAATTTGGCCTAATTTAAATATATAAGTTGTCTCAGCTGTTCTCCGATAGTTATCGTTATATTGTGCTATTGCTTATCGTTATCGGGGAACACATGTTTTGTTGTTGCTTTGGCGCCTTTATCTCTGTATTGGCCGTGGTGTAAATAATAATAATAAAATATGCCAGAAAACATAATCGCCGGCATACCGGTGCACTTTCCCTTTGAGCCGTACGAGGTGCAGCGTGCCTATATGGAAAAGGTCATCATATGTTTACGCGACGGCACCAACGGTGTATTGGAATCACCCACCGGCACGGGCAAAACTCTTAGCCTGTTGTGCGCTTCGCTGGCCTGGATACGTACACGACAGTCGGAGCAACAGCAGCAGCTACTCAATATGCGGGCGAATGCCGCCAAGGGCGTTGAATCAGCCGAATTGGCACTGACCGTGGGCAATGCCAACAATTGGGGTGTACCCAAAGTGATCTATGCCTCGCGCACCCACTCCCAACTGAGTCAGGCCATGCGCGAGCTCAAGCGCACGGCCTATGCCAATATGCGTTCCGTGGTGCTAGGCTCACGCGATCAACTTTGCATCCATCCGGAGGTGATGAGCGAACAGGGCAACTCCAACAAGACGAACATGTGCAAGCTGCGCGTCCACTCCAAGACCTGTTCGTTTCAGATGCGCGTCGAGTCCAAAAAGGATCATCCCGATTTCCGGGGACCCAGCATCATGGACATTGAGGATCTCGTTAAGGTGGGCAAACGCCTAAAAATGTGTCCCTATTTTGGATCCAAAGAGCTGGTGAATCAGGCTGATATCACATTTATGCCCTACAATTATCTGCTGGATCCGAAGGCGAGGAAAGCCAACAAAATTGAACTGGGCAATGCCATAGTCATACTCGACGAGGCCCATAATATTGAGAAGATATGCGAAGAGTCGGCCTCGGTGCAGATACGTTCCTCGGATGTGGCCATGGCCATTGAGGATGTCACGCATATTATGAATGCTTTTACCAGCGGCGAGAGTCAAGATTTTGGTGGTGGTGAAGAGGCCAAAGATTTCACTTTGGAGGATTTGACGCTACTAAAAGAGATGTTGCTGGAGTTTGAGAAGGCCATCGATGGTGTCGTGGTGGAGAATCAAGCGGAAGGTGTCACATATCCCGCCTCGTACATCTATGAGCTGCTGGGCAAGGCCAATGTAAGTAAAGGATAACCAAAATCTAGGGGCCCAAAGCGAAATAAAATGCATTTTGTTGTTACGGTCACATTTTGTTGCCCACCGCTGATCTAAAGTTTGTATGAAAAACCATTATTTTTCATCCGAAAGTGTTGAAACTTGGTTTGTGAATTGCAGGCAATAATACCGGAACCGAAACCGGAACCGTTAACCGAAATAAACCGTTTCAAGCCACGTACCGGTATCAAAAACGGAACCGATTTTAAACCTTTTTTTGAGAACCGAAAACCGTTAACCATTACCGTTACCTTACCGAATCGCTAATACCGGTACTGTTTCGGTTTTTTATTATTTATTTTTATTAATGTATGATTATTTGAAATATATATTTCAACCGGTAAAATAGCAACGTATACACTCAGAAAAAAAATCGGACTTTTCAGAAGTTCGGCCTTTAGAGAAAACCAGGATCAAATTATTTTTTAAGATTTAAACGATATAGAAAAAAATTTCTTAAAAGGCGGAAAAATTTTTTCTATCGTAAATATAATACCTCTAATTAAATTTAAGGGGTTTCTTAGTCTTAGTTAAATCCTACCTTAAATATAGAAATGTTAGAAAAATGGCAAAATAAATTTTAGAAATTAAGTTTCTTGAGTTAAATCAAATTTGAAATATTATTTCCTATTTGCAGAAAATTTCGTTTCAATATTTAGAAAAATGTAATGTAAATAAAAGCTCAGGCCGATTTTAGGTCTCCAAATGGTTTAGAGCGTTTTTAGAGCTAATTTTACCAGCTAAATTGAAAACTAGTCTCATAGGTTTAAATCTATCCAAATAACACAAATATCCCCTTTTTATGGCACGAATACAGAAGCTTTAGAGACCGATGATTTCGAACTGATTTTAGAAAGATTTTATATAAAATATACAGAAACGTATAGCGAAATTGTTTGTCCAAAAATAAAAACGGATAGAAATCGGTATATTGTAAAAAACGCTGTTTCATGTGGCATAGTCTTAAAATACATTTTTTTAAATTTTAATACGTTCATTTTTTTTGGATATTGTGAAACAATTTTAATTTTGGAACATTAAAAAAATTATACTTGTACCGGTATACCGAAATAAAAATCTGGGTACCGTATCGGAAATAAAACCTTTAACCGATATTTTTATTTCGGTACGCACCGGAACCGGTACCGATATTCATTTCGGGATTAATCCCTGGATACTTGAATTTCCGATTTTGGGTAATTATTCCCCCACCGCCAGACGGGCATTTGTTCGGAAAAGTTTGTATGGAAAAAGTTGTAATTTTTATCCGATTGACTTAAAACTTGGTTCTTAAGCTTAGTTTGCAAAATAATACGTGTTTTCACAATTTTTTGAAAATCACATGCCAAGGAGGGAAAATGCCCGGAAAAGTTTGTATGGAAAAAAGTTTTCAATTTCATCCGATTGATTTGAAACTTGGTTTTTAAGCTTAGTATGCGATATAATACGAAATTTCACAATTTTCGAAAATTTAACGCCAAGTAGGAAAAATGCCGGAAAAGTTTGTATGGAAAAAAGTTTTCAATTTCATCCGATTGACTTGAAACTCGGTTTGTAAGCTTAGTATGCGATATAATACGAAATTTCACAATTTTCGAAAATTTAACGCCAAGTAGGAAAAATGCCCGGAAAAGTTTGTATGGAAAAAAGTTTTCAATTTCATCCGATTGATTTGAAACTTGGTTTTTAAGCTTAGTATGCGATATAATACGAAATTTCACAATTTTCGAAAATCCAACATCAAGTAGGGAAAATGCTCGAAAAAGTTTGTATGGAGTAAAAATTTCAAGTTCATCCGATTGACTTGAAATTCGGTTTGTAAACTTAAAATGCATAATAAAACGTGTTTTCACAATTTTTGAAAATTTAACGCCAAGTAGAGAAAATGCCCAAAAAAGTTTGTATGAGAAAAAAGTTAAATTTTTATCTAAAAGAGTTGAAACTCGGTTTTAAGCTTAGAATGCGAAATAACTAGATGCAGGTTTTTAACTTTTGCAAAATTCTCCTTCCTTCCCCTCTGCCCAACGAAATTTGTATGGAAAAAAAGTGTGTTCATTCGATTGGCTTGAAACTTGGCTTAGGAAAATCCACCCCCAAGTGGGGAAAATGTATTTTTCAGCTAAAACATTTTGTATTAAATTATGTTTTCTTTCACTCTCTCTCTTTCCTCAACAGTTTAACTATGACAATTGTGCCAGCATTGTGGCCCTGCTAGACAAACTGGTGCAGTATCTTATGGTCGCCTCCCAGCATAGTGCCATGATGCGTAAAGGTGGCAGCTTTATGATGCTCAGTGATTTGCTGCTCATAGTTTTTGCCAACAAGGCGGATATTATGGCCAAAGTGCATCGCAGTTTTAAGGTTCATGTGCAGGTGGAGGAGTTGAAAACGACAAATAAGACAGCCAATACCAAGCAGCAGGGTTGGTTGGGCAAGGGCAATATTGCAACAACCAGTGCCAATACCGTGGGCAAGGCCAAAATTATCAATTTCTGGTGTTTTAATCCGGGTTTTGGCATGGAGCAGCTACTGAACACTCAGGTGCGTAGTGTCATACTAACCAGCGGCACTCTGGCGCCGCTTAAGCCACTGATAGCTGAACTGGCCATACCCGTAGCCCAGCATTTGGAGAATCCACATATAGTCGATCGATCCCAGGTCTATGTCAAGATAATAGGCACCGGACCCGATCGACAGCAATTGATTTCCAACTACAAGAATCGGTAAGAGTGGCTGCTTTCTCATTTTTTTTGTTTTGGTTTTTTTTTGGCATGAATTATACAAGTAAAGCTACAGCTTCAAAGTTTGGTGTAAAGGATAATATACATAGAAAGGAGACATTTTTAAATTGGATCATCCCTTCCAACAGTCTCCTCATCATTTTTAAATAGTTTTTAATTTTAAATATTTAACTGATAGTTGAAAAAATGGTTTCCCCCTATTTTGGGAACTAGGAATCGAACTGCATCATTACCTTTTTAAATTTTTACAATACAACATTTTATTCTTTAAATTTTTTAACAAGTCTATTTTTTGTATCATAAAGTCTAATTAGTGAGATATTTGCGCGAAATTTGGTTTATACGCATATTTTGGGCTCCCAAGACTACTTATAAAGATTCGCTCAATTTAGACCATTATTTTATATAGCTGCCATATAACGGATCTGACCGACTTTCACCAAATTTGTTGTTTTGTGAACAATTAAACTGAAATTAGGTTTGTACGCGTATTTTAAGCTTCTTAGAGTTCCAAACAAATTTGGTTTGTTTTGCGACACTATTTCATATAGCTGCCATATAACCGATCTGGCCGACTTTTACCAACTTTGTTGTTTTTTGAACAATTATACCGAAATTCGGTTTGTACACTTATTTTAAGCTCCTAAGCGATCCTATCAAATTTGGTTTGATTTGCAACACTATTTCATATAGCTTCCATATAACAGAACTGCCCGACTTTTATCAACTTTGTGGTTTTTTATACTCTGTACCGAAGGTACACAGAGTATATTGGGTTTGAGCAAATGTATGTAACAGCCAGAAGGAAGCAAGTATATATATTCTTGATCAGCATCAACAGCCGAGTCGATATAGCCATGTCCGTCTGTCCGTCTGTCTGTCCGTATGAACGAAGAGATCTCAGAAATGGTAAGAGCTAGAGGTTTGAAGTGTATGGAACATATAATTCTTATACCTGCAGGCAGATCAAGTTTATTTTTAATTTTTGCCACGCCCCCTGCCTCCCCCGCAAATTGAAAAAAACGAAATAACTCCCACAATTTTCAAGATAGATAGTTCGAACATTCTAGACATATATTCTACTACTTATTTTGAATCGACCCGCCATACATCGTTTTTCGATCAGATGAACGATATTAGAGCTATACGTTAAAGTAAATAAAAACCAACGACAACAACAATACCACAGCGATTGGTAGAACTTACGAGAAAGAGAGAGCGAGAGGGCAATAGCTAACTGGTAATTTCCCAATTGGAGCTTGCTTGACGGCAGGATCTAATGGGACTGAGCCGCTCTCAGTTATCAGTTACACACAAACAGGTACAGAGTATATTACAGTCGGGCTTGACCGACTTTCTTACTTGTTTTGACTATTGAAGTAAAATTTGGTTTGTTTGCGTATTTTACGCTCCTCAAACAACTTACCAAATCTAATTCGGTTTGGGACATTTTTTTCATATAGCTGTCATATAACCGATCTGACCGATCGGTCGGAAAATAAGTCTTAGTGAGAAATGATATCGTTTTTAATAAACTGCAAGGGTAATTAAAATATCGGCGACCATTTCTTTAGATTTTGCGGGACTCAAAACTAAAGCTATGGATCAAAAACCAAATAATTTGCTCAAATTGTACCGAAAAATTACATATTAAGGCCTATTTAGTCAAATTTTTGTCAACATTTGGGCAATTATTTGCGTGTTAATATATATTTTAAAGAAGAATAGACCAAAAAAATAACTCGAAGAAATACTACTGTTAAATTGAAATGGAAAAAAAATTAAATCGTATCTTCAAGTGTTTAAAAATACGGATATTCCGAATTTTTTTTATATTTTTACCAAATAAATTTCTTTTCAATGAAAATTTGGGATAAACCAAGGTTCGAACCAAAATCTTGAACCTCAAATTTCCGAACCTCAACCATGGGTAAATTTTGGTTTGAACCCAAGAGCCGGACGTCCGAAAAATTATTTGGGCTTGCTGCCCGGGTCTTAAGTAAAAAGTCTAGCACTTAATTTCAGGTTCATAGCTTAAATAATTTCAATCGCGTACGGATCCGTTACTGAACCAGTAAAATTTCTTAACGCCGTTTATACACAAATATTTAGGTTAACAATTTGAAAAATTTTTAATTTATGGCTAAATACCGATTTTGAACTGGTTCAATCTGGCTTAGAACCATTTTTGAACTGGGAAAATATCTTAATTCATACAAATTTTGAATTTATAGCTTAAATAATTTCTGAGATATGGTTCAGAACCAGTTTTGTGAACTGGTTCGAAACCGAACTTTAGCCAGTAAAATATTGAACTTCATAGTACCCAACATACACACCAAATTTCCAATTTATAGCTTTCAAAATTTCTGATAAATGGATGTGGAACTACTTTAGAACCGGTTCAAGTTCGTTTGGAATCGGTTTTGAACCTGGAAAACACGCACGACCAATTTCAAGTTTATAGCTTAAATAAGTTCTGAGATATAGGTGTGAACCACTTTTGAACCGGTTTTAAACCGCTTTCGAACCGATTCACAGGCTTAAGGCACTTTACCGATTGATTTTTTACAACAAAAATTTGTTTTTTACAAATTTTTAGTTTAAGAAATGCAACACAATTTGAA
This sequence comes from Lordiphosa mommai, assembly GCA_018904225.1. Taxonomy (NCBI): domain Eukaryota; kingdom Metazoa; phylum Arthropoda; class Insecta; order Diptera; family Drosophilidae; genus Lordiphosa; species Lordiphosa mommai. Next base: position 1,015,421 of record JAEIFT010000032.1, on the reverse strand, counting down.
GTAAAATGCAAGGTTTTAATATCTTCGGGCCAATCGGTTCTATAGCAGCTATAGGATATAGCCATTCGATCCGAGAGCTTCCGACATATTATTAAAAACTATTCAAAAATAAAATTCATGTCAAAAAACAAAAAGTTTATCCATTCCATCAGTGTGCAGTCTCTTACTTAATTTTTACCCCGCAGCGATAATCCCAAGTACATCAGCTCTCTGGGTCAGACCATACTCAATGTGTCGCGCATTGTGCCCGATGGTCTGCTCGTCTTCTTTCCCTCGTATCCCATGCTGAATCAGTGTGTGGATTCGTGGCAGGCCAGCGGACTTTGGGCCGATATTGCCAGTCGCAAACCCATTTTCCTGGAGCCACGCAACAAAGATCAATTCACCAGCACCATGGAGGAGTTCTATCAGGCCATACGCGATTCCAAGGGTGCCTGCTTTATGGCCGTATGCCGGGGTAAGGTATCCGAGGGTTTGGATTTTGCCGATCGCAATGGACGTGCGGTCATTATCACAGGTCTGCCATTTCCACCGCTTAAGGATCCCAAGGTGATATTGAAACGACGCTATTTGGAATCAAATCGCACGCGTGAGAATCAATTGCTCAGTGGCCAGGAATGGTATAATTTGGATGCCACACGGGCGGTCAATCAGGCCATTGGTCGTGTCATACGTCATCGACACGATTATGGAGCGATATTGTTGTGCGACTCCAGATTTCAGGATAACTCACAGGTGCAGCAGTTATCCAAATGGATACGTGGACATTTGGGTGCACGACCACAGAGCTCACCGTTTGGCCCCATAGTGCGAGAGTTGCGGCAATTTTTCAAGCATGCCGAAGAGACGGTGAGTTGTTGTTTAGTTAACATTGCCCACCGCCCCGCCAGTTCCTTAGTTAAGCAAGTAATTTAACCACAGATGAAACAGCCCGAAGAGCGTTCCACTGAGCCACTGCTGCAGACTGTCTTCAAGCAGGATGATGATGAGTTAGAGAAGGAGGAGAAACCATTGGCCAGAATTAAGCGTGAACCTGGAAATATGGAGAATGTGACAGCATTTAGGCAGGCCAACGAATCGGCTATGTAAGTATATAATATTTACCTGAGATAATATACAAGAATACAAAAAACTGAGAGAGTAGGATACGGAAAACAAATAGAGAAAAGAGAAAAAGAATCTCCTGCCGATCCGATGGCTTTTCCGGCTGTTCTCTTTTTCTCATTTTCTTTTCCTTGTTGCCCTTTTTTGTTCACTTTATCTTTCGTTCTAAATTTTTCACTTTTTTTAAAGTTTCCCGTTTTCTTTCTTCTTCCTTTAAATCGATTTTCTCTTTCTTATTTTCTCATTTATTCTTTTTTCCTTATTTCTTTCTCTGTCTGTTGCCTTCCTCTTCCTTCTCTTTTCCTATACTTCTCCATTAATTTTCCTATAATTCCCTTTTATTTCTCTGACTTTTCTTTAAGTCTACTTTCTCGTCTTTCTTGTTCCTGCACTTACTGTCTTCTCTTTCTGTTTCCTTTAATCATTCTTTCTTTCATTTTATTCCTTTATCTCCACATTTTTTCAATCCTTTTTTCTCTTTCATCTTCCATACTTTCTCTTTTATCACCCTATCTTTTTATTTTATTTTAATTTTTTTGATTTTCATCTGCTCTTCTTCATTCTCTCTTATTTCCTTAATTATTCTTTCTTTTTTTCCTTATTTTATCTTTCTCTATCCGTTGGCTAACTCTTCCTTCTCTTTTCCTGTACTTCTCCATTAATTTTCCTAGAATTCCTTTTTTTATTTCCCTGCCTTTTCTTTAAGTCCTCTATATATACCTTTCTTTCTACTTTCTCTCTAGTTTCTGTACTTACTATCTTCTTCTCTCTCTGTTTCCTTTAATCACTCTTTTTGCGCTACTTTTTATCTCTTATTCCTTCACCTAATTTTTAATTTAATTCTTTTATCTCAACATTTGTTCAATCTTTCTTCTTTTCATTTTCATCTTCTTTACTTTCTCTTTTATCACTCCATCTTTTTATTTTATTTTCCTTTTATTTGGTTGCCTGCTTCTTTCTCTTTTTTATTACTCACTGCCTTTTCTCTTTGGTTTCTTAAATTAATTTTTTTAATTTTTATCTTTCTACTTATTCATTCTCTCTTATTTCCTCAATTATTCTTTCTTTTTCCTTATTTTATCTCTCTCTGTCTGTTGGCTACTTCTTCTTTCTTTTTTCTATACTTCTGCCTTTTCCTTAAGTCTTTTTTACATTCCTTGCTTTCTACTTTCTCTTCATTCTTGTACCTGCACTTACTGTCTTCTTCTCTCTCTGTTTCCCCTAATCATTCTTTCTTCCGCTACATTTTATCTCTTATTCCTCCACCTCGTCTTTAATTTTATTCTTTTATCTCTACATTTGTCCAATCTTTCTTTTTTTCCCTTTCATCTGCCATACTTCCTTTTTTTTCTTTAATTGTCCTTTGATTTGTTTTTTCTATTGTGCCTCTACTTTCTCTTTTTTATTACTCCAAGCATTCCACCATTTGCATTGGGCGCAGACTAAGAAAAACTATTTAAAACAATAAATATATATTTATTATTGCTAAAATTGATATTAAAATTAATATTAAGATTAATATTTTAAAATTAAAAATTCTAAATTTTTTTTATAACGTAGTCTTAAAGTAGAGTTCTCAAACTATTCAAAAAAGTAAGTGATCGTTTTCGTAGCACTATTTTTGGCTGTTTTACGGCATGTTTAAGGTTAGGAATTTGTTTTTTTTTTTTCAAAAATTCTTAAAAATGATTTCCGGCTTTAAATAAATATTTCTTTGAACGTAGTCTTAAAGTTAAGCTTCCAATTTTTCCAAAAAGCACTTATACATTTTCGTAGCACTATTTTTGGCTGTTTTACGGCATTTTTAAGGTTAGAAATTTATTTGTCGTGTAATATCGTCAAAGATCTTTCCCTTATTACTCTATAAATGGCCATACTTGTACGTAGTCTTATAATAGAGGTCGTAATCTATCCAAAACTACATTTTCGTAGCACTATTTTTGGCTATTTTACGGCATTTTTAAGGTTAGGAATTTGTCACGCGACTTCAAAAATTCGTAAAAACTATTTCCGGCATTAAATAAATATTTCTTTCAACGTAGTCTTAATGTTAAGCTTTCAATCTTTCCAAAAAGCACTTATACATTTTCGTAGCACTATTTTTGGCTGTTTTACGGCATTTTGAGGGTTAGGATTTTATTTGTCGTGTAATATCGTCAAAGATCTTTCCCTTATGACCTTTTAAAGTCTTATAATAGAGGTCGTAATCTATTCAAAACTACAAATATCATAAGCATAGCTCTATTTATGGCCGCTATATGACTTTGTTAAAATTTGTTCATTTTTGAACATTTTTGTCACGCACCTTCACAAATTCTTAAAAATTATTTGCTTTCTTCCCTTTGGTTCCTTGAATTAAGTTTTTAGATTTTCTTCTTTTTACTTCTTTATTCTCACTTATTCTTTCTATTTTCCTTTTTTAACTCGTCTTCTTTTTACCTTTTAATTATTTTAAAAATTATTTGCTTTCTTCCCTTTGCTTCCTTCAATTAAGTTTTTGGATTTTCTTTTTTTTTACTTTTTCATTTTCACTTATTCTTTCTTTTTCCTTTTTTTACTCGTCTTCTTTTTACCTTTTAGTACTATCTTCACTTCGAATGCGCCTCTGTTTGCTCTATTCTTAGTCCACATTTACACGATGAAGTTTCCTTCACGAAGTTCTTCATGAAGTTTTTGTTTGTGGGAAAGAGGTGAAGAGGGAGAGCCGAAGCTGGCAAAGCTTCATGACCTACCGTGGCGTGAAGCTTTTCGATAATTCCTCTTTGCTTTGTTCTCATTGAACTGATGCAGGGTTGATTTGTATTTGCTTGTCGATTACTCGTGGTTTCAGGCGAATCGAAATCGAGCTTAATGCAGCAAACTTCTTCATGTAAATGCGTATGAAGTTTTGAAGATGCTTCAAAACGAAATCGAAGAGAGCTTCATGAAGCAAACTTCATCGTGTAAACACGGACTTATCTTCCTTTATTCTTTTTGTTTTATTAATAATCTTAACCCGTTTTTCCTCTTCTATTCTTTTGTATCCTTCTTTCTCAATCCAGTTTTTTTTGGTGCTCCATGTCTCTCCTGCTTCCATTGACCATTTGTACATCTTTCTTCTTCCACTTGGTTTCTTTTACTCGCCTTTCCTTATAATATTATTCTATTTTCCGTTCTTCCTGCTGACTCTTCTTTAGTATAAGCTTTTTCATTTAGTTTCCTCAAATCTTTCTGCTTTCCTTTCGCTCTTCTAACACTTGTTCTAAGCCAGTGTTGGGTAACATTTTGAAACAGAGTGAGACAGAAACACACACAAATATACAAAAGCTACATCAACAAATGGCACAGTTTAGAATACAATCTAGCCACACCTAACCTAAGTTTTTATCCCTTCTTCTTTTAATTTGCTAACAGAAAAGTGGAGATGACTAACTCCATTAAAACCTGGTCGCCAGCTGATTATGCCTCTGCCGCTGGTCGGTCACAAAGTCAAACGGCGCCCAATGCCATGGATTTTATGAGTCGCCTGGATTCAAATGTGAAGGTAAATTTTCTATAAGCCAGTTTCAATTGGTACTCAAAATCTCTTTCCAATACCTTTCCAGAGTATTGATTTCAATTACACCGAAACTGGTGGCAGCAGTGGCCTGGTCAAGATACATAAACGTGAACGCAGCTCACCCAATGCCAGCGAGATGGGCACACAAAGCATGAAGAAACAACGCTACAAGTTGGTGGAGAATAGCTCAAATGCCAGTTCTCAACTAAAAGAGGCACCCGAATCTAGGGCAGACTTTCTGCGAGAGGTGAGTGTGTGCTGCGGGGGTAAAATTTTAACCATAATATGTATAACTATAATTTGTTCCCATTCCCAGGTGCGTAGTGTTGTCAATCAGGATGAGTTTCGTAACTTTGGCAAGGCTTTGCTAGCCTATAAAAGTGGAGGCGAAAATTGTTTTGAAACTCTGATGACTTTACTGCTGGAGGTGTTAAGTAAACCACAAATGCGTTATCTACTCTTGGGCATGCGGCGGTATTTAAAAAATGAACATAAAGATGAGTTTGATTTGCGTATGGCCAGTTTATAGGACTAGTTTAATTAATTTAATTATTTTAAACTATTTTCGTATATCCTCTGGATAATGTGGCTAGGAAATACAAATTAAACAATTTCATTTTGCTATAAATATCTCAAGTAATTATATTTCATACATATTATTCTGCTAGACATTGAGAATATTTTTTTTTTATAACTATTTCTTATTAATTTTAGACTTTACAACATAAAATCCCAAATTCTTTTTCAAAATGAATGTTGGTTCCGGTATTTTCCGAACACACAGTTCGGTTCTCAATTTATTTTGGTCAGCAAATTATAGTTTTTCAGTTTCATTATTGGAACCATTCTAAATTTAGATTTGTTAGAGTCATATGTATAAACTAGCTTTGGTCACACTGTATAAAAGTTATTAATATATGTATGTATGTATATAATAAGTATAGCTCTAACTTATGCATTCCTAGGGCCCATTTCTCATTATCACCATAAACTTAGAAATAAGGGAGTAATTTTTAAGCTAAAAAAATATTGAATAAACGGCCCTTAATACGTTACATTTTTATTTTTTAAAGAATAAGAAATTCTGCTAGTTAAGTTTTAAATCTTCTATCTTTAAGATTGTATGCCCAGGAATAGGAACATAACAAAATTAACCCAAGACCTTTGTTCTACATTTTGTATTATCTTACAAAATACACGATTATTTAAGAATATATAAAAAATTTATTTTCATTTTGTATATCATCATTGCCTTCTTATAATTTGATTGCTGAAGCATTATATCATTTTTGGGTGATTGCTTAAAAGAATTATTTTTCAAACTACTAATACTACACCTCAACTATCCCGCAATTTTGGAGTTAGGTTGTTCGAACCTTCTACACATATATTCTCCTCATCATTACCTATGGAGCCTTCATACATCGTTTTCCGATCAGATGAACGATAGTAGAGTTGCCACCCCTGCATTTTAAAAAACACCTCAAATATCCCGCAATTTTGGAGTTAGGTTGTTTGAACCTTCTAGACATATATTTTACTCATCATTACTTATCGAGCTCCCATACATCGTTTTCCGATCAGATGAACGATAGTAGAGTTGCCACCCCCGCAATTTGAAAAACACCTCAAATATCCTGCAATTTTGGAGTTAGGTTGTTTGAACCTTCTAGACTATTCTACTCGGAACTATTTTAATTTGGGGGTGAAAACAAGGAGTAGGTGTTGAACCTTCTAGTATATTTCATCTTACTACGGCTCCCATACATCGTTCCGATCAGATGAACGATAGTAGAGTGGCCACCCCCCACAATTTAAAAAACACCTCAAATATCCCACAATTTTGGAGTTAGGTTGTTTGAACCTTCTAGACATATATTCTACTCATTAATACTTATCGAACTCCCATACATCGTTTTCCGATCAGATGAACGATAGTAGAGTTGCCACCCCCGCATTTTAAAAAACACCTCAAATATCCCGCAATTTTGGAGTTAGGTTGTTTGAACCTTCTAGACATATATTCTACTCATCATTACTTATCGAACCCCCATACATCGTTATCCAATCAGATGAATGATAGTAGAGTTGCCACCCCCATAATTTGAAAAACACCTCAAATATCCCACAATTTTGGAGTTAGGTTGTTTGAACCTTCTAGACATATATTCTACTCATTAATACTTATCGAACTCCCATACATCGTTTTCCGATCAGATGAACGATAGTAGAGTTGCCACCCCCGCCATTTGAAAAACACCTCAAATATCCCGCAATTTTGGAGTTAGGTTGTTTGAACCCTCTAGACATATATTCTACTCATCATTAATTATCGAGCTCTCATACATCGTTTTCCGATCAGATGAACGATAGTAGAGTTGCCAACCCCACAATTTCACAAAAAATCTAATATCTTCCACAATTTTAAAGACAGATTATTTGAACCTTTTAGGGATATATTTTAATCGTCATTACTTATCGATTCACCATACACCGTATCCAGATCTGATGAACGATATTCGAATTATAAGCAAATCAAATAATTACGCTGGGCAGCACTGCCCGTAATCGTGATGGACAGCACTTGCACAGTTTGTGTGACCCAACACTTTAAAATTATTAAATTATTACAGTCGGGCTTGACCGACTTTCTTACTTGTTTTTAAATAAATTGATTTAAAACCAATGAACTCAGATGATTATAATAACAAAATTTTCAAAATTACAAAAAAGGTCACGAAATAGTTACAATAAATTACACGACTTATTTCCTATCCGCGACTATGACTATACGTCGTCAGTTGGAGAATTCGTTTCTATTATTTTCTTGTGGTTTGTTATCGTATTTAAGGGTTCCCTAGGTACCATCATAAGGTCTTACAAGATACAGGATCGTAGGGACCTAGTGCTGGTTTGGGGGCCCACCAAATTCTTAAAATTGTTAAAGAAACTTTTATATGTTGATTTAATGTTGTTTTGATTTTAGAATATTCTGCCAAGATTTGCTTTCTATACTGAGTGGCCTGTTGTAAAAACTATACTGAATACTTTCAGTTTGATTTAAAATGTCTATGATCTGATTTGGACTTAAAAAATAGTAATTTATGTTCTCTTAGTATTGGACAGATGTCCCAGAAAATGATTAATATCCTCTACTTTATGTGTGCTGCACAATTTACACTCATTGGTCCGTACTGTAATGAATCTATTTTCATTTAAGAGTATAATGTCACAACTTGCCTTAGTGATCCATGAAACAGCCCCGAGTATCCACTGTGTGGTCGAGTTCTTTTTAGATTCTCACTTCACTTTTAAGTTTTTGCTGCACAAGTTTCGTGTACCTATTTTTTTTAGCATATCGATTGACATTCCATAAAGTCTTGTTGTTCCAGTCCCACTCTATGTAATGATTTCCAATTTTCAGCCTTTGCTGAATACTGAAAATCATTACTTCCGATTTGGCTATATTAACTTCCATGTTTCAAGTCTTACAATATGTTTCCAGTCGGTGAAACAATTAAAAAAATTAAGAATAAAGTATCCACGTCCAAATGTTTTCTTGAATCGAACCTGCGTCCCTTAGATCTGTAAGCAAACAACTAACATCTACACCACATCACATATAAGTTAAGTAGAGAAAAAATGCATATTGAAGTACATAAGAGAATATACTCATATTCTTTTTAGAATATTTTGAGAATAAAACTCATATTCTTTTTAGCATAAGCGACTTATCAAATCTAGTACTTGGATATACAACTTTCTATAATAGATTTGTTTCAAATTCAATTTCTCAACTTTGACTCAGATTATCTAAATGTTTTTCTATTGGTTTTTTAAGAATCGTACTTAAGCTACATTGAATTTCAATCTTATAAGAAAATTATCTCAGTGCAGAAAATATCAAGAGCGGTTATTGGCGCTTAAAAATTAACGGGCGTCAATTAACGCTAATTCAAAGAAATTGGGAATATCTGCTTATATATATTAATGTAATATATATATATAATTATATATTATATATATACTGTGGGATCGGAAGGGACGGGAATGAATTGATTATTTGTGAACTTGGAAATGAATCCACTTTATAGATTGCCTAGAAATGGCAGCAATAAAGGAAGGAAGTGATTAAAAAGTAGTTAGGTATCTACTTTTTCTAGTCCATCGGCTAATCCAGGTCTCAATTATTGAACAATTGAATGCTTGTGTACCTTAATAGCTGTCCACTCCTCATTTAAAATTACCCCCAGAAAGTGTTTATATCTCAACAGTTTGCCCATTAAAAAAAAAGGTGAATGTGGGTGTGGGTGTGCGTGTGAGTTTAATGGCTGTTGGGTAGATGGATATAGCAATCACATTTATTATAAATAATGTACACATACACATATATGTGTATGGTGTATGTACATTGTACACACTCTGCCCATGTCTAACGGTAGTGCACTTGGGTAGCCCTGCTGCAAGCACAAATTGCATTTTGGACGGCGCCAGCGCAAATATAGAAAAAAATAAAAATCCTTTGCCAGCCCCCGTCGAGTCCATGTTTGAATAACACGGTGAGGCAAGAGTGCTAAAAGGGAACAACCTTGGCACCTGAAACCAATTTATTCGAATGTATTGGAAGTTCAATAAAGCAAGAAAAATGTTAAACAAATTTTTTTAATATTTTTAAACATTTTTTTTAGATTCAGAGTGGGGTGTACGATGCGGAGGAAGTCAACAATAATTTTTCATTTGTTCCATAAACGCGGAACGGCGATCTCAATAATAGCGTTCTTTAATAAAACCCGCCGGTATACGGTGACTTGCACAAAAACACAAGCTCCTTAGAACTTAGTGCAAGGATGTCACGGAAATAAATCTAATTCTAAAAAACGTACATACCCATACTATTAAGAACGAAAAAGATGATTTTCGGTACATTTAAAATGGATTATTTCTGAGGGTTCCTTCTACTATATGCGTTACAAACATCAGATCACAATTTTCCAAAGTCGATTTTTTTGACATAAACTATAATTATTGAGATGTTTGCGCGAAATTTGGTTTATGCACATATTTTGGACCCCTAAGAAAGGTCGCGAACTATCAAATTATAAAACATCTAAAACAGCTGATGCTTTATGGCTTCATTTCAAGCAGTTCTTGATAATCAAAGTTGTCTGAAGAATTCGTGATTTAATGGATTCGGGCAAAATCGGGCAAAAACAAATTAAACTATCGTATGGACGACACTTTAATTAACGATATTGCATTAACAGTAACGACAATCCACCAAACTTTTACTCTACGAAGTAGAATAACCACATTTCAAGCAGTCCTCGATTCTCAAAGTTGTCTAAAACGAGAAGGCAAAGCTAACTTCGACTGTGCCGAAGTTTTAATACACTTGAAAAACTTTACTCCAACTGATTTAACTGAAAAAATATATATAGGATATAGATATCAGATATTTAAAATTTTTAAATCATTGATAATAAAAATTTGATACCATAAAAACAATTTTCTTTTTAAAACACATTTTCCGATCGATCGGTTCTATGGCAGCTATATGCTATAGTCATCCGATTTTGATCAATTTTTTCTGTATTATGTAAAAGCACATAAAACTAATATATACCTAGATTGGTGACGATACGATGGAAAACAAAAAAGTTTTCCTCACTAGAACTTGTTTTTTGACCGACCGTTTATATGGCAGCTATATGATATAGTCATCCGATTTTGATAAATTTTTTCAAAATTATGTGAAAGCATAAAAAACTAATATATACCAAGATTGGGGACGCTATGATAGAAGACAAAAAAGTTTTTCTCACTAGAAGTAGTTTTTTGACCGACCGTTTATATGGCAGCTATATGCTATAGTCATCCGATTTTGATAAATTTTTTCAGAGTTGTGTGGAAACATGTTAAACTAATATATACTACGATTGGAGACGCTACGATGGAAATCAAAAAAGTTTTTCCCACAAAGACTTTTTTTTCGACCGATCGTTCCTATGGCAGCTATAAGATATAGTCACCCGATCCGGCCGGTTCCGACATATTAGTTGCGTGCAGTAAAAAGAAGACTCTGTGCAAGATTTCAGCTCGATAGCTTTAAAACTGAGAGACTAGTTCGCGTAGAAACAGACAGACAGACAGACAGACGGACAGACAGACAGACGGACAGACAGACGGACGGACGGACAAGCAGAAATTAACTCAGCTCGTCGTCCTGATCAAGAATATATATAGTTTATGGGGTCGGAATTGAATATTTCTATGCGTTACAAACTTCTGGGCAAAATTAATATACACTTTTCAAGTGTATAAAAATTCGCGATTTATTGGATTCGGGCAAAATCGGGTAAGAACCAATAAAACTATCGTATAATGGACACTTTAATGAACAATATTGAATTAACAGTAACGACAATTCAGCAAACTTTTACTCCACAAAGCAGAATATCCACATTTGTTAACCACATTTCAAGCAGTTCTTAATTCTCAAACTTGTCTGAAAAATAAGTGATTTTACGGATTCGGGCAAAATCGGGCAAAAACCATTAAGACTATCGTACAAAGAACACTTTAATTGACAATATTGCATTAACAGTAACGACAATCCACCAAACTTTTACTCTACGAAACAGAATAAGGACATTTCAAGCAGTTCTTGAGTCTATAACTAAAAGTTGTCTGAAAAATTTAACGGATTCGGGCGAAATCGGGCAAGAAAGCAATTAGACTATCGTACAGAAGATACTTTAATGAATAATATTGCATTAACAGAAACGATAATCCACCAAACTTTTACTCCACGAAGCGGAATAAACAAATTTCAAGCAGTTCTTGATACTCAAAGATGTCTTATTCGTGATTTAATAGATTTGGGCAAAATCGGGTAAAAATCCAATAAGACTATCGTGAACAATATTGCATTAACAGTAATGTTAACCAGTTAAGCAAACTTTTACTCCACTAAGCAGAATAACCAAATTTCAAGCAGTTCTTGATTCTAAAACTCAAAGTTGTCTTTTAAATTCGCGATTTTAGGAATTCGGGCAAAATTGGGCAAAAATCAATTAAACTATCGTATAAAGGATACTTTAATGAACAATATTTCATTAACAGTAGCGACAATCCAACAAACTTTTAATCCTTCTTTAAACTTTAAACTTCTTGATTCTCAAACTCAAAGTTGTCTGAAAAATTCGCGATTTCACGAATTCGGGCCAAATCGGGCAAAAACCAATTAAACTATCGTATAGAGGTTATTTTAATGAACAATATTGAATCAACAGTAACGACAATCTACGAAAATCCACCAAACTTTTACTGCATGAAGCAGAATTAGTCCGCATTTACACGATGAAGTTTCCTTCATGAAGTTCTTTATGAAGTTTTTGTTTGTGGGAAAGAGGTGGAGCGGGGCAGCCGAAACTGGCAAAGCTTCTTGACCTACTGTGGCGAGAAGCTTTTCGATAATTCTCCTTTGCTTTGTTCCGATTGAACTGATGCAGGGTTGATTTGTGGGTTATTTGTTTATCGATAACTCGTGTTCTCAGGCGAATTAAAATCGAACTTCACGAAGCAAACTGCATCATGTAAATGCGCATGAAGTTTTGAAGATGCTTCAAAACGAAATCGAAGAGAGCTTCATGAAGCAAACTTCATCGTGTAAACACGGACTTACTTTGAGGATAAGCTCGCCTAAAGCAACACACAACAAAAACACATAAAACAAGGGACAAAGCACATATAAACAGCAAATTTAAACGCAATTATATATGATATACTTTGGTTATAATGTTCTCTAAAACTCTTTAAATAAATTTTTAAAATTAAATTAAATTTAGAAAAAAAAAAAGTTCTTTCTTGAAATGGAATATTTTATTTTTCGACTTTGGAACCACTGTGAGGAACTAAGTTGTAGGTGTATTTACTATCTTTCTTTCAATATATATAGTTTTTTAAAATCGGTAGCTGCTGTGTGGAAGCTATTATAAAAAGTACGCACAAAATAATGCACATGTTTTCACAAAATTTGTTTTTTTTTTCATATAAAAACACGGACACCATTTCAGCTGTTGCATAGTGTTTGTTAGCTGCAAAGAGAGATAGAGCTCTCCCATTTTGTCTCACCCTGTTGCACCAGCAATGGACGAATCCAGAGCCGAGCATTCGATTCGGCCACGCACTCGCGTGACAACAATCGTCCAGGCAACACGCACGGATTGCAGCCCGTTTTCCAGTGATAAAAATACAAAAAAAAATTAAAATTACCTGCAACTGACCTGACCACGTACTACTCCTAAGAATCCCACAGATTTCCGTTAAGGTTTCAAAATTGTCGAATTGGTGGGGAAAAAGGGGAGGAGGGACGTTTTCTTTTGTTAACCAACAAATTGTCGAGCAGCTATTGCAACAAGTAAAAAGCACAAAACGACCTTGACCTCCCCCACTCCGACTGACCTTGGCCTAGTTGGGTTACACAGCCACAGCCACAGTCACACAGTAACAGCCACTTGGCACTTGGCTTAATTGCATTTGTCGTCATCGTCGTCGTCCATGGTCGAGGAAATTGGCTGCCTGAGACAAACTGGCAACAGTATTGGCATTGTGCTCGCCATGCCCAGTCAATCTGCCTCGAGTACCGGAAATGCTGCTGTGGTTCCAGCCACCACCAGCAGCATGCAACAGCAACAACACCAACAACACCAGCAGCAGCACCAGCAGCAACATCACCACCAACAGCAGCAACAGCAACAACATCAACTGGCCAGCCACATGAGTTTGCTTAATATCAAGGCAGGCTCCGCCGGTGGACGTTATATCTGGACCGATCGGGAGCTGTTAATGCATCTGCAGAATTACACGCCCCTCATTTTGCTCATCGATTTTGTGGAGAAGACGCGTACCAAACGGTTTTACGAGAGCTCCGAACGCTACGAGATACTCATGCTGGTCTTTATCATGCGCAAGGGTGCGCCCTTCTGTGAGAATAAACGCTTTCCGGCCGAATATTGGGTCAATCTATCGGTGGGCCCCATTGCCGAGGCATTTGATCGTTTACAGGCGGCCATCGATATACCCGATCCACAGTTGCCCATCCATATGAGTGTCACCGATCTGACCAGCTGGAAGCAGATGTTTGATGTGGCCATGCTGGATATAAGAAGATATGCCTATTATACGGATCCCCTGGAACTGGCCGATGCGGGTGTTTTTAATCGTTTGACGTTCGAGCAGCGATTTGGCTTGCAGTGGCAGGAGTAGAGGGAAGTAGATGGCTCTGCTGTAACCAAAAGAGTAAGCAAGTGGATATACACTCTCTCTCTCTCTCTATTTCTATAACTGTTCTGAAATATAACTTTTTGACTACGTTTTCGAAAACAAAAATATTCCGAATTCAATACTGAAACCAGGGAAAATAAAGAACTTACATTTTTCAATATTTTCCAAATATGAGAACAAAAATCTTATTTTAAGTTCTTTTAGGGCTTACAAAATCTTGAAAATTTCATACCAGGGTTGCTAACTAGGGATGCTGCATATTTAAAAAAAAACTTAATTTATATTTGTTTCTATATTCGAAAAGTATCATTTTGATATTGATATTTGGCGGTATAAAAAATCGATATTTCGATATTTTCAAAATTATACATATCTTTATAATAAAGAATTATATTGAGGTAGTTAAGTTTAGTGTTGGGCCGAATTTTGTGAACTGGATCAAATGAACCAGTCATTAAAATGAACTATGTCTCAGTGATTAAACTACTTTTAAAAAATGAACTAGTTCAAAAATGAATTCGATCCAAAACTAAACTGGTTCAAAAACTGAACTAGTTCTAAAATGTACTTTAGCTCAAAATTGAACTAGTTCAAAAATGAACTCGATCCAAAACTAAACTGGTTCAAAAACTGAACTAGTTCTAAAATGTACTTTAGCTCCAAAATTGAACTATTCTTTGAAAAAATTAAATGTAATTCAAAAAATTAACTTATGCTCATAAAATTTACCTAAATTCATAAAATGAACTATAGTTCAACATTTGAACTAAATTAAAAATAAAGATGAACTGTGTCATTGAAATGAACTAGAATTATTCCACTTCACAATGAAACATTTTTCCTATTTATTTAGTTGTTATATTTAACAAAAATAATTTTTTTATAATTTATGGTCGAATTTTATTTTATCCTAAAATATTATATATTATAGTTAATATTTTTGTGATAAAAGACAAATGATATAAAAAGGATCGCTACCTTTTAGGTTCTCAGATTATTATCTTCTATAAATTATATTTTTTTAAGATCATTTTCCGGCACCTCCTCAACCTAAACGCCTGGTGGCCAGTAATAATCCCAAAACGAGTATCGGTTCTGGTACGTACCGAAATGAGAATTTCGGTTTTTAGTTTACTTCAGTACCCAGATTTTTATTTCAATACACCGGTACTAGTAAATTTTTTTAATATTCAAAAATTTAAACTATTTCAAGATATCCAAAAAATAATTAATGGATATAATAGAAATAAAAAATTGTGCTCTAAGAATATGCCGCATGAAAAACGTTTTTTTAATTTACCGATTTTTAAGCTTTCTTATTTTTGGACGAACAATTTCGGTAAACGCTTATGTCACCGCTTCTAGTGGTATCCCCAAACTCAGAAAAAACAACCAAGACGAACTCGTCTTAGGATCATTTCTCATAAACCTGACAAATATTTCTTAATCTGCCGTATCTCCGCTAAAAAAAATAGTAAAATATTAGATATAACAGCTCTTAACGAGAAGGCAAAGCTAACTTCGACTGTGCCGAAGTTTTAATACTAAAATTTTACTCCAACTGATTTAACTGGTAAAATATATAAGGATATAGATACTACAAAATTAAAAATATATATCAAACATAAAAAACAAATATACCATAAAAAAAAAATTTTTTTAAAAACACATTTTTCGACCGGTCCGTTCCTATGGCAGCTATATGCTATAGTGATCAGATTTTGATACATTTTTCTGAATTATGTGAAAGCATATAAAACTAACATATACCAAGATTAGTGACGCTACGATGGAAAACAAAAAAGTTTTTCTAACTAGAACTAGTTCTTAGACCGATCGTTCCTATGGCAGCTATGGTATAGTCATCCGATTTTGATACATTTTTCCAAAATTGTGTGAAAGCATATAAAACTAACATATACCACGATTAGTGATGCTACGATGGAAAACAAAAAAGTTTTTGCAACTAGAACTAGTTTTTTGACCGACCGTTTCTATGGCAGCTATATGTTCACCAGTCATCCGATTTTGATAAATTTTTTCCACAAATATGTTAAATCATCAAAACTAATATATACCAAGATTGGTGACGCTACAATGGAAAATAAAAAAGTTTTTCACACTAGAACTACTTTTTTGACCGACGGTTTATATAGCGGTATATGCTATAGTCATCCGATTTTGATCAATTTTTCTACCAAATGTGTGAAATCATCTAAAACTAATATATACCAAGATTGGTGACGCTACAATGGAAAATAAAAAGTTTTTCCACTATGACTTATTTTCTGACCGATCGTTCCCTATGGCGCTATATAATATAGTCATCCGATCCGACCGGTTCCGACATATTAGTTGCGTGCAGTAAAAAGAAGACTCTGTGCAAAATTTCAGCTCGATAGCTTTAAAACTGAAAGAGTCCGTTCCGGTAAAAAACAGACAGACAGACGGGACAGACGGACGGACGGACAAGCGGAAATGAACTCGGCTCATCGTCCTGATCAAGAATATATATATGTTTATGGGGTCGGAAATGAATATTTCTATGCGTTACAAACTTCTTAAAAATTAATATACACTTTTCAAGTGTATAAAAACACAAAAAACAGCTGGAGACATAAAATCTGCCTTAGCTTTTTCTCTTTCATTTCACTTTTCGAAATATTAAAACAGCATTTTTTTGATTCTGGTTATTCTTGAAGGGTAAATTTGAGGATGTAATTTTTAATATATATTTGAAAATAATCATAAATCAATCAAATAAATAATACGAAACCGAAACAGTATCGGTATGGTTCCGGTTTTATCGGTTCCTACTATAACGGTTAACGGTTTTCGGTTCTCAAACAAATTTTAATATCAGTTCCGGTTTCGATACCGGCACTTGACTTGAAACGGTTTATTTCAGTTAACGGTTCCGGTTACGGTATTATTCCCTGCTGGTGTATATATTGAATTTTTTCACTACACATTTGTATTCATGTTCGGATCGTCTTTTAAATATTTCAAAATTTTACGATCCCTCCTACCTTTCCGCTTACTGTATGACAGCCGTCCCACTCGTGGACCGTGTTAAAACCAAATTCCTGAAAAAAAAACAGCACAAAAACAGAATTAGGTGTATTTAATTTTGTTTAGAATCCAACATGTTGTGAAAACTAATACAAGAATTTATATTAAAAGACAATGCTGAACTTAAAAAATAAACATATCTTTATGTATAAATCGTAGAGGTAAAATTTGAAAAACAAATAAACACAAATTTTACCAAAAAATATTCGATATTGATATAACGTTATTTGAAAAAAAATATCGATATTATTTGCGGCATCCAAATTTAAACGAAACTGGAACCGGAGCAGCATTATTTGTTCTATTTCAACCTGGAACTAGAGCGCAAATAATAACAAAAATTTGTTAAGTCAACAAAAACTTGTATTTCCCTAAATAGCATAAACTGCTGTGTATTAAGTGTTAAGGGGGTCTTCTACCCCATTATTATTATAGCTTGGACATTCCCCTTAGTTTAGCAAATATAGCCATTTTAGTGGAGTAATGTTTTTGCTATGAGGAGTATTTTATGCGTTGCTCAAAACTTTAAACGCGTTTTTCTCGAAACCACGTTTTTTTACCTGTTGGCCTTGATTGCGCAAGTTCTACTGAACCGATTTTGACTAGCCATGTTGCAATCGACGCAGAATTTATGTAATTCTAGCCCGTACCTCAATCAAGAAAAAAACATTTTTTACTCTTTTTATTACACTAGACTACAAAAAAATAACTTGAAAAATCTAAATTTTTTGTTTAAATGACCGCCAATTTTTCAAAAAATTATTGAAAAATATGATTGAGGTACGGGCCAGAATTACATCAATTCTGATCATAACCTCACTTACCGTTTTCAGTTCCGATAACCTGGAGTCCCGGAATCATGGCCACCACCTCTACACCTTTTTTTTAGACGTTAATTGGCAGACCGATAACTTTTTGAACAGCCCTCGAAATCCAACATTTTTGTATTTTCTTTTTTTTTTTAATAAATATTAAAATTGAAAAATCTTTTCAGGTTTTCTCTCCAGAATTAAACAAAAAAACACTTATAAAACACTCGTCAAAGGTAGAAGACCCCCTAAAGTGTTTTACAGAGTTCTCAAGTAATGTCAAAATTGCATATTTAATTATACCCTTGCAGAGGGTATATTAAAATTGTCACGATGTTTGTAACGCATAGAAGGAAGCATTTCCGACCACATAAAGTATACATATTCTTGATCAGCATGACGAGCTGAGTTCATTTCCTTCTGTCCGTCCGTCCGTCTGTCCGTCTGTTTCTATGCTATCATATAGCTGCCATAGGAACTATCGGTCTAAAAACTAGTTCTAGTGAGAAAAACTTTTTTGTTTTTCATCGTAGCGTCACCAATCGTGGTTTATATTAGTTTTATATGCTTTCACACAGTTCTGGAAAAATTTATCGAAATCGGATTACTATAGCATATAGCTGCCATAGGAACGATCGGTCTAAAAACTAATTCTAATGGAAAAAACTTTTTTGTTATCAATGGTAGCGCCTTTCGAAAACAGCAAGGGTATTTAAAACATCGGCGTAGCCGATGTTAGCCTTCTATTTTTTTTCTTTAACATTCACTTTATTAATTATGTTAATATAACTGAGTAGTGGATCCACTGAGGTAACATTGTCGTTAACATTCGTTACTTCACATAATATAACAATATTCGAAATTCCTTAGATTTTGTTTTAACAAAAATACTTTTTATAAATCGTATGAAAGTTGCGCCTACTTTTTAAAGTCAAATCAATTGATTATTGGTGATGGCACTTTTATAGCCTTAAGTTTATCGATAAAAAATGCAGTATTTTATTTAAAAATACCAATCTCCACCGGGGCGAATGGCGTCATTTTTGAGAAATGTTGTCAATTCTTACACTTCCAAAAATTGTCAAAAAGAAAAAGTTTTACTATTTGAAAGATTGAGAATGATAATAGAGAGAGAGAGAAAGAGAGAGAGTGAGATCGATCACTTGGCTTTGCTCATTGATCTAGTAATTGAGTTAAAAAAAGAATTTAGATTGTACAAAATCTTGTAGACACAAACAACACAGTGTGGCACTTCACCTAAAAAACAGAGTTAATTTGTTGTCGTTGTTGTTGTTGTGGTTAATCAAGAAAATGCATAGCGGTATTTGTTAAACTGTGCCTTCTACCGCTCATTAACACCCCCTCTCCCTCCCTCCTTCCTTCAACACGCACCATTTCAGCTCCTGGAACTTTTTGTGGGCCACAAATACAATGTATAAACATATGATATATGTAAACAAATATATATATATATGGAAATAAACTTTAACTGTTGCAAAAAAAACAAAATCAGTGGCATTTCTTTTAATCAAATATAATCGTACAGTATTTACAATTAGCTTAAGCTAGACTTACTCAACCATTCAAACGCTGACTGGCAGCCGTCTCCCTACTTGCGTTTGGGCAAACGATCGCGATCAAAGATGCCTAACAGTTTGCCACGAGTCATTTCCTTGGCCTCACGCAAACCCAACTGATAGATCTCATCGTGCATGGATTTAATTTTTTCAATTAACTGTTCGGGTGTCATGCTGGCCAATTCTGCAAGGTGTTTGGATGCATTCAATAAAGATTATAGGTATATAATTCATATTTAAGTTAACTTACTATTAATTTTTGCCATATCGCTGGCAGTCAAGTTGTTGCTGTAGTCCACATTGGGTGTGTGTATGGGTGTATCGCTTGTGGTCAGAAATTCGTCCATGCCGGGAACTGGAAGAACACAAACAGAAAAAGGTAAGTAACCAAGTTTCTGACTGGTTACAACAACAACAACATACAACGCTCTGGCCACTGCACTGGCGATTCGCGTAACGTCTCCATCGAAATCAGCTCATCCTCTGGCTCACTGGATTTGCCTTTTGGACTGACATTGACTGCGCCATCCTCATCCGTGTTCAGGATGGTCTCTGTGTGTTTGTGTGAATAGATATAGATTGGGTGTGAGAAGAAATTTGATGTGAAATTAAGTACCTGGAGCAAACAGTTCTAGATTGGGCTCAGCTTTACTCATGATTACTAAAAAATTTGTAATATTTAACAAAATGCGGGCAAAAAGACGAACAGCAAAAAAAATAACACTTACGCAGTGTGACCGTTGGGTGCAAAACAAGAAATTACCAACAACTGACAAACTAGAGATGAGACATGCGGTGATACGGTACTTGTCACAGGTAAACGAAAGTCACTGTAGCTGAGTTTTATGAAATCACAGTTATTCAAAATGAATCGAAATAAATTACACATTGCAACGATGATTGTTTATTCAAATAAATGAAGTGCTCTGCTTAGCTGAATGAGTCGCTTAATTTCTAACGCACCACCTCGAACAACACCTGAGTAAGAGTAGAATAACTAAGCAAGTTTTAGCTGAAACAAGCTCATGCAAGTCAAGTGTTTTCACCAACAATAAGGTTGCAATTAGGGATGCCAGATATTTGAAAAATATCTATATCGATATTTTTTCGACATTGAAAAAGTATCATTTCGATATTGATATTTTGTGGACAAAATAATCAATATTAACGATATTTTTTAACGAAAAAAAGCTTTATCTTAAGAATAAACAGGTATTTTGGGGTAATCGAAGTGTCATTTTGAGCGTATTAAAAACTAAATTCTGTCTGCGATCCAAATCTACAGATCAAAGATCCCAAACTCAAAAAATATAGATAAAATAAATTTTTATTTCATTTAAATTACGTGGGTTGCTATTTAAGTTTCTGGCCTAGGTCACTTCTAGTGCTTAAGAGCCCGAAACAAAACAGCAATCGACCACGTGTTTCTTCTAAGACGAGCCAAATCCAACAAAAGTCGTTCGTGGAAGAAGCACTTCGAAGCAAATGGTCATGTGGCGACTGTTCCGCTTGAGCAACATAGGACGGTCAAGTCTGAGTAGTACACCACAATTTGTTTGCCTGAAGTCTTCGGAGAAATTCAAAAAACGAACAAGAGAAGACAGATCATTGTGCACCATGACAATGCGAGCTCTCACACATCAGCTCACACCAGCGCCTTTTTGACCGCCCAAAACGTCGAATTGATGGGTCATCCGCCGTACAGACCTGACTTGGCACCCAATGCCCTCTTTTTTATTCCCGCACATCAAGGCAAAAATGCGTGGTCAACGATTTTCCTCACCAGAAGATGCTGTTGAAGAGTTCAAAAACCATGTTTTGGAGGTGTCTCAATCGGAGTGGAAAAAGTGCTTCGACAATTGGTTTGAGCGCATGCAAAAGTGTATAAATCTTGCTGGAGAATACTTTAAAAAACAATAAAACCATTTTTGATCATAAATATTCGCGTTTTTATTATGAGGCCAGAAATATATATGGCAACCTACGTAGTCAAAGACAAACCTAGCTTTCTGGTAAAATAGCATATTTCAATGCCAAGTCGGAAAGCGCTGATAATTTGACTTTCTCTTCCATCCAGAACTTAAAAATATCACAAAAATCATATCATTTTCGATATACGATATATCGTTAGTAAAATATCCGATATTGATATATCGTTTTTCGACAAAAACACCGATATTCGATATATCGATACTATAGATTGTTTTTTACATCCAGTTCAACTCTTAAAGAATGACGCACTCGCCTACTAGTCGATAGCTTTGAGAGAATTTTGTTCCTAAATAAAAATATGTGCACTTTTTAAAAGTTATTTTTATCATAAATAAATTACAACATTGTCAAAGAATTTTCTTTAAAAACAATTTTCAAGACTAACATTTTCGAATTTTGTGAATATCAAAACGAACTGATCGCTTTTGTAAACTAGTTTGATGGTTCACGTTTCATTAATTGATAATTCCAAGTGTTCTACAAGTTGCTTTTGACCCCAAAAAACGGACCAATTTCCCACATAAGAATCTAATAATACGGTAGTCACAGTTCATGCTTTGACCGATATGACAACAGTGAAATCACAGTGTGACTCATCTCTGTTAAAGGTTATCAACGGTAAATGCATTTATTGTTATTTCAATTTGAGCTCATGGCAAAGAGTTCAATCCATATTTTTAAGCACTTAAATTATATTAATTTTTTCTTGTTATTTAATTTAATGGTCATTAACAAAACCGATAACTATTTATCGATACCAGGCAGTGCTGTAAAATTTTCCACCTGAGTAATGCCAACTAAATATATAATGCCGTTGTTATTTCAACCAAGGCTAACACCCAAGTCTTTTATTCGTCTCTTGTTATAAAATACATATGCGAGATATACAATAAAAGGTAACAACAGCCTTCCCCTCATTGACAGCAACTGTGTTTAGCCATTACTGCTTACTCGCTCTGACTCATGGCCTGGCATTGAAAAACAAAATGTGTCAGCTATTATGTCGCACCACTTGCACTCAGTAGGAAATCTCTCACCGCTCAATTAACACAGTGCCGCTCAAAAGTATGCGCACGCTAAACAAATCGTATTTCCTTACAATATATTAAAATAACAACATTGTAATTCTATATCATTCCCAAAAACGTTGTGGCACATGAACGCAATTAAAATAAACACAAACCGCTTGGGACGATTTATAACTGTTCTAGAGTGTGCCTATACTTTCGCTACGCAGTGTGCAGACGTGCGTGCGTGCACTTTCTTTCAGTCATTGCTTCGCTCTTACTTTGGTTACAGCCACATTTTACCTGTTCCCCCTCGTTTTGACTTTTTGTTTAAGTGCAACCGTTTCGTTTAGATTTAGTTGTTGTTTAACTTCCAAAACGACGACGACGACGACCTTGTCTTGCGCGCCAATTTTGAAAAAGAAGACGGAACCCCCATTTGTTTTATATGCCATTTCCATTCCCCTTTCCGCACCCGGACCACGACCCACGTAAATCACCAAATAGTCTCAAAGTGTCTCATGGCAGCTAGTAAATTTTCATCCAAGCAGACAACACAATTCGATGGGATATGTGCGAAAATCTCTGCATTCTATTTTGATTTGGATAATACATTAATACCAACACGGACCGGTGACTCCAAAGCCATACGCAAGGTACGTTAACGATGGGTGAGTTTTTTTTTATTTTTGTGAGGAGGGGGTGAAAGTGCGCGCGGTGTGTCATGCTTAGTATTTCTAAAAATTTTCCACTCAGTGTGTGCAGCGTGTTACGTAGTCGACCCGGGGAACATTGCGA
The DNA here is from genome assembly GCA_018904225.1 of Lordiphosa mommai. Taxonomy (NCBI): domain Eukaryota; kingdom Metazoa; phylum Arthropoda; class Insecta; order Diptera; family Drosophilidae; genus Lordiphosa; species Lordiphosa mommai. Next base: position 992,239 of record JAEIFT010000032.1, on the reverse strand, counting down.
CGCCACGCCTGTTCGTTCAGATAGCAAGCGCGCGCGCCCTCAGCGAGTGTGTGTGCGTGTGTGTGTGTGTGTGTGGGGAAATGCATGGGAATTCAGTTTAATCAATGCACTGATTACGAATTCTAGTTCCAGCTCTATTGACTCATCAACTTTGATAAGTGGCAAGATCAGAACTATTGAAGTCGAACCTGAATGAACATGATCAAATTCGATAACATTTAAAGGTAATCAACCGTTACTTCATAGATATTTTTTTGTTAGTGTTTAGGCTCAGTTATAGTTGTATACAAACTTTGGCAGGTATAGGGTATATTTCAGTCGACTTTTAACTCAAATGTTACAACTTTCAGTATATATGGATTTTTGGATGCTGATTACGATAAAAAATTGTCGTTAAAGTTTTTGATTTTAACATTTATTGTATCAAAATATGTTTAAGAAAAAAATGAAATAAATATATTGTGGAAACGAATGTTTTTTTTTAAGTAAATTATAGTAAATTATACATCTCCTGATCCTATAAACTATATATATTCTTGATCAGCATCAACAATCGAGTCGATATACGTTCATTTCATCAATTAAAAGCAGGGAATCAAACCGAATCGAATTTCGGTTCCGGTTCTGGTACGTACTAAAACTAGCGTTTACCCTGCGTTTTACCCTGAGGAAATCCCTGATTAAAGCAATAAAACTGAAATAACAAAAAAAAAAACTCGGAACCGAAACTGTACCGGTACAATGTTTCGGTTCTTTTCGGTCGTTTCGGTTCCCAAAATAAAGGTTCCGAAATACCGGTTCTCAAAAAATAAATAATAACGGTTCTGAGTTTCAATCGGTTCTTTTCGGTATACGGTTCCGGTTCGGGTTCCGGTTTGACACTCTGATTAAAAGTTTATTAGGAAATGTTTTTGTCTTTTTCTCTAAAACTATTAAAACTCACCAAACATAAAACATGCGTTTTCGCCATATTCTCCATTGTATAGTATAAAACATTTTGTGACAAAGAAAATATCTTCTGAGATATAAATTGAAAAAAAAAAGTTTTTTTTACGTTTTTTTTTTTTAGATTTTCCGGAATTTTTTGTACTTAAGCTTTTTGACTGTTGCCTAATTTTATTATATCTTTCGATAGAATGATAAATTTATGGTCACCTTGTTTATATGTAATTGGTTTATTTAAATGTAAACTGAAAATTACAGTATTTGACACTTTTAATAGGGAAAATATTACCATACAAGTGATTTATGTCATGAACTTTGATCGAATTGGTCTTTGATATCTAGAATTTGTTATATTTTCAAACCCTTTTAAAGATATATCATCCTTAACCATTACGAACCTTAAGTACCTCAGCTTTCTTTTCCGTTTCCCGTATGTAACACCTTCGAATACATAGAACATATTTTTTTATCGTATGGGGTTCATAGAGCTTAGATGTGTTAGGCTTCTAATTGCATTCTGTTATGAAGTAGGTGGACAAAGAACATCCATCTAAAACCTTTTTCCATCTCAGATTTATTTCAAGTAATTACAAGCAATTAAAAAATCGCTTATATTTTAGAATCCAATCATCTCTATTCATTACTAGCCTTTATGATCTCAGCTTCTCTTCATGTTATTTTCAAAATCAAACTCGATTTGAAAAGGAACCTCAAATATACTATAATAATTGCAATTTACTCTTACTACAGGTAAAGTAACTCAGCTTCTTTTCATGTAATTGTAGTATTTTAAAAAGAAACTGGAAATTCAATAGGAAAAGTAATTCAATTCAAAAATGTGTCCATCGTTAACATCCCAGAGTTCTTAAGATGTGCCATTAAATCACAGAATTGCAAATTTTTAATAGAAAAAAAGTTAATTACTCCTAGGAAAACATTTAAAACACGTTTTCTTAAGTATTTGGCTGAAAGATCCATAGGTATACTATCCCTACACATAATTAACCCACAGTAACTCAGCTTCCCTTCAAGCAGTTGCAAATTATTAAAAGGAAACAGTGTTTATAACACCTAGGTAAACTTATAAACCCATGTTCTAACGTATACGGCTGATAAATCCAACCCTACACATAATTAGCCCACAGTAACTCAGCTTCCCTTGAAGCAGTTGCAAATTATTAAAAGGAAACAGTGTTTATAACACCTACAAAAACATATCAAATCATTTTTCATCGTATACATCTGTTAGATCCAAAGATAAACCATCCCTACATATAATTAACCTACAGTAACTCGGATTCCCTTTAAAAAATTGCAATCTTTCAACAGGAAACAGTGTTTATAACACCTACGTAAACATATAAACCTATTTTCCAACGTATACGGCTGATAGATCCATTGATATATCACCCCTACCTATAATATACCCACAGTAACTCAGCTTTCATTCATGCAATTGCAAATTAAAAAAAGAAAACAGTCTTAAATACACCTAGGAATACATATAAAACTGTTTTCCATTGTACACGGCCAAGAGATTTATAGATATACCATCCCTACATAAAATTAGCCCACAGTAACTCAGCTTCCTTTCAAGCAATTGCAATCGTTCAAAAGGAAACAGTGTTTATAACACCTAGGAAAACATATAAACCGGTTTTCTAACCTATACAGCATTTCTATCCATATTTAAGCCACTGTTACTCTGCTTTCCTTCATAAAATTGAAAATTATCAAGAGGAAACATTGTTTATAACACCTACTTACTTATCAGACATCCTAACATATATCATCTACTTATGTGTCCGTTTTTTTTCCAGCTTGCTGACGTTCTTGAGTCGCAATATAATTTTACCAAAGATGATGCCACCTCGGCCACTCAAAACTTCCTAAAATCATTTCGCCGCTGTCCGGACAACTCCCAAACCTCGCTGGACTCGTGGCGCACTCACCTGTGGCGTGAATCATTATCGGCCAAGCACAAATATTTGGCCGAACAGATCTATCCGCAGTGGCTGAGGCTACGCTATCGCTATTTGGCCATACCCGCCGACTATGTCCAGCTGTTGCATTGCATGCGTAGGGCCGGCTATGCGCTGGCCCTTATCACCAATGGCCCATCGAATGCGCAATGGGAGAAGGTGGCCAAGTTGCATGTGCGCGGATTTTTCGATTGTGTGCTTGTCTCCTCGGATTTGCCATGGGAGAAGCCGCATCCGGAGATATTCTATGCGGCCTGCAATTTTCTCAATGTCAAGCCGCAGGAATGCGCGATGATTGGAGATAAACTGGAGACGGATATTAAGGTAAGTTGGGGTTAAGTTCATCCAAATTGGTTTAAATTTGTAACATTCGTTTTTTTTTTTTTTTGTTTCACTTTCCCAGGGTGGACACCTGGCTCAGCTGGGCCTGACTTGCTGGACACCTTTGAACACCAGCAGCTCGACGCAATCTCTAGATGATGTGGAATATAAACCGCATATAAAGTTGAATAATCTGCTGGAAATTTATAAATACTTTCCACGTCTCAATGCGGTTGCTCAAACGGATTTGCCGTCCACCAGCCGGCGTCGGGGCAGTCACTTGAGTTGTGGAGGCAGTGGCAGTGCCTCAAACAGCAGCAGCAGCACCAGCAGCAGCAACTGCGACGCAGCCACCTCCAGACATTGGGGCTATCGACGTGGCGGCTCTTTGCCCGCCATGGATTGCTCCAACAGCGAGACGGAAAACAGTTGCGATAGTTTTCTCTAAGAGATTCTCCCACAAACACAACAACAAAAATACAAAACAAAAAAATGTACCTTCAGTTTACAAAACGATAATCAGACAGAAAAAAAAAAGAAGAGACGAAACGCAGGAAACGAAAGCAGGAATTTAAAGTTCAACTATTAAAGCGGGAGATACCCCCATCAAGGTGAATCTCGATATCATCTGCCATTATCTAACAATTAAGGCTAGGAAGAGCAGGAAACTAAACACAAAAAACAAAAACAAACAAATGTATTTTTCTAAGCGAATGTTCGTCCATGACATTTTTTGTAAATTTGAATTAAACGATTGTGGAACGAAAGATGATTTAAATGCAGCGCAAAACAAACAAATCCCAAATCTCACGGCCATGTGAATTGTTAACTATTGTTGTAGTCGTTTAGCCTGTAAAGACACGTTAGAGCTCAGTTGGAAGTTGAAGCAAATTGTTATTTGCATTAATATGTATGTACCTAATCCACATCCTTTTTCTCCACTAGACTAAATTCCACACCCACACACACATGCATACATACATACATGCCCACAAATCGCGTTAAAGAACTGCACGACGTTGTAATAAAGAATAAAGAAACTTCAAAACGAAAGTAAAACATGATTTTTTTGTTCTGTTAATTGAAATAACGTTTTTTTTTGGGGGTAATTGTGGATTTCCATTACGAATTTCGGGTAATTAAACATTTTATTGCCAATACAATTTGCAACCAAAATTTCTACAATTATTTTGGAATTACCAAAAAGTCACGTTTTTAGGTAGAATTATTAAAAAACGAGAAGGCAAAGCTAACTTCGACTGTGCCGAAGTTTTAATACACTTGGAAAAACTTTATTCCAACTGATTTAACCGGTAAAATATATATAGGATATAGATATCAGATATTTAAAATTTCTAAATCATTGATAATAAAAATTTGGGACCATAAAAAAAACTTTTCTTAGTAAAACATATTTTTTTCGACCAATCGGTCCTATGGCAGCTATATGCTATAGTCATCCGATTTTGACAAATTTTTTCAAAATTATGTGAAAGCATATGAAACTTATACCAAGACTGGTGACGCTTCGATGGAAAACAAAAAAGTTTTTCTAACTAGAACTAGTTCTTAGACCGATCGTTCCTATGGGAGCTATATGCTATTTTTCCAGAATCATGTGGAAGCATATAAAACTAACATATACCAATATTAGTGACGCTACAATGGAAAACAAAAAAGTTTTTCTCACTAAAACTTATTTTGCGACCGATCGTTCCTATGGCAGCTATATGATATAGTCATCCGATCCGTCCGGTTTCGACATATTAGTTGCGTGTAGTAAAAAGAAGACTATGTGCGAAATTTCAGCTCGATAGCTTTAAAACTGAGGGACTAGTTCGCGTAGAAACAGACAGACGGACGGACAGATGGAATTGAACTCAGCTCGTCGTCCTGATCAAGAATATATATAGTTTATGTGGTCGGAAATGAATATTTCTATGCGTTACAAACTTCTGGGCAAAATCAATATACACTTTTCAAGTGCATAAAAAAATATTGAAAAATATGATTGAGCTACGGTCCAGAATTACATAAATTTTCCATTTCCGATCACCTGAATTCCCGGAATCAGGGCTACCACCTCTACACCTTTTTTTTTAGACCTTTACTAATAACAATTGCAAAATATATTTTTTTATTTCATTATTTAATTATTAAATAACACAAAACAAAAACCAAATTGAAAAAGCTCTTATGGTTGTCTCTCCAGAATTTTTTTTTTAAAGACTCAGAACCCTGTTCATAGGTAAGCAAAAATTAAATTTGTATTACAAAAAAAATATCGCAATATAATGGAAATTTTTATTGACGACTCTGGTTTGCTTGAAACATTTTTTACCAGGCAAAACCAGACTGATTCTGGTTTTTGGATCAAAACATACAGCGGATTTGAATTGTTTTTAGTGATTTTAAGGGTTTCCTTTCTTTTTCAACGAACAGGCCCCAAGAGAACCAGTTCAGGTTTTTGGCTCACCTTGTAGCGGTTTATATATTTGGACGTTGTCGTACAATGATTAGTACGTTCAAGTGGCCCAAGCGAACCCCAAGCAAAATAGCAGCCCACCTCCCGCCCAACCGTTCGCGGGAAGCAGCCGTGAAAGCGCCAAATAAAGAATAAATAAATAAAAAAAATTAACTACTAATGATGACTCCGAAACAATCACTTGGTAAAGTTTGTTATAATCAGCATAAGGGTTCTTGGAAAGCATAGTTAGTACTACACATACTGCGTTTATACACACAAAATATATAATTATAAATGCCCTTAAAAGTATGTAAACTTTATTTGCTTCAATAATTATCTATATGAACGAGTCGGTTATGGAAGCGTCATACATAGTTTTGATTGCACATTTGTTCATATTGACGGAGCGGATATAGTTATACAAAGTAAATCAGAGTTAAGGCATATTTAAAAGAATAATGTTCCTTGATTATTTCTTATAAAGGACATAGCATACTTTGAAGGGCATTTATCATGATAAATTTTGTGTGTATAAACGAGGTAACAGTTTTAAAATAGGAACACTTAAATTAAGTTGGCAACTCAACTCAACAAAGTTTGGATACAAAGGTTACCCTAAGCATTATTCTACGGTCTAGTAGAGTACGAGGGAAATCAGACATTGGTATTCTATCCTGGTTTAGAATACTGAATACCACAGTCAAAATAAACACAAGCCCACTTTTAGCTTTATTAAAAGTAAAGTACATGAGAGTCAATATTAAGTTGATGATTCACTTCATTGGCAATATCAGTTAAGCGTTTCAATGTCACACTATCAAGCATATTAGGGACTAGAGGAGGCAAAGCTTCTACAAAACAGGGAAAAAAACCGGTTCTGAACCGAACCGCACCGCTTTTTTGAACCAAGAACTGAACCGGTGTTCTTTTAAAAATGCTGAACCGAACCGAAAACCGCCTACAAAAACGGTTCGGTTCAGTTTGTCCATGAGTTTAATGATGTAAACACTACGATATTGTACCTTAAAATTGAGAAATTTTTCTAAGGTAGTGGTAGTGTTTCCTCGTCAATTTAAATTTAGCCTTTGCAGAACCTTTATATTCTCTATTTTACGTTTATGGAGAGATTATTATGCATTATTTTCATTTTGGTAATCCAGGGCTCAGGGATCCGGGATCTGGGACTGGTAAGGGAACACTATTTCATATAAAATAATAATAAAATAACTCTATATTCTTATTCAAAAATTCTTATTTTGATTCTGATTTTTCTTCGTACCGTGTGTTCCACGATACACACTCCTTTTTTTAGCGTAAACAACCGAGAATCAGGAAACTCAACAGAGCGAACGTGGTACCGTTCTATTAAAGCAGGGTCGCTTTCTTATCTTCATGATTTTGAATGTTTTTTATGTTGCCTGTTTAAAAATATCTAAGTTTGTGTCCAATGACGACCAGTGTATGATTTTAAAAGCGGCCTTAAAGTAGGCAACAAACATACATTAACTTAATATCAACCTAGATTTGAAAACCAGGAGCAGGAGAAAATATCCCTTAGTCATTTAGAAAACATATGAATAATTTATAAGGCCCACAGATGTCATCTAGTATAGACGGTTCAAATTTAATCTTGCATCTCTTTCTTTCTCCTCCAAACTAGCTGTGTCTCTTTCTGCCATATGAAGTTCAAAATTTGTGCGTCTGAAAGCCGAATTAACATTTGCCGTACATAATTCCCCATTCCACAAAATAAAAGTAGCATAATTTGCTTAGTAAAAATATGCAATATTAATAAAATAAGCTTGGTAGATTTTATTGTTGTTTATAAACTACTAAATACTAGAGTTGGCTCATTTAGTTCTTATAAACCTAGTTCTTAGTTAAGAACTTATAAGACCCAGTATAAGATCTAGAGGATCCAACTCTACTAAATACGCTATCATCGTTATATTTATTATGTATATATATATATATATATTTAGATTGGTTGCAAATTGCAATTTGTGAATACAAATTTCCACATTATTTTGGTTTGATACCAACACTAAACAACTGCAGCAGCAATTAATGATTGATTGATTGATTGATTGATTGAATGAATGACTGGCTAAGTAGAGCCTTAATTTTGTAATTGGCATACATACATACATATAAACACATAAACTTTACAAATTACAATTTAAAATTGAAATTGAAACGCATTTTCCGGCTGGGCTGGCTTTGCTAGCTTAGCTAACTGCTCACACACCATCACTCAAGTTCCAATTGGTTTTCTTTATAAAAGAGCACTTTTCAGACTACAAAATACCCTAAGAACCTTGTTACTGGAAATGGATTATACAAATTACACATACACATAGAGATAAAAGGACAAAGAAAGAAAATCAAAAAAATAAAACATAACACACATCAATGAGGGGGAGTGGAAGTATAGTAAGTGGTAGTAAGTAGTTGTAGTATCCTCGTCCTCTCTTAAGTGTAAGCAAACGATTAAAAAAAAAAAAAAACTCAAAGAGATGTTGTTACAAAATTAAAAACATTCTCTCATCAAACTGATGATCCATTTCGCCTGATGTGGTGGTCTCTAGTCGCGTTCATCTGCCGCAAAGATATCTCTAATTTGTTTCCTGCGTTTCGTGAGCAGCGGATTGTTCGATTTATCCAGGGCCTTGATTTGCATCTGCAAAATAATCAAAAAAAATCAACAATAAGTTCATGATTACAATATTTTAAACTAAAGCTGGTAAGCGGGAAGGTAGATCATTAATACACAAAGTATAGAGTAGTGGAGCCAGCTGATTACCCTGTGAAGCTCCAGAAGTGACAGTGAGTTTTTAATGTTTTGAGTTCGGCATATACATACGTTTGTCGATGCTGACAGAGAAATCTGTGAGCAGATAATACGTCAAATTGAAAAAACAAAAGCACTCAAAACATTCTTTCAAAGGAAGTTAAAAAATAGAAGGCTAAAGACTATACCATTGACAACAAAAAAGTTTTTCTCACTAGAACTAGTTTTTGGACCGATTGTTCCTATGGCAGCTATATGCTATAGTCATCCGATTTTGATAAATTTTTCCAGAATTATGTGAAAGCATACAAAACTAGTATATTACCAAGATGTGAGCTTCAGAAAGCAAATTTTTCTTCGTGCTATAACTTTATTTTACGTGATAATCAAAAAAGAGTTTTTCTAGCTAGAACTATTTTTTTTCCCGATCGTTTTTTATTTGGTGTATTTTAAGACTTTCAGAGGTTACGAAAGGGTTTAAAACTGAGTGGAGCATAGATTGAAACGTCTGAAGGATGGTACAAGGCTAGATCGACTCGGCTATAATATAATATATATTTGGGGGGTGGAAATTGTTTTTTTCTCGTTACACGATGCTGGAACCGTTCAACTCGATACCTGACAATAGCTGCAAGAAGGAAAATTACACTAAGATAAATCCTAAGGTTATAAATGGATGTAGATCCAATAAGCGCAGTCTATGCTCATATCGAAGCGTAGATTTCTATTTTTGGCTGGATCCCAGTTTTAGCCACGATAGTGCGAAAATTTAGAAACTATTTTTAAGAGGTTTGGGGTAAATGACAAGATTCGTAGTTCTTGGTTCTGATATATTTGGTAGTGATGGGGACAGATACATGATCCATACTCAAGATTAGGTCAGACGACAGATAGACATACAGTTGTTTTGTGACTTTATAGGGACAAACTCTTTACTATAGGCTAGATCACTTTTCCAGCTTTGTGTGCGTATAACAGATATATGACTTTTGAAGCAAAGTTTTGTCACAAAATTAATTTCTAGGTCGTCAACTTCAGATGTATAGTATCCACAGAGTTATGATCAATTTCGCAGTAATATGTAATGATAGGGCGTATTACTATGTTACGTTATGTATATTTGCATTTCTCATTGTTTTTAGGGAGTCTGTTGATCATGGCATCAAGCTCATTTAGAGAGTTTTCAAGTCCAGTCGTTTAAGTAGAATAGGTGACACTAGATCATTATAAGATTGTCAAAGTTTAAGATCGTCAGCATACATTTAACACAATGTATAATATTATGATAAAGCATATCGGAATATCATTTACAAATAACAGATACAACAAATAACAGTACACCAGAAAATACGTTAATGGGTTTTGAAAACATCGAATTAAAGTTTGGCAGGATGCGGCAAATTTTTGGCAGAATTATTTCGAACCAGGATTAATTTCCAAAGAATATTGGTTCCGGTACGTACCGAAATGAGAATATCGGTTATAGGTTCTATTTCGGTTTTCAATTTATTTCGGTTTTCGATTCCGATACGGTACTCAGATTTTTATTTTGGTATACCGTGTACATTAAATTTGTTTGATTATTTTAAGATATCAAAAAATGTATGAATGTAATAGAACCAGAAATTGTTTTCTAAGAATATGTTATTCAAAAGTATTTTTTTTTTTTAAATATACGATTTTCTAACATTTCTATATTCTTAAGTGATATATTTTAAGACATAGAAATCCTTTAAATTTAACTAGAGCTAAGATTTACCAAATTATAGTTTTCCTGTTAAACATCTTCTAAAAATGATAATATGATTCTAGATATTTTGAAAGGGCGAATTTCTTAAATGTAAGACTCATTTCTGAAGTATATATATGGGTATTTTACCGATTTGAAATAAATATTTTAACTAATCAGATTTCAATAAACTAAATGATAGAAAAACCGAAACAATACCGGTATTCGTTTTGGTATGCTTCCTCTGGCCTTAATCATTTATAATCTTTTTTTGCAACCCACCTGATCATAGTCCACACGCATGGTGGCCAGCGAGCGTGTCATTTCCTCTTGCACTTCGGGCCAAGTTTCTTCGCCCTCTTTAAGCATGCGACCGGTACAGAGCGGTGTCTGTGGCACAGCACTATATTGGGCTATCCACTTGTTACGCAACACATCCTCGATGCGCAAACGTTTGCTGGGATCCACATTAAGCATACCCTTAATAAGATCCTTGGCCGATTGACTGACATTTGTCCACTCGGGATCGGGGAAATCATATTGTCCGGTGCGTATGCGTTTCTTCATGCCCGGTGAAATGGCCAGGCCATTGTTGCTATAAAATGGTGGAAAGCCGCACATAATGATATACATAACGACACCCAACGACCAGATGTCACAGCTTTTGTCATATTTCTCGGGACCCAAAACCTCGGGAGCTGCAAATGGAAAATATAAACAACTGAATCGCATTCCCTCTCATAGCTCCAACTTACCCACATAGTAGGGCGTATAGCAGGGCGTTTGCAGTGTATCATTGGTGAATGTCTCCTTGGCGAAACCAAAATCCGTCAATTTAAGTATCGCATTTGCATGTGTGGTTGTATATAGCAAATTCTCTGGCTTCAGATCACGATGCGCTATATCGCGACTATGCAAATAATAGATGGCCTCACATATCTCATTCATAATCTGTGCCGCCTCCCGTTCAGTGAACGCACCATCCGCCTTATCCTGTATACGCTGAAAGAGCTCACCGCCCTCCATGCACTCCATTACCACCAATAGACACTTCCGGCCGCTGTACGTGTTCTCATAGACATCAATAATGTTGACAATGTGCTTGCAACCGCTGACACGCCAATGCAAATCAACCTCGCGACGTGCCTTCTCATTATCCAGCAACACCTTGAGGGCATAATTCTGTTTGGTGCGACGATTGGTGCATTGCACCACCTTTCCATTGATACCAAGGCCGAGTACCGTGTCCGAGATCTCATAGTCATCCACCAGGGCGGTTGTTTTGGGTAGCCGTTGATTTTGCAGCGAAAGCATTATGTTTGTTTTGATCGTCTTCTGTGACTACTGTGCCCGGTTAACTGCAATGATAAATTTATATATATATATATATATATATATAGAAGAGAGAAAGAGAGAGGGAGAGTGAGAGACTGGGCATGGGATTTTACCCCAAAACGTCAGTTCGTATACTGCGTTCAATGGGCGGGCGGGAGGCTACAAAGTCACAAAGTTGGGGCTGTGTGTGTGTGTGTGAGATTTTTGTTTTTCTTTTTTTAAATTGTTTTCCTCAACACGCGATGCACACATATTCCCATAACAATTGACTCATTAAACATGGGAAACTCAAGCCCATTTTAACACGAGAATTGAATTGAATCTAAACTAGGATCATAAATATCGTATTGATTAAACGATTTATTCATATTTATGTTTGACGAAATGAAGCTGACTAGTGTTCAAACCAGGGCTCCAAACCGGTTTTGAACCGAACCGGTTCGAACCCGGAATTTCGAATTTTCTTGTACCGAACCTCTTTTAAAAAAAATAGCTGAACCTGTTCCGAACCAAAACTTTCGGTTCGGTTCAAAAAAAAAGTTACAAGTCTTAGTTAAGCGGGCCTTTTATTGATAAGAGAAGTTGTATAGACCAAAAATTGCTCGAAGAAATAATACTTATAAAATTTAATGGAAATTAATTTAAAAAAATTCAGAAAATCTATAATTTTTGGTATATTTTTAACAATTTAATTATTCTTCTTTACAAATTTGGAAAAACTTTGGACGAACCAAGGTTCGTACGAAATCCTTATTACAAAAACCTTGAACCTTTAATTTCGGAACCTTAACCATTGGAAAATTTTGGTTCGAACCCGTAAACCGGAGCTCGAAAAAATGTTTTGGGTTTGCAGCCCTGGCTCAAACTGTATAATTCGATTATAAATTAAATTTAAATGTCCTTCAGGGAAACACCCAACTTTCTTCTTTCACGTCTTCATCCCTTCTATCTATAAAAATGTACACTGATGCCTCGAAACTCGATAATAGAGTGTATCGGTCATTCTTTCAAACTGCCAGATCATTGTAGTGTCTTTCAGGCGGAAATCCTTGCGATCAAGGAAGCTCTAATATGTGTACAGTACTCAACTCAGACGTGGAGCACAATACGCATTTCCTCGTTTAAGCCCTTGGCTGTCAAAAATCTCTTTAAGAGATGGCAAAACAGTCCGACATAAGCCTCATTTGGATCCCAGGATATAGGTACATAGAGGGCAATCGGAAAGTAAACGAGACAAGGCACTACCTTGCAACCTCCTTGCCAATAAGGAAACTGTAGGTATGCCCATGGCTACGTGCAAATAGCTAGTTGCTGCAGAACAGCGCGTCTGGCCTGGCCGACTTGCAACAAATTACGCTCATTGGACCTATGCCTGCCCAGAAGAGTCTATTTCAGGTCACTGGCTGGTCGAAACACAGGCCGCCAGACTAGGTGCACCCTAAAGTGACTTCTGCAGAAGCTGCAGGGACAAGAAAGTTGAGGAATCTGGCTCACACTTTTTCTAGGTCGTGGAAAACTCATACTTCCTAACAGTTATATCCGATCTTTCGTATGTATCTCCAAAACAAATCTCAGGATTCATAAAGTCATCTGGTTGGACCTAGCCCCTAAAAGGTTCCTACTAGAGGTGCGCGCGTCAGCTATTTTTTCTTCACGAAATAAAAATCTCTTTACGCTTAGCGTCACGCACGATTAAAGGTGAGGTCACGAATAATCAGACCTTAATTCTATCATGGGCGTCATGGCCACACTGCGTCTTTTGTATGGAGCAGCTAGGAACAGTGGACCCACGAAATCAAAAGCAAATCAGTCTTTGGAACAAAATTATAAATCTAATATAATAGAATACGTGAAGGCAAAGCTAACTTCGACTGTGCCGTAGTTTTAATACACTTGAAAAACTTTACTCCAACTGATTTAACCGGTAAAATATATATAGGATATAGATATCAGATATTTAAAATTTTTAAATCATAGATAAATAAAAATTTGATACCATAAAAAAAACTTTTCTTAGTAAATCACATTTTCCGACCGACGGTCCTATGGCAGCTATATGCTATAGTCGTCCGATTTCGATAACTTTTTTCAAAATTATGTGAAAGCATCTAAAACTTATATATACCAAGATTGGGGACGCTACGATAGAAAACAAAAAAGTTTTTCTCACTAGAAGTAGTTTTTTGACCGACCGTTTATATGACAGCTATATGCTATAGTCATCCGATTTTGATCATTTTTTTCGGAATTGTGTGGAAACATATAAAACTAATATATACTACGATTGGAGACGCTACGATGGAAATCAAAAAAGTTTTTCTCACAAAGACTTATTTTTCGACCGATCGTTCCTATGGCAGCTAAAACATATAGTCACCCGATCCGGCCGGTTACGACATATTAGTTTCGTGCAGTAAAAAGAAGACTCTGTGCAAAATTTCAGCTTGATAGCTTTAAAACTGAGGGACTAGTTCGCGTAGAAACAGACAGACGGAATTAAACTCAGCTCGTCGTCCTGATCAAGAATATATATAGTTTATGGGGTCGGAAATGAATATTTCTATGCGTTACAAACTTCTGGGCAAAATTAATATACACTTTTCAAGTGTATAAAAAGGAGTGTGTTTCGTGGAATACACGGTACGAGCGAAGCTCTTTACGAAGAATAATCAGAATCAAAATAAGAATTCTTGCATTAAAATATAAAGATATTTTATTATTATTTTATATAAAATAGTGTGAAATTGTGTGTACCTGTACCAGTCGCAGATCCCTGATCCCAGATCCTTAATCCCAGAACCCAAAAACCAGATCCCTGGTCCCAGATCCCTAATCAATGATCCCAGGCCCCAGATCCCTGATCACAGATTCCAGATCCCAGTTCCCTTATCCCACATCCTAGATCACAGATCCCAGATCCCAAAAACCAGATCCCTAATCAATGATCCCAGGCCCCTGATCCCAGGATACCTGATCCCAGTTCCCTTATTCCAGATCCTACATTTGTTTTCTATTATACTTGATATATAATATTATACCTAAAACTGATTTGATTTTGATTTCGTGAATCCGCTGGTAACAGCTGCTCCATACAAAAGGCGAAGTGTAGCCATGATAGATTAAGGTGTCTCCACGCAAAAATTCGGTGGTGGTTGATCGTGCGTGATCATTCGTGACTTCTACTTTGATTGTGCGTCTAGAGATTTTTATTCCGTGACGCGAATGTAAAATCACTCAAGCGTACAACTCTTAAATAAAGCCAATCATACGTATCCCTCCTCCCTATCAGTTATTTGTCACTATTTGTTAGGCTGAGCGATCAAATTGAATGGAAACACCTCTCAATCACCTTTTACAATAAGAGTCAGCACTTTAAATGACTAAATATAGCCGCACCCAATTTTTTCAGTGTACGAGTATGGAAGAGAGGGAAGAGTAAGACCGCATTTACACGATGAAGCAAACATCATGAAGTTTCTCAAAAAGCTTTTGTTTGTGGGAAAGAGGTGTGGTGAGGTAGCTTGCGCCTCTACGCCTCTTTCCTACAAGCAAGAGCTTTTTAAAAAACTTCATGAAGTTTGCTTCATCGTGTAAATCTCGACTAACAATTGGTGATTTGAAATGAAAAGAGACTCAAAAACAAACAACACAAGCAATGCAAAATTTACCATTATGTTTCAATTTTCGTTTTATGCTTGGTGCATAACTATAGCCGCACTTCAAGAACCTCAAACAAGCGATATACAAATGATTTTTGTTTTTTCTTTAAATTTATTTTAGTAATGCGTTTGATCTCCCTTAACTTTAATTAGTTCCAAAATTCGATTTGGCATAGTGTCCACCAATGTTTTCAGCAAATTTGGAGAAAGTTCTTCCCACGCCTCAATTATTGCCATTTTTAGCTTTTGGACATCCTGATATGTTTGGTTTTGGTCATATATATTTCGAACTAATATTGCCCACACGTTCTCCATGGGATTCATATCGGAAGAACATGCGGGCCACTCCAAAACGTTCACATTGTTGGCTTGAAACCACGAATCGTACATTGATGCGTTTTCCTGCTGAAAAATGCAGTTCTTGTGTCTTTGCTTGCTTAAATAAGGCAAAAGATTCATTTTAAGCATCTCCGTGTATTCAGTAGAGTTCATATGAGTGCTTGGAAATGCCAGTTCCAAACATTCAGACTCACTGAAAGCAGCCCAAACCATCAAAGAACCACCTTCAAAATTTGTCTTTGAGAAATAAAGGGGATCTTCCCTCAATTCCCTCCAGTAGTGTGTAAACCCGTCCGGACCGTCCAAATTAAATTTTTTCTCATCCGCAAAAATTACCTACAAAAATCTAAATTAATATTTATACGGCGCCTTTTAGATTCAAAAACTACCTTTGTCCAATCAGTGGAAATGTTTTTGCAGGCAAACTCAACTCGGCTGGTTTTATGGTGGTCCAGCAGTCTAAATTTTTGGGACACAATGTGTTGTGACTTCTTTAAAACACGTGCAACCGTCCAGCGTGACACCTGTAAGCCACATTGAGCCGCTAACTGATTAGCGGACAGCAACGAATTGCTTGCCGAGCTAATTAATCGGAGCTGATCTCGCTCACTTAGCATTGGCTTGGGTCCACGGGATTTTTTCAGTCCATAATCATGTTGATTCTTCCAAAAGTTGCGGACCACCTTGTCGGAGCGACCGATTTGTTTACCAATTTGCCGAAATGAGCAATTTTCTTGTCGTAGGGCAATAATTTGACTCTTTTCGACGTCGGAAAGCAAAGTTCCACGTGGCATATTATTAAGTTCTACAAAAAAATGTAAATTTTATTTATCAAAAATATTGATCGCTAACCAAACACACAGAATGAGAAATTAAACTCAGCATAAAACGAAATTGAAACATAACGGTAAATGTTGCTTTGTTTTGTTTCTCTTTTCATGTCAAATTGCCAATTGTTACTCTTCCCTCTCTGAAAAAATTGGGTGCGTCTATAGCTGTGCACCAGAGTTAATTGGACATTTAATGCTTTAAAGATTTAAAATGATGAGAGAAAGCTGTTTAGCTTATATTACCATTTGTATCAAGCCAAGGTACCTAGGTACCTATAATAAAAAGTACCTAGATACTAGAGATGTGCTTGGGCCTGGCAAGTGAGGTGTACCTAGCTAACCATAAACAAGGATGCAAGTTCGTTTGGGTAATCATCCATTTTATAGATACCCAAACAGCTTCTACAATTGTAAACAACAATTAGCGGTTAGATATTTCATAATTCTCGCATTGAATGACATGCCGGTTTTGGTTTTTTTTTTTTTTATGCAATGACGTCACGTGTGCACAATTAAAGCTTTAGCTCTTCGCACCTACACGAGTGTGTGTGTGTGTGTACGCATCGCTCCACTTAGTGGCTAAACATTATACGAGAGAGAGAGACCCCTTGAAAGGTGCGCCCATTGTGGATGTTGATAACGACGACGACAACGAATGTTCCACCGATAAAATAATCAAAACGAAAAGAAGGTGAAAGAAAAATGAACAACAAGCGCATGTTGAATTGTTCAACAATATGTAGATGAGACTTGAAATTGAAACGGATTTGTTGATTTAATACCCACATACATATGGACATATGTAAATCAACTAACAGAGCTGGACAGAAGGCTTTGGGAATCGTTCCACTTTTGCACACCGGAATTACACAATTTACAAGTAATAACCGACAACCGAATTGAAATTCAAACACACATTCACATGTCGATATTATCGATAGTTGAGCATGAGTGAGTGTGTGTGTGTGTGTGTTAGCATAACTTTGGCTATTGGAGTTCGCAGACTCTGGCAGCCGCTATTTAAAAAAAAAAAAAAAAAAAAAAAACCAAACCCCCCTTAGTTCTTTTTGGCAAATTGTTTATTGCTAAGCCCAGACAATAACAACAACAATTACATGACTTACTCAAATCACACACACTTGGACACCTCCCCACACACACACGTACACTCACATGCTCAGCAACGCAAACAATGCGTCATGTTTTCTCTCTCAACTTGGGGTAAGTAATGTTTTCCCCCATTTAATTTAATACCTTCAAATTTCACTCTATGTACATTTTTTTTTTCACTAGACTATTTATTTTGGTTATCGGCGAAGATCACATACACTCTCACACACGCACACTTTTTGGTTATTTAAAATTTTTTATTTGGGTAAATGCTCCAAATGCTCCACAGTTTGACTGACATTTCGATCTCAAGTCAGGGAGCTTTAGTGAATTTATTATTTTTATTTACCTTCAAGTATTTGTTTTTAGCGTGCTACGTAACAACAAACAAACAAAAAGAACAACAAGCCGAAATTTACAGTTATTTACGCTGGCGAACTATATCGATGCCACTGAGCAGTGTGACCAGATGTTGCTAAGCTAAATATGCAGAAATGGTTAAAATACCATAACAGTTGGGCTTAGGTGATGCACAGAAAATCACGTTCACGCACGAGTCACGGTCAACAGTAAATTATTATTATATTTGAATGGCAAGTTCACAAAAAATAAGATTCGGCAGGTATCTCTTATGTATTCACCTTAAATTTTTGAAATACTTAGAAGCGAATTTTGAATAATAACGGGAACATTTGAACTCACCTGTAATGTGGCGAATTTTATCTGAAATTATTTAAGAAGTTATTAGTGTGTTAAGCTAAGGTACCACAGGCAAAAAATTTGCACAAAGTTTAATGCAAATTTTGCTAAATAGGAATGAATAAATACGTAATTTTTCGGAACTTTCAGTCAAATTATTTGCGTATATATCCTTAGCTTTAGTTTGAAGTATTGAAACATCTAAGGTAATGGCAATTTAGAAAAATTTTTATGAAAATTTGGGCAAATTATTTGCCTGCGTGTATAATTATCAGGAATCCAAACCGCTCGAAAATTAGGTTCATTGTTTATGTAGCTTTTAAACCACTGGTTCGGCTTATACATGGTTTTTTGGAGCAAACCAAACCGCGTTTCGGTTCGGTTCACTCTTGATTTTCGAGTATTTTACTTTCTAATAAGATATAACACACTTTTAGTTCTTATTTTCCAAATTAACGTCGCTAAAATACTTAAAATACTAATTTTCACTCACTTAATTATATAAAGTTGGACTTATAAGATTCAAGATTATCGAGGAGAACTGGAAAACGCGTATGCTCAACCACACATTGAATGAAGCAATGCAAGCAATCGAATAGTTGATTTTCCTAATTCAATTTCCTAATTTTTTATAACATCTTTGATTTAGTTAGGTACCTTACGTCATCAAACTCGGAGAGGCAATTAACCAAACCGAACCGTTAACATTTTAAATTTCCGGTTCGGTTTAGCATTTTCAAAAACAGACCAGGTTCGATTCGCGGTTCGGTTTCCGAGCACGAATCAGCGGTTCGGTACGGTTTGGTTCAGAACCAATTTGCATCCATATCAAATGGCTTAAAAATGTATTTCGGCACTTTGCTTCATATAAATAAGACAGCTATTCAAAAGCATTTAGCTTTTAGAGCTTTTCAAACGTCATATGACGAAATAAGTTTTTATGTCATCTGCTCCGTCCAGTTTTTTTTTTCATTCTCCCTTTGAAAGTTATGTATATTCAGCTTTACACCATATTTTGTGTCTTTTTCTTAAAAAAAATATTCAACGAAAATGTTAAATATTTGATGGTCACAATGTGTGCGTGTGTGCAGTAACAGTGAGTTAGTCACAGCAATGCTCATCTCTAATTTGTATACAGTAAATGGTCTTACTAATCCTACACAAATCAGCTGCAGTGCGTAAATTTGGTATTTTCGTGAGGCAGTATTTTTCAGTATTTTTCTGCTTGCCGCCTACAAATCATATGTAATTTTTTATGTCATCAGAAGCGGCAACAGCGGGCGGCACAGACAATAATTAAAAACTTGCATTACCACTCAATCTCGAATCTTAATTGTGTCCAGAATTATCAATTAAAAGCAACATCCCGCTCCGTTGCCCCAACCCGCCAAGATGTCCACTCGTCGCCAGGCCATTATATTATATCGGAATTTGTTGCGCGAATCAGAAAAGTTGACCTCTTACAACTTCAGGTGCGTACACATACATATGATTATGATGATGATGAAATAGTACCTAAATCTATATACAAACATGTGTAGACTGTATGCGGCACGCAAGATACGCGACACATTTCGGGCCAATAGGACGACCAGAGACTTTGAGGAAATCGATCGTCAAATGGCCACAGGCAAAGAGAATTTGGAATTGATACGAAGACAGGTACAGCTCTCTCTTATCATAATGTACAAATGTCAGACTGATAATGTAATATTTTTCCCAGGTCATCATAGGCCACCTGTATACAGCGGATAAGCTGGTCATTGAGCATAAAAAGAAGCTGAAACCCTCAGATGACTAAAGAAAATCCCAAAAAAAATTATGCAGCAGAACTCGAAAGACTCACATTTACACAGCGTTTGGCTGATTTGTTGATTTTATGGCATTGTAGTTTGTAAGGCGTTTGTTTTGCTTTTCCCCTCGCCCCCCTTCCATCAATCAAGGTCGTAATCATTATTTTTTTTATCGAGAAAAAAAAAGTCACCAGTTTAATATTTATGTAGAAAACAAACAACATGAAATTATATATAATTACAAACATATATTTAAATAAGTACTGTAACTACCCTAAAGTAACAAACAAACAAAAAGTAAGTAAAACAAGGAGGGGAAATTTCTAAGCTTAAGTAAAGTTATCGATAACTCAGAGCTAGTTTTTAAAACAATTTATAACGGGATCAACTAGAGGTGAGTGGCAATTTTAGTTGAAAGCTTCTTAAACTTGGCTTTAAAGATGGATTGTTTTAGAGTAAGTGAACAAAAAGGAGTGAACATGTTACTCTTCAGCCTGGAGTGAGTTGACTCACTTAAAAAAAGGACCAAGCTAACATGTTTCCTAAAAGGAAAAACCTTTACCCCACACTCCTAGGCATATGCTTAGTTAGGCTTCTTTAAGCTAATCATTTCTATCTAACCCTTTTTAACCTCAATGTGCCCCAAAAGAAACTTTGCAATTTTGTCATTATTTAAAATTTGATCTTTTTTTTTAATTTTCTTGTGATCTAAGTTGGAATTAAAATGCTAAAAAGTTGTCAATACGGCTGTTTAAAATTTCACTCGAATTTCGCAAAACTAAGAATGAAAAAAAAATGTTCAGAATACCAAACTGCATATGAGCCCATTAACCGGTTAAGCACAGTATCGAATTATGTGAGATTTCAACATAAATGAGAAACATTTAATTTGTTCGGAATATAATTTGGTTTAGCTAGCTCTATGTTCGTTTTGCAAATTTATATATATTTTATTTTTACCTCCCAAACATTTTGGTCCTTCGAGCCGGATTTCTTAACACTTCTGCATATGCATAACAACGTTTCTTAATGGTTTTAAATATTCCAGAAAAAATGTAGTCAGAACCAAGATTCACCCAAAAACCTTGTCTTCCAAAAATTGCACAATAATCTGCTATACACGAGAAACTACGTTCGTTGCGCTCCATAAATTTTGATTGAAAAAAGACTTTGATAAAATCGGAACAAATGATGACGCTTGACTTTTAGTAACAAACCAAACAACAGTCTATAATATGAAGCCCAGAAGCAGCGCATCTAATGCGATGATGTCTCTACAAAAAAAATGCTAAATAATGTTTCTCAACAATTTTCGAAAAAGTTATTGAAAAACTGAAACATAGAGGAGCGTCTGGTATTGTAGAAATTCGCTCAGCTTTATAATTTAAAAAAAAATTCAAACAAAATTCCAGGTAAAATGAAAAAATTAACACAATCAGTCCGTTTCCGTTTTCGATCAAATTATGCGGAAACGGATTGGTAAATGTTTCATGTGTTGTACGAGTTTAAGCTTACAAATTTGTATTAATCTTCATTCGAATGTCTTGAAAAATCTGATTGATTGTCGGACATCAGACCTTATTCCAATTCCGAACAATCGGATTTAAAAATAACTCGCTCAACTTTGTTTCGGGACGAGAAAAAGGGCTCAATTCTTGCATTTTCGAAGTACGGATTCACGAGAAATTGGCCGCAATCGTACGGTTATCGCTTTTAGAAGAAAAGCAGTCCCAAGTAAACTCGACAAAAGACGCAGAAATCCTCTTCCCAGCTTTCCGCAATTGTTAGAAAAAAATGTCTACCATGATGTGTCGCACCTTAAATAAATTTGCTTTAAAAGTTTCCGATCGCTCGATGCTTAAGGATGAACAATACTACGTAAAAAACTATATATGTAAAAAAAAAACAAAAAAAAAAAAAAAAAAAAAAAAAAAAATAAAATTATAAAAAATTTTTAAATATATATAAAAAAAAAAATAAAAAAAAAATATTTAAAAAAAAAAATTAAATATAAAAAATAATTAAATAATTTATTTTAAATAATAAAATTAATAAATTAATTAAAAAAAAAAAAAAAAAAAAAACCAAAAAAAAAAAAAAACCTAAAACGAACAACTTTTTTTTTAAAAAAAAAATAAATTTTTTTTTTTATAAAAATTTATCCCCCAAAAAAAAAAAAAAAAAAAAAAATAAAAAAAAAAAAAAAAAAAAAAAAAAAAAAAAAAAAAAAAAAAAAAAAAAAAATAAATTAAAATTAAAATAAATAAAAAAAAAAAAAAAAATAATATAAAAAAAATAAAAAAAAAAAAAAAAAAAAAAAAAAAAAAAATAAATTTAATTTTTTTTTTAAAAAAAAAAAAAAAAAAAAAAGAAAAAAAAAAAAAAAAAACAAAAAAAAAAAAAAAAATTTTTAAAGGGGAAATTTTTTTTTTTTTAAGGTTATAAATAGTTTTTGGGTTTTGGTTTTTTTTTACGGGTTATTTTAAACCAAAATTATCTTATAATTTTGATAAGGTCGAAAGTACCAATTTTTGTTACTTTGTTAAAAAAACCAAAAACTTATATTTTTTGTTGAAACATTTTACTATTTTGATGGCAAAATTATGAATAATTTCGTAAGCTTCTAAATACTTTGTCTTTAAAAAAAATAATTGAAAAAACAAAGTGTTCTATAATTTTGATAAGGACCTAACCAAAAGACGGACAAATTTTTTTTTAAATATATTGTTTAAATCTAATTTTTTTTACTTTGCTTCATATAAATAAGAAAGCTTTTCAAAAGCATTCAGAGCTTTCGGAGCTTTTTAAACGTGTTTCTATTCAAATGAAGTATTGTGCCGAAATAAATTGTTATGTCATCTGGAATGAGGCCTTTACACAGAAAAAAAATCAATTTCGAATAGATATGTATATATCCTTTATATATATTTGATATCCTTTGGACATTTTTTAGCTCCATTGGCATATCCTTTGGATATTTTTCAGCTCCATTAGATGAAAAACTAAGATCAATTTATAATTTTCTAATTTCAAATGAATGAAAAAATAGATATGGATATACCCAGTCCAAATGGATATAAAAACATCCAATGAATCATCAAAAAATATCATTTTTTTCTGTGTAGGTATTTTGTTATACTACGGGGAAAAGAGGTACAACTTGTTTTGCTAACTTTTGCCTACAAAGAAAAATATCATGAAAATAGTATCGTGTAAACTAGGCATAAGGATGAATTACTACCAGGGTGTCAAACCGGAACCGTATACCGAAAATAACCGATTAAAAATCTTTCGTAACGTTTATTTTTGGAACCGAAATGACCTAAAAGAACCGACACAATGTACCAGTACAGTTTCGGTTCTGGGTTTTTTTATGTTATTTCAATTTGATTACTTCAATCAGGGATTTTCTTGGGTTAAAACGATTACAAAATTAAGAAAATGTGCTTAACCCTGTTCTGATAGGTTAGCAAAAACTTACAAATGCTAGGTTAAGGGTCCATTTGATATATACTGATATTTACAATCAAAATAACAATTTCATCTAATTCTTTGCATCCATTTTGGTTCAATAATATCCAAATATTATTAATTTATCCTTTATTTAACACAGTTAATGTAAAAACTTGGTGTGGGATTTTCCTTTTTCCGAATTAGTAATTCGACCAAATGGGTTTAACCAAAGAGCAGGGTTATATTGTGATCGGTAAAGTTGTCTGCATACAGTGTTTTTGACATTCCATCAGATTTCAAAAGTTTTTCTTGCTCTTCCATTTACATAAGTATTATTAGGACAATTGTTTTTCGGGGTAAAGTTTATTTTGCACAATTTTCCTTCTTTATAACAACATTCTATTGTGTAGTTTGCTACCCGTTCTATAATATCTTCGGTTTAAGGGATTTTTATCGGTACATAGGATTTAAAGGATTTTTAAATTATACCGGTACGTATCGGTATACCGAAATAAAAACCAAAGGTACCCATACGGAACCGAATACCGAAATTAACTAGAACCTAAACGGAACCTTTTACCGAAACATTAGATTCAGTACGTACCAGAATCGGAACTGAAATTCCCTGATTACAAACATTACCTAAGAAAAATATCAAAAATCAAACAAACGTCTTCAAACTTATCGATGGATACGATTTGATTTGGTTCATCCCTGATATAAACAATGGGTTAAGAAAAATGCATTCAGTGTTTTTTGGTATTTTTTAAAAATTTATAAAAATTCGAAAATGAAAAAAAAAACCTCCCAAAAATTTGTCATAATCATATAAAGCCATTAATTATAACCCATTCAAATCTGTAAAGTTATAGACTTAAAATCGAACTAAATCTAAATTCTATATTTATGAAACTGTAAAAGCAGGAAAACCAAAAAAAAAATGTAACAAAATTAAGTTTGATTAAGTAAAGAAGATACAAAATAATAAAGTTTAAAGCCCAACCAATCTAAATAATCGAAGCCAAGAGACTGAGAGAAGCTCGGCTTGGCCCTTTGGGGCAGATTTACAGATTTTACAATCTAAATAAAATGGATCAAGTTTAAGTACTAAAACAACTTGATTCGAGTACAAGATTTGGTTATACTTGTACTGGAATTATCACTTTCGGTTAGATATACAAATCAAGAGAATTAAGAAAATCAACGAATCTCATTTATGATCATGATTCAAAGGGTGGTTAATGGGCGCATTCAGCAGAACATTTTCAATCCAAATATATTTTAATACAATTTATTTAGCCTTTTTTTTGCGTTCTTTTTCTACACTTTCAACTTCTTTAAGCTGATCACTGATCAGGTGTCGCGATGAACGCGACTTTGTGATTTCTTTCTAGTAAAAAAACAGACCTGTGAGCTATCGTTATGAATCGATCCATTCTTTCTGGCATTCTTAATCTTAAATTTTGAAAATATTATCCTGGAATGGGGCTATATATATACACACATATCTATATGAAATGGAAATACCTAAGCCTGATAAGTGCTGGCCGACACATTGCCGCCGGTGCCCGTCCAGTTGGTGTGACGGAATTTACCCTCCTCACCCAACAGTTCGTATGTGTGGGCTCCAAAGTAATCCCGTTGTGCCTGCAACAGATTGGCCGGCAATTTGGCCGTACGATAACCATCATAGAAACTCAGGGCCGTGGATAGGGCGGGTACGGGTATGCCCCAACGGAAGGCATTGGCCACCACCTCACGCCACGACTCCTGGCCCCGTTCTATGGCCCGCTTGAAGAAGTCATCTAACAACAGATTCGACAATTGCGGTTGACGTGTGTACGCCTCCTTGATGTTGCCCAAAAAGACGCTGCGTATGATGCAGCCACCGCGCCACATCAGGGCAATCCCGCCATAATTCAAACGCCAATTGTTCTCCTTGGCCGCCTCACGCATCAGCATGAATCCCTGGGCATAGCTCACGATTTTGGCACAGTACAGTGCATGCTTGATATCATCGAGGAATTTCTGAGGATTAGACACGCACACCTTGGTGGCGGGACCCTTGAGCATTTCGCTGGCATGGACACGCTCCGACTTGAGGGCCGACAGGCAGCGCGAGAAGACCGCCTCGCCTATGAGCGTAACCGGAACACCATATTGTAGGGCAGCTATGGCCGTCCATTTGCCCGTACCCTTCTGTCCGGCCGTATCGCGTATTCGCTCCAGCAAATAACCCTTCTCATCCTTATATTTAAGTATGTCCCGTGTTATCTCGATGAGGAAGGAGTCCAATTCCGCCGAATTCCATTTACCAAATTCCTGGGCCATTTGGGGTGCAGTCAAGCCCAGGCTTTGCATAATGTGATAAGCCTCACAGATCAGCTGCATGTCACCATACTCAATGCCATTGTGCACCATTTTGACAAAATGTCCGGCACCGCCATCGCCCACCCACTCACAGCAGGGTTCTCCATCGGCCTTGGCACAAATGGCCTGAAAGATGGGCTTAATCAAAGGCCAAGCGGCCTCATGACCACCCGGCATCAATGAGGGACCATGTCGTGCCCCCTCCTCGCCACCACTGACGCCCGAGCCCACATAGAGGAGACCCAGCTTGGCCAGCTCATGACAGCGACGTGATGTATCCTGATATTCGGAATTGCCGCCATCGATGATCACATCACCACGGGAAAGAAGAGGGACCAGTTGCTCGATGAAATCGTCCACGGCACTGCCAGCTGTGCGAGAGAGAGAGGGAGAGAGAGAGAACGTATGTGCAAGGTTAGTTAGTTGGGAAGGTTTTTTTGGAAAGCAGCCCGGTTAACCTTGATTTGAGGTCAAATCCAAATTCACCAGAAGAAAGGTATGTATATGACTAAATCTTTTACACGGATGCTACCCTCATTGTGGATTATAGGCAGTCAGAGAGAGAGAGAGGGGGAGGATAAGCCGGCCACGCTGATTAACATGTGAGCTCGTTTGTTGTTGTCATAAAACCATTAGAGATGAGCCCCTAATATCGTGACTGACCACCAGTCACAGTTTTAGTTGTGATCAAGCAGTCATTACATTTTTAACCCAAATAATGAAAGAACAAGACAAACAAGATCTAAAAACGAGAAGACGAAGCTAACTTCGACTGTGCCGAAGTTTTAATACACTTGCAGAAGTTCACTCCAACTGATTTAACCGGTAAAATATATATAGAATATATATATGGGCATTTCTTTTCTGACGTGACGTGACATTCGTACGATAAAATATGAAAGAGACAAGTTAAAATTTTTTTTTTTTTTTTGGTAGTAATTCAATAGCACTTTATTTAGAAAAAAAAATTACAAAAATTGACCCAGAGAATTCAAAGAAATCAGTAAAAATATGCCCTGACGTGACGTTACTTAAAACGGAAGTGGGTTTTGACTCGGACTACAAAGATGCTAAACTCTGCGAATTGAGTAGCTCTTTTTGTATAAAACTTGTTTCCAGTAGTTTTTAGAATAATATAAGTTTATTTTCCAATTTAACAAATATAAAAATCGTTTCTCGTTCTTTTTGTATTAGCTTCTTTATATCTGACGTGACGTTACTGACGTGACGTTACTTAAATTTCATTTGGCAATTTTTAAGTGAAGAAAATTTTCCTTAATTATTCAACGCAACAAAAAAATCATTTTTAATTGTAGCTTAAATTTTGCGAAAAGAGTGGAATTGCTTAATGACTCTGAGAGCTGTAAATCGAAAAGAGAAAATGCACTGAAAAACTGGCCAAAACGTAAATTTGTACTTTCTAGCCCGATTTATCGCTATCTGTACAAAGGGAAGCTTTAAACTCATTAATTAAAAATAATTTGCATATTTACTTTTTCTAAATCAAGTAAGAATCAACTTTTAAGGAACTTTTTATTTTTCGGTCTTGGTAGACTTTTCTGCGGAAATGCCCATATCAGATATTTAAAATTTTTAAATCATTGATTATAAAAATTTAATACCATAAAAATAAACTTTTCTTATTAAAACACATTTTCCGACCGATCGGTCCTATGGCAGCTATATGCTATAGTCATCCGATTTTGATAAATTTTTTTAAAATTATGTGAAAGCATATAAAACTAATATATACCAAGAATGGGAACGCTACGATAGAAAAGAAAAAAGTTTTTCTCACTAGAAGTAGTTTTTTGGCCGACCCTTTATATGGCAGCTATATGATATAGTCATCCGATTTTGATAAATTTTTTCAGAATTATGTGTAAGCATATGAAACTAATATATACCAAGATTGGTGACGCTACGATGGAAAACAAAAGAGATGGGAAGTCAATTAAGCGTAATCGATGCTCGTAGGGAGGAAGATGGCTATTGGTTTCCCAGCTTAAGAAACAGAAAGCAAAAATTCAAATTTTTGTTTGTACAGATTCCAGTTGATCCGTATATTTTTGGTAATGCGGAGACTTGACAAACGGCCCACATTCAAGAGAAACATTCAAATGTTTAGTGACATAAGGATCGTTTCATTCCTTGGACCACCTTTTAATAAAGCTGAAATATGTAAAATGTGACTATTAAAGCTTAATTTAGGTACGAATAGTATAGCCAGGCGAGCGACGAGTCGTTAATATAATAGTATAGTTGAAAATGTAAGGTTGTGTACGATGAAAAGTTATACACTTTCACTTTAAGCGAAATACAATTTACCGAACGCCATGTATTGAAGAAGGAAAGGCGATATAGGATCACTATAAGACATACCGATATCTTTATTAAATAGATAAAAGAGTATCGGAGGAACACCAGAAAATACCCTTATCATATTAGAAATTTATCTATTAAAAAAAACTCGTTAAGTTCGAGTTAGAAATACGATTTAATCCATTTAAGAATTATCGAAGGAAAGCCAATCAAGATTAGATTAATTAGGACAACGTTTTGCTGAAATCTGTATAAATTACATCAGTTTGACGCTTGTTAACAAATCCCAAATTAACCATTGAGTTAAATTTCAGAAGGTTTGTAGTTACAAAGCGCTTTTTCATAAAGCCATGTTGTAATTGGGAGATTAAAGAGCGACAAAAGTGAGCATTTCAAATAGTTTAGTAACAGCGAAAAGTTTTGAGATCCCTTTCTTATGTATTGGAATTACATATGATTCCTTCCAATAGCTGGGAAAATCTCCGAGCTCTAAAAGAGAGAATAAATAGTAGAAAGTAGCACACAATATTTCAGACGCTGCTGGGAATATTATCAGGTTGCTTCTTAAGAGCATAAGCCAGATAAAAGACTTTCGAAAACTAAATACAGGTGGATAAATGCAATTAGAGTGAGCTATAGGATAAGCATATACACTGTCAAAACCAGTTATAAAGGAGTAGCAGCGCTGACAAAACGATCTTAAGACATTCATCTTGATGATGCATACCACAGTTTGTTAGGCGCTTGATCATTTCCTTCTTCGTGTAATTTATCTATAATTTTTTGTTGGAATCTATATATTTTCAACATTTTGCATTTCCCTAATTTTGAATTTCTTCATTTCAGTTTTCAGTAAGTTTAAAAAAAAAAAGAAGAACTTTATACATAGTTTCGAATTGGCTTTAAATTATATTCACCATTTTTTCTATATCTAAATTTTCTATTAAAAAAAAATGTGTTATTTCAGCCACTGTGCTTGTATCGTGAAATGTATCGACAATCACCGTAGCAGTATCGAGCATCACTAAAGCAAACAACTCAACGAGTACAAAAACAAATCTGCCGAATATCGGACCAGGCCGGGGGCCGGTGACAAATAAACTCAGGTAAAAAAAAAAACAATAACAAATCTTATCTACCGCTTTCTCTCTCTTACACATAGCATTGACCTGGGGCCCATTGCAAAAACCGCAATTTCATGTCTGACTTTGCTTTGACTTCCACACACAAACACACACACACACGCACGCATATGCACACTCAAAGTTAACGGCGATCGTTAGCAGGTTGCACTTACCCTTGACCAGCAACATTATTTTACGTGGCGTTTTCAGCTTGTCGACCATGTCCTTCAATGACTCAGCACCAATCACTTTGGTGCCTTTGGCCTCGTTGCTTAGAAAGTCTTTGACCTTCGCCACCGTACGATTATAGGCGCAAACCACAAAACCCTTCTCATCCATATTCAAGATGAGATTTTGGCCCATTACGGCCAAACCAATTAGTGCAATATCAGCTTTGCTGCAAATGTCAAAAAGAACCACAAAAATTGTACACAAACATCTGAGAATCTGACAAATTTTTGCTTACCCGCTCATTTTGCTCTTTGGATAAGTATGTGTGTGTGTGTGTGTTGGGGAAAACAAAAAATTTGTTTTTGTTTTATTTAGTTGGTGGCGATCTGTCTCGCTCGCTTGAACGACTGAAACTGAGGCTTGCTTTGGCCATGCAAAACGATAAATTGCAAAACACAAAAACCAACATGTGAGCTTTTTGGCGTTTGCTTTAAGCTTTTACACGACAACAAACCACAAATCACACCACCTTGAGCCGCCCTCTAGTCTCCGACCACTTTGCTGTATGATCAGTCAATTTGTTGATAACACACACACACACACACACACTCACGCACGCACGCACAAGTGGCGTGCGAACAGCTGAGCGTGCCTTGTCTGTGTGAGTGAAGGTCATACACACACACACATACCCTTATTTACCCTTGACACTGCAAAAAAAGCTCCCACCGCCTTCAAACGAAACAAACAAAAAGCTTTCAAAACTTCAAAGTAGTTTCAATCATGGTGGAATTATTCATGGTGTGGCGCAGGGTGAATTAATAGGAGTTCCAGTTCAAGTGAAATACGGGATTTGCACGATGAAGCAAACTTCATTAAGTTTTTCTAAAAGCTTTTGTTTGCGGGAAAGAGGTGTGGTGGGGTGGCTTGCCCCTCTACGCCTCTTTTCTAGAAGCAAGAGCTTTTTGTAAAAATTGTAAACTATCATTTTGCTAAATGCGCAAGAGTAAGACAGTCAACGCATGAATATCAAACAACAAACAAAATATGTAAGCTTTGAAATTATAGCTTTTGAATGACCGCCGCACCAGAAATAGATAGATCTTCGTTCAAGTGTAAGTTGCACACTGAGAATATGTTATGTATGAAATAAAAGCTTTTGAATGAGCGCCACACCATGATAAATTCACCTTGGTATGGTGCATGTTGGAATTATTACTGGTGTGGCGATCATTTAAAAGCTTTCATTTCACTTACACTTGAAGCAGACAGTTCTTTTACGCACGATTCTACAGAGAAAAAAAAATGATATGAAATTACGTTTTTTTTTAAATTTTTTTCATATCAATTTTACTCCGATATGACAAATGTCAATTTGATATGTTCTATATGTTTTTTGCTGGCTAAAATGATCTTTAAAAAATAAAAATAAATTTTTATATCATTTGGGTACAAAAACATATCTTTTCGATCCAAAATAATACCATTTACTCGAATTGATATTCAAAAGTTTCAAGTTGATAGTCAAAGGGAAATAATGGTATAACTTTAATATGAATTAGAATTCGTGAAGCAGAAAGAGATGGCAAGAACCTCCAAAATGAAAATCCCCAATTTCTTAAATAAATAAGAACAGGTTGCTATACCAACAACTATCAAAATAATATCAACAAATAATAATGTTATTTTTGTTATAGTAAGACGATCCTTTAAAATGTAATACGGATATGACGAAAAGATTAAGATGATCCTAAAAATACCTTAACGATATGTTCGAAAATACTGTATATATACATATAAGGTATGATATGAAAGCTTTTTAATTATTGAATTACCTACACTCAGGAAAAAAAATAAAGATTTCCGTTTAGGGGAAACGGGAAATTCAAGTACAAACGATCTCAAAAGCTGACTACGATTAAATCTTGGCTAAAAAACTTTATTTCTACGGTGGATTCCATTGGATTCTATTGGACTACAAACTGAGTTCCGTTCTCGAGGCTATGGCTTGATTTACTCGACACTTAAATATTAATTTGTTCTAGAAAGAACGAACGGGATAAAATTTATACCGCTTTGTTCTTAAAATATTATGTATGATTCGTTCTCGGGTGAACTTAAACTTAGTACGAATCGATCTAATAAGAACGAATCGGGATTGGTTTAAGACCATTTCGTTCTAAGAATAAGGTTTAAAAAACCCAAAATGTTCTTAATGTATCCCGAAACGGTCTAAAATCAAGTATTTCGGAATAAAACCAAGGAACCAAGTATTTTGTACTTGTATCAAGTATTTTCTTACTTTTACTCACCAATTTTGCTTGCGTTCTTCGTTCAGTTACTTCTCCTCATTTCCCTCGATTTTGGCTCTATTTCAAGTGCGAAATTCTTAACAATTCAAGAACGTATAAATATTCTGTCCGCATTTTTTCGAAGTGCATTTTTGTTCACCAGCTTCTAAAAATGCATTTAAAATTTTTGTATTTTGCTTTTTGTTTATTTCATTTTATTGCCTTTTGTGCCGAATAACGACGACGAAACAAAGTTTGTTTCTAATCTATGACCTAGTTGAGCACCTTATACGGATTGAGTATGCCATGAGGATCCATTAATTTCTTCATTTCCCGCATATAGTGAATGGCCACCGGATCCTTGGAATAATGCAAATAATCCTTCTTGAGAAAACCAATACCATGCTCGGCACTTATGCTACCCCTCAGCTTGGATGTGTACTCATAGACAAACGGTTCGACACGTTTGTATATCTCATCGTTGAACTCCGTACAGGAGACATTCAAATGCAAGTTGGAGTCACCCAAATGGCCGTAACCACAGACCACGGTGGCTAAGGGACCGCAACGTTCTCGCATTACATCCACAATGCCATAGAAGTCGCGCAACGGCAACGAGATGTCGTACTTGAAGCAGAAACTCTTCTCGATAAGACCCAGCGGTACCATTTCGCGTATTTTCCAAATTTCCTGCACCTTACCCGGATCACCGGTTACGGTGCCATCCTGGATTTCACCCTTTTCCATGCCAGTACCAATAAATTGATTGATTTTCTCCTCATCGTGATCACCATTGCTGCCCGAGGTCTCAATGAGCATGTAGAAGGGATAACCCGAAATGGGAGAGCTAGAAATATAGTTAAGACTTGGATAGATGGGTGCCTTAATGGGTGCCCCCTTTCTCTACATACTTGAGGAACTTGAACTGCTGCAGGGCCGTATTCAAAGCACGCTCATCAATAAGCTCGCAGGAGCTTAAAATCTCGCCCAGATTACGCTTGGCGCTGACAAACGTCTTTAGTACATCCTCAAAAGAGTTGAGTCCTATAAAGGCCACATTTACCGCCTGGGAGGCATGTGGACACAACATGGATAGCTTGGTAATGACACCCAAAGTACCCTCTGAACCTATAAACAAATGTTTCATATGATATCCGGTGTTGTCCTTCTTGAAATTGGACATCAGATCAAGTATCTGGCCATTGGCCAGTACCGCCTCCACGCCCAGCACCGATCCATGTAGATTGCCATAGCGTAGCACACGAACACCGCCGGCATTGGTCGACACATTGCCACCAATATGACAACTAGCCTTCGCACCCAAGTCCAGGGGTACCGTTAGACCCACTTCGCGTGCACGTTGATCAAAATTCTCCAAAATGCAACCCGATTCGACCACGGCAATTCCGGTGACCTCATCCACGGACAAAACTTTATTAAGACGCTGCAGTGACAGGACAATCTCATCACAAATGGGTACCGAACCACCCACCAGACCCGTATTACCACCCTGCGGTACCACAGCCAGTTTACGCTCATTGCAATATCGTAGAACGGACGATATTTCCTCAGTGCTGCCGGGTTTAAGTACCAACTTGCTGTTGCCTGTGGCAGAGAGAAAGAAAGAGGGAGAGAGGGAGTAAACATATTGATTCAAAGATATTGGGGCTTACACTAGTGTTGGGTAAGTGAACAAAGTGAGTAACTTCAAGGCGTACAAAACCTTTTGTTAACGAGAGTTTCTCGAAACGAAAACGAATAAAACTAGAAAAGTAACCAGAAGTTTGTAACGCATAAAATATTCATTGAAAAAAATTTTGATAGAAGCTGAGTTCACTTCCGGATAGTTTCGTTTTGAAGCATCGGTGAAATTTTGCACAAGCCATCTTTTATGACGCAACAATATGGTGGAACGACCGGGAATAATAGAGGAGGTTCAAAGAAAGTTAGGGAAAATGAAAAGAAAAAAAAGAGAAAATTTGTTAGAGAATAAGTTATTTCACAAAAAGTAAGACGAGTGAAAGTGTTTTACTGGAAAGAGGGTGACGTAGAGGAAGCTATCGGTTCAGCTATTAGTTTTGGTAGTTGAATTGAAAAAGTCAAACAAATATTTCGGAACGGCCGGCTCAGACGTCGGCAAATAGTTCAGTGGAAAAACTTTTTGATTTCTTGGTGATATGTATACCCTATGGAAAATAAAGCGGATGACTATAGCATATAGCTGCTATAAACGGACATAAAACTACACAGAGGAAAAAACATTGGACTAAGATGAGCAATTACCAAAAAAGTGTAAGAAGAAATAAAGATTTATAAACATTTTTTGAGAACAAAAACTAAAGTTTTGGAATTACTTTTAGGAAAAACAACTTCAAGATTTCGCCAGAAAAAACTAATCGGGCCAAACCAACGAAGCAAAAGGGGATAGTCACGATATTCAAAAATAGAACGCGAGAGATTTTTTCTCTATAGGATATTTTTGGAGTTGGATTCTATGGAAAATATAAAAAAAAAAACTTACTTAAGCTGGGGTCGAACTGGTTTAAGCGACTCGACCGCGCACGCCGACTGCAAGACATAAAATTTCTCACGACACGAGAAACTTAAGAGCGATATTTGTGTTGCTTAGTTGTCGCTTGTTTTTCAACCCTATAGTGGAACACCTAACCAAAGCAATGTGGCACGCGCTACAGAATTGAAAGTCAAAAGGCAATTTCTCCGAAGTGAATTTTGCTCATTCAAGACTGACATTGTTTGTTGCCGGCGTATTCTGTCTTTCCGTTGTGTTCTAGTGGAAAAACTTTTTTGTTTTCTATGAATCGTGACCAAACTTGGCATATATAGTTTTATAAATTCTTTCACACATTTTTCGGAAAAATTTAGCAAAATCGGATGACTATAGCATATAGCTGCCATAGAAACGGTCTGTCAAAAACTAGTTCTAGTGAGAAAAACTTGTTTGTTTTCCATCGTAGCGTCACCAATCTTGGTATATATTAGCTTTATACCCCTTCACACAATTCTGGAAAAATTGATCAAAATCGGATGACTATAGCATATAGCTGCCATAAAACGGTCGGTCAAAAACTAGTTCGAGTGAGAAAAACTTTTTGTTATCAATGGTAGTGACTTAAAAAACTGCAAGGGTATTAAAAACATCGGCGTAGCCGATGTTAGCCTTTATTTTTTTATGGTGTAGTTTTTATTATAAGATTAAAAATTTAAAGATAAAAATAGGTTAAAAGTATAAAGTTTTTCAAGTGTATTAAAACTTAGCACAGTCGAAGTAGCTTGCTTCTCGTTTTTTTACTTCTGGTTTTGGAAAGTTGTTCACTCTGTTGCTCATTTTTGGTTTTTGTTCAGTTGTTTACAAGGAATCAAAACAATTCATATTTCGGTAGTTTCGTTAAGCTTACGAAAAAAAAAAAAGAGTATTTCAATAACCGTGAACAGGGTGTCTTTTGAGTTGTTTTGAGCTACGTATGATTTAACACGAAATACGCGACGATACTTAAAAAACTAGTAGAGATGAACTTAACGTAATTATGTAACACCGTTGCCACCCGATGCATTCTGTGCAAACGCGATATTTTTATTTGACGAGTATTTATTTTGTACACTTGCTATCAAAAAAATAATATGCTGATATTTTGCACATTTTTCGCAAGTTACTCAATACCTAATATAATCCAATGTTAGCTTTTCATTGGTCCGATTTTAATTCAATTTCGGGATCAAATATCGAATGATTCGGGCTTATTTTAAAAACATTTTGATTTTATTTAAGGAACATTTTGGGGTTCAGTTGTTTTACGGTATGAACGCTGCTTCACCGAACCAGAACCGTATGCTGAAAAGAACCGATTAAAACGCAGAACCGGAAACGATATCTTAAATTTGTTGAAAATCTGTATTAATGAACCGATATTTTAGGAAAAAAAATTCCAAAATATCGTAACGGTACAGTTCCAGTTGATTTACTGCTGTAATCAAGATTTTTCACAGCATAAAACCTATAGAAAACTAAAAAGCTGTACTTAAATGGTTACCGTTAAACTTCGAATAAAATATGAGAAGTTCTGCTTGCTGTTCCATTTACAAAAGTAAAGTAAGAACGATTATTTTTCGGGGTAAAGTTTATTACGTTTAATTAACCTTCTTTGTAACTATTTTTCATATTTGTACGTTGGCTACTTACTCTGTCAAGTCCTTGGCTTTGAAAGATCTTTAAATTTTACCGGTATATCGAAATAAAAACCAAGGTACCAATGAATTTAAGTGCATGTTCTTAATGTTGTAAACGATTTAGGCTGAGGAACAGAAAGACTAAAAAAAATTCAAAGACGAAATTGTACCGGTAAAATCGTTTCTCGAATAATGCGAGATATCGGTTCCGTTTCTGAAATTTAATTGAATTTTTTGGTCTACGGTTCCGGTTTGATTCCGTGTTTGTTTAGTGGCTCAGTTCCTTCTTCTTTTGCTCAGTGGTTCTTTTGGTTTACTCACTCGGCTATTGATGCTGATCAAAAATATACTTCCTTCTGCCTGTTACATACATTAGCACGAACTTAGTATACCATTTTTAGTCTACGAGTAGCTGGTATTGTCTGTGATGGTCATTTTCATTTTTGAAAACTTTGATTATCTTATTAGTACTAGAATAATAAGAGTACAAAATCATGAATCTGTTCGGAATTCAGTTACAAATTGAACATACATACATATATAAAACTCTGAGTCGGACTGGCTTAAAATAAGGTTGATAT
This sequence comes from Lordiphosa mommai, assembly GCA_018904225.1. Classification (NCBI taxonomy): domain Eukaryota; kingdom Metazoa; phylum Arthropoda; class Insecta; order Diptera; family Drosophilidae; genus Lordiphosa; species Lordiphosa mommai. Next base: position 955,742 of record JAEIFT010000032.1, on the reverse strand, counting down.
TTTATTTCGACCTTCATGTAGGAATATAGGGTGTGTATTTGGGTAGTGTATTTGGGAAAAATCGAGCGTCTGGTGGGTAATCGGAAAAATATGATCGACTTAATATTTAAGGCGAATTCTTGCAATTTTTTTGTTTTCACTCTTTTCATTCGTATGTCATTGTACAATCCTCCAAAAATAAAGTGACTTTCTTAATGAATGCAATACATATTCACATACTTAGACCGTATTTACACGATGAAGCAAACTTCTTCAAGTTTTTTAACAATCTCTTGTAGCGAAAAGGTAGGGAGGGGTCGTTTTACACTTTTTTTTTACAAAAACAAAAGCTTTTTGAGCAACTTCATGATGTTTGCATTATCGTGTTAATCCGATCTTATTCTTCTATTAATAAAATTGTATCTTTAGCCAAATGACTTTAAATATTCATTAACGAAATTACACGATTTGAAACAACTCTTAGTTATATCAAAATTGTTAATGTTAGAAAGTAAAAAATCATCGCACTTTATTTTAATAATTTCTTATATAGTCTTCTTCCTCAATTGTTCATCAATTCGGTTGTCTATAAATGTTTCCTAAAATTTTAAAAGAGAGCCTGAACCAGGAGTCGAAGCTAAAACTAGGTTAAAAGTTCATCTTAATTAGCTCCCTGAACCTAAAGCAAAAAAACTTCGCGGGTTCGAAGCCCCTTATCGAATTTTTAAAGGGTTGGTCTAAAATCAAATATTTATTTACTTAAATTGAGAATTTTGTACTTGGATCATGTTTTTTTTTAACTTACGTATACTTGATTTTTAAACAAAATAGAGTGTGACCAGCTAAACATAAAAATGCAATTAAAGACAAACATGTTCTCTTGTTTAACAACTCATTTTTGTTCACTTACTCATAATCAAGCCAACACTTGAATACACACAAAATACCCACCGCGTATGCGCTTAAGGAAACATATATTATAGCCTTCCAGATCTTCGGTAAGCACATGATTTTTGCCCAACAGTTGTTCAAAGTGTGTCACATCCTTGTCATTCAATACCGCATAGTTACCGCGCTGCACATGATCCGTTATCTGTGTGGAAGGGAGGGGAGGGGAGGGGATGTGTGAAAGCTCCATTTTACCAAATTCAACCACCATTTGCAAACGATTCGACACGCCCACTACAACCACCACCATCGCCGCCGCCAAATGACTTCACCACAAACAACTCACCACAGAGTGGGTTTGTCATTCATTTGTAACTCGTTGTTGTTTACCTACCTGTGTCAGTTCTGGCATTGCCGCTCCGCTACCCGCCATTGTGCGTTGAATTATGTATGTGGGTTGTCGCCTTAGGGTGGTGGCTGCCGCATATCTGCGCATTTGCAGCAATAGCTGCAAATGGAAACGCATCATGAACACCGTTGGTGGGAGGGAGTAGGCGGTAGTTGTGGTGATCAATTTGTTTTTTTCCTATTTCGGCTGCTAGAAATATAAATAGTTAAGGAGTTAAGGATAAGAATGGCTGAATATAAAAGAAACTACATTGGTCGAGCCAGAAGTTCAGGACGAGTAGAAGGGAGAATAATATCGCCCAATGTTTTGTTCAATTTCTAAAGTTTCTAGCAGGTTATCAAACCGGATCCCCAGTCCCAGCTTCTTTTAAAAGTTTGATCTCTTGGTTTTGACTTAGGGAAATTCGACCGCAGCACACTTAGAGTAAGGAAGTTTGTCTTACGGACTCTATTCGGAACACTATAAACAGTTATCTTGCAATTTTTACATAAAAGTTTTAAATTATTATAAATCGATTTTTATTAAAAAACTTTTATAAACAAAAGCCATCAATAAATATTATTTAGAGACATTTATTGTTGAGGACCAAAAAGGTAAACATATTCTCTCTCACACAATCTACTAAAAATGAATTCTGTCCTTTTTAAGGATCATACACAAAGTTCATCGTCAACCAAAAAAAAAAGAAAAACTGAATACGTTATAAAAAGGCTTAATGAACTAAGAAGCCTAACAAGGAAACGAAGCCTAACGACTCCGACACGGTGGGGGAATTTTATTTGCCCGTCCGGCCAGCTATGCCCCAATTCACAGCCAATTAAAGCCAGAGACGTTACTAGACCTAACACAAATTTAAATAGTATAGAAGTCGGAAAAGAGAAAAAAGAAGGGGTGAAGAAAATGAAAAAGAGAAGACTTCAAAATATGTTTACAAAATCATAAATACACAAATTTATAAAATGAACAAAAATAATATAAAATAAAACAATTATGAAAATAAAATTTAAAATGAAAAGAATGAAAAAAAAAGAAAAACGAATTAAGATTAAATATAATAAAAATAAAATAAATATTAGCTAAAATAAAGATGAATTAAATCATCCGGAAAATCTCTGACCCGGTGGGGGAATATTTATTAGCCGGTCCGGCAAGCTAGGCCCCTGCTCCTGCTGGATATGAACAGAGATTTTCCCGGAGATGAGTAAAAAGAGATATCTTTATGGAAAAGAGAGAGAGTTCTGTTAAGAGCAGGTGATAAAAATTATTATAATTTTGACATAAAACCCGAAAACGGTTGTGCTGTGCATAGTCGGTTGTGCATCTAGGCAAAATTGAAGGCAAATAATTTTTAGTTGGTCTAGAAGGAACAGAGAAGTTAAGGCGACCTAGGAGTTCAGAAGAGTCTACATCACCGATAATTAACTTATGAAGAAAAGAAACTCCTAGAACTGTTCTACGGTTCTGAACTAGTTCAAAAACTAGTTCTAGCGGGAAAAACATTTTTTGTTTTTAATCGTAGCGTCACCAATCGTAGTATATATTAATTTTATATGATTCCACACAATTCTGAAAAAATTGATCAAAATCAGAAAAAGGTGTATATAAAAGAAAAGAAAAAGAAAAAAAAGAAGAGAGAGAAAGGGGGGAAGAAAAAAAAAAAAAAAAGAAATGACTATAGCGTATAGCTGCCATATAATCGGTCGGCAAGTTAGGAGAAAATTAAAGAATGAAAAAAAAGAAAAAAGAAAGAAAAAAAAAAAAAAAAAAAAAAAAAGAGAAAAAAATCAAAAACTAGTTCTAGTGAGGAAAAAACTTTTTTGTTATCCATGATAGATAGCGCCTAATCGTCAGAAAATGTGTTTTACTGAGAATGTAGTTTTTTAAGAAACATCGGCGTGTACAGTTGAGTAAACATGTTCCGGCCTTATATTTTTTTCAAATATATTTATTAGTTTTAAATATATACACACTGTTTCAGCGACGTTAAATCATCTGAAGCAACTTGAGTAGATTGTATCGCCACAGCCCGCAAAATACTGATAACCATCTCGAAAATACAATTTGTTCACTCACTTAGTGCTCTCCTATTGTATATGTTAGCATATACATACACTAGAGAGATACTTGACACTATCTTTTTATTATATACCCTTTACTAAAGTAATAAGGGTATAATAGTTTTATAGAAATGTATGTTAATTGTATGTTTTCAAACCAATGAAGTTGTACAGGCCAGAAGTGTAAAGTGGAACAGTATGGAATTGGAAATGAAGTTTTAAACTAGTTCCAAGTTTGTGAATATGGTCAGTTTATTCTGGAAACTCAAGACGATCAAACAGCCATGCTCCCATTTTCGCAAATATTTTGCGATTTGGTCTCTAAATCGTAAAAGTTAGTGCTCCGAAATTCGCAAATCGCAAAATTTCGCTGCTTTTATTCAGTGTTTATTATTGAAGTAATAAGTATCATTATGAAGTTATTATACAATTATTAATCAATAATCGAAAAATACGAAATTACTTTTGATAAGTAAGTGGAATTGAAAACAAGGTTATCACTTTCACTTTCGCAAAAACGTTGCGATTTCAAACCAGATTTAGGAGCAAATATGGTCTCTAAAACGCAAAATGTTGGCGAAAATGAATATGGTAGCAAGTTTATTTCACATTTTTGCCAAAACATCTCACATTATTTGAGCTTGATGTGCGATAAGTATGTATATATATAATGATATATATACATATGAAAGAAGGTAAAAGTATAAATAATTTATCCATCGATTCACTTAGTTTGTAAACGATCGAACTAGAGAATGATTTAGGGTCAGGGTCTTACCTGAATACAGATTCAAATGTAACAATCGAACTTCATCGACTTTCTCACATGCATTTTGATTGGTATTAAGCCTTGTATAAAAAAATTTGCATATTTATTTTTCAGCTCATCACAGCCCAAACAAAAAAGGGACAATAAAGTTTCAGGGTTTGCCTAGACCGCAGTTAAAGTCAAAATCTTTATGATATCTTTATGACAGCTTGCAATAGTAAACGCGAAACTGCATAATCATAAACCCACTTTACTTTTAGGTACCTGCCGCATTTGTGTGTGTGTGTGTGTGGCAAATTATGGGAAGGATACTTCACTCTTGTTAGGTTCAAGGTTAGTGGTAAAAAGTATTGGGAGATTCCAGTACCTAGGTAAAGGAACAAAAATTGTTTAAAAGCAGGGTTCATCCATTTTTTAATCAGTAATAAATAATAAAATGCGAATGCGAAAATCGAAGCTCGATCCAACTGATTTAACCGATAAAATATGTCAGATATTTATAAATTTAAAATCATTAAAAATATAATTGTTGACTTGAAAATTTAAGCACGCTACCATCAAAAACAAATAAGTTTTGTCAGTAAGACACATTTTTCGACCAATCGGTTCTATAGCAGCTAGAGGATATAATCTCCCGATTTCGACCAAATTTTGCAAAACTGATCATCTGTTTATTATTATATTGAAAACAAAAATATTTTTCTCACTGAAACCCATTTTCTGGCAAATCGGTTCTATGACAGCTATAGGATAAGGTCATCCGATTCTTGCCAAATTTTGTAGAACTGTTTGGAATCATATAATATTCTTAAGATCTGAGTTTAAGAACGCTATCATAAAACACATTAAAGTGTTTCTTATTAAAACCCATTTATCGACCGATCCGGTCGAATGGCAGCTATTGAATATAGTCAACCGATTTTTACCAGGGAATCAAACCGAATCGAATTTCGGTTCCGGTTTTGGTACGTAACAAAACTAATGTTTCGGTAAAAGGTTCTGTTTAGGTTCCGTATCGGTACCTTGGTTTTTATTTCGGTATAATTTAAAAAACCTTTTAACCGAAGATATAATAGAACGGGTAGCAACCTACACAACAGAAAGTAGCTATAAAGAAGGAAAATTAAACATAATAAACTTCACCCCATATATGGAATGATGGAATGTGAAACGTTCAGATGACGTTACCGATCACAATTTAACCCTGCTGTTAAGTCCAATTATTAATTCTTATACACTTGAAAAGTGTATATTAATTTTGCCCAAAAGTTTGTAACGCATAGAAATATTTATTTCCGACCACATAAACTATATATATTCTTGATCAGGACGACGAGCTGAGTTCAATTCCGTCTGTCTGTCTGTTTCTACGCGAACTAGTCCCTCAGCTGAAATTTTGCACAGACTTTTTTTTAATGCATGCAACTAATATGTCGGAACCGGCCGGATCGGACGACTATATCATATAGCTGCCATAGAAACGATCGGTCGGAAAAACCCCTTCTAGTGAAAAAAACTTTTTTGTTTTATCGTAGCGTCCCCAATCTTGGTATATATTAGTTTTATATGCTTTTACATAATTTTGAAAAAATTTATCAAAATCGGATGACTTTAGCATATAGCTGCCATAGGACCGATCGGTCGGAAAATGTTTTTTACTAAGAAAAGTTTTTTTATGGTATCAAATTTTTATTATCAATGATTTAAAAATTTTAAATATCTGATATCTATATCCTATATATATTTTACCGGTTAAATCAGTTGGTGTAAAGTTTTTCAAGTGTATTAAAACTTCGGCACAGTCGAATTTAGCTTTGCCTTCTTGTTTTCTTTTTAAATGCAAAAATTAAGGAAAAATTAATAATATTTGGATATTATTGAACCAAAATAGATGCATTAGAAATAAGATGAAATGGTTATTTTTATTCACAAAGTTATTTCAGTATATACCTAAACTTTGTAAGCTTTTTCTAACGTTTACCCTGCGTTTTACCCTGAGAAAATCCCTGATTGAAGCAATAAAACTGAAATAACAAAAAAAACTCAGAACCGAAACTGTTTCGGTTTCGGTACAATGTTTTCGGTTCCAAAAATAAAGGTTCCGAAATACCGGTTCTCAAAAAATAAATAATAACGGTTCCGGTTACGGTTATGGTTCTGAGTTTCAATCGGTTCTTTTCGGTATACGGTTCCGGTTCGGGTTCCGGTTTGACACCCTGATTTTTAACAAATTTTGCGTAACTGTTTGACAGTATTTAAAATTCGTTATTGCTGAGTTTAAGAACGCTATCATTGAAAACAAAAAAGTTTTTATCACTAAGACCAATTTTCCAACCGATCGTTCCAATGGCAGCTTTAAGATATAGTCATGCGATCCGGGCGGTTTCGACATATTAGTTTCATGCGTTTCAGGTTCTGTCATATAAGAGCATTTTTTCTGTCAGCTTGAGTCAAGTCTGCTAACTTAACATGCTGTTTAAACTCAGATATTAGCTTTCCATTCCAGATTCTGTCCTATAACAGCAGTTTTGCTGACAGCATGGACGTAGTCTGCTAACTTAACATAGTGTTAATGCAAAAGAAGATGTCAGCTTAACATTCCAAATTCTGTCATATAACATCATGTTTCCTAACTTAACACTGGTATTAATGCTCTGTTGATTGTTGATAAATCTTTCTCTCCCTGAGTAACGGTTAAATTGAACTCGACCTAAGCTCTCCACTTCTCCCAAATGCATTTTTCGATAAACCTAATCAAGTGACGCCTAGTGTATAAGTGTTTGTGCATGTGTATCCCATTAAACTGATAAGCGGCTCCGTAGAGGTAAAGTAAGTGATAATGTTAATTCAGTGGAATCTGATTGCAAGATGACAACAAAAGGTAAATAATACATAAATGTTTAACAACAACTCTTGATTTTGTTATCGCATTCGTCACACACACACACACATGCACCACTCATACAAATACAACACTCACACGAAAGCAGGAGAGCCGCACGCGTTAAGACAATTGGCGCAGCATCTAAGAAAAAGTGTTAACACAAACATTTTAAACATTGGCTGCACTTGCTTTCTCTCTCATATTCTTCATTTAGGTTAATATGTATATACATATGTATCCAAATTTCTATATATGTATGTAATTCGTACGCACATTTGGACAGCAAACACTACGTTGGGGCTGGGGCCTATTCGTGTAAATCGGAATCACAACAAAACGAAACTAAAACCAAGCGACGGGCAAAAGAGCGACAACCAAACGAAAGCTTGACGATGGCAAAGTGAGAGAGCGTAAAAGCTCGATCAGCCCCAAAAGCTTTTTGGGGGCACTAGCAACAAGTGATAAGCGTAGAAAACCGTTACAATTTGGTGGTTATTTAAATTAAATGCCTGCTGAAGAAGCATTTTATTTTGACAAACCAATGTTCAGAAATATAAGTAGAAGATATTCTCTATAAACATTAGAGCGAACATTTGTTGAATGAATAATTTTATGGTCATACTTTCACCATCTTATACAGAGCGTTTTAATGTAAAATATTAAGGCAGGGCCGGCCAAATGGAGAGGACTGAAATATGAGCATGTGTTGGTAAATGTCACAGTAGACAGCCAACTAACTTGCAAAATCAAGTTTTTCTGTGCTCACCGATTCACACAGATATGACTTCGGCTCGCGTCTGTGTGAAAAACACGAATGCGCTCGGCCCCCAGTGGCTATGAGCTGGCCGGGTCTGTATTAACGGCATTAGGCGAATCAGATAATGTATTTGTCCAAGAGCTTTTAGAGTTGCTCTATCTTTATTAGACGGGATTTACACGATGAAGCAAACTTCATGATGTTTTCTAAAAAGCTCTTGCTTGTAAGAAAGGGGTGTGGTGGGGAAGCTTGCCCCTCTACACCTCTTACCTACAAGCAAGAGCTTTTTAGAAAACTTCATGTAGTTTGCTTCATCGTGTAAATGCGGTCTTAGTTGCTTGAATAATATTTCAAATTTTACAGCTTTCAAAATGATAAAAAGATTTCGTGAACAAAATTTCGATTAGGCGTACGCAGGGTGTCAAACCATATACCAATAAGAACAGATTTAAATTCTGAACCACAACCGTAACCTGAACCGGTTTTATAAATTTTTTGAGAACCGTTATTTCGGAACCTTTATTTTTGCAACCGAAATGATCAAAAAGAACTGCACCAGTACAGTTTCGGTTTGAATTTTGTATACCCTTGGATATATTAATATGGCCCAGAAGTTTGTAACGCATAGAAATATTAATTTTCGTCCATATAAACTATATATATATTCTTCATCGATTGAGCATTGTCCGTCCGTCCGTCTGTCTGTCTGTTTCTACGCGAACTAGTCCCTCGGTTTTAAAGCTATCGAGCTGAAATCCTGCACAAAGTGTTCTATTTACTGCACGCGACTAATATTTTAGAACCGGCCGGATGTGATCACAATATCTACACAGAAAAAAAAGATCAAATATCAATTTAATCTTGGCTGATCAATATGATATTTTATCAAATATCAATTTTTTCATATCATTTTGATGATAAATAATATTTAATTAATCGTACTAATATCAAATTAATAAGATAATAAATAAAATGAGAAAAAGGAAAGAGACAAAAAATGCTTATTATCGAAAACTTAGGCACCGTTGAAAAAATATAAATAGTCCCTTAGACGTTTGCCCGCACGCGTGTGCGGTGGCTCACTGCGTTGAGACGTCATTCCATTCGTGTAAAGTGCGAGTTCCCGGGTTCGATCCCCAGACAAGGTAATGTTTGTTAACTAACAAAAATGTTTAAATTTCTTTGCTTTCCAAACGGCTATGGCGCTAATATTACATAATCATTAAAATTCTGAGCGGGGGGAATATATATAATATAACTTATATAAATAATATATGCGCCCAGCCATTTCCTAATATTTTTTTTTTTAAAAAAATGTCACTTTGATCATAAACATATCATTTTGATATGATCGAAAATATCAGTTTGATATTTTCGAACAGGTCAATTTCATCTGCATCTTATCGGCTTTTTTTTGATATGAAAAAATGTCATATTGAGTCCCAGATCATATCATTTTTTTTTCTGTGTAATAGCTGTCATAGAAATGATCGGTCGAAAAAAAGGTCTTGGAAAAAAAAAATTTTTTGTTTTCCATAGCGTTCTTAAAATCAGCAATTATGAATATTATATAATTTCAAACAAAATCGTGTGACTATATATTATAGCTGCCATAGGAACGATCGGTCGCAAAATGTGTTTTAATAAGAAAATTTTTTTTATAGTAGCGTGATTAAATTTTGATTCTCAATCATTATTAATTTATAAATCTTTGATATCTATATCCTATATATGTATATTCTACCAGTTATATCAGTTCGAGTAAACTTCGGCACTGTCGAAGTTAGCTTTGAAACTTTAACCAAACTGTGTGGGTCCAGTTCGGACTCAGGCTCGGGTTTAGAAGTTTTCGGGTTCGGGTTAAAAGTTTAGAAGGTTCGGACCAAAAGAAAATCCGGAACGGTTAAAGTTTTGGGGAAGTGTAAGTCTTTGAAAACTTTTCTGTTTTTGGACCTACAACGAGAAGGCAAAGTCGAATTCGACTGTGCCAAAGTGCACTTGCAAATACTCACTCCAACTGATTTATCCGATAGAATCAGGGATGTATTAATCATGTTTGTTTCATGTGTTACATGTGGAATCTTTTAATAAAATATATGTCAATTTGACTCGTTAACATTTCATTATAATATTATAAGGGCATTGCCTGCTTTTACTTCTTGGAGATGACAGATAATTCTTTGAAAATTGGGCCCAAATTATCTCTTACTTAACTTTTAGAAATTATGAATTTCAGTTTTAAGTTGGATCTTAGGCCGGTTTTACGAGGATTCTGGCTATGATCTTTACTTCTAGTTGTAACTTATAAATACAGGCTCGAGGTCATGAAGTTGTGTTTGCTCACAAAATAAACAACTTATACATACAACACCAAGAGCTGGTCCTACGCATGTAATAATATTGATCTGGCTAATGCTAGAAATACTTTAAATTTGACACACTTTGCGTCTGTCATTCAAAACTTGACATGTTTCACAAAATAGCACTTAAGTACTTAAACTCCTTCAATGTCTCCAGGGGTTCTCGGTTCCACTTATTGCTTATAGGCGCGGGTACCCGGCCACGTCCGTCTCTTATCACCATTATTTTTGTTTTTGAAGTATTAATTTCTAATTGCCAGATGGTGCACAAACGGAGCTTTGATTTCGTCTGCTTTTTAGTGTACTCCTCCCGGTTAAACTGACGAAAAGGCATCAATGTAGAGCGCAAACAGCAATCAAATTAGTAAACATCCTTGCCTAGCTACATATATACCGGACGTCGCTCTGGTCCTTAAATTGTGTTGAATTTATTCTTTTACCAAAACTCAAGCAAATTTTCAAACCCATTATGATAAAGTTTAAACCGGCTCCATGTTATCAACTTTTACACCAGATTTTAAGATTAAAGCTTTAACCGGTTCAATCTGGCACGGTTCCGGTCTTGCACCAGAAAAATGTCTATCTTTATATTATCAATATCATTTTTGCAAAAAATTTTTACAAGAGATATCAGAGCAGTCCGACTCAAGGGCAACAGATAAATTCGCGAGGCTGGGCAATACCGCCAAAACCCTTTGCAATAGGGAGAAGGAAGGTATGCCTATGGCAACGTTTGGGCACATTTTACTAAATATCTTTAAGCTCAAAGCAAACTAGAAATGGCAAACACTCTTAAACTGTAGAATTGCAAGGCAAACCTCACACTTTTTCTGATTCTGCTCTGAGTGAAAGGAAATAAATCATTTCGGTCCTCATTTTTAATGATCTTGTTAATAATACGCCTAGACGTACATCTGGATTCATTCAAGCCTTCTAAATGTCTCATAGTTAATCTCACTTTTCAGACACATTTTGGACTGAAGTTTAGAAGGAATTGACAGAAAGGTTATCACCTCGAACTAAATCCTTATGGCCTTTGCTTTATCTAACCTTACTCAGCCATTTTTAACTTAAAGGCATTATATCTTCCTGGAGATCGTTTTCTCTATTAGCGTTCACCTTATTCCTGGGTTGCTGGAACCGATAGAATAGTAAACGCAAAACGGATAAATCTTCGTTTTTGGACTTTTTTTTAAAATTGTAAGACATATGGCGACGTAAGTAGTCTTGGACAATTTTCAAAGGAATATATAAATAAGTCATTTAAAGTCTTATTATGAATACTTTCATTAAGAATTTTTTTTCGTTGGAAAATTAACTTAATATTGTGAAACAAACCCTTATTTTTGAGTAAATGGTTCGTTTCGGATCAAAAATGTAAGAGGTTCGGTTCATGGTCCAGTTCGGGCTATCCTAAAAACCAGAACCAAACCGGTTCTCAGGGCTTCGGTTCCGGACCAGTTTGCAGCCTTGCTCTAAACCACTTTTTAATTGGTTTAATCGGGTTCGGAGCAGTAAAACGTCCAACTTTAAATAAATCTGGTTCGGAATCGGATTTGATCCGGAAAAAATAATCGATCTCGAAATTACTAACCCAAACACAAAATTAAAGTTTATATTTAAATAATAGCTGAGATATGGCCCTAAAAAACTGTTGAACTTGTTTCAAACCTAAATTTTCTGTTCGGTTTAACAAAAGTCACAAGTTTAAAAATAAGTTTAGTTCGATCAAAGAAGTATAATAGACCAACAATTACTCAGATACATACAACTTATAAATTAAAATTGAAAATTAATCAAATCTTACGTTCAAGTGAAAAAAATTAAGAAATTTCGAAAGAAAAAAATGCCTTAGTCACAAAGAGCGAGGCAAAAAAGTGAGAGTGTATTGGTGTGCGAATATAATGCGACGCAAAGCGGCTCGAACCTACCTTGTTGAAAGCTAGGCGAGCACTGATTGGCTTTGCTTGATTTTTACTCTCTTTGCGAAGGGCTCGGCATGTGTTCGGCTCGTGTCTGTGTGAATTTGCCGAATGTGTTCGGACGCCTGCGTCTTGGACGACGACGACTGGTTTAGAAGCTTAGAAAATTTATAAGATCTGACCATTTTTGAATCTGTTAAATTCAGGGAATAATATCGTAACCGGAACCGTTAACTGAAATAAACGTTAACTAAAGAACTTTATAAAGGAAACTTCATCGTGTAAATGCGGACAAAGAAATATTTTTCTGTTTAGTGTTCAAAATTATATTTTTTTTAATTCAGAAAAATAATTAAGTCGACTCTTGAATGTTTTAATTCCAGGACTTTTTATTCAGAGTACAGGGATAACATGGGCAGCGCGACCAAAAGCGTTCATCAAAAATATTCGTCAAAAAATAACGTATTAAACAATATTGGTTTAAAAATACTGCAATAAAATCATAAGAAGGCGATAATACATGTATAAAAACATTGTTTATTTTCGATACTTCCGTTAATTTGTTGAATTAAAAATAAAAATTATACTTGTACCGGTACGTACCGGTGTACCAAAATAAATATACTGGTACCGTACCGAAATCCGAAATAAATTTAAAACTGAAATTTAATCTGTAATCGAAATAATCATTTCGGTACGTACCGGAACCGGTACCAGAACAGAAATTCGTTTCGGGATTAATCCCAGGTTGAAACTGATTCTGATTCTGTGTAGTGAAAAAATTCAGTTTCAATGAGCACAAATAGGCTCTTAAGTTTTTGTTATTACACTGGGAAAAATAATTATTCTAAAAAGACCGAAAACAAGCACATTTGTTGACAAGAGAAGAGTTATTCCGCTTTTACATGAACCGTGATGTCAAATCATGTTCGATCTTCAGAAACGTTTCGGTAATGTGTCAATAAAATTAAGCTCTCAGTTTGGGAATGGGTTGGGATCATTTTAGGATCGCTTTGGGATAATTTTAAGAACAATTTGATATAAATTTGGCAACATTTCGGCATTTTTCTGAAACCTTTGATGTAACATCTTAGATATATTTGTGGAACATTTTGGCGGCGGTCGTTATGACACTTTTGAAAGTGACATTAAGCAATCGGGCGTTATGTCACTACACAGAAAACAAAAAGTATATTTTTTGATAATCCATTGGATATTTTTCATATCCATTTGGACTGGATATGTCCATATCCATTTTTATCATCCATTTGAGTTTAAATAATGTTAAATTGATCTTAGTTATTCATCCAATGGAGCTGAAAAATATCAAAAGGATGTGTAAATTTGAAAAGGATATGCATTTCAATATCCAAAAAAAAAGGATATGTCCATATCCATTCCAAATGGATGTAGGTGTTATAACATGCCCCCCCGTAAAAAAAAAACACATTTTATAATTTGCACTTATCTAATTAAACACATTTGACACTCATATTTAAAATTACAAATAATGTTCTTCAACTCTTATACCAAACACTACCGCCATGTTCAATTTCATAAAACTCACCACACACCAAAATTGACCACGCCCATTCACAGTCATCGGTACAGTTGAGAGATGGCTAGCAAAAGCAGTCAGGCAACAACAACTGCGCTTGCGTACATATATCTATCCCACTCGCACGGCCTTCTCTTTCGCACTGGCCAAACGGTTGACACCCACCCCTCAAGACAGCGCAGCAAGCAGAGCGCGCGCCCATTTTCACCGTCGGCATTTTGTATTGGCAGCGACTGAGGCAGCAGCAGCGTTAAGTGGCAATCTTGGGCCTTCGCCTATGATTTGTTGTTGTTGTCGCATGTCGACAAAATGGCGATTACATATATGCTTGCATTTAAGTATGTGTGTACAAACTGTGGGTTAAAAATTCCGAAATATTCAGACTTTACTAAAATTCTGCGTCGTACAAGAATTCAACAACATTTTTTTCTTAGAATCAAGAATTCCGTACTTCAAAATTGCAAATTCTAGTACAAACGACTGACTAAATTCGGAATTTTCAAATCTGATAACCAAATTCTCATTTCAAAGTCGATTCGGGATTAATAAATCACTTAAATGTTGAACTTTGATTGTTATTTATTTTTAAACTTTTCACTGAATCACAAACCATAATATACCATTATCAGCCATGTTCTGAATTCCACTTCCACATAAATTTTGTGATTTAAACCCGGGTTTTAGACCAAAGTTGGTCTCTAAAATACAAAACTTTTGTCGAAGTGAAATTGGGAACATCTAAAAACGTAGAAAGTTGTTTTTTTTGGGATTCTGGTATGGGAACGAGCTCTTAAAAATGCAAAAGTATTAAAGTTTACAATCGTATGATTGGATAAGTTAAAAAAATCAAATGTAAAAACGTAATTGGACATAAGTATTTCGACACAATAAGAAATTGGATTCACAGGATTATTAATTCTAAACACATTTTTCGCGCGGAATCCTAATCTGGTTTTAGAAATCCTATATTTGTAATGGTTCAGCTGTAAATTTATACATCTGATACATCATACTGAATTATCGGCCACAAATATAAATAGAATTTCGTTTTTATTCAGTAAAGGGCTTTTCTTAAGAAACAAATCAGTTTTCTCAGTAAGACACATTTTTCGACCGATCGGTTCTATGGCAGCTATGGGATATAGTCATCCGATTTTGCCAAAGTTTTGAAAATCTGATTGAAAGCATTTAATTATTGTTGTGACTGAGTTTAAGAACGCTATTATGGAAAACAAACAAGTTTTTCTTATTTAAACCCATTTTCAGACCGATTGGTCTTATGGCAGCTCTAAGATATAGTCATCCGATTTTGACCAAATTTTGCAGAGTTTAAGGACGCAATCATGGAAAACAAAACTCGCGATATTTTTTTCCCCCCTTTGAACTAGGGATGTTTTAAAAACAATTTGGAAAAACTCAAGGGAGTAGATTAATAATATTTAAGTTTTGAACTTCAAATTTGGATCTAGAATCAACCGGTACAATATTTTCCCGGAAACATCCCAATTCGAAAGTGATTCAGAGTAGAGATGGGCGCGTGTCGAATATTTTTAACACAACACGACTCCAACACGAATGCCATATTTAAAACACGAACAGTCAAAAATTTCCTAAACACTTCACGACTTTATTTAATGAGAAAACAATACAAAAAAAATTAAGTTATTTTTATCCATTCATATTGGGGCACTTATATTGTCGCACTTACGTGAATACAAATCTTTACCCTTCAAACTGACACCACACTTTTTTATAGCCAACAGCACTTAGCTTTCGTTCTAAATGTACCGAAACCCGAGGTTTTCGTAAGTCCATTTTTAAATATACCTAGAAAAACAGGGTTAAGTTAAAAACTCTTTTATTTTCGAAATAAATCTCTGCTCGATTAAATGCATCGGCGGCCGCACTCCGATGTCAACGAAAAGCTATTGCGGAAAGCTAGTGCACACCGTGGTGAAATTATGTACCTGGTGTGTGGTGCTGACAGAAATGTGTCAGTTCTGAGTTTTTTTTGAATGCGCACGAGTGATACAGACAACGTTTGCATTAATAGCACACTGACAATATGTAAGTTATGAAATGAATAAGTGCCACACCATAATAAATTCACCTTGATGCACACAACCTTTCGCATCAAGTTTTACACTGAAGATGTGTCAACTAAGAACAAAGCGCGTTGCTCAGCCGTCCCATCACAAAACACAAAACACAAACACAAAACACAAAAAGCATCCCCCAATTTTCGCACTGCGATCAAGCAAACAAACAAGTGACATAAGTTAATCAACATTTCGCATCATTTCGCATTTGTCAGAAGCACACCGAAGGAATGTCAAGTGTCAATTGAGAAGCACACTAATTTTGTACATATGTGTGTGTAATTCGTATACGCATAGAATGCAATTTTGCGTGGGACAATATTCGCTTCAAGTGTCAAGCTGCACACTTTTGATATATAAAGTAGGCAGAGACAATAATTATTATACTATGACCCCACCAATATTACAACATGTGTAGAGCCAAGATGTATCTATGAAGGTGAGGCACTTAGACAAAAGCTCAAGTTTCACAGCTTACATATTGTCAGTGTGTAGCTAACACTTGACGTGAACGGTTGGTCCATGCACGGCTGTTCTCCATGCGCACATGTATGCGCGTACGACTACACACACGTACATACAAAAATAGCGTGCTCTCAAATGACCCCTGCAATTTTTTAGTGTGCCTATGACACTCGACGCGTACGGTCACTCTGCGCTTGAGCGAGTGGGTGGGGTTACCTAAAGCTTTTGAGTTTACATATTTTACTAAGTGCCTCACCTTCATAGATACATCTTGTGTAGAGCAGTTGATGGGAGCGCGAGAGAGTAAGTGCAAAGCTCACTTGCTCGTTAAACAATAAGCTCCAAAAGTTCAATCCCGAAATACTTGATTTTAACCGTTTAGGGCTACATTAAGTACATTTTGGGCTATTCCAATATTTTTTAAACCATATTCTAAGATCAAAATGGTCTTGAACCAATCCCAATTGTTCCTTTGTTGGAATTTGCGTGAAAAATAGAAAAAAATATTTGATTAAAGAATTTTGTTCTCATTCCAGGAACAATATCGGAACTTAAGATCGATTCGTACTTAGTTTAAGTACACCCGAACTTGAAATGTTTAGTAAGAAATCATATAAATTCTATCCCGTTCGTTTTGAAACGTTTGATTTAAGTATTTTGCACTTGATTTAAGAATTTTGTTCCCATTTCAGAAACAATTTGGATACACTTCAAAACTTTAGAACGATTCGTACTTAATTTAAGTACGCCCAAAAACGAATAATACTTGAAATTTTATGTACAAAACGATAAATTTTCTATACCGTTCGTTATAGAACGCTGGCAGTCGTTTTTGTGGTAGTTCGAAAACAATAAAAATTATATTTACTAACTTAAAATTAGAAAAAATCAAAGTAAAATAACTTTTAAATGTACACCTTAAGTTGAACCAAAGCAACGTACATATACAAGTTCGAATTTGGTACCCATCCGATTTGAAATAGGAATTTGCATTCATAAAATAAGTACAAAATATTGCATATATTAGTGGCTTGGTCCATTTCATTGTCGTACTTATTTTAAGTTTGAAAAATTCTTTTGATTTTTTATTATAGTAATATTAAATGGTCATTTAATAATTTACGTTTGTTTCACAACAGAAACCTGCAACGAGCGTACACGAGCCTGCTCGCTCAGCCTTTTCCAAAATGCGATACGAGCAAGCCCACACACACAGCTCAAAACAAAAAACCAATCGTGTATCTGCGCATCATTGAAGTTGTGAGTTTGTTCAATCATCAAGCTCGTTGTGTGTAAACGCTTGTTTGGCTTAGAGCTCGTTGTCCACGAGTCACAGCGAGCTTGTTGCTCGTTGGTCACAACTTTCAGCGAGCTTTTGTGAAATACGCCATCAGCTCTCCGCAACCACCAAACGCGCTTAACCAAAAAAAAATTGAACATGTGCGACCAAAAGAGATAGCATGATAGCCCTTAATTTTGCTCTCTCTTCATTTGTTCTTGTGGAGAGCAAGGGAGATGATTACAAGCAGAAAAATTGCTCACATACTTAAATGAGCTTCAGTTATTATTACTTGTGCCTGCAAAAGGCTTGCTCAGTTTGATTTAATGTCCAAGCGATGCCAGCATGAGCGTCGAGCGAGTGTACTCGCAAATTAGGTCTCTGATTCACACTTAATTTCAAAACAAAATTTAATCCTGACCGTCCTTTTTTACTTACTAAACACTTTAGTATTATGTCTAAATTTCACCCTAAAACTCTGACTGATCTCAGTTTGTTCCAGCCTTCATCAACCCCCACCCCATCCATCATTCTCCAGATAGTCATGTTCCTTTGGGACTCCCTCGATACCCTTCTTCAATTCTCAAAAACAAAACAAAAAAAACCAAAAACATGAATAAGCGTATAACAGCCCTTAATGAGCTTTGGGGTGGGTTTTGGCAATCTTCTTTCAAAAAATACTTGCAATTTTGAGGGTAATTGTTGCATGTTTGCTTTGGAAACAGTTTTATTGTTGTACTTAAAATGGAGTAGACAAAATAGGGTGAGTTATGCTCAGCAATACGGGACGGTTGACGGTGTCTAAAGGGGCAAGTGTCAAAGTGCAACCCTTTTACAATATTTTTCTTTAGTTTCCCTTTTCTGAACTAACCAACCCTCAAAACCATGTCAAATGCGGCAGCGGTACAGTTCGTATTTGTGAGATTTTGAAAAAGTGGTGGGGGGAGGAGGGAGTTTCGTTTTTCAATTCCCAATTCTCAAGAGGGGTTATTGGGTCAGCGTAGAGGTACAGCTGATCATGTGAAAATAATTGGTAATAGAGAAGGGACACGTGTCACGATAAATTTAGGAATTGATTGGGTTATGAATTTTAGTAAATGGTACCTAAACTGGTATTACCTATTTAACAATCTAGGAACCTAGTAAACAAAATCTTAAAACAAATGATGGGGTTTGTATAGTAAACAGTTTAGAAGGTTCGAAGAGATGAACGTGTATAATTTAGAAGCACGACCTCCTTTTTCAAATGGTGTCACAGAAGCTTAGCTACAAGGTGGAGACACGCATGATTGTTCGAGCCACGAAAAACAAAAACACGGCCCGATACCATCTCTAGTTCAAGCCATGGTGTAAAAATAGGGTGAGGGAAGTCTAAAAGTTTGTTAAATGAGAGATTGACTCCTGCTACATACTGAATAAATAAGAAATGTTAGCTAAAATGTAATTGCTCTTCGAATATGCCTCACCCTATGATTGTACCATGGCTTAAGTCTTGGTTCATTCTGTTTGGAATAGGGTTCGGCTTAAAAAACAACTTAAGTCATCAAGTTTTCATCATCTTATAAAATTTATTTAATGTCTAAGGATTCTACGGACCGAACATATTTAAATCCTCGGAATCTCACGAGATTAACTTAGGATTTTATAATGTAATCACTTTTTAGGTAATTTGCAAAAAGAAACGAACATTAAAAGTTTTAATAAATTCAAAAATGTGTCTACGATCTAGGATGCGATATAGGATATACCAAACCCTTAAGTCCGCAAAGAAAGGTTTAAAACTCTGAACTGAACCAACCAGAATTCGATACGAGCATCAGTAGTCGATAGTTTTTTTTTGCTCGAATTCCATTATGGCTTCAAAAAATCGGCGAGATAAAGTACCCTGTTTTGAATTCCGGAATTCATCTTCTTGTAAACGTATGTATTTTCAATTCAAGTATTTTAGAATTGCTAGCTTTATACCCGGCACCGTTAGGGTATTAAAAATTGAGTTGATATTTTTCTTTTGCAAAATTATGAAAATTTCGATATCGCTGTGAGAGAGTTTATAATCAAATTTGAAAATATTTAACTCCATATAACCGTAGGTTTCAAGTTCATAGCTTAAATAACTCCTCAGATACAAATCTAAACATCAAATTTTATTTTCGAAGCAAATTTTGAATAGGTTAAAACTGCTTCGAAATCAGATTTGAACTGGGAACATATCTGACTCCATAAAACTAACCTACCTAATATCTGAGATATGGCTATAAACAACTTTTGAACTACTTATTTAAACTGAATTGAAAACGGTCTTAAACCAAGCAAAATCAAATTTTAAAACCGTAACTCAAGTAATGAGTTTGGGGACCACTATTGTACCGGTTCAATCGGGACCTGAACCGGTCTTGAAATAATAAACAACAACAACCCCAATTTTCAAGGCTCTGAACCAGTTCTGTACCGGTTCAGCGGGTTCGTAACCGCTCTTGAACCATTGAAATATTTGTCTCCATATAACTAACAAAATTTCAAGTTCATACACAGAGGGAAAAAACCGAGAACATTGGACTCAAGATGAGCACAATCGTTACCAAAAACAGTGTAAGAATGGGAAATCTCATATGTAGTAGAATGTTCTCACTTCACGAACATTTTTTTGAGAACGCAAAAACTTGAATTGAGTTGTTTTTGTTCCGTTTTCAAGAACTTTTTTTACTTTATATGAGAACAAACAATACTCATTTTAAGTAATTTCGTTCTCACTTTAAGCAGATCAAAGAGAGCTAAATTTCTCTCTCTCGCTCGCTCTCTCTGTTTTCCAACCCCCGTACAGTTGCGAAATACCATAACC
Organism: Lordiphosa mommai; assembly: GCA_018904225.1. Lineage (NCBI taxonomy): Eukaryota > Metazoa > Arthropoda > Insecta > Diptera > Drosophilidae > Lordiphosa > Lordiphosa mommai. The sequence continues at coordinate 935,477 of JAEIFT010000032.1, read as the reverse complement.
CAAAGCCAATGTGGCACGCGCTCACGGAATTGTCAATTATTTTGGCTTTTATATGGCAATTATATGGCTTTGAACCGCTGGTTCGGAACCGGTCTCAAACTAGAAATATATCTGTATTCATATAACTAGCCTACACACCGAATTTAAAGTTCATAGCTTCAATCATTTCTGAGATATGGCTCCGAACCACTTTTGAACCGGTTTTTAACGATTTCAAACCAGTTCACAGACTTGAGTCATAGAATATGACTCTTTCCTGACGCCTATAAGGAATCATACATACATATATATGTAAGTTGCAAGCATATTTGTGGTCGCTAGATCCTATCGTTCTTTTCTCTCGAAATGATTCCACTTGACATTGAGGTATCTGTTTTAACCACGTCCTTGCTAAAAAGACAACGATCCAATACTTTGCAGTTAAAAAATAAAGCAAATTATGTAGGTTTTTTCAAAAACCCATAGCAAATCGGTTTTGAAGGGCTCGATTCTGAGCCGGATTGCAGCCTTGCTGTTAATCTATGCAAGGGCGAAGACAGTTTTCATCGCAGATCAGAACCATTTTTCTAATAATTGGCACCTTAGGCAGGTAGAAAAGAGATAAGAGATTTCGACATTGTCGACGAAATTCTGTGCATATCGATTAAAGACATTTTTAATGGTCGAATTTCGGCTACTAAGTCGACCTCTAGTATAATTTATAATATGTTGAAGCCTGCAAGCCTCTGAAAGTCTGCAGAAGATTCGGTCCGATGGTATAAGCCCCTCGTAAAACCATATGTTTGGTTCGCGAACCGATTTCTGATGGCTTTAAGCCATAAATTTGAGATTGAGCACATTCAAACCATTTTGGAATTATGTACCGGGCGTGGCGCAAGGTGTATTTATTACAGGTGCGACGGTCATTCAAAAGCTTTCATTTCATAGCTTACATATTGTCATTTTGCTGTCTCACTCTCACTCTTGCGCATTAATGCACAAGCTTCGAGTTACAAAATTTTCATTCTTTGCCGCACCGTATTAGGTACACCATGATTCAAACCAATGTGTAATTATAAGGAGCTAGCTTTCCGTTGTCAACTGGGTTAGAGCGAGGGGAGTACACCAATTTCGTATGCATGTGTGTGTATGGCAAGTGCGTTTGAACCATGATGTATTAAAGAGGGTGTGACGCTCGCTTGAAGCGCCCTCTCCTTAGTTAACATTTCCTCAGTGAGCAGCTGAAGCAAAAGCTCTTTTTGCTCTTAGCTAGCAACAGCTTTGAGTTGACAACGAGCCGCGAGCGCCACTTCAAATATAATGCCACCATAGCTTGGACGGCAAGCCAGTCGACGAATTGAGTATCAGCTGTACACTGAAAATATGACAACTGAGCTGAGAGAGGCTTAGAGCGAGCGCCGCACCATATTAATTGCACCATGCTTGGACAAAGATAGCTCTGCCAGTGGCAATTTCTGTGTTCACATTGCCGATCCCTGGCTTAAACCATGACTCTCTTATCCAATCGTCCACACGAGCGGTGTTTGGTTTACTACTCGGTACTAAAGTTGGAATTTTTGTTATTTTTTGGGTCTTGTTAGACTATGAAGTACGACTAAGTTGTTTAATATCATATATGTATCTTTCTGATTCGTAAAAATGTAGTTACGAATTTTTTTAAGAATCATAGTACAGCAATCGCCTGGCAGATCCAGCATTAATAGCTTGTCGATCCACCAAGGAACCAGCAGGTTATTATATCCGATGATTGAAGGCTGCTAGAATAGCACTCGCATACCATGGACTTAAAGTTCAAAAGGATTATGTAGATCGTGTATATTTTGAACGATTTTACAGATCTTAATGTCGCGTGTTCATTTCTGATTAAGAGCTTTATCCCGAAAATCTCTATATATTTTCGTATAAGCGTTTACATTTTGTATGAAATCCAGGGTTCGGTATTGCTTGCTCTTGAGCTGGCCGAACAGGCTCTTCTCGGCTCTCGCTCTGAGCAGAAAGCTGCAGTTCGTGAGCTGTGATCTCTGGCCCATGAGCTGCGAGCGTGAGCTAGCTCATAAGAGCCGTGAGCAATTAACGGTTACGACGAACCCTGATAAAAACTGTTTGTCTTTACAAGTGAAGTGACGCAAATATGCTCGGCTACTAGATCAGATAACGAAAGTTAAGTGATTAGAAACCGATTGCTCAAAGGCAAGTAGATTTAACTTGTACGGGTTTTCTTTGATATAATTTATAAGCCGGTCTTATTGTTGTTACGTCACATACGAAATGCAATTGTTTATAAAAAATCTCTAAAGATTTCTAGGACACCCCCGATAAAGTCGTATAACTTTGTGATTCTTTAATCGGAAACTTAAATCTTTATGATCTGTGAATTTGCTTAGTTTTCATGAAACTTGGTTGTCTTTATAAGAAAACTTTGTGATATTCTTTACCTAATTAGTGAGATTTTTATACCCATATCCGTCTGTCCGTCCGTTTATTTCTTTGCTATCTCCTCTCTCAGTTTTAAAGCTATATTGAGCAAATTTAGCAAAACGTCTTTAAATTAGAGGTGCGCGCGTAAGCAAGTTTTCCTACACGTAACGCACGATTCACGAAATTAAAATCTCTTGACGCACGATTCACGCACGCAAATTTTTCACGAACAATTCATGCACGATTAAAGAAGAGGTCACGAATGATCACGCACGATCAACCTCTACCTCTATTCTATCATGGGTCTCATAGCCACACTGCGCCTTTTGTATGGAGCAGCTGCGAGCAGCGTATTCACGAATTCAAAAGCAAATCAGTTTTAGGAATAATATTATTAATCAAACACAATAGAAAGAAGTTCGTGAATACAGCATGACTTCTATTCACGAGGTATATTTTAAACACGCATGAATCACGCACGTATCACAGATGCACACTCACGAAATTCTGTGTTTTCTCACGATCAATTCATGAAACGTCGTGACACACCGTGACACATTTAAATTCACTTCACCCGCGCACCTCTACTTTAAATACACATAGGCTGTACATTTGTCGGAACCGGCCAGATCGGCTTACTAAATCATATAGCTGCCATAGGAACGATCGGTCCAAAAACTAATTCTAGTGAGAAAAACTTTTTTGTTTTCCATTGAATCGTCACCAATCGTTGTATGGCTTCCACATAATTCTGAAAAATTTTATCACAATCGGATGACTATAGCACATAACTGCTATAGGATCGATCGGTCTAAAAACTAGTTTTAGTGAGAAAAACTTTATTGTGTTTAATGGTAGCGTCTTAAAAAATCTGCCTTTTATAGCCATTTTTATATAGGATTTGTTTATTAATAATTTTCCGAGGTTTTTGCTATTAAAAGTGCGTTTTCGTGACTGGAAGCCGCTTTTATTAAAAACTTTAATGATAAAGTCGTTAAATTTCGTTAATCTTTGAAATCTGTGCAATTCGTAGTTTAATACGGAAACTGTATAAACGGAAACTTTAATAAATTTTCGAGGTTCCATGAAATAAGTGCTTTTTGTGCATTGGTTTTGGTGTCACGAACTTGTATTGGCTGAGTATTTCTCAAGCTATTATGAGTTTTTGAAATTTTCGTGTTGCGTTTCTATTTGGGGACTTAAAAGCTGAAGTTGGTTGATTTCGTTTTAAATAAAATTTGCTAATTATATAGTGTTTTTTTTTTATTTAATGCATTTTTCCAAATTTCGTGAGTTTTCGTGTTTCGTTTCCATTTTTGTTCGAGGACTTTAATTATTAAGTCGGTAAACTTTATCCTTAATATAATTTTCTATTTACATTGTTAGTTTTTGTATTTCGGATAAGCTTAGATTTCGTGTTCTGAGCGAATTTTCGTGAGGTTTCAAAATATATCGTGAGTTTTTGTGTTACATTACAGTTCTACTTGGAGAACTTTAATTATCAAGTCGGTATATTTCGTCTATAATGAAATTCCTTATGTATATTGTGAGTTTTTGGATCTCGGATTTGCGTGTTTCACGATGATTGTAATGTGATTTCGTGTCTCTGTGGCATTTTATGTTGTAAAATATTTATAGATTAGCTAATATCGTCAGATTTTGTGTCACATTGCCATTTCTATTTAAGGATCTTCAATCAACAAGCCAGTAAGTTTTGTGGGTTTTGGTTATTAATTACATTTTTTTGTCAATATCGTGAGTTTTTGTGTCTCGAATTTGCGTTAATTTTTATATTGTGTCACAAGAATATTTTTAGTAGTAAAATGTAGTGAATTTTTGTTAAATTCGTGAGCTTTTGTGTCACATGGCCATTTCTATTTGAGGAACTTCAATATATAGTCGCACAATTTCGTGAATTTAGGCTTAGATCACGTGTTCTGCGATTATTTTCAAAAGATTTCGTGACACGAGGAAATTTTGTGAATATTTGCTAAGCAAGGAAGTTTTTCTGTTACAAGACAACTTCTACTTGGGGAAGCCATCATTAGGTCATTCGATTTCGGGAATTTAGGTCTTTAATGAAATTTCGTATTTATGTCGTGAGGCACGAAAGTGCGTTTGGCGTTTTTCCGATAATTGTCGTGTGAATTTGTGTCACAAGGCCATTTTAAGTTGTGTAATTATGTAATGCGTGAGATTTTGTGATGAGTGGCACATTTTATTCTCTAGTAATATCTTTTACTCAATTTTGTGAAATGTATCCACATGACATAATAAACTCCAATTCCATTATAGCGCACACCAAATGTCATCATGATCGACTACAACATCCAAGCATCCACTCAAACCCAAACAAACAAAAGCAAAAGTCAACTAAGGACCTCAGAAGTGTGTGTCGTCGGAGCGAGCACAATGGGCAGGGCTGTGTGCGGTACACACAAAATGCACAGGTCAATGGAATTGTGGAGGAAGGTACGTCGTACATACATGGAATAGAGGGTGAGTCGAAAACAGCGGGACATTACTTTCCCAATTCTATACGTAACGTGGGTAGAGACCTGATTATGTCTGAATCACAAAGTTTTCAATTAGATAAGAATTTGATTTATCAAATTTGGTGGTGATCTAGTCCAATCTGGCCACGCCTGCAAAATTATTCATTACAATCGCCACAAAAACAAATAGCAACCCATTTTTGATAAACACACACACACACACAGAGACATACACACACACACCACTAATGTGTATGCAGATGTTGATAATTCCAAGGTTTCTTTTTTTCAAAAATGGTGTAGGAAATTCTAACAATTGCAAAAGCAACAACAACAATTCGTGGTTATGAGAGTGTATGTGTGTGTGTGTGTGAGGCAATTACAACAACCGCCGGAGCGAGCGAGCGAGTGAATGAGGCAGTACCACAGGAAGAGAGAGAGAGAGAGCGAGAGAAAGAATGAAAAAAAGCACGCGCAAAGCAATTTACGCTGATTATACATTTGTCATTTTACGAAATGAACAAACAAACACACACACACACACACATACACGCTCACTCATATCGTTCGCTCGCTCACACTGCGACAGCGACGACTACAACGACCCCCCAACGTCCAACAACAACAACTGTGACCCAACAAATTTACGGCAATTATTGAAAACGAAGAAAGAAAAAGAAAAAAAGAGCGCATGCTCCGACGCTGCTGGAGCACTGCCTCTGTGTCTTTTGTACAGTTTTAAACGTGGCAGCAAGAAAGAAGAAAAAGCAAGTAACCCAGACGGGCAACTAATAAGAAAAAAGCTTAATGCAAAGATGAAGCCCCCCACACACACACATGCACACCAACACACTCACACATACAGTGGCGACCGCTATCAAAAAGCAAATAAAAGACAACAGCGGCAGTAGAGCGCAGAGCCAGCAGCGACTGCAAAAAAAACACTTAACAAGCGTAAAAATAATATGGCGGCAACGACAACAATACTCGCGGTCTCATCAACCTCAACCGTCATTGCCAGCAGTGGCCCAACAACAACAACAACAGCAACAGTAATCAGCAGTGGCATAATGATGAACCTTTGTGGAGTGGAGCGACGTTCAGCTGAGCAGAGGCGGTGGGGGAGGTAAGTAAAGCGAACGAACGCAGAGCCCAAAGCAATGCACACATACAAATGCACATTCCCCATTCAAATACAGACAGAGAGGGAGACAGACAGGGGAGCACAGACAGGCAACAAAATGAAAAATGGAATGCCAAAGCGTCTAACCAGGCACAGTGGTGCTAGGGCTATGGTTGAAGGCAAGAATACGGGTAAGCGAAATGAAATAACAAACGTGCATTAATATATAATTATTTTATACATATAAAAATGTGTTTAGTATAAGAAAACTAAATTTAAGGCAATTAAGGTAAAATTATGGTCTGAAACTTATGTTATCATTTTCAGACAGTCTTAAAAACTAGCATTGGTCACACTGTATAGCTAACTAACTATGTAAATAAGTTACATTTATTTAAATTATTTATTTTCTAAGCCAGTAATTTGTATCAAAAAAACATAGTCATTAAGAAAATAGTTAACAAACTGAATTGTACGTTCTTTAATGCAATTATTTGTACTCAGAAGTGAAATGGAAATATTTTAAAATTAACAATAATACAAAAAATGTGTAAGAAATCTTAAAAATACTTTAAATAACTGAAAAATATTTATAATACAAAAAAGACTAAAATACATAAATACCAAGAATACAAAATAATTACCTAAAACTATAAGAATAAATATATCAAATCGGAATGTACCCTTTTCAGTGCAAAATGTCCTACCTCCGATACCCTGAAAAGGCGAGTGCTTGGAAAACAGACTGGGATACAATGTTTAAAACAGTGTTATAAAATAGTGTTGAAAAACAGTATTCAAAAACTGTGTTGGAATACAATGTTGAGAAACAGAGTTAGAAAACAGTGTTAGTAAATAGTTTTGCAAAACAGTGTTGGAAAGCAGTGTTGGATACAGTGTTAAAAACAATACTGAAAAAAAGTGTTGGAAAACAATATTGAAAAGCACTGTTTAAATTAAGCAATGAGTGTCCTAATCAAATTCTTTATATTTCCGAATTTAGGCAAATATTCTATCGGAAAGATTATTTGCTAGTGAATTCCTTGTGTTTAGTTTTTTTTATAAACTATAATGCACTATGGATATACCCACTCCCATACATGCAACTTGCTCCACTGTGCAAACGCGGCCTGCATACCCAATAACAACAACCACCAGGGGCCCTAAATCAAAGACTACCATCAACAGCAACCATCATCAGCAGCAGCAAAAACGAAGCCAACGATACTGCAATTCATATAATCATAATCGAACGCACACCACTGTAGTGGTCGTATGAACGACCGAGCCATCGAAACAAAAAAAAAACAACAACAAAAAATGAATGAACAAAAAAAACATTTTGGTTTTTGCCTCTGCTGCGCATACGCTACGCTGGCTTGCACACCCCACTTCATCCCCCCCGCTTATCCACAGGGTCTATCAACGTCTGCGAGCGACAAGCAAAACTAATAATAAAATAAAGCCGCTTGCTCTGGCCTGTGTCAGCGAGACGGGTACGCAGGGTGCGGGTTTCAGGTAGTACGACGATGATGGTGGTGGATGTTGGATGGAAATGGGCAAAAAACAAAAAAGAAGATGAAGTATAGCAGCGCCCAAGCGACATTTGGGTATACACACACAGAAAACTGGTCTCGGGTCTGGGGTGGTTGACAGCGTCAAACCCGCCAGCTGTAGCTGTAGCCTCGTTTTTGTTATTTTTCTTCTGTTTTTTTTTTTGCTTTTGTCGTTTTGTTTCATTCCAACCCTCATAAGCCATTTCACTCGCACTCGCGAGTATCAAGTGTGCGGCTTGTATGGCCATTGCACTCGCACTTTAGCATTTTGTTATAGAGAAATGTTGAGGCTGTGTGTGAGAAACTGGTTTTCATTAGGGTCCAGCTGCCAACCCTCGCACACATACACTCTCACCCGCATACACACACACACACTTGAGAGCGCTTCATTTTGTTTCGTTTCGTTGTGCAGAGTTTCCGTTGTCGCCGCCGCCGCTGTTACCGTTGCGCGCGTTTCAGTCTGAAATTCAACTTGGCAGCGTTCGGTGTCGCAAAAGAAGAAGCAAACGAGCAGGAAAAATAATCCGTGGGCCTTTCAGTTAAATCTGCTCGCCAGTTGTGGTTGTTAATAATAAATAATAACAAGAGAAAAACGTTAAAATTTTGTGTATTTTTTTTCTGTTATATTAAACCAATGCCAAAAAATATCTCACTGGCGGTACAAAGTGAAAAAGTTCAAATGCTGCTGCCGGCGTCGCTGTCGACGCAGTGATGAGGCGCGAGTGGATAAAAGTGTAAAGGCTGCTGCTGTCTTTTATGTAAGATTGCGTGTACAGGTGCATAAATAAAGATACTTGAATGAAAAATTAAAAAAAAAAAATGCAAATACAAAATCTACTGTAATTGTGAGACATACATAGGACGCCGTCGTTGTCGTCGTCGTTTGCCGCTGCAGTGAGTGAGAGTGAGTGGAGTACATGTACTAATTATTGCTCGTGCACGCCACACACACACACACACACAGAACTCACTCAACATTGAGAGAGAGAGAGCGAGACGCTTTTTTCTGTGGTCTTTTACCAATTTTTCTTTCGTATGTTTATATTTATTAGATATTGCCTGTATATATACATACATAAATGTGTAGGTGTGCGTGTGTGTATACTTTGTGTTTTGTTAATGTTTTTCAAACAACTAAAAACAACTTACCACAACAAATTCAAACGCTGCAGCAATATGCTGCTGCCAACAACAACAAAAACTATCAACGCTGTCGCCGTCACCGCCAACAACAACAACACAACGCCGCCGCCGTCGTCGTCGCTGCCACCGTTGCTGCTGACGTCGTTGTCGTCGCATGCATACTTTTAATTTATTATACAAATTGTTTTTATTTTGAATAATGGATCGTCGTGCATTAAAGTTTATGCAAAAAAGGTATTCTTTATTTTATTAATGTTTTTTTGTTTAGTTTCTTGTTTTTTTTTCTCTTTTTGCTTACGCCTTTATTTTTAAGTCAACTTAATTTCGTGGCTGGTGTTTGTTTATGCTCCAGGCGACTCTCCTAAGCTGTGCAGTGTGACCAGCTGTAGACTCACCCCTGCTCGTTTAGCAACACTGGTAAACGTCCTGCAATGTATACGAAAACGAGTTTTGCCCTCTCCTCCTTCTCATACCTTGTTGATAGCAGCAGCAACTACATCATGAATTTCGCAATGCATGCCTGGTGTGTCTGTGTGTGTGTGTGTGTGTGAGTTAGTGCTTGGTGGTGGGTTTTCTTCTGGCCAGCATTGAAAAGCAAAAGTTCTAAGCCAAAAGTAACATTTTTTTTTTTTTTTTTTTTGAAACCGAAAACTGCAGGCGGCATTCAAAACAGCAGGCAACTCTGTCTGTCTACTTTCGCGCTCTCTCTCTCTTTCTCTATGTCTACTTTTCTCTGGCTGAGACTCTCTCACGCTTTGCCGAAGTAAACAAATTTCAAGTGTGTTTGGGGTCGCCCCCCTCCCCCACTCTTAGCCAGTGTTGCCATCATGAATGTTGAAAGACAAAAATTAATAAGAAGGAAAATTTTATTCCAAATATAAATAAATAGTTTAAGGTCTTGATTTTTATATCTCAGTTGATTTTCCTCTTTAAATATGAACACTAACGAATTTAGCAGAACAGCTTGATCCCTAATCAATGATATATTCCTTGGTAATTCACATGGGTTACTTCTAATCTTGTATTTAATATAATATTAACATGACCCCCAAAAGTATGCTTTGTAAAGCTGTTTAGTGATCAAGTGTCTCTGCTGATGGCGTCCATTTAGTCATGTTTTTAACTTCGCTTCCACAAAAAATTTTGTAATATAAATCCGGTTTTTAAACCCCATTTGGTCTCTAAGTCACAAATCTTGTATGGGAATGGAATTAAGAACATGGCTTGATGATCATATTTTAGTAGGATAGTGACGTCACAGACACATTTAAATACTCATAGTCATCCAACAAAGAATGAGAAGTGATTTAGGAAGAGCATTCGTAGCTTATGCTTTCAAGGACGAAACGGACGTTTGAGACTCAAGTCAAATGCCGATCTTCTAAGGATTCTCAAGGAAGAGATCTTGTTAAACCTAAAAACAGAACTCTATGAAATCCGGCGAGAGACCAGGCGTCAAATCCAAGCGATTTAAAATGAATCTAAAAATAAACTACGACAACGAAAGAAGGTGTCATCGCGATTATCGGCTGCGCGATCTAGTAGCTATTAATAATACGCAGTTCATTACTAGGAAGAAGTTGGCAAACAAATAAATCGACCCTTATGAAGAGTTATTATGGCAAATCGCAAGGTATGATGTCAAAATAGCGACCGAGTTTAAAGGCCCACTGCGGACGTCTACTAGTGCTGACTTTATGAAAATGTGGCTTTATTCTAATTATGAGGAAGGAGACACTGATAACGATGAAGAAGGGGGAAAGATGTAATGCAGGATGGCCGAATGTGAGATATTAGCAGGCGTAGGATACGCTGACAGTGAGTTGTCAGTGAGGTTGCGAATTTGCCTCACCTTATATTATTACACCATGATGAGTTGGCTTCATGATAACGACCATTAAGTAAAACCAGTAAGAGCTAGAGTTCCGTTCTTCATAAGTAAGTGAACAACAATGAGTTGCTCACTAAACTGCAGCAGTGAACACGTTCTTGATCTATTGAACAAGTTCAGTGACTCATTACTCAGTGACTGTTCACTCAATTCATTTTCTCTCTTCTCAGGTACTGTTCACTCTCTTGTTCTTAATTGTTAAGCGACTCTATGCTTAATGACTCTTTGCTGAGCTGTTCTTTGCTTCGCATTTCTGTATGTTCTGAATGTATGACAACTCTGTGTTAAGTAGTGTTGGGTAAGGGTTGATCCTTTCCAGGAACATGTTTGCTTGTTCCTTTTTTAAGTGAGTCAAATCGCTTCATTGTTCCGTTGTTCTGTTGTTGAGTAGTGAGTAATTGAACTGAGAGAACAGGTCACTGAGCAATAGTCACTGAACAAGGGTTACTCAACTAAAGTCACAGAACAAGAGTTACGGAACAAGAGTCACGGATCAAGAGTGACTAATGAACTACGTCCTAGTGTTTGAATTAAAGTTCATTTTATGAACTATTAACTTTTTTAACCTATAGTTAATTTGATTGAACTATAGTTCATTTGTATACCCAATTCACTTTATTAACCTCATTTTTTTTTTTTTTTTTTTTTAGATTAGTAAAGAAATTTAATTTTAATTAGTTTGATTTTTAATTTTTTTACATTTTACTGTTACTTTTAAGCAACTTATAATGTAGTGAAGTGTATAATTGAATTAATTTAGTGTTATGATTATGGTAAGAAAAATAATGTGTGTTGCTACTTGTAGGTTTTTTAACAAATACCTTATTTAACTAAGTTTAAGTGTGTTTTATGTTATTTGGTTGTTGTTTACTATGTGGGTGGTGATCAAATCCTGCGACTGGCTAAGTCAGTGGGGTGTAAGCGAAGCAGTCTTCTCCTGGCTCGAATCCCGTTGATCCTCCTCCTTCTTAGCAACGCCCTTGCTAGATTGTTTGAGTGACACGCGACCTTATCCAAGTACCGAGCTGCTTGTGTGTTTATAATATCCCCTACCATGGAGACTTTGAAAACCCGCTCAAGGTCACGTGTGCGGATGTACCTTGAATGTACGTATTCGGTTTAGATGAGACTTTGCAGCGATTCCGTACACCTGCACACCGTACCGCCAGATTGGTGCAAAGATTACTTTGTATATTAGAACCTTATTTTTAAGCGAGAGCTTGTTATTGGCGTTAAGGAGCCATCTCATCCTTCGCGCCTTGGCTCTCATGCTGCCTACCACCTCCTTGACAAGTGTAACCCCTTTTGTCAAGTGTAACCCCGAGGTATTTATAGCAGGTTTTGTGAGGTAGCACCTCTCCATGTAAGAAGACTCTTGGGCTGATGTCCCTTCTTAGCGTATATGTTACATTTGCACACTTCTTCGGGTTCACTGCGATGTTCCACCTGCACGCCCAGTTCTCGAACCTTTACAGGTATTCCTGGAGCGTATCGGTGGCTGTATAGACACACCGATTTCTGACCATAATCGCAGTGTCATCTGCTAACGTGGCTACTAATAGGTCCTGCGGGTCGTCGATTGGCACTGACCGAGCGGTTGGCATGTCACTTGTAAACAGGCTATACAAAGTTGGGCCTAGCACGCTGCCCTGTGGTACTCCTGCTCGAATTCTCTTCTTTCGGGATGCAAGGCCATCCTGGACCACCCTGAAGGAGGAGCGTTCCCTTGATTTTCGATAGCAGGCCAGCGTGCCAGACACGGTCAAACGCCTGTTGAATATCCAAGTACGCTGCAACAACGTACTCCTTGGCGTGGAAACCTTCCAGCACGAAGTTAATCGCTCTGTGGAGTTGTTCAGGAGTACCATGTCTGAGTCGAAACCCAAACTGAAACTTGGGTATGCTCCTTCTTGCAGCTCGAGTTGCTTTGGTGTCGTCATGTTAAATAAGGACGTAATTATTTAGAAAAGACAAAAGTATTTTTCTGAAATATGTTATTTATTTAGACACCTTTCTATTGACCAATAAGCGATTTTGAGCGGCTCAAGGTCAAAAAGAATATGTGTACTCATACTTAAACAATTCATTCAAGGTTAAGCCGGTTAACCTTGAGAATAAATAAATTAAATTGGTGAAAATTATTACCTAGGAAAAAGCAGGAGATTACTGATATCTTATGTACGTTTTGAAGAAGCGCTAGTAAGGTTAAGTACCATGCTGAGCAAGTTGCAAGATTGGGTGTCATTCCCTTGATTCATGCTTATAATAAGCGAGCAGAGTTATAAGAAAATTTGGTGATAATGACACAACATAAAAGAAACAACAAGAGAGATATACAGAGAAAGAGAGCGAATACTCAGAGGGCATAACATTATATTCTTAATTACAAATTTACGTATAGAAAGGGAATATAAATAATGACAGGTACAGGATATATATATTTTTATTTCACGATATATTTGGTGCCCTGAATCCCTCGAAAGAATAAGGACCCTAAGAAAAAGACGGGGTATATTACAGTCGGGCTTGACTGATTATTATTATTTTATTTTATTTCGGTGACTGGCCTAACTTTTCGTACTTCAGTCACAGCAATTTTTTTTTCCAAATTTGTTAACAAAAATGCATTTTACTTTTGCCAAGTGCTGGCAACCCTGCTTTGCTGCTGCGCTCTCACATTTACTCCACCGTTTTGTGTGTGTGTTGGTAGTGAGTGACAACGCTTCATCTCGCTCGCTCGCATGTGTTTGCTCTCTGCGGTTGATGCAAGTATGTGTGTGTGTGTGTGTGTGTGCAAAACTCGTTCGTATAATCAATATGTAGTCATCTATTTTGAACTCTAACCACCTCCCCCGTAGTCTCGAGAGTCTGAACACGGTCAGGTTTAACGCCCCATCCAGAAAAAAAAAACAACATTTTGCACGCATGATTCTTGATATTTGATTTCCATTTTTTGTTGTTGTTGCATGCATCCCTCCCTCTCTCGGACTCTCTCTTTCTCTTTGCATGATGACGCGCAGCGCACGCACGCACACTTTCTCAGCGAAACCAGTCTGGGTCTTGAGTTGCTGCAAGTTTTTTTTTTCTGTTGTTGCTGTTGCCGTTTCTGTTTGTTTCTGAAGATGCTGTGACGCGTCGTTGTCGTCTGGCACTATGTCTAGTCCATGGCGACCTTAACCCACCCACCTCCTAAAAAGCCACCCTGTTGGAAACCGTATCAACCCTGGAACGAATTGCTAAGCCACCCGCCCACTGTCCCACCGTAGTCAGGGGTAACCCTAAAATGATGTGCCGGGTCTCTGTTTCAGTTGTGTGTATTTTTTTTTTATGTGCCTCACGGGCATTTATTTTGGGTCTGGGGCGCCGCCGCCGCTCATCTCTTTGGCTCCAGAAAGGTTAGGTTATGAAACTTTAACCATTGGATAGCAACTGTCAGCATTTTCACGTTGATTGGATATGGGAGGTCTTTGAACTTTTCCAGGCACTGTTGCCACTTTTCAGCATGCAGTGAATATATATGGTAAAAATCGAAGTTATTGCAAAAACTCCCACACATTTTCTCTACCTTAGCTCTCGCTTGCTCGCATGTCTTGTATGTTGCCAATTTTCATGTTGTATTGCCAACACAGAAAGAGGCCAACATTTAAAAATAGAAGTTGTCATTGTCCCGTCGTCGTGGTCTTGCAACTGCAACTTTGCTTGACCCCCTTTTTTTTGCTGTGAACCTATGTGCATACATGATTTGGATTTGGAAATGAGAAGTAGGTCAAGATGATGATTTTGTTTATTTAAACATTAATCAACACTGCCTTACAGAACTATGGTGAGGCGCTCGCGCTGCGTTGTCAATTGAGAGCGTTTGCTGAGAGTGCGAGAGCATGTGACAACAAACAAGCTGACGAGAAGCGTGGAGACAACCTTTTCTGAGAAAAGAGCGCGTTGATCGGCATGTATAATTACACTTATACTATGAAAATTTAGACTGAACGTTTGAAACGCTGACGTTCGATGCTTTGAGCTGCGGTTGCAAACAGCTGTTTGTTTGATTTTCAGTACTAGATAACGATCGCTCTGCTCAAATTCAAAATTACTGGCCGAGAAGAGAGACTGAGCAGAGGTTCACTCTAGGTCTCATTGCTTTATGATTACACCATGTTTCATACCAAAGATCAGAGTTACCCAGCCATAGCCCCTAAACCACAGTTTGTCATCCATAGCGCCAATGTGACGAACACATTCGGCAATTGACACACACACGAGCTGAACGCATGCCGAGCTCTTTGCCAAGGAAGTAAATAAATCACCAAAGCCAATCATACGCTGGCTAGCGTTCAATGAAGTAGGTCAGAGCCGCTTTGCGTCGCATTAAATTCTCACAACAATTCACTCTCACTTTTTCGCCTTGCTCTTCTTGACAAACGCTGCCCTAAACTCACATGCATACGATGCCACGTCTCATTGCTTGTCAGAGAGTCAGTCGCAGTCAGCGCTTCAAGGCAAGCAGTTCGATATCAGATTTCTAACGGCAAAAATAACAAACATGGCGACACAAAAAGTTGTTTGTGTGCCGTGATGTGTGAGAGCTCGCATTCGTCTTCGACGGTTGGTTTTGCGAATTTCACCGAAGACTTTCATCAAACAAATGGTCGTTTACCACTTGGAATTGACCGTTCTACGTTGTCCAAGCGGAACAGGCGACCATTTGCTTCGTAGTGCTTCGTGCGCAAACAACTTTTGTAGGGTTTGGCTCGTCTTGGAACACTCACACGGTCGATTGCTGTATGGTTTACGCCACGATTCGTCACCTGTGACGATCTTATGAACGTCTTTTGAAGCACCGCGATCGTATTTTTTCAGCATTTCTTTGCACCAATCCGCACGAGCCATATTTCGAGCGATTGTCAAATTATGCGGAATCTAACGTGATCAAACCTTTTTTGCTGGTGGAATTAATGTTCCTCAATCTCACGGTATGTCACATGACGATCTTGGAACAACCGATTTTGCACGACCTTCACCGAGTTCGTCGCTGAGCGAACAACGACCACAATATCACTATACCAGCGATATACAGTGGTTGTTGATGGTTGCAAACAAATATTGCAAATAAATCACGTCGGAAGGTGTTGGGCTTGCAATTCAATTTAGCTTCTGCATTTCTCTTGGAGTTGGGTTTGAACACTTTGTGAACACCTTGGAGTTCTCAAGTGCTTATTGAATAACGCAACCACACAGACAAGAAGGAGTTTTGTAGTCATAGCGGATTGTGCGCTCGTTAGGCTGATAGATCTGTCATAAAATCCATACTGAAAAATGTACTACTAAATGAGACACGCACGATCAGGGCTGCAAACCCAAAATTGTTTAGCGAACCGGAGATTCGCGGGTTCGAACCAAATTGTACCATAAGTTAAGCAAAGGGTTTGGTTCCAACCTTGGTTCAACCCAATTTTTACATACTTTAAAAAGAACCCCAGTTAAATTGTTTAAATCATATATTCGGAATTCCTTGATTTTTGTTGAAAAGTTTAAATTTAAAAGAAGAAGAAGAATGTCTTCTAAGTATTCTTTGTTTTTCTTCTTTGATCTGACAAAATAACGATGGAAAAAGTTCGTTCAACTTGGACATAGAACGATGATCAAATGACAGATTCCTTTGTAAGCAATAATAAGGAACCATGAAATGGCCGTAGGATTCTGACAAGGCTCTTTACGGGTCCCTGCAGACTGCGGAGCTACAAGATGCAGTCCTCTGAGATGCTCAGAGGCGCAGATTCATCAACTTAAGAAAACACGAAAATCCTGATAATTGTACAGGAAATTGGGTTGCTAGGAAAGTTGTCAGCATAGCATTGGGGCACAACAGATCAAGACTGGTCGCAGTGCATTTTCCCCCATCGAGGATTTAAAAAACAGAGGCTATTATGGGT
This sequence comes from Lordiphosa mommai, assembly GCA_018904225.1. Taxonomy (NCBI): domain Eukaryota; kingdom Metazoa; phylum Arthropoda; class Insecta; order Diptera; family Drosophilidae; genus Lordiphosa; species Lordiphosa mommai. The sequence goes on along the minus strand of JAEIFT010000032.1, from coordinate 918,921 downwards.
AAACAGTTTATAAAACTTTATAGAACTTTTAATAAGACTCTTTCGCACAATAACGACATGATAACACAAAAGTTGTTGGGTAATACGTCTAAAGTGATTGTAAAACCGAACCGAACCGGTTCAGGATCAGTTATTTCTTCACATGTGGTTTGGTTTAAAATTCGGGTCAAAGTACACAAAATTTTGGATTTCCGGGTTCGAACTGGTTCGGTTCAAAACCTGATACCATGTGGAACAATTACATAAGTTTGATCTTTTTACGTTGAATGCAAACGGAACTAAACCGTAGCGAAGCGCATTTTTGTGTTCAAAACTCGAATCGGTGTTCTTTCGAAATTGCTGAACCAAACTTTGGTTTGAACCGTAAAGATAACGGTTCAGTACATTTCTTCGACCATCAATTACTTTTGTTCATTGTCAAGCTTAACTTTTTCTAGAAAAAGCTTGTTTTTTTCAAGGACTTGAGCAGTTTCGTTATTTATTTAGGAACTGAAATAACAATTTTTCCAACAAACTTCAGAGAATAAATCTTAGTAAGACAATTTTTTTGTTTTCCTAGATAGCGTTGTTAAACTCAGAAATTATGAATATTATAAGCTTTCCAAATATTCTGCAAAATTTGGTCCAAATTGTATGACTATATACTACTATAACTGCCATAGAACCGATCGGTCGAAAAATACGTACATATGTCCTAGTGAGAAATATTATATGATCTTAATGGTAGCGTTTTCAAATTTATGAGTAAGCAATCAGATTCTTAATTATTCAGAATTTATATATATCTGACATCTATATCCGATATATATATATATTATATAATATATACTATTGGTTAATTCAATTGAAACAAGCTTTTGCAAGTGTATTAGAACTTTGGCTCTGTCGCAGTTAGTTTTGTCTTTTTGTTTTGATCTCAAATGCAAGAGAACTTGACTGCCCTACTGTGAGAGCGTAACTTCGAATTGGAAGTGAGAGTAAAAATTACATGCGTTCATCATGCATTGTCAGCAAAAACAATACAAAAACTCTTTAGTTTTAGTTCCTTAGCCTGAATCTAACCAAACACAGGAGCATTTGAAAGTTGGCATCACTCTCAACTTCTCTGGTCAAATTTCTCTCTTTTGGTTTAAAACCTCTGTGGACCTTGCGTCCCCCTGTTAAGCATGCTAAGTAGTTTAATTTTTTAATCAATCAACAATAGTTAATTTACTACATTATTGCACGTTCTTACTTATTGATTTATTTATTTATTTATTATTACAAATTAACGGACTGTGAATGATGGTTCTTCTTCTAAAGTGTCAACTTAACATATGTGAATGATCTGCAAAATGAAGCCGCAACTCTGTTTAAGCGAGCGAGAGAGAGAGAGAGAGCTTTTCGTTGCTTGTCTTTAGCTGTGCTTAGTGGAAGACAGAGGTTGGCGGGGTGTACTGCCAACCTGTTTCTTGTTCTTAATTTAATTTTTTTTTGTGGTTGTTTTTGTTGGCGAAAAGTGAAGAGGAGTTCACATAAAGATGAAGCATGCCCCACGCCAGCGTGCCAGACGTGCCAAGTGTGTGTGTGTGTGTGTGTGTGTGTGTGACTCTTCGTCTCTCTTTGTGTGTGTGTGTGTGACTTGTTCATCAAATGTTTACAAATTTCTGATGGCCTTTTCTCTATTCTCTTTTCTTCTGGCAGAGCGGACACAGAAAGCGATACAACCAACACAACAACAACAACAACCAACTCTAATTCAGTGGGATCTAACAATAATAACAATAACAACAACAACGCTGCAAGTTTACCACTGAAGGATAACTCGAATATACGTGAGAAACCGTTAATTAACAGCAGCCAACAACAACAACAACAGCAGCAGCATCATCATATTCATCATCACACGAGCAACAACAACAACAGCAAACAGCAGCAGCAACAACAACACGAGCGACCCCTTAAGTGTCTGGAGACTTTGGCCCAAAAGGCGGGCATTACCTTTGACGAGAAATACGATTTTGCCAGTCCCCCACATCCGGGCATTGGACAAATCATCCCTACCACACCCAACAGCAACCAGCCACAACGTGCTGCAGCTGGCCAAGCAGGAGCCGGTACACCGCCATCCTCACGTCGTTTAAGGCACGGCCACACGCTGGAGAAATCCCAGAGTCCCGCCCAACAGGTGGCCACCGCTTCGGCGGTGCCACTACAAATCTCACCGGAGCAATTGCAACAATTTTATGCCAATAATCCGTATGCCATCCAAGTGAAGCAGGAGTTTCCGGGCAGCAATACGGGCACAGAGCTGAAACATGCAGCTGGCCTGCAATTGGATGCAAATCAGACGAATCAATTGCAACAGCAATTGCAACTGCAACAGTTGACCGCTGCCGCGGCCGCTGCAGCAGCTGATGGCAGTGGCGGCGGTGCGGGTGGAGCCGGTGGCGGTGGGGGAGCAGCCGCAGGTGCGGCCAGTCCCGCCAATGCGCAGCAGCAAAACCAACAACAACAGCAGCAGCAACAACATTCCACGGCCATAAGCACCATGTCGCCCATGCAATTGACCACCAGCGGTGTACCAGGCGATTGGGCAGCTCCCGGTCGTACCGTACAACTGATGCAGCCGTCCACAAGTTTTCTCTATCCACCCATGATTGTCTCGGGCAATCTGTTGCATTCGGCTGGTTTGGGACAACAACCCATACAGGTGATAGCCGCCGGTAAACCCTTCCAAACGGGCAGTGCCCCACAGATGATAACGACCACCACACAGAATGCCAAGCAAATGATTGGCGGTCAGGGAGGATTTGCCAGCGGCACTTATGCCATACCCTCGAGTCAATCGCCACAAACGCTGCTCATTTCTCCAGTCAATGTGATTTCGCATTCACCACAGCAACAGCAGAATCTGCTGCAGTCCATGGCAGCGGCAGCCCAACAACAGCAACAGCAGCAGCAGCAACAACAACAGCAGCAGCAACAACAGCAGCAACAGCAGCAACAACAACAGCAACAACAACAGCAGCAACAGCTAACCGTTGCCGCTGCAGCAGCAGCCCAACAACAACAGCAATTGACAGCAGCCGCCCAACAGGCAGCCGCCACTCTGACGCTAGCCAAAGATCCCACCCAAGGCAAGCTGCAACAGAAAGTGGTACAAAAGGTGACAACAACCACAAATACCGTGCAATCGGCTGCCGGTGGAGGTGGCCCTGGTGGCGGAGGCGGCACAGCCGGCAATATAGTCACCCAGGCACAGCAGCAGCAACAACATCAACAGCAAACTACCACCCAGCAATGTGTACAGGTATCCCAATCCACATTGCCCGGTGTCAGTGGGGCACAGCTATTGAATCCATTGACTGGCACAGCCACGGGTCAGCCGCAACAGATGCAGATTGGTCCCTGGTTCTGGCAGAATAGTCTGCAACCATTTAGTGCGAATCCCATAATATTACGTGGTCAGCCGGATGGGACATCGGGCATGTTTATACAACAACCGGCCACACATCAGGCGCTGCAAACCCAACAAAATCGTAAGTTGAAAGAACAAACTGGGTAGTGTAGATCCAAAATTGAAAGGCCATAGAATAGATTGATCAAAAAATAACATTGTGTAGGTACACTCGAAAAAACAAATCAAGTTACAAAGAAAAGAACTTTGAGATCAAGATAAATTTATCATTTCTATCATGCAACATAGATTTTAACAGTGTTGAAATCTTAAGAAGAAAAAACGACCAAAATTAAATCACGCTTAAATTTTTTTAGTTAGAATGCAGGGATGGTAACAGTCATGACTCCGAGTATACCAGTTATTAAAGACTTTTATTGTATTGCTCAGTAAATAACAGGTGTAGAAAGACTTTTATTAAAAAGTCAATAAATAACAGTTATCAAAGACTTTTTTAATTACTCAGAAATAACAATTATCAAAGACTTTTATTTTATTACTCAGAAAATAAGAGTTATCGAAAGACTTATTATTTTACTCAATAAATAAAACTCAGTCAGTGACTTATATTTTTAAATCACAATATAAAAGTCTTCTTTATTTATCGCAGTTAAACAGAGAGCAATCCGCTGAAGGTATAATAAATTAAAAGACTTTTATTAAAAATATAAATTTTTGAATGAGTTTTATTTATTGAATTTTATAATAAAAGTCTTTCGATAATTTTGTTTTTTCTGAGTAATAAAATAAAACTCTTTAATAATAATTATGTTTTAAGTAATAAAATAAAAGTCTTTAGTCACTGTTAACTTTTTAATAAAAGTCTTGAAAAAACTGTCATTACATGACTTTAATTATACAAGTCTTCCAATAACTGTTATTAATTGTGTAATCAAAAAAAGTGTATTATTTATAACGATACAAAATAACTCTTATTTTTGACCAATACAATAAAAGTCAGCAAATAAAAGTTAATTGTGAATATCGATAGCGAAAAGTTAAACATTCGGTGGTGTATTTCGAATAATTTTTCCAAAAGAGCTTCATTTTTTTTTATATCTATAAGAGTTTTATGAAAATTACTATTATATTCCGTTCCTGTTAGAATTTTTTTTTTTTCTGAGTGTACCATCACGATAATCATAGAACAAGCAATTTTATTGATTTTATTTATAAACAATTTATGTTGCCAGCCACACTACAAAATTCCAGGGGTTCAAGCCGATTTTGCCAAATATTGAACTCAAGGATTTAGTTTGAATTGCACACAGAAAAAAAAAGGATTTTTTTTTGATGATCCATTGGATATTTTTCATATCCATTTGGACTGGATATGTCCATATCCATTTTTATCATCCATTTGAGTTTAAATAATGTTAAATTGATCTTAGTTATTCATCCAATGGAGCTGAAAAATATCAAAAGGATGTGTAAATTTGAAAAGGATATGCATTTCAATATCCAAAAAAAAGGATATGTCCATATCCATTCCAAATGGATTTTTTTTTTCTGTGCAAAAACTGATTAATATTTGCGATTTCGATAAGACATTCTTGTCTTGTACGCAGAGATTGGGATTTTTCAAATATATTCGTGATATCTGTACAATTCTTATTCGTTTCTTTATATATAAAAGAGGTTGTCCTGACTGACTGATTGACAATCTACGCAGAGTCTAAACGATAAGAGATGGAAAGCTCAATCTGAAAGAGGTTTTGAAAAAATGTGCCCCCAAGGGTTGGAAAACTACCAGAAAATTTTGTTTTACATCCGATTGACTTCAAATTCGGTTTGTAAGAAAAGTCAGCAATATAATTGAATACATGATTTTCAAATGACCGGAAAATTGGGCATGAAAAAAAACTATTTTTCATCCGATTGACTTCAAACTCGGCGTTGTCTAAAATAATTAGTCATGTAATTTTCCGATGTTGGAAAATTATGCAAAAGGGATTGTGAAAATTATGCAAAATAATTAGTTGTGTGATTTTCCGATGTTGGAAAATGGATGGAAAATTTCGAGTGGTAATTGTGATTTTTATCCGATTGATTTCAAACTCGGTTTGTAGGGATATAGAATGCAAAATAATTGGACATGTGATTTTCCGTTGTTGGAAAATCTGCCCAAAAAGTCGGAAAATTGCCTGAAAAATTGTTTATGGAATAATCAAGTTTTTCCAATTGACTTCAAACTCGGTTTGTGAACACATTATGCAAACTAATTAGACAGGTAATTTTCCGATATTGGAAAATGGACGGAAAATTTCCAGTGGGAATTCTTATTTTCATCCCATTGACTTCAAACTCGGTTTGTTAGGATAAAGTATGCAAAATAATGAGATATGTAATTTTCCGATGTTGGAAAATTCGCACCCAGTGTTGGAAAACGGATCGAAATTTTTCTTCTTTCTTTCGGGTTGTATGCAAAATAATTATTCCTGTAATTCCCGATATTGGAAAATCCGCCTCAGGGTGGGAAAAATGCCCGTAATATTCTATATTAAAAAAAAACAACATTTTTCCTCCGATCTACTTTAAACTCGGTTTGTAAGGATAGTATGAAAAATAATTAGACTTTTAATTTTTTGATGTTGGAAAATCCCTCCACACGGAAAATGGATGGAAATTAAAAAAATTTCAACCGATAGACTTTAAAATAAGTTTGTGAGCACATTATGGAAAATAGTTGGACATGTGATTTTTCCGTGATGCAATTTCCGTTCCGTCCGATCTGAATGAAATTCGTTTTGTTCACTGGACAATTTGTTAAGTGGTAATTTGATTGATTAATTTGATTCATAAATAATCTGTATTTCGTGAGTTTTATTTCAAAATCCATAAATAACTCTTATTTGAGATTTTTATTTATATGCTCAAAAAATAATCGTTATTTCTTAAGTTTTTAAATTATGTCAAAAATTAATCGATATTTTTGAGAGTTATCAAAAAAAGTCAAAGATTTGTAAATTATGGTGCAAATGGACAGATAAGACATCTGGAAAAATACTGGAACATTTTTCGTAACATTCTCTCATTATCATGATTTTTTTTTTGTTTCAAGTTTAATATTATGAGTTTTTTTTTCGGTGTAAATAAGCTCTTAGCCACAGTAGCTTACTTTATAATGAAAAATAGTTTAAAACTTTTCGTAAATTCACCCTCAAGGTCGGAAAATCAAGTTCGGAGAATCGTTTTTTTTTTTTTCGAGACGATCAGAATAAAATTCGGTTTGAAAGTATTGTGTGTGCCTACAAAATGAAAAAATAAATTTATAATTTTAGAAAACTAATCCAAAGTGTAGGAAAATGGGCAGTAAGAAATGGGGGATTGCTGAGGAAATGGGAAATTTTTTTTTATCTGGAACCCAGACCACAATTAACTTAGTTTTTTCTCTTCCCCCACCGCAGAGATTATTCAGTGCAATGTGACCCAAACACCAAGCAAGCCACGCAATCAACTGGATGCTTTGGCTCCCAAACAGCAGCAACAGCAGCAGGCCAATGCCCAAGCGCAGGGTCAACAGCAGCAGCAACTTACCGCCCAGCAGCAGGTGGCAGTGGCCACTGCCCAATTGCAGCAGCAGCAACAACAATTGACTGCAGCAGCCGCTGCTTTGCAACGACCCGGTGCACCAATACTGCCACATAATGGAGCACAAGTGCGTCCGGCCAGCTCGGTGTCCACACAAACGGCTCAGAATCAAAGTTTACTCAAGGCTAAGATGCGCAACAAGCAGCAACCGGTGCGTCCCGCTTTGCCGGTAACCAAAACGGAAAATGGTCAGCAGGGGCAGGGCAAGGTAACGCAGCAGCAACAGCATTTGGCAGTGCAACAGCAACAACAACAGCAGCAGCAACAGCAGCAGGCCAATCTGCATCAGGTGGTGACCACAGCGGGCAATAAGTAAGTGACACAATTTCGACTTCTGGTTTTAAATCCAACCTAATCTTGTATGTTCTTCCACACAGAATGGTCGTTATGAGCACATCGGGCACACCCATTACCCTGCAAAATGGCCAGACATTGCAGGCAGCCACTGCTGCTGGTGTGGTCGATAAGCAACAGCAGCAACAGCAATTGCAATTGATGCAGAAACAACAATTGTTCCAACAACAAATGTTCCAGCATCAAATCATACAATTCCAACAGCAGGCGGCGGCCCAACAGCAACAACAACAGCAACAGCAGCAACAAGTCACCGCCCAGCAGCAACAACAGGCTGTGGTGCAGCAACAACAGCAGGTGGTGGCTCAGCAACAGGAACAGGTGGCGGCCCAGCAGCGACAACAGCAACAACAGCAGCAGCAACAGCAACAGGCATTGGCCAATGCCGCCCAGCAGATACTACAGGTGGCGCCCAATACGTTTATTGCCTCCCAGCAGCAACAGCAGCAGCAACAGTTGCACAATCAATTGTTGCAACAGCAATTACAGCAACAGCAACTGCAGCAACAGGCCCAGGTGCAGGCCCAGGTACAGGCCCAGGCTCAGGCCCAGGCACAGGCCCAGCAGCAACAGCAGCAGCGGGAGCAACAGCAACAGCAGAACATAATACAACAGATTGTGGTGCAACAGACGGGAGCCAGTGGTCAGCAGCAGCAACAAGCCGGGCAGCTACAGCTAAATAGTGTGCCCTTTTCGGTATCCTCGACCACCACACCAGCGGGCATAGCCACCTCAAGTGCACTGCAGGCGGCGTTGTTTCACACGGCCAAGACAAGCAACAGTTTACCCAGCAGCACCAATAGCAGCGTTGTGACCATTACCAATCAGAATACGGGTCCATTGGTGACCAGCAGCAGTACGGTAGCCAGTTTGCAGCAGGCACAGGCACAACAACAACAGCAGCTACAGCAACAGCAGCAACAGTTAATCTCGGCCAGTCTAGTGGCGGCAGCCAATCAACAGCAGCAACAGCAACAACAACAACAACAGCAGCAGCAGCAGCAACAACAGCAGCAGCAACAACAACAGGCAGCCGCTGCTTCACCCACAGCAAACACACCAAATCCCATATTGGCCATGACCAGCATGATGAATGCCGCCACAGTGGGTCATTTGACCAGCAGCAGCAGTAGCACACCCACAGTCAACAGTGCGGCGGTGACACCCACAGCTTCACTGGTCTCCCTAGGGGGCGGCAGTCAACCAGCCACGCCCACCAAATCAACAACACCAGCAGCCACTTTGGTGCCCATTGAATCGCCACTAACTAATGCGGCGGCAACAGCGGCTAACCAAGAATTGATGGCCAGTGTGGAGGCCAGCAGCTCCACAGGAACTGAAGCAGCAGCAGGCGCCACTTTGGTTAATGGTGAGGCAACACCAGAGACGGCAGCGGTTACACCCACCAAGGCCACGCCCATTAAGCAAAGTAATGTGGTACTGCCCACCAGCAGCAGCAGCAGTGGCAATAAGGATGAAGCCAAGAGCACAGCGACAACAACATCAATTACAGCCACCACAGTAACCAGCACAGCGTCAATCAATGGCATAGCCAGCACACTGCCACGTCCTAGTTTGAGTACAGCCAGCACCAGCACCACCAATACCACAAATACCACCACCAGCAGCAGCAGCATCAGTTCGAGCAGTAGCAATACGACAACAACAACAACAACCGCTAGCAACACAACAACAACCAATACCACCAGCAGCAGCAACAATAACAATAACAACAACAGCAGCAGCAACAGCAATAACAACAGCAGCAGCAATGGCGGCAAGGATCTGCCCAAGGCCATGATCAAACCAAATGTTCTTACCCATGTCATTGATGGTTTCATCATACAAGAGGCCAATGAGCCATTTCCGGTGACACGACAACGTTATACCGACAAGGATACGGATAAAGATGAGCCGCCAAGTAAGTCTATTAACATAACAGTCTGTTAACTTAACATACTGTTAAAGCTCTGTTCCCTTACTAAATTTCCCTACTTCTTCTTTTACAGAGAAAAAGGCTGCCATGCAACAACAGCAACAACAACAACAGCAGCAGCAGCAGCAGCTACATCATCAGGAGGACATCAAACCGGGTGCCACCATTACCGGTATGGGCATGGCTCAACCAGCTGTTACTACAGGCAATCTGCCCCTGGATATGGTGGCCTGTGAACAATGTGGCAAACCGGAGCACAAAACAAAGCTGAAACGAAAACGATATTGCTCGCCCGGATGTGCACGTTTGGCCAAAATTGGTGGTAATGGTGCAGCAGCTTCTGTGGGCAGCAACGGCAATTCTATGGGCATTGTGGGAGCAGATGCCATGGCCTTGGTGGATAAACTAGATGAGGCCATGGCCGAGGAGAAAATGCAAACGGATGCGCTAATGATGCAAGCCAATGAGTTGGCCTCATCGCCCATGATACTGGCCACAGAGGTGGCAGTAACACCGGCACCGGCTCCACCCCCGCCTACTGTGACACACATAAGCAGTGCACCATCGGCACCACCTACATCCAGCAGTAGCGGCAGCGGAGCACCACCACCCACCCCAGTTGAACGTCCACCCATCTGCAGTTGGAGTGTGGATGAGGTCAGTGATTTTATACGCAATCTGCCCGGCTGTCAGGATTATGTGGATGATTTTGTGCAGCAAGAAATCGATGGACAGGCTCTGTTGCTGCTGAAAGAGAATCATTTGGTGAATGCCATGGGCATGAAGCTGGGACCGGCACTCAAGATAGTGGCCAAAGTGGAGTCCATGAAGGAGGTGGCTGCCCCAACGCCAGCGGCGGCCACCGCCGAGGCCAAGGACTAGTCTCGCTTGGTGTTAACAAATGGGTTGCCAGCTCGCGCTCTCTTGCTCTCTGGCCAAGCCAGGTGAATGTGATTCACGTTTTGGACAAGCGAACTGATCCACGCAAATCATCAAATTGTACAATTTTCCATGTATTCGTAATCTAACAACTTAAACTAAAACGTAACTTAAACTTAGCCCTAAACACACATTTCATTGCACACATTTTCATGTCGCTTGAGAACGAAACTTGAATTAAACTAAATTTAAACTTGATGTAACATTTAAGCCTGAACTCTAGTTGGTAAGAGAGAAGTCATCGAAACGGGGAATGTGGAATGAGCAATCATTCTCATCCAACTTATCCAACCACAATATTATTACATTTAACGTGTAGATTAAGTTACACTTAGGTCTTTAGTTGTAACACACACACACACATATACACTTTTTTTTTTTAAAGAAAACCTCAATGAGTTAATTTATAGAACAGCAGAAACTGAAAAACGAACTAATTTATAGGGACTTCTAACTACTACGACTACGACTACTGGTTATCATCTCCTCTCTGACCAATCACGAAAGAAACACTTTTACATCCAAACGAAATGTAAATGAAACTTTTTTTTTTTTTTTTCTTGCGCTAACACTTCACACACACACACACATATTTAAACGTTTATAGTTTTTTTTTTTATATATAAGCTAATGCCTAGGATATAAGTGGACGTTTTTTTTATATACAAAATCTTTATTATTTTTTTTTTTTTTTGAGTGCTATTGCTGAACAAAATAAACAAATTCACTGTATAGTGTTTAATAAATGTGAATATGGAATTTTTAATTCTTTTTTGTCTGGATTTTCTTATTTGTTTATTATGTTACAAACACCTTAAACTGGGCGAATGAAAGAGAAAGATAACATTCTGAAATATTATGAAATATTTCTGAACTTGCAACTCAACACAGGTGAAAGAATTCCTGGAAGCCCAAACTTAAGGTAGTAGTCTGGTAACTTATGCCTATTTTCATGACTTCTTTAGAGGGTGGTTTTTTATAGGAAAATAAAAATGAATTATCTTGAACATTTAGAGTGTTTTTATTTACATATTGAATATATAGAAAAAATTAATTTGGTAAAATTTAATAGTTTATTACTATTATTATTGTCACTCGAAGTTGGAACCTCAAAAAAAATGCACGTGGATGGCCCGGGTGATTTTGGCTCTTGATGTTATCTGAAACCAAATATTCTTGATTATTCTTAATCTATAGACATTCTGGTCGGAACTACTGAAGTTAAATTTTAAGGGTAAATAACAAAATGGCGGACTTTGAAAAAAAGTCCTTTTATTTTAGCAAAGAAAGGGTTGTAAAATAAAAAGTTAGGGGTGAAAATTCTCGTTAGTACCGACGAGAAGTATAAGTGTGTAGAACAGCCTGTTAAAATTTGAAAGCAATCGGTTCAGTAGAAAAAAAGTTAAGACCCGGGCCGACCAGAAAAACAATTTTTAGAGAAAAACGCGTTTAAAGTCGGTCGACCTCATGGTAAAATTATATAAGGTAGAGTCATCAGAAATTCACCATGCGAGAGGGGTGCCTGTACCAATGTCAACACGGCACGACGCCTGCTTAAGTGTATCAAATAATACGTTCCACATTGCCATTTGCTTTGCTACTGACGGCTTTTCACCATTCGACTGGCACCCCAAAAAGAGGCAGCCTACTTTACTGACCTTACCTTATATAATTCCACCATGCTCTACCTTATATAATTTTACCATGGGTAGGAAGTCCTTTTAATTAATGACCCAAGTGTAGAAATAGACACTGCAGACACTTATACCACACAATAAAATACTGGGAATGGGGCGGTTTTTGTTTTTCACTTATAATTTTGCGTTCAAAAGGTGGGTTCATAAAATACATACAATAAAATTTAGAGCCTTAACAAAACAACGTTTTCTCACTAGTTACAATTCAAGTGTCAATGGTTGTTCTTCAGTGTTGATAAAATAATTGTGTTTTAAAGTGTAAAGTGTGGAATGTGTGGGAAGGTTATACAAAACATAAGCCACAATAATAAGTGTAGGTTAATCATCTTGCCGCAGAACGCGACGATGGTAGTAGCTGCTACTGCAGCTCCAATTCGTGAGAAAGGTTGACGAGCTCTTTGATGTTGATGCTCTTGAATCCTGTGACCCTGTGTGGTACTCAGACGACGCTCCCTCTGCAATGTTTCCCGATATTGGTGATGGTCAGGCTGTACACTCAAAGCGCTAGCTGACCCAGGGGTATGGCTTCGGCTGATGTCCCATAAGGATCCTCCTTGGGTTGTTATATACCAATATATACCAACCAAATGCGGCCAGTTTTTGCTGGAATTCGTTTCGACTTCGCGTCATAGACATGATTGTAGGTGTTAGTCGAAAATTTTATGTGTTTTGTTTTTATTTTGTATTTTCCGGAAAAACTCAGTTTGTAAATTTTGTACAAAAATATAAAAAGTAGAAAAAATTGTATAAATTTTACATTTTTAGCTTATTCTAAGTGTTCGAGCTGAGATGTTATCCCAACCAACTCCAATGATCAACTGAAGCATTTAGGTAGACGACACGGCTAGGTACATTTGACATTTGGGAAATTCGATTTGACGCTAAAAGCTTCTGCCTACTTGGATTTTGGGGGAGCCTACTTGGATTTGGTTAAATTTGGATTATAATTCAAATTTATTTATAAAAGTGTTTAATTATACTCTGTGCTCGTGACGTGATTTCAAACGTCACGGTGTGTAACGACGTGATCGTGAGAAACCCGTCTTTCGTGCGTGTGGATCCGTTATCTGTGTGATTCGTGCATGTTTAAAATATACCTCGTGAACAGAAGACGTGCTGTATTCACGGAACTTTTTTTTCTATTGTATTTGAATAATATTATTCCAAAAACTGATTTGCTTTTGATTTCGTGAATACACTGCTCGCAGCTGCTCTATACAAAAGGCGTAGAGTGGCCATGACACTCATGATACATAGAAGCAAAGGTCTCTCCACGCAAAAATTCAGGGGTGGTTGATCGTGCGTGATCATTCGTGACCGCTCAATCGATTACACTAGTTTACAGCGAAAAAGACCCATTGAAGCCATTATTTTTTAATGCTGAACTCAAAAATGAATTTCAAAAATTTTTTTTTTTGGATACGTTTTGAGTTAGAATTTCTTTTTTTAATTTTTCGGCAGGTACCCATAGCTATAGACCATATCTCGATGGGGTCAAGCAAGAGATTAATCAAAAGAGTATACAAATCTAAATAATCTAGTTGAAGAACATTTTCCAATCGGCTTAGTAGTTTGAAAGTAAGAAGCAAAAATATTTCGAAAAGAATGATTTTTTTCTAAAAATCGTGAAAAATTTGATTTCCAAAAACTGTACGTATTCTTTCAATGCGTTCCGAACGGCGCTAATCGAGAGAGAGGAGGGATTACGTTATGTTACACGTGGACATACAAAAGATACCCACCACGATTACGGGATGCCATATGCAAATGTATATGGAAGTACTCGACGGTTTGACCATTTTGAATAACTCAATTGTAGGAAAAAATTATAAAGAATAAATACGACTTAAATGTATGTAGTCCACAATTGTAGCTACTCGTATAAACACGTCGAAGCACTTTTTCCACTCCGATTGAGACACCTTCAAAACATGGTTTTTGAACTCTTCAACAGCATCTTCTGGCAACGAAAATCGTTGACCACGCATTTTTCCCTTGATGTGCGGGAATAAAAAGAAGTCATTGGGTCCCAAGTCAGGGCTGTACGGCGGATGACCCATCAATTCGACGTTTGGGGCGGTCAAATAGGCGCTGTCGTGAGCTGATGTGTGAGAGCTCGCATTGTCATGTTCGTTTTTCGAATTTCTCCGAAGACTTCAGGCAAACAAATTGTGGTGTACCACTCAGAATTAACCGTCCTACGTTGCTCAAGCGGAACAGTCGCCACATGATCAGTTTTACCGAAGAAACAGGCGATCATTTGCGACTTTCGTTGGATTTGGCTCGTCTTCGAAGACCCACACGGTCGATTGCTGTTTTGTTTCGGGCTCATAAGCATAGATCCATGATACGTCACCTGTGACGATCTTATAAACGTCTTTTGAAACACCGCGATTATATTTTTTCAAAATTTCTTTGCACCAATCCACACGAGCCTTTTTTTCAGCGATTGTCAAATTGTGCGGGATCCAACGAGAACAAACCTTTTTTTACGCCCAGGTGTTCATGCAATATCGAATGTATGCTGGTGGAAGAAATGCCCAAGGATGCCTCTATCTCACGGTATGTCACACGACGATCTTGCATTATCAGTTCACGCTCGGCATTAATGTTTTCTGCCACAACGACTGTTTTTGGACGACCTTCACGACCTTTGTCTTCGAGCGATCGTCGCCCGCGATTGAATTCATTAAACCAATTTTTCACAGTGCTATAGGATGGTGCTTCATCGCCATACAAAGATTTAAGTTCATCCTTGCACTCGTGTCGTGATAATCCACGTCGAAAGTTGTGAAAAATTAATTCCATTTTTCTGCCGAGATAAGTTTTTGATTAATCGTTAATCGATATCAAACGTGGTCACACATAAAAGAGTTGTATGGAGCTTTTATCGATAAAAGTCCAAACTTTTTTTGGGAAAAGGCCAATTGGTCCTAAAATGGCTAGAAGTGACCTAGGCCAGAAACTTAAATAGCAAACCAAGGTAACCTATTCAAACCACCTAAGCCTAAACTTAGTGAGACCATTCCGAATGGATAAGTACTAGAGGAATGATGAATTGAAATTTCTCTCGGTGTATTTAAATTGCAATCGCTTGGCAGAAACAATTTATAGCCAAAATATTAGACATATTACCCATTTTGGGACCCATTTGCATATTGGCCTTATGTTTGCACGCCGTTGTTCTAACAGTTCTAACGGCTGCCTGGCCTGAGCGTGTCCACTTTGACACATAAAGTAGCGAAGTACCAGCTCCTCCCCCCACACCGCATTCTCCATTTACACAAGAATGCCTACGCCTTCTGTCTATGTATGTAGATCAGTGGTGGGCAAACAATACAATCGCATTTTAGCTATGTATGTGTGTGTGGCAACCGATACGAAATTGACAGCAGCGCAACGTGCTTATGCTGTCGGTGGCTGCAGCGGCTTTTGCAATGCACACGCTATACGAACACCTACAACGGCGCGGGCAGCGTTGGTAGATCCACGTAACATGCGAACAAGACCATACTGAAAACGGATTCCGTATTCTTTGCCAGCGGCAAGCGTAACTTGAGCAATCAGTCGAAGGCCAACTGCAACTGCGGCCACGGAAAATGGAAGAGCTGAGCGGAATAATTAATCACAATTTGCACAAAAAAATTCATTTCACCAAGTGGGTGTGGGCCCCCAGCGCTCCTTGCGTAATTATCTCACTTCTTCCTTTTTTTATGACAGTTATGAACTGGATGCCTTGGGCCGCATCTATCGCAATTTGGTGTCGAATTGCCAGAATGACGCAAAAACTTTATGCCTCCAGCTCCAGCTAAAGAATCAAATATTTTTAATTAAAAAACGGGTGTGAATTTCCATGTGGGCATCGATTGATTACCTCAAGTCACAAGTTAATTAATAAGCCTTTATTTGCAGGACAGCTAAATATGGCTAGGGGCAACCACTACAGTTTAAAGTTGAAGAAGTTAAAAGTTTTAGTTAATTGTAATGACTTAGTTCATTGGTTCATTATTGCATAAACTTTTCCATTCTAAATGCGGACTCACACGATGTGGCAGTTTGCCATAGATAATACAGTCCCATGGGGCACTCACACGTGAACACAGATATGGAAAAATTCGATGTGTCAAGTTGTGGAGAACTGCTTGCCACATGAAAATGTGGTTGATCAATGACATAACCTGTGACAGCTTACTCACACGATGGGGCAGTTTGTTAAAGTCTAATCATGTGACAACATATACTCATCTAATTAGGTCTGTCATTTTTAATGGAACAGTTTTACTATATTGTTTCGTCGTACACGGTTGTATGCAGTGATTGGAAAGGTACTCATTATTTTTACCTAGGTAAGGTACAAGGTAAATGCCAAAAGCTATACCTATAGGTAAGGTAAAAGGTAACTGAATTTTTTAGTACCTAGGTAAAGGTACTAAAAAGTTACTTTTGTAATTAGTTATCAAATCAAAAAGTCATACAAGGAATTCGAAAGCTTTATCCTTAATCCAACAAGAAAGTTTAAAATATTTGTTTTTTCTAGAATTCTAAAAATTTGTTCAACTGGGTTCAACAAAATGGTATTACATTGCACACCTTCGATTCGTTGAATAATGAAGCTTAGGGTCGTATTCTCATCTTCATGTTTTTAAATCTAGGTGGATAATAAGAAAATTAATGATGCCAACTTTGAGGCCACATATACTTCTTCTTAAAATACACCTAGATTTCAAAAACATGAAGATGAGAAAACGGTCCTAAGCTTTATATGCTAGTTCATCAATCCCACCAAGTGCGATTTAAGTCAGCAGTGCCAGAAATCGTTTTCGTTTCTTTTGGGAGTCGCCTCGATCCATTGTTATTCCTTCTTTTCATTAATAATTTTCCTCAAGTGCTTTCCAACTTTTATGACTTTAAGCTATCTCTGAGCCTCTTTTGACGATCCAAAAAAAATAACTGTAAAATTAAAATTATTATTCCACCAAATCTAAAATATTTAGGCCTGTTCCCGTTTCCAAGTTGATCAAATTATGTGAAATCGGAATTGGTAAATGTTCCCATTTGACTTTATCCAACTCTCTTGATGGTAAAATATATAAACCAAATCGTCTAATCGTTTTTTAAAAATAAAAGACCCTTCACCAATACCGATTGATCGAATTCGAAAACGAGAACAGACTGCCTTTGGTCTTCGCAGTATCATATAAAGCAGAATCAGATTGATTTAGTTCAGAAAGAGTTCCTGACCTTTACCTTTACTTCTTACGAACAGAGGTAACTTTTTCCTCTAAAATCTCGTAGAATTTGCCATTCTGTACAAAATGTACAAATTTGGTCCATAAGTTTTTTGTTGGTGTTACTAAGACCATAATTCTTATTAAAATAAAAGTACCTAGTCCCTTACCTTTTGAGAAGGTACATTATAATTTGGACCTAGGTAAGGTAATAGGTACACCAAATATGTATCTAGGTATGTACCTAGGTACAAATACCTAGGTACTCCCTAACACTGGTTGTATGTTGCAATTGCTTGTCTCGCGCTCGACAAGTTGTGGAAAATGCCTTTGAGATATTGGCGGCCCGGTTCCGAGTTTTGCGACAGCCATTTGCGCCCTGCATAATTTTATCAAGTCCCGGAAAAATGCCAGAGCCATTTACTCAAATGGAATGCTTGATAGAGAAAACGGACACTCATCACTTGTGGAAGCAGCCTAGAGACAGGAACAAACCATAATTCCAGTGCAAGGAGCTTAAGGGGATTTTCCAAGTAATGCGAAAGTTATCGGTGAGGAATTTGATAATTATTTCGCATCCGATGGCGAAGTGCCATGGCAATATGGGTTTATTTTAAATAGCAATTTCTTTTTTGTTATGTTAATAATGTAATTTTAAAAAAATGTAAAAATAAAAACTACTCTCATTGCATGTCGATGTCAAATGAATTGATTGAGTTGCAATCGTGTCGCTAAATTCACCCGCATCCATATTCGGCATATTGGGTAAATATTTATTTTATATCGCCTTTCTCCCCCTCGCTTACGTGCGCCTCTATGGTTCACGAGAAGTTTATCTAATCTTAAAAATAGAAGGCTAACATCGGCTACGCCGATGTTTTACATACCCTTGCAGTTTTTGAAAGGCGCTACCATTGATAACAAAAAAATTTTTCACACTAGAATTAGTTTTTAGACCGATCGTTCCTATGGCAGCTATATGCTATAGTCATCCGATATCGATCAATTTTTCCAGAATTGTGTGGAAGTATATGAAACTAATGTATACCAAGTTTGGTGACGCTACGATGGATATGAAAAAAGTTTTTCTCACTAGAATTAGTTTTTAGACCGATCGTTCCTATGGCAGCGATATGCTATAGTCATCCGATTTCGATCAATTTTTTCCAGAATTGTGTGGAAGTATATGAAACTAATTTATACCAAGTTTAGTGACGCTACGATGGAAAACAAAAAAGTTTTTCTCACTAGAACTAGTTTTTTGACCGACCGTTTATATGGCAGCGATATGCTATAGTCATCCGATTTTGATGAATTTTTTCCGAATTGTGTGAAAGCATATAAAACTAATATATACCACGATTGGTGATGCTACGATGGAAAACAAAAAAGTTTTTCTCATTAGAACTAGTTTTTGGACCGATCGTTCCTATGACAGCTATATGATATAGTCATCCGATCCGGCCGATTCCGACAAATGTGCAAATTTAAAGACTTTTTGCACAGTTTGGTCAAGATAGCTTCAAAACTGAGGGAGGAGATAGCATAGAAACAGACGGACAGACGGACAGTCGGAAATGAACTCAGCTCGTCATGCTGATCAAGAATATATATACTTTATGTGGTCGGAAATGCTTCCTTCACTGCGTTACAAACATCGTGACATTTTTAATATAACCTCTGCAAGGGTATAATAAATTATTGTCGTTCCTTTGTAGATCTTTTTAAAGTTAGACGAAATATTGTTAAACTATAAATAAATAAATAAATATAATGTTATAATAAAATGATTTAAATTCAAAATTTATATTCCTACTGGAAGTATTTTTATTCGCTGTCTCCATATAAATGCAACCACTGTGGAGTGGCAGGCTTTGGTGCTTTGGTTTGTGTCTCTGCTAAGTGCAGCCAATTTCTTTACTCTCTTTCTCTCTGGTTAAGCTAACAGATCAATGTAAGCTTTGCACAGTGACTCAATGTGCTATTGTATGCCTTCTTTTGGTTTCTGTTCGCTTGGTAATTTAGCTGTTTGAACTGCCCTGACAAGTTAGTCGCGTGTGTGCTAAAAATCGCTTTCGACCCAATTTTGTTTGTGGAGCAGCAGTTCAAACCCCAACAGTATCTCAAGCAAATAGTTCACTGTGCAAAGCTAATATGGGACTAAATTGAACTAAGCTGCCCCCATTTGTATGCAACATTAGTTGCTCTACCACCAACTACTAATTGCTGTTGGCCTGGTAACTCAGCTGGTTTTGCTTACTACGAATTTGGTCCCAAATGGCTAATGATTACTAGAATAATTGGCGCCATAAATATTTTTGAACTATAATTTTGTAAAATTGTCACTGCAGGCTTTTAGGGTCATATGTTGAGAGGGTCTCAAGCTAAATAAATTTGTGGCTGCTGATTCCTGTTCGCCTGATGTTTTAGTTGTTTTTTTCTTTCATTATCCATGTAGCGGCTGGACAAATGTTAATTTTAACGGCATTTAAGGGTTTATGTGTTCTTAAATTAACAGTGCTCTGTTAACGAATTCTGTACTGTAGCTGTGATTTCATGCTGCGCAGCTGTTAAGGTAAAAGTTTACAACACTGTTACTTGTCCTGGCAGTGCTGTTAACCATGTAAACACACACTCACCTGCAAAAGTAAATCATCATCATACCCAGTCCATATAAAAAAAATCGAATTCTCTGTTAACATTTCTTTTCAAGTTTATTTTGTTTTTATTTAGTTTTTGTTGTTGTTTTTTGCTTCATTTCTTTATTTTGCCTGAATGTTTTTTTTTTGTTGAGTTTTATTTGAAATGAAAACACACTTTTTGACATAAATACTTTGACGGCTTTTGTTATTGTTCTTTAACTAACAAACATACATAATCATAATCGTTTGTGTGTGTGTGTGTGTACAGCCATGTCCTTAACATGTCCTTAACATAAATCAATAAAAAAAAATAATTATACCAATACAAAAAAAAATTCAATTGTTTCAAAATAAAAATAAATATTTTTAGGTTTTGCTTGTTCGAGGCCAAATAAAAAAAAAAATTATATAATCCATAAAACGGATATTTAAGTATTTATACAACATACATAGATAATTCCGTTATACATACACTTGGTATATAACAAAAGCAAGTTCTTGGTATTCGTTTAATTTCTTCTTTTTTTTTTTTTTTGCATGTTTTAAACATATTTTTTGTTAGGATTTGGAAATTGTTTGTGTGTGTGTTTTTTTTTAATGTTTTATACAATGGCTTAAAATTGTAAGTTTTGCTGCTTAAATGGAACATTGGTGTGTTTTGAGAAGGAGAGAGGTAAGGTGGGGGAGGGATGGAGCATTTTCTTTAGTTTTTTGCATATTTAAATGGAATTTTTCACAATGGTTTTTGTTTTGTTCTTAATAATTTATAATAAGTAGATACAAGAAATTTCATTTCCTGCTTACAATTACAATTTATTGACTTTTACACTTAATATCTTACATAATTTAACATATACACATATATATTATGTATGTATATATTGTAAATATTGCTAGAAAACATGATTTCTTTCCTCCATTATTAAATAAAAACCTATGCAGTCAAGTGACTCCAACGACTCCAATGAACGCGAGGAGAGGAGTGTGGTGTTTTTTTTTTTTTTTTTTCTTTTTTCATATTCAGTTTAAAAACAACAAATGGTGTGTGGTTGGGATATTAGAGGAGAAGGGGGGAGGATAGGTTTTTGTTTTTTGTAATGTAATCAGTTCTTTGAGTTCTCATTTTTTGTTTTTTTCTTAAGTGTTTTGTTCCATGTAAGAGAGAAATTCAAGCAGCGATAGGTCCAACAATCTTTTTGCCCAATCACATTGACTAATTATAACGAAAACGGAGAAGAGAAGGGAAAAATGGGATCTTTCTGCATCTATTGTGCCCACTTTTTTTAGATACAAACAGTTTGTTCTTCTAGATTTGACTATAAAAACTTTGTACAAAAAAGTTTCCTAGTTTGTACAAAGAATTTGAAGTTGAAAGTTGATTTTATTGAAGCTTGCTAATATGCATTGTTTTCTATTTCTGTTTAAAGAATTTATCATTTCACTATTTCTGGTTGAACTTTTTGAATTATTTTTAAAAATTTTTTACTTTGTACAAATAATGTGCATCAATTTATGGTTTGTTTTCAATTTTTGCACAAACTATAAATAATGTGCACACAAATGTGTTTACGTTTAGTTTTGCACACAAATTCGACTAGTTGAAATTGTGCACAATTATTTTAATTTCAACAAATGTTTTTCATTTTGCACACAAACTCGAATGTTTTGTATTTTGCGCAAATAAGTTTGCACACAAACTTTTGAGGAAAGTTTTAGCTTAATTTTAGACAAATAAAATTGCACACAAACTCGAATGTTTTGCATTTTGGGCAAATAAGTTTTGCAAACAAACTTGAATCTTAAGCATTTTGAGCAAATAAGTTTTGCATACAAAATGAATTATAAAAATTTTGCAAAATTATTCTCTTTTCATAATGCGACTAGTTGAAATTTTGCACAATTATTTTAATTTCAACAAATGTATTTCATTTTGCACACAAACTTGAATGTTTTGTATTTTGCGCAAATAAGTTTCCACACAAACTTTTGCGGAAAGTTTTAGCGTAATTTTAGACAATTAAAATTGCACAAAAACTCGAATGTTTTGCATTTTGCGCAAATAATTTGCACACAAACTTGAATGTTTTGCTTTTTGGGCAAATAAGTTTTGCATACAAACTCGACTATTTGAAATTTTGCACAATTATTCTGTTTTCAATTTAACTATATGTTTTTCATAGCGCACAAAAACCTGAATGTTTTGCAGTTTGCGCAAATAGTTTGCACACAAGCTTTTGTGAAAAGTTTTTTTTTCGGAACTTGAGACAAATATATTTCCACACAAACTCGAATGTTTTGTGTTTTGCGGAAATAGTTTGCACACAAACCCGAATGTTTTGCATTAAGCGCAAATAGTTGCAACACAAACTTTTGTGAAAAGTTTTTTTTTTTCGAAATTTTAAACAAATAAGTGCAAAACAAACTCGAATGTTTTAAATTTTGCGCAAATAATTTGCACACAAACTTTTGTGGTAAGTTGTTGGCAATTGTAGACAAATAAATTTGCGTCTTGAAACACAGCTTTACACATTCTAGTTGCATCTAGTGCCTAGTCTTAATTTACTACGTTGCTAAACAGCGTTTTAAAAAAGGATTTTCTTCAAAATGTTGGTCAATTAATTTACTAAACTTTACGTTTGTATCAACTAACTTTCGCGTACTGCACTACAAACTTAAACACAACTAATATATTTGCTAAAAAATCGAAATTTATGCTTAAAAGTATAGACAAAACAAGTTGGACAAGCCATTTGTAACAAGTAAAAACACAAATAAGTGGAACAAAAAATTTGTACAAATTAAGTTTGCACAAATTATTTGTGCAAATTAAGTTTGCACAAATAATTTGTTTAAATGAGTTTTGCCATCAAATACTGGACAATTTTTTTGTAACAATGTCTGACTATAAAGTTAAATAGTTTGTACAAATTAATTTGCTAAACCCCCCATCTCCCCCTTTTCCTTTTTCTCGGTATTTTGCTACTTAGTCAATGGGCTCTTCTATCGATTCATAATAGTTTTTGGCATATAATGCCCAGAAAATTGTTTTAGTTAGCCTACTTAATAGCTAGACAAAAAAAAAAGGATATATATATATCTATATATATATGCATATATACATATATAAAAGTTTATACTTATATCAAAGTTTTTACTTATATATATATATATATATATATATGTTTGATGAATTAATAATAAATAATCTTATCCAATATTACACTAACAATGTACATGTGTGCGGGATTGTGTTATTGCCCTTACCGATGATAACGATTGGCATTATTTGGGGCCTGTTCTCAGAATGCATCACCCGCATACCAGGGATGCACCCAGGGTGCCGATGGCGGCGGCGTTGGCGGATATATCGTTGGCGACGGCTGACCATGGGCATTATGATGGGCAGCCGCGGCTGCTGCCGCTGCGGCATGATGATGGGCAGCGGCCAGATGATGATATGGTGCCGTAAATGCTGCTGCAGCTGCGGCCGCTGCACTGCCATAATAGGAAGCGGCAGCCAATGCAGCAGCTGCTGCTGTGGGCGAGGCGGCCGACGAATTGGTCGAGGATGCGGGCGATAGGCTGGCTATGCCGGCAGCACAAACGCTGTGCCGACGATGCATAATATGACGCTGCTGTCGTTCCACCGCCGCCGCCACACTCGCCTGTTGCGGAGGTGGTGGTGGGGCTGGCTGCTGCTGTTGTTGTTGCGGTTGGGCGGCGGCACGTCTGTGACGTTGCTGCTGCTGCTGTTGTTCGGCTGCCAGATTCCAGTCAAAAGCGCTGCCTGGTTGCTGCTGTCGCTGCGGTTGCTGCTGTGCGTGATCGGGATGCGGAGCACTTAGAGGTGGACTCAGCATATTGGCTGCAGCCTTGCCATACAAATTGGACAAATAGGCGTGCTCAGCCTCGGCCATTTTTTGGGCAGCCGATTTGCTGGTTGTCTTGGCTGTGCTGGCACTTTGCTCGGCATGTTGGCGTTTCTTGAGCTGACGCTGCTGCTCCTGTTGACGCGTGGCGGCTGATCCTGACTGTGCTGCTGTTGGCGGGTGTGCGGACGGGTGATGGAGCGGGTGTTGGTTGTGGGAGTACAACATTTCATATGTGTTGCTGTTGTGTGGTTGCTGTTGTTGCTGATAGTGTTGCTGCTGTAGCTGTTGCTGCTGCTGTGGTGGTGCTGGTGGCGGTGCCAAATGCGATAACTTGTGTCTGCTGGCTGGCATATCTGCAGGCGGCGTTATGGCTCTTCTTCTAGTGGTTGCTGCTACGGCAGCTGCTATTGGTGTTGCTGTGTTTGTTGTTGTTGTTGTTGTTGTGTTGGTGGTTGGTGGCAAATGTTGTGCTCCCCAGCTTAATTCCTAGCTAGTGCGCGTACGCTTTGCCGGCGGCTGCTCCGGATGGCGTGTCATAAAGGTTAACTGTGTCATATATTTGATAATGTCGCGCACTTGCACCAGCGGCATATTCTCATTGTAGGATCGATCAAATTCCATTAGTATCTGCACTTGTCGACTGCAAGAAAAAAAAAATATAGTAATTAGAAGGGGAAAAGATTGATTAGAATAGGGCTAAAAGCTTTTAATCAAAATCTAAGGGTAAGGCGCAGCAACAACAAGTTTTTTGACTTCGTGCTTCTTTTCTGGGTCTATTGTGGCATTTTACCCCTCTAATTTGTTTATTATTTTTTAAACCAACTTTAAATTAGCTCGATTAAAGCCTTTGTCTTCCATTCAAATATAATTATATGTATATATGTATCTGTGGTTCCGGTTAATTTTTATTACAATATTACACTATTACTCGAAACACTTGACATTATCTAAGCCTTCCATCTCTATTTCGAAAGTCGCTCCATCAGGTGAGACCACAGAATTTATAGGGCTTATTTAAAGTCATTAATCACTACCCCTCCCATTTCGTTAATATCTTTCTCACATAAAATATATAGACATAAGGGCGGGGGACTTTTATCCCTGACACTTAGTGTTGAACTGGTCCATTTGATTCTATTTTTTTTAGTGCTTTTAAGCCAGCTGAAGGTCAAGATTGATTATAATTCAATAATCAAGTTAGTCTTCTCCTTTTCACTTTGCATCATTCTTCCATTTCTTTCACTCCTTCAAATTATTCCACTTCTTCCATTTTTTCTTTTATTCTTTTTTTTTTTCTACCGGTAAGCCCAACTGGACCATGTCAAGTTTGTAAATTTTCACCATTTCCTATTAGTAAAGCCGGCCAATTCTATGGTAGCAGGATATTAATAAGTATTTAAAAAAATTTTTTTTTTCAATTTCTTCTATGTCTTCTATATCTTCTAAATCTTCTATTACTTATATTTCTTTTATGTCTTCTATGTTTTCTGTATTATATTTTTTCTATATCTTCTGTCTTATATTTCTTCAATGTCTTCTGTCTTATATTTCTTCTTTTTCATCTATGTCTTCTTTTTCTTATGTCTTCCGTCTTCTATATCTTCTGTCATGTATGTCTTCTGTCTTCTTTTTCTTCTATGTCTTCCGTCTTTTATTTCTTCTGTCTTCTATGTCTTCTGTCTTCTATGTCTTCAGTCTTCTATGTCTTCTATATCTTCTATTACTTCTATTACTCATATTTCTTGTATGTCTTCTGTATTATATTTTTTCTATATCTTCTGTCTTATATTTCTTCTATGTCTTCTGTCTTATATTTCTTCTATGTCTTTTGTCTTCTATTTCTTCTTTTTCTTCTTCCGGCTTCTATGTCTTCTGTCATCTATGTCTTCTGTCATATATGTCTTCTGTCATCTATGTCTTTTGTCTTCTATGTCTTCTGTCTTCTTCTATGTCTTCCGTCTTCTATTTCTTTTATGTCTTCTGTCTTCTATGTCTTCTGTCTTCTATGTCTTCTATATCTTCTATTACTTATATTACTCATATTTCTTGTATGTCTTCTATGTCTTCTATATTATATTTTTTATATATCGTCTGTCTTATATTTCTATATCTTCTGTCTTCTATGTCTTCTGTCATCTATATCTTCTGTCTTATATTTCTATGTCTTCTGTCTTCTATTTCTTCTTGTTCTTCTATGTCTTCCGTCTTCTATTACTTCTAAGTCATCTGTCTTCTATATTTTCTGTCTTCTATGTCTTTTATTTCTTCAGTCTTTTATGTCTGTAGTCTTCTATTTCCTTAATGTCTTCTATTTATTTTATGTCTTCTATTTCTTTTATGACTTCTATTTCTAAATTTCATTCATTTATCTCTTCTATTTCTAAATTTTTTATTTATTTCTTCCATTTCTCCATTTTATACTTCTTATATCTCTTCCTTTTCTTTTTTTTTCATTCTTATAGATCTTCCCCTTTTCTTTTTCCTTTTTTTTCTCATTTTTCTAAA
Source organism: Lordiphosa mommai (assembly GCA_018904225.1). Lineage (NCBI taxonomy): Eukaryota > Metazoa > Arthropoda > Insecta > Diptera > Drosophilidae > Lordiphosa > Lordiphosa mommai. The sequence continues at coordinate 892,718 of JAEIFT010000032.1, read as the reverse complement.
AAAAAAATTTTTTTTTTTTTTTCCCTTTTTAATTTTTTTTTTTTTTTTCTTTTTTTTTTTTTTTTTTTTTTTTTTTTTTTTTCTTTTTTTTTTTTTTTTTTTTTTTTTTTTTTTTTTTTTATTTTTTTTTTTTTTTTTTTATTTTTTTTTTTTATTTTTTTATTTTTTTTTTTTTTTTCTTTTTTTTTTTTTTTTATTTTTTTTTTATTTTTTTTTTTTTTTTTTTTTTTTTTTTTTTTTTTTTTTTTTTTTTTTTTTTTTTTTTTTTTTTTTTTTTTTTTCTTTTTTTCTTTTTTTTTTTTTTTTTTCTTTTTTTTCCTTTTCTTATTTTTCTTCAATTTCCTCTTTATCTTTATTTATTTCTTCAATTTCCTTTTTATCTTTATTTATTTCTTCAATTTCCTCTTTATCTTTATTTATTTCTTCAATTTCCTCTTTATCTTTATTTATTTCTTCAATTTCCTCTTTATCTTTATTTATCTCTTCCTTTTCTGCATAATCTTCATTCATCGCTTCCCTCTCTCCTATTTTTACATCTCTTCGCCCTTTTCTACTTTTTCTCATTTTCATATTCCACTACTTAAACTAAATCCCACAAATCATTTCCACTCACCGATTCGCCTTGTACAATTCCACGCCCAGCGCCTCAATTAGACGCTTACAATGATCCAGCGGCACCGTGGGAAAGAAGTTCTTCTGGAATTCGGTCAGCGTCATCAGCTGTTCGGAATCATTGTAGGCCTTCATATTGATGCAGGGCACCAGATGCTTATCGACGCACACCTTTTGCACCTTATACGGATGCAGATTCATATTGTTGGTTGGTATTTCGGGGATGACGGACAAATTACGGACACTGTCCGCCGCACTGGCCGCCGCATGGGCCATAGCGGCATGTCGCTGCAGATGAATGGAGGCGCTGTTGCCCGATGCGGCCGATGAGGAGGAATTGCCGCTGCCGGCTGAGCTGCTGCTGCCGCCAGAGGAGCCACCGGTGGAGGTGCCACCACCACCAGCTCCGGAACTGCGACCATTCTGTTGAGCATGCTGGGCATGATGAGCGGCAGCGACAGCCAAACGCTGATGCTGGGCGACAGCTGCGGCTGCCTGTTGCTGTTGGGCGACAGCTGCGGCTGCCTGTTGATGTTGTTGCAGATAGGCAGCCGATGCAGCCAGGGACCTTCGGGATGAGGATAAATCAATAACATCAGTGGGTGTGATAACAGTGGAGGAGCCATCAAACTGATGATGATGATGATGATGAAGGCTGCTGCTGTGTGACTGACGACCACCAAATGTGCCCTTGTGACGAGCGCCCCCAACCCCGCCGCCGCTGCTGTTGTTGTTGTTGTTGTTGTTGCTGCCAGCGCCACTGCCGCTATTGCTGTTGGCGGCTAGCGACAGTATGGCCAGGGGCAGGTTATTGGCTTTGGTTGAACAGATGACACTTTTCTGACGTGCGCCTCCTCCTCCTCCTCCACCACCAGCACTAGCTGTGCCGGAGGCTATGTGATGGCTACTACTAATATTCCCTAGAGGTGAGGCAGCTGTGGTCGAGGCACTTGAACTCGAACAAGAGCTGGAGGGTGAGTGCAGGAAGTGTCCGGGTGGCAATTGGGGCGTAATGGTTACATTGGGATTGGAGGCTAGAGACAGGGTGGTAGTTACGCCGCCTATGGCGGGTGACATGGGTGGCGATATATAGGAGGAGGCCACCAAATGATGCTGCTGCTGTTGCTGGTGCTGTTGCTGGGAGGCGGCAGCATTGGTTTGTATAAAAGTGGAGAGATCGGGATTGGCTAACACTTTTTGTATAACCGCACGCATTTCATCGGTCATATTGAACTTTTTCTCAAAATCCTCCAAGGCCTGAGTGGAGTTCAAGGGTATGGTAGTGCCACTGGCGCCACCTGTTGCACGGGTTTTGACTTTAGTGGGCAACTGCTGCTGCTGCTGCTGCTGATGCGGCAGTGGTTGCTGCTGTTGCTGCTGCTGTGGGTGAGTTAACTCACCACCACCACTTGCATCGGGTATCAAAGGTGGCACATTGGGTTTGGTAAATGTCACCCCACCAGCACCAGCACCACCCCCACCTCCTCCTCCTGCTCCTACAGCAACTGATTTATTGGCAGTCTTATTCAACTTATTGGGATTATTATAATCCAACATGGTTATCAAATCGGTATCCAAGGGCAAAGAGGGTAAAGTGGGAAACTTTTGCACCTCTTTGAGATGGCCTAAACCACCGCCACCACCAGCTGGACCGTTTGCATGATTATGGCCTTGACTTGTGCCCGAACTACTACCCTTCATTTGTTGCGTGAAAAGTAAACGCTGGGCGGGAGTCAATTGATTCCATAAGGCCAAATTGGTATAGTCGGCACGTGTTGAGGGTAGATTATAGTTAAACGGATGACCACCCAACAGAGCGTGCATATTAACAGCAGCTGCTGCAGCGGCGGCAGCGGCAGCAGCATTTTGACTGTTGTTGTTGTTGCTGCTGCTGCTGTTCGAGTTGCTGTTGTTGTTGTTGGAGCTAGGACGTGTTTGATGTGGGGAGGAGGAGGAGGAATTGGTGGAGGAAGAGTGGTGGAGGTGGTGATGTTGGTGGTGTTGTTGTTGTGCATTGTTAAATGTTCGTTGTTGTTGTTGTTGTTGTGCTTGTTGTTGTTGTGGCAGTTGAGGTTGTTGGTGTGTCTGTTGTTGCTGTTGTTGTTGTTGCACCAGTGATTGCTCGACATTTGACCTAGAAACATTATATACAATAGCATGAGTCCTTTTGACGACGACTAATATTTTTTTATATTTTTTTATTTACTTTTTTTTGATTATTTTCCAGTGTTTTTCAAATTTTGTTTGTTTGTCTATTTTTGTGCCTTCTCTACTTTCTTCTGTGTTTCTGTTTAAAAATTGTTTGAAATGTTTCACTAAATTTCATTTCTTTTACAAACTTTATTCAGCCGCATCAAACATCAAATATTTATGTTAATGTTGATCTAAACGAACATTCTCTCGCTTTAACATTCATACACTAACATTTGCATTAACATTATATTCGGCGGCCACAGCAAAGCCGGCTGAAAGTCATGCGCTGTAAACGTGCTTACAAAAACGAAGAGGCAAAACAGGGGAGGTGAACAGTGTTGCCAACTCTATATAAAAATAACTAGCAATGTTGGCTCCGGCAAAACTGAATAGCCTCCGCGGTTTTCGATCTAACAAAATAGTGAGATCTGGCCGGAAAATGGCTAAATTGGCCACACTGGAGTATATTATAATCAAGGATGCAAACCTCCAAAAAAAAATGTAAAGAGGTTCGGTTCGGGGGGAATCTTTGTGTTCGGTTTGCGGACCGGTTCCTGAAACCCCTAAACCCCAGGTTTTGGTTCGAACAAAGAAAGACGAAGAAATTACGCTCTTTTAAGTAGATTTTTGGTATTACCGTTACATTTATTAAAAACTAAAATATAACTGTATTTTTGAAATAAGCCTAAGAACACTCCGGGATTAGAAAATTCCTATCAACTTGGTTAGAAAAAATCCGGAATCAACCTAGTTCTGACATCGGTTGGGATATATATCATGGATTTTAGGTTTGTTTAGGCTTGCAGCTCTTAGAACAAGAACAAGAGAAAAATGCTTGTTTAACTGATACCTGCAACAGTTTTTAAGACCTTTCCCCTAGTTTGAAAACATTTGTTAATGTATGTATGTCCTCTTGGAAAATTTTTTTGAAGAAATCTTTAATTTCATTGACAGAGTTTCTATTTGATATATGTTCAATTGCTTTTTATTGCTCTTATAAACCTTCTTTTTTAATACTTTTTTTTCGAAATTTCTTTGTTTACGAACCGGATTTTCTTTTTTAATAAGTGGTCCGGGTTCGGGTTAAAGGTTAGAGTTGTTAAAAATGTAAAAGTTTCAAGGGCACTTCGAAAACCCGAACTGAACCGGTTTTCAAGGGTTTCGGTTCCAGCCCTGATTAAAATATCCCGTTTTTTATATTTTATTTTTATATATATATTAATTTATTTAGTGATATGTTTTTTTTTTTGGGATATTATAAAATCCTCTTTTCAGGGATATTATAAAATCCTTTTAGGGATATTAAATCCCTTTTTTAAGGGATATTATAAAATCCTTTTAGGGTTATTAAATCCCATTTTTTAGGGATATTATAATATCCCTTTTTTAGGAACATTAAAAAATCCGTTTTCCGTTTCGTTAGTTGTTTTTCATTTCAAATGAATACAAAAAAAGGGATTTAATATGCAGTCTAAATGTATATAGAAAATATCCCTTTTGTTTATTGTATTTAAATTTGTAAAAATTAATTTCCCAATTCAAAAATGTACACGAAAATCGACTCGGAATTCGGAACAGGGCCGATTATATAGTTCTTAGACAATACCTGAGAATTAATCGAGATTTACACCATGAAGCAAACTTCATGAAGTTTTCCTAGTAGGCGTGGAATTTAGAGGAAATCCTTCAGACCTTTTAAACAAATAGTAAAAAATACATTTAAATATCTCGCCTACTAGGAAAACTTCATGAAGTTTGCTTCATCATGTAAATCCCGTCTTAGTTATTTCGGATTCATTCAATTTCACTTAAATTTTTGTATTTTTTTTTTAAATATAATTTATATCATACAGTTTAGAAAGGTCGACACAAAAAAAAAAACAAAACCCTATTAAAATTACTGAAATTTGAATTCTGTATCTGTTTGATTAAAATTTATAACACAATTAAAATTTGACTATAGTTCCTATACTTGAAAGAATGAACAATTACCCCAAATTATACAGATTAAAACGAAGACAATTTTCCTAACGTAAATAGAATTTCCATCAATGCTCTCAGAATGAATAGTGCAAATTAGAATTTACTCAATCGCTTCAATTCTATATTCGGCACATCGCTATCTACTGTGTATATAAATATGTTTAGGGGTAAAGATGTTCAACAGTTACCACCACGTTTATATGTGACGAAATATTGCTTATAAACTAGAGTTGGGTTGTTTCGGAGTAAGTAAACTGTTGGGCAAATCCCTTTAAATAGGTTTCATCTTGACCGCTTTGGGCGCCGCAACTTGTTCATACTCCGTAAAGTTCTCTAAATTGTTTTTGTTGTGGCTTTTAGTCTTCTTTGAATCCATTTTTTCTAAGTTGGATGCTCAATTCTTGCAGGTATCTCTTCGAATTAATAAACATGTTTCATAATTCGAACACCCCCTCCGAGAATTGATAAGCTGTTTTTAAACGATCTGGCAATGCTTTGAAAAATTTCTCAAAGCGCATTCTAAGAGCCATGTAATTAGATAGGCAGCGATAATGTTATTGTTGTCTGACAGAGAGAAAATAACATGGAGAGCTACTCTCACACACCGCTCAATTTTACAAGATGTTAAGGAAAGATTATCATGTAGATACTGCTGTTAACTTCCAATCATCATGTAGAAGCTTTGCTCAAAATATTTGTTCCTATAGGAAAATACTGTGGTTGAACTCGGAGAGCGAATAGCTGCCCTATTTTGAGTGAAACGATAGGCGGCGTCTCGAACTGCCTTTCTATCAGCCATGTTCTCAATTCTACTTCCACAAAAGTTTTGTGATTTGGAGACCAAATTTGGTACAAAAACCTGTTTAAAATCACAAAACATTAGTGGAAGTGGAATTGAGAACATGGCTGTATGTCAACTTTTCTCTGTGTTACAGGAGTCGGATTTTCTTTTACTTATTTCTGGATTGGTCAGTATAAAAGAATACTTAAATTACATTGAATTTGATAAACAAAGTGTAATTAACCCATTAGTTCTACTTAGTACTGAATCAGCCCCAATTTGGAAAGTGCTGTCTACTTTAGATGCTTTTCAGTCATGAATTTAACATGGGCAGAACCTACTACTTTTAATCATGTATTTCAGTACTGAACTCATGCATGAGTTTCTTGGATAGTACTGAAATCATGAATTGGAGCAATTCTTACTGCTCAGGTCTGAAATTCGGGAAGGGAATAACATGTTTTAGCCGTGTTCAGCAGAAGAACTTGCTTCCTGATCAATGATATATTTCTTGGTAATTTACTTAGCCTACTTTTCCTCTTGTGTTTAATATGATATTAACATAAAGCTTTTCCAAAGAGAAGTTTTATTAAGCTGATCAGTGATCAAGTGTTTCCGCTGAACGCGCCCAATATTTTCGTACAAAGTGTTCGATATGTTCTATTACATCCTCAAATCATAGACGAAGTAAACATAGATTGAACATTTGCTTCTCAAAATCTTTGCCGTTTCTTTTTTGCAAACCCCTGAGAATCAATCAATCATAGTTTTTTTTTTTTAGGTTATGTAAAGCCAAAGAATTCACATTACCTAGAAGCGACATTTTATCAACAAATTGTAAATCTCGACATGGATTTGCATAATGCCAAAGAAGATTAACTTGCTGATACTATTTTTAGAATGATGCTTCATAACTCCTGGCTCCGTCATCTTTCAGTTTTGTTAATTGTATGAGATGTCGCTTCTAGGTATTGTGAATTCTTTGGCTTTACTTAACCTACAAAAATATTGTAAATTCTTTGGTAAAACTAATGTTCTTCAAACGTCCTTACCCACAAAAAACACGACCAAATGTTTGCTGGGTAGCTTATTATGCATAGATAAATGTTGTTGTTGTTTAACATGTTTGTGTTTTGATAGAAATGTTAAGTGTTAACATTTGCACTTGCAGCCAAAATGTTAAATAATCGAAATGTAACTTTTAACAGTGAAACCTCTAACTAAATTTCTTTTGTTTGTTGCTGCTGCTGTTGCTCTATGCCAAACTTTCTTTTTATTGGTTTTTTAATTTTCATCATCAACTTTGGTTGTACACGCATTATATATAATGTATCTAGGATCTCTCACGGTGTATGTGTGGGTGTGTGTGTGTATATGTATATGTAGTGTATGTGTCAGTCTAAAGTAAGGGGGGGCCAGGGGAGGAGGTTAGGGGGGGTTGGCTATAACCTGCCACCACCAAAATAAGCTGCCATGAGTAATTTTTTTTTTTTTCAGGGGGGGCGCGCTTCACATAATTATTAGGGGTAGTCAGTAACACAGCCATATATATATATATTATATATAAGTAAACAATATTTGATAATTGCAAATTTATGTTTTTCAAAATATGTTGTAGTTCTTCTTCTTCTTTGATGTTTTTTTTTTACAAAAAAAAAAAAAAAAACTATCCAAAATACAGTAGAACAAAAATTGATATTCTACACAGAAAAAAAAAGAGTGAGACAGATTAAGAGATTGCGAGAGCGAGAGATGGATGTATGTGAAAATGCATGCAAAACTAAAACTAAAACTGTAAATACCAAAACTACATAATTAAGGTAAAAAAAACAAAATATATATTTATGGTAAGTATTTTGGGATATTTTGTGGGATATTTGGGAGAAGTATTTTATTGTTAGTTTGCTTTAAAACCATTTTTTCCAGTAGGAATAACGTGACTGCTACACACTCGAGACTTAGTGGGGTTTTACACCGTGAAGCAAACTCCATGAAGTTTTCTTAGTAGGCGTGAAATTTAGGGGAATCCTTTCAGACCTATTAAACGAATAGTAATCTCTCGCCTACTAAGAAAACTTCATGAAGTTTGCTTCATGGTGTAAATCCCGATTTAGAGACACCAGCTTCTAAGTTTCTAAAATGAAATGAAAAAATTCGAGCACGGTCGCCAACTTTGAAAATGTTTGACAAACTCCATTGATTGTTAATAAAGAAGTCGTCTGGTTTAAAGAAGTATTGAAGAAGGACTAATTAAAAGACTAAGTATGAATTCTAAGCTGAAACCCGCGAACTTTTGGTTTGAAATTAAAAAAAAATCTAAGCAAAACTTAAGTCTGTAATGATTTCCAGAATATCACCACAATTTTGTCTTTGTGTTGTGATATCAAAAACCAATTTCCAACTCAAATTAAATGCTTTCGAAATGAAAAAAAGGGAGCGAAAGATTAGGATCTCACCTGATATAAATATGTGATTGAAAAGTTTACAGACTAGTAAACAGAGCAAAGTTATTCGGAATTAAAAATTGATATATTTTTCTGTAGCGTTTTCCAAATATATGTGTTGCTCTTTTTCCAAAGATCATCAAAAGAAATTGTGTGATATAAGTGATTCGATTTCGAGCCAAGTAAATTTTTCCAATCCAGACAATGAAAAAAATATATATAGATTTTAATAAAATTGCTCCCATTAAAAGACTTTCGAAACCTTTTATTTTCTACTTGGACTGTATCTTTATTCTTACAAAAAGTTTTGTGCTTAATTCTAGTTTTTGAGTGTACCTAAAAACACACTTTAAAGTAAAGTTGCGTCATATCTAGTTCTAATTGATGGCATTTTAGAGAAGTTAAAAAACTACATAATGACTCGAGAAAACTGCCTTATATTAGAGATCAAGACCCTTCGTTTACTTTGTATATAATATTAACAATTGCTTGGAAATGACATAATTTTGGTATATGGGAAACTTTAAGTTTTCGAACTAATATAATTGCATTTAAATGGTATTTTTTTTTTAATATAATTCTGACATTTAACAATAAAACAAAAGAAAAAACAAAAAAAAATAGCAAGCAATGTGCCAGTATTAAAGGCACTATTACTGTTGCCTTTTCTGTATGTTAAGCAGTCCTGAAAGTTCCTCGAGTTTATCCTGGAGTGCCTTCTCCATATGTTTGTCACTGACGCCATCCTGCAATTGGGCAAGAATTTGGGCGCGTTCTCTTTGTCGACGCACTTTGATGCCACCCCTTCGCTTTGATCTAGTCTTGGACTTGGATATGATTTGTATTACCTCCTTGGCCCACTCCTGCTGATGTTGTGTTGGGGGGGTCATTTGCCAGGACCTATTAAGGTTAAAATGAACATATTTCATTTTTGTATTTTTGACAAATTTTAATTGTACATTTCCCCCACTTAAATTCCTACTTCAAAATGGATCTGGATGCAGAAAACAAAGCACTGTGTATTCCAAAGATTTTGGAATATCAGAAAGACCAAAGTAAAACATCGTTCTGAAGCATTACATAAAAATGAAAAAGGTTCTATTAATTCTTCAAGAGTGATCAATTTTGGTATAACGATTCTCTTTGACATTTACCTTTCTGGCAAAAGTCAATAGTCACAGGGAAGCTATATCTTTCACAAATACTGGGTTGGTTAAGCAAAGCCTCACAGCACTTTTTTTCATTATCATTCAGCAGGGTTTCTATATTGGTCCATTTACAATGAGCCTAAAAGTGATCTAAGGCAGTCAAAAACTTGTGAATTTGGTTCATTTTTACGATACAATACGGCAGTAACGTTTTTGATAAAAAGTTTTCAAGTTCAGTAATTCAATATGGCGGAAAAATTAAAAAACTGTTTTTACAAATCTTCGATCTCATTGGTTAAATTAATTATTGGCTGAATAATACTTCAAGCCTTTAATTACTCCATAATTTCGCGTAATTTTCAAAAAAAAAAAAAAAACGTGTGTCTATCACTCACGAGGCTTTGATGTAAATCATGTTAACTGAAAATAATGTATATATACCGTGAGAAATGCCAAGGCGTTTGCTTGGAAAACAGTGTTGGAAAACAATTTGAGAAAACAATGTTGAAAACAGTGTTGGAAACAATGTTGAAAAGAAGTGTTAAAAAACAATGTTCGAAAAAGTGCTGAAAAAACACTGTTGAAATCACTGTTAAAAATACTGTTGAAACACTTTTGGAAATAGTGTAGGAAAATAGTGATGAAAATAGTATAGTAAAATAAAGTTTAAAAACAGTGTTGGAAACAATGTTGAAAAGCAGTGTTGAAAAACAATGTACAAAAAGGAGTGTTGAAAAAACACTGTTAAAATCACCGTTAAAAACACTATTGAAAACGCTTTTTAAAATAGTGATGAAAAACCGTATTGGAAAACAAAGTTTAAAAAAAAGTAAATAAGTTTTCAAAAAAGAGTGTTGGAAAAAACATTGTTGAAAAAATCACTGTTGAAATCACAGTTAAAAACACAGTTAAAAACACAGTTGAAAACTTTTTTAAAATAGTGTTGGAAAACAGTGTTTGAATACAGTGTTGGAAAACTGCTTAAAGGTCAAATGGTCTGAAACATACTACAACTAAGTTTAATTATAATGCCACGGTTGGCCAGGCATTTAGGTATACTGTTTTCGTGAGAGCGTTACGCGTTATGCATTATTTTAAAATTAATTCAATTTAATTTTTTTATTCAGCAGAAGCGAAAACTTCCTCGTTAATAAAACCGTTTCTGCTCCTTTGATGCTACTCTACCACCGATAAGGGGGTATGGCTTCATATTCTGGGGCTGAATCTAAGGTCAGAGTAGTCCCCATCAAAAAAACTGGCTCTTGAACTCCTCCTATGTCCTATTCATTGCGGTGGATTAGACCATTTGCTTTAATAAATACCGTTCATAGATGTGGATGTCGTTGCATTATCGGGCTTCTGGGAAAATCTACCTTTGCTTCCATAAATTTTCGCAATTGTTATTGCTTTCTACCCGTATTCTTTGCTTAAGCCCTATACGGACCTGCAAAGCAAGTAATTTAGCTTACTTCAGCATATATTACGTCAAGGTGGAACATAAATGTAGTGTGGCCAGATTTATAAAGAAATTGCACCAAATCTTGAGTTTAGTTCTATTTTTCTGGTCACACTACTCGATTGCTGTTGTTTTGATAAAGAAAGGCAACTTCTCTTCAATCCTTGCTGATCAACATCTTTAAAAAAGTTGCTATGAAAAACAGTTTTCATATATGAATTCTTTTTTTTTTTAATTTTTGCTATTTTTATTAAGTAAAAGTAATTCAAACCCTTGTTAAAACGAGCATTTACATCTGTATTAAATCTTCGACGCAAACGCACTAAGATTTACCTTAATAAATTTAATTTTTAGCGGTTTGCTGATGGTACAAGGCAGAAAAAGGGTGAAGTAACATTGTTTGCATTAATGTTTCTTCAGTTGCTTGAAGTAAATTAAAGCCCACATAGCTAACATAGGATCCAATCATGTGCTGTTAAGCGCAACAGTACTTCTCAGCTCCGTATGAGCTCAAAGTAAAGGGTGAAGGAATCATTACTTCTGCTTCTACTTTCCACAAATTTTGTATGAAACTTCGCCTTACTTTGCAGGTCCGTGTATAGGGCTTTAGCGGCAAATTTTTGGCCGTTACCTAACGGCAAGTGATACCGGCTTCAATATAAATGAGTCTTTATACACTCTCGATCAATGAAATAGACTCAATGAATATTTTGGTTTACAATTTGATTCTTTTTTTTAAGAGTTGTAAGCTTTGTCCGCAAAATTAGTATTTTGTGTGTTCTTTGAGCAGTTGATTGGGGTAATATTTATATGTCGGAAACTGGTAACACTAATGTCAACAGTACCTAAATAAAGTTTGACATTTTTAGCATAAACGGTCTCACAACGTTTTGATGTACTAACTAGCGCTATTTGTGTTGTTTACAGTGAGTTGAAAAGAAATCAATTTGGCTTTAAAATGGAAATTTTAAAGACACATTTTTAGTTCAGCTTTAACATACAAATTAATACCATTTGTTGCTTTAATCGTATAAGAATTGAGGGACTAACTAAATAACTAAATTTGCTCATTTATATAAATTTTAAGTTCTTGAGTTTATTTCATTAATCAATCGAAATTTAAATTAAAATCTTTGGACTTAGAACGCAAATTTTTGATTTGCTTATTTTAGATTTAATTTTTCAACATTCAATTGTATTTTGATTTGAAAAATGTAATTTTCTATAGTAAATCCTTGAATCTAATTCATTGAATAGACGAGTTTGAAATTAACATAGGACTAACAGCAAAAGTGCAGCGTTGCCACTTAGGCTAAAAAAAGGCTATGTTGTAGACAAATAACAACAACTTAGACGGGATTTACACGATGAAGCAAACTTCATGATGTTTTTGAAAAAGCTCTTGCTTGTAGGAAAGAGGCGTAGAGGGGCAAGCCACCCCACCACACCTCTTTCCCACAAACAAAAGCTTTTTGAGAAACTTCATGAAGTTTGCTTCATCGTGTAAATGCGGTCTTAGACTTCGCGGGATGGGCAAACTTTAATCTCGTTTCTTGTCCCAAAAAATTCTACCGCTCTTTTTTAATAAGAGAACATTTTGCAATAAACACGTTATTGTAGCTGGCAAAACAATAAAACGTCAATAATGATCAATGGTCAAACTAAAAATATTTCAAGTGTTCCACAAATCGCTATCGACCCAAATCATATAATATTATAAAAACCTGGTGCGAAAATATTGGAATAATTGTTATCAGAGTTGTAAATTGAAATTACAATTTTTGGGGATTTTTTAAATTTTAATTACCATTACAATTACGATTTTTTTTTAGGGTATTTAAAAATTGAATTACCATTAAAAAATTTTAATAATTGTCTCCAAACATTTTTTTGCTAAATAAAAATTATTGTGGTAATTTCGATGGAAGTTTTAATTACATGAAAAATTTGAAAAAAAAAAAAAAAATTAAATGGTTATAAAATTTTTAATTACAATAAAATTGTAATTGTAATGATAATTAAATTTGTAAAACCCAAAAAAAAAAATTCTAATTTAAATGGCAAAGGTAATTTCAATTTACAGCTGGTATAATATAAAATTGTTTATTAAAAATGTAATTTATTCCCTTACGATTTTAGATCGGTTCACCGCGAGTTTATTTATTTATTTTTTGTTTTAACCATCATGCATTATTGAGCCACCCTTATCCTTATATAAAGATTGAGTTAGTATTGTGTTTGGTTTTTTTGACATTGGCGGAAAGGGGGAATGAGGGAGTAAGTGAGGGAGGGAGGAAGGAAAGAGTGTTGTGTGCTTATTTTGAAAAACATAAAATGCGCTGTGTACGCCCCTTTCTAATGTCTAGAGGGTAGTATTAAATGTTGTGTGTGTTTGTTTACAAAAAAAAAAAAAAAGATTTTTGTTCATTTTTTTTTTTTTTTACTAGAACAACAATAGAAAAACATGGAATGAAAATTGATGAACAATTTAAGGAAATAATTTTCATATTTTTTTCTCTCAAAAATAAACTAAATTAAATAAAATGCGTGCACAAACGCCGATTTCGGTTATCATTTGGTATTTTTATAAATTTTTTTGTTTTGTTTTTAAAAGTTCAAAAATCAATTTGGTGCATAAGTAAGAGTAGAGCATTAAAAATTAAATAATAATAATTTAAAAAAAAAATCAACAAATTCTATTTCATGAGCCACCCTAATGGCAGAAAAATTCAGAAGAAACACAAACACAAAATAAAGTAAATAGAACGAATTACAACAAAATTTGAAAAACACAATTTCTGCGCATTTATTTTAATTAAATGTATGTATGTAAAATATATAAATAAATAAGGTATATGATAAATAGAAAAGCAAAAATTGCTTTAATTGCAGAGGAAGTTAAGTCTCAAAATTAGCAAACAGAAAAATACAAAAAAAAAAGAAAGCTTTGGTTGTACTTACATATGATTGGCCGCATTTTGACCGGCAGCAGAACGAACCAGGGGAGGCGGTGCATTGCCACCGCCCCCGCCGCCACCACCGCCATGACTATTCACCGAGGACATTGAGATCGCAGGATTGTTATAGGCGGCATAACCACCTTGTCGATTGCTGCCGCTCATCATCAGGTTGTTCATGTGTTCCCGATAGCTGCCAACGCGATTCGCATTCGCATGGGTCTGTTGGGCCTGCAACAGAAACAACAACAAAAAAAAAAAGAGAAGAAAAAGTGGTTTAGAAAACACACACACACAAATACAACAACAAACACAAACCACAACAACCAACAGGTTGCTGCTATAGTTAACAGCGCGCGCAAGAGAGAGAGAGAGAGAGAGAGAGACTACAACAATGTGTATCTATGCCCGATGACCTAGTTTCTCAACTAATGCCGCGCTGCCGCTGTGAAAAATCTGGTAAGCCACACATTCGCTAGCACAATTACAAGCCGCTAGACAAAACATAACAACAACAACAACAACAAAAACTGTTGCCACATTTATTACAAACTAAAAATAGTCATAAAATATGGAAACTCCCCATCAGTAAAGCTATTTCCAGCAAATGTGCTCCCACTGTTGTGCTTAACATACTGTACACAAAAAACTAACATGCCCACAGACTCGAGGACAGTTTAGTGATGCGCACGTGACATTTGTGGGGCACGCATAAAAATATCGTTGGACTTATAAATATTAATAAATATTTATATTCATCTTAATTTTCAAGTTTGTTTTAAAGAGTTTTTATTTATATATGAAGTATTGGGAGAAAAATAATTTGTTTGTTCTTTTTGCTTCCATTTTGGCAAAATTAAGTATGTATCATAAAAGACCCGAATAAGGTTTAAGGCATATGTTGCTATGGAAAACAAAATTAATCTTTACATAAATAGGCAAAAGTCAAAACAGTTAAGAACTATTTTTATTTAAATTTTGTTTAAAAAAAAAACGTTTTAAAATGTTTCAAAGGTCCATCTCTAGTTTAATAAAGTCGTTTCCCATAACTCTTAAATGGCTCTTCCACAAAGATTTTAGTCGAATTGACACTCTAAGGTACCAAAATTATATTATTGTTGAATGAAAATTAACTAAGTCGGGATTTACACAATGAAGCAAACTTCATGAAGTTTTCTTAGTAGGCGTGGAATTTAGAGGAAATCCTTCAGACCTTTTAAACAAATAGTAAAAAATACATTTAAATCTCTCGCCTACTAGGAAAACTTCATGAAGTTTGCTTCATCATGTAAATCCCGTCTAAGTAACACCAATTTTATGAATTTTTTAACGTAATGTTCATAAGAATTGCCCCCTTCGTCTACTAAATATAGAACCTGGAGGTTCTGTGAGTGCAACCAGCCTCCTCTGTGGTATTGTGTGTGCCTTGTTACTAACATAACTTTTAAGACCTTTAAATTGAACCCTCCTAGTGTGACCATAAGATTACGCAAAAAACGCACACAAATGCCTTTTTGAAACATCCATTGCCAGAAAACTACAATCTTGAAAATTAAATGCAATGTAATCAAATGAAACTTTAAAAAAACGTCTGAAGATATAAATAAAAAGAATAATTTTTAGTCTAAAAGCATTCCAATGAATATTGCTACCTCTTTTTTAATTTGTTAATTTTACGTAAATTAATTCGGCCAAATTCAGGTTAAAGATCTTTAAAAAGAGCTAATGGGCGCAACTTCAAATATGGGATGGCAGTGGTATTAGTTCACTCAAGAAAAAAACGGCTGCCAGCGTTCTAGAACGAACGGAATAAAATTAAAGCCGTTTTGCACCTAAAAGTATAATTCGTACTTGGTTGTACTTAAACCAAGTACAAATCAGTCTTAAGTTTTAAATTTACCCAAAATGTTCCTAAAATAAGAACAAAATTCTTAAATTAAGTACGAAATACTTAAATCAAGAATTTTTTGTACTCAAACTGTTTTAGAACGAACGGGATAGAATTTATACCATTTTTTACTTTAACTAAGTATGAATCAATCTAATAAGAATGAATCGGAATTGGTTTAAGACCATTTTAACCTAAGAATAAGCTTTAAAAAACCAAAATGTACTAAAAGTGTCCCGAAATGATCTAAAATCAAGTATTTCGGGTTTGAAAAAATCGTACTGGAAGCAAGTATTGTGTACTTGTATCAAGTATTTTGTACTTGTACCAAGTATTTTCGTACTTATCGTACTATTGACACCATTTGTACTTGATTTAAGTACAAAGTTCTTGTTTTTTTTTTCTAAATGTAGTTTTTTTTTTTACCGATTTGGCTCTTAATGCTGATATTTTTACGGCTTAAACCGGCTTTAAAATAACTCTAAAACCATTTAAGCCATAAACTTTAAGCGGTTTGGTGTGTAGGTGAGTAATATATAGTTCAACTGATTTACGACCGGTTCCAAGCCAAACTGAACCGGTTCAAAAGTGACTTACAGTCATATTTCGGAGATTATTTAAGCAATGTACTCACAATTTGGGTTTTGGGTTGTTAATATGAAGATATGTATTAATTTTCCAGTATAAAAACCGGTTCTGAACCAGTGTAAAAAAGTGTTTCAAAAAGTGGTTCGGAGCCATATGTCAGCCATTATTTAAGCTGGGAACTTGAATAATATGGAGTAAGAATTTTTATTGTTTCGAGATTGATTCAGAATGAACCGGTTCAAAACTACCCTAGGGTAATTTTGTCACAAATTATTTAAGCTATGAATTTGCAACTTGTTGATTGGGCTGGTAATATGCAGTTAGTTATTTTTCCGGTATTGAATCCGGATCTGCACTAGCCTTAAAAAGCGTTTCAAAAGTTATTTGGAGCCAAATCTCAAGAAAATAATTTTAGCTTTGAACTTGAAATTTGGTATGTTCTTTGCGATTCTAAACATGTTACTTTTTTACTAACTCGTGCAGGTCTCTAGTTTATTCAGAGATTTTGCACGCTTTTCGCAAGTATTTTATAGTCGAAAGAAATTGCGAAAAGGGTGTGGACCAGCAAGTCACAAAAAATATGGTTTTAATATATTTCGTACTATTGAAAAATTGGAAACTTGCTTCTATTTGATATAATATTTACATGGAGCTTTTCCAAATGTAAATTTAACAAGACTATTCCCATTATTCACAAGTAAATATCGAAAAAAATACTAGATTCGTATTTTAAATGATTTTACAGATAGCTTTATACAAATTTTGAGTTTGAGCATTTGTAAATAATTTGCTATCAATAATAGAATTGTCCACGAAAGTTGCAAAAATGAACACGTAAAACACCAGGGATTTTCTATCAAATTGTGCAACTGTAGAAAATATGAATAAAATTTTGAGGAACACTTTATTTTGATTTGGCTAGTTTCCCATCAGGCGCTCAAACAAAGCAAACAAAACAAAGCAATGTGACCATAAATATTGCTGGTTTTCCAAATCTGGTCACATTCCCCCCAACAATTGTCAATTTTTATATTTTTATTTCCGTATTCATATCATCACTGCCAGTTAATTTTATCGATCTGCCAAATCACGTTACTTTTCTTATCTTTATGTCAACAAATCGTAGGAATTTTGAATTTGGCAGAATTTCTTAATAATTATACGCAGTAAAAATTTTCACAAAATCCAAAAAAAAGGTTTGCATTATCGGAATGAACTTATATCTGAAAATATCAAACAAATCTGGTAGATATATGTATTCTACGGGGATTGATCGAAGGATAAAGATAATTATTTATATTTTTTAAACCCTTTTTCACAAAAAAATTTGTTCGAAAATTGAATTTTTTTTTAAATTGTCGCCATTTTATCAAACTTTAAAACTTCGACTAGTCCTTTGATCAATCCCAGCATTCTTCTAATCCCTAAAAGAATCTACACCGTTTTTTGATTTCAGATAAACCAAACCAGAGTTAGAATGATCACCGCCAAAAGCCTTTTTTAGGCGGACCATCGGGAGATCGTCTAAAGCAGCCACTGGGGGCCGAGCGCATTCGTGTTTTTCACACAGACGCGAGCCGAAGTCATGTCTGTGTGAATCGGTGAGCACAGAAAAACATGATTTTGCAAGTGAGTTGGCCCTCTACTGTGGCAGTCTCCAACACATGCTCATATTTCAGTCCTCTCCATTTGGCCGGCCCTGGTCTAAAGAAGCAATATCCTTGAATGTCGTTAGAAACTTAAAATAAAACACAATAAAATCCATTGCTAAAAAACATTATTTAAACAAATAAACGTATTTTTTGGGCCTTGCAACTGCGTATAACCCCTTAAGCGAGTGGGTAAAGATAGTTGATAAACTGGATTACGTGACTTATTACTTTTAGTTAATTGTTTGACTTTAGGTATTCCTAATCATTTATACATTGTGTAACTTTCAACATTGTTAATTTTTACAAAATTTTCTTGTTTAATTACTGAGCCGAAAGCCCTGGAAGCTAGTGCTCCTTTATTAACAGTATGTTAAGAATTAATTTGTTAACCTTCGCTTTAATAAATAACAAAAATAAATCAATTTTGTTATATTTAAAATTTCTGTAAGTGGCAACCCTGCTAAATAGCTTTAAAATGTGAGAGCAACAGAGTGCTGTAAGGGCTTAACAGTGTCAAATTATTTACATATGTTTGTAAAGTGCAACAGAAATGAACGAACGGTCAGGTCAGCTGGCTTGAGTTTCTCATCTAATATATTAAATGTTACCATTCTGTTGTTTTTTTAATTTAATGCTTTAAGTTGACACTCAGAACCTTAATTATTAATCATTTTATGTTAAAAAATATTTACATTGCCATAAAATGTTAATGGAAATCTAAAATTTGATTGCTTAACAGCGGCATAAGGACACAACTGCATATTGAATTGTATTTCAAACTTGCCTTGTACAATTTTGTTGTTTTTGTCCATACAATGGAAAATTTGTTTGTACATATTTTGTTATTCATTAATGAATCAACAACTTGACTTACTCACCACAACAACACCACGCAGTTGCCAGAGCAAGCACATAAACAAAACTAGAGATGAGCATAACAAGTGAACGGGTCACGGTGACTAGTCACAGTTGCTGTTTAGGTACGAGACCGAAGGAAATATTGGTAATTTCACGACTTTGTACGACTTAAATTCGAAATGCGTACGTTAATACGGAAATCGCCGTCGAAATGTGTAACACACCCCCAATAACTCTATGAAGAAATGTTTCAGACAAAAATGGAAGATATGATTGATGACTTTTCAAAAAACTTATGATTTAAAAAAAAAAAACACAAAAAACATGCCCATCACGGTCGTCTAAGTCTGAAAATTCTTCCGTAAGCGTAAATGCTGGTCACACTAAAATTACATCGATATATCGATAAATAAAAAAGATAAATAATAATCGGCCCTGCTCCGAAATCCGAGTCGATTTTCATGTAAACGTTTCTATTGGAAATTGAAATTTTATAAATTTATATGTAGGTGTCAAGCAAATCTAGATCAGACGTTGTCGTCCAAGACGCAGGCGGCCGAACACATTCGGCAAATTCACACAGACACGAGCCGAATACATGCCGAGCCCGTCGCAAAGAGAGTAAAAATCAAGCAAAGCCAATCAGTGCTCGCCTAGCTTTCAACACAGACTAGAGATATCTAGACTGAACGTTTGCGCTGCTTTTTTGGTTGCGACGCTGACGTTCGATTGTTTGGGAGAGAAAAACGCTGTCGTTCGATGGTTTGAGAGAGAAAAACGCTGACGTTCGATGGTTTGACATAAAAAATTGCGTCGAACTTAGGTTGCGAACAGCTGTTGCCTTAATTTTCAGTACAAATTAGTAGGCCACATCATACACGTACCGTTCAAGTCGAACTCGTACCGTTCAAAAAGAGAGAAATTCTGCCTGTGCTGGCAGAGAAGAGGGACTGAGCAAACGAGCAGTCTAGGTTAGTTCGTTTATGCTTTCAACAAACAAGGTAGGTTCGAGCCGCTTTGCGTCGCATTATATTCGCACACCAATTCACTCTCACTTTTTTGCCTCGCTCTTTGTGACTAAGGCTGATCTAGATCTACTAGATCCCGAAGTCCTTTTCGCTCGAAATACATACACTTTGCCTTGAGCAATCGGTTTCAACTAATAGAACCATTCCGAGGATACTTAAATCTAATCTAGTAGCCGCAGATATACTTGTCAACTTTCATAGAACAATATGAAATTTCAACTCGAGATATAAACGGAACATGGCCGAATAAATAACGCATTGCAACTGCCTGCAGACTAGAAATTTTAATTTCAAAGTTGGATACTTACAAAAACAATTACGAAAACCAGTATATACAAAAAAAAAAAAAAGTAGGATATATATATATAAAAAAAAAGACATAATATTCTCCAGTTTGGTTCTTAAAATGCGGTCCATTCTCTTCGAGCTCTAAAAGCATACCGATGTGTTCTACAAATCGCTTTCGACCCAAAAACGACGCAATTCGTATGGAATTTTGGTCGTTTTTGGATCGGAAACGATTTGTAAAACACATGGTATTATGATACAATATGTATGAAATCGCCCCATCTCTATAAGTTTGATATCGATATATTAATATAATATCAGTGTGACCATTTTCTATGTTAACAAAAGAATTTTCAAATTCAAGCGACCATTAGAAGGAAATGTTCTTGTGATTTTGTTAAAAACTATTCGTTTCTTGATAAAAAGTCACTAAACATAGAACGTGTGTTTCCATCATATCTTCCATTTTTGATTCAAGATTTCTTCATTAAGCGAATCAGGCCCGTTCTTCTTTCCGAATCCGATTGATCGGAATTGGAGGTTCTCATTTTCTAGAAACGATTAGACAATTCGGTTTATATACTTTGATATTATAACAGTCGAGTAAAGATAAACGGAAATTTGAGTTATTCGCCGAAAACGACAATCGGGTTCTAAACACGGGAACATTTACCAATTCCGATTCCGCCTAATTTGATGGAAATCGGAAACGGGAACATGCCTGAATATCTTCAAAGATAAGTGTAACTAGTTTGCGTAGAAACAGACAGACAGACAGACGGACAGACGAGACGGACGGACGGACAAGCGGAAATGAACTCAGCTCGTCGTCCTGATCAAGAATATATATAGTTTATGTGGTCGGAAATGAATATTTCTATGCGTTACAAACTTCTGGGCAAAATTAATCTACACTTTTCAAGTGTATAAAAACATTTTTAACGTTTTTTTTGTTTAAGCTGGGATAATCCATTTTATTTGAAGGTAGGACCTTTTCGGAAGTTTATCCATAATTTTTCACTAAAGTTTTCATATGGAAATCCATTTTTTTTTTTTTGTGATATGATATTAGATTGCTGTCTTTGTATTCAAAAATTGTGGATTTTTGTAAAAGAATATTCATATTCTGCCAAATTTTAAAATTTTCATACCGTTTTATACCCAAGTTAGATAAATATGATTGATTTTTAATCGAAGATTTTACTACTTTGATTTGTTTACATTTGACAGGCCGAACAGCTGTTTCAATGATACCACTGCGGTCTTATACCGGAGTTACACAGGGCGCATCATTGTCGAAGATGCGAAAAAATTAATGCAGGCGTTTAGACCGCAGCCGCATCATTGAAACAGCTGTTCGCCATGCCAAACGTAAACAAACCAAATTAGTAAGAAGAAGAGAACAAATGTAATTTATTGAAATAGAGACAATTATGGGCGATAATATTTTAAATGTGGCACGCGGTGTATTTGGCAACGGCACTGCGTTCACCAAAATGAAAATAGAGCTTGCTTTTGCGGATCATTTATTTTTTTAAATTAAGCGGTCTAATTATGATGTAGTTTGTTTATCGAAATTCAATGTCAAAATCAGCAGTTCGCAATCGATGCCGTGGAATAATACTCGATACTCGTCAATATACGATCACTCGTTCCGCATCATTAAACATGCAGTTCTTCTTCTATCCACAGGTTTCTTATGGGAAACAATTCCGCACCATCGGTTTAACGGAACATTTCAATGATGCGGCTGGTGTAAACAGCGTATTAAACACTTGCATCATTTTTTGCGCATCTTCGACAATAATGCTATAACTCGAACTGTTGACTCAAGTGAAATAAACAACCTTTACGCAAACACAACTCTAGCATAAGTCACTGTATTTAACAGCAGTCACGGAATCACCGTTTTTTTTTTTGCTCATCTCTAATAGCAACACATTTACACACACACACACAGATAACGGCTACCTGTTGTTGGTGTTGTTGTTGTACAGAGAGAGAGAGAGAGAGACAGGGGCGACTGTTTGTTGTTGAATGCAACTTGAACATGTTGCAACACACACACACACACAAACACAAAATAATTGCCTGATGGGCACAGCAGGGACTATTAACATTTATTTTAACTTTTCTCATTTCGATAACATTTAATTGATATTAAGGTAGATGTTGTTATGGTGCTAAACTGGGAGGCTAAACGCGCTTTACGCTTCAGCGTATGAATCACTTGTATGGCTTGAACGGGCGGAGAAGGTGCTTCACTTGTATCACTTGCTTCCACATTTCCATCGTTATTCGTACTCACCATCATTTGGGCATGCAACTGCAGATTGCTCTGTCCGGACATCCAGCCACTGCTGGCCAGCGCCTGCACTGTGGCCTGGGTGAGCATACGATTATTGCCCTGCGATTGTTGCAACATGGCGGCAGAGGCGGCCGCTGCCACCGCGGCTTGTGAATTGAAAACGGCGGCGGCGGCAGCTGCCTGTGAGGGACCAAAATTGCCAGGATTGGTGACGCCACCATTGGAGGCATTTGCCGCTGCAGCGGCGGCAGCAGCCGCGGCGGCACGTTGTTTCATTAAATGTTGCTGCTGTTGTTGCTGCTGCTGCTGCTGTTGTTGTTGTTGAGCGGCTGCCGCCGCATTGGCAGCGGCCGAAGCATGCGGATTTTTATTACCCGAATTTTGTACCGAGTTAAGGCCAACGCCCCCGCCGCCGGCCCCACTATTGTTATTCCCGCCCGTATTGGACACTTTGGGCGGCGGAGCCGATGGCTGACGTGTCCAGTTCACCGAGTTATTAACATTCGCACGATTCCCTATCAACAGATTCGAATCCACCACCTTGCTGGGCCAATAGTCCTCGAATTCGGTGCCATTGGGGAAATAGGATTTGATATCGGTCAGCGATATGACCGCCACATTTTCGCTGGAGAACAACTCGTTCCGTATGCCCTGCACCTTGCAGCAGAATTTCAAGTACGCCAAATCCCAGCCATTCAGCAATTCCGCTTTGGTCTTCAGATTCTCCGTTTCGCCCTCGAAATAGAAGAGGGGCACCACCTGCTGGTTATTGCGCACGGTGTACGGCACCACCGATTCCTTATTGATGCGTATAAAGCCGCACTTTTCGGAAGGCGTTTTGCTGCCCGACACCAATTTGCGATAGCAAATGTCCAGAAACTGATAGAACTTGGAGGCGTCACTGAGGCGCACCACCAAATCCTTTTGGGTGAATATATCCCGTCCAAATTCACCGTCACAATGCTTATGATTGATCTCGATAAAGAGACGCGCCTCGGCATCGGTGATATAATAGCTACGCACGCACGTGCAACTGGAATAGATATCCGGATGCAGGCAATTCAAATATTTGCCCAACAATTTCAGTTCGATCATGCGCACCGAGCAATATTTCTCCGATTGCCGGAAGATATATGGGATGGAAACTTTGCCGAATTGTGCCCAACCAAAGTGACCCTTAATCGACTCCTCATCGCACGGACCCGTTTTCTTATCATCTGCTGCGGATCCATTTGCTCGGCCATTGGCCGCAGCGGCGGCGGCGGCGGCGGGCATAGCCGGCACCACTTGCATACTGCCATTGGGTAGCTTCTGATGGCGTGATAGATAGCTCATAATATTGGTCTGACCGTTGCCATTGGTCAGCGGTGGCTGCATCACACCGGGGCCCAGGCCCGCGGCTGTTTGAGCGGCAGCCGCTCCATTGGTGCGATGCGCCTGTTGGGCCGCCTGTTGCTTTTGCTGTTCCTTCATTTTGGCTGCCAATTCCCGGATTTCCGCATCATCGGGACGTTCCTGTTTCACCGGTGGACCCAGCGGACCACCCAGGCTGTTGCCTTGCAGGGGCAACACCTGTCCATTGCCGTCAATGACGCTGGTGATCTGTACATCGGTTAACATCTCGGACATGTTGTGGATGTTTGCTGGAATTTCCTTAGAATTCTTTTTTTGTGTTGTTGTTGTTGTGGTTATTGTTCTCTTCCTTTTCCCTTTTGTTTTTAATTTGTCAATAATTCATTTTGAAGTAAGCAAGAGAGAGAGAGTGGGAGAGAGAGAGCCGGCATGCGCTCTCTCTGTGTTGTGACACAGATATGGCAACACTGGCACATATGTACATATATGTACACCCAAACACACACACGCACACACACAACACTCGCACTCACACACACGTGTGAAACGTGCTGGCATAGAGCGGTTTTTACTCTTTGTATTGTTGTTGTTGTTGTTGTTGCAAATTGCTTTTTATTTTTGCGTAAAAAATCGAGCATAATTTTTAGAGGGCACTTTTTGTTGTTGTTTGTTACACCCACAGAAAAAAATTTATGTTATTTGCGACGCGAAAAAAAATGTTGAGTTTTGTTATTATTGTTGTTGTTGTTATTATTGTTGTTACTTTTCGCGACGTACGAGACGCGGCGCTATCTACGTACGTCCTCCCGTCTTCGCTATACACAAACGAGTGTGATCGTTGTTACGAAAATTATTCCAACGAAGTCAACTGAAAAATGTGTACACACACACAGACACAAAAAGTAGCGGGCTGCTGATGTTGACGTCGCAGTCGGCGTCGGCGTTAACCGCGCAGCAGCTTAAACACATACATACATAGCGAAAAGAAAACAAAATACATAGAAGAGAAGAGCTAAAGCAGAAAACAGACCCCGACGCCGCCGCCGCCGCCGCTGCAACGACGAACATGCAACGCCAAACGAACATTTCGCCGAATTGATGTGGGCCCCGGAAAGTTGTTGCCACCACCACCACCACCTCCGCACACCTTGCCACCCCCTTGTGCAGTGTTGCTTTCTGCTCCTTCTTCTTCTTCTCCGGCTGCTTCACATCTATCGACTAGCTAAGCGGCATCGGTGACGACAACGCTATGTACGAGTTACCCAAAGTAACAGTGGGACAAGATCTATCAAATTCTATACATAGAGGATACAAAGAGGAATGAAAAAGAATTGAAAGAAAGAGAGGCAAGATACACAATTTCAATTTTTTCATTTAATTTTCCATGATCGTTTCTGACGGTGGGTAAAATACAAAAAATTAAAAAAAAAAAATTCGTCCTTGGAGTAGGATTGAAGAGGGGGGACGACATAGTTCCGGCGACATAATTCCGCAAGGAATACATTCTAATTGGGACGGCGGAATTTTATCATTTTAAAACGACTTAATTCCGCAAGCACAAAAAGACACTATTCCGCGCAAAATTATGTCGTTTAAAAACGCGCACGCACGTGTTCGTGTTGCAACATCAGATTTCGTGCACACGGCCCAACACGACTTAACAAGAAATAAATAAATACGGTAAGTGAAAAAAAATATTATTATTTATAAATTCTCATGTTTCTCAAAACTTTCTTTCATGGTTTAATATTTTATTCTGATTCTCTATGAATCTGAGAGCCAGTATACAAAATTTATTTAGATTTAACAGTTAAAAAAAATTTAAAACGAACAACTTCCATTTTATATTGTCAAAAAAGTGTTGTTAAAGGACAGAAACTCAAATGCTAAATAAATAATTGACTTGTTTAATTTGAAAACCATTCTATTCCATGTACTCTACAAATCTCTATGGCAATAGGGTCGTTTTTGGGCGTTCGAAAGCGATTTGTAGAAAATATGGATATATAACGAAATGTTTTTGTTTTTTCCCTTGAGATTCGCTATATGGAAGTTCGTTTATGGTACAAATCTGGCATTATTTGCTCCATAGAGCTAACCTAATTTGCTTCAAAATAACGTTGGATCTTGAATCACCTCTGTTTTTTCGACCTTGAAGATGACCGCGCTTACTTTTGTTGAGCAAAGTAAAGAGCAGACAACTTAGCAGTTGCTTTGCACGAATCTTTCCGATAGACGATACCATCGACCATTTCAAGTGCCTCAAAAACCCCGGTAGTTCTACACCACTAACACTCTAAGATACGTGGGTATTTATAAGAGATGGCCGCGGTACATAAAATTCGATATCGTACCGATCTCGACCGTGGTCTATCCCGACCTGTCCCGATCCCGAACCAAAATTTTTAATTCAGTACCGCCCCGATCCACAAAATGTTTCTTGCAATAATAGCGTCCCCTGTCCATCTCTAGTTTCTACAATTATAGCCAAGACAAACCTTTCAAATTATTCAAAAGTCCTGATCTATAAACCCATCGGAAAGTACGCTTTGCGGAAAGGTTCCTAAACTTATCGAACCTTGGTACAAAGCTTTTATATCATTTTAACCGCTCGAGAATTGAGTCTGGTTCGGCTCAAGGGTTCATGAAGGCTTTTAACCCCCGTTTCGGTTCAATGCAAGGTTTTTTTTGAGTAAGCTTAACCACGGTTTCGTTTCGGTTCCGTAGTACACTTTTAGTTTTCGAACATTATACTTTTTAATAAGCAAATTTTTAACTCTTCTCTATTATTTTCCAAATAAATGTTGTAAAAACATTTGAAGAACCTTAAAATATTATTATATATGTGCAACACTGCATTAAGTCGGATATGTAGTATTATCTTTAGAAGACGTAAGCACATCGAGAAGGCCGGGTATCAATTTGATTCTTAGCCACCAGATCATCCACGGAAACGAAATGTCGGATGTTGGTTTCTCAATCTTTACAAACTCTAAATAGTGCAGCAAAAAAGAAATCCCTTGCTTAAGTCATATTAAGGTGAAGAAACACTGCCTACGGAGGAATATTCAGAATAATGTGCCACAAACACAGCTGGATACTCAGACTATATAAACTGAAACTTCCAAGGAACGAAACCCTACAGATTGCTGTTCTTAAGGAGGTAGTTAAAAAACTTTACATTATGACAGACGTGTTAAAAAAAGTAATTTTGAGGAAAGAGACGACCTAAAGCGATGCAACACAATTCCCTATACAATTTCCTAAAACTACAAAAAAATTTGGTGCACACACTTAACGTCATAAAACTCGTCGATGAAATGAACCGAACCGTTTTCTTTTGTGGTTCAGAATATTCCAACCGACGCTGGTTCGGTTCGCGGTTCATTTCGATTAGTAGCTTATTTTGCGTTCCGGACCGCCTAGATCATGTGATATCACATCACAGGACTTTTACCTGTGGTGTTACGTGAAGTCAAAAGACGTCGTCGATAAGCCAGCTACGATTCAAGACTTGGAACCAAAATTGGACCAACCGAATGGACCTTTTACAGCGTAGTTGCGGTCAAAATTTAAATGAAATTATCTTTAAAAAGTAAACGTCAGAGATAGTTGATTTAGCCCTTAATAAAGATTCCCCCATCCTATTGCATTTTTTGGTTTTTATATGTAAAAAAAACACTTCTTAATGAATCACCCTTTGTTTGCCCAATATTTATAAGCTCTTCAATTTGCATTAAGAAAATTCAAAGGATCGTCTTTAACTTACGCTCTCGTTGCCTCAATTTTCGGTGAATTCAAGCAAATCGGTTTAAATCAGCGGTGGTCAAGTAATTGTGATAAAGTGATCCTTGTATACGAATTCACCCACATATACCAAAATGTTCACTCATATATCAGCAACTTTGTACCACTGTGCACAAGGAAAGCTTAAGCGCTATATGTACCAGATACATACAAACTCATAGAGCTAGTACTGCGGCGTCCGACGTTGGTCGGACGCTGGCTCTTTGGTTGCAGCGTGGGTCAGAGTAGTCACATGACTCTGTATATATATATGTATGAGTTTGTGTGGGTGGTAAGAGCATGCGGGGGCGTCTCTATTTTTGGCAGCAACACTGCCATGCCATGACATGCTAACCTCGCCCCCGCCCTCGCTTGGCTCTCGCTCTTTTGCCCTCTCGCTTGCTCGTTCGCCTCTGTGTGTGTGTGTGTGAATGTGAATGCAAGAAGAAGTTTTCGTTATTCGCGCGAGCTCTAGCTGTGTGTGTGCTCAGCTCAAGAAAGGCCCCGTTTCAGCTCGGCAGACAGCAATAGCAGCAGCAGCAGCAGAGGCAGACAGCGAGCTGGCAACTTCGGGCATACATACACACGCTCATTCATGTATGTGTGTGTCTGTGTCAGCTGCGCGACACCAAAAAAGGTCGACCCGGTTGAGCAATTCCCAAAAATTTAATTAGCTTAGAGAGGTTTTTAGTCCAAGCGTTACCTGGTCTGGTCTTAAGTGCTGCTGCTGCTGCCGCTAAGACCAGCTTTTCTTTTCATTTTTTTCTTCTTCTTATTTTTGCTAATTAGTCAGTCTCTCGTATCGGTGCTTTCCCCGCTTTATGTAAAACCCAGGCAAATACACACACACACACACATTGCATTGGTATTGGGTATGCACGCACTCCACAGATAACGTCGCGTCGTCGCTCGTCATCGATGCGAACGTCATGGCCCGAGTGAACGACAACGACGAAAGCGAGGCCCCGTTTCGTGAGCGCTTTGCTATGTAAACATGATATGTGTGTGTGTGTGTGTGTATGAGTGAGTGTGTTCGCCATCATCATCATCAGGCTGATGCCGTGGGTGAGTGAAGGCGAAATGGGGGTGTGGGGCGTGGTACTTGGCCAAGCCAATGCCTTTGATTTGGAGAAAAAAAAAAACATGGGAATGGTGGGCATAACCCTCTGAAAAAATTGTACTCACTGGAGATCAATGAAAATGAGGATCGCGGTACCCTAAGATTTACCATATGCAATCAGATCATTTGGAATAATCACTGTAAAGTTAGGTAATGGGTGGAAAGGGGAAATCCCCAGCACCGCTTTCGGTTTTGTATCGATATCAGGGACCGGGCCTTACCAGGCTTTGATTGCAGGGATCGAACCGTTCCTAAAACCCCCTTAAAAGCTCAGGATCGGCCCAGGCCGCGTCCACCTCTAATATATATGTCGCATTCGTACAAAACAAGGGCATTAACAGACTTTGATATGCCCTTTACTCTAGGACAGCGATAGACATATAGTGGCCCATTGAGCCCTCGAAGCCCGGCCCGTTATTTCGCATTTTGTTTTTGCAGCGCCCTACAATTACATGTTCATGCCCATTGCTTCTCTAGGTGAAAAGAATTTGAACTTTTTTTTTTTTTTTTTTTTTTTTTTAGGTTTCTACAAAACCCATGGAAAGAATTTAAACTTATAAACGGTATGTTAAACAGGTAAGTTAAGCTGTTCTATAACAGTATTTGGACTGTTAAGCCGATATCTTCGCTCTTTATTAAGCGATCGTCATGAAAATTGATCATATTATAGATCAAGCACAAATGCAAGCGAGTATCATAGAGGAAAACTATCTTGATATCTTTAAAATTGCCGACGTTATTCAACATCAGTGTATATTAGTTTTTCCCACTGTAAGTGTACCTGTCTAGCTCACTATGCCACAGGAGTTTGCCATAATAAAGCTAAATGAAGACCATATGCTAGATCGAAGCTGGATCCTGCTTTAGTGCAAACGAATTTCTGTTAACATGGCTAAGATTCACGGAGAAGATCGTTAAAACAATAAAGCAAGTGCCGCAGCTTTTATCGCAGATCATTTGCCGTAAATTCTGGACAAATTCACACTTTATATACTACAAGGCGCTGCTAAATAGAAGCTTTAAGTTTCTCAGAGTAATCGTATACACGATACCGGTTCTAAAACGAACCGAAGCAAACCTTACTGAATTACAAATTCGCGCTCGTAAACCGAACCGATGTTCTTTCGAAAATATCCAGTATTTTCCGAAACAAAAACCCTGAAAGAAAATGTTTTTTTAACTAATTTTAAATTAAGACTTTCAGGTTTTCTAAAAGTTCCATTTTAAAATTAAGAAGTCAAAATTTGTATACTAGACATTTCGGAAATTCAAGAACGTGAATGTTCCTGAACCGTAATCTTATAAAGATAAAGCGAGAACCACTGAACCGAAACCGTGGTACTGCAATGAACCAATAAACCGAACCAGTCCAAATTCGCGAGCGGTTCGCATCTCCGATAAATAATGAAGTTGAAGTGGAAGTTGTAAAATTTATTGGAGATTCCCTAAGGAGATTTTTAACTGAAATTATTAGCAAGAAAGCATTTTATCTTTGGTAAAACTGAAAACGCTATTTTGTATACTTTTAATCTGAAAAATGGTACTCCATTTCGGGGTCTATTGGCTGCCGTATCTCTTTGAGACATGCTTTAGCCAATTACACCATTATTCGTTTCCATTCTAATCAAAATGTACCGTAATCTTTTAAAGATATTCCTAAACTCAATTGCTCGATTAAAGAGCATTTGAATTTTTGTTGTATTCCCACTGACCCTGTCCGTTTCATGCTGAATTACGTACAATATTTATAGTGAACCGTTTAAAAACAAGTTAAAAGTAACCATAAAAAACTGGGTATGTGTTGATGCTTACAGAAGTCTAAACCCAGTAAGCAAAGATAGGAGCGCTCAAAATTATGTGTCTAAAAAGAGCCGAACTTAAGAGCGTTTTTGGAGTAAACACATATTTCGGAGCGTTTTCGGAGCATATTCGGAATTAATGTAAGTAATAAGTGAGTAAAAACGACTCTGAAAATAACGGAATGCAGATTCATGCGATAAGCAAGACGATTCAATTTTTCAGTTGGTGCAATTTTTTTTCATTTTTTTAGGGTTTAAGTCATTATTAAAAATTTTAAAATAATTTTATTTCAGTCTCTTATTTATTGAACTTTTTGCAAATAAATCTGCACTCCAGTACGCGTCTAAAAAGAACGTTTGAGAAGGCAATTCAAGTGCCTAAAATGGCAACTTTTATGTGAATTTTCTGAGGGTTTTCAATGCTTCATAGAGAGGGTGAAAGCACTTATATCAGAGTCAGAAAAGAGTCAGATAGGACTCAGAAATCATCCACATTAAGTGCGACCGTTTTCATAGAAAAAAACGCTCTTTCCGGACTCTCTTTTGGACACATTATGACGGTGAATGCTCATAAAAAAGTGTCTGAAAAGAGTCAGAAAACGCTCATATTGCTTGCTGGGAATTTTGGGTGTCTCCCACATGGGTAACTTTTAGAGTTGTACTATTACAAGTCGAGTAACTTTATATAAATGAAGTAAAATGAATACGAATACCTGAAGTGCTTATATGCAAATATTGCTTATATTTTGTAGCATTATAGCATTTGCATATAAGCGATATTTCTTATATGTATATGCAACTCAAACGAATACATATCCGTCAACTTTAGAGCATACTTCTAACGATATTTTCGTTTCGACACCTCTCCATTTAGATCTCTGGTCCGGAATGAAATATTTAAGCACGGTCTTTATGGAATCCGGCCTTTATGGAGTTTTCCTACGCTATTTTCCAACGCTATTTTCCAACACTGCTGTTCAACATGGATTTCCAACGCTGTTTTCCGACATTGTTTAACAAAATAGATTCCACATTAAGTCCCAACATTGTTTCCAACAGTATTTTCTAACTTTGTTTTTGTAACACTGTTTTCCAAAATTATTTTCCATCATTGTTTTCCAACACTGTTTTTCAACACTGTTTTCCAACACTGTTTTCCAACACTGTTTTCAACATTGTTTTCAACACTGATTTCCAACACTGTTTTCCAACACTTTTTTTCAACACTGTTTGCCAGCACTGTTTTTCAACACTGTTTCCAATACTGTTTTCTACCGTGTTTGCCAAGACTGATTTCTAACACTGTTTTTCAACACTGTTTTTTAACACTGTTTTTAAACTTTGTTTTCCAATACTGTTTTCCAACACTGTTTACAAAGCAATCGCCTGGCCAGCCGTGACATTTCTCACTCTTTTCAATTTACATGTTTCACATCAAAATTTCGTGAGCGTTAACCACAATTTTGTTTGTTTGTCGTTTTTTTAACGTTTTATTTTTGTTTAAAATGTTTGTTCTGATTCAAATAAAAAGGCAAAACAAATAATGGGCACAAGCCACAACAGCAATACCGAATTTGTCCGAACTGCTGCATTACCCGCTGCATTACCAGCAGTTAACGATGTGACTAACGATCAGTTATGAAGAGTAGTGACTTGACCCCAGCAGAACTACAGGGTATTTGTATTTTGAGTAGCCAAACCGTTAAAAGCCCGGAACAGGTACTTTTTAAGAAGAGGAGAAATCCGAAATGTCACCTTTAAGCACGGAATTCAAGGAATCTCAAAAGGATAATTTCATTTACTGTGGTAGGGCTATGTGGATCGGAAAGGTTCTTTGTTTTTACAGTTACTTGAGATACAAATTCTTTGGGATTTGGCTTAAGTAGATCCAAACACTGTTCCATAGAAAGTCACTGGAGTCTAAGATCACTAACTTTTATGGTTTAGCTGAATTTTGTATTTCACAAGAAACATCCCTTATATATGGTTATTTACCTACCTATGTACATATGTAAGTATCTAAAAAAAAAAATGCATCCCAAATTTTACAACAGTCACTCCAGCGATGCTTTCCCGTCTCGATGGCGTGGAGCGGGGGGCAAGGGGGCCCACTGGTGGCCAATCAACGGGGCCAAAGTCGGTCGGGGCCGGACATCCGTTTTGAACCCAATGCCAAGCCCCCTTCCTCTTCCAACCGCCCCTCTCATGTTTTGCAGCGCCCACTCATTGGCATGTGGGCTAATGTGGGTAGACATAGCCGTACTCACTCTCTATCTCTCTCCCTCTCTCTCTGTCTCTGCGTTACAACAAGTTTAGCCTGAAGCTTCATTATCAGCCAGCCACATCTTTTGCTTATCAATTTCTTGCATATTTCTGGTGTTGCAAATAAAACAACTACAACAGAATAAAAGTTAAGACTGGGAGGAGATGAAGTACATAGAAGAAGACGACCAGGAAGAAGGCAGAAGACGTGCTTACTTAGCCACCAGACACCTATACATACATATGTACACTTACTGACTTGCTTATGCACTTTCATTCGCGGGCTGTATTGTTCGCTCTCTCTCCCTCTCTCTCTCTGTCTAATGCCCTGGCAGCTGACTTACATACGTTCCTTTCCCTTTGCCTAGCTCATTTTGTGTGCGTGTGTGTGTGTGTGTGTGTGTGTGGAAGTTTTTCGTATTTGTCATTGAAGGCGGCAAAAACAACAACAGCCAAAAATGCAGTTCAAAGCGCGTCATATGTGCGTGTGTAGGTTTTGTCCTTTGATGACAACAGCTGCATTGTTTCGTTTCTGTTCTTTGTGGGGCATATTGTTTTGCACTTGGGATATGTTTGAGATGTGTGGCTTTCAACAAGTTGTAGCGCATGCAAAATTTCGCAGCAGCCGGCACAACGAACTTCTGACCTAAACAAACAACAACAACAAGAATGTCGATAAAAAGACGCGAAAAAATTAACTAGAAAACACAAAAAAAAACCCGAAACGTTTAGGTAAAGTAAGAAGTGGGAGAGGGGTTGGGGTTGGGGGGGGAGGGTGTGGGTGTGGGTGGCTGACTACGAAGGTAAAGCGAACAGTTAGACTTTGCCATAGTCAGCGTTAGCGACGTCATCGAAAACTTCGTGTCTGCTGCTGCTACTTGGCTCTTACTTCTGCTGCTTCTTCTTCCAAATTACTTGTGTATACACACACATACACACACACATAGATACATACATAGAAAGATAGACGCCAGCGTCGCTGTCGCCGCCGTCATTTTGGGTTATGCGTTTGTTGTTGTTGTTGCTGTGGGTAATTTTTTTTTCTTTTCTGCTGTTCGTTTCTCGCTCGTTTGCCATCGGCTGCCTCGGTTGCGCATATTTAAGCGTGTTGCATAGTCTCTTGCCGAGGCCCTCGTCAGCCGGTCGTCGCCGCAGAGAGCAAAAAGCAGGCAAGCGTTGTTGTTGTTGTTATTGTTGGACCGTCACTTCGTCACTAATTCAAGCACGTTGCTAGCTAGGCATATACACTCATGGACAGCGAAATAGGTGTGAACAATTTTTTAAAATATAATGTAAATGGTATGTCCCGAAAAATTCAAGATGCAGTTATTTTGTAAGTCTGGCAGCACTGTTTTCAAATGACAGGCGCAAGTCCCCCCCGGCTTAAGCTTGCTTTGTGTACTGGGCGTGCAGGTGAAACCAAGATGTATTTATAACAGGTGTGGCGAACAATAAAATTAATAAACACGAAGCTTTTTGCTCAATGCGCCAAAGTGAGACGGACAACGTTTGCCTGAATAGCAAACTGAAGATATGTAAGCTATGAAGTGAAAGCTTTTGAATGACCGCCGCACCTGTGGAACATTTGTGTAAGCCCGGAGAAGTGCGTTTGCGTCACCCACACGCTCAGAAGGGACATCAGTCCCGGAATATTCCTTCATGGCGAAGTCCTTTCGCACTAGACAGCGCACAGGTACCTCGGAGTCACGCTGGACAAAATTGAGAAGAATCACCAACTACAAGCTTTCGCTTAAAAATAAAATTCTTATCTATAAAGCGATACTAGAACCAACATGGAGATATATGGCCTACAGGTGTATGGTATAGTGGCGAAGACCCACCTGAAATCAGGGGCTAAGCTCCTCAGACGCATAACAATAATCAAGTAGCAGGGTACTTGGACAGGGTCGGTTTACACAGGCAAATAATTTGCCCAAATTTTATTGAAAATATGCCAAAATGGTCCATTTTTTTTGGCACTATTTGAGCAAATTACTTGCTTACTTACACCGCAAAATCTATATTCATTTTCTTTAAAATTTGGTTAAATTATTTCCCAGTGGGTGAAAAACACAGACAAATGTGCTCACACCTATTGTACTGTCCATGAGTGTACTTACATGTGTATGTATACTTGCACACACACACACACAAATTCAATTGGCCTCAATAATGAATTAACAAAAAAAAAAAAAAAAAAAAAGAAGGCAACAACAACAGCCATTTAGCGTAGCGTGCGAAAAGCAGCAAAGAGCCAGCCACACTGAGAGAGAGAGCGCGCAAGAGAGAGAGAGAGGAAGGGAGGTAGCGTAGATAAGCGAATCGTGTAAAGTTGTGTAGTTGTTGTTGTTATGGTTGTTTTTGTTGCTATATAAAAAAACACACTTTTTTTTTTGTTTTTGTATGATGAATTTCTTAACATTTTGCTGTTGTTATTTGGCAAATCGCTTGAGTGTGTGTGTGTGTGAGCTTGTTTCAGTGTTAACCCTTTGTTGACAACGGGGGTTTTTAACAAGACATTTTATTAGATTTGATTGGTTTCACCGTTACTTTTTCTTTGAGATAGCTTATAAACTGGAAATAAAGTTTGAATATTCTTGGCCCGAATTTGGAAATATGGAACCCAAATCTACTTTACATAAAATTCGGATTCATCATCGTGCAAATTGGGCCTAGGAGCAGCAAGAAGAAGAAGAGACTTAAACGACTCTGGATGGACTATATATTTTCTTTTCTTTTATACTATATATTTCCTTACTTTGTGTATTTTTTTAAGAGTTAGTCGAGATTTACACGATGAAGCAAACTTCATGAAGTTTTCTAAAAAGCTCTTGCTTGTAGGAAAGAGGTGTAGAGGGGCAAGCTTCCCCACCACACCCCTTTCCCACCAACAAAAGCTTTTTGAGAAACTTCATGAAGTTTGCTTCATCATGTTAATCCCGTCTTAGTCTTAATTCATCTTCATTTACAATTTCTCTGTAAATATTTTTCAAGTCAATTTTATGTATCGTCTAAGAATTTCTGTACTAAAAACCTGAAGAAGGACATTCAAGGAAGTCTCATTGATAGCGAAAGCTAATCATCAATTAGAAAAGGCGTCCCAAGAGGTACACAGTTAGGTATGTATAAGAAAAGCGGAACCCATGATTGCCAGAAATGGACCTCATCACTTAAGAAAATACCATTCGAAATACTCGAACTCGTTATCAAAATTTGGAACCTCGGAAATCGTTTAAAATTTAATGTAACTAATCGTTGTTTTGTAAAATAATAAAGTTTATCCAATAAAAGTATATATTTTATTTTTGAAAAGGGTACCTCTACATGAATTATTCTTTAGTGTAATAAAAACTTTAATAACAATTTAGGTTAACCCTAGACGGTCAATCTTATTTGTAGCACATTATAGATATACTTCGTCGATACGACAGACTACCACCATTTTTTAAGTTTTAATCAATGCAGTGTTCTAGCCTATGTAAATTTGACATAAATCACTACTGTGATTGATAATTCGTGCCACAAATGTGTGACACGAAAACACTAAAAAATACGTTAAAATAGAGGTCTTTTATAGCAGAAAGAGATTTTAACATAATAAGTCGTTAGAGTTTTTTGTAATTAGCACAAAGGACCCAAAACGGCTCATGCAAAGCATAGTTTTTAGCTGTCTGTTAGTATAGCTGGTAGACTAAGCTACGCAGCCCACGGTATAAGCTTCAAATAGCAGCTGCAGGTGTTGCAACATCTAAAAAATGGTGGTTGGTTGCGTTTAGGATCTTTTTAAAGCCCACAAGCAGAAAAAACAGCATTGCACCCTTAAAAAAAGTACGAAAAAGAACAAAGACAAAGTTTTACTACCAGAACCCTTTCAAGAGCTCAATTCGAATGTTACTTCTTTACGCACTTATTTCGCACCAGCTTCGGATGGTTGAATCCTTTGTCGATCTGGGTATTACACTTGATCGAAGACTATCTTTTAGGGCAAATATTGGAGTCTCTTTAAATAAAGTCATGGGACTAAGCAGTTTTAATATCCTTACATAACCAAACTTTTATTTACATTATTCGTAAGGCCGATCCTTGAGTTAACTTTGTGTGCTCGAATTGAATCTGTCCAAAAGCAATTCCTACGTTGGGATTATTTAGACTCCCTCCATACATATCTAGGCTCAAACTTCTACATCATAGACGCACCCTTATGGGAATAATGATCATTAAAGGTGATCTCGATGCATCAAAGCTAATTGTTCAAGTTAACTTAAATGTTCCTTCGAGATAAACTCGGAATTATATTCCCTTAAGACTTTCTAATGTATCTTCATTGTATGCTTCTAATTGTCCATTTCGAGCTCCTTCTTTTTAAGTAATTCACTCTGTTCGTTCCGTTGCTCCTTTGTTCCGTGGCTCCAATGTTCCGTTGTTCTGTGGCTCCAATGCTCTGTTATTATTAAAAACCACAGTGACTTTCTCTTTTTCACTTACAGGCAATACTATTTATAAACCTAAATGAAATATTGCCATATTGATGCGAAGAGTACTTTGTAGAGTCTTTTTGAAAGATGAAAAAAGAAAAAGTTATGTACATACCAAGGCTTCCAATAAAACGTCTCTTTTCAAAAACAAATAAACACAAAGACAAATCATATTAATCATGAATCATATTGTACATTAAAGTTGTGTGGCATTTCGTAAACTAATTCAAATGAACTATTGAACTAGGTCTCAGTTTTTGAACAACCCCCAAAGAACGACCCTATTCTTATAGGATTTGAGTCGTTTTTTTGAACTATTTACCTTTTGACATAAAGTTAATTTTTTTTTAAACAAAAAACCAGCCTCAATTTCGCCGTCAAAAATAAACTATAGTTTAAAAGTGAACAAAAATAACTTATGAACTTGTTCATTCAAAAGAACTAGATTCTCTGCATACATTCTCCATAACCTTTAACTATAAAATAATTATAATATGAAGAACATTTTGACGACTATTATTGTAAACCCTCAAACTACGTCTTCTTTCAAGGCTTCGAAGAGTGTCTGTTCCCGGAAGATAGCCCCCTACCTTCTCATATATATAATTGGCCGAGGCTTTGTAACCCCATTTAAACTTGAACTTTTTGAGACATATGATCTGAAGAACTTCTAACAGCTAAATTGCACGCAACCATAGGTACACGGACGAGCATCCGGGAACAACCAACTCCAACTCCTTCCTGTGCTTGTTGTTCTTTGACAAATGATTTTCTTCATATTTATTTGGTGTCTGCTCTGCCGTAAGCAGGCTGTCGGCAACCCTGAGCTAGATAATGCAAGTTCTTAAAGTCGGTTCTTTTCGGATCATAAGATAACAAAGTGCGGTTCATGATTCTGTTTCGGTTTGTAACGATTCCGATGATGGAATATCGCTGAGCAGATATTTTCTTTATTATTGGTGGGGGAATTTCGGGAACTACCCTAAAATTTTCATATTTTTATCTCTGATCGCTCAATTGATTTCCAAGCCGAAGCTTCATTTGGCAGACCTTAATGGGTTAACAGTATTTATGTATGTATATAAATACATATGTATGTACCATTCATTATTTTTGGTATTTTGTGCATGTATGTGTGTGTGTGTGTGCGTCTGTGTGTATGTGTGTGCCGGCTGCGTCGCCGCTGCTGCTACTTCTGTTGAAAAACTTGTTGTGCCTGCTGTTTTGTGCTGCTGCTGCCGCTTGAAACGGGGCCTGCCTCGGTCGAGACGCAGACGACGACGACGACGACTCTGGAGATTAAAGAGCAGCAGCGGGCGGCGGCGGCATCGGAATGGGGTATGGGTATGAGTAAGCGAGCGCGTTGCGCAAGGCCAGGCATTTAGATTCAGCTGGTGGTGATGCGGATGTGTGTGTGTGTGTGTGTGCAACAGAGAGAAAGATAGCGAATTTTTTTTCCAAACGCCCCCGCCTCAACCGCTCTCGTCATTGTACGTCCATTCGGTCAACGAATTTTGGTGATTGATATCTTCATTCGAGACAAACGACGACGACGACGACGCTTGGCTTCGGCTGGGTCGCGTGAATGATTGCATGTGCCCACCCCCCACCCGCCCCACCGCTCCATCTCCCTTTGCTCTGCTGTTCTCCGCTGTTCTGGGTGTAAATTTAACTCGTTTTTTTTGGTGTTCGCTTTGCTTCATTGCTTCATTTGCCTTGTTTTTTTTTTTTTTTTGTTGTTCCCCTTTTGTTTTTGTGTTCTTATTTTGCTTGCGATTTCATTTTCTTGATGTGCGTTTTTCTACTTCTTCTTTGTGGCTTTTTTTTCGTGTTTATTTTTTGCCTAAGCAACAACCCGTTATGACTTTCAGGTGTGTGCGCTCTCGCTCTTGCTCTCTTTCTTTTGCATGAAGCATTGTTGTTGTTGTTATTGTTATTACTGTTATCAATATTACAGCACAAATTCTGTGCTCGCAATTCGCTACATACATACATACTTATAGGGCATCATCCGATCAGCCAAGGCAGAATAATTCTTTAGAAATAAAAGCTTGCAAAAGGGTACTAAACTCTGGTGCATATTTATAGCCGCAGCCAACCAGATTAACTCTTATTTCTCTCTCGTCTTTAATGCAGATAAAAAGAGATGCAAAAATTTAAATTTTCGTTTTATGCTTGGTGCAGGTTTATAACCGCACTGTATAATTTCTCATTCTGTGTTTGGTTAGCGATGCTTTCGGTTGTGCCAATATATTTGACATTTATTTTGTGAAATAATATAATAATATGCCCAGGGGAACTGTACTTTCCCACGTCGAAAAAGAACAAATTATTGCCCTACGACAAGAAAATTGCTCATTTCGGCAAATTGGTAAACAAATCGGTCGCTCCGACCGGGTGGTTCGCAATTTTTGTAAGAATCAAGATGATTATGGTCAGAAAAAATCCCGTGGACCCAAGCCAAAGCTAAGTGAGCGAGATCAGCTACGATTAGTCAGTTCGGCAAGCAATTCCTTGCTGAGCGCTAATCAGTTAGCGGCTCAATGTGGCTTACAGGTGTCACGCTGGACGGTAGCACGTGTTTTAAAGAAGTCAGAAAACATTGTGTGCCCAAAACTAAGACTGCTGGACCAACATAAAGCCAGCCGGGTGGAGTTTGCACGGAAAAATATGTCAACCGATTGGACAAAGGTAGTTTTTAATTTTAATTCAAAAATAAATATTTATTTAGACTTTTGTAGGTCATTTTTTCGGATAAGAAAAAATTTAATTTGAACGGTCCGGACGGATGGGATTTGAGGGAAGATCCCCTTTATAAAGGTTCTTTAATGGTTTGGGCTGCTTTCAGCGAGTCTGAATGTTTGGAACTGGCATTTCCAAGCACTCATATGAACTCTACTGAATACACGGAGATCCTGAAAATGAATCTTTTGCCTTATTTAAGGAAGCAAAGACACAAGAACTGCATTTTTCAGCAAGAAAACGCATCAATGTACGATTCATGGTTTCAAGCCAACAATGTGAATATTTTAGAATGGCCCGATTGTTCTTCCGACATGAATCCGATGGTAAACTTGTGGGCAGTATTAGTTCGAAAAATATATGCCCAAAACAAAATATATCAAGATGTCCAAATGCTAAAAATGGCAATAATTGAGGCATGGGAAGAACTTTCCCCAAATTTGCTAAAATCTTTGGTGGAAACTATGCCAAATCGAATTTTGGAACTAATTAATGTTAAGGGAGGTCATACTGATAACTGAAATAAATAAATAAAAATTGTTTTCCAATCATTTGTCTATTGTTTGTTGGACCTTCTTAAGGTGCGGCTATGGCTATGCACCAAGCATAACTTATTTGTCTTATTTTTGATTCCCTTTTTATGTCTAATCACCAATTGTTACTCTTCCCTCTCTGTCTACACTAAAAAAATTGGGTGCGGCTATAAATATGCACCAGAGTTCACTTCCTTCTGGATGTTACATATTTATGTATTTACATTGTACATTTACACGAACTTAGTATATCGTTTTAGGCCATAGGTAATTGGTTTAATTTGACAGTCAGTCTCCATTAAAGTACAGTTAGTTACCTGTAGCTAGTACAACACCTTCTCTGTCATTGCCCTGCCCTGAGTAGAAGAAGACTAAGGATTCATGAATAACCTCTCCTGCTCAACATTTCGAAGATATCCGTGCTAGAGATCCCAGCTCTACTAAAGTTCATTCTTTCCACACTCTGGTTCAGTATCGTGGACCCCCCTCGGGATTTATAGGGTTTACGGAAATATATATGTTATCGCTATGGGCCCAGGAGTCCTAAGTAGGAAAGTGGCTTGTCGCTCATAGCCATCGCAACCTAACCTTACCTACCTGTAGCTGCAATGTTTTTATTATTTTTTATGCTATTAATACGTATGTTTATACATCCAATAATTCGTATTAATACCCAACTGTTGATAAATACGCACCATTGTTTGGGTTGTTTGTTTAAAAAAGGATACCATTTCATATACATATCATCTACATTACATTCAGGTTGGCCCTCATGACAACTAACGACTCAGATATTGATACTTAACTTTGCACGAATATACCCTTTACTCTTACTCTATAAAATTATAACGAAATTAACGAACGATTTAAGTTTCTGTGGGCCTAGCGGATGGTCACTTCTAGCCATTCTTTAAAGGAACTCAATTGTGCGGCTCTTTCCCAAAAAAAAGTTATCGAGCTTTTATCGAATAAAGAGCTCCATACAACTCTTCTCATGGTGTGAGCACCGTGAATTGCATATCCGATTAACGATTTCCTTAATCAAAAAATTTTCCTCGGAAAATGGTAAGTTTCGAACTCGTGAAAATTTTTGTGCAATCATTTTTCACAACATTTCGACGTGGATAAGATATCACGATAATCAAGAGTGCAACGATGAACTTAAATCTTTGTATGGCGATGAAGCACCATCATATAGCACTGTGAAAAATTGGTTTAATGAATTCAATCGCGGGCGACGCTCGCCCGAAGACGAAGGTCGTCCAAAAACAGTCGTTGTGCCAGAAAACATTGATGCCGTGCGTGAACTGATAATGCAAGATCGTCATGTGACATACCGTGAGATAGAGGCATCCTTGGGCATTTCTTCCACCAGCATACATTCGATATTGCATGAACAC
This sequence comes from Lordiphosa mommai, assembly GCA_018904225.1. Taxonomy (NCBI): domain Eukaryota; kingdom Metazoa; phylum Arthropoda; class Insecta; order Diptera; family Drosophilidae; genus Lordiphosa; species Lordiphosa mommai. The sequence goes on along the minus strand of JAEIFT010000032.1, from coordinate 851,064 downwards.
CTGGGCGTAAAAAAGGTTTGTTCTCGTTGGATCCCGCACAATTTGACAATCGCTCAAAAAAAGGCTCGTGTGGATTGGTGCAAAGAAATTTTGAAAAAATATAATCGCGGTGTTTCAAAAGACGTTTAAAAGATCGTCACAGGTGACGAGTCATGGATCTATGCTTATGAGCTCGAAACAAAACAACAATCGACCGGGTGGGTCTTCGAAGACGAGCCAAATCCAACGAAAGTTGTTCGTGGAAGAAGCACTTCGAAGCAAATGGTCGCCTGTTTCTTCGGTAAAACTGGTCATGTGGCGACTGTTCCGCTTGAGCAACGTAGGACGGTCAATTCTGAGTGGTACTCCACAATTTGTTTGCCTGAAGTCTTCGGGAAAATTCGAAAAACGAACAAAAGAAGACAGATCATTGTGCACCTCACACATCAGCTCACACCAGCGCCTTTTTGACCGCCCAAAACGTCGAATTGATGCGTCATCAGCCGTACAGCCCTGATTTGGCACCCAATGACTTCTTTTTATTCCCGCACTTCAAGGGAAAAATGCATGGTCAACGATTTTCGTCGCCAGAAGATGCTGTTGAAGAGTTCAAAAACCATGTTTTTGAGGTGTCTCAATCGGAGTGGAAAAAGTGCTTCGACAATTGGTTTGAGCGCATGCAAAAGTGTATAAATCTTTCTGGAGAATACTTTGAAAAACAATAAAACCATTTTTGATCATAAATATTCGCGTTTTCATTATTAGGCCAGAAATGTATATAGCAACCTACGTATGTGTTTTTGTGTTTTTTAGCATTAATCACTTTTCTTACAAAAAAGTACCAAAGCTAATGTTTCATGTAGGGATCCCAACCCCGATTTTGCTGCGGGACTTCCATCTCGTAATATTTATACACTTGAAAAGTGTATATTAATTTTGCCCAGAAGTTTGTAACGCATAGAAATATTCATTTCCGACCACATAAACTATTCATTTCCGCTTGTCCGTCCGTCCGTCTGTCTGTCCGTCTGTCCGTCTGTTTCTACGCGAACTAGTCTCTCAGTTTTAAAGCTATCGAGCTGAAATTTTGCACATAGTCTTCTTTTTACTGCACGCAACTAATATGTCGGAACCGGCCGGATCGGATGACTATATCATATAGCTGCCATAGGAACGATCGGTCTAAGAACTAGTTCTAGTTAGAAAAACTTTTTGTTTTCCATCGTAGCGTCACTAATCTTGGTATATGTTAGTTTTATATGCTTTCACATAATTCTGGAAAAATTTATCAAAATCGGATCACTATAGCATATAGCTGCCATAGGAACGATCGGTCGAAAAATAAGTCTTTGTGAGAAAAACTTTTTTGATTTCCATCGTAGCGTCTCCAATCGTAGTATATATTTGTATTATATGTTTTCACACAATTCTAAAAAAATTTATCAAAATCGGATGACTATAGCATATAGCTGCCACACAAACGGTCGGTCAAAAAACTACTTCTAGTGAGAAAAACTTTTTTGTTTTCTATCGTAGCGCCCCCATTTTTGGTATATATTAGAATTATATGCTTTCACATAATTTTTAAAGAATTTATCAAAATCGGATGACTATAGCATATAGCTGCCATAGGACCGATCGGTCGGAAAATGTGTTTTACTAAGAAAAGTTTTTTTATGGTATCAAATTTTTATTATCAATGATTTAAAAATTTTAAATATCTGATATCAATATTCTATATATATTTTACCGGTTAAATCAGTTTGTTTTTCAAGTGTATTAAAACTTCGGCACAGTCGAAGTTAGCTTTGCCTTCTCGTTTTTTGTCAATCTGTTGCTAGCTCGCTTTTCTCTTCTCTTCACTTTATTGCAGAATTGCATCCCAAAATCAAACTCTTGCCCACACAGTCCATTGACCTTGAGTGTTGGTAGGGTAACTCAAGTGTCTGCTTGGCCCGGTACCCACTTGATGTGCAAACAAAAAAGGCCGAGTCGAGCTGTCTGCAAACGCTGACGAAGATGATGGGACCCAAAAGGCGGGTAGGCGTCGGTGGTGGTGTTGGGGCCACTTCGTCGTTGTCGTCGTCATTGTCAATGCATTCGGGTTGGCCTCTCCTCTCCTCTCTCTCTCTCCCTCTTCCTCTCTCTTTGTTTTGCTTAAATTTTACAACGTTTAACGACGACATAAAGCGAAAATGTTCAAGTGCTGCGCCGTGTTGTTTGGCGCCAGCCGCAAATTTTCCCATGCCAAAATGAAATCTAACTACAACAACAAATATACAACACTTCCGCATGCTAGAAGAGCGTTAGCAAATTGCGTGTATGTGTGTGTGTGTGTGTGTTATCAGGATGTGAAGTTTCCTATGTATGTGCATACTTTTGATCTTTGGGCGAGAGCGCGCGGGTGTTAGAGATTAGCCAAATTCCAGAAGAAAAAAAAAAAACTGACGTTGCCAACGGAATTTCCCCCCCTTCTTCCACTTTTTTTTCTGTTATTTCTTTTTGCCAATTCATGTGTCTAAATTAGCAACTCTCTCTCATATTCCCCTCTCTCCTACTGCGAGTGTTTGTTGCAGTACAGTTAGTTTTATAAATGACGATCAGTTGATAGCAGGGTAAAGGGGGAGGGAAGTGGGGTGGCTGCTAACCCTGAAAAACAAAAAGTTTATTATTTCGCATTCAGTTTTTGGGTTAAAATATCGCTTGATGTGTTTGTATGTAAATTTATGCGCTTATTGTTGATATTCTTGTTGCTGACCCGTGTGATTCATCATATTTGAATTTACATGCATAATGTTCAGATACAATCACATAAAGATTAGCCAGTCATCATTTTGGACCCTGACGAATTTTGGGCGGACAAAAACGTACACAAACTCATCCATGTATGTATGGTTTTGGTATATAACTAACTGGAAATAGAAATATTCATTTCCGTCCCCAAAAACTATATATATATTCTGGATCAGGACGACGAGCTGAGTCGATTGAGCTTTATCCGTCCGTTTGTGTGTTTTAAGACTTGTTTGTTTTCCACAATATCGTTCTTAAACTCAGCAATTATTTATTTTATATGCTGTCAAACAAATCGGATCACTTTATCCCATAGCCGCCGTAGAACCGATCGGTCGGAAAATGGTTCTTAGTAAGAAAAACTTTTTTGTTTTCTATGACTGCGTTCTTAAACTCAGCAATATCGAAAATTAAATGCTTTTATACAGATTTGCAAAAGTTGGTCGGAATCGGGAAATACGACCGATCGGTCGACTTGCACCAATTTTGTTATTTTTTAAGCTATTGAACTGAAATTCAGTTTGTGTTGATATTTTAAGCTCCTAAGACGTTTTTCAAAATCTGCTTCCGGTTGGATCACTACTTCATATAGCTGTCATATCACCAACATAAATTTTTTTGGATTTCACGATATATTAAGTGATTTTTTAAAACGAGGCAAGTTAGGGCAAGAAGTAATAAATACTCATCAATTTACACTCTTTTGTTAACAACTTTGCACTTAAACCTTTTTGCAACGTTTCGCCATGCAGAAGGTTTTTTCCACATAACATATCTTCTTCTATTAGGCTCACCCTAAAAGTCACAAATCAAATTTAAAAGTCGTCTAGCTAAAAATGAATGTAAAACCAAAATTTTTGAAGATGTTCGGTTTGCGGACCGTTTCCTGGATCCTTTGAACCTCGTTCCACTAGATCAAAAACAAACTTGTTTTGAAATTTTCAGAATCTAAAACAAACTTGATCTGCGTATGGTATACACCTACTTGCATGCAAAAGTACTTGGCTTTATCTCTTATAGTTTCTGAGATCGACGCGTTCAACAGCCGAGTCGATATAGTCGTCATTATACCAATAGATTATTGTTTATTGTTTATAGTTCGACAATGGGCTGTTAAACTGTAAATACTAAATACATTTAAAATGAGTATTATTGTTTACAATATGCTGTAAAACTCACAGAGAACTGTTAAGATGGGACAATAAATTATTTCTGACATCTAACATAGAAGAGTGACCAGAGAAAAGGTGATAATACATGTTATAGTTCAGGCACAGGTTACGGAAGTGTTCGTAATGAGTGTAATTTGAGAGAGAGACAAGGATGTAGATAAATAGGAGAGAAATTTCGTGTGATACGAGAAGGAATGCTTAAACTAATTAAGTTGAGCAGAGCACTGGAGTCAATGGGCGCGTTTAGCAGAGACACTTGATCAGTGATCAGTTTAATAAAACTGTTCTTATTTTTTTAGCATACTTTTAGGCGGTCTTGTTTAATTGACATTGTGAAAAGCTTTATATAAATATCATATTAAACACAAGAGGAAATGTAGGCAACGTAAATTACTAAGAAATATATCATTGATCAGGGATCAAGTTTTTCTGCTGAACGCGGCCAATGTCACCCGATAGTAATTTATGAATAAACAGTACACTGGCAAGTTCTTCGATTTTTAAGAGATGGGAGATCAATTAAGCGTAATCTATGCTCGTAGGGAGGAAGATGGAAATTGGTTTTCCAGCTTAAGGAGCGAAGGTAGAAAATTAAAAAACGTATAAATTTTTAGTAATATAAGGATCGTTAAATTCCTTGAACCACCTTTTAATAAAGCCAAGGACACCCTTGGCTTTGTTTGAGATAACAGAAATTGTGACTATTAAAGCTTAATTTGGGTACGAATAGTATACCCAAGTCATCTACCTTAAGAATGCGTTCGAGAGACGAGTCGTTGATATATTTTATCTTCAACAATTTTGGAGTTAGGTTGCTCGAACCTTCTAGACATATATTTACTAATCGTTACATATTGAGCCCCCATATATCTTTTTTCGATCAGATAAATAATAGTAGAGTTGCCACCACCACAATTTCTAAAAAAAAAACACAAAACTCTCACAATTTTACAGATAAATTGTCCGAACCTTCTAGACATATATTCTATTCATCATTAGATTTTGAGCCCCGTACATCTTTTTTCGATCAGATAAATAATATCAGAGTTGCCACCCCCACAATTTAAAAAAAAACCTCAAAACTTTCACAATTTAAAAGATAGAACGTTAGTCGAGTTATACGGAAAACAAATAATAACGCTGGGCAGCACTGGCCGCTATCGTGATGGGCAGCACTTACACACTTGAAAGTTTTCAATTATATAGAATCTTTGACAGGTACAGAGTATATTAAAGTTGAGCTTGACCGACTTTTTACTTGTTAATGGGTGCAGAGTGAATATGGGAGCGGTACAGAAAATTTCCGAACTGTCTCGAGCCCATATTTTAAATTCTGTCCCGATCCTGACTCTAGGTGGTCCCAACCCGTCCCGATTCCGAAGATTTTTTCGAGACCCGCGAGAATTCCGTTCCTAAATTTGGTCGAAATTTTTTTTTTTTCTTTCTTTTTTTTTTATCGGTAAACTATATTATAATAGCCTGCCAAAGGACCGATTGGTTGGGAAAATGGGTCTTACATGGGCAAATGGATGGGAACAAAAAGGAGATCAGATAAGTTTGCTGAATTTAAGTCGCAGGGCAGCCAAAATTCGTTGTCAACGAAGGATTTAACGTTTTGATATGATGCCAACAAACAATATTCAAGAAAAAGTACAAGGGAGTGGGCGGGGAATGACAAGGGTTAAGCGAAGCGGGCCAGATATTTGGCTTCCACTTGTTGGCGCCCTCCCCTCCCCTTCCTTGCCAGGTCCCCCGTCTCTCACTAACTTTGCCCAAAATCGATGCCATAGAAACCAGCAAAAAACCAACGAAGCAACAAAAAAGTATCTGATAGATACACAAAAAAAAAAAACAAGTAAAAATTAAAGTCATAAATGGGCAAAAGAAACCGAAAGAAATGACCAAAAAGAATGAGAAGACAACGGAAATTAATAAATACAGATACATTTGGAGTATCTCATAGATACAGACAGACAGACAGACAAACGGACGTGGCTGATGGTGGTGGCATAATCTGCAATGATCTCCGGCTCAAAAGTCTTCTTTGAGGGGAAAAAAGGTCAAAGTATCTAAAAACACTCGCACACACACACACACACACACAGATGCAAGTTAAAATCGCAGCTGGTTGTATAGAAAGAAAGAGAGAGAGAGAGAGAGTGATAAAAAGGGAGAGAGAGAGAGAAGATACAGTTACAGGCCATATATACATACAACAGATACATACACAAAAATGGCACCTATACTGGCATACTTACATATATATACACACTTATATACATGCATGTACTTGGCCAATACATTTGGTACCAACGGCCACCAAACTGAGGGCCACAACAGCAGCAACAAAAGTAGAAGAACAACAACAACAACTACAACAAAGGCAATGCAGCGAAGGTCGTCGTAGTCGTCGTCGAATTGTTGCTGTTGCTGCCAACGTTGACTGCGACGTCGACAGCAGTCAGCAGCGGTCGCGTAGAATTCCACATAGAAAATCGAGAAAACTGCATTAAATTTTCGTATCTGTTTTTTGTTCCCCTCTGTGTATGTGTGTGTGTGTCCCTGTGTAGTGTGCGTGTGTGTGTGTGTTGCTTTGGGTACGCTTTTTGCTGGTTTTCCATTCACCAGCTCGAAAAAGCTTCACACACACACACATACATAAATACACACATACATAAGTATGAATCTGTTTCTTTAGCTATATATGTATGTATGTACATTGTACATACATATCTCTGATGCCAACCAAAATGATGCTGAGATGCGAAAAAACTTCTTTAAAGAGAAACTTTTTTTTTTACAATATTTGCAAATTTAACAAAAAGTTTGAAATTAACCATTACCTGCAAAAGGGTCTTATATAGTACCTATACCCCTTTGAAATCCAATATAAGGTGAAAGAATGGAAATCCTTTTATATTTAAAGTAAGACTGCATACCGGTTTGGAACCGAAACGATCTAAAACCGAGTAAGAAAAGCTAATTTCGAACCCAGCTCTAACTGATTTAATCAAGAATATATATATAGGATATAGATGTCAGATTTTCATAAATTCCAAATCATTAAGAATATGATTGTTGACTTCAAAAGTTGAGCACGCTACCATCAAAAACAAATTATTTTTCCCCACTAAGACACATTTTCTGACCAAACGGTCCTTGGGCAGCTATAGGATATAGTTATCCGATTTAGACAAAATTTTGTAGAACTTGTAAAACGCATAAAATATTTAGAATTGCTAAGTTTAAAAACGCTATCATTGAAAACAAAAAAGTTTTTCTTACTAAGACAAATTTTCTAATCGATCGGTCCTATGGCAGCTATAGGATATAGTAATCCGACATCAACCAATTTTGTATAACCTGTTCAAAAGCATTACATATTTATAAGTGCTGGTTTAGTAGTATCATGGAAAACAAAAAAGTTTTTCTCACTAAGACACATTTTCCAACCGATCGGTCCTATGGCAGCTATACGATATAGTACTTCGATTTCAATCAAATTTTGTATAAAAGTTTAAAAGCATAAAATATTTATAATTGCTGTGTTTAAAATAGGCTATCATGGAAAACAAAAATTTTTCCTAGCCAGTGCGGGCTAGTAGTGCCAAATTTTGTGTAACTGTTTAAAAGCATAAAATATTTATAATTGCTGAGTTTAAAAACGCTATCATTGAAAACAAAAATTTTCTCTTACTAAGACCCATTTTCTGACCGATCTGTCCTTTGACAGCTATAGGATATAGTAATCCGACATCAACCAATTTTGTATAACCTGTCAAAAGCATTACATATTTATAATTGCTGAGTTTAAAAACGCTATCATGAAAAACAAAAAAGTTTTTCTTACTAAGACCCATTTTCTGACCGATCGGTCCTATGGCAGATATAATATATAGTAATCCGATTTTAACCAAATTTTGTATAAAAGCTTAAAATCCTAAAATATTTATAATTGCTGTGTTTAAAATAGGCTATCATGGAAAACAAAAAAGTTTTTCTCATTAAGACACATTTTCCAACCGATCGGTCCTATGGCAGCTATAGGATATAGTAATCTGACTTCAACCAAATTTTGTATAACCTGTTTAAAAGCATAAAATATTTATAATTGCTGAGTTTAAAAACGCTATCATTGAAAACAAAAAAGTTTTTCTTACTAAGACACAATTTCCAACCGATCGGTCCTACGGCAGCTATAGGATATAGTAATCCGACTTCAACCAAATTTTGTATAGTTGTTTAAAAGCATATAATATTCATAATTGCTAAGTTTTTCTCGCTAAGACCCATTTTCGACCGATCGTTCCTATGACAGTTATAAGGTATAGTCATCCGATCCGTTCAGTTCCGACATAATAGTTGCATGCAGTAAAAAGAAGACTCTGTGCATAATTTTAGCTCGATAGCATTAAAATTGAGGGACTAGTTCGCGTAGAAACAGACAGACGGACGAACGGATCGGATGACTATATCATATAGCTGCCATAGGAACGATCAGTCAAAAAAATAGTTCTAGTTACAAAAACTTTTTTGTTTTCCATCGTAACGTCAACAATCTTGGTATGTATTAGTTTCATATGCTTTCACATAATTCTGGAAAAATTTATCAGAATCGGAAGACTATAGCATATAGCTGCCATAGGACCGATCGGTCGCAAAATGAGTTTTACTAAGAATTTTGATTCTCAATGATTTTGAATTTATAAATATCGGATATCTATATCCTATATATATTCTACAGTTTAAATCAGATGGAGTGAACTTTTACAAGTGTATTAAAACTTCGGTAAAGTCGAAGTTAGCTTTGACTTCTCGTTATGCGTTACAATCTTCTGGGCATAATTAATATACACCTGGAAAATAAATAAAAATAAAACGAATACTGAAATCCTATAACTTTCGATGGTAGTGTTAGAAACTTGTCTAATTAAAGGTTTAAATATCTCATTAATGTAAACATACGTTCAAGTTAACATAAATAAAGAAATTCGGTATATCATCTTTCACATTAACCCACTCGAACCGGGATCTTTTTTCGCTAAAACTTCACCCACATGCTAAACAAAATGTATATATATGGCCAGGAGGAGAATAACAATAAAATATACTCTGTACTGTAGGTACAAAGAGTATATTGGGTTTGGGATTGTTTGAACCTTCTGGACATATATTTTAATCACCATTACTTATCGATTGACTATATACCGTTTCCAAATCAGATGTACGATTGTCGAGTTTTGAAGCAAAACAAATAATTTCGCTGGGCAGCACTGGCCGCAATCATCATGGGCAACACTTACATGGTTATTAGTTTGTCACTGAACTCGTACTTAACAGCTAAACCAATTTGGATGAAATTTTCTGGGAATATTTTTGTGGGTTCCTAGATGGTTTAGGTTCACACTTAAACTCGGTAGGTGGCGCTGCAATCGGCTTAAAGCCGGTTCAAAGGGCAGTTCAGAGCCATATTTCTGAAGTTATTTAAGCTATCAACTTGAAACGAGGTGTGTAGGTGAGTAATGAACTGGTTCAAAAGTGGCTTAGACCCATTTCTTAGCAAATAATTAGGCTATGAACTTTTAATTTGGTGTTTGGGTTGATAATATAAATTTATTTATTTTCCCGGAGACAAACCGGTTTTGAACCAGCATTAAAAAGTGGTTCAAAAGTCAAAAATTATTTAAGCTGGGAACTTGAAATTTGGTGTGTAGGTTGATAATAGGAAGTAAGATATTCGAAACAGATTGAAACGGTTTAAAAGTGGCTTATATCCATACATGGGAAATAATTAAAGCTATGAGCTTTTAATTTGGATAAAAACCCATTCTGAACCAGTTCAAAAAAAGTGGTTCGGAGGCATGTCTTATAGCCTATTTCCACTGCCACATATATGTACATCAACAAATTTTGCTGTTCCACTACAAAAAGTTCCATCAATGTTAACTTTACATGTTAACTCTAATGTCATGTTAAAATTTGGATGACATCTAAACATTTGCATAAGCTTTGTATACCTATTTTACTCTACAAGAAACGGTAATTTTAAGTAGAATCATAAACATATAGATAAAGCATAAAAAAAAACAATAAAGGAAAAAAAAACAGACCAACCATTACCCGGATTCGAACCAGCATATCAAAAAAACAAGGCGTCTAGCCTATCCACTCAGCCAATGCCTTTTCCGTAAATCAGGTAGCTTAATTTCTATATATAGTTAATCGATACTTAATGTTAAAATGGAGTACTTTATGTTAAATTTCTCGGATGTACTCAGTTTGTTTGGGGCGAGTACCAACATCATGAACTGATGTACATCCATTTAACATTTATTTTCATATAGAAGGCCCTGTGAAAAAACTTCCATCCTCATCAACATCAGCTCGGATGTACATATATGTAGCAGTGGAAATAGGCTATTAGATGTGTATGGATTTAAAAATTTTACTGTTTCAAAACCAGTTTTGAGCCAGCTTGAACCTGTCAAAAAAGTGGTTCCGAGATATATGTAGCTGAGCGAGAAATATTCTCTTAGGTCCCGGGGACTTGGACCGCTTAAAGAACTTAACGGCTCACGTTATTCGTTCTTTTGTCACCATTTTATTTATATTGCTAAAGTTAGCATTTCTGGTTATTTCGATGGTTTCGACAGAAGCTGAGCACCCGGGAAAATGATTGTCAAGTAGAAGCGTCAAAGAGTCAAGACTTGGGGTCAAACTTACAACAAAAATGATTTTTAAAAATCATCTAAAATTTTTTCAGGGCTGGAAAAAAAATTATCCAATGGATAGGGTTCCCAAATTTCAGGCTCAAGGTCAAAAAACCATGTGCAAAGGTAAAAGACCCCCTTGACCAATAAGGAAAGACCAACAACTTACTTCATCGATTAGAAACATGGAATTGACAAAAAATGTATGAACTCTTCTAGAATATATAAAAAACTCGATCATAACTTTGGAAGAATTTATATTAATGCCAAATTCGATAGTACGTGGGTTGCTATTTAAGTTTCTGGCCTAGGTCACTCTAGCCCTTTTAGGACCAATTGGCCTTTTCCCGAAAAAAGTTAGGACTTTTATCGATAAAAGCTCCATACAACTCTTTCATGTGTGACCACGTTTGATATCGATTAACGATTAATCAAAAAACTTACTTCGGCAGAAAAATGAAATTAACTCGTGCAAATTTTCGTGCAATCATTTTTCACAACTTTCGACGTGGATTATAACGACAAGATGAACACCTGGGCTTAAAAAAGGTTTGTTCTCGTTGGATCCCGCACAATTTGACAATCGCTCCAAAAAAGGCTCGTGTGGATTGGTGCAAAGAAATTTTGAAAAAATATAATCGCGTCTTTTATAAGATCGTCATAGGTGACGAATCATGGATCTATGCTTATGAGCCCGAAATAATCATAAATATTCGCGTTTTCATTATTAGGCCAGAAATATATATAGTAACCTACGTACTCAGATAATGTGGATTTTCAAATCAAGATGCAGTCTTATACGTATACCCCAATGGACTACACGATCGAAACTGCTCAATATGTAAAAAGAATGAAGTTGAAACCATTTTACATTTGATAGGAAACTGCCCAATTTTAAAAAGAAACCAAATCCAAATAGTAAAGGTTTTTAACGGAGTAGCTGATGATGATGGCAGAATAATGACAGGACAGTAAAGTATATAAATTCTGGATCTGTAGAATTCCACGTGCTGTAGAATGTAAGTAGGTGTACAGGGTTGCCCATATTCGACGGACCCATCTGGCAACGCCATAACTTTTGACAGAGATGTCAGATCGCTTAATGACATACCGCGTTTGAAGCGTCAGTCCAAGCAGATTTTTACCATGGAACAATACACGCCACGCGAGCGCTCTGAAATAGTTGAAATTTACATTCAACAGAACAAGTCAATTGTGAAAACTCAACGTGCTTTTAAAAAATTAAAAAATGTGAAAAGTGCGCCTTCTAAGAACACCATTAAGCGTTTATACGAAAAATTTTCGACTGGTGAGGCTCCTTCTAATCCGAAGAGGCCAAATAAAAGTCGACCAAGGCGATCGGCCGAGAATATCGCTGCCGTACGAGCCAGTGTTGAGAGGACCCCAAGAACATCCCAAAAACGCCGTTCTCAGCAGTTGGGCATGGCTCGGTCCACTTTACAACGGATTATTCGCGTTGATTTGCATTTGTTCCCGTACAAAATTCAAACAAGACGGCGCTCCACCGCACACAAGTCGCATAACAATCGATTTTCTGAAGAAATTGTTTCCGGGCCGTTTGATGTCGAAAAGTGGTGATTTGGACTGGCCACCGCGTTCGCCCGATTTGACGCCGCCTGACTTCTTCTTGTGGGGATATTTGAAGTCAAAGGTTTACGTTAACAAGCCAAGGACCGTAGAAGAGCTCAAGGACAACATTCGTGAAGAAATAGCCGCTATTCCGGCCGAAATGTTGGCGAAAACGATGGAAAATGCTGCAAAAAGGGCACAATACGCCATCAACGCCAGAGGCGGCCATTTGAGAGATATCATATTCAAAAATTGATGTAAACAAATCTACTTGGAACAAATTAAATGATTAAGATTGCCAACCGCCAAATTTTTATTTTTTTCTTTGATTTTTTTAAAAAAAAACATGGGTCCGTCGAATATGGGCAACCCTGTATACCCAAAACGCAGGTATGGAAAAACACTTTTAATAATTGAAATGAATTGATTTCCGATTTGGATACAATTTTTAGAAACACAGATGCATTTTATCGTCTAAAATTTCTGGGATTTTCTGCTAAAACCCAAGATTACGCAAATCCAAGCTCATTAACAATAGGTTTTATTGGCTTTTCCTAGAACCAACATCACTTCAAATTTCCAAGTAAACATTTGTATGTACAGAGAAACATATGTATGTGAAAACGATGCCTTGTCTTACTACCTGGTTAGATAAGATTAATGACCCTCCCTCTTAAAGCTTGTTAGGAAGATGTCCCTTTTTACCTGAGTTAGGGGTTAGCCAACAACATAGCTACCTGGCCAGGGAAGAATTCCAAAGGCAGAAAATACCGTTGGAAAGTTCGAATTAAGGATCAAATTTAATATGAAAATCCCCCCTCGCCCCACCCACCACCTCTAAAATCATTCAACATATTCATCTCCCTTTGGTAAGCGATAGCCAATTTTTCTCACATGGGTTTATGAGTTTGTATGTGTGTATGTACAATGTACATATGTTTATATATTTGTTGTTTTTTTTTTGTTGTATCGTCTTGCATATAGAAAGAAATCAAACCATAAAAAGAAAATTGGTTTTTCATATGTATTTTCTCTACTTGCTTTGCGTTTTGCGCTTTTCTTCGTTTTATACCCGCACACACACAAACACACACACACACACACACACTCTCATGCAGTGAGAGCTATACAAAGTATGTATGTATGTATGTATATAGCTTTATATAGTCGAGTTGTCGGAGCGTTTCTTCTTCTTCTTACCCCAGCGCTTGGCTCGCCTTGCCTCGCCTCATAAATAAATATGAAATATCCGCCATATAGCCAGTCGATGTCTATATGTATGTATGTATGTATGTATATGAGTGGGGACACACACACACACACATATATTTATAATTTATTATTTATTTTGCACTGTAAAAGCCAAAGGCAAAGTGCAAATTATAGAAAACAAAGAAAAATTGCCCGTTTTCCACCATTTTGATGCCTTTCATATAAAAAGTGAGCAAATATAGATTAATAAATATATCATTTCTTTATATGCTAAGGATCACCGTAGGAACAATCAGTCTCAATAATTATAACTGCATACATATGTAAGTATCTTCTCATTTAAGGTGATACGGAAATCTTAAAATATGGAGATAGGTTTATTGTAGATTTTATTATAGAGTAGAAATCATCTTCGATCCCCTAAAGTATATTTATTCTCGATCAGCATCAATAGCCGAGTCAATCTAGCCCTGTTCGTCTGTTTCTATGCTAACTACTTCCTCAGCTTTAAAGCAATAGTGCAAAAGGTCTATAAATATACATAGTCTGCCAATTTGTTGGAACCAGCCGAATCGGATGACTATATCATACTGTTGCCATAGGAACGATCGGTCTGAAAATTATTTTTAGTGAGAAAAACCTTTTTTTTCAATGGTAGCGTCTCTAAACTTGGTACATATAAGTTTTTTATGCTTCCACACTATTCCGAAAAGTTTCATCAAAATCGGATGACTATAGCATATAGCTGTCATAGGAATGATCGGTCTGAAAATTAGTTCTAGTGAGAAAAACCTTTTTTATTTTCAATGGTAGCATCTCTAAACTTGATACACATAAGTTTTTTATGCTTCCTTACTATTCCGAAGAGTTTCATCAAAATCGGATGACTATAGCATATAGCTGTCATAGGAACGATCGGTGTGAAAACTAGTTCTAGTAAGAAAAACTTGTTTGTTTTCAATGGTAGCGTCTCTAAACTTGGTACATATACGTTTTTTATGCTTCCACACTATTCCAAAAAATTTCATCAAAATCGGATGACTATAGCATATAGCTGTCATAGAAACGATCGGTTCGAAAACTGGTTCTAGTGAGAAAAACTTCTTTGTTTTCAAAGGTAGCGTCTCTAAACTTGGTACATAGTAAGTTTTTTATGCTTCCTCAGAATTTTGGAAAAATTGATCAAAATCGAATCAGCATAGCATATAGCTGTCATAGGAACGATCGGTTCGAAAACTGGTTCTAGTGAGAAAAACTTGTTTGTTTTTAATGGTAGCGTCTCCAAACTTGGTACAAATAAGTTTTATATGTTTCCACACTATTCTGAAAAGTTTGTTAAAAATCGGACTTATATAGCATATAGCTGCCATAGGAACGATCGGTCCGAAAACTAGTTATAGTAAAAAAACTTTTTGTTTTCCATCATAGCGTCACCAATCTTGGTACATATATATTAGTTTTATATGCGTCCACATAGTTCTGGAAAGTTTGTTTAAAATCGGACTTATATAGCATATAGCTGCCATAAGATCGATCAGTTCAAAAATTAGTTCTAGTGAGAAACCCCTTTATATTTTTCATGGTAGCGTCTTGATACTTGTTAATCAACACAATTTTGCTGGATCTGATCAAAATGGGATAAATATAGCATATAGCTTGTCTCCTGGCTTTGTCAGACAAATTTTTTCAGAAAGTGGCGAGAAGGTCATGCTAACTTCGGCTGTGCCGATGTTGTAATATAAGTGCAAAAAATATTTTACTAGGAATGCAAACCGCTCGGTAATTAAGAGTGGTTCGGTTCAGTGGTTTATGGAGGTTTTATACCACCGGATCGTTTTATAACATGTTTTTTTGGAGCAAACCAAACAGCGGTTTCGGTTCGGTTCAGTGGTTCACTCTGTATTATTTGAATAGCTTTAAAATATTCATATTCCTTAGGGAGCAAAAATACAGTAAATATCGTTATCGCCTTGAGAACGGCGTATATTAATTAGATTCTCAGTTATCGGGTATCCATGGAAGCAAAATGTCGGATATCCTAGTAAAGTTGGTGACTGGGAATTTCTTAACCGACTATTACACGTTAAGTAGTACTGACGACGAAACTTGTGTAAAAATGGACTTAAACAGATTACGCGCCCCATAATTTTATACAAAGCAGAAAGGTAGTTCCGTTGTCCATTGAATTCCACCAATTCAAGTTCAAAAATTAAACAGGAGACTTCGATGTGACATGTAATTTCGTCCAGCGGCCTTAGAACCACTTTGTTTTACATCCATCACTTTGTAAGCGCCGATATCAACATGAAGGAGGGTTTAAAAAAACATTTTTTACCATATTATCGTAAAAACTATATGAAAAGAATATTTTGAACAGATCTGGATACCGAAAATTTGGAACACGTGAGAATAACTTATTTAAAGCAAACTCAGTAATGACCAATTTTCTCTATGATAAGCGCTTCTGACGTAGTTAACCAATTTTTTTTCCCAGCCTTAATATTGAAATTATTTCATCTTGAGTGAGTAATGATTTTCCAAAGTCCCCGCACTCTCTTACTTTGCATGCTTCTTTAGGATTATCAGATCACATCTTGCTTTCAAAATTCACATTATCTTGTCCCATTTGCGCTATTTTTTAAAAATGCTCGATCTTGAGCCATGATATTAATGTCTATAGAACTTATTTGCGCTTCTGATGGATCTGTTTTGAATTTGTAGCAGGTTTTTTAGCCCTTGTGCCTAAATCTGTCATTCCAACCAAGTCAACGGTAAGTTCCACTTTATGTAGAAACTTACACTTTAATCTGAAATGCGCGCATGACGTGAATTTAAAAGTTTCACGACGTGATCGTTAGAAAATACAGCCTTTCGTGCGTGTGCATCCGTGATCCGTGCGTGATTCCTGCGTGTTAAAGAAATACCTAGTGAATATAAGTCATGCTGTATTCACGAACTTTTTTTTCTATTATATTTTCTTGTGATTTAATTGTGCATGAATCGTGAGTGACGCAAAACGCTTAACATGTTGTGTGCGTGGATCGTGCGTCAAGCGATTTTTATTTCGTGCATCGTGCGCGACTTGAAGGAAAAATTGCTAACTCGCGCACCTCTACTTTAATCATGAAGATGCATATCTTTTTCCCTAAAAGCTTATTTGAAAATCAGCTCGAAAAGCGTTCTTTTTGTAGCGTAGGTAGGTGTTTCCATTTAGATGCAATAATTCGAGGTGATTTCCGCGTGTTTTAACATTTTCTTTATAAAGAAATTTAACATATTCTAATAACTTCTTCAAAGTTGTCCGATCCGATACTGTAACAGTTTCTAGTTGGTGCCAACTCATACATCTCTATTCCTAGCTTTGTCTTTAGGTGTTTTTTAAAGAATAGTTTAGGCGTGAATTTGGCTCCTAGATACACCGAGAAAATAAAATTTAGTCAGAAAATAAAAATCCGAAATTATTAGAGGTCGGAATCGGGACGGAATTGTATTAAAAATTTAGTTGATAACTTTGAATTGGGATTGGATGGTTGGAAAATGTGTATCGAGCTTAAAGAAGAATGCATAGAGAAATGAAACAATAAATTACCCCACATTATAGGCAAGTTTTCTTCATGTAAAAACCAACGAATCTTGAAAGTGAAACAGAATTGTTCGTAAGTGGTTCAGGCTTGCTTGATCGTGGGAAAAGAAATCTGGATCGAGCTTTATTTCTAACTAACATGCGATTTTGTGGTTCTGAAGGGTTCGGATGTGGACCGATCGATATGCACACAAAAAAAAAACGACCGAATTTCCTTTAAATTCCACCCCATAATTCCACCGAAATCAATGCCCTCTCAAAATTATTACTGAAAGCCAGGGGTTGGGGGAGTGGAGGGGAGGGATTTTTGTAGAGGAATGCAAAACGAAGAAGTAGAAAAAAAAAAAAAAAAAAAAAAAACTGGCAGTCAAATTAAAAATAAATTTACTTTGCCCAATTCCCAACAACAACAGCAGCAAAAACCCGAATCGAACCGAACTCACGAAGTTAAAAACGAACGAGGCTGCTTTGCATGGGAAGTTGAGCCCCTCGCTACCCCTAACGCCCACGACCCCCCCTCCAACGTAGGCCAACGCGCTGCTGTGTGTGTCTGTGTGTGTGTGCGTTTGGGTCTGCGTTCGAGCTGCCAAAGTCGTTGCGCGGCATCGTCATCAGCATTTTGTTGTCGCCTCTCTGCCTCTGACCTCTACCCCCCCTCCCCGACAGGCCTCGCCTCGCCACCGCCGCCGCCGCTGCCGCTGCTCTACCTACCCATGTACAATGCTACCCTGAAGCAGGGCCTGGCCAGGAGACTATGCAAGTTGTGTGTACACACACACAATATTTTTTTTGTTTTGTTTTTTTTTTTTTTGCCGTTGCTTTGGTGCGGGCAGAGAGCATAGCTATGTGTGTGTGTGTGTGTGTGTGTAAGTAGCTTGTATGCTGGTAACTGTACAGTTAGATTTGAGAGGGTAACCTGGGAACGGGTATTGAATACCCATAAACATGGCTTTGTAATGCTTTTTGATGATTTTGCTTTACGGCTACAAATCTGAAGTGCAAATTGTTGCCAAAGTACATACAAACCTACATATGTATGTATGTGTGTATTCCATTTTGAGTACAAATTTCGTTTCTTTAACATTTAGCTTAACTAATTAAAATTCAGATTTGCATTTTCTGTAATTTTTGTTCTATGCTAAAGTTGATTTAAATATTGGCGCCCTTTTAGAGTTCTTCAAGTGAGTGCTCAAACAGTGCTGTTAAGCTTAACAGTGGGCAAAGTATTAGAGATGAGCTCTTGTGATACGATGGCACGAATGTTTCATTTGATTAAAATTAAGAAACTTCATTTCGAAATTTAAAATAACATTTTTCAAACATTTCTATATTTAAGAGAGGATTTTTCTATGACTTAGAAATACTTTACATTTAAGTAAAGGATCTATATTTACCAAAGTAAAGTTTTTCCGCTTTTAGAACATTTTGTCTATATCTTAAAAAAAAATAGTTAGTTTTTGGTTTTTCTTTAAGGGCGAATTTCTTTAAATGTATATTTGAAATAATCATAAATCAGTAAGAAACCGAAACAGTATCGGTATTATCATTTCGGTATGGTTCCGGTTTTTTCGGTATCAAGCAAAATTGTAATATCGGTCCCGATTTCAATACCGGAAACAGTATATTTCGGTTAACGGTCCCGGTTCTGGTTCCGGTATTATTCCCTGCTCAAAAGTTATCAGTTATATACAAACTTAGGCAGTTTTGACCGACTTTCTTACTTGTTTGTTAATTTAAGCGTTTCACAACTCAGCAATTATGAATATTATAGGTATTTGAGCAGAGTGCTCAAATTCAGAGGCAAATATGATATTCTTCATTATTTAATGACTCTAAACTTTGTCAAAATCTGACAACAATATCGTATATTTGGGTCATTCCATGTGAACTCAGCCACCTATTTTTTTTTTGTGTTTTAACAAAAATTCATAGTATAATCCTTTTTTTTTAATATCCCCACTTCTAACACATCGCGAGTTTAACGACAAAGAACATCAAACAAAAAAATTAAATTGCAACGCTACGGTGCATCCGCTTCTTTTAATTTTCGCTGAGGGGAACTTTGTGCGACCAAGTTTTCCTCCCATAGATCCATAAGGCTTAATGATAGACATTCCACAAGGTAGATTTGCGTTTTGAGGCCATCTTAACACTATTTTATTAATTAAAATACAAAAATTTTAAAATTGCGCTTAACTTACCATCATTGTGATTATCGAAACTTTATGTGAAATCGATAGGAAATCTTTTTTCTTATATCCTTGCAGAGGGTATATTAAAATTGTCTCGATGTTTGTAACGCATAGAAGAAAGCATTTCCGACCACATAAAGTATATATACTCTTGATCAGCATGACGAGCTGAGTTCATTTCCGTCTGTCCGTCTGTTTCTATGCTATCTCCTCCCTCAGTTTTGAAGCTATCTTGACCAAACTTTGCAAAAAGTCTTTAAATACAAAAACGCTGCACATTTGTCGGAATCGGCCGGATCGGATGACTATATCATATATATATATAGTTCTAGTGAGAAAAACTTTTTTGTTTTCCATCGTAGCGTCACCAATCGTGGTATATCTTAGGTTTATATGCTTCCACACAATTCTAAAAAAAATTGATCAAAATCGGAAGACTATTGCATATAGCTGCCATAGGAACGATCGGTCTAAAAACTAGTTCCAGTGAAAAAAACTTTTTTGTTTTCTATCGTCGCGTCACCAATCGTGGTTTTTATTAGTTTTATATGCTTTTACATTATTCTGGAAAAATTGATCAAAATCTGATGACTTTAGCATATAGCTGCCATATAAACGGTCGGTCAAAAACTAGTTCTAGTGAGAAAAACTTTTTTGTTTTTCATCGTAGCTTCACCAATGGTGGTACATATAAGTTTTATATGCTTCTACATAGTTCAGAAAAAATTGATCAAAATCTGATCACTATAGCATATAGCTGCCATAGGAACGATTGGTCTAAAAACTAGTTCTAGTGAGAAAAACTTTTTTGTTTTCTATCGTAGCGTCACTAATCGTGGTTTTTATTAGTTTTATATGCTTCCACATTATTCTGGAAAAATTGATCAAAATCGGATGACTAAAGCATACAGCTGCCATAGAAACGATCGTTCTTAAAACAAGTTCTAGGGAGAAAAACCTTTTTTTTTATCAATGGTATCGTTTCAAAAACTGCAAGGGCTACGCCGATGTAAGCCTTCTATTTTTCTCTTTGTAACATTCGTCAAAAATAACGGTATTCGCCAGGAGATAATTTGTTATTTTGTTTTACAATACTGAAATATTTATCGATACCTTCAAGGCTGCTTAAGTGTCATCACCAATAATCAGTTGATTTGAATTTAAGAACTTGGCGCAATTATTGTTTGATAAGTATATTATTATAAAACATTGTGTTTTTAGCTTTTGCTGATGGTTTAGATTAAGACAATGCGCTTGCCCAGTAGTATTGCTTTAATTTATTTCAAACAAGCGCTTAAAAGTGGCGCGTCTTACAGAAAAGGAAGCAAGCAGCTGTTTTGGCCTATGAAATGAAATGAAAGAAATGTTTCCAGTGGAAAAGGGCTATTTGGCTATTTGTACCAAATTGCCATCACTATTAATTGTCAAAGTGTTGAACTGCTTTACCTTAACACTGCTTGATTAAAATCTAAGCGCTGGTCACTCTCTGCAACAGTTGTTTAAACAGTTCCCACATGTTTTTGCGTCCATTCTATGGCAAATCTATCGATATAATTCGATGTACCGCCAAAAGTAATCTCCACAGCAGCCGCACCAGCAACATGAGTGATTCGTCGTCAGCTTCATCCACACAGCCGCCAGCAGATCAGCGTAATGTCGAGCTTAAGGCACGCATTCCCGGTGGCGCGGAGGGATTTCAACAACGTTTGGCCATAGCTCGCCAGCTGACGGGTCGCACGGATGAGGGCGAACTGATTGGGCAGCGCGATGTGTTCTTCAATTCACCGCAAGGGGGACGCCTTAAATTGCGCTACCTACAACCGCCGGCACGCTCACAGTTGGTATTTTACGATCGTCCCGATGTGGCCGGACCCAAATTGTCCAAATTCAACAAAATTGAAGTGGATGAGCCGGCCGTGCTGGAGAAGATTTTAACACAATCGAATGGCACGCTGGGTGTGCTGGCCAAGCAGCGACATTTGTTTCTACACCAGCAGACACGCATCCATTTGGATGAGGTGCAAGATTTGGGTTATTTTATGGAATTCGAGGTGTGCCTCAACCCGGATCAGACACTGGACGAGGGTCAGATTATAGCCGAGGAAATGTCCAAAACATTTGGCATAGCCAAGGAGGATCTGATGTTGGGCTCGTATTTTGATGAGTTAAGAAAGAAGGATAATTAAATTTTTATTTTTATTCAACTTGCCTTGAATTTATTTACATAATTTTTTGTTTGTTTGTTTATTAACTTAAAGCTGAGTAAATGTATTAAATGCAAAATGGTTAAAGAACACAATAGCGATGGATGCCATATATGATATGGTGCATGGTAGGAGGGGCGCACTAATACCAGATTTCCAGGGGGGGGCAAGCAAGAGATTTAAGGAAGTAGCTTTAAGGCGTACCCAAGTCTAAACTAATAAAGGACTCAAAGGACAACTAAAATTAATGCCTTTTATATGATTATGAAAACAAATTTGGTCACATTTAACAAGGGATTTACAATCCCAGCTCTTACAGAATAAGCTTCATATTAAGAGCTGGGCAAAACATCAACAATCAGCTGATTACACTTGACAGATTACAGTTGGAATTATGGTAACGGTAAAGTTTAAAATGTCCGCTAAATGTTCGCCAAACCATCTTAAAAACGACTGAAAGATAAATCTATTTACTTGCATTATTGGATCACAAATGCAAAGCGTACAACCGGTATACTTTCACAAATGCCAAATTAAATCACCTTTTTCGACGTTTTTGCTTGACCTTATAGAAAGAGTTTGTCCTCACCGATTCACTGATTCATTGGCCTTCTACGCAAAGCCTAAACGGTAAGTACACCGAATTCTGTCTTTACACGGTTTTGATATAACACGGTCTACAAATAAATTTGTATGCTGTTTTTACACGATTTCATTCGAAATAGCACGATTAAGGATAATCTATTTAATTGAAATTTCAAAGAAAAATTCTGTTACTTGCAAAAAATCTTTTAAAAATTTAGTTAGAAAATTCCCTGAAACTATTAGATAAGTAGACGTCCTATATTACAGATTCTGTTAAGGAATAAATTTAAAAAGCACTTGATAAAGAGATAGAGGACTATACACTTAAAAAGGATTCCAGTTGATGGAATTAACGTCACGCAAAAGGCATTAAGAATTTATAAGCAGATAAAGGAACTTAAACCATCTACATCCTCTCAAACAAATCGTGTTAAGAGCTACTTATTTTCTACAAGTACAGAATGGTTAACAGGATTTCTGCACAGGAACTCACTCCCTAATATAACGATCAAAGAAGAAGTTGCTTTTGGAAATTAGAGATGTAGATTAGAGACTTGTAAAAATAATTGCCGATGGAGGTCCAGATCAGGTCCTTAATGCAGACGAAACAGGTCTATTTTGGAAAAAATTGCCAAGTCGCACATATGTAGACAAATCCCAAATAAAAGATAATGTGATCGAGTCACATTTTTATTTTGTAGCTTAGCAATACTTCCAGAGACCGTTTTAGTTATTTTCGATGTTTTCTTATACGAGTTTTAAAGTTCTGAATTGTTTTAATTTTTTATTTATGCTACTTTTACTTTAAAAAATGAATTGTCTTTTGTTTTCATGTAATAAAATGTGCATTAAATGCATGAATGAATATTATATTTTAATTTTTTTTAGGGTTGAAGGATTTTCCATGTACTTCATTTCTTTTTTTACACGGTTTTTTTCTGGAACGTATCTACCGTGTAAAAACAGAATTAGGTGTATTTCAATGCTGAAATTTTCACAGACGATTCTACATGTGCTAAAAGTGAAAACTAAGACGGGGGTTTTTGTAAAATTCCACTACCAAAAGGTGGAAAACTATCGAAAAAATCTTATATGGGGAAAATGTTGTTTTTTATCCAATTGACTTCAAATCAGGAAATAATACCGGAACCGTAAACCGAAATAAACCGTTTCAAGTTACGTACCGGTATCGAAACCGGAACCGATATTAACATTTTTTCAAAACCGAAAACCGTTAACCGTTATAATAGGAACCGAAAAAACCGGAACCATGCCGAAACCCTAATACCGGTACCGTTTCGGTTTCTAGTTGAAATATTCAACTGCTAAAATAGCAATATATACATTGAGAGAAAAGTCTTACATTTTAGAAATTCGCCCTTACAGAATAACCAAAATCAAATCCTCTTTTAAAAATATATAGAAAAAAATTTCCAAAAAGTGTTAAAACTTTTCTTTGCTAAATATAAGCCCCCTCTAATTAAATGTAAAGGATTTCTAAGTCTTAGAAAAATCCGTGCTTTAAAATAGAAATGTTAGAAAAATTAAAAAATAAATTTTGGAAATTAAGTTTCTGGATTTTATTCAAATTTCGCTCTACAAAAAAAATTTGGTTTAATATTTCGAAAAATTGTATGTCAGGTAAAGCTAAGGCAGATTTGATTTTTGCAATTATATTTGATATTTAAGTATTTTATGAGCAATTTTGGACCCTAGTCTTATAGTATGGGCACAAATCTAGCCAAATCGCGAAAGATCTCTATTTTTGGCGGTGATACGGCAGATTTTGGGGCGACATAAGAATAGAGAATTCCTTAATTCTAGGTTTCAGGGATACCACTGAAAGCATTTAACGAAATTGTTCGTCTAAAAATAAAAAATGCTAGAAATCGGTATATTTAAAAAAAAAAGTTTTTTATGTGGGACATTCATAGCGACATAATTCCGACGACATAATTCCGCTCAGGTCAAATGAAAGCGGAATTATGTCGCTTTTTTTCTAGCGGAATTATGTCGCCGGAATTATGTCGTCCCCCCGTGGGACATTCGTAGAATCCTTTTGTAGTTCTATTGCATATATTATTTATTTGGATATCTTGAAATAATTTAAAATTATACTGGTACCGGTACGTACCGGTATACCGAAATAAAAATCTGGGTACCGTATCGGAACCGAAAACCGAAATAAACTGAAAACCGAAATTCTCATTTCGGTACTTACCGGAACCGGTACCAGAACCTATATTCGTTTCGGGATTAATCCCTGCTTCAAATTCGTTTCGAAATAATTGGACATGTGTTTTCCCAATTTCGGAAAATCTTCCTACATGAATAACGACCGAAAAATTGTATCCCATGTGTTTTACAAATCGCTTTCGACCCCAAAAACGACCCAAATCGTACGGGAATAGGTTCGTTTTTGCGGTCGAAAGCGATTTGTAGAACACATGGGGTATATGGGCATTTCCGTAGAAAAGTCTACCATTGTTTCTGACTGGATTTAGAAAAGGTAAATATTTAAAATAATTTTAATAAAAGAGCTTAAAACTTTCCTTAAAAGCGATGGCGATATATCGGGCTGGAAAGTATAAATTTACGTTTTGAGCAGTGATTTTTTTTTTCAGTGCATTTTCTCTTTTTGACTTACAGTCCTAAGAGTCATTGAGCAATTATAGCTACAATAAAAATTGATTTTTTTTTTGTTGCGTGGAATAATTTAGGAAAAATAATCTTCACTAAAAAATAGTCAAATGAAGTTTATGTAACGTCACGTCAGATTAAAAAAGCTAATAAAAAAGAACGAGAACACATTTTTAAATTTGGTCAGTGCCGCTTCGGAACCGAACCCCTAAAAACCGGTTCGGGTTTTTTAGGTTCCCCGAACCGGACCATGAACCGAACCTCTTAAATTTTGACCGCTCGAACCTGAACTCGAACCGGATAACTTTTTCTAAAAGTAAAGTTCGGTTCGCAAGAATTAGTCGGGATTTACACCATGAAGCAAACTTCAATGTGTTTTCTTAGTAGGCGTA
Source organism: Lordiphosa mommai (assembly GCA_018904225.1). Lineage (NCBI taxonomy): Eukaryota > Metazoa > Arthropoda > Insecta > Diptera > Drosophilidae > Lordiphosa > Lordiphosa mommai. The sequence continues at coordinate 826,012 of JAEIFT010000032.1, read as the reverse complement.
GTATTCAGGGGAATTATTTTCAGACCAATTAAACGAAAAGTATAGAAGTATATTTAAATCTCTCGCCTACTAAGACGGGATTTACATGATGAAGCAAACTTCCTGAAGTTTTCTTATAAGGCGAGAGATTTTAATGTAATTCCTTACTATTCGTTTAAAAGGTCTGAAAGATTTCCTCTAAATTCCACGCGTACTAAGAAAACTTCATGAAGTTTGCTTCATGGTGTAAATCCCGATTAAGTAAGTTTACAAACGATCAAAATTCTTTATGAGATTTTCAAAATTAAATCTTGAGGAGTCACTGTATCTGATTGTAAAGAAGGAAATAATGTCAATAATGTTATAGATTCCTTCGAAAATTGTTCAAGAGAGTATACATAAAACATTTTTTTTTAAATTTTTGGAAAAGATCTAAAAACGAAGACCTAAAAAATATTGCGCAAACTTAGTTCACGCTTAGATAAAGTTCTCAAGGAAATATATATTTGGACTAAAATCAATCCCAATCGATGTCCAGTACGAGGGGATTAGCTTGTTTGCGGATTTTCGAATTCGAAAATTCTTGTCTCGATCCCGTCTTTGTTTTTTACTCGAAAAAGGCATTTTTCGACAACACACGGTAATGTCAAGAGAGTGGCCGAGAAAAATAATTTCGAACTTTCGTTTTTTCGCTTTGGCATTGCCGATCCGATTTTGTTTTAACCTCTTTGCAAGAATATTTGATTTTCAGGTAGGATTCGTACTTGAAATGAGACTTTTCGGATTGATGCAAGAATTTGAGGACTGTTTAAATCCATCGTACTTTTTGTTTAAAAACTAAAAAAAAATTCTAACTCAAAAACGTATCCATACAAAAATTTTTGAAATTCATTTTTGAGTTTAGCATTCCAAAATACATCATTAAAAAAATAATTGCTTCAATGGGTCTTTTTCGCTGTAAACTAGTGTAATGCAGAAGACCTTCTTAATAAATAAAATGAGTCAGCTGATTGCCTATCGATGATTGTGATCGATAATTCCAACGGGACTTAACTTGAATATGAAGCTGCGGTCAAGTTTGTTGTTCAGTTAAACTAACCGGACATTGAGAAATTGGACCTAAAAAAGTATTTTTTTTATATTAATTTGAGATAAAAAAAAAGCTGCATATTTTTCAAAAACAAAGACCCTAAGAATTAGGACAAGATTGTCTTGGCAAGTGAATTGTATTCCTAAGTCTAAGGCGTTTTTTTCTGAGTGTAGGGATAACATTGAAAGAAGGGCGATTATCGGTCTTGAGCATAATAAAAACTTTACCAATATCAAGAGTTTCCCCTAGGGAATCAAACGAATTCGAACCTTTCACTGATATTTCTTCCAAAAATGAATTCTTACTTAGAAAATGGTCAAGAATTGACTTAAAATTGAACGAATCTGGGTACGCCTATGGCTGGTAAATGGTGTGTACACAACTTATATATATAAATTAACTTAAAAATCTAAAAAAAAATAGGGACGATGATGGCCATTTAGAATGGTCTTAGCTTGGTGGTGAATTTGTTGTTTTTGGTTAACCAATTGAGCGTTGAAAATTCGTTAATTAATTTTGGCTTGAAAAATGTTTTATATATATACCTAATATATATATATATATATATTTATACCCAACTTCTTCTAGCAGTAGGAGCCAATCAGACTGATGGACAGATTTTCAGAGATGGGATCCGGTGCTGAGATCGGTTTCCAATACAACCAATTATAGCTGACTGGAAAACAAACAAAAAAGAAGAAGTGAACAGAAATTTTGTAAACTGGCTCTTAGCTTCAACTACTTACGCACAAAGGACTGGGTTAGCCGCATGGACAGGGTGCGACAACGTTGGCGACACTCACTGGTTGGCCTTAATATAATGAAACGTGTGCCCACCGCCTGATGTACATAGACATTGGGACATTCAGTTTCGGGCAGTGTATAGGCCGGCGCCTGTGCCGTATCAATTGCCACATAACGCTCCAGGGCCACACCCATGCTGGGCAAACGTGGCGGTCGTGCAAAAAATGGCCTCAACAATCGGGCCGGCAGCATGCGATTGCAGCGCCACAAATTGTGCGTCTGTGGCGCATCGCTGTTATTGAACTGACCAAACAGATCCTCCAGATTGTGTACCCGCTGATTGGTGGAATGAACACGATAGGCATCACGCTGGAAGATCTGCAGATTATTGGCATAGATATGATAGAAATCATTTAGATCGATTGCCTCCTCCTGTTGCGTGTGAAAGGCATAGGGTAGATGCTCGCCCACTGGCAAATGATCGCCCTGCTCATTGGCCAGCCAGACGCTCTCCACATGGGCGCAGGGGGCACAACTGAGATCCTCCAGCTGAAAAAAGGGATTACCCATTAGGCAGGATTCGTCGTACAGTTCGGTGAGGCGTGGAAATCGTTGTATTAGCGGCATGGTCATGCGGCGCCAAATTCGCATGCCCGGATACATCATTGAGTGCACCACCCGATCTTGGGATATGGTGGACGACTCATAGCGATAGGCGGCCACACATAGCGAGACCAAAGTGAGATAGAATAGCCAGCATAAAATCTGTCGGCGTCGATCGAGCAACTGATGCAATACCTCCAACTTCAGGTAGGCCATTAGCGGCGGCAGCAGTGGCGAGGTGGCACTGCCCCTTAAGCCAAATTTGCGCCATCCTCCGCCTCGTTGCTGGAAATACTGGAAGAGCACATAGTTATCGAAGCTCAGCGGACGCACTCCATAGTTGGCCTCGGCCAGGCGACGCAGCTCACGCACCGCGCTGGTATAACGCTGCAGCACTTGCTGCCGGCTCAATTGTACAAAATTCAAATCGATATCAATGTCATAGTCGTCCATGATGGCGTCGTCGTTGTCCTCCTTATAGCAGCTCCACTCTTCTTCCACGGCCGGGGCTGTCTTTGTCACATATGTATGTGTATGTGTCTCTATGTATGGGGGCGCTGGGATATCTGTTTCTTTGTTTGCGTGTGGTTGGATGACTTCACTTTATCTGCATCTGTGTTTTTGTTAACTTTCTGTTGTTGTGGTTGTGTATGGCCTTTATTTACATTTACGCTGCGCTTTCGTTATCGAAATCGTATACGTCTATCGGGTTATCGATAGCAAAGCACAGTGACCAAGTGAACGGTAAACAGTTACTTTTTTAATTTTTGTGGCTTGCACAGTGGTAAAATATAACAACCGTCACTGCTGGTCTTCCCAAAAGAAATATGGGAAAGGCTAAAAAAACGCAAGTTTTTTTTGCTAACTTTTTTTATATTACTATTTGTAATTGTTTATTGCAGGGCTGCAAAACAGTTTTGAAACGAATCGGTTCGATCTGAGAATTCCGCCCTATTATTTTGTGTTTATAGTTTTAACAAATTGATTGTTTTTTTTTCAGGGATGCAAACCGTTCGGTTCCGTGGTTCACTGAGTTTTTAAACCACTGGTTCGGTTCATAATTTGGTTTTTGTAGCAATCCGAATCGGGGTTTTGGTTCGGTTCAGTTCATAGTATCACGCATGATCCCTAACTTTCTAAAATGATACCATATTTCCATTTGTTTTTGAAATCTATTTCTTAAGATGCATTTAAATAACTTCGATTCCAAATCTAAAAATATTTATTATATAGATAGGAATCAGGTACCGTCCATTTATCAAATTATTGCCTTGCTGATCTGATCTTAATATAAATGTACTTAATATAAAAAGACGAATTTGAAGGCGGCGTCCATAAGTTCAAGAAAATATTCAATATATGGTTCAGTTCACAGTAAAATAAAAGTCGGAATTCCGGGTTCGAACCGGTTCGACTGAAAACCGGTTTGCAGCCCTGCATGAAAATTCATGAAGATCGGTTTAGTGTTTAAGGAACAAACAAACATACAAAGACAAAAATTTGACATATTTAGACAACAATAAATCCTTAACGATGCCAAAAGTAGGTCAATTCTAGATTTTTTCAAAACCATGCACGAAAGGATTGACTTGAGTGCTAATTTACCAAATGGATTTGATTTTAAAGTAGGATCTGAACTTGATATGAACTTTTTCGGACTAATACAAGAATTCTGGGATTGTTCCAAGTCTTTGCGAAGGTCACGATCAAATCAAATTATTTAAACTTGAATTTAGCTCCCCATTTTTTTACAAATATACAAATATTCATACATACTTCGACTTTTATATATATGTATATATATATACTATGTCTCAAAAAGTGAATAGTTCTTAGAATAAAGACGTTCATGCAATAATGAACCATTAAAACTAACTAAAACTTGTAACTTCTTCAACTTTAATCTGTAATGGTTGCCCCTATCCATGTTTAGCTGTCCTTCAAATGGGCGCTTCATTTACTTGTGATTTGAGGAAATCAATCGTTGCCCACCTGGAAATTCACACCCGTTTTTTAATTAAAAATATTTCATTCTTTACCCCACCGCACTGGAGGAGCTGGAGGCATACTGGCAATCGACACCAAATCCCTGTCATAAAAAACATTGAAAGAAGTGAGATAATTACGCAAGGAGCGCAGGGGCCCACACCCACTTGATGAAACGAATCTTTTTGTGCAAATTGTAAAGTAGCTTGGAATTAATTTTCCCACTCGGCTTTTTCATTTTCCGTGGCCGCAGTTGCCTACAGGGCAGCCGCGGCGGCCTTCGACTGGTTGCTCGAGTTACGTTTGCCGCTGGCAAGGAATACGGAAAACGTTTTCAATATGGTCTTGCCGGCTGCTGCTGTTGCATTAAAATGTTCATCCCCCTCAAATGACAGGAGAGGTCAGGAGGCAGTATTATCTTCAAAATTGTGGGGAATTTGAGGTTTTTTAAAATTTCCGGGGTGGCAACTCTACTATAGTTCATCTGATTGGGAAATGTTGTATAGCGGAGCGATAAGTAATGATGATTAAACTATTTGTTTAGAAGATTCGAATAATCCATCTTTAAAATTGTGGGATATATGTATAAGGTCTTTTCCAAATTGCCGGTGCGGCAACTCTACTATAGTTCCTCTGATTGGGAAATGATGTATGGTGGATCGATGGGCAATGATGTTTAAAGTATATGTTTAGAAGGTTCGAATAATCTATCTTCAAAATTGTGGAAGATTTGAGGTTTGTAAAATTTCCGGGGTGGCAACTCTATCATCGTTCATCTGATCGGGAAATGTTGTATAGCGGATCGATAAGTAATGATGATTAAAATATTTGTTAAGAAGGTTCAAATAATTATACTCTGTTTATCTTCAAAATTGTGGGAGATTTGAGGTATAAACATTTTGTCATTTCATTGACTTAGTTATACTCTGTACCGAAGGTACACAGAGTATATTGGGTTTGTGCAAATGTATGTAACAGCCAGAATGAAGCATCTCCGACCCTATAAAGTAAATATATTCTTGATCAGCATCAACAGCCGAGTCGATATAGCCATGTCCGTCTGTCTTTCTGTCCGTCTGTCCGTATGAACGAAGAGATATCAGAGATGGTAAGAGATAGAGATTTGAGGTGTATGGAACATATATTTCTTATAGTTGCAGGCAGATCAAGTTTAGTTTTGATTTTTTCCACGCCTCCTGCCTCCCCCGCAAATTGAAAAAAAACTTAATATCTTCCAAAACTTTGGAGTTAGGTTGTTCGAACCTTCTATACATATATTCTACTCATCATTTCTTATCAAGCCCCCATACATCGTTTTCCGATCAGATGAACAATAGTGCAACGACAACAACAACACCGCAGCCAATAGAATAGAACTTACGAGAAAGAGAGAGCGAGAGGGCAACAGCTTACTGGTAATTTCCCAATTGGAATTGGCTTGACGGCATTAGCTAACTGGACTGCGCCGCTTTCAGTTTCCCCCCTCCCTTCTTTCCAATAGATATTTGTGTAAGAAGGCAAAGACCAAGTATGAGAGGAGAGATGCAATTGAGATGGCTTGCGGTCAGAAATCACGCGTGATTCCCGCGTGACTAATATAGATACGTTAATGTTAATAGGAAATTATATATAAAATTTTATAATTTTACGAGTTATGTACTAGGGTAATTCTACTCATCATTACTTATCGAGCCCCCTTACATCGTTTTTCAACCAGATGAACGATAGTCGAAAGAGTTTCCACCCCCAGATTTTGAAAAACCTCACACTTTAAAGTTATCAGTTACGTACAAACAGGTACAGAGTATATTACAGTCGGGCTTGACCGACTTTCTTACTTGTTTTTAAATAAATCAGGTCATAAGAGCCAGTTTAGAAAAATAATTATAAAATAAGGGAGTATTTTTTTCCGTGTATATACAGTTGGATAGTATTTAGCAGATTAATTAAGCAGTCCGACTTTAGACATATAAGAGTATTTTATTGCGCTTTAAAGGCCTCGTTCCAGATGACATAAAAATTTATTTCGGCACAATACTTCATATGAATAGAAACCCTATTAAAAGCTCTGAGTGCTGAATGCTTTTGACAAGCTGTCTTATTTATATGAAGCATAGTGCCCAAATAAGTTTTTTGTCATTTGGAATGAGGCCTTAAATTGGTATTTATTCCGTTTATAATTTACTTTTTTTAATATCAAAATCGGTAACATCTGACTTTAGCTTACGAAGTCGTTTTCTTATTTATTGGAAGTAAACACGCAGTGACAGCTCAGAATTTTTTGGAACGTACTTAATGTTGAAATTCATTAGTTTTATTATTAGTTTTATTTCGATAACAAATAACTTGACAAACATAATCGATATACCGATAACAAATATCTTTACCATTTGCTTCAAGCCTTTGGCCACACTGCTCAAGCAGTTGTTTGATAATCGAGTGGCAGTGCGGACGGAATTTGCAGACAAAGTAGTAATAATAATTTTTTATACCTATATTTATATTTTTTTTTTAACTTTTTGTGGGTGGCCTTAACAAATAAGAACCATAACTCCGTGGTATGCTTAACTTAACTTACTTAAATCCAAGTGTAACGTTAAAGATGCATTAATTTGACAGAGTGTGTATGTGTGTGTGTGTGCGTGTGAGAGTGAACTCCACAAGTGTGCGAGACAAATCAAAATAAAGAAGAAACAGAGAACAAGGCGAACCAGCTAGCACACCCGCCCCTGATGGATTTATTTTACCAAAATTCGTATTAAAAACGCTAAAAATTCGGTCAGCCAGTGTTATCAAAAGTTAGAGTGTGTGTGAAATTAACGAAACCAAGTTGAATTACGTAAGAAATGGTTGAAATGTTAACGGTATTTGAATCATAACGAACCAACAAAAAAAAAGGAAGTAGCTATCCAACAGATTGTGCTCGCTCTTCGATGATTTCATTCGCAATGACGACACACGCACACACACACACACACGCAGGCAAATCAAAATGATGAGCGTATCGATGTGTGTGTGTGTGTGTGAGTTGTTTGCTTGAACTGAAATAAAATGAATCCTCCACAATTTCCGCCGCCAGGGTGCGGGACTTGTGCGACAGTTTTGAAATTGAAGATCGACCGTTCCGTTGCAATTGCTGATTACAAAGCACCGTTATCTATGTGCCATACATTGTTCTTGCCCCCCTTGTTTACTTTGACACCAAAAGGAGCCTCCAACCAGCTCCAGTTCCAGCTCCAATTGAGCGCGAGTGTGTGTGTGTGTCTTTGCCTACGTTTTTTTTTGTACCATTTAGGTGTGTGGTAATGTTTTGAGGAACTAGTACGCCCACATCATGTTATGTAGCGCAGATGCTGTGCGGATTGTGGGCGTCCCGATTGCGAGGCCAGGCGCTTTAAGGGTACAGTGAGCATTCAAATGAATCAACTGTTGAAAGGGGAATTTGGCAGATTTAAGTCTAGCTTGAAAGTGCTGTAGGAATTTTAACAATGGATCTAACCATTTTTCTTGTGCAAAAACCGCAAAAGGAATCGTTTCGGTTTAATTCGTTTCCAAATTCGATTGATCGGATTTGGAAAAGTCTGATTTTGTTTATTTTTAAACTTTTGTGCAACTGAAATTGAGCACTTGGAAGAGACTTCATCAGATTCTGTGAGTTGTAGTGTTCACTGTACTTATTAGTTTTGTGTGTGTTATTTTGGCGCACACTAGAGCCTTATGCAAATTGCCGCCCGGTTGCATCTGGTTGCTGCTTATACTAAGGCTTTTACCCTGCAGCAGCTGCCGCCTCTCCAATGGTTCAATACGGCGTGGGATGTTATATTTAGACTTCAAATACACACACACACACACACACACGCACATCTCTCACCTTATCCGCCTCAAGCATTTTGTTAACCCTTTGTTTTTAAATTTGTTTATTTGTTTGGTTTATGAATAATCCAGTACAAGCTTTGCTGAACGATTCATCACCATCGATGCAATGACTAAGCCCGCCAAGTTGGTGGTCACCCCCCTCCCAAAAATAAAAACCCTCTACTTAAAGAGGCGTCTGTGACACTCCCTCTCTTAGCCCTTTGTTTATTTTACCCTCAAATCAGGCAAAGAGTGTGGGGAGAGGAACGTGTAAAAATTGGCAATTTGATGATGATGGCTGATGGCTTTTGGTTTGCCCTATTAAATGAAATTTTGCCCGCCTCACCGTTTCCACCTTGACACAACACACACACACACACACACACACACAGATGAATGAATGAGTCATCTGGCAACTTGATGTTGTTCAACGCTCAACAGCAACAACAACAAGAGAGAAATTAAATTCATTTTTTTTTTGAGGCAAACAGATGTTTGCTTAATGCCATAAGAAAGTGAAGTGAAAGAGCAACTATATGTATGTATATGTATGTTAAACGCTAGATAAGAGAGCTTTAGCCTTAAGGGCCTAAGTTGGAAAACTTAAGTTTTTGAAATTGAAATATATTTATCCAACGAAACTTCTGCTTTTGCTCACTGATAACCCCTTCCTCTGACTCAAATCTCAATCTGCCAAGTCATATTTTTTTGGAAAAAAATATTAGTCATCCGATTTTGCGTTTTTTTCAATCAGAGTGGTTAACGGTTTCACAGAACTTGAAGAGATTTTATTTTCTTATTCGAAAACCTAGTTGGAAGGTTTGTGTCTATGATAACGGTCCTTCTCATCAAATAGGGTTGCGACTCTAGCTAATAAAATTTCAAAAATTTAAATTCACGAGTTATTTTTTATGCTCAACTAAGCTGCATAATTGGGTTTAATTTTTTCTTCCTTTATTTATTTATTTATTTTCGTTTAAAAGTAACTTCGTCTTTCAGACAGTTACCATATAATATAATATTGACATGATATATACATGAAAAACAGAGAGAGAGAGAGAGTAGAATATATAAAACATTAAGAGAAAAAAGAAAACATAAGAGAAAATGAAACTCCTTCTGATCCGGTGGAGGTACTTTAGTTAGTTTCAAAAAAATTTTGATACCGTTTAATAGAGTTTATAAACAAGTCTAAACCGGGCTTTAATCGTATTACGTATTTATTTCATATAACCGTAGGTTTCAAGTTTATAGGCCTCATTTCAGATGGCATAAAAATTTATTTTGTCCCTATGCTTCATATAAATAAGACAGCATTTTAAAAGCATTAAACTTTCAAAGCTTTTCAAAAGTGTTTCTATTCATATGAAGGATTGTGCCGAAATAAGTTTTTATGTCATCTGGAAGGAGGCCTCATAGCTTAAAAAATTCCTCTAATATGGCTTTGAAACACAATTGAAATGGTTTCAAACAGCAAATTTTACGTTCATAGCTAATTTTTAATAGTTTTTAACAGGTTTGGAAGCAGATTTTAGCTGGGTAAATATCTGATTCCTTTTGATTTCGTGAAAGAAAATGTATATCAGTTGACCACCTTTGAAAGACCTTTAAGCCTCGAAGCAGATTTCATTAAATTAGTACGACCTTGCTTTCGTTTCTTTCTCTGGGAACACTGCACATTTTGTATGGTGCAGCTACTAGGACGTTGACGTACAATGAACAGTACGTTCAAGCGACACCAAGCCGTAGCCTGATACGCGCGAACCCCAGGCAAAATAGCAAGCCCACCTCCCGCCCAACCGACCGAGGGGCACAGCCGCTAACGTGCGACACGAAATCACGGTGGTAAATTACATAGAATAAAACAAAATGAAAATAAATCGGCTACAAGTCTTAAAAGTAAATTCAAAATTAATTGCGGGCTAAATGTGTTAAGATAGAGGTTTTTAAAGCAGGAAAAGACAACTCCGAACTGATCACTCGGTAAAGTTTGTTATAATCAGCACAGAGGACACGAAAAGGCTCATGCATAGCATAGTTAGTACTACACCGTTTCAAGGATAAGGGGATAAAGTTACGGGTAGGTCTTATCGGGACACTAAAATTAATTTGGCTAGTCAACTCAGATGAGTCAATTTCACCACTTATAAGTTTATGTAAAATTAATTACTGCAAGCATAATTCTACGGTTAATTAAGGAAGGAAGGTTAATTAAAAGAAGTCTACTAGAATACGAGGGTAGTCGGATATTAGGATCCCAGTTTAAGCCTCGAAGTGCAAACAACAAGAACTGCTTTTGCACTGATTCAATTCTATCCTGATGGGTTGTATACTGTGGAGACCACACACACGATCCGTACTCAAGAATTGGACGGACAAGAGAAGTATAAAGAATCTTGGTCGTATAGGGATCGTCAAATTCCTTTGACCAACGTTTTATGAACCCAAGTACGCTTTTGGCCTTATTGACAGTAAAGTAAACATGCGAGTCGAATTTAAGTTGATGATCCAGAATAACCCCTAGATCGTTAACCTCATTGGCAGTATTGTTCAAGCGTTCCAATGGTACACTATCAAGAGTATAAGTGACTAACTGTGGTGAGATTCTATAAAATGTGATTGTGATTGTTTTAACGACTTTTCTAGTATACAAACTAGCCGGCTCAAGGCGTATATACAACTGTCTAAAGAACCATTTGGCTACATCTTCAGTAAAATTATGACCGACGACTGATTTTATTTCTTCGTTGTTTCCTTTATTTGAAAATGCTTTGAGTAGTATTCCCAAGAACGACACAAATCGTATGGTACTTGAGTCGATTTTGGGGCGGAGGCTATTTATGGAACACCTAAAACTATCATTTTATTCCTTTCTCGATTTTAAATTCTAACAAAAGTTTTGTATCTTCTTTTGCAGCACCCGCACCACCTCAACCACCTATACCAACACAGACAGAGACTAAACGAGAGTGAGAATCATTGGTCCCCAGCACACATACACACACACACACAGCCAAGATGAGCAGCATTATTTTTTATCTGCCCATCCTTCTTCTGGTCAGCTCTCTGATCAACAATTCGTTGTTGGTCAGTGGCCAATATGCTGAGAATAAGGGTCAGAATCCTTGCGCTACCAAAATGAACTGCCATGAGTGCATACAAACCGAAAGCTGTTCCTGGTGCATGCAAGTGGATTTTAGTGATCAGCCGCGTTGCTTTCAGCACTCCTCACCCTCAACGTGCAAGGAGGAATTCACCTATAATCCCGATACGAAAGAGAGTATATTGATCAATAAGAATCTAACATTAACCAGCCGTGGCATGGCCCTCGCAGGGGGTCATTCCATGTCGGGTGCCTCCTATCAGAGGGGATATAAGGAGCAGCAGAGTTCCAGTTCCTCCAGTTCGTATTCTGAGACCATGAGTCAGTCTTCATCCATGGAAAAATCCTTTCACCAGAGTATAGTACAGATTCAGCCACAGCGTGTTGGTCTTCAGTTGCGCATCAGTAAGTGGACCGTCTTAATTTCAGTTAAGCGATTTGATTTTCAAATAACTTTATTTTCCCCAGATCAAGTTCATAATCTGGAGGTAAGCTATTCCCAGGCCCAGGACTATCCGGTGGATTTGTATTACTTGATGGACTTGTCCAAATCTATGGAGGATGATAAAAACAAACTGTCCTCGTTGGGCGATCAATTGTCCGCTGCAATGAAGGCAATGACATCGAATTTCCGTCTGGGTTTCGGTTCGTTTGTGGATAAGGTTCTGATGCCATATGTATCCACTGTACCCAAAAAGTGAGTCAATCATATTTGTGTGACATCAAAAATTATTAGGAAACGCGTTAGGCGATAGCGTTCCATTGAGAACGATGAGTCATTCCATTTCTGACTTATAGCCAGATGATTGTAGAAATCGAATTGGAATTTAAAAAAAAATGAGTCACCTTTAAGATTATGTAGTTAATTTAAGAAGTTTTATTTTAAGATCAAGAATGGATGCAGCTTTAAGTAGAGTTTCTAAATTTAAACCAAAAACTAAATAACAATTAATTCTACTAAAAAAAAAGAATTTGTTTGAATCAATTAATGCTTTCTACTTAAAATGCAATCAACAACTGCGCTAGTCCATTTAACTTAGTACCTAACTTGTTTAGAACATCAAGCCTGTTTTAGTTTCCACTCAAAAGCCCTTGGCTCAATATCAACTAGAGATTTGGGCCATAGGAAAACTGTCGGTATGCCTATGGCTACGTGCAAAGATGTTGTTAATCAGCAAGGCAGGACGAGAAGTTGCTTATCTTTATAAAAAAAAGCAATCGAGTAGTGTGACCATCGCTATGGTAATTGAAAAATATCACTAAATTCAAGATTTGGTGTAATCGTAATAAATCTGGTCACACTAGACTTACATTCCACCTTGACGTAATTTATGGTGAAGTAAGCTAAATTACTTACTTCTCATAGAGCTTTACTACACTAGAGCTGTATTTTAATAAATATTCAACTGTTGATAAATATGTTTCATTCATACATATATAATTTGATTGAACCCTAAAACCGTACATAGTCAAAACTAAGGTAAACCGTATTTGGGGTACATTTGTACCCCAGTCTGTTTCTTTCAAAAAAACGCATATGTAGCTATCAAATCATTTTTAAAAATGTAGGACGGTCAATTCTGAATGTTAAAAGTTTTTAGAAAATGAAGGTAAACCCATTTATGGGTCATTAAAATGACTTTTATCAAATAATAAAGCCTTTAGAGTAAGTCCTTTACATGGTAAATAATAATTATTTCATTAGGGTATTTGCTGTTGCCCAAGTGGAAACTAAAACTGGCCTGATTTAAAAATGTTGATTCGACTAACTATAATATTGTATATAAGGCACATTTTCTCAATGTTCTCCTACCCGAACATTAAGAAAATGATCCCATTTTCCAATTACAAATCACCTGAACCATCAACCAAACCAAACCAACAAATACACTTTTTCCCTTAATAGACTCGCAGAGCCGTGCGAACATTGCCAGGCTCCCTATGGTTACCGCAATCACATGGCACTGAGCACAAATACCGAAAGCTTCTCTGTAAGAATTTAAAAAAAAATCAAAACTCAATTCCTATCCACACACATCAACTTGCACTACATTCTTATCCCCCCACCCACCACTTTATACTCTACCTATAAATCATTCTCTTTCCTCTATGTTGTGTTTGATGTCTAACCCCTATGTAGATGGTTCTGTATACTACCTAGTGCTGGTATATCCATCCATTATCTTGATAAAAAATATATTTATAATTTATATTGTATTCGAACTTAAATCTATGCACCCATCTCTATCTATATCATAAGCATTTTGGCTCATTCAAAACCTGAATCGGCTATATACACAATATATATTTATGCATAAGTGTGTGTGTGCGTGTGTGTTTGTTGTAAGCTTTAACATTTACCAAATCTAGCAAAGGCATTTCAACAGAAAATTTGAAGGTGCCAACACTTTCCAATTCAGTTCTGATAATTTTTGACGATTGATGAAACAAGAAGAAGAAGAAGGAACATTTTTTGGTAGTGGTAAAATTCAATTTAAAAATAACGCGTAACGCATAACTCAGTAGTAATATGTTCCAGACCCGTTTGACGTTTGACCTTTGGAAAACAAAGTCGAAAAATAGTGTTGAAAACAGTGTTTGAAATCGGTGTTTAAAAAAGTGTTTGAAAACAGAGTTGAAAACAGTGTTGGGAATCAGTGTTGGGAATCAGTGTTGGAAAACAGGTACAGGCAGGAAGTCTTGCACCGGGGTTTCAACATTGTTTTAACACTATTTTCCAACACTATTTTTCAACACTTTTTTCCAACTCTGTTTTCCAACACCATCTTCCCATCTTCCAACACTATTTTCTAACACTATTTTCCAACACTATTTTCCAACACTATTTTCGAAATTTTTTAAAACGCGTAACGCATAACGCTCAACTAAACTCAGTAGTAATATGTTCCAGACCAGTTGACGTTTGACCTTTGGAAAACAAAGTCGAAAAATAGTGTTGAAAACAGTGTTTGAAAACAGAGTTGAAAACAGTGTTGGAAAACAGGTACAGGCAGGAAGTCTTGCACCGGGGTTTCAACACTATTTTCCAACACTATTTTCCAACACTTTTTTCCAACTCTGTTTTCCAACACTATCTTCCAACACTATTTTCCAACATTATTTTCCAACACTATTTTCCAACAATAATTTCCAATTCTATTCTATATCATTGTTTTTAACGATGTTTTTTAACACTGTTTTCCAACTCTGTTTTCCAAACAATCGCCTTGCCAAGCGCGGCATTACTTACGGTATAGAATCTCTTTACAATTACCATGTTTCAGATCCTCATGAGTGTTAACTATACTCACACCTTTGTTTTTTGTTTTAACAATTCTGTTCAGATGCCTTTGCTGAATGTTAATAGAATGGGTGATCAGTTACCATTATATCTTTACTCTCTCTATATATATATATATATATTAAATATCGTATCGTATATCGTATCGTTAACGTATGACATCTATTTGTTGCACTCTTCTACATATATGTCGTAAACATTATTGATATTTATTTTGTTTTTGTATAATTTTATTATTTCTTTATTCTTTCTCTTCTCTCTCTCTCTCACCGCTTTCTCTGTCTCGCTATGTCACTATAAATATTTTATATATATTATCTATATAAAAAAAAAAAAATACCATTGCTTGTTGCTTGAATGGTCAAAATTATTAGTCTTCGGGAGCCATGTCCTAGTTGCGAAGCTCCCTATGGTTTTCGTAACAATATGGGCTTGAACACGGACACAAATAGATTCTCTGTAAGTTGTCATTGCCCAAAAAAACCCATTAAGTTGCATTTTCTCGTCTAACCCAACCATAACCATTTATACATCTATCTACAGTGTTTGCACGTTTTGCATGCGTTTTTAGCTGTTGCATTTTAGTTTTAAGTTGGTTTATCGGTTATTGAATTATTTGTCTATTCCTGCATGCTAATCTATCAAAGTTTTTAACCACCCTCCCTCACTCTTTGTCTTTCTCTTTTTTGGCACACTCTATCTATCCATCATGTAATTGTTGAGGTTTTCAATTGAAAGCCCAAAATACTTTGATACACACTTACCTTGAACCAGTTGACCATATCTTATCAGTGAAAGGTTATCAATTGAAGTTTACTTTTAAATGTTATCTGAAATACCTAGCAATTGGTTTCGAGAAAGAGAAGGGTTACTCTCACATATGTATTTCTATATAAAATATATAGAATTGTTTTTTTTTTATTATTCAATCCTAAAACTTAGTTTTAAATTTTTTTTACTTATATGGAGAAGAAGACTTGGTCGGTTTAGAACAGTGGTGGGCACTTTTTCGGTAGTGTATTTAAATCTAAAAACGAGAAGGCAAAGCTAAATTCAACTGTGCCGAAGTTTTAATACACTTGCAAAAGTTCACTCCAACTGATTTAATCGGTAGAAAATACACGGGATATATTAGATATTTATAAATTCAAAATCATTGAGTATCAAAAATTGATCACGTTACCATAAAAAACAAACTTTTCTTAGTAAAACACATTTTCCGACCGATCGGTCCTATGGCAGCTATATGCTATAGTCTTCCGATTTTGAAAATTGTTTCCAGAATTATGTGGAAGCATAAAAAACTAATATATACCGAACATTGGTTCACTTATGTTTAAACGTTTCAATTGGTTTCAAGAAAAATAAATTAGTAATATTTTATACTTGCTTAGTTTAAGTTGCAAATAAGAAACAACTTAATCACAAACCTTATGTAAAATTATAATTTTTTCTGACAGCCAGGCTGCAATTAAGACGCTTGACTCGATATTCTGCAATTCGATATAAGAAAAATGTTTCCAGAGATGTCTGAGTAGTCAGAGGCAACTGCGAAGCAGGCAAACTCACAATAGGCAGAACGCAGGTATGCCTATGGCAACGTGTAGGTAAATAGGTAGTATGGTAATCGCAGTATTTGTAAGTCTTCGTTTTAAGACCTTTTCAAAAATTTGAAATTATTTGTCGATGTACAGCTGCGAAAAAAATAATAGGACCACCCTCACAAGCAAATTTTCCAAAGACGTTATAGCTACATTTGTAACATTTAAAAACCTTTGAATACGTTTTTAGAATGAGAAGACTCTTAAAAATTATGAAAGGAAAAAATCCGTGGTTTATTTCCGTTTTTAACAAATTTAAGGAATTTTATGAAAAAATAGGGAAATTAGGCGAAAAAAATAATAGGACCACTTATCAAATATGCACTTAAAATTACAAAATCACTTAAAGATTACTGAAACATAATTGTATATTAAAGCTAAGATTATTCAATAAATTTCATGTTTATTTGGGATGCCTTTATTGGCTATAAAGGCTGCGCAATGTCCTGGAATCGATTCTATTAAGTCCTGAAACCGTTTAAGAGGATCTGGTTTCAGGACTCCTGAATTCTTCCTATGATCCTTGTGGTTGGCTTAACTGTAGTAACTGCCTTTTGATATTAGACCACCGATTTTCAATGGGATTAAGGTCTGATGACTGCGCAGGCCACTCAAAAACTTTCACAAAATGTTTTCTTAACCATTCCTTTGGTTTTTCCTGGGGTCATTGTCTTGTTGAAAGACGCAAACTAGCGGCATCTCATATTCTGTGTTAGGAAGCATCAAATATCAAAAACATAACAGTATACTGCTGATCCATTAAGTTTTTCATACAATATAGTCGACCTACTCCATAGTAAGAAAAAGATCCAAATACCATTACATTTGAGCTATCATGTTTATTGATTTTTCCAGTGTATTTTGGATTGTTTTCTGATTAAAGAGGACTCCTGGCGTATAAACGAGAACCTTTTCCACGAAACATAACAACTTAACTGTAATATTTCTATAAAATATTCCCACATTTTGGGGATGTCCAATTAAGATTTTCCGAATTCCATGCGCTTACTAATATGTGTGCTTTTGGGGATGTCGGCCTCGGCTTTAGTTTTGTTCGGGTCAGTGTGAACTTTTGTACTGCGCAGTTATATGAGGTCCTTTTGAGCTCAGTTGCAGCCTAAAGTCCCTGTCCCGGATCCACTGACGTGAAACTGGGCCGGAATCGCTTGTGCAATTGTTCGTCTTCGAGTTTATCGTCCGTATTATTTTATTTGATACCCAACCAACGAACAATCGAAGGATTTCCAACACGATTTTTTTATGATATTATACCGAACTCCAGTGTTTGTTTGTGCTACTATGTCAAATATAAACAGCAAACCCTAAATTCGTCATAATCTGAAATAAGCGGTTTCTATGAAGATGCAAAAGTGGTCCTATTATTTTTTCGCATTTTTAAGCTCTTTATCCATAAAAATAAAAAACAAAATATTGAGAACCATTTCAAGGGCAGTTCTACTTTTTTCTTATTAGGGGAATACTAAGCAATATTAAAAAAAACAAGACTTGAAAAAATCGCAACACTAATTGTTTGTTTTTTGATCAATTAGACAAGGTGTCATAGTGGTCCTATTATATTTTTCGCCACTGTATGTATGTATGTTACCTCCTTCGACAATTTTTAAAGAAATTTCTAAAATGATTGCCCGAATTTTTAACCTGAAGTAGAGTCATTAAAAAATTTTATTAAGAATTTTATTCGATGGAAAATAACTTAAAACCGTGAACCGAACCTTTTTTGTTATATATAAATGGTCCGGTTCGGATTCAGGTTCGAGGGATCAAAAATGTAAGATGTTCGGTTCATGGTCCGGTTCGGGTAATCCATAAAACACGAATCGAGCTGGTTCTCTGGGATTCGGTTCCGGACCGGATAGCCTTGATAGCCTTGATAAGGATTATATGTTCCATACACTTTAAACCTCTAGCTCATACCATTTCTGAGATCTGTTTGTTGATACGGACTAGAGTTGGGTAAAGGTTTTTCATTTCACTTAACATGTTCACTTGTTCTTTTTTTCATAGTAAGTCAACTCACTCAAATCGCTCAGTTGCTCAGTTGTTCTGATGTTCAGTTGTTCAGATACTCAGTTTTTCCGGGGAGTTTTTTTTTAGGCAAATAGTCAACGAACAAGAAAGAAAAATAAAGTGAACAGTCACTGAATAGTGAGTAATTGAACTGAGGGAACAGTCACTGAGCAAGAGTCTCTACACAAAAGTCACTGAATAGTGAGTAATTGAACTGAGGGAACAGTCACTGAGCAAGAGTCTCTACACAAAAGTCACTGAGCAAAAATCACTGAACAAAAGTCACTGAGCAAAAGTCACTGAGCAAGAGTCTCTACACAAAAGTCACTGAGCAAGTCACTGAACAAAAGTCACTGAGCAAGAGTCATTAAACAAAAGTCACTGAACAAAAGTCACTGAGCAAAAGACACTAAGCAAGAGTCACTGAACAAAAGTCACTGAACAAAAAAGAGCAATTGAAAAAGAACATGTTCACTTGTTCAATTTAGTTAACAACATAATTTTGCTTACTTACTCACCAACTTTTATACGGACGGACAGACGGACATGGCAAACGACCGTTAAACGTGCGTTTAAGATACTTTTTGTGAACGACGATTTCTTTGCTGAGCATTATTTAGTTCGTTTTCAAATCGGGTTTTTGACAGTTTTCAATTGTAGATCGCAATGTAATCCGTAAGTAAAGATGTAAAAAAAAAACCCAATTCCCAGAGTGTGCCAAATGTTTCTTGCTTGCTTTCACCTAATCGCTTCTTCTCTCACATTAACACAAATTAAAAAAAAAAACAGAAATCTTAAATTGTTGTATTAATCCTTGACTTTCTCTGACTCTCTCCCCTCCAGAGCGAGGTTAAAAATGCCTCTGTCTCTGGCAATTTGGATGCACCTGAAGGTGGCTTTGATGCCATCATGCAGGCCATTGTCTGCCGCGAGCAAGTAGGTTGGCGCGAGCAGGCCCGCCGTCTTTTGGTATTCTCCACAGATGCTGGCTTCCATTATGCCGGCGATGGTAAACTGGGTGGCGTTATTACACCCAACGATGGTGAATGCCATTTGGATACCAAGGGCACCTACTCCTATTCATCCATCCAAGATTATCCCAGTATATCGCAAATCAACCAGAAGGTCAAGCAGAATTCCATCAATATAATTTTTGCTGTTACCCAAGCTCAGCATTCGGTATATCAGAAATTGTCCACACATGTGGAGGGTTCATCGAGTGCCGTATTGTCGCAGGATTCATCCAATGTGGTGGAATTGGTGCGCGAGGAATATGGCGTAAGTTTGTTGTTTTAAATTTAATCATTTCTGTTCATTATTTTGTCCTATTCTTTTGCAGAAAATCTCCTCTTCGGTGGAGATGAAGGACAATGCCACTAGCGATATTAAGATCACCTATTACTCATCCTGCCTGAATAGCACCCGTTCCCAAACTAACAAATGCAGCGGCCTTAAAGTGGGCGACCGGGTCACCTTCAATGCTGAAATCTCAGTGCTTAAATGTCCACAGGATCCCAGGGACTGGAAACAGGTCATTCAGATCTATCCCGTTGGCATCAATGAGAGTCTGATCATTGATTTGGAAATGCTTTGCTCGTGCCCCTGTGAACATCCCGGCTCAACTGGCTATGCCGTTGATTCGGAGCAATGCCATGGCGCTGGCACCTCCATGTGTGGCATCTGTGAATGTAATGATCAGCATTTTGGTAAAACCTGTGAATGTTCCACGGGCGATGTGCACGCGAGCAGCACGAATGATGCCGGCTGTAGGCCCGAGAATGCCACCCGCGATTGCAGTGATCGCGGCAATTGTGTGTGCGGCGCCTGTGAATGCTCCAAGCGTAGCAACACTGAATATTTCTTCTCGGGCAAGTACTGTGAATGCGATAACTTCGGTTGTGAATTGAACAACAACGAATTGTGCTCCGGCGAGAAGCATGGCACCTGTGTGTGTGGCAATTGTGTGTGCAAACCCGGCTGGTCGGGCACCCGTTGCGATTGCCAGATCTCCGAAGAATCCTGCAAGCCGGAAAAGGGCGGTGAACTCTGCTCGGGCCATGGCACCTGTGAGTGTGGCGTTTGCAAGTGCAATATCACGGATATGGGACGCTATTCGGGACGCCATTGCGAGAAATGTCCCACCTGTTCGGGTCGTTGTCAAGAGCTAAAGGATTGTGTCCAGTGTCAGATGCATAATACGGGTCCCCTCAAGAATCCCAAAGATTGTCTGGAACATTGTCAGAGCTTTACGCCCGTGGGTGTGGACAAAGTGGTGATCGATGAGCATAAGGATGAGCAGCTCTGTGTGTTCTTCGATGAGGATGATGATTGCAAATTCACCTTCAAATACAGCGAGCAAGGTGCACTGGTGGTACATGCCCAAGAGAAAAAGGAATGTCCGCCCCAGGTGTTTATGCTGGGCATCGTTTTGGGTGTAATAGCGGCCATTGTGCTGGTGGGATTGGCCATTTTACTACTATGGAAACTGCTGACCACCATACACGATCGGCGGGAGTTTGCACGTTTCGAGAAGGAGCGCATGAATGCCAAATGGGATACGGTAAGTGGGGGAAAAAATGGGGTTAATTTGCTTTAAAAAAAAATTATATAAACTCTTGATCAGCTTCGTCCGTTTGTCAGTTCGTATGAACCAACAGATCTCCTAAGCTTAAGTTTATTTTCCTGCCTACCCCGGAATTTGATTAAAGCCCAATATCTTCCACAATTTTTGAGTAAGTCGAGATTTACACGATGAAGCAAACTTCATGAAGTTACTCAAAAAGCTTTTGTTTGATGGAAAGAGGTGTGGTGGTGGGGTGGCTTGCCCCTCTACGCCTCTTTCCTACAAGTAAGAGCTTTTCAAAAACATTTTCTTCATCGTGTAAATTCCGTCTAAGAATGTTTATGCTTATCATTATTCATCGATCCACCATTTATCGTTTTACGATCAGATGAACAATAGTGGAGTTTTAGGCAAATGGAATATTTACCCTGGGCAGCACCGGCCTCAACCGTGATGGGCAGCACTTTTATAGTTTGTGCTGTGGCACACTTAAAATTTATTAGTAAATCTGAGCTCACATGAGACATGATAATCTAGCAAGCCTTCATGTTGCCTTGTTTTTAATGTCAAATGACAAGCTATTCGCATTGAAAACAATACAACATAAGGGCTCACTAGATTGTCATGCCTCATGCGTCGTACAGTGTGAACCCAGCCTTATATATACAAACTTTGGCAAGTACATAGTATATTACAATCGGGCTTGATCGACTTTCTTACTTAAAATTTCATTCGAGTATAAAGAAAAGTTATATTTTCGATCAGTCTTTCTACAGGAATCTGATTGCAGAGCCCATTGATTGTAATAAAAACGTAAATTTAAAACTAACGATCGTTCAAGAATTGAAGCGGTTCTAGTACATATAAATAAGCGACAATAACATAGAAAAGAGCGAGAGAGAGATTGAAAAAGATAGAGAGAGGAAGAAAGCGCGAAAATGAACTGATAATATAAGTAGATGATAAGTAGAAATGGGCGCGGGAAGGGATTCCCACGAGTCCCAAAAAAACTCTTTGGGATCGGGATGGAATTGAATTAAAAATTTGGCATCGGAATCGGGACGCGTCGCGAGTTTGTCGGAATAAGAACAAAATGGGATTGATCCCGATATTATTTGTGTTTTGATTTATTATTTAATGGCCTAAGCAAGCTTTAGGACAGCAATGAAAACAATTTATCAACAGGTACTTTATCGAACTAATTGAATGGTCACACTTACACACAAATGAAAAAAGGGGCACACTTATAAAAAAAATTAGAAGATGTCGTTGCTTAACAGGATGGGAACAAAAGTAAAATTTATAAATAAAAAAGGTGATATTAACTTGAAACCGTCAACATCCAAATGGAATCTCACTAACCCAGTCGATAGCTTTCGGCGATTTTGCTCCTCTCTCCTCTTAAGCATTAAGCATCATCCCAGATGTTGTTGTATTTGATATGCTCGTTGAATGTGATTGATCATTTTGTCAAACATTATGCCAAGGTGTTGATATAGTGTGTTCTCCTTCCACACCTTTCCTGCTTGATATGATACGTTTTTTGCTCCACAATGCACCCAAAGTCGATTTTTTTTTAACATAAAAGTCTAATTATAAAGATATCTGCACGAAATTTGGTTTAAACCAGGGTGTCGAACCGGAACCCGAACCGGAACCTTATACCGAAAAGAACCGATTGAAACTCAGAACCAGAAGCGTAACCGGAACCGTTATTATTTATTTTTTGCGTGCCGGTATTTCGGAACCTTTATTTTTGGAACCGAAATGACCGAAAAGAACCGAAACATTGTATCGGTACAGTTCCGATTCTGAGTTTTTTTTTTGTTATTTCATTTTTATTGCTTCAATCAGGGATTTCAATTACAAATGTAAAGTTAAGAGACCATCTGGTATATACTGAAATTTTCAATAAAAATAACAATTTCATCTTATTTCGTTGCATCTATTTTGGTTCAATAAACTCCAAATATTATTAATTTATCCCTAATTTTTGCATTTACAAAGGAAATGAAATAATAATTGGCCCAAATGGACTTAACCTAATAGCAGGGTTAAATTGTGATTGGTAACGTAATCTGAAAACAGTGTATTTAACATTTCATCAGATATCAAAAGATCTTCTTGCTCTTCTATTATTAGGACATTTTTTTTCTGATGTAAAGTTTATTATGTTTAATTTTCCTTTTCCTTTTTGTTGTGTAGGTTGCTACCATTTCTATTATATCTTCGGATTAAAGGATATTTAAATTATACCGGTACATACCGGTATACCGAAATAAAAACCAAGGTACCGTTACGGAACCGAATACCGAAATAAACTAGAACCTAAACAGAACCTTTTACCGAAACATTTGTTTCGGTACGTACCAGAACCGGAACCGAAATTCGATTCGGTTTGATTCCCTGGTTTTAACGCATATTTTGGGCCCCCTAGACGACTTACGAAGATTCGTTCAATTTAGACCATTATTTTGTATAGCTGCCATATAAACGATCAGGCAGATTTTCACTAACTTTTTTGTTTTTTTTTGTTAACTATTGAACTAAAATTCAAGTTGTACACGTATTATAAGCTCACAAAGAGTCTTAGCAAATTAAGTTCAAATTGCGACACTATTTTATATAGCTGCCATATGAACAATCTGGCCGATTTTCACTAACTTTTTTGATTTTTAAACTATTGAACTGAAATTTAGTTTGTACCCGTATTTTAAGCTCCCAAGGTGTCCTACCAAATTTGTTTCAATTTAGACCATTATTTCATATAGCTGCCATATAACCGATCTGGCAGACAAGCAAGAAATTTTTTTTCTTATATGGAATTTTAAAATCGCCTAAAACAACACACAAAAAAACTCATAAACAAAAAACAAAGCACATAAATAGAACAATCTCATACGAAATTGTATTAAACATATCTTGGACATTATTTTCCATAGTTTACTTCAATTGTTTAGACATAATTTTGCCACAACAATAGCCACGAGCTGAGTAAAATTAATGGCTGACTTTCAGGACTTTCTAAAATTTAAAGGGTTGCATTTCATAATACAATTTTTCGATTCTATGACTCCTGGGATATACTGTTTTAGAAAATAAAACGTTTTTTCCACAAATAACAATATTTTTTTTAACTTTATGCCAAATAAATCGACTTTGGGACCATTGTGGGGCGTTGTCTCCGAGTGAATTACAAATTTGGCGTCGGGATCGGGACAGAAATTGACTACAGTCGAGATGGTTTTAGTTGGTCGCACAGTCGTTTATTATAATCAGGTCTTTTCCCATTTTCGATTTCGATTAAACCATGCGAAATCGGAGTTGGTAAATGTTTGGCGAATTTAACTACATTCGACGGTCCAAATTGCAAAATCTTTTAGCCGAATACTCCAATTGCTTCAGGTAAATAAATGACTTTACCAATTCCGATCAATCGAATTCGGAAACGGGAACAGGCCTGAAAAACTGTATTTGAACTAAATAAGCCAGTTTGGATCTCTTTATATCATATATCTGTCATAGGATCTGCATACACATCTTCTTTATTTCTTCTTGAAAGCACAGATTGCAGTACTAATTTTCCTTGTCTCGTTTTTCTTTTTTCCTTTTCTTTACCAGGGCGAGAATCCCATCTACAAACAGGCCACCTCCACCTTCAAGAATCCCACATATGCGGGAAAATAAAATGTGTGTTCAAAAATCAAACACAAAAAAACTAAAAAAAAAACCCACAACAGTAACAAAACAAAAAAAAAAACTTTAGTAAAAATTTGCCATTTAATCTGACTGTTTGTGCTTGACGATGATCCGCAAGATCAAGAAGACTACCCAAAAAAAAAAAAAAAAAAAAACGGAAACCATCCTGAAGCTGTTTTGCCAGAGGTGCGCGCGCTCGTGTGGAAGCGAGAGAACAAAGTCAACTGCCATTGAAACGCGTTCTAAACTAAGTCACACTTTTTTATATACTTATACATAGAAACGTTAACAAGCAAACGAATTGTGCCTTGCAAAAAAAAAAAAAATAATATATATATATATTTTAGAATTTATACAACAACAATAAGAAAAGCTTCCCCACACAACTAAAAAACAAAAAAGAGAAGAGCCAAACGCACAGCAAACAATGGGCAACAACAACAAATACAACAACCACAACAGAACAGTACACCAAATTGTGCCTGTTACTTACAACAATTAACTAACACTACGAACGATGATGACACCAGGCAACAGCCCAAAAACAAAAAAAAACCTTAAAGAACTATTCCCAGATGACATAAATTTTATTTTTATTTTGTTCAAAAGAATTCAGATTTCAAAGCTCTACAAAAGTGTTTCTATTCATATGAAGCATTGTGACGAAAATAATTTTTATGTCATCTGAGATCAGGCCTTAAGGATGAAACCAGTTTTTGTTTTTTTCAAAAATGTAAAAAGTTATAAACCGAATCACAGCTAATAAATAGGCCTACCAAAAAGTTTCGAATTATTTTTTGAGATATTTAGCTTAAATTATCGAAATTTTTTTTTTTTTTTTTTTTTTTAAATTTTGACTTTCTTCAATAATTTTGACTTAATTCAGAAAAATCTGAAAAAAGTGGTTAATTACACTGTGATAGTTTTTTTTCAAAAAAAAAAAGACATGACCGAACTCGACGGTTTCCCCCTATTTCGGGTCCTAGGAATCGAACTGCATCATTACTTTTTTGAGTTGTAATGTTTCATACGAACATTTTTTTTTAGTTTTTTACGAAGATACCATTTTTTTGTGAATTCCCATGATATGATATATTATTCTTGAAAAATCTAAATAAATAGTTTTAAATGTCCTCTAATTTACTTCATTTACAGTTTTTCGATATCATTGCGCATTCAAAAGTTATGGAATAAAATTTAAAAAAAAAAAAAAAATTTTTTTACATAAATTACTTTAAATTAGGAAATATTTAATTAGAAATCAAGTTATTATTGGAGAACAAAAGGGAAGACATTAAAAAATGATTTTATTGCGATTTTACTTAATATTTGAAATTTTTTAATAATTAGTTGTACAAAATTTTATTGTAAAAAATGTTGCAATTATTTTAACTTTTGAAAGCGCAATGATATCGAAAATCTGTAAATGTAGTAAATTAGAGCACATTTAAATCTATTTATTTAGATTTCACAAGAATCAGATATAATTTTTTTACAATTTAGAAAAAAATTAAACTTGATGAAAAACTTAAAAAAAAATTTGTATGAAGCCATCGTTATAACTCATAAAACTAAAGATGTAGTTCGATTCCCAGGGGAAAACCGTTAAAGTTGACCATGTCTTTTTTTTCGACTTGCACAGTGTTATCTCTCAGTGCATAAATACATTGATATTGTTTATTAAAATATATAGATAATTAATGATATGAATTACACACTTTTTCAATTTGCATTTTTATGATTTAAAGATTTATGACTAGAAATAAACTGAAAACATCATATCAATAAAACGCTTTTTATGTCGTTTAAAATTGTATTTATTAGCCGTGATTCCGTATATAAATAGAAAGCGAAGGCCAAAAATGAAAAATCAACATCAAAAAATAAGCTAACAAAATTATAAAATTTTTAAAAAATTTCCTAAAATTCTTAAAAAAATTTCCTAAAATTTTTTAAAAAATTTCCTAAAATTTTAAAGTAAAATGGGTTTCTTTCAAAACTGGTTGCCTGGTGTAATAAATGAATATTATTATTATTATGATCTTATTATTATTTTTTTTTATATTGTCTCAGGCTGGAATGACACATTTAATTTTAAATTTTTATTTATCAAAAATTGACCGTGTCCATTCTAGCCTTATCTTAGAAAACATCTTTCTGTCGTTTTGTTTATTTATTAATATTAATATAAATTAATTTGAAAATGCAATATGAAAAAAACAATGTATTTATAATATACCGAGAATTTAATGTGTAATTACCTGCCTCTGCATTTGTGTTGTTTCTGTTCTGTTCTATACCCACCATTTCTTTCTTTTTATTTTGTATTTTTTTTTTTTAATTCTAACTTTACATTTATTTATAAATTTAAGCGTATTAACATTTAAGCTTCGTTTGTAGCTTTCCCTCCGCCTCCTGGAAACAACCATTTTGTGTATTTCTTCTTATTTTTTGTTTGTTTATTTCCTGCTGTCTTTCATTTCGTTTAATTAATTGTAACTAAATAACTATTATATGAAAATACACATACATACATTTATATATATTTATATATATATATATATTTTTTGCGATTTGTACTGATTACTGATTAACAAAATGGAAAAACAAATTCGAAAAATTGAACATTTTAAGCATAAAAAAAACTGTTTGACGCTAATTTTAGTGAAATAAAAAGGAAAACATTGACAAAAAATTGTAGTTGTATGTTCATTTTGTAGAAATTTGATCTCTATATATATATAAAAGAGTTTGTCCTCACTGACTGACTGATTCACTGATTGGCAATCTACGTAGAGCCTGAACGGTAAGAGATAGAAAGCTGAAATTTTCTCAGAAGCTTCCATATGACTTGAAAGTGGGCATTAAGGCAGAGTTTGATTTGATTTGGAAAATTCCACCCCCAAAGGGTGGAAAACTCTACGAAAAGCTTATTAGGAACATTTTGTTTTTCATCCGATTGACTTCAAATTTGGTTTGTAGGTAAAGAAAGCGTAATAATTGTACACCTGTTTCGGAAAATCCGCCCACAAAGAAAATGGCGGGAAAATTCTTCATGAAAAAAACTATTTTTCATCCGATTGACTTCAAACTCGGTTTGTAAATATAGTATGCAAAATAATTAGGAATGTCGACACGGCACAACGCCTGCTTAGGTGTATCAAATAATACCTTCAACATTCACATTTGCTTTGCTACTGACTGATTTTCACAATTAGACTGGCACCCCAAAAAGAGGCAGCCTACTTTACTGACCTCACCTTATATAATTCCACCATGGTCCTAATTAAACCACTCACACACACAAACACCGAAAGTCCTCCGCCTCGAATGGCCGGAATTAGCCGGCTTTTATGCTTGGTAGTATAAGACACTCTTATACCAAACAATAAAATACTGGGAATGGGGTTTTTATTTTTCACTTATAATTTTGCGTTCAAATGGTGGGTTCATAAAATACATACAATAAAATTTAGAGCCTTAACAAAACAACGTTTTCTCACTAGTTACAATTCACGTTCCCATTGTTGTACTTCCGTGTATTGTTCGTCATATCCAGAATTGTCATAGCTGGTAAGTGTACTTAGATCTCTACTCTCTGCTGCATAGAACGTTGGCGGTTGATAAAATAATTGTGTTTTAAAGTGTAAAGTGTGGAATGTGTGGGAAGGTTATACAAAACATAAGCCACAATAATAAGTGTAGGTTAATCATCTTGCCGCAGAACGCGACGATGGTAGTAGCTGCTACTGCAGCTCCAATTCGTGAGAAAGGTTGACGAGCTCTTTGATGTTGATGCTCTTGAATCCTGTGACGCTGTGTGGTACTCAGACGACGCTCCCTCTGCAATGTTTCCCGATATTGGTGATGGTCAGGCTGTACACTCAAAGCGCTAGCTGACGCAGGGGTATGGCTTCGGCTGATGTCCCATAAGGATCCTCCTTGGGTTGTTATATACCAATATATACCAACCAAATGCGGCCAGTTTTTGCTGGAATTCGTTCAGACTTCGCGGCATAGACATGATTGTAGGTGTTAGTCGAAAATTTTATGTGTTTTGTTTTTTTTTTTGTAATTTCCGAAAAACTTTTGTAAATTTTGTACAAAAATATAAAAGTAGAAAAAATTGTATAAATTTTACATTTTTAGCTTATTCTAAGTGTTCGAGCTGAGATGTTATCCCAACCAACTCCAATGATCAACTGAAGCATTTAGGTAGACGACACGGGTAGGTACATTTGACATTTGGGAAATTCGATTTGACGCTAAAAGCTTCAGCCTACTTGAATTTTGGGGGAGCCTACTTGGATTTGGTTAAATTTGGATTATAATTCAAATTTATTTATAAGAGCAAACATGAAAAAGAAGTGTTGTTCAATACGTAGCTCTTTGT
This sequence comes from Lordiphosa mommai, assembly GCA_018904225.1. Lineage (NCBI taxonomy): Eukaryota > Metazoa > Arthropoda > Insecta > Diptera > Drosophilidae > Lordiphosa > Lordiphosa mommai. The sequence goes on along the minus strand of JAEIFT010000032.1, from coordinate 797,067 downwards.
ACATTTTGCAGTTTTTTTTATGGACAATTCTAAAAAAAATTTGCTTTAGGTTCACAATAAAAACTAAGTTATCCAAATGTCGAAAGGTTTATACCTCAAATCTCCCACAATTTTGAAGATAGATTATTCGAACCTTGTAAACATATATTTTAATCATCATTACTTATCGATCCGCTATACAACATTTCCCGATCAGATGAACGATGGTAGAGTTGCCACCCCGAAAATTTGACAAACCTCAAATCTTCCACAATTTTGAAGATAGATTATTCGAACCTTCTAAACATATACTTTAAACATCATTGCCCATCGATCCACCATACATCATTGCCCAATCAGATGAACTATAGTAGAGTTGCCGCATCGGCAATTTGGAATAGACCTTATATATCCCACAATTTTAAAGATGGATTATTCGAACCTTCTTAACATATATTTTAATCATCATTACTTATCGATCCGCCATACATCATGTCCCGATCAGATGAATGATAGTAGAGTTTCCACCCCGGAAATTTGAAAAAACCTTAAATCTCCCACAATTTTGAAGATAAGACTGCCTCCTCCTCACCTCTCCTGTCATTTGAGGGGGACGAACATTTTAATGCAACAGCAGCAGCCGGCAAGACCATTTTGAAAACATTTTCCGTATTCCTTGCCAGCGGCAAACGTAACTCGAGCAACTAGTCGAAGGCCGCCGCGGCTGACCTGCAGGCAACTGCGGCCACGGAAAATGAAAGAGATGAGTGGGAAAATTAATTCCAAACTACTGGACAATTCGCACAAAAAGACTCATTTCACCAAGTGGGTGTGGGCCCCTGCGCTCCTTGCGTAATTATCTCACTTCTTTCAATGTTTTTTATGACAGGGGTTCGGTGTCGATTGCCAGTATGCCTCCAGCTCCTCCAGTGCGGTGGGGTAAAGAATGAAATATTTTTAATTAAAAAACGGGTGTGAATTTCCAGGTGGGAAACGATTGATTTCCTCAAGTCCCAAGTAAATGAAGCGTCCATTTGAAGTACAGCTAAACATGGATAGGGGCAACTATTACAGATTAAAATTGAAGAAGTTACAAGTTTTAGTTTATTTGAATGACTTAGTTCATTGGTGCATTATTGCATGAACTTTTTTATTCTAAGAACTATTCACATTTTGAGTCAGATGTTCAGATCCTACTTAAAAATCAAATCCAGTTGGTAAATTAATACTCAAGTCAATCCTTTCGTTAAGGATTTAGTGTTGTCTAAATATGTATAAAGTTAGTTAGTTAAACGGGCATTTTATTGATAACACAGTGCAACACATAAAATCTGAACCAATTTTTGAGAATCGCCACTAAAAGTACTTGCAAAAACTAGAAATTCTGCATTATTACTTTTGCCAAATTGGTTCGGGTTTCGATTTTATGCTATCATCCATTTTTTTGCTCAAACTGGATTTTGACCACTTTTTCGATATTTTGATACGGCTATATCTCGTAAACCGAGAGAAAAAATTTTTTTTCTGTCTTCAGCAAAGTTGTAGGTATCGAATAGGAGAAAAAATATGCGGAACAAACTTACCCGAAAAAATTAAATCTTGTGCCTCAAAGTCGCAAAAATGTCAAAATATCGAAAAAGTGATCAAAATCCAGTTTGAGCAAAAAAATGGATGATAGCATAAAATCGAAACCTAAACCAATTTGGCAAAAGTAATAATGCAGAATTTCTAGTTTTTGCAAGTACTTTCAGTGGCGATTCTCAAAAATTGGTTCAGAATCGATGACCGTAAAAATGTTGCACAGTGTAAGGGAAGAAGTTTTCACCAAAAATTGCTCGAAGAAATAAAACTTTAAAAAATTAATTGAAATTAATTGAACTCGTATATTCGAGTATACTAAAATTCAGAAAATCTGTAATTTTTTGTATATTTTTAACAATTTAACTACTCTTTTTTACAAATTTTAAAATTTTCGGACGAACCAAGGTTCGAACCAAAACCTTATCACAAAAACCTTGAACCTTTCATTTCTGAACCTTAACCTTTGGTAAATTTTGGTTTGAACCCGAAAACCTGACCTTCGAAAAAATGATTTGGGTTTGCAGCCCTGTTTTCATGTCATAATCTGTGAACTGGTTCAAAAGTGGTTCAGAGCCATATCTCTGGAACCACTAAACCGATCTTCATAAAACTTTTACGTTAAGTTCATGTCGATCAGGAAAGAGTCATGGGCTATGTCCCAATCTGTGAACCGGTTCAGCTCGGAGCGGTGATGGCTTAGAACAGAACGAAAACTGTTTTTGGTTTCCAGCTTTTCAAAAGTGTTGAGTAAACACTTTGCGGACACCCTGAAAGTGTTTGTTGAGCAATTTTTTCAAATCTAGAAAGTTTTGAAGTTTATTGCTTAAGTTTGTGGCCAAAATAATAGACCTTTGCACCATAGTGCAATGGAAAGTAGAGTTGTGGTGAATTTCGTGAACTAGTTTAAATGAACTAATGAACTAGGTCTCAGTTTTTTAACTATAGTTCATTTTTTTCCTCAGTATACAGTTTGTTTGCTTGATCGCGACGGTAAAAACTGGAGGTGGTTGTTTTCTTTGCAGCACTGGGCAAATGGGCACACTCACCAGCGACAGCGGCAAAAAAATTAGCTATAGCTCAAAATAATAATGAACTAGGTCATTAAAAAAAACAAAATTCCAAATTCTTTTGAATTCCTTGTGCCCGGTGTTGCTATGAAATTGTTTTCCAACTCATGTTACTTGTTTTATTAACCGATTCATCGATTATATATGATTTCATCTACAATTTTGATTTTGTTTTTTTTTTATAAAAATGATTTAGTTACCTTAGACAAATGGCTATGTGTCAGCCCTGGCCACGCGTGTTAAGCCTCGTAATTAGTGTGACCAGAGTAGCACACACACACAGCCGTACAATTGTATGGAGAGAAGCAGCACAGCGAGCAAAAGCAACACACAAAAAAATACAAATGAAATACGAATTGCCGAAAATATATCCCCCCTGATAGAACCGACAAATCAAACGAATTAAGTGAGAATTCATCAGAGAATTCACTACAATAAAGTATGCTGGAAGGCGACGACAGCAGCAAAACCAACGAGACGGAGCCAGCGACGAACGACGAGCTGGCCAAGGAAAATGAGACGTTGGCAGTGACAGCTGATGGTGGCGACGGCGGTGGAGATGGAGATGCAGCCGCCTTGGAGTTGGAGGAGCGCGCCGAACTGCAACAGTTTATACAAGAATTGCAGGAGAAGATCGAGGCCAAACGGTTGCTTAGGCAGCAGAATTCCAATTTTGAGCTGCCCGGCGAGGAGTACTTTGCCCGCCTGGACTCCAGTCTGAAGAAAAATACGGCCTTTGTCAAGAAATTAAAACTGTTTACGGCCAGCCAGCTAGAGGCTTTGGTGCGTGAGTTATTGGCTCTAAATTTGAGTAAATACATCTCCGAGATATGTGCCGCCCTGGCCGAGGCCAAGCTCAAGATGACAGATGTGCCGGCGGTGGTGACACTGGCCTCCAAATTGCACTGTACCTATGCGGATTTTGATACGCAATTCCTGGAGGCCTGGCAGAAGGCCCTGAATATCAAGGCCTCCGAGAAGATAGCCAATCCCAGCAAGTTGCGTGTGGATTTGCGTCTATTTGCGGAACTGGTTAGTTCGGGTGTGATACAAATGAAGCCCGGCTTGGCGCAACTGGGTGTGGTGCTGGTGCAGCTGATAGCCCAGGATAAGGATGATCATAGCAATTTCTCTATTATACTCTCATTCTGCCGGCACTGTGGCGAGGAGTATGCGGGCCTGGTGCCACAGAAGATGCAACAATTGGCTCAAAAATATGGCATCGAAATACCCAAATCGGAATTCCTGGGCAGCGAGAAGCAATTGAATTTGCGTTCCATGTTGAAGGGTTACTTCAAGGCCCTGTGCAAACACGTTTTGGCCGAGCAAACGGAATTGATGAACATGACCAAGAATATACGACGCACCATGGAGTGTAAGGGTGAAATCTCTACGGAGAAGCGTGAAAAATGTGAGCTAATGCAGGCCAGTTTCGATAAGCTGCTGGCCTCGGCTCAGTCGTTGTCCGAGCTGTTGGGTGAACCGCTGCCCGAGCTGGCCAAAGAGACGGAGTGCTGTAATCCGGGTACGGTTATTGACAATATGCTGGATAGTGCGGCCTTTGGCACTTTGGATCCCTGGGGTGATGAGGAGACACGTTCGTTCTATACGGATCTGCCTGATTTGAGACAATTCCTGCCCGATTTCTCTGCCCCCAAAGTGGACTTGGAGACACTGGAAGAGCCCAGCGAACTGACCGAGGAGGCCATTGAGGCTAATTTGGATGCCGAAATGGATATGGATGATCCACCCTCCACCAATTCGGATATTACGCTGGAGAAGGAGACAGCAGATGAGCTGGTGGCACCCACTCAAATCATTCCCCCGCTGAAAATGGGTAATGCCCTAATGGAACTGGGACGCCAGCAGCTGCTGCAGCAGCAGCAGCCACAGAATCAAACCCAATCCCAGTTGCGTCAGCAATTCGATGTTTTCCTGGTCAATCTATTCAATTGTGTCAATAAGGAGCTAATTGATTCGGCTGCCATTGAATTCTTGTTGAATTTCAATACCAAACATCAGCGTAAAAAGTTGACACGCACCATCTTTAGTGTCCAACGCACCAGATTGGATATTTTGCCCTATCTCTCGCGTTTCGTGGCCATTGTGCATATGTGCAATACGGATGTGGCCACCGATTTGGCCGAGCTGTTGCGCAAGGAATTCAAATGGCATATCCGCAAAAAGAATCAACTGAATATTGAGTCCAAATTGAAGATTGTGCGTTTCATAGGAGAGCTGGTGAAATTTGGTCTGTTCAAGAAATTTGATGCCTTGGGTTGTTTGAAAATGTTGCTGCGAGATTTTCAGCATCATCAAATCGAAATGGCCAGCGCCTTTGTGGAGGTCAGCGGTGTGTATCTGTACAACTGTCGAGACTCTCGTCTGCTGATGAATGTCTTCTTGGATCAAATGCTGCGCCTGAAGACAGCCACGGCCATGGATTCACGTCATGCGGCACAAATTGAGAGTGTCTACTATTTGGTCAAACCGCCGGAATCATCGAAGCGCGAACTGCAGCCACGTCCCACCATGCATGAGTATATACGCCATTTGATATTCGAGGAGCTGTGCAAACAGAATGTAGAGCGTTGCATTAAAATGTTACGTCGCATCGATTGGCTGGATCCGGAGATATCGGGCTATGCCATTAAATGCCTATCGAAGGCCTATCTCTTGCGTTTCCCCTTGATACGCTGCCTGGCCGATTTGGTCTCCGGTTTGAGTTCCTATCAGCCGCGTGCCGTCACCATTGTCATTGATAATGTCTTTGAGGATATACGCGCTGGCCTGGAGATACATTCGCCACGTATGGCCCAGCGTCGCATTGCCATGGCCAAGTATCTGGGCGAGATGTATAACTATAAACTGGTGGAATCCACACATATACTCAATACCCTGTACTCGATTATCTCGTTGGGTGTGTCACTGGATCAGGCAGTGGTGTCGCCCCTGGATCCGCCCGAAAGTTTGTTTCGCTTGAAATTGGCCTGCATGCTTCTGGACACCTGTGGCCCCTACTTCACCAGCCAGGCCACACGCAAAAAGTGAGTGAGGGGTTTGGTTTGGTCTTGGTCTTGGTATGCTCAAAGTCTAACTAACAAATTCTTCTTTTTAGATTGGACTATTTTCTGGTCTTCTTCCAGCATTACTATTGGTTCAAAAAGTCGCATCCTGTGTTCAGTAAATCGGAGAACTCTTCGGATCTCTTTCCCATATTGGTGGATCATACGTATCGTGACTGTTTGGCTGGTGTCAGACCCAAACTCAAGCTATACAAGAGCATGGATGTGGCCAAAGAGGCCATTGATCAGCTGCAGGAGAAATTGTATCCCCAACTGAAGGCCAATAGCAACAATGATCCCTCATTGAACACCATCAGTGAGATCAGCGAGCTGGATGAGGCGGTAAGTGTGTGTGTTCATTTGATCTGAGCTCCTAATTCTTTTGGCTTTCCTTTAAACAGGCCACTGATGAGGATTCGGGCTCCTCGAATGATCAGCGTGAACGTCAGGTGGCGGGCTTGGAGCCCGAACAAGCCAACGATTGGACCGAGAATGAGATAGATGCGCCAACGACCCCAGCGCCGCCTGAAAAATCCAAAGAGGATTTGGAATTTGAGCAAATGTATGACAAAATGACCACCGATTCGTATCAGGAGCGACTTAAAGAGCCGCTCAAAGCCACGGCTAAGGATATACCCGTGCCCATGATGGCGCGTTTGCAGAAAAAGTCCTACGAGCAATTGGCCAGCGTAGCAAGTGGCACACAGATCGCCAAGAATGAGGCACCCGGCTCACCTGGTTCCGCACACAACAACAGCAGCAGCAACAACAATAACACCAGTAGCAGCAGCAGTAGCAGCACCAATATCACCATCACCCAGACAGATCCCACCTCGGCCGCTCCAGAAACGGGCAAACCAACCGCAGCTGTACCCTTTGTCCTGATGGTGCGCGGCAATAAGGGCGGCAAACAGCAATTCAAATCCTTTGTCGCCCCCTCCGACTCCCATTTGGCCATCAATTTGAAGCTGCAGGAGCAAAAGATACGCGAGGAGAAGGAGAAGGTGAAACGTCTGACCCTCAATATCACCGAACGCATCGAGGAGGAGGATTACCAGGAGTCGCTGCTGCCGCCGCAGCAACGCAATTTCACCCAAAGCTATTACCAGAAGCCAAACAAGCACAAGTTCAAGCATCAGAAGGGCGCACCCGATGCCGATCTCATATTCCACTGAGATGCGACTGTGACCTGGGATGGTACTAAAAACAATCCTTCACTTGGCAGTTGGCGCCTGTCCTTGCGGGCCAGAGAAACAACAACAGCTACACGATTGTGTGTCTAAAAGGAATAAAGAGAATGCGAGAGTGGAGCTCCTAGAGTTCTGAATGCAACAAAAAGTCAATCGATTGATGGATAGCCATGTGTGGCCAATGTGGATCAGGGGGTTTAAGTAATTGAATCAACCCTCACAATTTTCCAGGCGGTACTTAAGTCTCCTTTTCCCCAAAAACCAAAACCTCCACCCAACCCCACCACATCCCTTCCTTTCCTTGTCATTTCAGCTCAAGCTAAACTAAGAATTTATCCCTTAAAAACGAGAGATGTCTGCATCCATATGCATTGTCTTCAGTCAGTTTTTTTTCTAGTTTTTAAACAGCGCCTCGACTTGTTTTTCGAAAACAATTTTAAAATAATAAAACAACAAATGATCAGATCCAACAAATAGGGCTTGTTTATTGATTTTTGGTACCTTGTGGGGCTCAGTTAAAGTAGTGCTAAAATTACCATTATACAGGTCACTGATTCGACGATTATAGACATGTCTAACAGTTGAATAAAATGCTATAGTTCATCTACTTTCGAGTGTCCAAAAATTTAAATTCCATAAAAAAGTAAGGGGAATATAAGAAATGATTTTGCGATCAGTAACTAAATTTAAATAGGTAGGAACATTTTCAACACAGACTGTTGCCTCAACTAATCACATATATCTGGACATCATCAGCGTCCATTGGGGGCTTTAATATTACACAAATTACTTGGAATATCATTTATATACACAGAGAACAACAAATGACCTACCACCGACTCTCGGGTAAGTGTTTTAAAATTCGAGGAGGATGATCCAAAGACGCAATGCTAGGGAACGTCACGCCATATAATAAAGATCAGCTTTAAAAAAAAAGAACGAGATAAAGAATTTAAGATTGTTAAATTGGAAAATTACCTTATATTATTTATAAAACCAATTAAAACGAGAAGGCAAAGCTAACTTCGACTGTGCCGAAGTTTTAATACACTTAAAAACCTTACCCCAACTGATTTAACCGGTAAAATATATATAGGATATAGATATCAATTATTTAAAATTTTTAAATCATTAATAATAAAAATTTGATACCATAAAAAAAAAAATTTTCTTAGTAAAACACATTTTCCGACCGATCGGTCCTATGGCAGCTATATGCTATAGTCATTCGATTTTGGTAATTTTTTTTAAAATTATGTGAAAGCATATAAAACAAATATATACCAAGATTGGGGACGCTACGATAAAAAACAAAAAAGTTTTTCTTACTAGAAGAAGTTTTTTGACCGTCCGTTTATATGGCAGCTATATGCTATAGTCATCCGATTTAGATAAATTTTTCCAGAATTGTGTGGAAACATATAAAACAAATGTATACTACGATTGGAGACCGTACGATGGAAATCAAAAAAGTTTTTCTCACAAAGACTTATTTTTCGACCGATCGTTCCTATGGCAGCTATATGCTATAGTGATCCGATTTTAATACACTTTTCCAGAATTATGTGGAAGCATATAAAACTAATATATACCAAGATTAGTGACGCTACAATGGAAAACAAAAAAGTTTTTCTAACTAGAACTTGTTCTTAGACCGATCGTTCCTATGGCAGCTATATGATATAGTCATCCGATCCGGCCGGTTCCGACATATTAGTTGCGTGCAGTAAAAAGAAGACTTTGTGCAAAATTTCAGCTCGATAGCTTTAAAACTGAGAGACTAGTTCGCGTAGAAACAGACAGACGGACAGACAGACGGACAGACAGACGGACAGACGGACGGACGGACAAGCGGAAATGAACTCGGCTCGTCGTCCTGATAAAGAATATATATAGTTTATGGGGTCGGAAATGAATATTTCTATGCGTTACAAACTTCTGGGCAAAATTAATATACACTTTTCAAGTGTATAAAAAGGGTGCATAGAAAAAGCCTTGCCCAATTCTCAGCGTTTTGTTATTTTGTGATATCCACTTCTAAATATTTTTTCTTACAAATGTCACGTTCCTCTGGGTACGTCTAGAAAAGTTTCCCGATCACCATTTAATTACATTTTATTAAAATCCGTGATTAAAGCAGTAAAACTAAGAAAAACGAGAGCGTAAGTTAAAGTCGGCCCTGCACGACTTCGATATACCCGTTACTCAGGGTAAGGTTTATTTAAGAATATATTATTAGATCACAAAATGCCCAAATTGTGGGAGATATGGGGTTTTTTCCAAATTGGAAATAACGCGGGTGATGATTAAAATAAGCAACTATACTAAGGGGCTATAGCTCATCTAATAGGGAAATGATGTATAGCGAATCGATAAGTCATGATGATTAAAATATATGTCTAGAAGGTTCAGCACTTATAGTTTCTGAGATCTAGGTGTTCATACAGACAGACTGACGGACGGACGGACAGACGGACATGTCTATATCGACTCGGCTATTGATGCTGATCAAGAATATATATACTTTATGGGGTCGGAAATGTTTCCTTCTGCCTGTTACATACATTTGCACGAACTTAGTATACCCTTTTTACTCTACGAGTAACGGGTATAAATACACCGTGCCGAAAAGGTTTTGGTACAAGGGTTGGTTCTAAAAATGTCTGTTCTTGAATAGCGGTTCTCATATATAAAATATGTGTTCCGGTTAAGGTTCTCAATTTTAGTCGGTTCCTTGCCGGTTCTTTTATTTATACGGCTTCTGTTTGGTTAGCGGTTTGATTCCTTTAACAAAGGGATGAAAAAATGTTCATAAACATATTCCAATTAAATACTGTCAGACTTCACTTCAAAATCTGTAAATATTCCACAATAAAACTCGAATACCGACCTAACTCTACACAATAACAACAACAACAAGAACAGAAACCTACCTTACCTACATTTGTACATTATACATTACACATCGCACACGAAATGTACCAAAATCAGTTTATCTATTCGCGGGAGCGTCGCCGGTTTGGTCGGCAGTGCCTATTTCAGGATCGCAATGAGCTGATGGTCAGTGTACATCCCAGCGGACGGCTGCGCCTTAAGTACATAATGCGCAATCCATCGCAACGATCCACCCAGCTTAGCGATCAAATGGCACTGAGCACCATGGAAACGGAAAATGTCACGCACGATCATCACGGTTTGTATCACTATGAGGGCGGTTGGCCCCGTGAGGTGAACATCCACGATGAGGAGCAAACGCAACGGCATCGCAAGAAGGTCGAACGCGAGGATAGCTGGGGTATACAGGTCACCGAAATGATACGCAGCGTAATGGCCGTGGCTGAGCAGAATAATTCCATCAATATATATCAGGATTTCTTTGCCGATCTGCCCACGGAGCTGGCGCACGAGACACGAATGCGTTTCAAGGCGCGATTGTTGAATTTATTTCACGATTTGTGGCGACCACAGCGTCATGTCACCGTCATCGATTGGATGCCCAACAATGAGCGACAGTTTATGATACAGTTTACCAATCTGTATCGCTTGCGTCACGAGAAGCGCAAATTGGTCACCGACGATGTGTGGAATGGGGCGGATAATGCGTTCTATGTGTGGGATGTGAAGAATCCGTTGAAACCTAAGCTGTACTATGACAGTGCCGAAGTGGTATCGCGGGCAAAAATCTGTCCCAAGGATGAAAACAATTTGGCGGGCGGAACGTGTTTGGGTAAGCGCGATTTGGACAAGAACAGTTTCCTCGATTCACACATGTTTGTCACAAAAAGATAAGTATTGGAAAGTGTTGTTACAATAATTAAAAGTTATATATAAATGATCTAAAATCAAATTTTATTTTGATCAGTGATCAAACTGTTCTGCTGAATACACCCATTGATACCTAATATGTGTTCGTATTGTTAATCCAATCTCTTGTTCTTCTTCTTAGGTAAGGTGTGCATTTGGGACACCTTTAGGAGCGGCATGGCCGTTCGCACTTGCCCTTTGGAGGCCGCACATCGTGAGAATACTTCCGCCCTCTGTTGGGTGCACTCCAAATCCAATACGGAATTCTATTCGGGCTCTCTGGATGGCTCCATCAAGTACTGGGATACACGGGATCTTAAAATGCCCGTACATGAATTACTTTTAGAGCCGGAACCACAAGATCGTCAGGATCGCCAAAAATCGCATGGTGTCATGGTTCTGGAATTTGAGTACACAATCCCTGTACGCTTTATTATTGGCAGCGATATGGGTTGTGTTTTTGTGGGCAATCGTAAGGGTATGACTCCAGCAGAGACATTGCTGGGACATTACCAACTGTTTGCCGGACCCTTGCGCACCATTAATCGAAATCCGTTTTTTGTCAAGAATTTTCTGGTCACAGGCGATTGGCGGGCACGCGTTTGGTCGGAGGAGAGTAAAGATGGGCCCAGCACGATGTTTTTCAAAAAGAGCACACAGATTATGTGTGGTGCCTGGAGCACGGCACGTTGTTCGCTCTTTGTGACCGGCGACAAGAAGGGAATGGTCGATTTTTGGGATTTATTGCTGCATCAGCGTAAACCCATATTTTCAATTAATTTCAATGCAATGATCACGGATGTGGTGTTCCGTCCGGATGGTGAAGTATTGGCCATTGCTTTGGCCAATGGCGATACGCATTTACTGGATCTGGATGAGGCAATGAAAACGGGCACGGGCAAGGAGAAGGCACTAATAGCAGCGGTAAGATTAACGCCAACCGTTATATGATAAAGGGTGGCTAATGAATGCTGCTACCAACAAAAGAAAGCAAAAGCTTTGGTTCTGTGTGGCTAAACTGATACGTTCTTTCTCAATTGAAAACAAATATGGCAGCAAAATTACATACTTAAGCTCTTTAAGTTATTTATATAAATTTTAACAAAAAGGTTATTTAAGTTTCATCAGTCACTTTTTTTATATAGTTTTTAGACTTGAACTATAATTTTCTAATTGAAAATAGTTCGTAAAATCAAAAACTTTAATCCTTGCGGTTTCTTTCTCTAATATTAATTTTGAACCCTTAGAATTGGTTTAATAGAATGGATCTTATATATTCTAAGCATATACATTATATATTCTATTTATTCTAAGCAAAATTACGTTCAAAAGTCATCAGGTCGTTTCTGGGGTAGTGGAGAAAGGAAAGTTCCGTCTGCCTGGCAAGACTTATCTGCTTCATTCTTGGCAGTTTGTACTTTCTAGTGGAAATTATAGGAACTGTTAGTTCCTATACAACTAGAGATGGGCGCGTGTCGAATATTTTAAATATGACACGACTGTATTAACAGTGAAAAAGAAATTCCGACGAATCGCCTGTTGAATTTCGTATTTAATTTTGTTAAGTCGACTTTAAATGAGTGTGACCAACAGCCGATAAAGGAATCTTGTATATTTTATCTGGTTGACTTTTCGACTTAGTTTTTTTTCATACTGTTGAGTCTAATAGTGTCGGCTTGTGTCGTGATTTCTCGTGTTGAAGTCGTGTTAGACCGTGTTCGTCTTTTTGGGCTCTAAGCCGACACGCACGTGCATGCACGAAATCTGATGTTGCAACACGATCACGTCGTGTAGCGTGTTTGTGACACCAAGAAAAATACGACACGCTTGATAACACACGTGTAAGTCCTCGGGACACGGAAAAAAATTGTCACGCGACCATCTCTAGCTCAGTGGTGAGCACAACAAACACTTCGCACAAGAATTTACTGTGCCCAAATTTTCGCTTCTTCCCTCAAGCGAACTTGCATCGGACAGAATGAGACAGAAACAGATGAAACATGAAAAAGAGCTACCTATATATGTGCCCACCGCTGCTCTAGCTTACGGGGTTATAAATACGCAACTGCAAGGCCCAAAAAAGACTTTTTTAAATAATTTTTTTTAGAAAGGGATTTTATTGTACAGTGGGAAGTAATAATCATCTTATTTTAAGCTTCTAATGACACTAAGATCATGAACTAATATTGAAGGATAGTGCTTCTGTAGACGATCTGCCGAGATCCTCCTATAGTTGGCGGTGATCACTGGCTTATCAGAAAACAAAAAACCAGATAGATTCTTTTTGGGGATAGATGAATGTTGGGATTGATCGAAGGACTAGTTGAAATTTTAATGTTTGATGAAGTGGGGACTATTTAAGAAAAATGGAAATTTGTGACCAAAATTTTTCAGAAAATTGATTTAAAAAAAAAGGAAATAATTATCGGATATCTTAATCCTTCGATCAATCCCCGTAGAATATATCTAAGAGGGTTGTGTGAAAATTTCAGATCGATCGGTTCTGCCGTTTTTGAGATACAGTGAGAAAAATGTGTTTAAAGTTTAAAAAGAAGTTCACACATAGTTAAAATTATTTTTCATGGTGTCGCTATTCCAGGGCCATAAGATGATATCCTCTGCAGTATCAGCAGCTTCTAATAGGTCGAATTGATGTTGTCGACGAGCTATTCTTCCTTCGCAAAATAATTTTCGAAGCTATTTTATATTTCAACTGATTAAAACTTGCTTTATTTTTTTTTGTGTAAAACCACCTGCATATCTTTCCAATCATTTTTCGTTGATGAGATCTTCATAAATTTGGAAAACGGCTTCAGCAACATCAGTTGGTAAAGTCAAAAAGTCATGTGTAGAAGAAGATAATGTGTCTGTAGCCCTAAAGTGTCCTTACAAATATGGGTATATCTCCAAAAATATTTACCGGATCTGTTTCAAATTTTCAAAGAATATACTTAATTGTACATATAATCCGAAAATGCAAAAAACTTTGGTTTTTTTTTTTTTAAATGCTTATTGCGTATAACCCCTTAAATCAGCATTGTATCCACGGTTCCCACATAAAAACATAATATTTTTGTGGGATAGAAAATTGCTTCTATAAAGGAAAAAGTTTTTCTAATAAGTTTAACTAAAGCAGCGATCTGCAAACAATACAATCACACTTTATGTTTTTTGTCGTAACGATCTTATACTGTCGGTGTGCTGATGTCGCTGTCTCTGCGAATTTCGTTATGCACACTTGATACGTATGTGCCGAAAACTGACTTAAATCATCATCATCACCCTTATTTTTCATTTTCTTTCTCTCTTTTCAGATGTTTGAGCGTGAAATCTCACGCAGCAAAATTCTGGAGGCACGCGTCGAGGAGATGAAACTGAAGCGTCGTACACACTTTCTAGCCGAAGAGGAGCGTGTGCGTCGTGAAGAGGATGTTGTTGAACCCGATCTGGAGCTCGATCCCGATAATCCCGATCAGTTTGTGCAAATGATTGAGGCAGATGAGCAATTTCGTACGGCCATAACCAATTTTCAGGATCAAATGATAATGGTGGAACGGAAACGATCGCTGCGTTCCGTCATTATGGAACGTACCGCTTTCGAGCAATTTTATTTGGATGAGGAGCGTCGTGAATTGGTGGGTGAAGAGGTGCGTTCACCGAGAGCATCATTGAAAAAGGAAATCAAGGCCACGGAAGTGGCCAACGAAGCTCAGGCCGAGACCACCCAGCCGCCGCCGGCAGTTGAGCCGGGGAAAAACGAGGTTCCAGCAGCCAGAGAGACAAAGGAACCAGCCAAGTAAACCCCCCATTTGGACATTTGGCAAAATAAAACTAAAACTTTTTTTTTTTGGACCCCATAACATTCGCATTTAATTTTAAGTAACAAACCATTTCTCACAGCTACATTAAAAGTATACAAAAAGTAGTTTTCATCAACAACAAGAAGTGAGGACCTGAACCTCCTAGAGTTTGTCCGAATCGATGCCCGTGTCCAGGAAGTCATTCACCAGACGCATGGCCTTCTTTGGTATCATACGGCCCACCTTCTCCATGGCCAAATAATGACGTGGCACGGAAGCCTCCTCCAGTCCCTGACGTTGAGCCTCAATAATGGATGCCGCCGCCTCCTTGGGGCTAAGCATTTTCAGCAAACTGGGGAAACGACAGCGTGGATTCTTGCACAATCCCGTATCAATAATATAGGGATAGATGGTGGTCAGTTTAATCTGGAATTGAGTTGTTGAATTATGATAAGCATATTAAATGATTTATTTAGCCACTCACATTGCTCTGGGGATTCTTGTGACGCAACTCTTCGGCCAGGGAGTTCATGTAACCGCGCACAGCGAATTTGGTACCACAATAGGGCACCAGATTGACCAGACCAAAGAGACCCGCACAGGAGGAAAGAGCCACTAAGTGGCCCTCATTACGCTCAATCATTTCGGGCAGGAAGGCCTGGTTGATCTGGGGAAAACAAAATAAAAAAATAAATAAATAAAATTAAAAACAAAGAAAATTGGAAAAGTGTTAAAACTAATTTAAAATTGGCCGATCTTCAAGTGATTCGAATTTTCTCAGTTCTGTCGTCGATTTAGAATGGAATGGTTACCTTTTAAGAAAGTGAACTTATTTCAAGAACGAAAAAAGATGGCACGGTTTGGTTATAAAAGTAAGAAATTTTGTTCTGCCTTTTGTCACAATTTTTAGTTTATTTGATGATCGTTTTTTTTTTTTTATCTAGTATGAATACTGATTATCCAAAGTATCTAGTCTGTATGGATTGGTCAACTGCTTTCACTCAAATTTTGGACCTCCAAAACAATCTAAAGGTAAAATAGGTCCCACAAAGGTAAATACCAAAAAAAATATATGCCAAGTTTTCTACAAATCGTATGGGAATTGGGTGGTTTTTGGGTTGAAAGCGGTATGAATTTCGTCCGATAAACTTAAAAATTTAGG
Organism: Lordiphosa mommai; assembly: GCA_018904225.1. Lineage (NCBI taxonomy): Eukaryota > Metazoa > Arthropoda > Insecta > Diptera > Drosophilidae > Lordiphosa > Lordiphosa mommai. The sequence goes on along the minus strand of JAEIFT010000032.1, from coordinate 781,419 downwards.
GTACACAGTCAACAAAGTAAAAGCAAAAGCATGGCTTTAACTGAATTCACGGGGCTTTCATATAAAACATGTTAATTGAAAAGAGTTTAAATACTGTGAGAAATTTCAGAAAAATAGTGTTGGAAAACACTTTTGAGAACAGTGTTATAAAATAGTGTTGGAAAACAGTATTCGAAAACAAAGTTCGAAAAAAGTGTCGAAAAATAGTCTTTTAAAACAGTGTTGGAAAATAGTCTTAAAAAAACAGTGTTGGAAAACAATGTTGAAAATAGTGTTGACAAATCACTGTAAAAAAACATGTTGGAAAACAGTATTGGAAAACAATGATACATACTATTACTAAGCTTAAGGAGGTATTCTAGTCTAGAAATTTAAAATTCGAAAGTTTTTTTTTCCATATTTCGAGAGTTCTGATATTCAAGAATGTATCTAAATATATTGAAAAGGATTTTTCAAAATACGAATTATTTTTAAAGTTTTATAGCCATGTTCTCAATTCCACTTCCAAAAAAAGTTTTGTGGTTTTAAGACCAAATCTGGTCGAATCGACCAAGTTTATCATAATTATAATATCTCAATCTTGATGATTTTAAGTGAATCAATAGTCGTCAATATATTTTATTTATTTTTATCCAATAATAAAATTTAAAAATTAGTCACAAACCTAAAAGGCTATATTAACATCGGTAGACTGAAATTAACTTGCTAGAATTTAAAAATAAAAATTAGATTTTTTAGAGATGCGCAAGCGTTAGGAAATGACGTCCGAAATTCAAAAGATTTATAGTTTTTTAATGGATACTAAATAAAGTTTAAGATAAGTGTATGTATGAGCATTTAGTGTGTATAAAGAAAATGTCATACTAAATTTAAGTATGTCTGCAATTGAACCGATTTGTTCGATAAAATCCTAATATCTCCCACTATCTTAAAGATAGATTGTTCGGACCTTCTAAACATATATATTAATTATCATTACTTATCGAGTCCCCATAAATGATTTCCCGATCAGATGAACAATAGTGGAGCTATGAGAAAATCAAAATTTAAAGCAACAGTGTTCGTAGCGTCTGAGCGAAGGGCAGCTGCGATTGATTTTAGTGTTGCAAACAAATTACTATAGGGATTCCTGAAAGTGATTTGCTTTTGATTTCGCCGAACAGCTGTTCACAGCTGCTCCATAAAAAATGTGCAGTGTGCCCAGAATACGTAAGAAATTTAGGGTCATACTAATGGATTTTAAGAAATCAGCTCCGAAGCTAAAATCAGTGCGCAAAACAGGTCGTTCCGTCAACTGATTTTGATTTGCTTTCACGAAATCAAAATCAAAAGCAAATCACTTTCAGGATTCCATCTATTATAACAATACTAGATTAGTTTTTAATATCCCATAAAATTTCGATTATCACCATTGACAGTTGAGCTCAATTTTCAAATTATTTAATTTAAATTAATAAATTTATTTTGTAAATTGATCCAATACCAAAATCCGTCTCGTGGAAGGACAATGCATTTTTTATTTATATAATATTTGCTAGTTCACGAAACTGCAAAATATTGGTATATTATATACAAACTTTAGCTGGAACAGAGTATGGTTTAGTCGGGCTTGACCGATTTTCTGACTTGTATATTTTGAATTACGCATAAATCAATCTTAAATTATAAAACCTAAGTGTAAGAATAAATAATAGTAATAATGTAACAGAATACATTTTGTTTCAAGTTAAAGTGACTTTATAATCCAAAAACGAACTTGAAGGAAGAATTTTGTTCTCAGATTTGAAAAATCCATACCAAGTCAGCTTTTAAGATCGGTTGTGCTTAAATATTTTCTGTTTAAGTCTTGGAAGTCTTGAATTTTTTCTTTCAGTGTACTTTGCTATTATTAAGAATAGTTTGAAAAATATTCAGTATCAAAAATAAATATGAAATTTATTGGAAAAAATATTATAATTCTAATTTAAGGGCATTAGTTAACACATTCATTAAAATCTTGGGTAAAAGATATTTAAACAAAAAAAAAAAAAACAACTTTTCTTGCTTTTTTTATGCCAACTTACCCAGAAATGCGACAGCACATTGACATCATACATTGTACGAATCTCGTTCTCCGTATGCTCCAATAGCGTATGACAGGGCATAATGCCGGCATTATTCACAATCACACTGATGAAGCCATGCTCCTTGCGCACCTTAGCGGCCAACTCGAATATCTCCTCCCGACTGGACACATTACATTTGTAGCCAAAGGCGCTGCCGCCATTCTGTTTGATCTCCTTAACGGTTTGGGCATTCGTCTGCTCATTGATGTCCCAGCAAATGATTTTGCCACCCAGAGCAGCATATTGTAGGGCCATTTCCTTGCCCATGCCATGGCCAGCGCCGGTAATCAAAATGAATTGGCCACTGACATTGGCCTCCGGTTTGGGCAGAAATGCGCGCACAATTTGCTCGACAATGGATAGCCAGAATTTGATCACCAGCAACACAATATCCACCACCAGCAAGACGGTATTGTAGACATCGGGGCCATTATTCTGGTTACTACCAGAGCTACTGGAGCTGCAATTGAGATGAGGAAGTGCGTGTTACGGCTTAATTAAGTGGAGCATGATGAGGAAATGGAAAGTGGAAGGGGCGTTATCTCAATATAGTAGCGGCCACAATCAGCTGACCTTTGCTATTTGTTTCACTCTGAATCGGGCTGTGACACTGTTTTTATACATACCCTCACAGAGGGTATTATAAATTTGTTCTAGGTTGAGTCTCCCGAACCGTAATCTAAACTGAGCCTTTCAAATTACTGTCTTTCCAAACCAAACCAGTTTTTAAAAAAGAACTGAGGTAGATAAAATTCTGTAATATTTGGGTTCTACTGATGCCGAATCCGTCATTGAGTTTCATACATTATCCTCCATTTCTAAGATATAGCCAAATATTTTTGGCAACATTTTGAATAATGTTTTCAATATACACGCAATTGTATCTCTGTTTACTGCTTAAACCGATCAAAACAAAATATTGCAAGTTCTTAAAATTGTCCTTAAAAAATTAAATTATAAAAATCATTATCTTTAACCAAAGCTTTTGCTGAATAGCCCATTATTATTTGTAATTTCGTTTAAATTGCAATTTAAATATTAGTTGGCACCTTGCAATTAAATTTAGTTGGATTAATTTAAATTAGTTGTAACTTTAAAGTTTCAACTAAATTATTGCAATTAAATTTCTTAATAATTCTAGACAACAGTTAAAACTAACAATTAAGTTAGTCTGGCGTGAACTGCACAGAAGAATAATAATAAATTCAAACAATTACAAGATTGATAATTAAATAATTGTTAGGTTTAAGGTATTGCAATTAATATTACGCAATTGTTAATTGCTGTTTGGGCGGGGTCAATCAATAAAAAATTTGTCCAACACTAGGTTCTAAAATAAAAAATGGTCTAAAAATATGAAAAAAATTTTTGTTAGCTTAAATTAAAAGTAAAAAACACAGCTGACAAAAGAGTGTGACCTTATGTACCTTTAAAATGCCTTTTTCAATATTTTTTTTGCATTTTTTCTCATTACACTATTTTGTTAATAGGTTCCACTTTCAGGCCTCTTTCCAGATAACATAAAAACTTATTTCGGCACAATCCTTCATATGAATAGAAACTCCAATAAAAAGCTCTGAAAACTGAATGTTTTTGAAGAGCTGTCTAATTTATATGAAGCATAGTGCCGAAATAAAATTTGTTTGCCATCTGGAATGAAACCTTTCCCAATAAATATCTTTTTCGTGAGCCCAAACAGTTTTTGGATCTCCGTAAAAGTCTTTAATTTGAAGATTGCTTTACAGCACTTTAATATATTATTATTGTATTTTGCAAAAGAAATTTTAAAACTTGTTAACGACGTCATAATAGACTTGAAATTAGTTAAAAGCAGTTGCGCGTTGATTTTGTACTTAAAGTGAATCGCGTGCTTAATGTACGTTATTTTCCATTCATAGGTCAATTCAGAACAAATAATTAATATTTACTACAATATATAAGAAATGTTTGTTCATTATATCCGTTACACGTGGAGTAAAATGGGTGTACTTAATACGTGCAAATGTGTACAGAAAAAAATGTATTTGATCGGGAACTCAATATTATATTTTTCAAATCAATAAAATGCAGATATGATACATATTCAATTGATATGTTTTTGGATAAAATTAGCATGTTGAAATATTAATGTTATCTTTTTTCATAACATTATGATAGTTTTTTTTTATATCAAATTGATATTTTTCATATCAATATGATATTTTTTTGACAAAATTATATTTATTTGGGATATGAAATATATTATATTTGATCCTTTTTTCGTGTGTGTAACAGGTAGAAAGAAGCATCTCCAAAATGTAAATATATTTTGATCTGCATCAATAGCCGAGGGACTATAAGAGCAGAAGCAACAAAACTGTTTATGTATACTCCCATTGTCTGCGCGCAGATCAAGTTGGTTTTGAAATGTTTGCCACGCACAGACTAGCTATATACCCGGAGTCGTTCGGGTTCCAAGAATTGTGTTAGTCAGCCATTCTCCTATTTTCACTTTCGCAAACTTTTTGCGATTTAAAGACCAAATTTGCTACTAAAACCGTTTTCAAATCCCAAAATGTTTGCGAAAGTGAAAATATTTCTTGAAAGTTTAAGGGAAAGAGTTTATAAGCCATGTTTCAACGGTTATAACCATATCTCTCATCAGACTCCTTCTTGTCTGTGTGGATGCATTATTCAATTCTAACGTTCTATTTATGCCTCTTAGTTGGCCGAATAAGCACTTGGGAACTTCAAAGTGTTCAATCATACACACATCATTTTTAGTAAGTAGCACAAATAACAAAAGTTTACAAAATAACAAAAATAAAAAGACCCAGTGAGCCGGTATTTTTTATACACTTGCAAAGTGTATATTAATTTTGCCCAGAAGTTTGTAACGCATAGAAATATTCATTTCCGACCCCATAAACTATATATATTCTTGATCAGGACGACAAGCTGAGTTCAGTTCCGTCTGTCCGTCTGTCTGTTTCTCCGCGAGCTAGTCCCTCAGTTTTAAAGCTATCAACCTGAAAATTTGCACAGAGTCTTCTTTTTACTGCACGCAACTAATATGTCGGAACCGGCCGGATCGGATAACTATATCATATAGCTGCCATAGGAACGATCGGTCCAAGAACTAGTTCTAGTGAGAAAAACTTTTTTGTTTTCCATCGTAGCGTCACTAATCTTGGTATATGTTAGTTTTATATGCTTCTACATAACTCTGGAAAAATGTATCAAAATCGGATGACTAAAGCAAAACTATTTCGAAAAAAACGATTTATGTCTCAAAACGTGCAAAATTATTTCCTAAAATCTGTAAAAGGTTGAAACTGATAAAAATAAATGGTTTTTTTCTTTTGTTCTTATGAATAGTATTTCTACAATAAAAATAAGGTATTGATGACGAAATCTATGGATAGCAATTGAGTACAAGTACTAACAGTCTAATTTCAGAATTTTATGAGTTTATTAAAAAATATTTTGGCTTTCTCTTCGTTTATTGGCTTTGCTCTTGACTTTTTTCTGTGATCTGGCTTTTTTTTGAAATCGTAAATTGAGCAAAAAACGAAGCAAAAGACGTAAAATAGACAAATTTGACTCTAGTACTTTCACTTAATTGCTCACAACTTCGCTATTTATCCATAGATTTTCGTCATCAATACCTTGTTTACTTCGTAAAAGTGTAACTCGTAAGTGTAAGAATAAAACAATATTTTGATTTTATTTTCAATCATTTACAGATTTTAGGAAAAAAAGTTGCACGTTTTTGAGAAAAAATCGTTTATTTAAAATATTTATTGCTTCTAACGTTCAAACTACTAAACCGATTGGAAAATGTTCTTCAACTTGATTATTAGAAATTGTATACCCTGACTCCGTTTGAAATTACTAACTTGAGATGTGGCTTGAAATGAAAGGGTACCTACCAAAAAAACTAAAAACGAGAAGGCAAAGCTAACTTCGACTGTGCCGAAGTTTTAATACACTTGAAAAACTTTACTCCAACTGATTTAACCGGTAAAATATATATATAATATAGATATCAGATATTTAAAATTTTCAAATCATTGATAATAAAAATTTGATACCATAAAAAAAACTTTTCTTAGTAAAACACATTTTCCGACCGATCGGTCCTATGGCAGCTATATGCTATAGTCATCCGATTTTGATAAATTTTTCAAAACTATGTGAAAGCATAAAAAACTAATATATACCAAGATTGGGGACGCTACGATAGAAAACAAAAAAGTTTTTCTCACCAGAAGTAGTTTTTTGATCGACCGTTTCTATGGCAGCTATATGATATAGTCATCCGATTTTGATACATTTTTCCAGAATTATGTGGAAACATATAAAACTAACATATACCAAGATTAGTGTCGCTACGATGGAAAACAAAAAAGTTTTTCTCACTAGAACTAGTTCTTAGACCGATCGTTCCTATGGCAGCTATATGATATAGTCATCCGATCCGGACGGTTCCGACATATTAGTTGCGTGCAGAAAAAAGAAGACTTTGTGCAAAATTTCAGCTCGATAGCTTCAAAACTGAGGGACTAGTTCGCGTAGAAACAGACAGACAGACAGACGGACAGACAGACGGACAGACAGACAGACGGACAGACGGACGGACGGACAAGCGGAAATGAACTCGGCTCGTCGTCCTGATCAAGAATATATATAGTTTATGGGGTCGGAAATGAATATTTCTATGCGTTACAAACTTCTGGGCAAAATTAATATACACTTTTCAAGTGTATAAAAATTCTAATTCAAAAACGTATCCATTCAAAAATTTTAGAATTTAATTTTTGAGTTCAGCATTCCAAAATACATCGTTTAAAAATGGCCTCAATGGGTCTTTTTGGCTGTAATCTAGTGTAATTTGTGAGTTTGAAGCAATTCAATCGCATTCGAAATCGATCATGAACCATCAAAGTATCTGGTTCTATATTAACAATCTACACACCAAATTTCAATTAAGTTAAATTTAATAATTGAGTCTCTTTTGAACCGGTACAAACGGTATGGCTTTGAACTACTTTAAACAAGTTTTCATCTGGTTCGGAACCGGGTTTGAATCATCAAATCAAAATCTAGCCTAATTTCAGGTGCTTAACTCAAATAACTTCTGACTTATGGTTCTGAACCACCTGTGAACCGGCTTGAACTGGTTTGGTTATATATCTCCATTAACCAAAAACTTAAATACTTTCCAACTTAAGACTATGGGTCATCGATAAATAACCCAATCGAAAATCGAATACCTTTCACATAATTCTACAAAATTTGATTTAAATCAGTTGACTATATGATTAATGTGTTTTATTAAAAACAATTTTTGTTAGTGTTCAATAGTAAAGTCTTTTAACTTTTGTAATAAATTAATATTATGTGGTTCAACACATTTAAGCCAGGTTTAATCAAAATCAGATGACCAATCGTCTTCTAAAACGACACAGAATAGGCGCCATCTAGTGGTCAGCTTGGGAAATCACTTTACTAGCATTTTCGAATTTAATTTTTGAAGAATACTAAACAAAACTCCAGTTACATAAAATTGAGAAAATTCAAGGGTATTTAAACTTCGGTGGAAGTTAGCTTTCCTCTAATTTTGTTTTGAATGGGGCCGACCGACTGACTCCCCACACATGTGTGTGTTTTGTATTTTTTTTTGGGATTTGATCTGGTCAGCGTTTTTTTCACTCTGTATTATAATTACTCGCTGCAGCTGCGTGCCATCTTGATAATGACCAGTTGCTGTTGCTGCTGCTGCTGCTGCTGTTGCTGCCGCTGCTGTTGCTGCTGTGTCTGCCTTTGCTGTTGTTGGTTTAACGAGTACGCTTTCTGATCTATGTAGATGAGAGCCACAAATATACTATTTTTGTATGATCGTGCCCTGAACCAACGACCGCTTTGGCCCTGGCCCTGGCCCCCACCATGTTTGGCCCTCATCACCCGCATAGAACATGCTGCATATATAGAAATTTTGTCATGTTTGAACCACATAGATCGCGCTTATCGCTGGCCACCGGTTATATATATATTTATAGCCAAACACATTTTGGAGTAGTTTTTCATTTTTATTTGGTTTTTTTATTTTGCTCTTATTGTTGTTGTTGTTGTTTTTGTTGTTTTAGGTGGGGTGTTTGTGTTTGACTACAATACAACTATTTATGGCCCGATCTAAGGTGAAAGGGGAAATTAAGGTACGAAGGTTTATTAGGGTACAAGTACAGAACTGAAACTATGTTCAAATCGAACATCAATTCATATTACTAGTTGGGGTGATAACTAACCTAATTGACAACAAAGATTATGGTGCCTTATAGTTTAGACATTAAAAATTTCAGAGCGATGCAGCCCTTAGATTTGTTTTGACAGCTGATTGTTGTTGACGTGTTTGGCATCATGTTGAGTATGGAAAAAATACGATTTTCAAGAAAAATCAACTGCAAAACCAAAACTGAGGGCTTCATCGCACTGGCCAAATTTATATGGACTATAAGGCACCATAATCTTTTTTGCAATAGCAGCGCAGGTTACTTTTCAACCCACCTAGTATTTTGCATACTTTTTTGGGAAAATTACTTTGCGGACGGGATCAAAATGTTGGAAAATCACTGAATTAAGTGTATCGACCTAAAAGGGGACTACATTGGAATTTATTTGTCAAAAACAATTGATGTGATTTAAAATTAATGGAACTGTTTAAAAGTCTTTTAAGACTTTATTTGGGCCGGTCGTATCCATTTAAGTTTATGAAGAAGTTCTGCCGAAATTCGCCAGAATGTTCGAAGGTTTGAACTAGAGATGGGCGCAGGACGGGATTCCCGCGAGACCCGAATTGAAATGCTTCCTCAGGCAGGTAGGAAATATTTTTAAAATTCTTTGGGACGTCACAAGTTTAATTTAAAGCCTTTGATTCGACTTACGAATAAAGGGAAAAATAATATGAATGACAAACGATATTAGAAAACGTTAACGATACCGTAACTGTTATTAATTTCGATTTTAATATCTGTTTGGAACCATTTAACCCCAGGCTTTGGTTCGAGCCTTGGTTCATAGTTTTAAAGCGTATGAAATATCAGCAATTTGAATAATCGATTGATAAATTCCTTCTGGGTAACACATTTTTTTTCTTTCATAATATAAGAACTTTGTCCTTAAACTTTGTGAGACCGAACCAGACAATACTTTTTTTGAAGTCCAAATAAACGCACTTTATTTTTGTAGAGTCCTTGTTTTAGATCCTAAGACCTAATATCTACACTCAAAAAAATAATCGGCTGCCATCGTTTTAGAAAGAACGGAATTGAATTTATACCATTTTGTACTTAAAATTTCAAGCAGTACGAATAAGTCTTAAGTTTTAAATAAGAACAAAATTCTTAAATTAAGTACGAAATACTTAAATCAAGAATTTTTGTACTCAAACGTTTTAGAACGAACGGGATAGAATTAATACCGTTTTGTATAAAATATTATCTATGATTCGTTCTTGGGTTTACTTAAACTAATTACAATTCAATTTAATAAGAACGAATCGGGATGGTTACAGGACCGTTTCGTTCTAAGAATAAGGTTAAAAAAATATTGGAATAGACCAAAATATACTTAATGTATCCTAAAACTGTCTAAAATCAAGTATTTCGGGATTCAAAAAATCGTACTTAAACCAAGAATTTTGTACTTGTATCAAGTATTTTCGTACTATTGACACCGTTTGTACTTGATTTAAGTTCAAAGTTCTCAGTTTTTTTTCTGAGTGAACATATTCGGTTGAAAACACAGGAGTTTTGGGAGTAAAATGCTTTTTAACCATCAAACAGCTAAAAACCTTGAATCTTAAATTTCTTATCCATAATTATAAGTAAATTTTTAGTTCGAACCCGTAAACTAGACCGCTGCAACCATTTTTTGGGTATTCAGCCCTAATGAAAATTGTTAACCGTTGTAATTGGAACAGAAAAAAAGAAGAACAAATTTTTTTCGTAAAAATATTTTCAATACGAATTGAAATTAAGAAAAAGGATGCGGAAAACGTTTCTTTGGTTCAGATCGATGTTAAAATCAGAAAAGATTTATATTTTGTAGTAATGTAATATTAAACTAGCATCTGTCGTGTATAAAACCCCTAAAGACGGACTCCGAAAAGGGGCAAAAATATATTTGAATAAAATATCAGACTCGTGTTTCACTACACGGGCGGTACCTTGAGCCAGCATAACAAAAGCTTTGTATTTACAAAGATCACGTCACTAAAACTAGCACCAACACCGGTTTAGGGCTGTTTTACCCCATGGAAAAGTATTTTACGAACGTGTTTAGGGCAATAATGAGACGTAGTCTCTAAGAACGGTTCCATATTATTCAAAGATCGTTAGCTATGGCCGATTTGAAAATGGGATAATTTCCCTATTTGGGGAAATAATGAGAATTAGTCTCTCAGAACGGGATCCAATCTATCCAAAGATCGTTAGCTATGGCCGATTTTAAGTAGAATTATTTCGACCCCAAATATATGAAAAATATTTATATTTTCAAAACTTCCGTTAGTTTTTTTGATATCTTTAAATAATTTTTTTTTCGAATCATAAATAAATATCGAATACTTGTACCGATACGTACCGGTATATGGAAATAAAAATCTGGGCACCATAACGAAACGGAAAATCGTAATAAATTAAGAACCGATATACAGGAACTTAAGCACTTCAGTCTTACGAATTCCATATTCAGTCTTACAAATTTTATTTTTGAATTCCTCATTCCAGATGGCATAAAAATTTATTTCGACACTTTTTATGCTTCATTTAAATAAGACAGCTTTTTTAAAGGATTCAGCTTTCTGAGTTTTTTAAAACTTTTTCTATATCAATATAGTATTGTGCCGAAGTAAATTTGTATGTCATCTGGAAAAAGGCCTTTAACTTAGCGTTATGACAAAACTATTAACATTTTTAGAGCATTTTTCCGCAGTGTATTTTGATCGACAACGATTCTTACCAAAATAAGACAAATGAACTTGAAAATACTTTCTTTTCAGTCACATTGATATAACTTTACCTTCTCTACAAGTCCATATGCACTTATATGGGGACCGAAACGTGCACCTTGTGTCTATTTATAAAGTCTAAGCAATGGAAACTGTTGAACTGTTGCAATATAAGTATGTGCATGAATACACATACATACTTACTAGTGTATTTATATATATGTACATATATTTAGCTGAAGTCGAACATATTTAATCGGCTTGTTTAATGACTTTTCAGTACATATTTTGATTGAACAATTTTCTAGTTTCTAAAATCAAAAGGTTAGCCGACATTGTGTCGTGTGTGTTACACACTTTATAACAATATCAACCGGTTTGATAAGCCTTAAAATGATTACAATTATTACTACAATTCATTTAACTTACACATTGATGTCTATGTATATATTAACAAGTTGTTTGGACTCCCGACTCCTGGTAATTAACAACAATGTGTGTACATCTGAACCACTTTACCAAACAGGTAATATATAGGGGGGAATGAAATCAACATACTCGATTACAAGGTGGTGTCAAAGACAGCTCCAACTATCGTTTCCATGTTCTAAGCTAATTTAAAGCCAGTATTTTGTTGAATGGGCCCCCATTGATGTCGTGCAAAAAAAACTGATAAGGCAAAATCGAGAATTGACACAGAATGGAGATTAGGGCACCCCTAGGCATTTGGTTGCACCAGCATACAACAAATATGGCATGATTATTTAGTTATGAAAAATGGCTCTTTCTGTTGTTAAAGTCATACAAAGTTGATTACAAATCATGGGTTGGATATGTGTTTGATTTCCAAATAAGTCCAATATGTCATCGCAAGATGACTCGATAGATAAGACTTGATGGGAATCAAAGGAATTCGCGGAAAAGACCATGATATAATCCATGATATACTACTACGCGTATCGTATAAAACCATTATAAACATTGAACACAACAAATTCGGTCAAAAAAGGCTAACAGCCCGATGGGTGCCGCGATTGCTTACAATAGTCAAGAGACGGAGGAGTATTTGGACTTGTTATAAATTACATTTTAAAAGTCCATATTTAAGAGTCTTTAGTAACTGTTATTAATTGACTTTTTATACTCTGTACCGAAGGTACACAGAGTATATTGGGTTTGTGCAAATGTATGTAACAGCCAGAAGGAAGCATCTCCGACCCTATAAAGTATATATATTCTTGATCAGCATCAACAGCCGAGTCGATATAGCCATGTCCGTCTGTTTGTCTGTCTATCCGTATGAACGAAGAGATCTCAGAGATGGTAAGAGATAGAGGTTTGAAGTGTATGGAACATATATTTCTTATACTTGCAGGCAGATCAAGTTTAGTTTTGCCTGCCTCCCCCGCAAATTGAAAAAAACGAAATAACTCCCAACATTTTCAAGATAGATAGTTCGAAAATTCTAGACATATATTCTACTACTTATTTTGAATCGACCCGCCATACATCGTTTTTCGATCAGATGAACGATATTAGAGCTATACGTAATAGAAAATAAAAACCAACGACAACAACAACACTGCTGCGATTGGTAGAACTTACGAGAAAGAGAGAGCGAGAAGGCAATAGCTAATTGTTAATTTCCCAATTGGACCTTGCTTGACGGCAGGATCTTATTGGACTGCGCCGCTCTCAGTTTCCCCCCGCCTTCTTTCCATCGTTTTTCAATCAGATGAACGATAGTCGAAAGAGTTGCCACCCCCAGATTTTGAAAAACCCTCACACTTTAAAGTTATCAGTTCCCTTTGGCCAAAAAGAATATTCTGTTTCACCATTATAATGCACCAGCACATTTATAAGCCATTGCTAGGCGAACTGCACTTTGAAATGCTTTTCCACTCATCGTCCTTAGTGGAACTCGTTCCTTGCCTCAAGTACCGTACTCAAGCAAGTACGGTAATTGCTTCGTTAAGGCCTCATTCCAGATGGCATACAAATTTATTTCCGCACTATGCTTTATATAAATAAGACAGCTCTTCAAAAGCATTAAGCTTTCAGAGCTTTTCAAAAGTGTTTCTATTCATATGAAGAAATGTGCCGAAATAAGTTTTTTATGACATCTGGAAGAAGGCCTTAACCAGTAATTGAAAACAAGGCTGTAAATCATCGAAATTTTAGACGAGGTTCGTGGTTCCTGGACCCCCTGAATCAACCAGGTTTTAGTTTAAATAGGAGGAGATCCTGGGACCTAAGTAAAAACGTATCACGGTGTGTCACGACGTAATCGTGAGAAAACACCGACTTTTTTGAGTGTGCATCTACGATCCGTGCGTGTTAAATTATACATCATGAATAACAGTCATGCAGTATTCACGAATTTTTTAATATATTTGATTGATATTACACCCAAAACTGAATTGCTTTTGTTTTCGTGAATCCGCTGTTCGAAACTGCATTATATAATAGAAGCAGTGTGTCCATGAAACTTATGATAAAATAAAGGTCTCTCCACGCAAAAATTCGGAGGTGGTTTTTTGTGAAGCGCACACACACGAACAAAACTTCATGCAAACGTTGTCTGTCTCAATCTAGCGCATTTAGCAAAAGCTCAAAATTTACACATTTCAGTCACCGCCATAAAGAAGCACACAATATATGTTCTTGATTAGCATCAACAGACGAATCGATATAGCCATGTCCGTATTAACATACATATATCAGAGATGGTATGAGCTAGAGGTTTGAAGTGTATAGTACATATAATTCGAATACTTGCAGGTAGATCAAGTTTAATTTTGATTGTTGCCACGAGCCCTGCCTTCTCCGCAATATGAAAAAATCGTCATATCTTCCACAAGAGTTAGGTTGTTCGAACCTTCTAGACATAAATTCTACTCCTCATCATTACTTATCGAGCCCCCATACATCGTTTTCCGATCAGATGAACGATAGTAAAGTTACCACCCCCGCAATTAGAAAAACACCTCAAATATTCCGCAATTTTGGAGTTAGGTTGTTCGAACCTTCTAGACATATATTTTAATCATTATTACTTATCGAGCCCCCATACAAAGTTTTCCGATCAGATGAAAGATAGTAGAATTCAGAAAACACCTCAAATCTCCCACAATTTTGGAGTTATGTTTTCCGAACCTTCAAGACATATATTCTATCAAGCCCCCATACGTCGTTTTACGATCACATGACCAATAGTTGAGTTGCCACCCCCTCAATTGAAAAAAATCTTTTATGTCCCCGAATTTTACAGATAGTTTGAACTTTCTAGGCATATTTTTTAATCGTCATTACTTATCGATCTACTATACAACGTTTTGCGATCGGATGAACGATAGTAGAGTTGCCAGCCCCAGATTTAGAAAAACCTCAAATCTCCACAATTTTAAAGATAGATTTTCCGAAAATTTTTGACGTACTTTTAAATGCTTCGTTTCTTATCGATCCATCCATTATCGATCCTTCATACACCATTTCCAGATCAGATGAACGATAGTCGAGTTATAAGCAAATCAAATTATAACGCTGGGCAGCACTGGCCGTAATCGTGATGGGCAGCGCTTACACAGTTTGTGTGTTCCCACACTTCAAAGTTATCAGTTATATACCAACTTTGGCAGGTACAGAGTATATTACAGTCGGGCTTAACCGACTTTCTTACTTGTTTAAAACAATCGAGCTATCGATAGAAGGATGACTATTTCTCAGATAGGTCGGAAAAAAAGTTTTTTAAGATAAAGCGTTCGTTTTTGAATAGATATGCTGAGGTTAATAAATATCGGAAAATGGGCCTTAGTGAGAAAACCTTTTTTATTTAAATGGTTATCAATCAGATTCTAAATACTTCTGAAGTCATGAATTCCGTATCCTTTATATGTACATATATCCTATCGGAAAGACCGGTTGGAGCAAGCTTTAGTAAGTGTATTAAGTTAGCTTAGTCTTTTTGCATTTTAAACGGTTTTTTACTTTACAAAATTTTCATGATTGATTTTGCTGAATTTTCTTTACTTTAAGAATTATTGGTGAACCCAAAATGCAGTTTATTTTATATTTCTTTATTAATATTTCCCAAAATATCTTATTGCCACATAACCTAATGCAGTCTGTATCTTGATCTTCTGTTTTAAACTCTGGCACCCCCCAGAAGATAACAGAAAAGTCAAAATGAAAACTAAGGTTTGATTGTCGGGTTCAGAGTAAATAAAACCAAAAATATGTATGTACATTGTACATACAGCACTAATTTTTGATGATAAGATTATGTGGTTGTGCAGTTCCACTGTTGCTAAGTAGCCTGCGGTTTTCTTTTTAATTTTTTGTATTTTTGTATTTTTTACCAACCTTTGTTTCGACGCTTTTGTCATTGTGTAGGATTTTTCACTAAGGATTTGTTTTGTATTGATGTCAGTTCCTTTTTCTGTATTTTGTGGAACAGCGCACAGATCACACGGAAAAAAAAACTAAACCGTTAGCGGCTGTTAACGAATTCGAACTGAATTTTCAGATAAGTAAACACTACGCACCGCGACATGCCCGGTCGCCGCTATAAGTTATTATTTGAAATACTCACACACACACACACAGAGCACAGCACAACACAGAACATACTCGCAGAGACACAGATGTGTATAGTTTACGACAACACGACCCTATGGCTATGGGTGCCGAAGCTTGATGAGAGATACAGCTACAAATATACTCGTACAAATATTATATGGAAAATAAAAAACAAAAGCTCTTTCTTACCCATTGCCTAATGTGTGTGTGTGTGTGTGAGTGTTTGGCAGTGGGTGTGCAAGACTAAAGAGGACTGAGTACCAAATTCCAGATCATTGTACAATAACGTGAAGATTAACACTATCATGGACATAAAATTGATAAGTGGCAACTAAACCACTAGGAATTGAAATGCGATAACATTTATTGACCAAAATAGAACCAAGCGACTCTTAGAAATTGGTGACAATTCAACGTTTACCCCGGGAACTTCTCAGTTAACAAAAACTGTCAAAAAAGAAATGAGAGATTTGGAGCTATTGGAGCAGGAACGAAGCGATTTTTACCCCATCCACGAATAATAATAGTATCAAGTCTGGGAACTAATATTTAAGAACTTTCTAACCATAGAACCATAACCATAGAACAACACTATTTTTAAAATGAATGCATTAAAATTAGGTTTCGTAAAATCTACAAAAATTATTTTTACGCCATGATAATACATAAGGAAAAAATTATTTCTTTCATGTAACTAACACGAGTAAATTTAACACGATTGTTATTTACAGGCGTGAGAATAATTTGAGCTGCCTGTTAAACGCCTGTAAATAACATTCGTGCCAAAAATGTTATTTACAGGCGTGTGAATAATTTAAGCTGCCTGTTACACGTATATTATATTTTCCATATAACTAACACGAGCATTTTTGGCACGAATGTTATTTACAGGCGTGTAACAGGCAGCTTAAATTATTCACACGCCTGTAAATAACATTTTTGGCACGAATGTTATTTACAGGCGTGTAACAGGCAGCTTAAGTTATTCACACGCCTGTAAAAAACAATCGTGCCAAATATGCTCGTGTTAGTTTTATGAAAAAAAAGAAATTGTTATTTAGTATAAAATTTATATTTACACAACTGAAAATAGTTATTTTTTACATTTTACTTTCTATTAATATCTTGTGTGTAAAGAAAACCGTGTGTTGTTTTACGAACCCTGTTTTAAATAGAGGGGGGTGGAGGTAATTCTAGATGATTTTTGTGTGCTAAACACGAATTTGATTTATACAATGTTTTTAGTAACATGAGTTTATAATTACAATAAAACTAATATTTTGAGAGAAGTCAACATTTTCTATTGGATTTTCCATACAAACATAGGATGGTACAATTTTCTAGCTTGATTATAAACAATTTCAAATAACTCTACTAATTTTTTAATTGATGATATACCATATTGCATTATGCGGTTTGAGTTGGGAAAATTCTATATTAAGTTTAGTTGCCCATTAGTATGCCAAGGTTGAAAGTGAGAATTTTGTTTTCAACTCAATAGAAAAGATTTTAGTACACTATAAGCTTCTAGATTCACCATTAAAGTCGTATATCTGTTTGAGAAAATTTATTTTAAAACTAACATATAATAAAATACAATAATTTCAAAGAAAATTCGATTTATAAAAAGACTTAGAAATGGTAAACAAAAATTAAAGTCATTTTTGGCTACTTTCAGCTGACGTGATAAAATATATTTGCAGCCTAGTGTTATACAGGGATGCAAACCGGTTCTGAACCGAATCAAAACAAACCGCAAACCGAACCAGCGTCTGTAGCAAAAATTCTAAAACGAACCGATAAGCGCAAAAAAAAAACGGTTCGGTTCGGTTCATTTCATCGACGAGTTTTATGACGTTAATGCTTATAATGCTTATAACAAATAATATATTTGTAATTTTAAGAAAATGTATTAGGAAAAACCACCACACCAAAAACTTTGGATTGCTTTAGATCAGACGTCGTCATCCAAGACGCACGCGTCCGAACACATTCGGCAAATTCACACAGACACGAGCCGCTTTGACTCGCATTATATTCGCACACCAATACACTCTCATTTTTTCGCCTTGCTTTTTGTGACTAAGGCTGCTTTGGATCTTCTCTTTTCTTAAAATTACTTTTTTAAGTTTTTCGAAGTAATTTATGCATTCATAGAGGGTGCTTACGGTTCTGTCATAATGTAGAAATTAACTAACTACCTCTTTAAGAACAGCAATCTGTCGGAATGCAGTCAGCTTCCAGTGTTTCCACAACATCTGATAAAGTCCATCTTCTATAATTGTTGTGTCTTTTATAATTGTGCATTCTTTGCTTGGAAGTTTCAAATCGAATAGTGTGAGTATTCAGCTGCGTCTCTACCTTAATCTGGGGCTGTAACATCCAATTTTAACTTTAACTTTAAGCAAGGGATTTATTTTCTACAGCACTATTTAGCGATTGTAAAGATATTGTTCGTGTTGCTCCCGGTTGAGGAAACAACTTTAATATGATATTCGACAGTTTGCTTCGAATCCAAAAGATACTCGGCGTTCTCGATGTGCTTACGATATCTATTGTATTTATACACTTAAAGATAATAACGAAAAATATGAATGGCGTCTGCATATCCGACATGAATATTAATATTTTAAAATACTTCAAACGTTTTTACGACTTTAATTTGGAAAAAAAATAGATAAAAGTCAACATTTTCGTATTAAAAAGTTAATTGATTTAAAACTGTGAGTGAACCACTGAACCGAACCGAAACGTTGGTTCAGCTTGCTTCAATAACCATTCTATGAACCGAACCGGTGGTTTAAAACCATCATGAACCTTTGAACCGAACTAGACTCAATTCTCGAACGGTTTGCATCCCTGTTATATACTAAGGCTGAAATTCCCTGAAATTTACAAGAAGCGTCGGTCCGGATGTTCGATTCTTGGACTGGTAAACCAAGGAATCCTAGTTTATCAAGCCTGTTTCGATTTTCACGTATGTGAATTCAAATCTATTACATATTCACTTAATAAACGATCAAGGTAATCGTTATTAAACCATAAATGTTTACTTACTTTTAATTCGATTTTTAATCGTTTTAATCGTTATTAAACCATAAATGTTTAATTACTTTTAATTCGATTTTTAATCGATTTACTCATTTAATTTAACATAACATTTTACATACAAAAAAATTTAGCCTAAGGCCTAAGATGCTATGGCTTTCCAATTGGACACAATTTGTAATTGTGTTTCAATATTTTCAAATAATAATAATAATAATAAATTAAACTTGTTGTAGGTCAGTTACAATCTGTTTGCTTCTGTGAATGTTTAAAAAATAGATTTTTTTACATTTTTAAGTTTCAGCAGTATGTAACTGACAAAAGAAAACATAACCGACTCTATAAAGTATATATAGCCTTGCCAGAGATTATAAGAGATATAGCCACACGCTTCTGTATGTAAGTAGGTGTATACCAAACGCAGATCAAAAACTCCTGGAGTCGATATATTCGGTCTGATGCGACTACTTAGTCCGTGTTTACGCGATGAAGTTTGCTTTATGAAGCTCTCTTCGATTATGTTTTGAAGCATCTTCAAAACTTCTTGAGCATTTACATGAAGAAGTTTGCTTCATAAAGTTCGATTTCGATTCGCCTGAGAACACGAGTTATCGATCAGCAAATAACCCACAAATCAACCCTGCATCAGTTCAATCGGAACAAAGCAAAGGAGAATTATCGAAAAGCTTCACGCTTCGCTAGGTCATGAAGCTTTGCCAGATTCGGCTGCCCCTCTTCACCTCTTCCCCACAAACAAAAACTTCGCGAAGAACTTCATGAAGAAAACTTCATCGTGTAAATGCGGACTTAGTTGATCGAGCGGTGTAATCAACCAATTTGCCTTCAAAGAAAAGAGTTTTCCAGAATGTACTAGCGATTTCCCTCTCTACTGTTCGTTAGGCAATTCTCTACTCTCAAAATAAAGCTAGTTTGAGAGGGATATACGTATATTTATATACAATTTTGTACTTTAAATTATAATAAAAATTTTAGTTCTTAAATTACATGAGTGTAAAACATTCTTAAATCAAACAAAAAAAAACATTTATATTAGTTAAAAAAGAGCAAAAATTCTTGAACTTAAAAAATTTAAGAAAACGTGTTCTTAATTCAAGTAAAAAATTACTTGCATTGAGTACGAAATAGACCTACAATGGCAAGCCAATAAAGTGTGCAAAGGAAAATAAGATTTTTTTTTTAAATTTTCCAACTTGCTTATGGAGGGAAAGTAGATTATCGACCTTATGTTATACCTTCTTTGGAAACCTTTCAAGATGGACACTTAGTTTTAAGATTGTAGCGAGGTACCGCATCATTTCCCATCATGGTCAGAAGTCTTTTCTATTAATATACTTTGTATTTCAAAAATGAAATGGAATTGATCTAAAAATTTGTTGACTTAAATGTAGAATTACTTAATCAGCCATGCTCCCATTTTCACTTTCGCAAAATTTTTGCGATTTCAAACCGGTTTTAGGAGCAAATTTGGTTTCTAAATCGCAAAATGTTTGCGAAAGTGAATATGGGAGCCCGGCTGAATATGTACTTATTTCGTTATTTAAGAATAAGTCAGCAATGATTTCAGAGTATTTTAACCGGTATGTAAAATAAAAATGATTAAAAAATTGTTAGACATATACATATATACTTATGTACACTGAGAAAATAAAATGTGTGCGTTTTAAATATTTATATTTTTTTATTTAAAAAAAAATCGTTTAGAAACATTTTAAAATAAATTTTAATCCATATAAAATTATAAACGTATCATTTGCAAATATCGTTTTAAATTAAAAACAAAATCTAAAATCAAATATTTCGGTGTAAAAAAAAATCATACTTGATATAAGAATTTTTTAAGTTAAAACAAGTAGTTTTGTACTTACTAAACAGCTATTATTTACACCGTTTGTTCTTTATTTAAGTACGTGACTTAATTCTTAATTCATTCAAAGAAAGATTCGGTTCAATCGAGGAAGATCCGGTTCGTGTTCATGTCGTGCTTTTGCCCAGTACTCAGTATTCCCCCCGTCGACTCTTGCCCTCGGGCTGGGCGAACTACAATAAAAAAAAAACTGAAATGAGACAATAAACATTTTCACCTGTACCTAATTATTAGCTCCCAGGTAACATTTAGTAAGTCATATTTTGTGATTTTAAGCTACGAATATAAAAACAACAAAAATATAAAACATATAAAAAAAGGTCATAATAAAAAAAGATTATCTTCCCCTCATTTGAAAAGAATTATGGGCCAATTAGTCAGACGGCTGGTTCAAAGTGCTTGAGCTAAACGGTTACTACAGTTGTTCGATTTTGAAATATGGTTAAGATGAATGCAATAGCAATTGCAATAGCAACAAGTGGCATCTCGATGCTGCTGGTATATCATTACAGTTATTGTCTATTGCACTTGCATTCCGGTTCGTTTCGCTGCCAATGGCAATCCGGTCCACCTTCTGAGAGAATTCGTTTTGCGAGTGTGTGTGAGTACAAATGCAAAATGCATTTGATTCAAGAGCAAGTGGAAGTGGAATTACTATTATTTAAATTTTTATTTTTTTTTTTATTGTTGTTGTTTTGTTTTACAGATTCCAAAGCTTTTTATTTAGTGACAATTTTGCTGTATGTCGTCGGCTAATCGAATAAATTAGCTCAGATTACTAGAACGACTGACCGGTTGACTGGCTTTATTTGTTTACACATTATTTGTTAAGCTTTTGCCATTATCCTAAGAATATGATCTAGAGAGACGTAAGCGAAATTGTGGCGGAGAAGGAGGTCGAGGTTGCTTTTTTTTATGGAACAGCGATAATCCCACACTGTGGTTATCGCTCTACTGGGCCTTAGTTGGTCTACGACTTAATCAATTAGTTATCACAAATTCATATGCCAAGTGCACATTGTACATCATAACTAACAATTCAGCATGAGGTGACAAAATGATAATGAAATTAAAATGTTTGTATGTATTTTTGTATGTTGTCGTTGGACTCGTCATATGTGGGGCAAAGGAGCAATGTGAAATGTACCCTGAATCTAGATACAGACCTTTGGAGCTTTGGCGGTAGAAGTGAAGATGGATTACAATCAGAGAATGGTATGTACCACTCGAACCTTCTAGACATATATTTTAATCATCATTACTTATTCACCATACATTATTTCCCAATCAGATGATCTATAGTAGAGTTGCCCCACAATTTAAAAAAATCTCCATATCTTCCTTAATTTTGGATTTAGATTCTTCGAACCTTCTAGGCATATATATTAATTAAAATTACTTATCGATCCACCATACACCGTTTCCCAATCAAATAAACTATAGTAGAGTTGCCACCCCCACAATTTGAAAAATCGCAATATCTTCCTTAATTTTCGATTTAGATTCTTCGAACCTTCTAGACATATATTTAAATCATAATTGCTTATCGATCCACCATACACCGTTTGCCAATCAGATGAACAATAGTAGAGTTGCCCCCCAATTTGAAAAAAACTCCATATCTTCCTTAATTTAGGATCTAGATTCGTCGAACCTTCTAGGCATATATTTTAATTATAATTACTTATCGATCCACCATACACCGTTTCCCAATCAGATGAACTATAGTAGAGTTGCCCCACAATTAAAAAACATATGAGTCGAACCTTAGGCTATATAAAAAAAACGCCACCACAAAAAACAAAAGTGCCCCACAATTAAAAAATCGCAATAAACGATTAGCCGAACCAGACAAAACTTCGTGTGGTTAAAAAATAAAGAAAATCAAAGAACAAAGTAGAGTTGCCCCCCAATTTGAAAAAAACTCCATATCTTCCTTAATTTTCGATTTAGATTCGTCGAACCTTCTAGGCATATACTTTAATTATAATAACTTATCGATCCACCATTCACCGTTTCTCAATCAGATGAACAATAGTAGAGTTGCCCCACAATTTAAAAAAAAACTCCATATCTTCCTTAATTTAGGATCTAGATTCGTCGAACCTTCTAGGCATATATTTTAATTATAATTACTTGTCGATCCACCATACACCGTTTCCCAATCAGATGAACTATAGTAGAGTTGCCCCCCAATTTGAAAAAAGCTCCATATCTTCCTTAATTTTGGATTTAGATTCTTCGAACCTTCTAGGCATATACTTTAATTATAATAACTTATCGATCCACCATTCACCGTTTCTCAATCAGATGAACAATAGTAGAGTTGCCCCCCAATTTAAAAAAAACTCCATATCATCCTTAATTTTGGATTTAGATTCGTCTAGGCATATACTTTCTAGGCATATACTTTAATTATAATTACTAATCGATCTACCATTTACCTCTCCTCAATCAGATGAACAATAGCCGAGTTATAAGCAAATCAAATAATTACGGTGGGCAGCACTGGCGACTATAGTGATGGGCAGCACTTACGCTTACTTAAAAGTTATTAGTGATATACAAACTTTGACAGTTACAACGTCAATTATAGTCAACGATTTTCTTTCTTGTTTTAAATAAAAGTTTATTTTTTGACTCGGTTTTCTTTTAAATTTCAAATTTTTTTATTCCATTTAAGTCCAGAAAATTCAACAAAAACTCTTTTTCTAGACCTGCAAAGTGGAAAAAAATGAGACGACAGCACTATCCGTAGGCAGGCACTGGCCAAAAGCTTCAATTAGCAGCGGTTCGGCTGCCACAGTGGCCATAAAATCCTCCAGAGAGACCTGCAAGTATGTACATATGCATTTTCCCTTATTTAATTTTCCTTTTACCCCTTACCTTTCCATCCTTATCGAGATCAAATTTCTTCAATACAATTTCCACCAGATCTTTAACACCCTCATCGGGATCCTCATCCTGTGGCTGCTTAATCAGACAATTGCGCAATAACGTAAACATCTCGTCCTTGGTAATGAAACCATCGGTGTTTAAATCGTAGACGCGAAAGCAAAATGCTGCACGCTCAGCGGGCGTACCGCGCAAAAAGGTGGACAAACCAATTAGCCAGCCCTCCAGTCGAAGCGGTAGACCCTCATGGGCCTTGTCCCAACTGCAGAAGATGCGCTCCATAAGTATCTCCTCGGTGACTATGTCAAAGGTGCTGTGCAACAGTTCACGAAACACAATGCGATCAATGCCCTATAAATTGTATAATTTTATTTTTTAGAAAATTTCAATAAACAAAATATTTTGGTTTTTCTATAAAAAGGATATTTTTTGTTAAAAATATCGATAATATAGATTATTTTTTTAACAAAATATTAATATCAAAATTATACTTTTTCACTATCGAAAAAATATCGATATAGATATTTTTCAATTATCCAACATCCCTAGTGCAAAGTGCAATGTCTTAGACGGGATTTACATGATGAAGCAAACTTCATAAAGTTTTCTTAGTAGGCGAGAGATTTAAATGTAATTCCTTACTTTTCGTTTAAAAGGTCTGAAAGATTTCCTCTAAATTTCACGCCTACTAAGAAAACTTCATGAAGTTGGCTTAATGGTGTAAATCCCGACTAACTGACATTCCCCAGAGACAAGGTTTTGCTGCAAAGCAGGGATTAGTCCCGAAACGAATATCGGTTCCGGTACCGGTTCCGGTTCTTACCTATATGAGAATATCGGTTAAAGGTTCTATTTTGGTTTTCAGTTTATTTCAGTTATCGGTTCCGATACGGTACCCAGATTTTTATTTCGATATACCGTCACGTACCGGTACAAGTAAAATTTTTTGTAATATTTTAATGCATGTAATAGAACTGAAAAATTGTGTTCTAAGGCAAACTCGTCTTACGGCAATATCTCAAGACTTAATTGTAAGTTTATCTTTCTAAACTTATATTAAATCTTTCTAAAAAGCTAACAAATATTTATTAATAATTTTTCGAAATAATTTGATCTTAAATCTATAAGACTACGGTCCAATATAGCTCATAATACGCTGGGAAAATATTCAAACGGGTATATCAGATTTTAAAAACAGTTGAAAACATAAAATCATCCTTAACTTTTCCTTACATAACATTTTTCGAAATATTAAAACCAGGGAATCAAACCGAATCGAATTTCGGTTCCGGTTCTGGTACGTACCAAAACTAATGTTTCGGTAAAAGGTTATATTTAGGTTCTAGTTTATTTCGGTTTTCGGTTCCGTATCGGTACCTTGGATTCTATTTCGGTATACCGGTACGTACCGGTATGAACCGGTATGATTTAAAAACCCTTTAACCGAATGTAGTTATAAAGAAGGAAAATTTAACATATTAAACTTTACCTCGGAAAAAAAATGTCCCAATAAAACTTGTGTAACTGGAAGAGCAAGAAGAATTTTTGATATCTGATGGAATGTTAAATAAACTGTTTTCATATAACGTTACCGATCACAATTTAACCCTGCTGTTAGATTAAGTTCATTTGGTTCAATTATTAATTCGTTTCCTGTGTAAAAGTAAAAATAAAGGATAAAAAAATAATATTTGGAAATTTTTGAACCAAAATAGACGCAAAGAAATAAGAAGAAATTGTTATTTTTATTGAAAATTTCAGTATATACCAGATGGTCCCTTAACCTAACATTTGTAAGTTTTTGCTAACGTTTACCCTAAAGAAATCTCTGATTGAAGCAATAAAACTGAAATAACAAAAAAAACTCAGAACCGAAACTGTACCGGTACAATGTTTCGGTTCTTTTCGGTCATTTCGGTTCCAAAAATAAAGGTTCCGAAATACCGGTTCTCAAAAAATTAATAGTAACGGTTCCGGTTCTGGTTCTGCGTTTCAATCGGTTCTTTTCAGTATACGGTTTTTTTAGGGGGAAATTTTATTAAAATCCCTAAACTTCATTTCAAAAATTTATGTTATAGTTTTCCTAACATTTCTATATTTAAGGAAGGATTTCTTAAGACTTAGAAATCCTTTACATTTAATTAGGGGGTTTATGTTTACCAAAGAAAAGATTTCCGCTTTTTAGAAATTCATTTTCTAGATCTTATTTATCTTCGGTATGGTATCAGTTTTTTCGGTATGGTTCCAGTTTTCTCGGTTGCTATTATAATTCACCACACCAATTGAATGCATTTGCGTACGCATCGCAGCTTAAGAAACTAACAAAATCAAAATCAAGCTGTCGTCTCGAATGCTAGCGACCAACGCAAATGTAATGAAAAAAACCAAACGGTTGGTGCCCGAAAAAAATAAGATCGTCTTAAGCTTCTGTTTCTTTCATGAAGGATGGCATCTTTTTGTCGGGCTCCAAAGCTCTAGCTAGTGGTTGCCACGTTTTCACAAAAGCTTAGTTTTTGGCCAACATCAAGATATGAAACCGAAATGTCTTAAATCCTGCATTTAACATAAAGTCGACTTCTTCTAAACTAGACTGTATCGACGTTGTATGAAAACGGCCCTTAAACTTACAAAAAGAATTTTTTAAAAACATAAATTTTATGCATTGATCAAACTCAAGGATTTCCCCATTTTTCGAGTACTACACTCAGAAAAAAATGGCGTTCTAAAAGGCAGCACAAATTTCTTACTTTCATACCCGGCCCGTTCTCATTTTTTTCGTTCTTGAAATAAGCCCACGTTCTCAAAAGTATACCATCCGTTCTTAATCGACGAACGAACTGAGAAAATCAGTTCTTAAAATGGTTCTTGAAAAATTACCGAATTTCTTTAGGTACGACATATTAACTCGGTACGGTGGTGGAACTGTTTAAGATGCCTGTCATATATAAAAACGTGCAGAAGACCGAGGTTCAAGTCCCAGCGCCAGCGAAAAAAAAAAAATTCAACATTATAGAACTTGTTTACTGCGACATTTGATTTATTTGAGAAGTGTATAAATAAATGAGAGAGAGTTGGGTAGGGTGAGAGAGAGAGGGAGTTGTGGAGGAGATCCGGAATAAATTTTTTTTCGTTCCAAAATGAAGACCGAATGGTTCTTAAACGCAGAACGTCCGGTCTCAAAAAAGCGTTCTTAACTTAAGCCCGTCGTTCTCGGTTTAAGAAAAAAAGGACTTACCCTACTATTGAGAACGAAAATCACGGTTTTCGGTACATTTAGAACGGATTTTTTTCTGAGTGTAGGAATTGAAAAACATCATTACTTTTTTAAGTTATCACGATGAGTTCTTACTTCTTTCTTTTTTAATTTTTTACAGTGTTAAAAATGTTCCACTCACATAAAAAATATATATATATTGGTAGTTATATCTTAATTACTAGACCTTGTTCTTATAAAACATAATACATTTACAGATTTTAGATATCATTGCGCTTTAAAAAGTTATGGTCAAAAAACTTAAAAAAGGATTAGATTTTGTTTACATAATAGTTTTTACCAAAATTACATTTCATTTTATAAGGAAGCAATGAATTAAAAACCAACTAACTAACAAAATGGTAAAATTTTAAAAATTATTTTACTTGCATTTTTTCCAATGTGAAGTAATTTTGGTAATAAATATTATGTAAGAAAGTCTTAATTTTTTTATTAATTTTTTTGACCATAATTTTTTAAAGCGCGTTGATATCACATATCTGTAAATGTTGTAAGTGAGAGGGGAACAAGGTTTATTTATTAAGATAAAACTTTAAATAAATATAATATTTTTGGAATAGGTAGAACATTCTTAACATTGTTCAAAACTGAAACCCATTATAAAAATATTTTGTAAAAAAAAACTTGAAAAAAAAAATGAATTTTTGTATGAAACTTTTGTAATCCCATGTGTGCCACAATACGATTTGGGTCGTTTTTGTAGAGCACCTGGGAATAATTAAAAAAAAGTAATGAGGCAGTTAGATTGCTAGGAACCAAATTAGGGGAAACCGTTGAGTTAGGTCAAGTCTTTTTTCAAGAAATAACTGTCACTGTCTTATGATTTATTTTTACCCCCACAATTTTAAGATTTTTCTGAGTGTACACTTGAAGAAATATAAATAGCAGGGCTTCATGAAATGCATTTCATTCAGTTCAATATGAATTCAGTTCATTTTAATAAACTAAGTCATTAAAATTAAGTAAAACTTTTAACTTCTTCAACTTTAATATGTAATCGTTGCCCCTATCCATGTTTCGCCAGACTTGAGGAAATAAATCGATGCCCACCTGGAAATTCCCACCCATTTTTTAATTAAAATTATTTGATTCTTTACCCACCTCAACGGTTGCATGTGGCTTGGCAATGGCCGCACTGGAGGAGCTGGAGGCCAACGTTTTTGCGGCATACTGGCAATTCGACACCAATTTGCGATAGATGCGGCACAAGGCATCCAGTTCATCCCTGTCATATAACAAAAAAAAAAGGAAGAAAGAAGTGAGATAATTACGCAAGGAGCGCTGGGGGCCCACACCCACTTGGTGAAGCGTGTCTTTTTGCGCAGATTGTCCAGTAGCTTGGGATTAATTTTTCCGCTCAGCTCTTCCATTTTCCGTTGCCGCAGTTGCCGTTTGTTCTGCAGGGCAGCCGCGGCGGCCTTCGACTGGTTGCTCGAGTTACGTTTGCCGCTGGCAAGGAATACGGAAACCGTTTTCAGTATGGTCTTGTTCGCATGTAACGTGGATCTGCCAACGCTGCCGGCTGTTGCTGTGGCTGCCGGTGCAGTCGTTGGGACGCCGCCCGCGCCTCCGCCGCCTGCTCCATTGTCGCGATTGGGTGTCGGTGTTGGCGAACGACCCTTGGTGGCGCCCGCCTTGCCTGTAAACAATTTAACAATGTATCCTACATACATAGACAGAAGGCGTAGAGGCATTCGTGTGTGGATGGTGAATGCGGTGTGTGGGGGGAGGAGCTGGTACTTCGCTACTTTATGTGTCAAAGTCGACACGCTCAGGCCAGGCAGCCGTTAGAACTGTTAGAACAACGGCGTGCAAACAAAAGGCCAATATGCAAATGGGCCCCCAAATGGGTAATATGGCTAGCATTTTGGCCATAAATTGTTTCTGCCAAGCGATTGCAATTTAAGTACACCGAGAGAAATATCATTTCAGTGCATTCGTCAAGAATATGAGAAATTGGCCGTAGGTCAAATATTTAAATATTAAACAAAAATTTGTAAAAGGGTCACTCTAGGGTTCGAAACCGCAAGGCTCACTGAGTTCAGGTTTAGGTGATTTGTATAGGTTGCTTAATGTGGCCCACAGGACTTGAAAGTGTAAATATCAGCCATGCTCCCATTTTCACTTTCGCAAAAATTTTGCGATTTCAAACCGGTTTTAGGAGCAAATTTGGTCTCTAAATCGCAAAATGTTTGCGAAAGTGAATATGGGAGCCCGCCTGTATATCAGAGATTAAAACCGAAACGAATAACGGGTAAGCTATGGGAAAATTAGTTTGCCGACTGCTATATTTTCAATACGATTTTACGAGGGTTCAGGATAGAGCTGTAAAAACATCGATAGTGCCCTCCATCGATGTTTTCGATAGTGATAGTCTATACACAGAGAAAAAAAAAGCTCAAGATCAATTTAATCTTTGCTGCTTAAACTGATCTTTTAAAAATATAAAAATTTTTCATACTTTACATAAATAGTCTCTTAGACGTTTGTCCATAAGCGTGTGCGTTGGCTGACTGCGTTGAGGCGTCATTCCATTCGTGTTAAGTGCAAGGTCTCGAGTTCGCCTCAGACCAGGCAATGTTTTTTTTTTATATATACAAAAGATCGTATTGATATTTTTATCATATCAATTTAATCTTCGTCATATCGGAGTAAAATTGATATGAAAAAATGTGGAAATGACTGCCATTTCATATCAATTTTTTTCTCTGTTTATTATCGAATTATTTCGATATTATCGAAACAAAAAAACAAAAACCATTTTGTTTTAACAATTCAGGTTGCTAAAAACCCATCTCCGCACCTATATTCCGACCTTTGCAGTAAACTTCCCGAAATAAATCCATTCATTCTGACAATAGAGCTTACAAAACGAATTTTATTCAGATCGGCTCACAAATAGCCATTGTCACTGAACCGAAATACGCCCACCATTATTCTTGCCTGTGGGCGGAAATTCCACCACCGAGAAATCAAATGTCTAATTATTTTCTATAATGTGTTCCAAAACGATTTTGAAGCCAATCGGATTAAAAATATGTTTTACCATATAGAATTTTCCAGTCATTTCCCCACTCTTGGGGCGAATTTTCCGACATCGCGATGTATCGATGGTGGAAAAACAATCGATGATGACCCGCAGCACAGCCACCATCGATATTATCGACATATCGTCGATAGTTTTACAGCTCTAGTTCAGGAATATCGGTTACTTAACGATTAAATATATAGCTATCGGGCCAAACAATTACCGATATTCGAACCGTTTTTTGTTTCGGAATTTTGCATTTACTTGCAATTATTTGATTTATTTATATTGAATTTACGCTACTCATATAGTTCATTTTTTTAACTAGTTTTAACCTATAGTTCATTTTTTTTAATTATAGTTCATTTTTTGACATATAGTTTATTTTTTGGAACTATAGGTAATTTTTTTAAACTATAGATAATATTTTTTAATCTTTCATTTCATTGGCCGTGTTCAGCAGAAGAACTTGCTCCCTGATCAAAAATATATATGTACATATTTTGATCATTACCGTAGCCTACTTTTCCTCTTGTGTTTAATATGATATTTACATGGAGCTTTTCCAAATGTCAATTTTACAAGACCCCTAAAAGTATGCTCAATAATAATAGTAGCTTTATTAAGCTGATCAGTGATCAAGTTTCTCTGCTGAACGCGCCCATTGTTTATGCTATTCACTTAGCTCACTCAGCCTTTTCTCTCTGTCAAAAAGTTGAGCCAGATTTTGCGAAATAGTTCAAATGAACTAGTTATTATTTTTAATTATAATTTTTTTTAACTATTTTTTACTTATAGTTCATTTTTTGAATTTTGGTTAATTTTTTTAACAATAGTTCCATTTTTTTAACTATAGTTCATTTTTTCATCATTCATCGAGCTCCCAAAAGTATGCTAAATAATAATAGTAGCTTTATTAAGCTGATCAGTGATCAAGTTTTTCTGCTGAACGCGCCCATTGTTTATGCTATTCACTTAGCTGACTCATTCTTTTTTCTCTGTAAAATAGTTGAGCCAGATTACGGGAAATAGTTCAAATGAACTAGTTATTAAAATTAACTAATGAACTAGTTCGTTGTGTTTGAACTATAGTTCTTTTTTTTAAATATTTTCAACCTATAGTTCATTTTTTTGACATATAGTTTATTTTTTGGAACTATAGTTTATTTTTTTGAACTATAGTTCATTTTTTTGAACTATAGTTCATTTTTTTATCATTCAATTTTAATAAGCAGATTGAAAAGAATAAACTGAATTACAAAGTATAGTTAAAAAATCTAGTTCATTTAAATTTTTCATTTCATTAGTTTATTTTTTGATGAACTATTCAGTTTTTAACTATAGTTCATTTTATAATAGAACTAATGAACTAATTCATTAACATGAACTAGATTCTTGAACTGTACTTTGAAATTCTGTTCAATTATTTCAGTTCATTTTTTGATGAACTATTCAGTTTTTAACTATAGTTCATTTTATTAAAGAACTAATGAACTAGATCATTAACATGAACTAGATTCTTGAACTCTACTCTGTAATTCTGTTTAATTATTTCAATCTGCTCATTCGTTCCATTTTATTTTATTCAACTTTATTCAAACCATTCATTTGTATTCATTTGAAATCACTTGCACTCATTTTCATTCATGCTCATTCGTTCCTTTTAATTTTATTCAATTTCATTCAAACTTGCATTCATTTGTATTCCTGTGAAATCACTTGCATTCATTTTCATTCAATCCTTAAAAATGATTTCATTCATTTCTATTCATTTTCCACCATTCTCTCCTGTCATCAATTTCTCTCAGTGAGCTTTCTGATTTTTGTGTTCATTTCATTTCCCCCCGCACTCCACCCTTTCCACCCCCCCTCACCAGACCCCTTCATTTGGCATTGTTTGTGTTGTAAGTTTGCTTCTTGAATGCCTTTGTATGCAATTCGGTAGCGGGAATTGTATCATCTTTGCCCATTACAACCACCCCCCCACCTCGGCCCATCGGAGTGGAGCATTAAAAGTGCCTCCCACTAAGCCTTGTCATATAATTTTATTAGCATTTCCATTTGTATGTTCCATGCGTGTCCCTGTTGGGCGCTCAAAAGTATGCAATGTCTGATGTTGTAATTCGTATAATTTGTTGATTTTCAACTATTTACCCGGTTGCCCGGTTGCCATCATATTACCAGATGGATATCGAATGGAGTCGTGGCTGGGGCATTGAAGTGTTCGTCCCCCTCAAAGGACAGAAGAGAGGTCAGGGAGACAAGGTAACATTAGCAATGTGTGCTTTAGTGCTCATGCTCTTGCCTCTAGGCAGTCTTACCTGTCAAGATAGTCAGACAGTAAGACAGACAGACACAATGACTACAATGACTCTGGACAGTTTAGCAGCCAGACAACATGAACAACTAACTCTCTGGCATTTGCACTGTCTCCAGTTAGTCTTTGATTGCAGTTGGACAAGAATGCTTCTTCTTTAGTGAAACATTTGGGTAAGTACATGAAGGTGTATCTTAAAGCAAGAGATGTGCAAATTCGATTTAAACCACCCCAGAAATAATTGGAAAAACCCATTAATTGGTAATGGACAATAAACGAGTGCAGATGTAGATATCATTTGAAAACATTTCAAAAGATAAGGAGAAAGCAAACATTTCTGTTAATTAAAAATTTGAAGAAATAAGACAAACGTTTGGTTAGTGGAACAGACAAACACAATATCAAATCTAACGATAATTCCACAAATTAAAAAGAAAAAAGGGAATCCAATAATGATTCGGTAGATTTTGGATTTTGTGAAATCTTGAAAGGCCGACCCACTAGAAAAATCCAAATACCTACTAGAAAATATCAACAATGGAAAAACTTCTGAAATTCTTTTAAGAATATTAATCCCTTAAAAATAAATCCAAGCAAACTAAAGCACTGAATCAAAAAAGAGTCCGTAAGTCAAGGAAAAATCCTTAGTCAGTTGATGTAGCACACAAAAATGTTTTGAAAATTAAAATAGAATAAAATATCATTTGCTTTTTTAATAAGTCCGGTGTTGGGAATTATAGCGGTATTTCCAAGTTGATTAGAGTTCCTAGAGCTTTTGAAAGAATTATAGCAACTCAACTGCAATATTTGTGTAATTCCCTTCTTTCACCAGGATTTGTGACGTAATTTAAACAGATTTATGAAGGTTTCGATTTTGTTAACCTCTTCTAACTGAGCTTAAGGGACCATTTGGTTCATTCTTCCATTTAAAAAAAAAATAACAATACTTTTTAAATATTTATCGCCTCCGCCTATGACCAAATGGGCTTTCCTAACAGCGGTTAAGGTTTCCAACAATCTTCTTAGTTGAATTTTTCAGTACCTAAGTGATTGTAATCGGGACTGTAATCATAAGTGAAATTATAAAAATTACAAAATAATCATTATTTTTGATAATTTTTCATCGAAAATAATGATATTAATTTTTTTACTCAAACCATAATGATAATTTCCGAGTGAAAAAATAAAAATCAAGGATAATGATTATTTTCTGGTGAAAAAATAAATATCAAAAATAATGATCATTTTGTGATTTTATTTTTAAAATATCAATAATAATAAAAATATTATCAATTTCGCCACAGCTCCTTTTCAGAGAGTCATAATCGGACCTTGTTTTAATTACCCTTGCAGTTTTTGAAAGGCGCTACCATTGATAAAAAAAAAGTTTTTCTCACTCGAATTAGTCTTTATACCGATCGTTCCTATGGCAGCTATACGCTATAGTCATCGGATTTCGATAAATTTGTCCAGAATTGTGTGGAAGTATATGAAATTTATATATACCACGATTGGTAAAGCTACGATGGAAAACAAAAAAGTTTTTCCCACTAGAATTAGTTTTTGGACCTGCTGTTTATATGGCAGCTATATGCTATAGTCATCCGATTTTGATAAATTTTTCCAGAATTGTGTGGAAGCATATAAAACTAATATATACTACGATTGTGGCGATACGATGGAAAACAAAAAAGTTTTTCTTACTAGAACTAATTTTCCGGACCGATCGTTCCTATGGCAGCTATATGG
Organism: Lordiphosa mommai; assembly: GCA_018904225.1. NCBI lineage: Eukaryota > Metazoa > Arthropoda > Insecta > Diptera > Drosophilidae > Lordiphosa > Lordiphosa mommai. The sequence goes on along the minus strand of JAEIFT010000032.1, from coordinate 747,551 downwards.
TATAGTCATCCGATTCGGCCGATTCCGACAAATGTGCAGCGTATTTGTATTTAAAGACTGTTTGCAAAGTTTGGTCAAGATAGCTTCAAAACTGTGGGAGGAGATAGCATAGAAACAGACGGACGGACGGACGGACAGACGGAAATGAACTCAGCTCGTCATGCTGATCAAGAATATATATACTTTATGTGGTCGGAAATGCTTCCTTCACTGCGTTACAAACATCGTGACAATTTTAATATACCCTCTGCAAGGGTATAAAAACAAGTACAAAAGTTGGTAAAAAGTCAAGTAATTTACACAAACTGTGAATTTTATTTGCTTATAACTCGACTATCGGTCATCTGATCGGAAAACTATGTATGTTGGATAGATAAATAATGATAATAACTATATTTTTCTAGAAGCTCCGAACAATCTATCTACAAAATTATGGTAGATATGGGTTTTTTTTCAAATAGATTAACAAATTCGATGCAGACAAAAATTTTGTTAGATTTTTTGTATTGCATTATTATTACAGCTTAGACATTATCAAAAATTCGCTATATCAATTTTAGTGGAGCAATGTTCGCGTTTTTTTCGAAACTACGTTTTTTGACCTGGTAGCCATGATTGCGCCAGTTTTACTGAACAGATTTTAATCAGCCATGTTGCAATCGACGCATATTTGATGTAATTCTGGGCCGTACCTCAATCATGGGGAAAAACATTCTTTTACTATTTTGTTTACACTGAACTAAGAAAAATTCGTGAAAAATATATTTTTTTTTAAATGGCCGAAAATTTTTACAGAATTACATCAATTTGAATCATAACCCCATTTACCGTTTTGATTTTCGATAACCTTAAGTCCCGGAATCATGGCTATCACCTCTACACCTTTATTTGGGACATCTTAATTGGCGAGCCGAAAACTTTTTGAACAGCCCTCGAATTCGAAAATTTTTTTTTTTTAATTTTTTATATAATTATTAAATAACACAAAACAAAAAACCAAATTCAAAAAGCTGTGATAGTTTTCACTCAAGAAATTTTTTTTAAACCCTGTGCAAAGGGGGTCTTCTTCTTACGAAAAGTACACAATATGAGCAAATGAAAAAGCTGCTGTAAAATGACAAGAATCATGGACATCATGTGATGTCATCTTAGAGATGCCGGATAATACTTTCAAATTTCGGTAAATTTATCTCTGAGGTAACCCCTTCTTAATTGCAAATTCCAATTTTGCGTTGGATTTTAGGCCTTACAAGCTAAATCTCAGTCTAAATAAATATAAGAGTTTTAAACGAAAAGTACCGAATTGATACTTGATTCGTTATACTAAACATAGTGTATGCTGAGAGCGCGTAGACGCGATGTTAAAGCTACTCAACTGGAAAAACCCATTCCATTGACAGCTGTATGAAATAGACATCCAATCCGGATGATTCGGGCATTTATGACATATTTCAAGCGAACTTTTGAACGTCACCAATCCTAGTATATATAAATTTTATAAGTTTCCACATAACTTAGGAAAAATTTTAAAAAAAAATCGGATGACTATAGCATATAGCTGCCAAAGGACCGATCGGTCTGAACATATGTTTGACTAAGAAAAGTTTTTTTTTATGATTACGTGATAAAATTTTGATTCTCAATAATTTTTAATCTATAAATATCTGATAGCTATATCTATATATAAAAGAGTTCAGAAACAAATGAGAATTTAAGTGGACGCACCTTTTGAATGAATTGCAAAAAACCATTATCGATAAAATCTCGACAACTAGACAACTTTTGAAAAAGTTGGGCTTTTTCATTGGGGGAAAAAATGCATTTAAAAAACCATAAAACGGACACCTCCTTACAAATGGTTAAAGAAAATGTATAGTTAAGTTCATATGAGAGCAAACAGTTCGAAATAAATATATACATAGAATACTCGGAACATTCCAGTTAAAACGATTGCAAAAAAAAAAAGAAATAAGAAAAAAAAACTCCAAGGAAGACCTTATAATGGGCAGAGGTCATTAAAACGACTGCAAAATTGAAAAGTTAAGAAAAAAAACAAACAAATGTCTCCATAATTTGTTCATAATAGAATACTCGGAGCATTCGAGCTAAAACGATTGCAAAAAATCAATCACACAAAAAAAAAATAAGAAAAAACTCCAAGGAAGACCTCATAATGGGCAGAGGTCATTAAAACAACTGCAAAATTAAAAAATTAAGAAAAAAAAAACCAAATGTCTCCATAATTTGTTCATAATTCAAAAAGAAAATAAATAAAAAATTAAGGTGTGCACTCGCTGAGCACAAGACAGCTACTGGCGTTATATTTTGGGATTACACTAAGGCCAAAGTCAAAAATTTCAAAGCCTACTAGAGTTAAAAAAATTTTTTTGTTGTTTGTATTGCATTATCATTATTGCTTGGAAATTTCCCTTTCATCCCCTTCAAACCATTTTCAAAAATTTTCACAATAGATTAGCAGATACGTGTATGTTGCTATATATATTTCTGGCCTAATAATGAAAACGCGAATATTTATGACCAAAAATGGTTTTATTGTTTTTCAAAGTATTCTCCAGCAAGATTTATACACTTTTGCTTGCGCTCAAACCAATTGTCGAAGCACTTTTTCCACTCCGATTGAGACACCTCCAAAACATGGTTTTTCAACTCTTCAACAGCATCTTCTGGCGACAAAAATAGTTGACCACGCTTTTTTCCCTTGATGTGCGGGAATAAAAAGAAATCATTGGGTGCCAAGTCAGGGCTGTACGGCGGATGACCCATCAATTCGACGTTTTGGGCGGTCAAAAAGACGCTGGTGTGAGCTGATGTTTGAGAGCTCGTATTGTCATGGTGCACAATGATCTGTCTTCTCTTGTTCGTTTTTTTAATTTCTCCGAAGACTTCAGGCAAACAAATTGTGGTGTACCACTCAGAATTGACCGTCCTACGTTGCTCAAGCGGAACAGTCGCCACATGAACAGTTTTACCAAAGAAACCGGCGACCATTTGCTTCGAAGTGCTTCTTCCACGAAAGACTTTCGTTGGATTTGGCTCGTCTTCGAAGACCCACACGGTCGATTGCTGTTTTGTCCATGATTCCATGATTCGTCACCTTTGACGATTTTATAAACGTCTTTTGAAACGCCGCGATTATATTTTTTCAAAATTTCTTTGCACCAATCCACTCGAGCCTTTTTTTGAGCGATTGTCAAATTGTGCGGGATCCAACGAGAACAAACCTTTTTTACGACCAGGTGTTTATGCAATATCGAATGTATGCTGGTGGAAGAAATGCCCCAGGATGCCTCTATCTCACGGTATGTCACATGACGATCTTGCATTATCAGTTCACGCACGGCATCAATGTTTTCTGGCACAACGACTGTTTTTGGACGACCTTCGTCTTTGAGCGAGCGTCGAAATTGAAACCAATATTTCACTGTGCCTTAGGATGGTGCTTCGTCACCATACAAAGATTTAAGTTCATCGTTGCACTCTTGTCGTGATAATCCACGTCGAAAGTTGTGAAAAATGATTGCACGAAAATGTTCACGAGTTAATTCCATTTTTCTGGCGAGGTAAGTTTTTGATTAATCGTTAATCGATATCAAACGTGGTCACACATGAAACAGTTGTATGGAGCTTTTATCGACAAAAGTTCAAACTTTTTTTGGGAGGAGGCCAATTGGTCCTAAAATGGCTAGAAGTGACCCAGGCCAGAAACTTAAATAGCAACCCATGTATAAAGCTAGTATAAAATATTATCAAGGTGGATATTAAGAAAAATTGTATATGGGTTTTAAAAGCGGCCTAAAGTAGGCAACGTATATTTTCTTAATATCCACCTAGATTTAAAAAACACGAAGATGAGAAAACGGCCTAAAAAAAACTTGGGGATCAGTTCTACCAAACTTTAAACTATCTAGGCTTCCGGAGTTTTTTTTTGCCCCACATAATCGGTTGGATAAAAGTTTTTTTTTATACTCGAATCAAATTTTAAAAATTCTTAGATTTTACAGACATAAAAGTTAATAGGAAATAAGTATATGTGCATTTTACATTTATCTGCTTATTTTCTTTAATTTGATGTTGGTAGTTTACACTTTTCTATTAATTTAGTAATTATTGTGCTTTCCATTTGCCGTTATAACCTTATTAAGACGATCAGGCATGGAATATATCAATTTTTCCAAACTTGAATTGCTTATTAGTTCCCATTCTGCAACCAAAACGTTCTGAAGTTGCTTAAGTGTGTCAAACTGTCGACCATTCTTGAAAACTCTGGCTGACAGGATTCCCGAAAGGTCCTTAATGGGTTTTAAGTCCGGGCTAATTGCTGGCCACTAACATATATTTCGGACAACAGAAATGATTAGTAGTGGTATGGAGGGGCGTTGTTTTGTTTAAAATTAATTATCTGTAAAGGATATCTCAAATTCAATAATTCAGTCAACAAGTAAAAGACAAACAAAAAAGTCCGTGGTTGTAGGGGGGGTGGCTCCGCGCGTTTCGCAGCCATGTCCGTCTATTAATCTTTTCATCGGAGAAAACCACAGTGTGGAACTCAGTTGACCAAAATTTGTATCTTTCAGTGAATGCCAAACGACCCATCAGATGACGTAGAAGAAGCTTTGGTACAGGCACTCGGGAAGTATATGATATGTTGTTATTTTAAACTAAAACTTGATGAACAAAAATGAGTGGACGCGTTATCTCGTTACAAGACATGTCTTTCTGAAACGCAAGACGACGAATTTACCGTTTGCAGCGTTCTTCGATTATGGTAGGTCGGCCGCAACATTTGATCTGACCTTAAGAATCTGGGTTTCTCAAAAAGTTTGATTTCGTGTTTCTAAGTCGATTGACTCTGGCAGATATATCAGCAATTTTAGTGCCACTTTCCTTGAGCCCCCTTATTAATCCGCGCTCTTCTGCCCACAAATGCATTCCACGTGGCATTCTAGGATAAAAACCACTTCTAGAATAGTTTTTACATGTTTTAAATGCACACACTGGTTAACTTGCGTTTTTTTTAAAGTTATACACTTATTTAAAAAAAAAATATAGTAAGTTCTCAGGACGCTGCACATCAAACCAGAATTACACATATACTTATTTCCTAAGAAAATGCAGTCCCACCATACAAAATACATGATAACGGTAGAAGAATTTTGCAAAAGTATTTTAAAAATAGAATACAAATGTACACTTTTGTATACCAACAACCATTGTATCGCTTATATTATTAAAAAGAGAGAGAAAACCCAGTACTTATGCACATTAGAGTGTCCCTCCATAAGGTAAAATCGGTAAACCTAACTCTCACCATCTGAAATGGTAGATTTTGGTTTGCAAAGAATTTACATAAAAACCAAAAAATTTTATTTCAAGTTTTAGACGTTGCGAGATGGACTTAAAGATTCCCTTAGTCGGGCTCTTGTTTTGCTTAAAATAAATTTTACTCCATTTCAAGTGTTGTCAACATTAGAATTTCAAGCTAGCTTGTCATGAAAATATAAAACGAAACGAATATTTTTCTGGTTGGGAAACTAAATATCGAATTTGCGTCGTGACCAAGATACGAACGAAGAGGTCGGTTTTGTCCTCGCTTTCTTTGGTACGAGTATACAAAATATCACTCTTAATGAGAGTGCTACCCTAGAATCACAAAATGGAAGCAGCGCAGATCAAGCAGTCTCTGTCGTGCTTTTCTGGAGAAGAAGAATACAGAATAACTTGGGCAATTCGCGCGTGTTAAAGGATTTCGCAAAAAGCTCAGTACAGATGGTGGAAGGCTTTTTCGACAGTTTACCTTGGGATGAGCATCAAATAGAGTGTGCAATGCGTAGAAAACCGTGGAAAAACATAACCAAATTATAAAATTAAACACTTTGATCATATAATAAACTTTATTAGAACAATACCATTTTTAAATGAGTTGCCAAGATGGTTTTTATTATTATACAGCCATGCTCCCATTTTCACTTTCGCAAAAATTTTGCGATTTCAAACCGGTTTTAGGTGCAAATTTGGTCTCCAAATCGCAAAATGTTTGCGAAAGTGAATATGGGAGCCCGGCTGATAGTCTTAAGATGTTGTTTATGTAAAAACATAGACTGCTTTAAAACACGTGCAGTAGAGCAGTGTGACAAACTAAGGCTGCAGTCATTGGACGTTTGAATGGCTTTCGTGCTCAAGTTGCTTGCCTTATTTATTATAAGGCGTTAATAATGGTCAGGAAGTTTTGGGCCTCTATAGAAATATCTTGTATCGAGACGCCCTCACTGTTAAATGCAGTTATTTGACATTTATCAATATCATTGAGGTATGGACCACGTCGATTACAGTTAAATAAACTATTTTAAATTCATAAACTTTTGTTGAACTGCGTCCTCATCAAGAACCGGCGTAATAACGGAAAGTAGCTAAATGCATTTATAGTTATGCATCAGCGGAAAATTAATTATTTACATAAAAGTCAAACAGAGATAATATTTGTGTTATTGTCTTGCATATCTTATGAGCTATTTTTTATTCATTTTCACTTCTCACTTACACTTTTATGATATTCTGTCTTTAACGGGCTGTTTGCTAAAATAAAGTGGGTGCGTTTATAGATATGCACCAGAGGTCAGCATACCAAATTGTTCGTGTTTTAAACAAGGATCACTTTTTGTGAAGGGTCATATTTTGAATCGTAGTCTACGCCAACTTCTAATAAATTAAATAATCGAGCAAGGTGTTAGTAGAAACTTTGAATCCATTGCGCAACCCCTAAAACTAACTTTTTTTACCTTTTTCTTTTGATATGCCATTTATACAACAAAATGCAAATTTTAAGGGGGTGAGAATATAGTGTTACATTTTTCATACGATTGGGGGACACTCTAATGCACATATACTTATTTCCCTGAGGTAACTCGGGCGGACCCATTGATCCACCCTCGTTGTATAAAAAGTTGTCTGATATTTCATAATTTATTATCATTATTTGAACTTTTAACCAAACTTTTGTGCTTACTTCTGCACACGGCCAACTTTCCTGTTGAGGAAAGAAAAAACAACAACTTGTGTTCAAGTTGAAAAGGTTTTTGGCCTGCGCTCAAAAGTAGGCCACTAAAAAATTCAAGAAATATACTCTCTCTCACACCGACACACACACACACACACAGGCACACACTTGTGTTTATTTTTTATAGATCTTAAAAAATTTTGATACCCATAACTATGGCTGTTTTGCTTCTTGAATAACTCCACGCTCGTCCACAAATGCAAACAAAAAAATAAAAAAAACAAGCAACAACAACAAGAACGGGCAACTCCCTTAAGGAATCAACAAACTGGCAGGTTCCAGCAGTTTCCAAGGCGAAGACACAGCCACAGCCCAGCCCAGATGGTGTGTTGACAAACCCCAGACATTGTCAGTTGGCCTGGGTAAGGTAAGGGTAAGGATTTATTGACAAAACAAATTTTTACTTTCATCAGTTTTATTTTCTTTATTTTGTTTTGTTGTTTATGGTTAGATTTTGGTTTTTTTTTTTTTTTTCATTTTAACAATATCTAAGTTTATGTTTTTAAATTTAATTATTATGCATGTGTGTGTGTGTTGTGTATATATATATTACTCGTTTCATGTTAATTCATTTGATAAACACTTTTTTTTGTTTGTTTAACTTAAAAGTAAAATATGGTTTAGTTTAGTTAGTACAAGTACAATACACAATGCTTTAAAAGTTAAATGTTTTTTTATTTTTTTTATTTTTTGATTCGTTTTTAAAAACCCTTTTCCTCTGTCATGTATGCTGTGGGTTGCTGGTGTGGGAAGGGGGGGGTGGCAGGGAGAGGATAAAGCAGCTTCAGGAAAAACCACATTTCTTGCTGTACACTTTATATATATTTTATTTGTTGATTGTTTAACTAGAATACACAACTCTAAGGTTTTTTTTATTATTATTATAAATGTATGATTCTGTTCCATCGAAGCGACTTTTGCTTAAATACACAAAAAAAAAAAAATAATAATTATAACAAATTAAATAAAACATGAAATTTTCTGGACACAACTTAGTTAAGACAATTGTTCATAATTTGTTGATTTTTGTTGTTGTTGTTGAGTTGACAGACTTTATTGTGTGGTTTTTAATTTTTAATTATTAATAAGTTAGACATAAGAATTATTGCATTTTTTTTCTCACACTCAATAAAAATCCTATTTGTTTAAAATTACATAATAATCGTACATAATAATATTAATTAACAAGAAAAAGAACTGCAACGGTTTTTTTTTTTTTTTTTTTTTTTTTTGTTGTTTTTTTTTTCGTTTTGGATTTGTCTTGTTTTTGTTTTTTGTTGTTTCTGGGCAGGGATTAAGCAGCTAAGTCAAGGGTAAGGGAAAAAACTTGTTTCAGTTGAACCAGGGAGGACTTTTAAAGTGACTTGAAAAAAGTGATTAAAATTTTAAAAGGGACAAAAAGTGACTCGGTTTGAAATCGGTGTAAATTAACTTTCATTTATGGTGAACTAAATAGAATCACAGTTTATTTTTACTTAAAAGTAAGTCCCAATTTCATCAAGGGTCACTTTTTTGTAAAGAAATAAAGCTGTTAGAATCTCTGTAAATCTACTTTAATTTTGTTACAATTCTATGTACAAACAATCACAAATAGATGGAGTAATTAAATTGAAATTAAAGCAGCTAATCTACTATAATTTAGTCAAAATTTCCACCAGGGTCACTTTTTTTTGAAACAGAAATAAAAATTTTGATACCATTCTACATAAAATATATTTGATTGTTGAAGTCGCAAATTTACTTCAGTTGTGCCATAATTCTATTTAGTGTCACTTCCTAGTTTATATAATCTACTAATGTCTTGCCACAATTACATCTAGGGTCACTTAACTTGAGGCAAACTAATGACTAGGAATGAAATAAAAAAGAGCAATCTAAATACAATTACGGAACTACTTTAATTTAATTACAATTATATCCAGGGTCACTTTTTTGTATATGCCAAAAATTAAATCTACTTTTGATTTAGTCACAATAAATCAAACTCTAGTGACCAGGAATTAAATTTGAGCTCATTTACATGGTGGATGATAAAGTTGTGTCATTATTTCAAGTACAAAGAAAAACAAAATCGAGATATTTTGTTGAAAATGTAGAAAGTAGTTCGATTCCTGAATTTCTTAAGCCAAGTACAAAAGTACGAGAATACTGAAAATCTTGGACTTGATTTTCAAGTAGAATCCGAACTTAAAGTAAGACCGCATTTACACGATGAAGTTTCCTTCATGAAGTTCTTCATGAAGTTTCTGTTTGTGGGGAAGAGGTGAGCCGAAGCTGGCAAAGCTTCATGACCTACCGTGGCGTGAAGCTTTTCGATAATTCTCCTTTGCTTTGTTCCGATTGAACTGATGCAGGGTTGATTTGTAGGCTATTTGCTTATCGATAACTCGTGTTCTCAGGCGAATTGAAATCGAGCTTCATGAAGCAAACTTCTTCATGTAAATGCGCATGAAGTTTTGAAGATGCTTCAAAACGAAATCGAAGAGAGCTTCATGAAGCAAACTTCATCGTGTAAACACGGACTAAGTCTTTCCGGATTTTTCAAGTTTTTCGTACTTGAAACTTCAAACCGAAGGTGGGAATCAAATCAATTTTTTTTAAACTCGAATATTCCTGCACATTTTTTTTTTGTGTAATGTCACTTAAGATTTACCACAATTACATTTAGGGTTACTTTTAGTGACCAGAAATAAAGCTAGAGCACTGATAGATTGATTTGTAAATCTATTTTCTAGAGAGCAATTTTATGTAGATAAAACTTATAGGCAGATGTTAAATCAATTTCATCCAAGGTTACTTTATAATAACTAATAATTTTAACCAATTTCCTCCCAGGTTACTTTTTTGAGTCAAACAAATAGACCGAAATAAAGTTAGTATTGGTAAATCTACTTTAAATTAGTCATAATTTCATTTAGGTTCACTTTTATGCTTCAATTTAGTGACCGGGAATGAAATTAGAGCTTTAAGGATGCCCTTATTTCAGCTACTGTCAACTGTTAATCTACTTAAAATTGACACAATTACATTTTTACAAGTAAAACGATGTGAACATAAAGCATTTCTACCACCAGGGTCACTTTTCTGTGAATTCAATTTTAAACAACCTAATTATGATCTATGAAAATTCCCTTCATACAGAGTCACTGTCTTTGCTAAAACGGAATATTTTTATTGCTTTTTTTTTAAGGCGAAGTCTAAACTCCAGAAGTCAAGTGGCTAAAGTAACCAAAAAATGAAATTACATGGAATCTGTGATTGAAATTCAAACTCAATTTCATCCTTGGTCACTGTTTCCATCACATTTTTAAAGTATAAACTGTAGATGTGCTTGTTATCTCTTGTCACTTGATGGCAGTTGGTAAAGTAAAGTTTTGTCTCATCTATAAATAAAATTGGATAAAAGGAACTACGAATGGGTTAGGTTTTTTTTTAAATTATTTAGGTTTAAGCATCATTTGATTCAAAGTGAGTTTTATTGAAAATTCTTTGCTTTCAGGAAATCAAAAAATTCAAGTTTGGTATATGCAGCTTTATGCTTATTCATGAAATATCTGATTGGTTGTGTTTTAAATTTCATTCAGAGCTGTGAATAAAAATTACCATTACCATTACAATTACGGGTTTTTTGGGTATTGAAAAGTTGAATTACCATTACAATTATTTAAAAGTTTAATTACCACTAAAATTACGTTGTTTTTTGGGTATTTAAAATTTAAATTACCATTACAATTACAATATTTTAAGTATTTAAAAGTTTAATTACCACTAAAATTACGTTTTTTTTGTCGTAATTAAAAATATCTTTACCATTAAAAATGTTTATAAATTTTTGTACGCTATTGTAAGTAATGACAACTTGCATTGAGATTACCACAATTATTTTTAATTACCAAAAAATTAATTTTATTCAAAAATTTTTAAAGGTGAATGAAATTTTGATTCACGAAAAAATTTTAGTTGTAAAAGTAGTTAAATTTTAAAATAATCAAAAATCAGTAATTGCAATGGTGATTTTAATTTGCACTATTTTAAGTAATTAAACCTTCTTTTGAAATTACTACAATTATTTTTAATCACAAGAAACTTTAAGTATTCAAAAAAATGTAATGGTAATGAAATTTTTAATTACAAAATAATTGTAATTGTATAAGTAATTAAATTTTTAAATAACCAAGAATCAGTAATTGTAATAATAATTTCAATTTACACTATTGTAAGTAATTAAAACTTTAATTGAAATTACAACAATTATTTTTAATTACAAGAAACTTTAATTATTCAAAAAATTTAAATGGTAATGAAATTTAAAAAATACAAAAAAATTGTTATTGTAGAAGTAGATAAATTTTTAAGTAATCAAAAATCAGTTATTGTAATGGTAATTTCAATTTACACTATTGAAAGTAATTAAAACTTCTCTTGAAATTACTACAATTATTTTTAATTACAAGAAACTTTAATTATTCAAAAAATGTTAATGGTAATGAAATTTGTAATTACAAAATAATTGTAATTGTAAAAGTAATTAAATTTTTAATCGGTAATTGTAATGGTAATTTCAAGTTACACTTATGTAAGTAATTAAAACTTCCATTGAAATTACTACAATTAAAAAGCAATTGTAATCGTAATTGTAAAAGTAATTAAATTGTTAAATAACAAAAAATCAGTAATTGTAATGTTAATTTCAATTTTCAGCTCATCCTGGGTCACTATTTGAATTGACATTTAGTCAAACTATGGAAGTTTAACTCCGATTATTTCTTTGAAACGAAGATGTATACAAATGAAAATGAGTTGAATTTAAAGAATAGTTACTCTGTTTAAGTTTAATCCCAATTCCTAAACACTATTACATCTAGGATCACTTTTTTTTTTGGTTTAGGGCAAACACCCATATTGCTCATGTATATAGAAGATAAACCAGTAAAATTAGAAATTAAACTAATTAATTTTCTTTTGATATCAGTTCTACTCTGCTTAGATTTGGTCACTATTGTAGACTTTCTAGGACATACAGGGTTACTTTTTGGGAGAAAATCTATAAGGGATATTTAATCATTTCACAATAACTAACTAGGAAAATTTTTGTCACAATTACATCTAGGGTTACAATTTTGTAAACTCTTAAGGAGTTTTCAAGTTTTACATAGAATCTCTGATTGTTGGAATTAGTAAATCCATTTTTAACCGTCTGGATCATTTTTAAAGTCTCGCCTAGAAGTGCAAGAGTCTGTAAGGGATATTTGATTGGAGGACTATTTAAGAATTTTTTTTATTGAATTTAAGCTTAATTTCATTCCAGGTCACTTTTTGACACTCATTTTGGGATTCCTTATTTTTGAGATCAAGTAAGCGGGTTGTTTGATTGTTTGATTAGTAAATTGACTTTGTTTCCTTTTTTATTCTTTTTTGAGTTGATGCCTTAAGTACTTAAGAGTTTATTTAAAGCAAATCTAAACTGAATTTAAGCTTAATTTCATTTTAGTTCACTTTTTTTTTAAAACTCAATATATTTTTTAGCTACTATTTCATTTAGAATTGCTTTTTCGAAATGAAGTCTTATCAAATTTAAACATTATATTTGATTGGTAGAAGAGTAAATCTTCTTTTTATGTCCTGGTTGGCGTTTAAGCAAAATAAATCAATTTTTTTTCATCCTGGGTCACTTTTTTAATGAATAGTTTTGTTTTAGAATGTTCTTTTTTTCAGATGAAGCCTCCCTGGATTTTTTCTAGCTTTTTTTTTCATCCTAGGTCACTTTTTTCCTTGACTTTAGTTAAGTTTTGTCACATGTTTAAGAAAATTTCACCTAGAGTCACTTTTTTTTGTCTAGAAATGCATTTAAGGCAAAGCAAATTCAAGTTTTTCAACTTCATTCTAGACAACAACAAAATTTTATAATTTCCTCCCTGGTCACTTGGTCAATTTAAAGTATATATGGTTGTTAACAATTCATGTTGATTTGATGGTTATTGGTGTTGTTTTTGTTGTTGGTGGTGGTGGTACTTGTATTTCGATACGTTTTTTGTTTTTTTTGTTTTTCTTTTTTAATAGCTAAAACTATGTGTTTATATATATATATGTATATATATATATTGTACTTATTAGAACCATTTAAATTGCGTTACATTTTTTATCATCCAAATTGTTTCATCATTCTCAGCTACTAATTAGCTATTTACTTTCCACTTTACTGCTTACACTTATGAATTATATTGTATATATATATATAAATATATATATATATATATGTTCTTGCACATACCTACACATATACATATACAACACACATTTGCATGTCCTTATATATATATATATATGTATGCATGTCTGCCGAATCACGTTCTTTTTGTTTCTTGCCAGATCCACTTGCTAAAAAGCGCTATTTAGGCTGTCGTTAATGTTAATGGTAATTGTAGATTATTACACTTAAACCGATATTATAACTCCATATCTCTGGCCTCATCCTCACTATAATCCGACATGCTCGACTCACTATCGCTGCTCTCCCGCTCCTGTTGCGCCGCCCGCAGCGCATCCTCGGTGGCATAACGTTGCACATAGTCGGCCACCTTGCGATGATATTCCTCCGGCTCGTGCAGGTACAGGGCGGCGGCATCCCGATTTAATGGATCCACTGGATTTGGATATGTGAGCAGTTGCGGCAAGAACGACTCAAATATATTGGACAGATCATATAATGCCGTCCAGGCCTGATTGATCACATCCAGGCACACGGTGCCCGATGATTCGTCAATATTGGGATGATAGATTTTGTTTACAAATCCGATGCTTGGCGACTTGAAGGGATAATTGTCGGGCAGATAGACACGCACTTTCCAGACGCCACCCTCGTAGGGTGTGCCAGTGGGGCCGAAGAATTTGACATGGAACTCGTTGAGGCCACCAAGTATGGTGACCTCGTGTTTCGATTCAATTAGCTTGATGACGTCATTGTCCATGCGCCGCTTGCCAGCACTGGGTGATGACATATTTGAGATGGCGACTTCTGGTTCTCGTCTATAAGGCTGTATGTGGATGGCGGGGGAAGGGGGAGGGCTCTAAGGCTAAGGCGGTGTGTGTGTCTGTGTGTGTGTGTGTGGCTGTTTCCGTTTCCTGTCTCTGATTTTAACACCACAAACCAGAGCAATCAGAGCGAGAGAGACGCCAAACTGCAAAGAGATGGCAAGAAATAAGATTAAAAATAAAATGATAAACTTTTGCATCTTTCCACCAAAGTAGGTCATTTCGTTACTTTGGGGCTTGCAATTTGCACATACAAGGCCTAAAAATGAGGAAACTATGTCAGCGAAAAGCCATGACGTTGTGTATGCACAGCCCTCTCTCTCTCTCTCTCTGCTACGTCATGGCTATTTTGCAAACACAAAAAAATGGGTCCTGGATATCAAGGACACAAATCAATTTGTTCTATAATCTGCGATTGCATACTTTTAGGTGCCTTTCATTCAATTCAATTTCATTTCCAGCTAATTCCAATGTTCTCCTTCCTTTTGACTGCGCGGGGGGAGAGAGGAGCGGGGGCACTGATAGACAACACAGTTGGATTGTCTGTTGTTTCCAAACAAGCTCAGCTGTTTAATGTTATTGGTTATTCACCAAGAGTCACACAAAGGTTGAGAGAGCCATTCATTGAGAGCCAAAAGAGATAGCGAGGGAGAGAGAGCGCAACCACAGTCACTTAATTTTTTTTTTTTTTTTTTGCAAACTCAACAAATGTGCAAGCACAGTGGGCTTTAAGCACAGCAAAACATTTACATTTTTTTAAAAATATGAAGTAAATAACGAGAAGTAAATTATTTTTTTCTTATTTGCCCCCGATGGGACCATTTGGAGTATTAATGGCTAAAGAGAATCAAATAAAAAAGATTGCAAAAACATAAAAAACGTCTGCCTAAAAGTATACCCAGTAATTGGAAAGGTACTCAATATTTACAGGTACAGTTTACAAAAGGTATAAATATCCCTTTAAAGCATTGTTGTTCATTTTTTAGTAATCAATATAAAAATAAAATCAAAACAGTGTACATTAAATTTCATAACAAATATTCTTATCAAAATGAGGAACTCTATGGCTTTATCATAAATTCAACGAGAGCGTAAGTTGAAGTCGGCATTGCTCGACTTCGATATACCCGTTACTCAGGGTAAGGATTATTTAAGAATATTTTATTAGATCACAAAATGCCCAAATTATGGGAGATATGAGTTTTTTTCCAAATTGCGGGGGTGGCAACTCTACTATAGCTCATCTGATCGGGAAATGATGTATGGCGGATCGATAAGTAATGATGATTAAAATATATGTCTAGAAGGTTAGATCAATTTTCTGTCAAAATTGTGGGAGATATGAGGTATTTTTCAAATTGCGGGGGCGTGAACTTTTCAATCGTTCATCTGATCAGGAAATAATAATGTATGGCGGATCGATAGGTAATGATGATTAAAATATTTGACTATAAGGTTCGGACAATCTATTTTCAAAATTGTGGGAAATATGAGGTATTTTCAAATTGCGGGGGCGTGAACTTTTCTTTTTTTCATCTGATCAAGAAATGATGTATGGTGGATCGATAGGTAATAATGATTTAAATATATGTCTTGAAGGATTGAACAATGTATTATAAAAATTGTGGGAGATATGAGGTATTTTCCAAATTGCGGGGGTGGCAACTCTACTATGGCTCATCTGATCGGAAAATGATGTATGGCGAATCGATAGGTAATGATGATCATAATATATGTCTCGAAGGTTCGAACAATCTATTTGCAAAATTGTGGAAGATATGAGTTTTTTTTCATATTGCGGGGGCGGGTGGGGGCGTGGCAAAAATTTGAAACAAACTTGATCTGCGTGCAGACAATACAAGTCTACACTGAAAAAATGGTAGCTCTAGCTCTTATAGTCTCTGAGATCTAGGTGTTCATACAGACGGACGGACGGACGGACGGACGGACGGACAGACGGACATGTCTATATCGACTCGGCTATTGATGCTGATCAAGAATATATATACTTTATGGGGTCGGAGATGCTTCCTTCTGCCTGTTACATACATTTGCACGAACTTAGTATACCCTTTTTACTCTACGAGTAACGGGTATAAAAAGGGGTTTTACAATATTTGATGGTATATTAATTTGTAATTTCTTATTTATCATCGCCTTTCAAATATTTCGTCACCTAATAAAACTAATATAAAATATATCGAGAAGGCAAAGCTAACTTCGACTGTGCCGAAGTTTTAATACACTTGAAAAACTTTACTCTAACTGATTTAACCGGTAAAATATATATAGGATATAGATATCAGATAATTAAAATTTTTAAATCATTGATAATAAAAATTTGGTACCATAAAGAAAACTTTTCTTAGTAAAACACATTTTCCGACCGATCGGTCCTATGGCAGCTATATGCTATAGTCATCCGATTCTGATAAATTTTTTCAGAATTATGTGAAAGCATATAAAACTAATATATACCAAGATTGGGGACGCTACGATAGAAAACAAAAAAGTTTTTCTCACTAGAAGTAGTTCTTAGACCGATCGTTCCTATGGGAGCTATATAATATAGTCATCCGATTTTGATAAATTTTTCCAGAATTATGTGGAAGCATATCAAACTAACATATACCAAGATTAGTGACGCTACGATAAAGAAAAAAAAGTTTTTCTAACTAGAACTAGTTCTTAGACCGATCGTTCCTATAGCAGCTATATGATATAGTCATCCGATCCGGCCGGTTCCGAAATATTAGTTGCGTGCAGCAAAAAGAAGTCTCGGTACAAAATTTCAGCTCGATAGCTTTAAAATTGAAGGACAAGTTTGCGTAGAAACAGACAGACAGACGGAATTGAACTCAGCTCGTCGTCCTGATCAAGAATATATATAGTTTATGGGGTCGGAAATTAATATTTCTATGCGTTTCAAACTTCTGGGCAAAATTAATATACACTTTTCAAGTGTATAAAAAGAATTCACTCCTTTGACTCTGGTAATCTTGATTTACTCCTATTTATGTTTTAAAAATCAAGAAGGATATTAAGAAAATGTATGTTGCCTACTTTTATGCCGCTTTTAAACTAGCTTGTGTCTATAACGACACGCGTATGAATAAACAGTATTCCTCTTGCTTTTAACATTGTAATTAGGCTTAGGAAATTAATGAACTTAAGTGGAAAGCAAGCGGAGATCTGTTTAATCATACGCCGGTCGTTGTAGATACAAGCAAAAATAATTTAAAAGCCCCATAAAAGCAGGCAACATACATTTTCTTAATATCCATATTGTGAACATGAGAAACGTTACTTTAAGTGTTCCTCTGGGCAGTCATTTCTGTCCATTATAATTCAACCTTTTCATTAATGATTTTCCTCAAGTGCTTTCCAACTCAAATGAACTTAAGATTTGTGCCTCTTTTGACAATCTACTTTCACCACTTCTATTGCAAATTGTCCTGCACTGTCTTAGCGCTCTACCTTGTGCTTGTACCTAAGGCATTTCACAAAAGAAGGACTATCACAATCAAAATAAGTAAACTCTGTACTTGTAGTGCTGGGCTAAATTAATAATAAAATTACAAATTACAAAAAGGAGATGGAGAGGAACCGGTTATTACCGGGGGCTGTGTGTGAGTGCTTGTCTGTGTGTCTATAGCTGTGCGCATTGCAACAACAATTGAGCTGGGAATCCCTGATTTAGACCATCAAACATCGTTGTGTCTGATGCAAAAACAAAAGGTGGTTTTCAATACAATATTCTTGTTGGATTTTTCAATAAATTTGTTTTTTAAATGCATTTTTTAGCCCAAAGTATATGTATAATCTAAAGCAAAAAACTAGATGGCAAAATCTTGCTTACTTTTAAAGTTATTATTTGATACCTAAATTATTGAAATATTTTCTATTTGCAAGCAGTTTTAGGCAGTTCACAATTAATCCAAGCAGTACACAATCAATACAAGCAGTTCGTAATGAATCCAAGCAGTTCACTGCTTCAATTAAAGTACTTCATGAAATTTGAATGTCATTATCGCGAGGTTGTTTAAATAGAGCAAATATGAATTTCGACTTTGCTGATACGGCTCGCATGATTTTTTATGGCTGCATTGACGTATGAAGTATCGCATTAAACTTACAAACCTACAAATTTGTGCTTGGTGTGACCCCCGTAATTTTCCATCAGCTCAAAAAACTGCAAAGTGGATTTTCCGCGATTTCTTGAAAACAAGAGCTGATGGAGAAAAACCGAGACCAGTTTTGGAATCAGGGCACAGAACAGGAACAGAATTTTGCATCGAGAAGGCCAGAGCTCACAAAAGTGGTAATTTTGTTGGCCAGTGTAATAGTTCAAGCTCATTTAAGCATGCGAACAATGTGAGCAATTGAGCTGCTAAGAACGAGCGCCGAGCGAGCGGAGCTTGTCCACAACAACGAATCAAGAAAGAACAAAATTAAAGGCGCTCAGCATGAGCATAACTCTTGTGCTCTCACATGTTGATTTGTTTTGTTATGAGCTATTTGTGGTGATCGCGGCTAGCTAATTATGTATTTCACAGTCGCTCGCTGCGACTCGTGCACAACGAGCACCAAGCTCGCTGTGATTCAATAAGTGACAGGCCAAACGAACTATTACACACAACATGCTTTTGGATTGGTTTTTTGATTAGAGCTTTCTGTGTGTGCATCAAGCTTTGATCGATAAGCTTGCTTAAGATGTATCTATTACAGGTGGGGCGAACAATAAAATTTGGAAACTCGAAGCGTTTTGCTAAATGCGCAAGACTGCGAAAGACAACGTTTTTATGAATAGCAAACTGACGATAAGCAAAATATGAAATGAAAGCTTTTGAATGACCGCCGCACCTGTTATAGATACACCTTGAGCTTGCTGGTATCGCATTTTGGAAAACTTTGGTTAACCCATTCCCCGCCCGTTTTTAATGAGAAAAGATGTCGATCCCAGCAACCATTTTATGACATTTCTAATCACATTTGCGTCCTCTATCTGATTAAAATACTCCTAATGAGCTCATTTTCAGAAAATGGTACTCAAGCCGCGACTCTTCTTGAAGGGTCGCTTATAACCCGCTTATCTGATCAGTTTCAACTCATTTTGCATCGTCCAGCTCTAGATTTTGTGAGTTTAATCACATTTTGAGCATATGAATGAGTCGTTTTCAAGTCTTTTCTAAAATCGCACATAATATGAATCTCTTTTTCATCATCAAGAGGGCTCGAATAGGACTCATCAAGGCGATTTTAAGCTTGAATTTTAAAGCGGCACAAAGAAGGTAAAGACGTTTCCATTGACCAGGTTTTTTTTCAAAAAGGTGTACAATTCAAAGGAGAAGGACTTTGGCAAGGCCGGCAGAATGAAACGACCGAGATTGAGATGGGAAGACCACACATTGATAAGCTTGGGGATAAAAACCGGACAACTGGAACACTACAAGCAATAGATTGTGATAGCAAAATATAGAACCAAGGAAAAAGAAAACACTGGGGAGACTCACAGTCAAGTATTGGATGGATATCATGCGAAATTAAAAAAGAACTGACTCATTTGGTAAAAAAAGAATGTTCTGTTACCTGTTTATACACAAAAGTAAAATTAAGATAAATGCCCTGCAAAGTATGCTATGTTTATTACTTTTAATAAGACTAGGCAACATGGTGGTGGTGATTGTAGAAGATTTTCGTGTGCTAAACACGAATCTGTTTGGCAAAATGCTCCATCACGTCGGGATTTTTAGATGTTTTCTGAGAGATATTTTTCTTGGTAGTTCTAGCAGGCTACTTTTCATTTTGTAATTAAATTGATATTCGGATGGAGCTTTTTCAAATGTCAATTTAACAAGACCTCCCTAAAGTATGCTGTATAATATGAGCAACATACAATGTATGTTGCCTACTTTAAGGCCGTTTTTAATGGCATACGCCTAAACATAGGCAACATAAATGTTCATCAAAAAGTAACTAGATTTGAAAACCATGAAGATGAGAAAATGTTTAATTTTGAAATAAGAGAATTCAATAGTTCCTCTGTTAAACTTATCTGTTATATTAACATATATGGTTCATTCTACCTGACTGGGAAATATCTCTAATTATATACATTAAAAGAATGTTTTGAGTGCGCACAAGTATTTCGATGATGTAATGGTAATTATTTCGCTTTACAAAATTGCAGCAAGTTTTACATATTGACACGATGAATCATTCCACTGTGCAGAGTTCTCTCCCCCTCAGTCAGTTTTGTTAGCATCTCTCTTACTTTTGCTGTTTTCAGCGCTCTCTTACTCTAGGTTGCTCTCGCACACACACACACACACACGCTCTCTACTTAGTTTGGCTTCGTTGATGAAATTTTCTTTTGTTTAGTAGTTTTAAGTAGAGTTTCCACTGTGCTTATACATATACATACATACTATGTACATACTTAAACATATATATATATATATATATATATGCAGCCCACGCTCTCATCTGGCACATGGAAGATCAACAGCAAAAGTAACACCAACAACAACAACAACAATATCAAATTGACAGTCAGCTGCAATTGTGTCCAAGAGAATGTTGTTGTTGTTGTTTTTATTATTGTTGTGGGAGAGACCCTGACGGTTTTTCATGCATTAATAATGTTGCCTCATTTTCCATTTATAATATTTCTAATTTTATGGAAACGTTTTTTTGCCTTTTGATTTGGTGGAGAACAAAGAAAGAAAAAAAAAAAAGGTAACACAGCTGATTGATTGGTCAACACCAACGCACACACATACACACACACACAGGCCATAATTTGTTATTGTTTTTTTGTTTAACACTTTGTATTTACTTTGCTGTTAGTTTTGCGTTCTGCTCAAACTAGTTAGTTTTTGTAGTTTTTGGTTGTTTTTTTTTTTTTGGGATTTTTTAAGACCCCCGAGCACGTTGAAGCACACACGACAACAAGCATCTGAAAGGGGCAGCCAGAGCATAAGAAGAAGCAGCACCAGCAAACGGAACAACGATAGAGGGAGAGCCTGAGAGCACGATAACAAACCAGCCAACAAACCAAGAGAGAGTCGTTTGCTGATGAGAGAGTGCAGCAGTGGGACTACTCCTCCATCCCCTCCCACGCTACCCCTCACTCATGCTCATGCTTGTCTAGTACAAAGAAAAAATCATAATAACAAAGCGAACGAACAACAACAACAAATTAGACGAAAGAGCGCACAAGCAGAAGCAGCAAATAAAAGTCAAAACAACAGCAGCAACAACAACAACCAGTTAGTCCACGATTCTGGCAAAGCAAAAGAAAAGCTATAATCAAGGACAGAAGCCAAAATGCAGCAAAAAAAAAAAAAGCAAATGCAAAACGCGACACAAGTCAAAGCCAAAAGGGGGGGCCCATGAGGGGGCCACAAAATAATAATAACGAAGCTTTTCATGCCCTTCAAAATTGCCAAAACGGTTTTGCGCTATGACGCACAAGCCTGACCCCCGCACACGCCCCCCTTTCGCCTTTCGTTTTGAGTGTACATGCTAGTGTGGCAGCACTTCATGTGTACAATTGGAGCCTGGCAACTAACTGTACATGTATACAGACAACTATATGTTTGTACACTAAGTACCCGTTCGTTCCTTCAGCCCAGGGGGAAATTGATTTAACGAGGTCAAATGTCATCAGCTGCAAGCGAATATCCTAATTTATTATCTTGAATCCGCAACATCCTCTCTTCCTTGATTGTTTTTAAGTCGCTCTGCTCTCAGTAGGGTTTTGGTTTTCTATAACCAGCAAGCAGAGGCTCAGATCATCAATGGGTTACAACAACAATTTCATGCTGCAGTGAAACTTGTGATTGTGAGTGGGAGTTTGTCACCCATAGCGCCTGACGAACGAACACATTCGGCAATTCACACAGACACGAGCCGAACGTATGCCGTGCCCTTCGCCAAGAGAGCAAACAAATCAGCAAAGCCAATCAGTCGCTGGCCAGCGTTCGATGAAGTAGATCAGAGACGCTTTGTGTTGCATTCTATTTAAAAAACCAATACACTCAGACGGATGCTAGCGTGACGTTACATAAAATTCCTGTGGTAATTTTTTTTAGTGAAGATTACACTATGCTACAAGTTCCATGGTGATTCTTGATGATTTTTGTGTGCTTAACACGAATCTATTTAACTAAACTGATGCATCACGTCAAGATTTTTGGCAAAAGTGAATTTTTTGAGCATTTTAAGGCATATTTTGTGGGCAACCTATGCGTTTGTTTTTATCCCCCTTTATATTATCAAAAAGATATATTCTTTAGCTTCAAATTGAATTATCCTAAAAAAATTTTGCGGTTTTTTTCATGAATGAAGATATACCGTTTTGAACACAAGTGTTTTAACTGACCAAATGTTTTCCTTGCCCACAAGTATGCAATGGGTGTCGTTGAGAACTTTCATTCTAATTTAATAAAAATTACTAGGCGATATATAGTATTTAGCTTAGCATACTTTTAGACAGCAAAATTAATTCAGACATTATGTAAATTCTAACACATGTATTCAAAATGGTAAATCTTCGTTGAAAAAAATCACAAAATTATTTGGGATAATTTATTTTAAAGCTAAGGAATAGTACTTTAGGAGAATATCGAGGAGATTCAAAACAGAAGTATTGCCCAAAAAACTAAAAATGGTAAAAATAAGCACTTTTACCATCCATAGGCTCATATTACAAAAATTCCCTCAGTTTAAAAGATATCGAGCTGAAAATGCAGAGAGTCTTTTTTTTTGCTGCACGCAACTAATGTGTCGGAGCCGTCTGGATCGGATGACTATATCCTATAGCTGCCATAGGAACGATCGGTCAAATAACTAGTTCGAGTGAGAAAAACTTTGTTTATTTTTATCGTAGCGTCACCAATCTTGGTATACATAAGTTTTATAACCTTCACATAATTCTGAAAAGTTTTTATTAAAATCGGATGACTATAGCATATAGCTGCCATACGAACGATCGTTCGAAAAATGGGTTTTTATAAGAAAAACTTGTTTGTTTGCTGTAATAACGTTCTTTACCTCAGGAATTATAAATATCATATTTTTTTAAATATTTCTTTAAAATATAGTTCAGATCGGATAACTATATTCTATAGCTGCCAAAGGACAGATCGATTCGATGGTAGTGTGATCAAATTTTGAAGACAACAATCAGATTCTTACATGATACAATAATAAAAGGTAGCGCAACCGGAAGTGCCTTTTTGCATGAGCGATAAGTTATCGAACCTCAGGGCTACAAACACTCAAAAACTAACTAGAAATTACTGGCTGTAACAGAACATCTAAAGCGACCATGTCGATTCGATATATTGTCGATTCGATATATTGAATTATCGAACCAGGCCGACTGAAAATATCGAAGCTGCGCATTGCGTCACCTTTGATTTTTACATTATGAGATTCTTAATGATTTTGAATTTACAAATATTTGACATCTATATCCTATATATATATTTTATCGGTTATAACAGTTGGAGTAAACTTTTGCAATTGTATTAAAACTTCGGCAGAGTGGAAGTTAGCTTTGCCTTCTCGTTTTTACTTTAAATGTATACAAACTTCCACGTTCGACATAACGGAAATGCCCATATGACATTTACAGATCATCCTCTTTTTTAATTAAAAAAATATACTGTGAAAACACACAATTTGATGCCGTTTTTCACGATATATTTGTTTGGAACGTTGACGTACGCGCGAATCTCAGACAATATAGCAGCCCACCTCCCGCCCAATCGACCGGGGAACGCTTTGAAAAACACGAAATTTAGGCAAACTACGGGATAAATACGTTAAAATAATGGTTTTTATAGCAGGAATAGAATCTTCTAAGCTAATTACTCGAAAGAGTTTATGGTAATCAGCACAAAGGACACGAAACGGCTCATGCAAAGCATAGTTAGTAGTACTAGAGGTGGAGAACTATCGATAGTCGGCACCATCGATAGTGAACGATAGTTTTTTGAAAACCATCGATAGTCCACGATAGTTTTCGATAGTATGTTAATTGAAACACTCCTATTTAAAAATGCAAAAATTTCAAATAAATATTATTAAAAAACGAACTTTAAAAATGGTTTTCGTCACTTTTGGTTTAAACTTTGGCATTGGCATTGTTGGGTTGTGGATTCCGATTAGATATATGTAAGTACCATTGCATGCATTCAAATAACTCTGAAACCGTATTTTTTGAACCTAGGGTCCAAAATAGAGGTAATTTTTTTTACGTCCCCTTAAGTGGCCCAAGCGTCACCAAGCCGAAACATGATACGCGCAAACCCCAGGCAAAATAGCAGCCCACCTCCCGCCCAACCGACTGTGGGGCTCAGTCACAAAGGTGTGACACGAAAACGCATAGGAAAAAACAAAATTGAGGCAAACTACGGCAAAATACGTTAAAAAAGAGGTTTTGATATCAGGAGGAGATTTTTCTATGCAAATTAATCGGTAGAGGTTATTGTAATCAGTACAAAGCACAGTTAGTAGTACAACGTTTTAGAGATTAGGAGATAAAGTTACGAGTCGGTTTAAAAGGAGTCCTAAGATTAATTTGACTCAACTCTAATGAGTTTAGATTTGGAAAATAACGTTATTAAGTGCAAATAAATTCTTTTATTTTTAAGAGCTAAATAGGTTAGTAATGTGTAAAGCTTGCAAAAAAAAAACTATCTAAAACTATCGATAGTGCAGTACTACTATAGATGGCGACTCGATAGCGCCCAACCATCGATAGTGCCGATAGTGCCATCGATAGTTCTCCCCCTCTAAGTAGTACAACGTTTTAGAGTTAAAGGGATACAGTTACGATTCTGTCTAAAAGGAACACAGATTAAGCACGGAAAACCTAACATAAAATGTTAGCACCGAGAGCGTAAGCATATGTTCTTTGTTATTGTCGCTCTCTGAGTACAGTCAAGACAATGTCCGTCTCGCTCTAACTACCGTGTTTTCCTATATGTGTGATAAGACCTTAGCAACATTTTGAAATCGCTGGCAACATTTTAGAAGTATCTACATGCGTGATATCTCTTAACAGCGCCACAAATTGAGAGGCGTCGCAATATTTTTCTCTAATACTAATGCTCTGTGAAGGCACGGCGAGCACTGATTGGCTTTGCTTGTTTTTTATTCTCTTTCCGAAGGGCTCGGCATGTGTTAGGCTAGTGTCTGTGTGTATTTGCCGAATGTGTTCGGACAGCTGTGTCTTGGACGACAACGTCTGTTCTATGCTTACCGTTTCACACAGCCATAAAGTCGGCTCGCGTCTGTGTGAAAACACGAATAAGCTTGGCCCATGGTGGCTATGGCGTGCCTGATCTGATTTACCTGCTGCTTATTCAACCAAAGCAATCGAAAAAACGAAACAAAGACAATATCCCGCAAAAAAAAAACAAAGATAATATTTTTTCAGTTTTAGTTGCCCAGCGAAAGGTACGTTAAAGAGCTTCGCTCTTAAAAAAGTGATTTTAGATGGAAGAGGATTTTTTTTCCAGAAATTAGCTCTCATCAAAGGAGCCGTGTTGATTTTGCGTGTCAATTGCGTGGATAATTCTGCGAACGCCCAAAAGCAGGCAATGAATTTGCCCATATTTGTTACCCTGAAAAGCAGGCAATGCATTTTTTAGTCATAAAAAATACGGCCCAAAAGCAGGCTGCACAGCACAGCTGATCGTGTGATAGATGACAGATTCACAACCACAACTTGAAAGAATTTGAGCAACAAAGAACGTATAAACGCAAATCACAACACCAGACCGAACACCCCCCTCCCCACTGCCCAACCCCTGCCAATAGGATGCAAATAAACTTCGGTCATTGACTGCGCCATTATTAAAGCAGAGATATGGGAGGCTGTTCAAGTATATGTGTAGGTATACACAAACGTACCTACTACATATGGGAGAGTAAGTTTTTGGGTAGGAATATATGGGCTAAGGCCAAAGGCACTGAGAAATGCTCAGGTTAAGCAACAACAACTGTGCTTAAGTATATATGTACATATGTATGTTTGCTTGTTGCTGATAAGATTTAAAACGCAAAAGCAAAGACACATCAAAAATCAAAGTGCGTAGTAAGAGCAAGGGTAGCTTAGTTGGCAGTGTGGAAGGGGGAGAGGGAGGTCAACAAAGACATCTAACGGTTTTTTGCATTTGTAACGGTTAACAACGCAGTGCAATTATGGGGTACACAAAACCCCAAAAATAGAGTAAATTACCATTTAGCTTTGGCACGAAACACAATGCAAAGAGAAAGACACACACACACACACACACAAACAAAAACAACAACGAGAGAGAGAGAGGTCGAACGAAACACACACAGCCAGAAGAGGGAGAACTTTTTGTTGTGCGGGGGGAAAAGCAGACAAAGGCCAAATCTAGACTTGTTTTTTTGTTGTTGTTTAAATTTTCTATGATTTTTAGACAAGTTCCGTATATAAAAGCAAAAGCCAACAGCTGGCAAAGGGGGAGCCAAGCAAACGCAACGGCTGATATTTAGTTGTTGTTGTGGTTTTACACACCTACACTACAGCACACACACACACAAACACACAGACAGCAAGTGTATTACTTTCCCACATGAAATTTTAGCAATTAGAAGTCATTTCATAAGAACAAAACTCTTTATAATACCTTTTTGCTTAATATGATTTCTCTATTTGTCGATGTTGTATATTTATTCTGTGTTGTTGTTGTTGTGGTGGTGGTGGTGTGGGCTGGCAGCCGCCTTCGATTTTTACGCTTCGATACTTCAACGCATATTGGTTATATATTAAGCACTGACCCGCGATCTGTGACTTATTGCACACGTTTTTTTTTTGTTGTTTTTTTTGTTGTATTTATTTAAGTTTTTTGAAGAGTTAGTTTTGGTTATTTAGTGGGTTGTTGTGGGCTCAACATTTAAAAATGCACTGCGTTTGCTCGCCATGCAGTGTTGCCACCTCGTTCACACTGAAACCAAACAAAATTACACAACACTTTTCTAAAACGATAACATTTATCGATCATTTTACTGTGACAACTTATCATCCCTAACAATCAGCTGATTGTCTTGTCGTTTTGTGCTAGTTCAATCAACTGGTTCAATTCCACCGTTCTAGTTCAATCCACTAGTTCAATCCAGTGTGCTAGTTCAATCAACTGGTTCAGTGCCACCGTGCTAGTTCAATCCACTAGTTCAATCCAAATGGCTTATCGATTGCGATAACTTAAAAGGAGAATTCATCGATGAACAACAATTTGAATTTAAATTAACGCTTTGTTTATTTGTTAACCATTCTGCAGAAGATTTGCTCTATACATAATTATGGAAAATTTTCACCAATTCACTGGCTGAAATAGTAGATGATTCTTGTTGAGGTAGTGGGTCATCCTAAGGGAAAAAAGGAAAATTAATATAAATATTTATAAAATCAAGATTTAAACTTACTGATAATAATGCATTTAATTCATCATCCCAATCTTGTAGGCTCGGACGAGAACTGACGGTTGCCCTTAGTCTTACAAGAACGGATACAAACCGGATCTGAACCGAACCGCTTATTTCAGCTCGTCAACCGAACCAAGAACCAAACCGGTGTTCTTTCAAAAATGCTAAACCGAACCGAAAACCGCCTACAAAAACGGTTTGGTTCGGTTTAGTATATGGGCATTTCCATGATGTCGAACGCGGACGTTCGTACGACATAAAGTAAAAAAAAGGCAAAATAAAAGGCATTTTCAATTCGTTTTTTACTTTATAATGAAGGTATTGAGTAGCACTATAAATAGTGCTAAAGCGAATGATAGGTGAAATACTGATTCCAAAATAATGGCAAAATAAAAAGCGCTTTGAACGGGACAAAAACAGAAGTTGCTTTCGGGGCCACCTACATATAGCCAGAACTTAGCGAACCCTGACGCATTTCTGAAACCCAAAATGTTTTAGAATCTTATGCATGAATGGTACTTTGAAATGGTTTTTAGTTGGATCAAAAATCTTCAGTACTTTTTTTTTTTTTAAAATAATAATCTGATTCGTAACGGGACATTGCGAACGGGACATTTTTGCCAATATGATTCAAGTGGGTATGATTATGTATATATATATGCATTTTAACTATAATCAATAACTAGCACTATTCCCGACGTTGCTCGGGTCTCTTCAATTGTATTGAAATGGTTTTTGCACAAAACACAAAAAATATTAGTATGAATTAATTTTTAACCACTAAACTTTCCACTTACGGACGCGAACGGGACCAACTTTGAACGACATTAAAATATAACAAAAAAATTTTTATCAATTGGGATTTCTTTCATTAAATTGCTTATAACCAAATCTGTTTGTGCTAAACTTTCCATGCATTCACTTCTTCAATTTGTGACAGACAGATAAAAAATGGTCTTTTTCGGTATCGAACGGGACATTGAAAAATGGACCGAAGCAATCTACAAATTTACAGTTAATCGGGATCACATTTTACTTATTGCTTTTTTTTTAGATAAATTATGATGTAATAGACATTTTGTAGAATAATCTTTATCATGTATGATCTTTCTTAAAGAAGATAATAACAAATAAAGCTTGCAATTTAAAATGGCACAAAAAAAGAAAATGCACTTTTGCAACTTTGCTGTCGATATACTCATTGAGGTTAATGACCATATGTTCACTTTAATTAAATTAGTTAAATTTGAATGATTCTTAACCATAATATGACTAAACAGAGAGATTTCAAGAACTTTTAGTTTTTTAGCCTCGGTGGACATTTTGGCGGAAATGCCCATATCCAAGATTTTAATGATAAATGGATATAATTTATTAAAGAAAACTTGGCTTTTGCTTGATTAAACACAATTCAAGGGTGTAATATTATTTATTTTTATAGTTAGCCAAACCATAATCTAATTAATTAATTGATCGCGTTGAGACCAATCCGTCTGTTTGTATAAACACCTGGATTTCAGAGACTGAAAGAGCTTGAGCTACCATTTTTTCAGAGTAGACTTGTATTTAAAGCTTGTTTAAACATTTTCCCACGCCCACGCAATATGAAAAACCTCATATCTCCCATAATTTTGGAAATAGATTTTTCGGACCTTCTGGAGAATTATTCAACTTATCATTATTTATCGATCCGCCATACATCATTTCCCGATCAGATGAATGATGGCCGAGATACCGCCCCCGCAAATTGAAAAAAAAAACCCTCATATCTTCCACATTTTTAAAGATAGATTGTTCGAGCCTTCTAGACATATATTTAAATCATCATTTCTTATCGATCCATTATACAATGTTTCCTGATCAGGTGAACGATAGTCGAGTTATAAGCAAAACAAATAATTACGCTGGGCCTTTTGTGATTTAAGGGGCACACCTAGTGTGAAATTTAAAAAAAAAAAACGATTTGTTTGTTCATATTTCGATAGATTTCACCTCCAAAAATAACATATTAAAATTTCAAATCAATATCTCAAATAGTGTTTGAGTTATAGCCACTTAAAGAGAAGCCGCTCGGTAGCTATTCAATTCAAATTTCAAATCGATATCTCGAATAGTTTTTGAGTTATAGCCACTTAAAGAGAAGCCGCTCGGTAGCTAGAGAGTTTCATAAGCGTTTTTAAACGCGTTTTTCTCGAAACAGCGTTTTCCAAATTTGCTGGAGTGATTGCTTTAAGACAAATGATCCGATCACTACCGAATTTTTTTCTACATGTTCTTTATGTAGTTCTTCATACCATGACCTATCGATTTTTTAAATTGTATTTTCAAAAAGTTCGCTGTAGATTCTAAGAACATGTATAAATATACTTTACAAATTTTAAAACAATTAACAAAGTAATTTTTTTTTTTAAATTCCCAAAAATCACTAGGTGTGCCCCTTAATAATAAATTCCCTGAGTAATGGGTACACTAGCTAAATATCTGGCTATTAATAATAATAATAATTCACAAAATTTTAAAATGTATTATCGTTACCATTATGAACCACTTTTTCCGGAACCGGAATCACCATTTTTTCCATCCCTCATGAACTTGGTCCGCTTATCAGTGGACAACTGTTAATCTATCGTTATCGATAACCGCAACAATCGACCCGCAACGCTGGGCGAGATGTGCAGTGTCGTATATACACAAAGAAAACATGAAATTAATGGCAAAAAACTGCTGATGGTACACAAATTTAATGCGTAGGCACATACTGGGCAAGCACTAAGGCATCAGCACACACTCACACACACATACAGACACCGCATACGGTATTTGCTGCGGGCGCAGCCCTAAACAAAATGGTATGTAACCCCCGCCCACCCCCTTGCCCGAGCTCCTCTAACCATTATCATATGCTGATTCACTTGACTTTTCTCTTCCTTTTGAATCTCAGCATGCCGCCTCGATGACCACCGTGGAGGTGCTGCTTCAAGAATTCTATCAGCCCAGCACTAGCAATGCCCGCAAACGTGAAATTGAAACCAATCTGCTGGCCTTCAAATCCCAACCGGAGGCCTGGCAGCTGTGCCTGCGTGTAGCCACCGCCAGCAACAGTTTCACCGAGAATCAATTCCTTTGGTTCTTTAGCACCTCAACGCTGGAGCATACCATCACACGACGCTGGAGTCAATTAACGGCCGCGGATCGTTTGCTGTTGCGTGAAACTCTATGGAATTCGTATGCCCAGTTGGCGGTGGGGCCACAGGCAGCGCGACGACATCGTGATACATTGGCTCAGTTGATTGCCCTGATGGGTAAACGTGAATTTCCTGAATTGGATCCCAATTATATGCAACATTGCATGGAGCTGACCAAAACACGTTTCGTACTGGGCATCAATCTGTTGCGTGTCACCTCGGAGGAGGTGGTCAGCAATCGTGGCGATTTGACCACCGAATGGAAACAATACTTTTATTCCTGGTGAGCATTTGCAAAGAGATGAGAGAGGGAGAGCGAGAAGTGTGTGTGGGTGTCTAATATTTTGTGATTGTTTAAAACGTTTTCGGAATAGAGCTGGGTTTATATATAGGAATGAAAGGGTTTACCTTGGATTAAGGTGCTTAGATTAATCATTGTATTCTGTTCAATTTTATTAAGCAGTATTCTTGGCCCTAAGCCTTACGTTTACCTAAGCTTAGCTTCAACAGTAAGAATATCAGTATTGCGATAAGACGAAAAAGGGTCCTTAAATAACTGTGAAATACCTTGAACTGCGCAGGTATTCCACCCGAGCGATAGGTCGGTAACTGGGGTTCGATCCCAGCACTAAATCCTGTAAAAGGGAAAAAAACTATGAGACATCTACGAGGTACTGCTGGGGTACTCGGTTGTGTTCTCAGGTACTGAGCTGAATCATAGACAAATATCATCAGGAAGATAAAGTGCCTATAATCCCCAACTGAAACCAGTGTATGTTGGATTGGCGCTTCACCCAGCGTTCTTAGGTCATAAGGATTTGGCACCTTGTGATGTGTCCAAAATGTGTCTGAAAAGTAAGATTAGCTATATTTGGTAGGCTTGGATGAAACCAGATATATATGTATAGGAGTAGTTTCAGCTGTTTCAGATTTATTCTGTTTTATCAGTGACGTCTATTAAAAGATTCGAGATGTATTTGTCTCCGTTGGATTGAGGCAGAAACAGACGAATTGGGAGACGCAATCATTCTCTTCCTTGTCTTTTAGACTCGATACGTTTGTTGAGCTCGAGTTGGCTATGTCTTGCCATTTCTGGATTGCTTGGAGCTTAAAGATATTTCGTAAAACTACGCTGCACGTTACCATAGGCATACGTTGCGTTCTGCCTATCGCGAGTTTTCATGCTTCGCAGTTGTCTCGATGTCACATTGGTCTGGTAGATTTTGGACTACTCTGGCAATCGTTTTCTTATATCGAATGGCAGAATACCGAGTCAAGCTTCTTAATTGCAGTCTGGCTTTCAGAAAAAATTATAATTTTACATAAGGTCTTCCTTATTAGCGACTTAAACTAAGCAAGTGTTAAAAGTGACTAATTTATTTTTCTTGAAACCAATTGAAACAAGTCATAAAAACTAAATATAATTTTTTTTCACGCGAACCAAGGTTCGAACCAAAATCTGGGGTTAATGGGTTGCAGGAACCGGTCAGCGAACGGAACCTATAGATCCCCCCGGGTTCGAACCCCCGAACCGAACCTTATCTAATACTAAGGAGGTTTTGCAGCCTTGGTTTTCAATTATATAAAATACGAAAAATTGTCGGAAAACTGAATTATGCAAGTGTTTTGTTCCTCTTCCGATCAGCTCCAAAAAAAGCTCAATTATAACTACGTAATTTTAAAATTTTGAAAAATCACTCTGAAAATTCGGAAAATGAATTCTTGATATGGTCATGAAAAACAAAATCACTCTCCGCTAATTTTCCGGATTTTCTAAAATTAAAAAGTCTCCTTGGAAATATTTTGTTATGTAGATATTTGAAAATAAGTTTGGATCTGATCCGATAAAAAACAATCGAGTTTTATACCACAGTTTTCCACCCGCTTTTCGACCTTGGGGGTAGATTTTCATGTTTTATGTGACTTTGAAATGAGTTTGAAAAGTGTATATAGAAAAGTGTATTTTGTTGATTTTTCAATAAAAATAATTATAATTTTTATGGATTTTCCATATAGAGCTTTGAAAATGGGTTTGGAACCGTCTTAATTAAATTTTAACCATTTTCCGCCAATATTCCGTATTATCCAAAATTTAAAAATTCCGTTTGAAAAATTTGGTTACATTGAGCTTTGAAAATAAGTTTAAAGCTGATCGGATGAATATCAAAAGAGTTTTAAACATCAGTTTTCCGGCCATTATCCGACTTTCGATAAAGATGTAGTTCATATTTTTGTATTTGTAGCTTTGAATATGAGTTTGACAATTGAAAATCGAAGCAACATTTTCCACACAAGTGGGTGTATTTTCCAATAAAAGAAAATACAATTTTTATGGAATTTCCATGTAGAGCTTTGGAAATTATGATGAATCCGATCGAATAGAAAACAAATAAGTTTTTTTTCGAAATCATTTTCCGCCAATTTTCCGGATTTTCCACAATGTAAAAATCGCGTTATTGTTTTTGAGCTAATCGGATGATAAACACATGAGTTTTAAACAACCACACTTTTCCGTCCATTTTCCGGTTGGTTTTTCCAAAATGTAAAAGTCCTATTTGTGTATGTGTAGCTTTGAAAATGAATTTGGAGTTAATCGTTTGAAAAAACTATATTTTGTTGTTCGGGGATAAATTTCCGGAAAACTGTCATGCAGTCATTGTTGAATTTTTATTTCGATTTTTTTATACCCTTGCAGAGGGTATATTAAAATTGTCACGATGTTTGTAACGCAGTGAAGGAAGCATTTCAGACCACATAAAGTATATATATTCTTGATCAGCATGACGAGCTGAGTTCATTTCCGCATGTCCGTCTGTCCGTCCGTCCGCCTGTCCGTCTGTTTCTATGCTATCTCTTCCCTCAGTTTTGAAGCTATCTTAACCAAACTTTGCCAAAGGTCTTTAAATACAAATACGCTGCACATTTGTCGGAATTGGCCGGATCGGATGACTATATCATATAGCTGCCATAGGAACGATCGGTCCAAAAACTAGTTCTAGTGAGAAAAACTTTTTTGTTTTCCATCGTAGCGTCACGTATCGTGGTACATACAAGTTTTATATGCTTCCACATAATTCTGGAAAAATCGATCAAAATCGGATGACTATATCATATAGCTGCTATATAAACGGTTGGTCCAAAAACTAGTTCTAATGAGAAAAACTTTTTTGTTTTCCATCGTAGCGTCACCAATCGTGTTATATATAAGTTTTATATGCTTCCACACTATTCTGGAAAAATTTATAAAAATCGGATGACTACAGCATATAGCTGTCATATAAACGGTCGGTCCAAAAACTAGTTCTAGTATGAAAAACTTTTTTGTTTTCCATCGTAGCGTCACCAATCGTGGTATATATTAGTTTTATATGATTCCACACAATTCAGGAAAAATTGATCAAAATCGGATGACTATAGCATATAGCTGCCATATAAACGGTAGGTCCAAAAACTAGTTCTAGTGAAAAAAAAACTTTTTTGTTATCAATGGTAGCGCCTTTCGAAAACTGCAAGGGTATTTAGCCTTCTATTTTTTTTAAATAAATTTGGAGCTGATCGGTTGATAAACGAAACAAGTATCATACAACAGTTTTTTGTGAATTTTCCATATAAGATGAAGCTTCTCAGTCAGTCAGGTTGAACTCTTTTATATATAT
The DNA here is from genome assembly GCA_018904225.1 of Lordiphosa mommai. NCBI lineage: Eukaryota > Metazoa > Arthropoda > Insecta > Diptera > Drosophilidae > Lordiphosa > Lordiphosa mommai. The sequence goes on along the minus strand of JAEIFT010000032.1, from coordinate 713,133 downwards.
ATAGATTTGATTATCTGCTGATGCATAAACTACAAATTCAATTAGCTATTTTCGGTTATTACACCTGGTTCTTGATGAGGACGCAGTTTAACACAAATTTTTGGATTTTAAAATATTTTTTTATAACAATATATAATGTGGTCCATATCTCGTTAATATAGATAAAGCTGAAATAACTGCATTTAAGAGTGAGTGCTTCTCGATACAAGATATTTCTTAAAGGCCTAAAACCATGATAATAAATAAAGCAGGCAGCTCGATCAAGACAGCTATTCAAACACTGGACTATTGGACGTGTGTGTTGAAGCAGTCTACGTTTTTACATAAACAACTTCTCAAAACTGTCACCTTATTATAGGACCGTCACAAGGAAACCGTCTAGAAAAAAACAATATGGCAACCGCTTGCAAAAATGATACTATTCTTATAAAGTTTATTTTTGCATTAACTTTTTTATCTAGATTTTTTTGCAGTGTTTTTTTATATTGTATTCTGAGTTAGGAGGATGCCTGACATACGAACGAGAGACTTTTCCGCCACAAAACAAAACAAGTTTACTCTCATATGTCCATAAAATATTTCACCATTTTTGGGCTGGACAATTTAGATTTTCCACTGCGTACTTTATGTGCCTGGTAATAGGTATGGAAAAAAATTGCTTATACTTGCAGGCAGATCAAGTTAATTTAAAATTTTTGCTATTTTAAAAATTAAAAAAAAAACCTTTTTGAAGAAAGATTGTTCAAATCTTCTAGACATATATTTTAATCAACATTACTTATCGATTTTCCATACACCGTTTCTGGTTCAGATAAAAGATGGTCGAGTTATAAGCAAAACCGTCATTTACACTGGGCAGGACCGGGCAAAACCGTGATGGGCAGCACTTACACTTAGTTATATACAAGCATTGGCAGGTATAGATAATATTACAGTTGGGCCTGACCGACTTTCTTTTGGTCTGTTTGGAACTTGTCAAATGTAGTAATCAATATCGCGGTTTTTCATTGGATGTTTGGTTGCGTCCCTCGGTCGGTTGGGCGGAAGTTGGACTGCTATTTGAAGCAACTCATCTTTGTTCACTCACTCATGATGCATGAAGATTAATTTAGTATTCCTCCCAATTTTCTCCTTTATGTATATATGTGTATGTGTTACCCCATGTTTCTAACGTTTCCTAAATGTCTGTTGCCTACCTTAATTCAGCATTTCCATGTGTATACCCGATGTTATGGATTTAGTCACCAAATATCTACTAATTGCCGTTTGTCACATCAATGGCAAAGACATTCAAGCGACCATACCAAACACCCTAATGGATTTTAGTCTAACCTCAGCGCTGCCAAATGACAATCAACTAAGGTAGGTGTCCAAATCATTTCATCCGTTAATCCGTTAACCTTACAGGCTCACTTTGGTTTCCATTTTCTTTGCAGTTCCTCTATACTGGAGCTGCTCGGCTGTGTGCAGCATTTGGTCTCATGGATACGCACCGAACTGATCTCGGAGTATTTTTTAATGAGCATACTCGATCTATCCCAATGGCGTCCCAGTTATGAGCATATTTCCCTGGCCGCTCTGTCGGTGTTGAATGAGCTGTTGTATTTGCAGAAACCATTGCCCTATGCGGGCACCCTAATGGGCGGAGTGAGTAGCCTGCTGGAGCAGCATAATGGGAATAAACAACAGAGCGAAATGTATAGCGATAAATTTCGGGAATTGTTGCGTTTATATACGACCAAATATGCGGGCAAACTGATGCAGGAGCCGGAATTGTTGGAAACATTTTTGAATTTGCTCTACGGTTGCACCACGGAATGTGAGTATATTGCAAGAGGGGGGAATATATAGTTAAGGAAGGGAAGTGTGAACTCAATCTTAGTTGCTTCTTTCTATTTGCCTGGGCATTTTTTACCTTTCTTTCGTCCTCTTTAATTTATCTGTATTTTCTTAATACTGTATATCCACAACGTCATTCCAAAAAACTTTTATGACATCAAGATTTCTAGCAAACAACGTCTAGACAGGGCACTTACATTCAGCTTCTATCAAAGAAAAGCGCATTAGGTATGCCCATGGCAACGTACAAACTATTTATAAGAAATAACATAACATAACAATTTGGACAAAAAAGAGTTTGTTTATATTTTAATGTATTTTTAAGTTTTAATTCGAATTTGGTGACCGGCTAAGAAATTTTGCAAAGAAATTACGTTATGCTAGTTTTTTGGAGTAATCATCACACTTCAGATCAGAGTTCGCAAAAAGAAAGCTTAAAATCAATCCCCTGTTTTTTTAAATAAACCTATTTTGAGCTCTATCAAGACAAAAATTTCGGTAAAAGAAAATCCGCTCGTATTTAGTTTGCGAAAGTTCGGAATCGACCTTCTTTTAACATTGGTTAGGATATCTCGTATTTGGATTGCTCTCATAAACTTCATTTTAAATACATTTGTTAAAAATTTTCTTAGTTCGAGAAATGACTTAATATTATGAACCAAACCGGTTAATATAAGGTGTAGTAAAAAGTAATCCACTATTTTCTCAATAGATTACTTTAGTACCCTGTATCTGGCTTAGTTTTTTTTTCATTGATTTACAACCGATGTCGTTGTAAGGATGACAGTTAGTACTAAAAACGCTTCTTTGTCAGTTTTGCATTTGATTGATTTAGTTCCGTTTGCGCACGTGTCAAAAATGAACCCTTGCAAAGAGAAAATACGCTATATTTTACAGCTTTTGTTCGATAATGGCGAAAAAATGTCAGGCGGCTGAAATCGCAGCAGCAGGCCCTCAGATCCCGGAATTTTATGGTCCTCATAGAAAAGGGACAGCGCCTTAGGTATTAAATTTTTTCCTCTCCCGTATTTCGGCCGTACTAGAATACACAATCCCACGCTGAACAAGCGAACTTTCACGCACAAACCAAAACAAATGAAATGAAGAAAAAAAATTGAAAAAATAAAAAAAAATTAAAAACAAAATGAAAAAAATATTTTGTCTAAACATTTTTTTACCATTATTTTTAAAATAAAAAATATTTTTTTCTTCTGTACAAAATCAAAAAATATTTAACAACTCTGTAAAATATTTTGTGTACAAATTTTTTTTTACCATTATTTTTTTTAGAGAAGGCAGCTCAAATAATACACACGCCTGTAAAAAATATTATTGTTCTTCTGTACAAAATCAAAAAAAAAATTATTCAAACCTGTAAAATATTTTGTGTACAAATTTTTTTTACCATTTTTTTTTTTAGAGAAATCATCACCTGTAAAATATTTTGTGTACAATTTTTTTTACCATTATTTTTTTTAGAGAAGGCAGCTCAAATAATACACAAGCCTGTAAAAAATATTATTTTTCTTATGTACAAAATCTAAAAATATTTTACAAGCCTGTAAAATATTTTGTGTACAAATTTTTGTTACCATTATTTTTTTAGAGAAGGCAGCTCAAATAATATTTTACAACTCTGTAAAATATTTTGTGTACAAATTTTTTTTACCATTATTTTTTTAGAGAAGGCCGCTCAAATAATAAACACACCTGTAAAAAATAATTTTTTTCTTCTGTACAAAATCTAAAAATATTTTTACAAGCCTGTAAAATATTTTGTGTACAAATTGTTTGTTACCATTATTTTTTTAGAGAAGGCAGCTCAAATAAAACACACGACTGTAAAAATATTATTTTTCTTATGTACAAAATCTAAAAATATTTTACAAGCCTGTAAAATATTACCATTATTTTTTTTAAAGAAATCATCTCAAATAATATTTTACAAACCTGTAAAATATTTTGTGTACAATTTTTTTTACCATTATTTTTTTTTAGAGAAGGCAGCTTAAATAATACACACGCCTGTAAGAAATAATTTATTTCTTATGTAAAAAATCTAAAAATATTTTTAGAAGCCTGTAAAATATTTGATGTAAAAATTTTTTGTTACCATTATTTTTTTAGAGAAATCATCTTAAATAATATACACGCCTGCTAAAAAAATTTGTTTTCATGTAAAATTTTGTTATTTACATGTCTGAAAATAATTTTTTTGTACTTTGTGTTAATAATTCGCGTGTAAAGAAAGAAAAAAAAAGAAGGAAGGCTCCAATCTATTTGCATACCCAATATTTGTTGTTTTTCTCGTTTTTTCTTTTATTTCATTCTTATTTCTTTTCTCTAAGTTTTTCGTCTATCTTGTTCGTTTGTGCTCTAGCTAAGAAAGAGATAACCATTCTTATGCTTTTTCCATTTCATTTTAATTCCTTTTGTACGTGTTTCCTATTCCTTTATGCTTTATTTCAAAAGCTGGTTTTAAAACGCAAAAAGTTGGAAAAAGTTAAAACTTAAATTTAATTTTTTCTTGTGCCTTTCCTCTTCTCTAAATTTGCAATTTTTTGCTTCGTTTTTATTTATTTTTAATTGCTGGTTATTGTTGCTTCCTTTTCCACCTCCTTTTCTTTGTGGTTTCTTTCTTTTCTACTTAAACAAAAACTAAAAGATCTCACCCACTCTCTACTCTTTTCCTATTCTTTACAGTGCACGGCGCCTTAGACTTTACCGAAAAGCTGGACATCTGGACGCCCATTATTAAGGGCATTGCCCAGCAGCCGGGTAAGATGACGCGCTATAATCAAGTGCTTACCCAGCTGGTAGATGAGATTATGCGACGAACTCAATTTGAGGCAAATAAACCGGAACTGGAGGTGCTGGATAACGAAATCATGGAGGATGATGTAAGTTGTTACCTAATTCTTCACCCATTTTTCTTTAATCCTTTTTGGTATTCTCTGTACAGACCCCCGCCACCGAGTGGCAACAGTTTCTTGATCAATGCTTCGAGTGTCTCGCTCTCTTGGCCAGCACCCGGGGTGCTCACATTGTATTCGCACAAGTCTTTGCCCATTGGTCACGACCGCAAATGTATTTACTCTCGCTGGAGCATGCTCTGGAACATGGCAGTGGGCGTTCATATGAGGCGGCACGTAAACTCAAGTTGGCCAATGTGGGTGAGATATTGCGTGATTTTGCCACCGTCTGTCAGGCGGTGGTGCGTCTGGCACCACTAATGGACACCACCATAGCCACGGGACCCGGGGTGGCCGATGAAATGGAATGCCAATTGCAAATGTTGGCGGACAGCTTGTTGCAGACACTGCAATTGTTGGCCAGCAATCGGATAGGCGGCAGTGATATGGATAAGGCCAGCTTTCAGACTGATTTGGATAACCTGTAAGTTGAGTGGGGGTTTTCCCCAAAAGTAGAAACTGGTCCTAACTGCTTGCACTTTGTTTTTTTCAGCTACGCTCAAGTTTTACTGGCCATACGCAGCATCTTTCCCCTGTCCAAGGCCATGAGCAGCGAGGAGCTGTTGCATCGCCTATTTGCCATTTTGGGCAGCATCTTTGCCTGCAATAATTCATTGTCAGCCGCCTCACCCATTGTACAGCAGGCGGCCAGCGAGCTGCTGCTCTTCATTTCAACTGTGATACGTCCCAAATGTTTACTGGAAATACCACAAATACAGAGTCTACTCCAGGCTGGGTCACGCCTGGGCACACAATTGCCGCGTCAGGTGTGCATTAATGTGCACATCAGTTTGGTTAGCTATATGGTATTACCCTGGAAATGTATACCCGAACAGCAGCAGGATTATCAGCGACGTTTGTGGATGCTGCGCGAATACATCGAAGGATTGGCACAGAATTTTCTAGAATTGGACTTGAGTCTGGCCGGAGAGAGCAAGGTGACGGCCACTACGCTGGGATTGTTGGGCACATTTACGGCTTTGATAGAGTACTTTAAGGCCTGCGGTGGTAATGCCAAGGATATGCTGGCCAGCACCTTTAAGGTGAGTACTTGGAAACGGGAAAGGGCAGAGAATGAGAAATTAATTTCTTTCCATTTGCAGCCCATTTTGACCAAGGCTTTGATGATCTTCAATAGCTATGGCCTGAGCAGCATTGCCATGGCCATTACCGTGGCCGAGTTCAGTTTGAGCATGTTGCGCACTTTGCCCACACATTTGGGTGCACAGTTTATTAAGGAAATGATTACTTTATTTATCAATGTCAGCAGCAGGTTAGTCCAGCTCTAACTCTCTCTCTGTCTCTGTCTAACTCATAATGTGATATCTTTGTTATCTTCAGGGAACAACTGACTTTAAGTCGTTTGGCTGTGATGGAAAAGGTGTTACAAATGTTTAAACTTATTGTTGAGCAACCGGGTAGCGCCTCATTGGGTCTATTGCCCTCCATTTTGGACTTTAGCACTCAACAGATTTTACCCTTGTTGCAGCAACAAAATGCAGCCACCGATAGCAGCGAAATAACCAGCCTGCTGTATGCCCTCTTCGATAGGTAAGTGAATCAAGAGACTCCCTAAAACTTATTATAATCTCTAGTTGTCGAAATTCAAAAATTAATATACGAAATACCAATGCTAAGATGTATTTGGGGTACAATTGTACCCCGGTTCTGTTTTGTTCAACGAATTTCAAAAGACATTACGAATCCATTTGAATTTGATTGATTCGAAAACAAATATACTGGGGTAAGAATGTACCCCTAAGACCGTACCACGTTAGTTTTGATCATGATTCTCATAAATATGTACTGGGCTAAGAATTTACACCACGTTATAACAGTTACGAAACAGATACAAATATATAGGTTAATCTCTGCTTAAACTTTACTTTGAAAAAATACGATTTGAACGATGTACATCAATTTGCTGTTTAAAAAGCGAATGGGCTTAAGGGAAAGAGAGAGTGAAGCTGGTAAAAATCTTCAACTGGCTCACCTTATCTTATATAATATACTGTTACGTATAAAAACGTGCGTATTTACACACATTACTCTCGTTCTAGCGATCACCTTTTGCAAGTTATTCCTTTCCTCGGAATGAAATCCAGTATGTGGTTGCTTTTGTCTGCTGAATGACTCATAGTGATTTGGCCAATATTTTTTTTACAAATCGGTTGGAAATCGGGTTTGAACTGAACCCGTAATTCCGACATTAAACCGAATTACATTTAAAAAAAAATAACTGATTCGGTTAAACAAAAACTAAATACATTCAAAGTTCTGTCCTATTGCCCAGATATTTTTCAGTTACCTGTGTCCATATTGTGCGACATTGTGCGCGTTCAGCAGAGACACTTGATCACTAATTAGCTTTATAAAACTTCTCATATTATTTAGCATACTTTTAGGAGGTCTGGTTAAATTGACATTTGGCTAAGTTCCATGTGAATATCATATTAAACACAAGCAGAAAAGTAGGCTACATAAATTTCCAAGAAATATATCATTGATCAGGGAGCAAGTTCTTCTGCTGAACACGGCCAATGGCCAAATAAGGACGCCAAAAAGTATGCTAAACAATAAGAACAGTTTTGTTAAGCTGATCAGTGATCAAGGTTCTCTGCTGAACGCGCCCATCGTCTTATTAAAATTTTTAGAAAGAATAAGTAACAAAATCACATTAGTGGATATTGAGAAATCGAAAGCGATAGACCCGAAAAAGACATGAATGATAATTAAGCCGACCGAAAAGAAGTAGTCCAGAACCACTAAAAATTATACATATTTATGATTAGCTACCAATTCTAGAAATGCTAATAGAGTCTCAAGATGTGGATAAGGAATTACTGATGACTTCATTGCCATATTGGTAAATGTCTATTATATCCCCTTTCTCATGGAAAATTATTTTTCCTCGATGGAACGCAAATTATAATGAATTTACGTGATGAAATCAGGGTTTTTTGTTTTGATAAAAGTTCATAAATCTCACTCTTTATGCATTGACTTTTGTATTCTTAAATCTTCAAAGTTTAAAAAGAGTATTTTTTGATTAGCATCATCGCATATTTCGACGTCCCGTGCGACATTGAAAAACAACATTTGTTATCTGTGCGTCGAAAGTACATGCAGATGGCTTATCCAATATTGAGTACAAATAGAGATTTTTAATAAAATTCAAAAAAAAAATCATGATGAAAAATTAGAAGAATTGTGATCTTGGTACTTATATAAAGTTGGTCCCGTGCGACATATTTAGTGCGAATTAAATTTTTTTTTTTAACTGAATGATTTTTTTTTTTTTATCTTACGTTTTCATTTTTTTATTTAAAAAAGCAAAAACGGCGGCGAAAAAAATAAAGAGAGCTGCATACGGTGGAGAGAAAAATTAAAATACGATCCAATATTATTTTTATATTTGTTGTTTTTTGTTATTATTTGGAAATAAATACATTGAAATCTTTTGTTGTCTTACAAATATTTTTACTACGCTTATTTTAATACTATTTTCTCAAAAGCGTAACTAAAATAACATAATTGTTATGACATGTCCCGTGCGAAAGTGCTTAAAATTGAATTTAAAAAAAAAAGTATAAGTTTTTTAGGATAAAATCAAAACAGTCTTTAAATGACATCAATGTACAACATTTTAAAATTAAAACGATTGCAATATTGCCTAAGGATTCGCTAAAATCGGCTTGACAATTGTTAATCGCCAAAACCACTTCTGTTTTTGTCCCGTGCGAATGCCTTGGTTTTTTGTAATTATCTTGAAATATCAAAATTGCCTAAAATCAACCTTAGCACCAATTAAAGGGCAAATTAAGAGCTATAAGTTAAGCCTTTTGTCAAAACAAAAATACGGTTTATTTTGACTTCTTTTTCACTTCAAAAGTGTTCGAAGGTCCCGTTCGACATAATGGAATTGCCCATATGGAGTTTTTGATTACGCGAGTATTTCGCATTTTCATACATTTAAATCGAAAAAAAATTAGATTGGTTTTAAGCCCAAAATAAATTGATATATTATGAGTTTTTGAAAATGATAAGCTTAATACCAAAAAACATCATAAGAATCCTATATTTTTGGAATTTAATTAGGAACTTGATAAGAAAAACTGCTCCAATTTTAATGGTCTGGCCTTTTTTTTGTGTGTGTTTCCTTTAAAACTCTTAGGGCAGGGCTACATATACAGCGGATTTATTATTCCGTAAACTGCGGTCAGCAACCTTAATATCGATTAGAGCCATTTTAATGGTCATTCAATCTTTGGTCATTAATTGCGTCAATCAAATCAGAATCTGATGATATTAACACTTCGAAAATACGTTTTGAATTCTATTGTTTGATTGATTTCATTTAGATCATTAACATTGATCTAAAATATTAGCGTTTTACACAAATGTGTAGAAAAATTAAGATTTTTCAGTTGCCAGTGGCAACTTCTCTGCTCACATTGCCGACCCCTTGTGTATACTTATAATTCCTGATTCAACTCTGACAACTCTCTCTCTCTCTCTACTTTCAGTGTCCTTACCTGCAAATGGCAGTTCTTCTATAAAAATCAGCTTAGCAATGGCCATGTCAACACCAACAACTCCGCCAGCAGCAATTTCAACTGCAGCGACAATTTACATCCCGCTCATTTTATGGCAATATTGAATGCCTACGGCCAGATGCTTGTCAGCGGCACAGATCCCAGCAATGTGCGCAGTGTCCTTTTTTCCATGCAGAATGTGAACGAACGCAGTCGTCTATATCAACGAGCGCTATTCAAGGAGCAGTTATTGGCCTCATTTCAACGTGCTTTGCTTAATCTATTGCTAAGCGGTGAGGGTGCTTTACATTTTGATATGATTGCCCAGGCATTGTATGCCATGGGTCAGGTGGATCGAAGGCAATTGTTGGAAAGCTTTTCGCATGCCTCATTGCCGGTGGCACAGACAACGCTGGAGGAGATCTGCCAGACAAGTGTGAGTATATAAGAAAGTAACAGTACTTTATAAAAAAAAAATTTACTGATTAGTCAGAGATAACATCAGATAACATGAGATCCCATGTGTTCTACAAATCGCTTTCGACCCAAATCGTATGGGAATAGACAATCATTTAAGATTTTTTGATTTTTGATTCCCTTTCACTCCTCACTTACTCTACAAAAAGTGCTTTTATGGACTCAACTGTTAATGCGGTCGGTCCTTTTGGAAAGAAAGCAACCTAATGAAAACGTTTTAAATGGAAACGTTAAATTTCCCTGATTTTCCCAATATGTTTATTAATTTTTTCTTTTTTTCTTTCTTCTCTTTGCAGGACATTCCAACGTTTACGCAGAAACTCACACAGCTCATGCAGGATGCGCATTGTGTGCATCTTAATGAGACTTGAACTCGCCCCCGCTACAACAAAAAAAACCCCAAACCCATTTACATCCTATCCTTAACTCCTTCTCAGAGCGTATGAGTATGTGTGTGTGTGTGTGCATGTGTGTGTGTTCATTTTTTAAATGTAAATACTGTGTCCCTGGTTTTATGTACTATTTATTAATGAATTTTGTTTATGATTATTTTTTTTGCCATATTTTTTTGTGTCATCTTGCTCAGTCCCTTTGACTCACTGCCCAACCCATCCCGCTCTTCTATGTGTGTGTGTGTGTGTCTTATGTGTATGTGTTTGTGCTTGTCTGTGGAGAGGAGATCAACCAAAATTCATTCAACTTGATAAAAGACATTGTTAGTTTGTAATGCGATTCCGTTATCTAAATAGAAATATTATTGCACTTATCAATTGATTTTTTTTTCTCCATTATTTTTATTATTATTATCATTATTACATACATACATACATAATATTGCTAATGTGTTATCACAGCAAATCGATAAAAGTCATATATCTATACAAACATACCTTTATATCTATATATATATACATATAAATTAGCATATTTCCTTTCCCATTTTATGTAAATCATCGGCAGAGAAACACGGAAAACTTAATGTCACCATTTATTGGCTATTTCATGAATTTTACCTAATAAGTCTCCCCACACAGCCCATTTCCAAATCAATTTTCAAATAAAAGAAACACATCAACGATTTTTACATTTTACATGCGCATTTTGATTTGGAATTACGTAGTACGTGTGTACACATCTTTATTCATTGTTTTTAAATAGATATATATACGTACGTACATACATATGTACAGCTTTGTATATAGAATTGCCTACCTCAAAGTACAGACAAGTCATTGTTTTAGCAAAATCAAAAAACAAAGAAAAAAAAGAATGTATGTCAAGTTCCTTATAATTCTCTAACAAAACGGTATATTCATTTGGAAAAGAAGTTTGTCATGCACCGAAAAAAAACAAACAAATTTATATTTAGAATCGATCGATTTGATTTACTTAATGCAAACGTTTTCAAATTTGTTCAAGAAATATAAAATGAAATCTAACCGAAAACCTCAATTTCGAAAAAAGGTTTCCATCAAAAACGCTACATCATGCGAGTTCCGAAACTTTATCAAGAATAATGAGAAAACCGAAAATTAATCTTGGAAAAGCAAACAACGAAACGAAATTTAGTAGTTCAAAAATGGAAAAAAAAACCGTGGACGGTAACAGCTATAACTTATATAATAAAAGTCCACATTTAACAGTTATTTAAAGAGATGTATTTAATTACGCCTAAAATAATAGTTATTAAGGAGTTTTATTTTTTTGCTCCGCACATAACAGTTATAAAATACTTTTATTTTTGAACTCTATGAAAAATTGTTATAAGGGCGTTTTTTTTTATAACTCGGTAAATAACAGTTATTGAAAGACTTTTATTAAAAAGTCATGTAATAACAGGTTTTGAAAACTTATATAAAACATGTAAGAAAGTCGGTCAAGCCCGACTGTAATATAATCTGTACCAGGTTTTCTATGAAATTCTTTAAAAAAAAACTGAATTTTTTGAGTCAAGAGCTGCAAAGAATTACAAATGTCAAAAATCGTATGGAAAAAAGTACGCCCTACTGTACCTGATAATTTTAAAGTGTGAGGTCTTTTCAAAATCTGGGGGTGGCAACTCTTTCGACTATCGTTCATCTGGTTGGAAAACGATGAATGGGGGCTCGATAAGTAATGATGAGTAGAATTACCCTAGTATATAACTCGTAAAATTATATATATATATATACATTTGTATATAATTTCCTATTAACATAAACGTAACTAGCGGGAATCGCGCGTGATTCCTGACCGCAGCCCATCCAAATTGCATCGCTCCTCTCATACTTGGTCTTTGCCTCCTTACACAAGTATCTATGGGAAAGAAGGCTAGGGAAAACTGGGAGCGGCGCTGTCCAATTAGCTACTGCCGTCAAGCAAAGTCCAGTTGGGAAATTACCAGTTAGCTTTTGCCCTCTCGCTCTCTCTTTTTCTTGTAAGTTCTACCAATCGCTGCGGTGTTGTTGTTGTCGTTGCTTTGAATTTTCTTTTAAGTATAGCTCTAATATCGTTCATCTGATCGATGAACGATGTATGGCGGGTCGATTAATAATGAGTAGTAGAATATATGTCTAGAATGTTTGAACTATCTTTCTTTAAAATTTTGGGAGTTATTACGTTTTTTATACTCAGTACCGAAGGTACAAAAGAGTATATTGGATTTGTGCAAATGTATGTAACTGCCAGTAGGAAGCATCTCCGACCCTATAAAGTATATATATTCTTGATCAGCATCAACAGCCGAGTCGATATAGACTTGTTCGTCAGTCTGTCTGCCCGTATGAACGCTGAGATCTCAGAGATTGTAAGAGATAGAGGTTGGAGGTGTATGGAACATATATTTCTTATACTTGCAGGCAGATCAAGTTTAGTTTTGATTTTTGCCACGCCCCCTGCCTCCCCCGCAAATTGAAAAAAACTAAATATCTTCCACAATTTTGGAGTTAGGTTATTCGAACCTTCTAGACATATATTCTACTCATCATTACTTATCGAGCCCCCATACATCGTTTTCCGATCAGATTAATTATTGTAGAGTTGCCACCCCCGCAATATGAAAAGAACCTTATATCTTACACAATTTTGAAGTTGGGTTATTCTAACCTTCTAGACATATAGAGACATAAGTAAGTCATGTCTCATGAGTAGAACAGTGTGAACCCAGCCTTATGAGCAGGTACGGTAACAGTTATAGCTTACACATATATTATAATTGTCCAAATTTTTGAATTATTTTTAGAGTTTTATTTTATTACGCTTCAATTAACAGTTATTAGGGACTTATACAACAGTTATTCAAAACTGAAATTTAAATTTATCAATTCTTTATAAAGACTTTTATTATATTTCTTAGTAAATAACAGTTGTGGAAAGACTTTTATAACAAAATCAATGAATAACAATTTCTTAGGACTTTGTGATTTCAAAGAAACGAATAATGAATTCAGTTGAAAGTATATGCAATCAAGAAAGTCGAATAAAGATAAATGAAAATATGAAGCTAAAAGCCAAATATCACAATGGGTTTTTAGAAGCGAGAACATTTAACGATTCGGATCCCGCATGATTTGATTGGACTCGCAAACGGAAATAGTTTTCTTTATTAATCGCAGGTAATGATACGGTACACCCAACGGATTATTCACGCAGAGAGCAAATCGCTGAATCTATAATAATTTAAAAGACTTTTATTGTGTGACTAAATAATAAAAGTCTTTGAATGAGGTTTATTTACTGAATTCAATAATAAAAGTCTAACAAAAAATCTTTTTCTGAGTAATAAAATTAAAATTTAATAATTGTTATGTTCTGAGGAATAGAACAATAGTCTTTAGAAACTGTATTAACTATAGTCTTTTTTCGATTCCAAAAATTTCGGTTTTCGAAAGCCCTTTTTAAAAAAAATTCAAAATATTAGTGTGCCATGTATGTGTATATAGAAAATCACCGGAAAAATTTGTATGGGAAATTATTTTCAATTTTGGGAAATCAAGGTCGTAAAATGGGGGAAAAAAGTTATTTTTGAGCAAATTTATATGGAAAAACAATTCTCCAAATTTTGTTAAAATCCAATAAGGTCAGAAAATTGGGGATGGAGCGGGTTCAATGCCAAACGTTATATTTGAGATTAAATTCGATTTGTAAGCTATGGGCCAAATTATCGTGAAATAGTTATCTAATTTGGATAAATATGTAAAATACGGTTGGAAAACTCTAGGGGGGAATACATTTACACGATTTAACATCATAGCTTTTGGTGCCAGACTAACTGTCAAGTTCCTTAAAACCGATTAATTCCTTAGTTTTTAGTTTATGCCATGCTTCTTGGAATGCAAAAAGTGAGCTGATTGTATATTTCATCCTAGTTGATACCCAATTGCAGACACACGCTTTCAACACGCGTGCGCCGAACACTCCAACTCCAAAATGAAATGGCAAAAACTAGTCAAAAGGATCACTTGAAACAACAACAACGAGGATAAAAGCGACAGCTTCCTTTCTTTTGTGTGCAGTATTTAATTTTATTTTTTTGCATACACAAAAAAAAAAAATAATGTTGGTTTGTTGAAATTGAATTTAATGAAAAGCGAAAGCAAAACAAGCAGCAGATCACCCACTTCCGGCAGGTAAATAAATGAGATGAAAGGACAACAACAGCAGCGGCATGAGAGCAGGTAGGGCTATCCTAAAGGGCATCCTGCGGAAGTTATAAAAGCAGACATATGTACACTTGGAAAAAATTTACATATGAGCGTGATATACACTTTAATCATAGAGTAGAAAGAACAGCCGAGCCGTCCCTATGAACACCTAGAACTAGACCACTTTATGATACGCTGGGCAGCACTTCACACAGTTTGATGTGGCGCCAAATTAAAAAGTTATACGTGGGTTGCTATTTAAGTTTCTGGCCTAGAAGTGATCTAGCCATTTTAGGACCAATTGGGCTTTTCCAAAAAAAAGTTTAGACTTTTATCGATAAAAGCTCCATACAACTCTTTCATGTGTGACCATGTTTGATATCGATTAACGATTAATCAAAAACTTAGCTCGGCAGAAAAATGGAATTAATTTTTCACAACTTTCGACGTGAATTATCACGACAAGAGTGCAACGATGAACTTAAATCTTTGTATGGCGATGAAGCACCATCCTATAGCACTGTGAAAAATTGGTTTAATGAATTCAATCGCGGGCGACGCTCGCTCGAAGACGAAGGTCGTCCAAAAACAGTCGTTGTGCCAGAAAACATTGATGCCGTGCGTGAACTGATAATGCAAGATCGTCATGTGACATACCGTGAGATAGAGGCATCCTTGGTCATTTCTTTCACCAGCATACATTCGATATTGCATGAACACCTGGGCGTAAAAAAGGTTTGTTTTCGTTCTATCAAAAAAAGGCTCGTGTGAATTTGTGCAAAGAAATTTTGAAAAAATATAATCGCGGTGCTACCAAAGACGTTTATAAGATCGTCACCCGTGACGAATCATGGAATCATGGACAAAACAGCAATCGACCGTGTGGGTCTTCAAAGACGAGCCAAATCCAACGAAAGTCGTTCGTGAAAGAAGCATTTCGAAGCAAATGGTCGCCTGTTTCTTGGGTAAAACTGGTCATGTGGCGACTGTTCCGCTTGAACAAAGTAGGACGGTCAATTCGGAGTGGTACACCACAATTTGTTTGCCTGAAGTCTTCGTAGAAATTCAAAAAACGAACAAGAGAAGACAGATCGTTGTGCACCATGACAATGCGAGCTCTCACACATTAGCTCACACCAGCGCCTTTTTGACCGCCCAAAACGTCGAATTGATGGGTCATCCGCTGTACAGCCCTGACTTGGCACCCAATGACTTCTTTTTATTCCCGCACATCAAGGAAAAATGCGTGTTCAATGATTTTCGTCGCCAGAAGATGATGTTGAAGAGTTAAAAAACCATGTTTTGGAGGTGTCTCAATCGAAGTGAAAAAGTGCTTCGACAATTGGTTTGAGCGCATGCAAAAGTGTATAAATCTTCCAGGAGAATACTTTGAAAAACAATAAAACCATTTTTGATCATAAATATTCGCGTTCTTATTATTAGGCCTGAAATATATATACACAGAGAAAAAAAAATGATATGAAATGGCAGTCATTTCCACATTTTTCATATCAATTTCACTTCAATATGAGGAAGATTAACTTGATATGATAAAAAATATCAATACGATCTTTTTTATAAAAAAAAAAAACATTGACTTGTCTGGGGGATCGAACTCGAGACCTTGCACTTAACACGAATGGAATGACGCCTCAACGCATTCAACCAACACACACATTTAAGGAAAGACGACTAAGAAACTATTTATATTAAGTATGAAAAAATGGATATTTTTAAAAGATCATTTTTTTTTCTCTGTGTAGCAACCTATACGTATAGAGTATATTACAGTTGGGTTTGAACAACTTTCTCACTTACACGCACATTTAGGTGGCTCAACCAAATGGTAGCTCCAAAGGGCAGCGTCTACGTGTAGATGGATTTGGCTTGCAAATTTAGTCTATGGCATACGCTTGACCTCCACCACTGGGTGAGGTGAGGATTGGGCCTGTGGGCATAAAAAGTGAGTGCAAGCACGGCTGGGCCACACAGTTGTGTTTGGTGGGTGCTAAGACAGACCTCCATAAAAACAATTATCCTGATACAAATACCCCAAACAAGAGGAAAAGAAATGACTCTGGACACGGTGCAGGCGGTGGCCAGCGAAACGTTGGCCTCCAAGGCCACTACCCTACTGGGACTGAGCCCCTTGTTCACCACACTATTGGGTGTCGTTGTGGTCTTGGGCCTGTATGAGTACTGGCATCGCAATACCCGTGAATATCGCATGGTACAGAATATACCCTCACCACCGGGATTACCACTGCTGGGACAGGCTCATCTGGCGGCCGGTTTGAGTAATGCGGAAATCTTGGCCGTGGGTCTGGGCTATCTGAACAAATATGGTGAGACCATGAAGGCCTGGCTGGGTAATGTGTTGCTCGTCTTCATTACAAATCCCCATGACATTGAGCTGATATTGAGTGGACATCAGCATTTGACCAAAGCGGAGGAATATAGATATTTCAAGCCCTGGTTCGGTGATGGTTTGTTGATCAGCAATGGTCATCATTGGCGTCATCATCGTAAAATGATTGCCCCCACCTTCCATCAGAGCATTTTGAAGAGTTTTGTGCCCACCTTTGTGGAGCACTCCAAGGCGGTCACTCAGCGTATGGGTCTGGAGGCGGGCAAATCCTTTGATGTGCATGACTATATGTCCACCACGACAGTGGATATTCTGCTGACCACGGCCATGGGTGTGAAGAAGCTGCCCGATGGCAACAAGAGCTTGGAGTATGCCCAGGCGGTGGTGGATATGTGCGATATTATACACAAGCGTCAGATCAAGCTGCTCTATCGCCTGGACTCCATCTACAAGTTTACCAAATTGCGTGAGAAGGGTGATCGCATGATGAACATTATTTTGGGCATGACCAGCAAGGTGGTGCGGGATCGCAAGGAGAACTTCCAGGCTGAGTCGCGTGCCATTATTGAGGAGGATCGTCCGGCCACCACTGCCAGCAAAACGGAGGGTCTACGCGATGATCTGGATGATATCGATGAGAATGATGTGGGTGCCAAGAGGCGTCTGGCCCTGCTCGATGCCATGGTGGAAATGGCCAAGAATCCCGAAATCGAATGGAATGAGAAGGATATCATTGATGAGGTGAATACCATTATGTTTGAGGGACACGATACCACTTCGGCTGGCTCCAGCTTTGCCCTGTGCATGATGGGCATCCACAAGGATATCCAGGATAAGGTATTTGCCGAACAGAAGGCCATCTTTGGTGATAACATGCAGAGGGATTGCACCTTTGTGGATGCAATGGAAATGAAATATCTGGAACGTGTCATTCTGGAGACTCTGCGTTTGTATCCTCCAGTACCCTTGATTGCACGTCGCCTGGATCATGATTTGAAATTGGCCAGTGGTCCCTATACCGTGCCCAAGGGCACCACAGCGATTGTTCTACAATATGTGGTGCATCGCCGTGCCGATATCTATCCCAATCCCACCAAATTCGATCCCGATAACTTTTTGCCCGAACGTATGGCCAATCGGCATTATTATGCCTTCATACCCTTCAGTGCTGGACCACGCAGCTGTGTGGGTCGCAAGTATGCCATGCTGAAGCTGAAGGTTCTGCTGTCCACCATAGTGCGCAACTATATTGTACACTCCACGGATACCGAGGCGGACTTCAAGCTGCAGGCCGATATTATTTTGAAGCTGGAGAATGGCTTCAATATCTCGCTGGAGCAGCGCAAGTATCCCACTGTGGCTTAGTGCAAATGGAGTAAACTGTGTATATATACGTGACAACCCTTAACCAACACTCCCGCCGCCCCAACCACACACACACCAATGCCCCCAACAGCCAGCCAGAGAGTCAATCAACTACTACTACTACTACAATTTTTTTTTTTCATATTTCTCTTGTATTTTTTTTTTTTGGAATAAGCGGGTGGTGTCCTTATATCTTCTTTTTATATGCTATTACTATTATAATTATTATTTTGTTGTTTTTTTTTTTTTTCGTTTATCCCCCGTTTATCTATTATGTAATATTTATTAAGTCAATTGGTTTAATATGAAACCCAAAAACTATGAAAAATATATGAGAAAACGCAAAGGCAGCCAAAAGAGTTGCTAAACAATAAGAAAACTGCAAAAAAAAATTTATTGAACCACATTTTGGGTAGACTGCAGCACGATTGGACAAAGATTTTAGTTCTTACACAACTCCTCACCTTCACCAGCTATTAGAGTCAGTCAGTGAAGTAAGTTGCCATGAAAAAAGATTCCTATTTTGCAGTTACATAGAGAAAACAAGTAAGAAAGTCGGTCAAGCCCGACTAAGGGACATCGTTCATCTGATCGGAAAACTATGTATGGGGGTTTGATAAATAATGACAAGTAGAATATATGTCTAGAAGGTTCAAACAACCTAAACCCAAAATTGCGGGATATTTGAGGTGTTTTGCAAATTGCGGGGGTGGCAACTCTACTATCGTTCATCTGATCGGAAAACGGTGTATGGGGGCTCGATAAGTAATGATGAGTAGAATATAAGTCTAGAAGTTTCGAACAACCTAACTCCAAAATTGTGGAAGATATGATGTTTTTTTCAATTTGCGGGGGAGGCAGGGGGCGTGGCAAAAAAAAACTAAACTTGATCTGCCTGCAGCTATAAGAATTATATGTTCCATACATTTCAAACCTCTAGCTCTTACCATCTCTGAGATCTCTTCGTTCATACAAACAGACGGACAGACGGGCATGATCAAGAATATATATACTTTATAGGGTCGGAGATGCTTCCTTCTGGCTGTTACATACATTTGCACAAACCCTATATACTCCTTGTACCTTCGGTACAGAG
Source organism: Lordiphosa mommai (assembly GCA_018904225.1). Classification (NCBI taxonomy): domain Eukaryota; kingdom Metazoa; phylum Arthropoda; class Insecta; order Diptera; family Drosophilidae; genus Lordiphosa; species Lordiphosa mommai. The sequence continues at coordinate 693,859 of JAEIFT010000032.1, read as the reverse complement.
TATACAAATATTTAGGATTTTTGTACTTTAGTTTACTGGAACATACGATTTAATTTATTCTCAATTTATAAAGGGTGATTTTTTGAGAGTTAAGGTTTTTTTAGGTTGGCAGCACTGGTTGGTAATGGCGTCCAAACGTCATCTGTCAAAGTAAAAAGTTTTCAGTATACTCTTCCATTTCATCATGAAAAGACTTACAAACAAACAACGATTCCAAATTGTTGAAAATTATTATCAAAATTCGTGCTCTGTGAAAAGTGAATTGTCAATTCGTTGTCGTTCTCAGCAATTGGTCATGTGTTACTCAACCACATGGCAAATTTTACATGTCGATTTGGGTTTGAAAGCCTATAAAATTCAACTTCTGCAAGAATTAAAACCGAATGACCCATAACAACGTCTAATTTTTGGTGAACAGCTCCATGAAAATCCGCTGTTTTATCGAAAAGCTGTGTTCACCAAAATTGGAGCTTCCGAATGGACCATTTAATAATGGTTTAAGATTGATTTTGTTTTTCTGTGTACGAAATTGCAATGCCATAGCTAAAGATCAAAAAGAAACCGAGACCAAGTATGGAATTTTTTTACGGTCACTCTATTTATATTAAAAAACAAACAAAATTCAATCCCGCGTGTTTTTGAAGTAAGAATATTTCGAGCTAAAATCAAGCACACCCGAGCTAAAGACGGGGATCAAGATAAGAATTTCGGAACAGGAAAATGTGTACTCAAATAAATCCTTTCGTACTTGGTTTGTGAAAATCGAGGATTGATTATTTTTCTCTGACATCGATTGGAATTGATTTTAGTCCGAATGTATCGGATGTAATAAGCTTCTCTTGCTCTTAAAAAGTTCAATTAATTATTGAATCTCATTAAGAATTTCTTTTGTTTGTAAAAAAACGTATTATTATGAAACGAATCTTCTTTTATGAACGCTTCCAAAACTATTTTTATAAAAACTTTCTTTTTTGCCATTATGGACACACTTTTTCCTGATTAGATTATCTCAAGGTATATCCGCAAATAAAAATTTCAATTTTATTGCCACTGCAAGAAGGACAACCGTAAAAGGGTTTTTTGTGTGCCATAAAAAAAAAAGGAAAACCCACTGGTACATGTACAAACTTCCGGCTCACAGACTCCCAAAAAAAAAACCAAAAAAATGGAATGGCATTGGGTTTCTGCATGGTGCCTTTAGACAGACAGGTACAAGGAAGGATATAATATCAAATAAATTGGTAACCGTAGCCGGCGGCGTTGTCGGCGCTATTTGCCTAGCGCAAAAAAGGACAATGACCAAACAAAACGTTTGGCGGCACGACACGAGTGTGTGTGTGTCCTTTTGGCCGCTTCGGGCACCCCCTTCATTAATCTTGTTAGAGAATAAGGAAGTGCGGAAGGAAACCGAAAGGATTTCCGTTTTCTGTTTCGTCATACGATAGCCATAGAGAACTGGCCAAATTAGATAAGACCCGCGTGAAAAAGGCTTAAAAGTGAAAGCCGACACAGACCTGTTCTGGATGCTCCAGCTCCTGCCTGATCCGCAATAAACTGCTGTCGATTCTCGAACAATGGCATTTGCATTTGTCTCGCGATTAATCGCCTTACAGATGACGAAACATATATACGAAATGAGGTGTCAACTTAAGTTAGCGAAAGGCAAGTGGCAAGTGGCAAATTCGCTGCCGATCAGCCGCCTTGTTAATGCTAACAAATACGTTTTGACCACAAGGCCAGGCAGTTACCAATGCTCTACAATATTTTGACATTGCCCAAAACCCAATGCCAGCCAGATTGTGCCGCATTAACGCATTAAAAATTCACTCCAACCGAATGACGGTGGATACGTACACACAACGCAACAATCTTTCTTTGGCGTACAGAATTATTATTCTGGATTCTCAGAACTTTTGATGGCAATTGTGGAATAAGTTGATCATTTTACTTTGTTTCTTATGTACAAACTGATTTTAGCAGAAATAATTTGAATTTAACAATTATATAATTAAACATAGAAATCAATAGCCAGTTCCGACAGTGCCAGGAATAATGCATAGGGTATCATTCACTCAGCTTGTCAAACAAATTATTGTAAATATACAGAAATATTTTCCTTAAATTTCCCTATAAGCTTCTGAAATATCTCAAACTTTTCCGAAACTGAAAGCTGAATCATTGGACCGACTGTAATATGCTATGTACCTCGCAAAAGTTTGAATGGAACTAAACTTTTAAATTGTACGTGCCAACGTACGTGTGAGAACTCATTGATATGATGGTTAAAGGAAAATCCTACGAACTAAACTTTTTTGAGAAATACATTTTGTCATTTGATCATATTATATAAAGACAAAAGTTTAGTAAGGAGATTTCCGGGACACTTCCTTCAATACTTTTTTACATCGAGTAGAACACTGAAAAAAGCACGCACTCGGTAGCTTTAAGTAGATTCTGCCCTAACGAGAAGGCAAAGCTAACTTCGTTTTAATGCACTTGCAAAATCTCGCTACAACTTATTTATCCAATAAAATATATAAATGATATAGAAAGCAGATATATATATAAATTCAAAATCATTCATTATGATTATTGATTTCAAAATTTGAGCACGCTACCATAAAAAACAAATAAGTTTTCTCAGTAAGACCGAATTTTCGACCGATCGATGGCAACTATAGGATATAGTCATCCGATTTCGACCAAATTTTGCAGAACTGTTTGATATCATTTAATATTCTTAATAACTGAGTTTAGGAACGCTATCATAGAAAAAAGAAAAGTTTTTCTCACTTAGACCTTTATTATGATCGATAGTTCTGATGGCAGCTATAAGATATAGTCAGCCGATTGGGGAGGTACCAACATATAAGCAGCGTGCAGTATAAAGAAGTCTTGTAAACAAAAAAATGTCTCAAGCAATGCCACAGTCCGTATATTATATGTACGAGTTCGAGAACGGAACGGAACAGATTCGAAGTCAGTTCGGAACAGGCAGTGTTTAGTAAGGTACTAATTTTTGTTAGCTAGTAAAGGCCTATTCTCAGATGACATACATATTATTTTCGTCACAATGCTTCATTATAATAAAAACACTTTTGTAGAGCTTTGAAATCAGAATGCTTTTGAACAGCAGTCTTTTTTATATAAAGCATAGTACCGAAAATAAAATTAATGTCATCTGAGAATAGGCCTTAATGGTGAAAGATTGAGTATCTACATAAAGGTACAAAAAAAGGGGACTTTACAAATTTATGTTGTTTTCAAATATAGCGTCCAGGCCAAAAGAAATATTTATTAATTATATACGCTTCTAAACAGTTCTGGCAAGTTTGATTAAAATCAGACGACTATATAGTCTAGCCGCAATGGAACCGATTGGTGTGAAAAATGGTCTTAGTGAGAAAAACTTGTTTGTTTCTTATGAAAGCGTTCCTAAACTCAGAAAATATGAATACTAGAGGTGGAGAACTATCGATAGTCGGCACCATCGATAGTCAACGGTAATTTTTTGAAAACCATCGATAGTGATCGATAGTTTTTCGTTAGTATGTTAATTAAAACGCTTATGTTAAAAAATAAAAAATACTTTAATTTTAAATTAAATATCTAACTTAGAAATGGTTATCGTTACTTTTGATTTTGACTTAAGCATTAATATTGGATTGTGGGTTCAAATTAGATATTTATACCAAATAATGCAATCAAATTATGAATATTAAAATCTGGTGATTAATGCTCCTTTTTGCGGTATAGGCTATAACTGAAATGTTTTGTAAGGGAACAGTAAAATATTTTTAAGATGAAAATATTTCTGGAGTTAAGTCACTATTTTATGAATGTTCTTGAATATATTAATTTCACAGCGATAATTTATAGTCCTGAGCAAGAATACCTTTTTCCTTTTCGATAAGACTTTGCTTGAAAATTTTTACAATAGATTTAGATGAAGAACGTTTTAAAGTTATATAATATCCTATGATTTTTTTAGAGCCAGCTTTTTTTAGTGGTGTGTAAAGCTTAAAAAAAAACGATCTAAAACTATCGATAGTGTTGGGCTACTATCGATGGCTACTCGAAAGCGCAGAACTATCTCCACCTCTAATGAATACCATATGCTAGGTCTGCAAAATGATCAAATTTTGATTACTATATCCTATAGCAGCCATATAACCAATTGGTCGGAAATTGCGACTTAGTGAGAAAAACTTTTTTGTTTCCCATGATAACATTTTTGGACTTAGGAATTATGAATAATATATGCTTTCAAAAAGGTTTACTGAATTTGGATATACTATATGTCAGAACCGACTATATGGATGACTATATCATATAGCTGCCATAGGAATAATCGGTAGGAAAATGGGTCTAAGTGTAAAAAATCTTTTTTTGATTTTAATCATAGCGTCCTTTTACTCAGTAATTACAAAAGAAAAGTGTTTTTGATCATATAAATAAGGAGTACACTGAACAAAACTGCATCACTGGTTTCGTTCTATCGTAAAAACGAATTTGTTGATTTTTTGGCACTGTTGGATTTTTGGAGGCCACACCAGCTATAAATTTTTTGGCTCCTGTGTACTTTAAAAAAAATCTTTACAAAATTGAACAAGCTGTATAGAATCAGCCGAAAGTTTTTGAATTGGCCTCTGAAGTCGCACATTTCTCGATTTATGGCAATTTTTACAAAATAAATCATACCCTTTAAGCTAGAGCGGAAATAGAGAAATGTCTGCACGAATATTGCGGCTGCACGAATATTGCGCGTTTGATTTTTTACAGAAGCATTGATATGTGTTCTGTCGAATAGGCCTGATAAATCCAGTAATTGGTGCCTACTGTGACCACAAGATATTCCTGAGGTCAAAAAATACTAGAAATCCGTTTTTCAGCCATATCTTGGAAACAAGAGCTAATGGAGCTAAACCGAAATTAATATTGGAGTCAGTACACATAACTGAATCATTTAATTTAATCAACAACGCTGCACCATACAATTTTGCTAAATGTGGTTTTTGAATAAGTTGAAGGGAAATAATGTATTTTTTTTCCCTTTTTAATTTCTTAGAGTTTTTTACTTCTAAAAACGTATTTAAAGGTTTCTGTAGGGCGATATGCTTACTGGTGACAGGTGTTGCACTTTGCTGGTTTTGTGCTGCCCAAGCAGTTTTGGCATTCCTGTCATGAGGAGGCAGTTGTTTCTCTGCAGTTCGTCAGGCAGAAAACCACTAATGAAGAAGGTGGGAACCTTCCGAAACAGCAGGTTGGTTATTGAAGGCCTTCTTTGTGTATTGTGTGCATTACTTATATTACCTCGAGCCTGCTAAAAACTTGCTAGGTTTGTTAAACTTGCAAATGTAATTACGACTTCTTTGAAAGCATTGCTTGTGAGAACAAGGCTTTCGGCAAATAATTTTATTGACGATTTGAATGTGCGAATTGTATTTAAATAAATAAGGTCAAAGCTGCAGAAAATGCTATAATATTTATTCAAACAATGTGACCCAACTCGACACATTATTTTACTATACAAAATTGGCCTGTTTTTCTAACACCATTATACAAATATCTTTTTTGGTTGGCCTGAATTGAGCTGTTTCCGGATGGCCATTTCGTTGAAGTATCAAGCTCATTGTGCATCATGGATCATTATTGTAAGTAAGGAGTTCCCTGAAGGATTTTAGACCCCACACATTTTGCTTTGCGTGTATCATTACAGTTTTTGTTCCAATAGTTCTTATTATGAAGCTTCAAGGAAGAGTCCAAACAAAATGCCACTGAATGGCACACACACGCACAGGGACAACTCAATCAATGCAATGCTGCCTGGAGAGTTTCGCATTCAAAGTGAACTGAGAAACTGTCAAAATTTCACCAAGAAGATGGCTGATGACTCAATGTTGAGGCTCGGTTGCACTATGCAAAAGTACAATAAGTATATGCCACCCTGGGTGCATTAGTCAAAACAAGAAACACGTGGAAAGAAAGGAAAGAACAAAAAAACATGTGCAGCCAGGCTGGGGAGCACAGGCTTGGGAAATGGAAACATATGTGTTCCTTATGCCCAGTTTTTGTGGAGCTATTTATGGTTATGAATGAATTTGAATGCTCAGAGCAGCGACTAAGCGGTTTAGGCAAAGTGTTAACCTGCTTTCCCCCCCGGCCTTTGTACCTGTGACCTGTCCCATTCCATTGATCTGCTGCGGTTTAAGCGCTTAAGGGCTTAGAAGTGGACACAATAGCGTACACTTAAGTGCCTCATTGTTTTACTGAAGTGCAGCCACTCGACAATTGCTTAAACTTAAGCAGATACCGGCTTATAGTCTTAGCGGTTGTGGTTAATTCGTTAAGCCAAACCAAATATATGCCAAAATGAGGTTTAACTCTTGGCTGGGTTGAGTTAGCCAAATCAGAGCACTCAACAGAATACAAAAACTCAGCAGCAGCTTACTTAAGACTGAACTTCATTCATGATCTTCAAGTAACGATCAAACATTTAAGGGTTTACCTAAGTATTTTCAAATCACGTGAGATAAGATTTTCTTTTTCGGAAGGTTCGTTTCTTAACATGTCACGGATTAATAATTATTTTAAATTGTATAAATAAAGCAAAGAATTATGTTTCCTAAATTCAAACACGGTCTAGCTAAAACCTGTTGAGAATTCTAGCGAAAGATCAGCGAATATCGGGTAAAGCGTTTAGTGGGATGCAAGCGCCTGATAAATTAGTGACTTAGTGAATTTCCTTCTGTCAATTACCTTCTGTTAATAGTTTATGATAAAAAGCATAGGAAGCAGAGAACCTCGTGAATTTTGACAAAAATTAATCAAGTAAATTTCGTCTGCTCAGCTAGCGTTATTTTTTGGGTAAATTAAAATTGGGCTACGAACTGCTCTAGATAAAGCTTCCTGCGACTATATCCTTTTTCCAAATCTAAGGAAACAGCCCGACGCCTTTATAAGGACCTTATGAAAACCAATTATTTCAAATAAAAAAACGCAAAACTACGTTTATCGATCTAAAAAAAGACTATGTTGAGAAATAAATCGACTATTGCCGATATACTCAGAAAAAAGGCTGCCAGCGTTCTAGAACGAACGGGATAGAATTTGTACCGTTTTGCACCTAAAATTTCAAGTATAGTTCGTATTTGGTTGTACTTAAACTAATCAGTCTTAAAATTCAAATTTACCCAAAATGTTACTTAAATGAAAACGAAATTCTTAAATCAAGTACGAAATACTTAAGTCAATAAATTTTTTGTACTCAAACGTTCTAGAACGAACGAGATAGAATTTATACCGTTTTGTACCTAAAATATTAAGTACACTCAGAAAAAAATTTTCATTATATATATTTTTAGGTATGACCGTGATTAAATCAAGATCGTTTTGTTCTTAAAATTTTAACGTTCTATTTTTATTGCAATATTGTATAAATTAACTATAAATTAAATAACAAAAGAGTAGGAGTAAATAACAATCAAATTCAAGTTTATGTGCATTTTTTCATCCCAAAAGGAACTTGAAATGAGAATTTTGTTCTCAGATTTGCAAATTTCGAACATAGCCAGTTTTTGAGATTGTTTTTACTTGAATTTCCCTTGTTTAAGTACGGAAATCTTGATTTTTTTCCTCAGTGTATGATTCGTTCTTGGGTGTACTTAAACTAAGTACGAATCAATCTAATGAACAAATCAGGATTGGTTCTAGATCATTTAGTTCCTAGAATAAGATTTGAAATTTCTTGGAATACCTCAAAATGTACTTAATGTATCCCGAAACAGTCTAACATCAAGTATTTGGGGATTTAAAAAATCCTACTAAAACCAAGTATTTTTTACTTATATCTAGCATTTTCGTACTTGGCGTACTATTGACACCATTTGTACATGATTTAAGTACAAAGTTCTCGGTTTTTTTTTCAGAGTGTAGAAACATATATTATTAAAAAAGTCAATGACTTATCAAACTGCCCTCATACAATCGGAAAATATATAACGTATGTACTAGAGGTAGAGGGAGCGGTAGACGTTAACCTGCCCGCACGTTGCCTGCTCATACATGATGCAAATTAATACTATTAAACCGGTCCAATCTAGTTCGGAACCGGTTTTCAAGCAGTAAATGGTTTAACTGCATATCACACACCAAATATAAAGTTCTAAGCTTAAGTAATGTCTGAGATATGGCTCCGAACCACTTTTGAAACAGCTTTGGAACTAATTCAGAACCGGTTTTTATCCAAGAAAATAAATAATCATATTATCAACCCAAATAATTTCCGAGATATGGCTCAAAGTCACTTTTGAACCGGTTTAATTTGGTCCGACACAGGTCTTGAACCATATTTTCTTGAACAATAATTTACATAAACACAAAACTTAAAGTTAAAATCTTTAATCATTTTTTTTAAACCACTTTTAAGTTTTTTCTTTGGGTTCGGAACTGATCTTGAACCAGTGAAATATCTATATTATCATATAACTCACCTACGCACTAAATTTCAAGTTCAAAGTTTCAATCATAGTTTCATGAACAAGTTTAATTTGTTTCGGAAAAGGTCTTGATCTAGTGAATTGTCTATATCTATATAGATATAGAAAGAGTTATTGATATAGATATATTTTCAAATCTTCAAAAATTTGTGAAATATGTTTCTAAACCACTTTTGAACCTGTTCTTCGCAAGGACCGAAAATAATGATTATTTCTTGATTTTCAATTTTAAAAATTTTCAACCCGTGATATATCTATCTCTCTATAACTTACCTACACACCCAAGTTAAAGTTCATAGCTTCAATAATTTCTGAAATATGAACCGGTTCTCAGACTTGGGACATAGCCTATGACTCTTTCCTGATCGACATATTGTGGAAATTTTATGAAGATCGGTTAAGCCGCCTACTAAGGATCAAACATACATGCTTTTACTTTTATATTAATGTATAGAATTTCAGTATTCGACGTTTCAAAAGTTCACCAAAATGCTTGCTCTAAAAGTCATGCACGGTATATTTATGAGTGAGAGAAGTGATAACTGTAAAATGTTTAGGCATAAATTGTCTATCATTGTCAATATTTTGGCGCCAAGATCTCAACTAATTGTAAGGCATTCATTCATTCATTCTTTTATCATAAAGTGTCCAGCTGGCGCTCTCTATCCAAGGCACAGGACAAAAACACAGAAACCCCGCCAACGAAAAATGATGCAAAATCTTGCACACACACAGAGAAAAAGAAAATCAATTGAAAATCTTTGGGTTACCCAAACAGGGGAATGCAAAAACAAAGTCCTGACACTACACGAAGGCGAGAGAGAGAGAGAGAGGGAAGCATCTGCTGGGTAATAGGAGGAATAAAAACCCCCTCCGAGTCCAGGTGTGTTTGTCTAGGCTCGTTCCTAACGTTTTCTCTGTGATTTTTTTTTTGTGGGTGCCTCTCGGCACCGTTAGCAGTGAAAATCCATTACCGTTATGCTTATTAATATTGGACCAGGTAATGCGACACGCCCTTTATTTTTCATACACCTTCGATTTCTGGCTCTCGCATTTCCAATTCCATTCAATTCGATTCTCCTTTTCTTTGCCGCTTGTCAAGAAATCAATTTTGAGACTCCGTTATAATTCGATGCCTTTTTGTAATGGAAAGGCTTGCGAGTCCTTCTCGAGCAGGATTTGGTTACACACGACGAGAGCGAACCTTGGTTTACCGTTTTGCTATACAGCTAAATATTCTTGTGGGTAACGCCCCCTTAAGGGCGCACATGTCACCATTGAATATTCATAAATCATTTCATGTAATAACTCATTATTATTATCATACTCCCCTAACCCCTCCGTATACCAGACGCCGCTCCACTTGGAATTGTGTGAGTTCATTTAGCGTGTGCGCATGCTCATACCACGAACGGGCATATTGCATTACACACAAACCGAGGCCAGGTGCTTCTCTGGTTAAAACACACGCGCTAGCCAGTTCTTTGTGTGAGTGTGGGGGGAAATCGATCATTGATCATTAATGATCATTAAAAAAGTGATTGTAAGTGAACTGGGTGGGAGGGGGATTGATCAGGTATCATTTAGTAGACATAGTCAGAGAAGCTCAAAATGATCTTGCGATCTTGAATAACTGAGATGAGAAATTATAAATTTCCAACAACAAAATGTTAAACTTCATGAATTTAAAAACGTATATTTTTGAAATGAGTACCTTTACCTGTAATCAAACGATGCCGGTATCAGTTAGGCAGCTCTTTAACCTGCACACTTGATTTTGTGTGTTGTCATACGAATATGTACACACCAACACCTCCTTCCACCCCTCAAAAGCATTTTACCTCCATAACTTCCGTGTTTTTTAACCGATCTCGTTTCAGAATAGCTCAGCCTCGGAGCTAATTTCGTATTGATTATAAGAGGCAGCTCTTTAACCTGCACACTTGATTTTGTGTGTTGTCATACGAATATGTACACCCCCTCCTCCCCCCTCAAAAGCATTTTACCTCCATAACTTCCGTGTTTTTTAACCGATCTCGTTTCAGAATAGCTCAGCCTCGGAGCTAATTTCGTATTGATTATAAGAGGCAGCTCTTTAACCTGCACACTTGATTTTGTGTGTTGTCATACGAATATGTACACACCCACCCCTCCTTTCGCCCCTCAAAAGCATTTTACCTCCATAACTTCCGTGTTTTTTAACCGATCTCGTTTCAGAATAGCTCAGCCTCGGAGCTAATTTCGTTTTGATTATTTTGTGTGTTGTCAGCTCAGATAGCTCTGCCCGGTATTTTCGTATGATTATCAGAGGCAGCACTGCACACTTGCTTTTTCCCCACTCCTCCCGCCCCTCACAAAGCATTTTACCTCATAACTTCCGTGTTTTTTAACCGATCTTGTTTCGGAATAGCTCTGCCTCGAAGCTAATTTCGTTTTGATTATAAGGAGACCGTATTTTTGCAGATTTCATGGTCACACTGCTCCTTTTGTTTTCTTCCTGTATAAGGATCAAATCTTTGATTTGCCCTATTTTCACACTCATATCTAATTTGGTGGTTACCTTTTTTATGGCCTCATCAATATGCAGATTGTATGGATTTTAATCTTTCTCATTTCTACAAGTAATTAAAGTGCCATTAGGGCACATGTTTCGAAAATGTTGAACCGTTACTTACCAATCCAAAAAATCCCCTAAAAGCAGCAAAAGAAAAACACTTGCAACCATTCCCAGGCCCATTCCCACGTTGTTGTTTGACGGGATCCGGGGACTGTCATTTATCAGGACATGCGACTGCGACTGCGGCTGCTGCTTCATTTGAATAAAAAAAAAAAAAAACTAAGCGGCGCGCTCAAGCGCAGTGCCTTACCAGCTCATGGAGTGGCAACTATCCAGTTGGTTATGCAAATGTTGCCATCGGAGTGTGTGTGTGTGTATCTGTGTGTCTAGGTCCTTGCATGCTTGGCCGCTTATGAAAATGAACATGATATGCTGATTTTATTTCATTTTGTGATGGGACGGTCAGACTTTTTTCAGCCCTTCGTTCCATAGAGTATGTATATAGGGTAACGTGTGCGGTACATACATTCGTAGCTTAATGACTAAGCATGTTTCATTGCCATTAGCTGGAATTTCTGGCAAACTCTGTACCGTTTTGAAAAATGGAAAGATCGAAAAGGATCATTTGTTAACTACCTTAAACTTCTTTTAAAATTCTTAAATTCTTGAATTGTTAGAATCAGCATTGGTCCTTGGAATTTTTGGATCAAATCTGAATCGTTGAGTATTTGGTTAAATGTCAAGCTATGTTTTTGCCGAAGAGAATTGTTGACTATCAAGTTTAAAGGTGATCAAAGGGATCTTTTTAACCTGGCTTAGCCAGCCACAAATTGTATCTTAAACACAAGTTGACTGAGATTTTGATGACCGATCGTTCCTATGGCAGCTACATATATGATATAGTCATCCGATCCGACCGGTTCCGACATATTGGTTGCGTGCAGAAAAAATTAAACTCTGTGCAGATCGATAGCTTTAAAACAGACAGACGGACGGAAGAAATTGAACTCAGCTCGTCGCCCTAAACAAGAATATATATAGTTTATGGGGTCGGAAATTAATATTTCTATGCGTTACAAACTTCTGGGCAAAATTAATAAACACTTTTCAAGTGTGTAAAAAGTAGTTCAAAAGTGTTTCAGAACCATATCTTCGACTTTTAGGCTATAAATTAGAAATTCGGAGTGTAAGTTGGTTTATTGATGCCATTTATTTTGCCGGTTAAGAGCCATATCTTCGAAATTTTGTAGCAATAAAATAGAAATTTGATTTGTAGCTGAGCTATATGGATTAATTCTTACGTGGGTTGTTTCTTCATACTTAAGTTTCTGGCCTAGCTCAGTTCTAGCCATTTTAGAACCAATTGGCCTTTTCCCAAAAAAGTTTGGACTTTTATCGATAAAAGCTTCATACAACTCTTTCATGTGTGACCACGTTTGATATCGATAAACGATTAATCAAAAACTTAGCTCGGCAGAAAAATGGAATTAACTCGTGAACATTTTCGTGCAATCATTTTCGACAACTTTCGACGTGGATTATCACGACAAGAATGCAACGATGAACTTAAATCTTTGTATGGCGATGAAGCAGCATCCTAAAGCACTGCGAAAAATTCGTTTAATGAATTCAATCGCGGGCGACGCTTGCTGAAGGTCGTCCAAAATCAGTCGTTGTGCCACAAAACATTGATGCCGTGCGTGAACTGATAATGCAAGATCGTCATGTGACTTACCGTGAGATAGAGGCATCCTTGGGCATTTCTTCCACCAGCATACATTCGATATTGCATGAACACCTGGGCGTAAAAAAGGTTTGTTCTCGTTGGATCCCGCACAATTTGACAATCGCTCTAAAAAAAGCTCGTGTGGATTGATGCAAAGAAATTTTGAAAAATATAATCACGGTGTTTCAAAAGACGTTTATAAGATCGTCACAGGTGACGAATCATGAAGTCATGGACAAAACAGCAATCGACCGTGTGGGTCTTCGTAGACCAGCCAAATCCAACGAAAGTCGTTCGTGGAAGAAGCACTTCGAAGCAAATGGTCGACTGTTTCTTCGGTAAAACTGGTCATGTGGCGACTGTTCCGCTTAAGCAACGCAGGACGGTCAATTCTGAGTGGTACACCACAATTTGTTTGCCTACAGTTTTCGGAGAAATTCGAAAAACGAACAAGAGAAGACAGATCATTGTGCACCATGACAATGCGAGCTCTCACACATCAGATCACACCAGCGCCTTTTTGACCGCCCCCAAAACGTCGAATTGATGAGTCATCCGCCGTCCATCCCTGACTTGGCACCCAATGACTTCTTTTTATTCCCGCACATCAAGGGAAAAACGCGTGGTCAATGATTTTCGTCGCCAGAAGATGCTGTTGAAGAGTTCAAAAACCATGTTTTGGAGGTGTCTCAATCAGAGTGGAAAAAGTACTTCGACAATTGGTTTGAGCATGCAAAAGTGTATAAATCTTGCTGGAGAATACTTTGAAAAACAATAAAAACCATTTTTGATCATTAATATTCGCGTTTTCCTTATTAGGCCAGAAATATATATAGCAACCTACGTATCAATGGTTCATTGACGGTTCCAAAGCTTTTTAAACCAGTTCAGAGCCATAACTGAGAACTATGGTATGTATTAGTACATTTTATTGGTTCAAGACCGGTTTCGAACCAGATTGAATTGGCAAAGTATCTTTGCCATATCTCAGAAATTATTGAAGCTTTAAATATGAAATATGAATATGTGAAATATGTGTTGCCATATTTCAAAAATTATTAAAGCTTTAAATATGAAATATGTGTAGCTGAATAATATAGATATTTTCCCGGTTGAAACCCGGTTCCGAAACAGTTTGAAAACGTTTCAAAAGTGATTTAGAGCCATTTCTCAGAAGTTATGTTAGCTATGAACTTAAAATTCGGTGTTTAGGTTGGAAATATGTAGTTAGTTATTTACTCGCTTGAAAAAACCGGTAAAAGCAATTTCCAGCTAGTATTGAAAATATTGTAGAAAATTTGCGGCAGAAAAATGTCTACTCAATTTCAAAGACCCAAGCGACGCCGAGTTTTTATACACTTGAAAAGTGTATATTAATTTTGCCCAGAAGTTTGTAACGCATAGAAATATTCATTTCCGACCCTATAAACTATATATATTCTTGATCAGGACGACGAGCCGAGTTCATTTCCGCTTGTCCGTCCGTCCGTCTGTCTGTCCGTCTGTCCGTCTGTTTCTACGCGAACTAGTCTCTCAGTTTTAAAGCTATCGAGCTGAAATTTTGCACAGAGTCTTCTTTTTACTGCACGCAACTAATATGTCGGAACCGGCCGGATCGGATGACTATATCATATAGCTGCCATAGGAACGATCGGTCTAAGAACTAGTTCTAGTTAGAAAAACTTTTTTGTTTTCCATTGTAGCGTCACTAATCTTGGTATATTTAGTTTTATATGTGATTCCACACAATTCAGGAAAAATTTATCGAAATCGGATGACTATAGCATATAGCTGCGATAGAAACGGTCGGTCAAAAAACAAGTTCTAGTGAGGAAAACTTTTTTGTTTTCTATCGTATCGTCTCCAATCTTGATAGATATTAGTTTTATATGCTTCCACATAATTCTGGAAAAATTTATCAAAATCGGATGACTATATCATATAGCTGTCATATAAAGGGTCGGTCAAAAAACTAGTTCTAGTGAGAAAAACTTTTTAGTTTTCCAACGTAGCTTCACCAATCATGGTTTGTTTTAGTTTTATTCTGGAAAAATTTATCAAAATCGGAAGACTATAGCATATAGCTGCCATATAAACGGACGGTCTAAAAGCTAGTTCTAGTGAGGAAAACTTTTTTGTTTTCTATCGTAGCGTCCCTAATCTTGATATATATTAGTTTTATATGTTTTTGCACAATTTGGAAAAAATTTATCAAAATCGGATGACTATAGCATATAGCTGCCATAGGACCGATCGGTCGGAAAATGTGGTTTACGAAGAAAAGTTTTTTTTATGGTATCAAATCTTTCTTATCAATGATTTACAAATTTTTAAATATTTTATATCTATATCCTTTATATATTTTACCGGTTAAATCAGTTGGAGTAAACGTTTTCAAGTGTATTAAAACTTCGGCACAGTCGAAGTTAGCTTTGCCTTCTCGTTTAGCTAGTATTTACATAATTTTTAACAAATGCAAATTATTTTGCCACCCCTATATTTCACTCCCCCAGTAATTTCAAAAAATAACTTTCGATTGTTCACATTTCCATCTCCATGTATGTAGATATATTTCTCAACATCACTTAAGCCTACAAGTTTAAATCTATGAAAAAAAATGTTTTAATTTAAGAATTAATAAAATACAAAAAAAAAATTGGGGGTTGGTTGGTTTTTATAACTAATATTTGTGCAAGATTCACTCAGGCCATTGAGTTGGATTTTGGTTGATATCACTAGAAGAGAAGTAAGTAGCAGGCGGTGGCTGGTGGGGGTGGGGGAGGAGTGGGGGGGGGAGGGGATCACATAAGCACTGCCGCTGAATTGGTGCTTTCATTTGTGGCACCACCACCATCCGATTTGGGTGTATGAGCCTCCCACCAATCAATGGCATCGATCATGCTCTCATCGGACAAGCAGCCGCCAGTGCCGGCACCCTGTATGTCTGTAAATTCCTTTTTAAAACTGGGCAAACCCACTTCCACATTGTCATAGAAGCTAACCACTGGCTCCTGGTCATAGAAGGCGGGCAGTAGAGTGGAGCACAGCTGATAGTTGGATGAGCTGCTGCTGGCGGGGGAGAGCTAAGCGCAGGTTGCTGCTGCTGTTGCTGCTTGCTGCTGCTGATGTTGCTGCTGCTGTGCATATTCCTGTTTGATCAGTTGCTGCTGAGCGGCACACGCCTGCAATAAGAGTTCAGCGGCAGCGGCGACAGGTGAAACTGTTGAATGGGGGGAAGTGCAGGGACTGCTAAGGTTGCTGTTGTTGTTGTTGCTGCTGCTGGTGTTGTTGCTTGCTGCCGTTGGCACGGGCGATCGCGATAAGGTCGAGTTGAATTTTACACATTCACCGTTTTCCAGCGCCGCTGCTGCTGCTGCCGCTGCAGCTGCCGCTTGCCGCACTTGAACCTGGCTCAGGTTCAGGCAATTTGTGTCAATTAAGGCATTAAAATGCTCCTCATCCGTGCTGCCAAGCAGCTGATAGGTATTCGTACCAGGTATACGCACATACTGCAAACCATTCAAGCTGGTCACACTGGGTAACAGTACATCCTCCGCTGTGGCCTGAGCACTGGGTGTCTCCTCCACCTCATAGTTACTCAATGAGTCATCGAATTGTTCATCCAATCCATCGAATTCATCTTTGATGAACATGAAGCTATCCTCACCGCTGGACGAGCTGTTCGAGTGACAGCCCAGGGGTGGAAAATCGAAGCCGAGCAGACGTTCCAGACTGCGTATATACTCGACCGCCATGCGTAGGGTCTCCACTTTGGATAGCTTCTTGCTGGCACCACGACCCGCTCCCTGAGCCTCAAACGCCTCGGATACCTCCTCGGGTATGCGTTCGCGCAGCAGGGCAAAACCATTGTTCACCTGTTTGACGCGATTTCTTTCCCGTGCATTACGACGTGCCACCGCCTGGGGTAGGGGTAAACCCTTACGTCCGGGCGTACCGGCAGGTTTGATCAATTCGGCCGCTTTCGCAGGTTTCTCTGACTTCTTTGAGAGTTTAGTGCGCTTCACCGTAGTAGTTGTTGTTGTTGTTGTTGTAGCTTTATTTTGTTCCTGGTTCAACTTTTGGCATTCACCCAATGGACGTTTTCTGGTAGCTCCCAAAGTCGGGGTTGTGGTTGCCGCTGCATTATGTACCGTTCCCAGCATACCAAAATCCTTGATCTTGCGTATGATGGTATTCTGATTGGCGATATGCTGTTGCAGCGAGTTGGCGCCACTTTCGCTGAGCACATTGTGCACGGTGATCTTGCCAAACGGTTTGCTCGTGCATGACCGTTTCGTGGGATTCTCTTTGCCCGGCGGCGGGGTGGGCGAGCTAAGGGCGGCAGCCATTTTTTTGGGGGGGTTAGTGGACTTGGAAGTTTCACGTTTCACGACGTTCTGCGCCTGGCGACTGTTCGTTGGCAACTGGCCGGGGTTCTGGCGGCAGGACAGCTGCTTTGCTGCTATCGTGTGTCGCGTGCCCAAAATGTCATGGCGTTGACGTTGGCAGCGCTGCCAACGGAAATGACTTCGTTGACTGATGGCGCACACACACAATGGATGGATGGATGGTTGGTTGGGAATATAACGTATCCCTCGGTATCCTTGGCAGCGCCTGCGTTTGCTGCTGCTGCTGCTGCTGCCGCTTATGTAAAACATAATGAAATGAAAACAACAAACGGCAGTTATGCCGCACACACACACACACTCGCCTGACTTTTCATCCCCTAGGTGTATTGAATTGGGTGCTCGATCGTCGTCTGGCTTTTGGGAAAACTAACATCTGATCCTTGCTTAAGGGTGGGTTTCCTCTATCCAAGTTCTTATTATTATTTTTTTTACATAACCATAACGCTGCATGTTTATATACCGCCCCTCTTGGCATACAAACATACATACAAAAACAACCCAAGCTTTAGTCCAGCCCTGGCTGAGAGCAGGCTGAAACCAGGCAGAGAGGTAGGGCAGAGACAGGCACCTTGGTTCCCACACACAAACACATACACGCACACACACACACATCCATAGATCACCTTATGCTAGCAGGGAACTTTCTGGCAACTTCTTCCCACTGCATCAACTAATTAACATTTACTGTAAATATTAACATTTTATGTTAACACTAACATTCCGTTCCAACATGCTGAAAAGCAAGCTAAATCAATTTGTGCATAACTTCCGTGTTTTGTGTCCGATCTTATTAGGCATTTTACAATATATTGATATTAGGCTTATAGAAATTTTTTGTTAAAGTCAATCTTGGATGGGCGCGGGAAAGAAAAAATAATCGTTTCCCCAAATTTAAAATTTTAGTCCGTCCCGCTTTCGCGGTTTTTTCCGGAACCCGAAGGAATCCTGTGGGTATCCCGTCACGTGCCCTTCTCTAGTTCTAACTTTAAAATTTATACTCTTATCATTTTTCTGGTACATTTTTCAAATTTAAACAAATCTAATCAAGAATACACATATTATTTTAATAAAGTCGGAAATGTTTCCTTCATGGGAACCTGAACTCAGGTTCAGCGATTTATTGAACCCACACCGTGATCTTGTACCCATAAACTTTCACGGGTTCTAACCCCGGATAAAGCCCTGATAATTACATATGTATATAAAATAAAAAGAAAAACCTAAAAAATTCTTAAAAATTCGAAGGATGCTAAAATGTACCAGCGAATATAGTCCTACACAGAAAAAAAATGATATGATCTGGGACTCAATATGACATTTTTTCATATAAAAAAAAGCCAACATGATCGAAAATATCAAACTGATATTCACACATATCAAAATGATATGTTTAAGATCAAAGTGGTATTTTTTTAATAAAAAAAATATTAGGAATTGGCTGGGCGCATATATTGTATTAGTTGTATTATATATTTATTATATTCCCTGCTCAGAATTTTAATGATTTTATGTAAATATTAGCGCCATAGCCGTTTGGAAAGCAAAGAAATTTAAACATTTTTGTTAGTTAACAAAACATTACCTTGTCTGGGGATCGAACTCGGGACCTCGCACTTTACACGAATGGAATGACGTCTCAACGCAGTGAGCCACCGCACACGCGTGCGGGCAAACGTCTAAGGGACTATTTATATTTTTTCTACGGTGCCAAAGTTTTCGATAATAAGCATTTTTTGTCTCTTTCCTTTTTCTCAATTGATTTATTATCTCATCAATTTGATATTAGTACGATTAATTTAATATTATTTATCATCAAAATGATGTGAAAAAGTTTATATTTGATAAAATATCATATTGATCAGCCAAGATTAAATTGATATTTTATCTCTTTTTTTTCTGTGTACTATTTCGGTTCAGTGGTTTTCCGAGTTCAATTTTGACCTTACTTACGCTAATCAGCATGTCTAATTATTTTTTTGAAATTTCTTATTTATCATTTATAAATTTACCAAGGCTAGTAACTACGCTCAATGTGTTTCTTTTGATATGTGTTAGGCAAGAAAACGTCTTTTCTCCTTCAGGTGTACGGAAAAGCTCGGCTTAATAACATTTTTATTGAGCGCTTGTTATACCTGTTACTTCTAGAGTAAAAAGGGTATGCCAAGTTCGTGCAAGTGCATGTAAGAGGTAGATGACAATATGTTCGATCCTATAAAGCATTTTGTTATTAAAATAGCCCTGTACGTCAATTTGTCCTGCCCCTTCCCCAACAATCGGAAAAATCTGTCATCCATTTAAGAGTAAGAATCTTGTGACTTAAAATATATTAACTTAGGGTCGATTTCTCATGTTAATGTTTTTCAAATCTTGGGGGATATTCCAAAAATGTATGTTGCCTGCTTTTAGGCCGCAATAGTTTTTGTCTACAATAACCCGCGTATGATTAAACAGTTCCCCACTTACTTTCCACTTAGGTTAAATTATTACCTAAACCTTCTTGCAATGTGGAAATCAAGCGGGAAACTGTTGAACCATACGCGGGTCGTTGTAGACATAAGCAAACATATTTCAAAAGTGACCCCAAAGTAGGCAACATACAATTTCTGAATATCCACTCATATTTGAATTAACATGAACATGAGAAAACGACCCTTAGGCTTAATATCTATTTATTATGAAACGCCCAATTATATCGGCTAAAAAACTCGTAAGTTATGTAGAAAGCGATTTATATAAATAAAATTACACAAAATTGAGGGTAAAGAAAATTAATTTTAATTTAATTTTATCACAAGAGTAAAACTTATTTGGGGGTTTCCTTGAAATCTTTAGTGATTTTCGTATAAACGATT
This sequence comes from Lordiphosa mommai, assembly GCA_018904225.1. Classification (NCBI taxonomy): domain Eukaryota; kingdom Metazoa; phylum Arthropoda; class Insecta; order Diptera; family Drosophilidae; genus Lordiphosa; species Lordiphosa mommai. The sequence continues at coordinate 673,817 of JAEIFT010000032.1, read as the reverse complement.
GCACTTAGGCTTAAAGGCTTAAATTACCAAAAATCCTGACATAATGAAATAATTTTCCTTCTATAAACTAGACCATGCTGCCTAGTGTTTTCGGAAGTAAAAGTATTAAAAACTCTTTTTCATGCGTGTATTATTGGATTCTTTCGATATGACTGCAGTAGCATAATAGCATTTAAAGCGTTTTTTGTAATTAATACTGCACTTTACGTTATAATTGGATTCTAAGAATATTCAGCAAAATAAACTGTTTTTTTTTCAAAAATGTTAATCCCTAAATTTTTATACACTAGCAAATTATATATTTATTTCTTAGTAAAACCCATTTTCCGACCGATCGGTCCTATGGCAGCTATATGCTACAGTCCTCCGATTTTGATAAAATCTTCCACAATTGTGTTGACTCATATAAAACTAATATATACCAAGATTGGTGACGCTACGATGGAAAATTAAAACGTTTATCCCACTAGAACTAGTTTTTTGACCGACCGTTTATATGGCAGCTATATGCTATATTCATCCGATTTTAATAAATTTTTCCACAAATATGTAAAATCATCTAAAACTAATATGTACCAAGATTGGTGACGCTACAATGGAAAATAAAAAAGTTTTTCTCACTAAGACTTATTTTCCGACCGATCGTTCCTATGGCAGCTATATGATATAGTCATCCGATCCGGTCGATTCCAACATATTAGTTGCGTGCAGTAAAAAGAAGACTCTGTGCAAAATTCTAGCTCGATAGCTTTAAAACGGAGGGACTAGTTTGCGTAGAAACAGACGGAAGTGAACTCAGCTCGTCGTCCTGATCAAGAATATATATAGTTTATTGGGTCGGAAGTGAATATTTCTATGCGTTACAAACTTCTGGGCAAAATTAATATACACTTTGCAAGTGTATAAAAATTCGGTGTTCGGAACTTGCTCCTGTCAATCAAAAATTAATGCTTTCTCTAACATTTATATCGTCTCATTTGTCTGACATGTTCTGTGAAGTCGAAGCTTAGTGTATGTTATTGCATTAGATCAATCTAAATATATAAAAAATAAAAAATAATTGTGCCTTTTCTATGCATTTAGTGTACCAAGCATAAAACAAACTTTTAATCTTAATGGTAAATTTTGCATTGCTAGTGTTGTTTGTTTTTTTTTCTTGTTTATCTCATTTTTGATTCTCTTTTTATCTATAATCGTTAATTGATGTTGATGCGGCTATAGTTATGCACCGGAGTTTAGTGTCTCTTGCATACTTTTCGGAATACTTTGCTGTGGTGGTGCTTAAAACTTCAAAATAAAGTTATACAGTCAATCTGGGAGATTATTTGTGGATGGTTGGTAATAAATATCATATCATATCATACTAGTAACACGATTATGGCTAAGGACACTTTTGTGAAAGATTTTAAAAGGCGTTGTTTCACTTTTCTTACAATTTCCACCTTGTCACTTCTCCTGGGTATTGTGCTAGATTGAACGTGGGAAAAGAAAGGGAAAATCGCGAGGACGGGGTGTGAACAATCATAATTCTTAATCATGGCACATTTGTCTACTTTGGTTGCATTGTACAAAATCATTTGCCAATTGTTGGGCTAATTAAATAAAATTTGTGCGGGGCGCGCTTATAAGAGAGATTCTCTCTCCCTTTCTTATTGTCTAGGTGTGTGTGTGCGAATTTGTTTGGCTATAAATCCTAATTAAAATTGACAAGATACCGAGTAAGAGATTTTTTTTTTTTTTTCCAACTTAAGGTTCTTAGGGGTTCAGGAGTTCTTCAGGTTCGTTCGTTCGGGCCGTGGGCAATTAGGGTGCTCTGGTGGGAAAATACATTTTTGTGTGAGCTTAAAGGAAACTAGTTTCAAAAATGGGGCTACCAAAAAAAAAAAAAGAAAACGAAAACAAAATTCAACGATCGATACGGAGTACATCAAGCTACAGTAAATTGTTCAGCCTGCCAGGTAGTTGCACATAGACCTGAAAGTTGGGCTGAGTCCTGGCTGTGTGTGTGTGTGTGTGTACTTGCCGCACAATTTATAAACTTGAGTTCACTTGAAAAGTTCAAGGAAACGAACACGACTACCGGTTCGGGTAAGGCATTGCCAGATCCTTTTTGTACTTCTTTGTGCCCTGCCAAAAGGGGCGACAAGGAGTCAACAGTTGTGTGTGTGTGTGTGTTGTTGTGGCTGATGTTGCTGCTCCTGTTGCTGTTGTGCAACGCTTTGACTTGGTTGCGTCCCACTTTGCCATTGCCGACACGCCCTTTGCTGGTCCGGATCCTCCTGGGTTTCGCTGGCTTGCCATATGCGCCGTGCGTGAGTGTGTGTGTGTGTGTCTGTGTGTGCTTTATGCGACGAGTCAAGTAGCAAGCAAGCAGCTTTTTTTTTTTTTTTTTGGCACTATCAAAATTTTTTTTTTTTATAAATAAATAAATAAATTCAAGCTGAGCCTTTGATCCTGACAAACCCTCTGGCAGCCTCTTTTGTGGGGTTTATAATTTCAACTAGTTTTGTGCCTCAGTTTACTCCTTTTTTTTTTTTTTTTTTTGGTTCTTGAGGGTTGAAATATCTCATTAATGCAATGCTCACAAATATGTCAAGTTAGGCGATTATTATTATTATTATTCAGTCTTTGGCAATGAGTACACTAAAAAAAAATATTATACCAAATTTAGATCTAATCGTGAATTAATTAAGATCGTTTTGTTTTTAAAATTTAAACATTTTCTTAATCTCTAATGAAAACTTTTCTTCTTTCAACACCAACATGGTATATTGGTTTAAAGTGTTCCAACATTAACGTACATCCGTTGTAAAAGCGAAGAAGACTTATCCTAAACGACACAATACGTACACGAACGTACGTATACGTAGGTTGCTATATATATTTCTGGCCTAATAATGAAAACGCGAATATTTCTGATCAAAAATGGTTTTATTGTTTTTCAAAGTATTCTCCAGCAAGATTTATACACTTTTGCATGCGCTCAACCAATTGTCGAAGCACTTTTTCCACTCCGATTGAGACACCTTCAAAACATGGTTTTTGAACTCTTTAACAGCATCTTCTGGCGACGAAAATCGTTGACCACGCATTTGTGCGGGAATAAAAAGAAGTCATTGGGTGCCAAGTCAGGGCTGTACGTCGGATGACCCATCATTCGACGTTTTGGGCGGTCAAAAAGGCGCTGGTGTGAGCTGATGTGTGAGAGCTCGCATTATCATGGTGCACAATGATTTGTCTTCTCTTGTTCGTTTTTCGAACTTCTCCGAAGAATTCAGGCAAACAAATTGTGGTGTACCACTCAGAATTGACCGTCCTACGTTGCTCAAGCGGAACAGTCGCCACATGATCAGTTTTACCAAAGAAACAGGCGACCATTTGCTTCGAAGTGCTTCTTCCACGAACGACTTTCGTTGAATTTGGCTCGTTTTCGAAGACCCACACGGTCGATTGCTGTTTTGTTTCGGGCTCATAAGCATAGATCCATGATTCGTCACCTGTGACGATCTTATAAACGTCTTTGTTCATGCATTATTGAATGTATGCTGATGGAAGAAATACCCAACTATCTATCTCACGGTATGTCACATGACGATCTTGCATTATCAGTTCACGCACGGCATCAATTTTTTCTGGCACAACGACTGTTTTTGGACTACCTTCACGACATTAAACCAATTTTTCACCGTGCTATAGAATGGTGCTTCATCGCCATACAACGATTTAAGTTCATCGTTGCACTCTTGTCGTGAATATCCACGTCGAAGTTTTGAAAAATAATTGCACGAAAAGTTTCACGAGTTAATTCCATTTTTCTGCCAAGGTAAGTTTTTGATTAATCGTTAATCGATAACGTGATCACACATGAAAGAGTTGTATGGAGCTTTTATCGATAAAAGTCCAAACTTTTTTTGGGAAAATGCCAATTGGTCCTAAAATGCCTAGAAGTGACCTAGGCCAGAAACTTAAATAGCAACCCACGTACTGTTCACTCCATTCTTGACTCTATATTGATGCTTCCTGCTTGCTCCTTTAAATCACAGTAAAACTGATCCAGTGGACTTGATTTTAAGTTACAATTTCCTTTAAAAAAAATACATAAAATTATGTACGAACAAGCATCAGAATGACCCCCAAAGGCTTTCATTCGTTTCTTGATCCTTGACACATTCTCAAGTTGGTTGATTTTGAAGTTAATGCCCCCCCGGCTACACTTCCGTTCTTATAATGCTGCTGCAATTCAATGCCCAAAGTGCGTACTCATAAATTCATAAGTTCCTTCGGCTGGTGCTCATATGTACACAATACATACATATGTATGTGATTTCCTGAAACCCGAAAAAATGAACTAGAAAAGGCAATTTATGTGCGCACAACTGCGCACAGATGCCACTTGAGTCGTCGACAAGTACCTTAACGACGACAACGACGACTCGAAGGACACAAAAGGACTACCGTGTGTATGCATACATGCTTCATCAGTCAATCGGCGCCTTGCTCGGATTACAGTTAAAGCTAATTTTGGAGTGCTTTGAAATGCTAGGGGGGCGCTGATTGATTTACGATCATCAAGTGTGAAGGATGTGCACAATTTCACTCTCCATCTATATGCAGATTTTTCCATTCTTTTCCTTTTTTCTTTTTTTGGTTCCCATTGAAATTGATCCTTGAATGCAAATAATAAGAAAACAGAACCCAAGATCAGAATTTCTTGTTTACACAAATTGTTGAATTTTCTCAAGCCGCAGGCAGAGATGAAAGTCAAAGCATCAAAAATAATTGGAAAAAATAAAAATCTCCTTGGACAGGATGTACGCCTGGCTGGGAACCGAGAATATTGTGCTAAAGATAGAAAGTGAAAATTCAATCGCATAGCTGAGATCCCAAAGATGACTCAAGAAAAAGGGAAGGAGCTTCAGTACCGATTCCATTTAAAAGTTGAAGAATATTCAAACGAGAGGGCAAAGCTTACGGCAAAAGCTCGCTTCTACTGATTTAACCGATAGAATATATATAGGATATATTGCTTTTGCATTGATTCAATTCTATTCTGATGCGTTGATGCGTACTCAAGAATTGAACGAACAAGAGAAGTATAAAGAAAATTGGTCGTATAGGGATCGTCAAATTCCTTGGACCAACGTTTTTTAAACCCAAGTACGCTTCTGGCCTTATTGAGAGTCGTATATAAGCTGATGATCCAGAATAACCCCCGTTCCAATAGTACACTATCAAGAGTATAAGATACCAGATTAACTTGACACCAAGTCTGAAACGCTTCCAAATCTTCTTGCAAAAGATAGCGAGAGATCAGGTCTTTATATGTTAGACAAAGCTTCACATCGTCGGCGTACATGGTTGAGGACTAAAGGAAGATCATTAATAAATAAAGTAAAAAGTAATGAACACAGGTGACTACCTTAGGGTACCCCAGAGGATACCTCGATACATTTAGAACATGAATTCCGAAAAAGAACCATTTGTGTTCTATCACTTAGGTACTGAAAAATCCAATTGAAAAGATTTATTGGGAAACCGATTAAACTGAATTTGCTAAAATCAGTATAAAAGACGTCAGTTTGCATATTGCTTGAGAAACCCTTACAAGAGAAGTAAATTCTAGAAGGTTATTGGTAGTAGATCTACATTTCACAAAGCCATGCTGGAATAGTGAAATGATAGATTTACAAAAAAAGTTGCAGAGATTTCATAATTTTCTCAAATGTTTTTAGAATTGCAGACAATTTGGAATTACCCCTGTAATTTTTAAAATCGGACTTACTACCCTTCTTATGGAAAGGAGATTCCTTCCATAAGCCCTACATGGGCCTGCAAAGTAACTTAGACGGGATTTACATGATGAAGCAAACTTCATGAAGGTATCTTAGTAGGCGAGAGATTTAAATGTATTTCTTTACTATTCGTTTAAAAGGTCTGAAAGATTTCCTCTAAATTCCACGCCTACTAAGAAAACTTCATGAATATATATATATATATATATAAGACTGCAAACCGGTCCGTAACCGAACCCCTAAGAACCGGTTCGGTTCGGGTTTCTTGAATTGACCGAACCGGACCATGAACCGAACCTTCTACATTTTTGATCCCTCGAACCTTAACCCGAACCGAACCACTTATTCAAATAAAAGATTCGGTTCAAGATATTAAGTAATTTTTTTAGCCGGAAAAAATTCTCGATATGGTTATTTAAAATGTAACTTTAAATGACGTTACGACTGACTGTAAAGAAGGGAAGTTTATAGGAACAATAGAAAGCAATGAACCGATGTGAAATATAAAATCGGTCAATAATGTTATAGATTCCTTCGAAAATTGCCCAAGAGAACATACATCGAAAATGAGATAGTATTTTGGAAAGGTCTTTAAAAAATATTCTTCTAACTTAGTTGTACGAGCATTTTCAACACTTTAATCTGTTTCTTCTAATATAAGATTTAGTAGAAGTTGAACAGTTCCAGAATGATATAATGCCTAGACAGTCGAAAAAAGATATCCGGACTTTAATCAATCCCAATAAATGTCAGTTGATGGTGGATTCCAGAAGTACAATTAGGTTCGACTCGTACTTGAAATTTTAATCCTTAAACAAGGCAAGGTCGCCTATATAATATTATATAATATAATAGATGATCAAACTAATCGTAAATAAAAGCTTCATATTATTTTTTGTTAAGTGAACCGAGGCTAGAACTAAAACCTGGGGTTCAGGGGATCCAGGAACCGGTCCGTAAACCCAACCCAAAGATTCCTCACTGGTTCGAACCTCCGAACCGAACCTCTTCTGAAAATTTCGGAGGTTTGCAGCCCTGTATATATATAACATAAATAAAGATTTCTTATTAGGAACTTTTGACTTCTTGACCAAAAATTTTAATTTTTTACGTCTTTTTATGAAAGTTTTACAAGTTTGTAGGACTTTAACTATATGACGGAATAATCGCATGCAGTTTATTTGTTGAGGGTTTGTTTATTTAAGTCTAAGCTTTAACTTTAGTTGGTCTTACTGGGCCAAATTTGTATCGGTTTTCATGATAAAGTTGAAAAACAGAAAAAGTACAGATTTCAGAAATAAAGATGGCCCATCTGAATGTTTTATCTATATTTTCCTTTGCAATTTGAACTTTGTTCAGAAATAAGTTTTTCGGTTTAAGATGCGATACGGTAATCGGATTTTTTTTAACGTATCCGTAAAAATTTATTATTTCAAGAAAAATGTTAAAAGTATCCGAAAAATTAACCTAATTTTAAATTGTTTTTCATACGCATTCTTATGAGAAGATTCATAAGAAGGCGAAGGATCAATGGAATCCAAGCCAGGAGGAGACTGTAAAGGAACCAATCCACAGACCTAGCCAGCCGTAGGATTTCACACAGGTAAACCTCAACCCATAGTCACTAAATAATTTACCCACGATACAAAAACGTTTTTCAAATATCAAATGAAACAGTGCTGTACAGACTAACGTGTGGACTTTTTCGTAAATTAATGAATTATAATCAACCTTGAGCCTGCAAACAAACATTTGATAAAAATCATAAATAATAAATTAAATCTTAACGGTAAATTCAGACATTGCTAGTGTTGTTGTTTTGTTTCTGGCTTATCATAATTTTGATTCTCTTTTTATCTGCTCTCCCCTCTCAATTAGTCGTACACTTGAAAAATTTGGTTTCGGCCATAGTCCCAAAAATTTAAGAAATTTAACTTTGGACAAGTAGCTCAATTGCATTTCCTGGCATACTTTTGGGCGTAGTTTTAATGACTGCGTCGGCATGCGCCTATGTGCATTGATGCGAAAGTGTTGGCCCAAGTGTGCGTATTCAAAAAATTGAATTTTTCCAACGGCATATTAAAAATTGCAGTTGTTGTTGTTCTGATTGTTGTAAGGGTGCGCACGTGCGCCCTGACTGCCGAGGTATGCAAAGGAATCAGAATCGGAATTACAGTTGTCGACTCTACCTGGTCCACACACACACACACACACATACGCACATACTTTTTAGCTCAGCCGGGATGCCTTTGGGGGTTGGACCAGCCACACAATAAATTAACCGTTCACCCTCACCCTCGTTTTGGCCGAATCTGGTAAATCAACAGAGTCCAATCTATGGCTTTGGGCGCTTCAACCAAAAGCCCCTACTCCGCCAACAATAATGCTGTCGAATGGTGTACCCCTGTCCCGTCCTAATGCCCATTGTTGCCTGTTGGCTTGTCCCGTGCTCTCGCTCTTGCCTGGCTCTGCCCAGAGTTCGCTGATCGCCGCGAAAAACATCTGCCAGGAGCAGGCTGCAATCGGTCTTTAGAGCAACCCCTGGTTGTTGCTGTTGTTGCTGCCGCCAGTCGTGGCATTTTGTCAACAATGTCCACCAGATCCTTTGGATCGTATATAACACACAATTTGATATATGTTTTGGGCTCTGCCTACGCTCGGCTGTTGCTGCTTATAAAAAAAAAAGTTCCAACAGGATTAGTGACGGCCGCATTGGCATTTCCCTGTGACTCTCGAAGTGTGTACATTTGGGATATGACGAATAACTCGCAGCGGTGGTGCTGGTGGTTGGTGGTGTTGGCTGTCGGGGCGGTGGCTACTCATTGCTCAGCAACTTTTGCGCTTTCATTGTTCGTGTGCGCTACAATTTGTGTGCCTGTGTGGGCTGTATGGACTTTAGTAGGTGAAATGCGACGAAACGATATTTTAGATATGTTCGGAAATTCGTCGAAAACAGGAAAAGAACGCTTTATCGATTGTATTCAGAAAAGTTTGTGATTCATGAACAAATTTACGATCCCAGAGTTTTTGGAGTATATGCGAACTTATAGAGAAAATTCGATGTTCAAAGGGTCTACCTATAAGATCGTCCGAACTTTCAAATTGAATAAAACCAAAAATAATATTTGAAGTTCTCCAGGAAACCTCATTCCTAATATCATCCTTAAGTAACTTGTCATCATTCTGCAAATTCCTTTATTAGAAATCACTGCAGTAAAAATCCTATCGAATTTTGTACGAGTATCGCCGTTAAGTATCTTGTAACATTCTTGCGAAATAGAAACTAGAGATGGGCGCGTGTCGAATATTTGGAACACGACACGACTGTAACACGAATGGCATACTTTAAACACGAACACCACAGTTACGGCCAAAGTTTCGTAAGCACGACACTTCACGACACGCACGACTTCGCACGAATAGTGAAAATTCCAACCAACCGCTTTCTGAATTTCGTTTTAAATTTCGCTTAAACGAGTCGACTTTAAATAAGTGGGAAAAGCAAAAATGTAGAGATTTATGCAGTATATTGTGTCCGGTTGACTTATTGACTTAGGTGGTTATTGGCTTTAGGTATTGTGGTACGGTCACACCGGCAGGGCTGCAAACGCACTAATAATAGGTTGGCAGCACGGGTAAATAAAGCTCTTTTTCGTTTGATTATTGAGCGCCAATTGCAAACAAAAATGTCGAACAAGGAAAATAGAAAAAGAAGCAAGCATTTTATAGCAGAACAGGAGCTGATTGTTGTGTATCTCGTTGAGGAGAATAAGGATGTGTTGGAGTAAAAATAGTCGGTCAAAATAACCTGGAAACAGAAGCGAGAAGTGGATCAAATTGGTCAAAAAAATCAGTGAAATTAATGGCATTTAACGCGAATGACAGGGTTTCTCAATGAATCGAAAGTCCAAGTCAGAACTGGCAAAGAAGTTAGTGCAGAAATTCAAATGTTTAGGAGTATTACAATGATTTGGCCAATAAACTGATTCTGAGTTGCCTGGCGAGCAGCAACAACTTCTACTGCATACGCATGCAACGTGTGGCCCAATTAAATATGAAATAGCCGTGGGGTTAGGTGCAATCTCATTCACCTTAACTCCTCGCCACCCGAACCATTTGACCCCTTGCAGTCCGCAGATACTACCAAATTCTCATCGATGCGAACTGTCGTTGCAGTGAACTTGGCTTTAGCCCTTCTGTCTTTTCAGCCATGTCTGCAAGCGCCTGTATATAAAAAGCCTGTCCAATATTTTCCATTTATTGGTTTCTTTTTGCAAATGCAGTAATTTAAATTATCAAATTTTTTGCGGCAGCTGGTTTTGTACATTTGTCGGTGTGACCGTATGTGCGCAATCATAAAAATACCTACCAAGCAAAAATAATGCCTACCAAGCAAAACAATGTACATGGTTATCAAATCCATGAGGATGAAGTAGATGGCTACGAAATCCATCTAGGTGTCATGAGAAAAGCAAATTCAGCAAATTCAGCTAGATTTGCAAAAACGGCAACATGAGAAAACGGCCCTTTGTATTTTTTCATACTGTTAGGTTAAGTAGTCTCGGCTTGTGTAGTGCTAGTCGTGATTTGTCATGTTCATCATGTTAAGTCGTGTTTAACCGTGTTCGTCTTTTAAGGGCTCAAACGCCACGCACGTGCACTCACGAAATCTGATGTTGTAACACGAACACTTCGTGTTGAGTCCTGCATGCTTGTGACACGAAGAAAAAAACGACACTGGCCCTAGTCTAGTATAAACCTATGTCGGAAGATCTTTTTGCATACTGAAACTTTTGTTTTCATAGTAACCTCTGTGGATAAATTTGCGAGAGTTTTTATCTTTAGATTTCAAGTGACCTTCTAGTGAAGATATGTCATAAAAGCTTTCTGTTTACTTATAGATAACTTTGCACTTCTTTATAAAAATCAAAGCATCTCTGTTGGGTATCTTGGAATCTCTTTTTGCAAAGTACGCTATTGTATCTTGGTATTGCGAAACTTCTGTTAAAAGGATTACTGGCAGTATCCTTATTAGGTATAGCTCGGTATCTTCTTTTATAGATCTGTTCGTAGAAAACTCTATTAAAAACGATAGAACGAATTTGGTTTACTCTCCCTACCAAAGTTTAAAGTTTAAGCACATGATAGGCTTAATTTATCTTGCCGTTCTCTTTCTGTGTATATATATGTATGGATTACACTAGGCAACGCGGTTCAGTTTATATATAATTTTCGTGCGCTAATCCCGAATTTCTTTATGGAAATGCTCCATCATGTCGGAATTTTCGCTTATTTCAGCTTAAAGTTGTTAATAAGGCCCATTTTGAACATTTTAAGGCAAGGAATAAATAGTGTGTACGCCTTTTTGTTGGATGATGTGCAAGTTTCCTGCAAAGTTCGCTAGAAGAAATCCATATCAGAAGCTCTTGTAGAATTATAGCCCTTTGTATAAACAATTTCTTCAAAGCTTCTTTTAAAGTCAGCTCATAAAAAACTTTTGAAATCAGCATGAATTTCTGTCTTTATCGGTGCGATGTTCGGTATTAAGCAATATGGAACCTTCTTTCGAAAACTGCTCAAACAAATCCATCTTAAAAGCTATTCTGGGAGTTTCTGCTAGAATCATCGTCAATTTTGTTTATAGTTTGCTATAAGGGGCTTATGGAAGCGCTGCTAATACCTTGGTTCAAAGTTCTTCCAAGTATTCGGATATCGGAGGAACGTTCCTGCAAACTTTAACAGAATTTGGCGGTGACTTAAGCGAAAACTCTTAGAAGTGCACCCAGAAAACGTTTTTATGAGTAGATTTCGAAAGAAGGCTAAGAAGTACTGTTTCCAACAACCAAATATCGAAAGAAACTTACTACAATTCTTAGTTTGCTTAGGGGAACGTTGCTTATACCTTGGTTTACTGTTCTTCTAAGCATTCGGAAATCGAAGGAATCTCCTAAGACTTGAAACTGGGTTATCTAGTAATTTTGCTAGGTTTTCTTAGGAACAGTACTTCGTAACTTTCTTAAAAAAATTTCTCGAGATTTTTACTAGAACTATTGTAATTGGCTAAAAGCATTTGGGTACCGTCGGTACCTTCTTATCTTAGTTAGGCACTCTTTTAAAATTTTTTCTGTTATTGTAGTAATTTTCTTTCGAAATTCGGTTGTTAGAAACAGGACTTTGACTTTGAAGCCTTCTTTTGAAATCTACTCATAAAAACGTTTTCTGGGTGCACTTCTAAAAGTTTTCGCTTAAATCACTGTCAATTTCTGGCAAAGTTCGCTGATGGAATCTTTTAGAAACGCTGCTTATACCATTTTTTTGAAGCTGTACTGAATAAATGTGTTTCGATGGTAACGTACAGTCCTTTTAGGAAGATTTTATAGAAATTTTGCTGCTATAGCCGTTTTTTGAAGCAGTAACTCTTAAAATTCTTATGAAGTCTGCTCGGAGAATAATTTATTTAATGATGTTGCGGTCATGAAACCAACAATCGTTGACTTAAGAAGCCACCGGGGGCCGAGTGCATTCGTGTTTTTACACAGAAGCGAGCCCAAGTCATGGCTTTGTGAATCCGTGTGCTGTCGACTGTGGCTGCTCACCAACACAAGCACATTTTTCTGCTTTAAAATAATATAAAATTGAATAATATAAAATTGAAACTTTGTATTTAAACTTAGGATACCAGGATTTCAACTACTGTTCCTCCAAAACGCTTCTGTAGCTCACTCAACTGTCACCATAATCCAACCTTGTACCCAGCAGGGTCTAACTGCCTCCCTATTTGGCACAACTACATTTACTGCAGTTGCTACTTTTGCACCAACGGAAAGGGTGAGTGAGCAACAGGAACAAACAATGCGCGAAATTAATACGTGAACAATTGAAAATGAAATGAAATCTATTTGAATAACTGATTACATCAAACAACAAAAAAAAAAAAAGCGAGTGGAACACAAAAGCTTTTCTGGGCGCAAAAAAACTTGTTGCCACGCACAGAGCGGGGCTGAGTTGCAAGCAGGGGTGCGCACGCGCAAAGGTCCTTAATGAAAGGATTTTTTAATGGAAATTATGCAAATTTGCTGTGCACGCTTCAACAGGCGTTGGACATCGTTCAAATGGACAGAAATAGTTGCCCAAAAATATGCAACCAAATGACCTTGCCCCGAGTCAGCGTCGGGTCTTACATATTAATGAGGCAATCAATGACTTTGCGCGTGTCCCCTATCGCCAGTCGACCCTGTCCCCTGTCACTGTCCCCTACCCTCTGGCCGCACGCGCTTGGACGTTGCAGGTGTTGAATGAACTGGTTGCGTTACGCCTTATATATCATTCAGTCTAGGGGACGCACAGGATGCTTATGAAAGGACTTCAGACTTCGGGGGTTTTCTTTTTGCATAATTTTACATGTTTTTTTTGTGCCTTGTCCAGCAAGAGGATGGGTCAAAAATGGTTTCTTAATTAGTGCATTAATGTTCACAGATTTGAGTAGAAGGACATAAACTGAATTAAGGTAAAACTCAATCTGAAATTTTACAGTTCATTTAAATGTAAGCCATTAAGAGTTTAGTTAAGATGTTGTGCTCATAAATCGGCTTATATAATGAAACATGTAGTTTATGCATCATTTTATTTAATAATATCAAAAATATTTAAACCTGAAATCTATATTCCCATTCCTAAAATATGTAAAGCAAAATTCTTGCAATACAAGGGTGACTCAATGGCCGTGTTCAGCAGAAGAACTTGCTTCCTGATCAACTATACATTTTCAATGATTTTTTGCTGACCTCGACCGATGCAGTATCATCGTATGTTAGAGGAGCATGCATTGAAGAAATAGTACGTTCCTTTGAAGTGGTATTGATACCATTAGCTGTTATTGTATATCGATAGGCTTGTTGTCGATAACATTGGACGTGTGTTGGCACAGTCTAAGGGATTAGGGATATATAGCAGCAACTTTAAAGGTAGTTTTCATACGTGGTGAAAATGAGAGCCAAGGCGGGTTATTGGAATATATGGAAATCCATTTTGTTTCCATCCAATTGTCCGCAAACTCGTTTTGTTAGTAAAGATAGCGAAATAATTTGACTAGTGTTTTCCAGATTTGTCGTAAAATTCATCTGAAATTAACGGGAACATTTATTTAACGATCCCTTAAATTATAAGTTATCAAAACCTTGGGTTCGATGCTTTAAAATCCGACCCACTTAAAATTTCGAACTAAACCTTATTGAGAATTTCGTCTATTTTATACCCTGTACACATAAAAATGGTTAAAAGGGTATCATGAAACATTTCCTCACCTATAAAGTATATATATTCATGATCAGCGTCAATAGCCGAGTCGATATACTCACTTCCGTTTGTCTATATGAAATAGAGCATCGTGCTGTGGAATGTAAGTACATTCAGAAAAAAACCATAAACTTTGTATCTGAATCGAGCACAAACGGTGTCAATAGTACGTTAAGTACGACAATACTTGATTCAAGTACAAAGTTCTTATATCAAGAACGATTTTGTTAAATAGTTGATTCTAGATCGTTTTGAGATATATTAAGTACATTTCGAACTATATTAAGACATTTTTAATCATACTTTTAGGTCGTAAAAGTCTTAAGTCAAACCCGATTAACTCTTAAAGCTAGAATTTGCGTACTAAGTAATAGTAACGTTCGTTAAAGTTGAATAAATTCTAAATTATTTCCCCAACACATGCTTGAAACCATATAAGAGTATATCAAAGAAGTACAAAATTATCTTGCCTGTTTCTTATTTGTGGTTGAAACGATATCTCTATATCGAATCAAATACGACACCAGAGTTCTTATGGCCATGAGTTAATCGAAGTCCAAGAAGGAATAACTGTAGGCTAGAAATCTACCTTCCCTCCATAAGTAAAGTCAACCAGTTGAGAATTTTGAGGACAGATTCGGGTTTCAAATATTTCGCATAATTCATTGCATACTTTTTTGGCTTGACATTTTAAGATTATTTCGTACTTATTTGTACTTATTTGTACGTAATTTGTGCTTGAATTAAGAATGCGTTTTCTAGAATTTTTCTGCTAACTGTAATTACGAAAAATTCTTAATTCAAGAATATTTGTTCTAATTTTTATATAATTAACGGTCGCTTTTGGACTTAAGAATGTTTCGTATTTAATTTAAGAAAACAAGAACAAAATGTACTTTAAATTTTAGGTACAAAACGGTATAAATTCCATCCTGATCATTCTAGAATTCTGCCAGAGATTGTGCAGATCAAAGTTTGTTTAAGATTTGAAAATCCCCCAAAAAACACAAAACTGGCACAATTTTAAAGTTACCATTTTGTGACTTAAAACCAGGGTGTCAAACCGGAACCCGAACCGTATACCAAAAAGAACCCATTAAAACTCAGAACCTGAACCGTAACCGGCTGGGTTCACACTTGTTCGAGAACCGGCATCGAGACTTATGACGAATGCTAGAACGGCCCTTATTTTGTTGTTGTTTTCATTGTGAATAGCTTGACATTTGACATTCAAATGAATACAACTTTAAGAAAAGGCACTCAACCCTGTTAGGTTGATCAATGTTAGTTAAGGGATCTGGTTATATGAAATTTTCAATCAAAATAAAATTTATATTACTCATCTATTTTGGTTCAATAATTACAGTGTGGGACCATTCTGCATTTACAAAGGAAACGAATTGATAATTTTATTTTTAACATTATTAGATACGAAAGTCGTCTTGTGCAAAATTTTGATATTCGAACCTTTATTTTTCTCGGACCGATATGACCGAAAATAGAACCGAAACAGTACCGGTATACCGATAACAAATTGTCCGAATACAAAAATAAACACGAACCTAACCTTTACCAAAACAATAGTTTTGGTACGTACCAGAATCGGAACCGAAATTCGATTTGGTTTGATCCCCTGCTTAAAACACATTAACTTGGTCCTTAAATCTATCTTATCTGAATAGCCCAATAAGATCGTTTGAAAAGCACGGAATTTTAAAAGAATATTGCTTTTTAGCCACCCAACAGGCAAGCGGAGGTCCAACGTCGCGACAGCGGCGTCGTAAACTTTCTTATGTCTATATATGCGTCTAAAAGTACACAAAATGCAGGGTACAAGGTATTATGTATTATGTAGTGTATTATGTAGCTTGTTTTTAATGAAATTGTATGTCCGTTTTATTTGATGTCACCCTGAACTTTACTTAATTTAAATTTTTCAACGCAATATCTAATATATAAAGGTTAATCTAACTATGTAATATATATAATCCTCGATGTTGTGAGCACCGCACTTTCCAGTTCGTCACAGGCCGAACAAAATCAACGAGCGAAAAGTCAACTCCAACTCCAGCTCAATGCTCAATCACCTTCATCATAAACTATCCAAACAGTTGATTCTTTTTTCGTAATTTCCGTGAAAAATGTGCATAAAGGCCAAGAATGAAAACCAAGAAAATTGTACAACAATGCACAATTTTTCACAATTTTTCGACGCGTCACACAAATGCGCTCAGCATGTGGGCACATTCAGCCATTCAACGAGGACCTGCATTGCATCCAGAGAAGTCAGCAAAAAACTAATGTCTTTGAATAGAAATCTGAGGGGGAAACTTTTTTAATTGAGCAAAAATACAAACAAGTGCAAAAAAAAAAAGTAAAGAAAGAAAATGTGGAGAATAAAGGAAAATTCGGGGCGTTTGTCTAGTTGTTGTGTAAACAAGGAAAACATTTATGGGTCCTGGGAGTGAGCTGGTCAACAATTGTACAAATCATTTAATCAAACAACAAGAATTCAATTCAAGGCTACAGTGAGGGAATTCCAGGAACCTATGTGGCAGCAGCAGCAGTTACAGCTACAGCTGCTGCTGCTGCTAATCTTATCAATAAGGCCATAATTTGCTTGTACGACAGGCCAAAGGACAACTGTACTGTAGAGCACTTGGTTCGAATATCTTATCAGCCAGACAGAGCCGCATGCCAAAAGTGCTACAACAGCAATTAAAGGTTAATTGTCCTCGTGCACTGGGCACAGCGTGTCCTTTTTTTTTTTTGGGACATATTTTAATTATGTTCCATACAAGTGCCGACTGCTGCATACGCCGGCGGCATACTTCAGTAGCCTCTAATCCAACGAGCTACAATTCACTTTTGACGCATTCAAGGATCATTCAAGTGCATTTAAATCCTCATCCTACTACTTACTCACCGCATCCAGACACAGACAACGAGACCGAAATGCAACGGCGCGTAAATTTTTCTGTCGATCCTTTTTTATATATTTTGTTCTTCTTCTTGTTGCCAAATTATACTCCATAATGCACTGAAGCGTGCTCCCGGGAGTAAAGAGTTGCGGTTAGCATCATCATCATCATCATTAGGGAGCAGGAAATTAGCGCTTGACATAGAAATCATAGAATCAACAAAAGCCATGCATTCCAACAACTAACGAGGATTAACAATGCTTGCACATTTATGAATGGTACAAACTTCCTTCTTCAGAATCTAGCTTCATTCAGAACAGAAGAGAACGCGGACTCTAGTTACTAAATTCAAGCATTAACCCCTTTAATTGCAAATGAGAATGTGGGAGTGAACTTGTTTGTAAGTGGGTTGCTATTTAAGTTTTGGTCTAGCCATTTTAGGACCAATTGGCCTTTTCCCAAAAAAAGTTTGGACTTTTATCGATAAAAGCTCCATACAACTCTTTCATGTGTGACCACGTTTGATATCGATTAACGATTAATCAAAAACTTACCTCGGCAGAAAAATGCAATTAACTCGTGAACATTTTCGTGCAATCATTTTTCACAACTTTCGACGTGGATTATCGCGACAAGAGTGCAACGATGAACTCAAATCTTTGTATGGCGATGAAGCACCATTGGTTTAATGAATTCAATCGCGGGCGACGCTCGCTCGAAGACGTAGGTCGTGAAGGTCTTCCAAAAATAGTCGTTGTGCCAGAAAACATTGATGCCGTGCGTGAACTGATGATGCAAGATCGTCATGTGACATACCGTGAGATAGAGGCATCCTTGGGCATTTCTTCCACCAGCATACATTCGTTATTACATGAACACCCAGGTTTGTTCTCCCGCACGATTAGACAATCGCTCGAAAAAAGGCTCGTGTGGATTGGTGCAAAAAAATTTTGAAAAAATATAATCGCGGTGTTTCAAGAGACGTTTATATGATCGTCACAGGTGACGAATCATGGATCTATGATTATGAGCTTGAAACAAAACAGCAATCGACCGTGTGGGTCTTCAAAGACGAGCCAAATCCAACGAAAGTCGTTCGTTGAAGAAGCACTTCGAAGCAAATGGTCGCCTGTTTCTTCGGTAAAACTGGTCATGTGGCGACTGTTCTGCTTGAGCAACGTAGGACGGTCAATTCTGAGTGGTACACCACAATTTGTTTGTCTGAAGTCTTCGGAGAAATTCGAAAAACGAACAAGAGAAGACAGATCATTGTGCACCATGACAATGCGAGCTCTCACACATCAGCTCACACCAGCGCCTTTTTGACCGCCCAAAACGTCGAATTGATGGGTTATCCGACGTACAGCCCTGATTTGGCACCCAATGACTTCTTTTTATTTCCGCAAATGCGTGGTCAACTATTTTCGTCGCCAGAAGATGCTGTTGAAGAGTTCAAAAACCATGTTTTGGAGGTGTCCCAATCGGAGTGGAAAAAGTGCTTCGACAATTGGTTTGAGCGCAGGCAAAAGTGTATAAATCCTGCTGGAGAATACTTTGAAAAACAATTAAACCATTTTTGATCATAAATATTCGCGTTTTCATTATTAGGCCTACGTACACTTCGCAGAAGATTTTGATATTTGATATGCAAAATTGTCGATCTCCATTTTTACTGGAGCGTCAAACTACCGGACTTCCCCTCTTCTCTGTCCAAACTGTTTCCACTTTAGACTCACATGAATTATTACAGCACTTCCGATTCGAAATCTACCCCCGCCACACTCATCCTCGGGTCGATTGTCGCGTGTTCCCAGCATCAAGTCGACACTTGAACTTGGCCTATGGGTAAGGGCTTATCAAACGGCGGCTTGTCCCATAACAATCAATCCGCCTTCAGATGCTGCCGCCGCCGCCGCCGACAAGTGTGTTTGTTTATTTAACTCGATGCACAAATTAGACTCCCTGGACGGTATCTATCCACTTGACCATTTGTTTTTTTTGGGACGCGCCTATTTAGATAAGGTCTGGAAACTGGAACTGAGCTCAACTTTTAATTGTTTATGCTGAGTGAGATATTGTGTCTTGGTCCTGCCGAGGGCGACTAATTAAGTCATTTTGCCAGCTCGTTACTACCGGACAAGTTTCGGTACGAACTTTGGCTAGACTCGGGCAACTTGAATTCCAGTTCACAAATCAGTTTTATAATGGGCCCCTTCGCAAGCCCTTGGAGCTGCGTTTGAAGCGGTGCGACGCGCTATCTCGCAAAGAGCGACAGAGAGAGAGAGAGAGGGGAACGGAAGAAATGCCTGAGACGAGCGCGATAAACTGGGCTAATGAAGCCAGCGCGTAAAGTGCATGATTGGCATAGACCACCACTGAGCACTCGAGAAATTAATTTGATAGCCAGCCTCCGCTTCCTCCGGCATCCCTTTACCTTTACCTGTCCCACAAATGTCCGGCAAACAAACATTTTGTATCTGCGATTGAGGTTTTTTTTCGGTAGCTGGTTAGAAGACGACTCATCGTTGTTGTTTGTCTTCCCTGTCTTGTTAGGCTAATTGACCTGGCCTCGTCCGGCATCCTGGCATTTGGGCATCCTGGGACCACCTTGCGCGTGTTGATGACAAGTCTGCGGCATTTAAGCAGCTCAATTAATCAGTTTCAGCGTCTGCGGTGGGTACTTAGCACACACACACACACACAGCTGTATCCAGGGGTGTGGGAATTTTTTCCAAAATTGCGCATTTTGCCAAATGTTTTGGTTTGTGTTTGATCCATAGCTAAAGTCAATTTTCTTAAAATCTGAACAGCTTAATAGATTCCTCTGCAATTACTCGTTTTTGTTCAGTTGCTCAGTTGCTTAAATACTTAAGCAAATAAAATAAAATAAAATAAAATAAAATAAAATAAAATAAAATAAAATAAAATAAAATAAAATAAAAAAAAAAAAATAAAATAAAATAAAATAAAATAAAATAAAATAAAATAAAATAAAATAAAATAAAATAAAATAAAATAAAATAAAATAAAAATAAAATAAAATAAAATAAAATAAAATAAAATAAAATAAAATAAAATAAAATAAAATAAAATAAAATAAAATAAAATAAAATAAAATAAAACAAATAAAATAAAAAAAAATAAAATAAAATAAAATAAAATAAAATAAAATAAAATAAAATAAAATAAAATAAAATAAAAAAAAAAAAAAAATAAAATAAAATAAAATAAAATAAAATAAAATAAAATAAAATAAAATAAAACAAAAAAAATAAAAAAAATAAAATAAAAAATAAAACAAAATTAAATAAATAAAAATAAAATAAATAAAGTAAAATAAAAATAAAATGAATAACTTCTACAGGTAAAACTTACCACTCATGGAGGGTGGATTAGGGCCGAAATAACATTACTTATGAAGAGAGTAATTACATAGTTTTTTTTATGAAATAAAAAAGACATGACCAACTTGAACAATTTCCCCTTAATTTGGACCTTATTGCATCATTAATTTTTTGAGTTATCACCATGGTTTCATACAAAAAACTATGTTAAAGTTTTTTACGAAGAACAATTTTTTTGTTTCAAATTCCAAAAAAGTTAAATTCACGTGTTATCTAAATAAATACAGTTAAATGTCTTCTTTTTTATACATTGAACGTTTTTCGATATCATTGCCCATTCAAAAGTTATAGACCACAAAAAAAAAAGCTAAAAAATATTAAACTTTTTTAAGGGGATCTTCTACCTTTAAAAATTTTTTTTTCCATTTTTTTGTTTTGCCTTATTATTTTAGCTTGGAAAATCCCCTTTCACCCCCTTTAAACCATTTTCAAATATTCGAAATAGTTTAGCAGATTTATCCATTTTAGTGGAGCAATGAGACCTTAATTGGCAGGCCGATAACTTTTTGAACAGCCCTCAAAATCCAAACATTTTTTGTATATTTTATTAAATAGTTAATTAATAACTCAAAGCCAAAAACCAATCTGAAAAAACTGTTATGATTTTCTCTCCAGAATTTATTTAAAAAACACTCATAAAACACTGTTCAAAGGTAGAAGACCTCCTTAACATAATATTTATTTCCAACATGGCATTTAATTAGGAAATATATAATTAGAAAGAAAGTTTTTGTTGGTGAACAAAAGGGTAGACATTTAAGAATAATTTTACTGTGATTTTTTCTAATATTTGTAAATTTAAAATAATATTTTGTAATAAATTTTACGTTTTAGTTTTTGGACCATTACTTTTAAAAGCGCAATGATATCAAAAATCTGGTTAATTAGAGGACATTTAAATTTATTTATTTAAATTTTACGAGAATCAGATATAATATTTTTACAATTCACAAAAATTTGTAACTTGATCAAAAAATTTTGTATAAAGCCATTGTGATAACTTTAAAAAGTAATGATGTAGTTCGATTCCTAGGGCTCGAAGTAGGGGAAAACTGTTCATAGTGGTCATTATTCAAAGTAATGCCAAAATGACGGCCCAAGTAGGGCATTTAACTGTTCACCAAGGCTGAATTTTGTGCTGTTCCCTTCCTGTATTTCTCTATCTCTTTGTTACACTGCAGTCCTGTCACAGTCTCGTTGTGTCCTTTGGCCTATTTGCAATTGTGCTAGACAGTCCCATGTTTTCTCAACCTTCTGCTCCTTCAGCCTAAGCCTTTTTGAGCATCAGCAGCAGGAACCACCAACAAACGTTTTCTTAGCTGCAGCTCAAGAATATTGCGCAAATATGTTCGCCATTCATCAGGGACTGTGTCAATAAGATATATCATTGGAACCTTCGTTCTTTTTTTCGTTTTTTGCGTATTTTGTTGTTTTGTTATTTTGAAAACCACAAAAATGGAACAATCCTTGTGCATGGGCCCCGGCTTCTGGGAATGCTCTTATAGAATTCATAGATGGCATTGGCAACTCTCACGTTTACATTGGGATCGTGTGCGTGATGTTTGATAAAATGTTGCGATTTTCTTGTTTTCTTTTTCTTTTTTTTTTAATGCTGTTTGGTTTTTATGCAATTTTCCCATTCTGAGAATTGCAAAAGGATTAGGTGAAGACTAAAGGGTAAAGGGTTGCTGTTGCTAAGCTGCAATTGATGGAAGATGGGGTTAAGCAGAAAGAAATGAAAAGGCGGAAGAACATTTCTATTTGGTATCACAACCGATTAACGATCTTAGTTGTAGCTTCTATTCTATTCTATTCTATTCTTCTCTTAATCGAATGCATTTTTATTAAAATGGAGAATCGCTGGATACGTATTGGAGGTCATGCCCTTTCCGAATTAAGTTATTTTTTTATTGTGCCGATCCCTTAGAAATATCTACCAGCTGGTTAAGAGATTCCAAAAGATCCCCAAACTCATACACATAGATTTTTAACTATTATGTTGAACTAAAGTTTGCTCTATTTGTCAATAGACACACAATCAAAGAGTGAACCATAAACAATAATGGCCAATTTAAATTCAAGTTTGTTGCCTAAGTCTTTTGTTTAAAAAAAAATTTTTTTTTAATAAAATGTAGGGGAATTAGTCAGACAGCAAGAAATTATGATTCCTTTCATTACGGGATCGCAGACGGACGGACGGAATATATATAGTTTAAGGGGTCGGAAATGAATATATCTATGCTTTACAAACTTCGGGGCGAAATTAATATACACTTTGCAAGTCTATAAAAATATTGCTGGGAAGTGGACTTGATCCCACGACATCGGCATTCTAGGCAACAATCTTGTCCTCTTTACAACTAGTCCTTCAATACTCTGATTCCCAAACGTATGACTAGCTTGAGCTTAATAAATGCGCAAAAGCGCTGTGGTCCAGTGCGTTAAGATGTATTAGTTCATTGTTTAGTTTACCCCCGAGATGGTGAGTTTGAGTCCCAGATAAGGTATTGACCATAATAAAATTGTTTATAAGTTCTATGTTCTTTAGATATTAGAGAACCACAAAAATAAAACCAACTGCACAAATTAATGCTAAATATACAAAAAAAAAATATTCAAATTTGTTTAAAATAGATTTTTTTGATTCTCTTAAAAGAGAGATGGTTTCATATAAAAGTCATGTACGAAACAACTTTATACAAGATTGTCTAATCTAAAACGAGAAGGCAAAGCTAACTTCGACTGTGCCGAAGTTTTAATACACTTGAAAAACTTTACTCCAACTGATTTAACCGGTAAAATATATATAGGATATAGATATCAGAAATTCAAAATTTTTAAAACATTGATAGTAAAAATTTGATACCATAAAAATAACTTTTCTTAGTAAAACACATTTTCCGACCGATCGGTCCTATGGCAGCTATATGCTATAGTCATCCGATTTTGATAGATTTTTTCAAAATTATGTGAAAACATATAAAACTAATATATACCAAGATTGGGGACGCTACGAAAGAAAACAAAAAAGTTTTTCTCACTAGAAGTAGTTTTTTGACCGACCGTTTCTATGGGAGCTATATAATATAGTCATCCGATTTTAATCAATTTTTTCTGTATTATGTAAAAGCATAAAAAACTAACATGTACCAAGATTGGTGCCTCTACGATGAAAAACAAAAAAGTTTTTTTCACTAGAACTAGTTTTTTGAACGACCGTTTCTATGGCAGCTATATGCTATAGTGATCCGATTTTAAAACATTTTTCCACGATTGTGTGGAAGCATATAAAACTAACATATACCAAAATAAGTGACGCTACGATAGAGAACAAAAAAGTTTTTCTTACTAAAACTTAGTTTCTGACCGATCGTTCCTATGGCAGCTATATGATATAGTCATCCGATCCAGCCGGTTCCGACATATTAGTTGTGTGCAGTAAAAAAAAGACTCTGTGCAAAATTTCAGCTCGATAGCTTTAAAACTGAGGGACTGTTCGCGTAGAAACAGACAGACGGACAGACAGACAGACGGACAGACAGACGGACGGACGGACAGACGGAATTGAACTCAGCTCGTCGTCCTGATCAAGAATATATATAGTTTATGGGGTCGGAAATTAATATTTCTATGCGTTACAAACTTCTGGGCAAAATTAATATACACTTTTCAAGTGTATAAAAAGGCGGCACTTGGGATGACTCCCTTAATTTCCCACAAAAAGATTGACATTTAAAAATGATTTAAAAAATGTAGAAGAATATTTCGAGGGATAGTCAGGAAAGTCGCTTGCGCACCTCAAATACTTATACAATAACAAAATAAGGTTGACCATTCTCTACATACTTTTCAACTCTAACTCAACTATTGTTCCCTATAAAAATTTCAAATACTAAATAGCCGACACTCAAACAAATACCAAAGAAACGTCTTTAACCTGCGCCACGCCTATTTAGCTCTAGATACCTTACTCCGCCCACCACTCCATATATTCCAAAATGTTTTGATATAGATAGGCATATCAATGTCAACATATCAATTTCAAATTTCATGTTTCATCGGAAATTGTCAACAGGACCCAAACAATAAACCAAAGAAAATGCGAAAGTGAAATCGTATATGGGGATCGTTAGATTTTTATCTTTTGGCTACTGATTGCATAATAAAACGCCCACTGAAAAAAAGTGAGTCTTATAAATCAAATGTGGAGCATGTAGAGAGAGGCGCGAGTGGTGCCACCTCTACTATCCATCCACCTGCGCACTCAAACAGTAGTTTGCCGCTGTGAACTACCTGGAATGGAAGATACCACTTGATATCAATTGTGTGCATCTGGACATGTGTGTCGTTGGGTTAATTAGAATCCAGATTGTGACATAATAGCAGCGAGACCTTGAAAAAGGGCTACCTCAATAAATTCATGTTGATCCTTAGGGGGGAAGGGTGAGCATGATGTTAGCTGGTGGTGGTGTTGTTGTCATCGACACAGCGGGCAGCCGTTCCTTTTATGAGTTGTCCCTGGATTTTAATGAAAATATTTTGTAACATAAATTACAAAGTTTCAAACATAAGTTAGTATAAAGAATGCTGTTAAAACTCACTGTGTATACATATACCCCGACCCATACCACTCAAAACTATTCACAATGAATCATTAACACTAATCAAATCGTAGTCAGGATGGTTTACACACACGGAAAAGGATCTGTTGGGCCCGCAGGCTGGGGCAAACGGTAAATGTTGCACCTGCCTCATATACGAGCTATCCTTAAGGATCCCCTGGTCTTTGGTCAAACCTGGGAAAACACACAGGGCGGCGGCAGCTGCTTTCTTACAGGTGCGCGTGTGCCACAAAACAGCATTTAAAAGACAGCGAGTGCCACAACACCAAAATATAGGGGATCAGGCAGAGGCAACGCCAAGTGAGTATGCATGTTCATATATATGTACATATCTTTCCGTTAAATCTGCATAAACCATATGATTCCATTGTATGGTGACGTCAGCAATATCGTTGTGCTTATTATGAAATTTCCTGACTCCCTCCGCCCCACCGTCCCTCCCCACTACCAAAATTGATGAGCGGAAATCACAAAAATGAATTCGCTTTCCGGTCAACATTGAACGATCGATCGAAAGAGAAAGAAATGGCGTGAGGGAGAAGAGAGTGGAGGGAAATCGTTGTGTTGCCTAAATTGAAATGCAATGCAACAACAACAACAACAATTACGTAGCACTTGGACATAGCACTAGACCCTGCCAAGGCGAATGGACAACATCCAGACACAATGCAACCAGTTGGCAAATGCCGCACACCACACAAATGTGTCATGAATGATTTAAGGCAAACTTAAGATAATTTCACAAACAACTGTATAAAATTATATGAATATCAATATTAAAGAAAGAAAAATAAAAATTTAAATCAAAATCGATTGAAAACGATTAATCAAAACCAAATAAGTTCATACTGAACCGGGATCACCTCTTTTGGGAGAAGTTTCAGGCTTTTTGTAACGCTAGAACCGTCATTGATCAAAACTAAGGTGGATCATCTTTGGGGTACATTCTTACCCCAGTACATTTGCAAGAGAATCAATCAGATTTAAATAGATTTGTAATGTTTTTAGAATTTCGCATAAATTTAAGTGAATTTTATACAATTTGATTACTTACAAAACATTTGGGACTAATATATATTAATTCCTCGATTATTAAGACCATAGAATAACGAGAAGGCAAAGCTAACTTCGACTGTGCCGAAGTTTTAATACACTTGAAAAACTTTACTCCAACTGATTTAACTGGAAAAATATATATAGGATATAAGATATTTAAAATTTTTAAATCATTGATAATAAAAATTTGATACCATAAAAAAAAACTTTTCTTAGTAAAACACATTTTCCGACCGATCGTTCCTATGGCAGCTATATGCTATAGTCATCCGATTTTAATACATTTTTCCAGAATTATGTGAAAGCATATAAAAGTAACATATACTAAGATTAGTGACGCTACGATGGAAAACAAAAAAGTTTTTCTAACTAGAACTTGTTCTTAGACCGATCGTTCCTATGGCAGCTATATGATATAGTTATCCGATCCGGCCTGTTCCGACATATTAGTTGCGTGCAGTAAAAAGAAGACTCTGTGCAAAATTTCAGCTCGATAGCTTTAAAACTGAGAGACTAGTTCGCGTAGAAACAGACAGACGGACAGACAGACGGACGGACGGACAAGCGGAAATGAACTCAGCTCGTCGTCCTGATCAAGAATATATATAGTTTATGGGGTCGGAAATGAATATTTCTATGCGTTACAAACTTCTGGGCAAAATTAATATACACTTTTCAAGTGTATAAAAAGATAGATTTCACGAAAAAGTTGCTTTGAGGACAGCATCTGTTGCATTTCTATTAATGTACTGAACCAACTGCTTTTAGTGGGGTACAAGTGTACCCCAATGACAATATCAATTAAATCTCAGATGGCTTATCTGTCCATTTGCACCATAATTTACAAATCTTCGACTTATTTTGATAACTCTCAAAAATAACGATTAATTTTTAACATTATTTTAAAACTTAAGAAATAACTTTTAGTTTTTTGAGTATAAAAATATAAATCTAAAAAAATAGTATCTTATGGATTTTAAAATAAAACTTACGAAATACCGCTTATTTTTCGATCAAAAAAATAAAAAATCATATATAAGAGGTATTTAAGGATTTTTAAATATAACACACGAAATAACTATTATTTTTTTAGTATTAAAATAAAAATCAAAAATAAGAGTTCTTTAATTGATTTTTAAATTATGCTTACAAAAAACCGATTAATTTTTGAGCAAACATATTGAAATCTAATATAAGAATTATTTCATGATTTTTAAATAAAATTGAAAAAATAACGATTTTTTTAACTAAAAAAAATAAAAGTTATAAAATAGTTTTTATGTGCTCAGTCAAAATAAAAATAATTTTCAAATATTAGGGATATATGTATTTAAGTAAAGTCACTCTATAAATTTAAAACAAATAAAATTTAGGCGGGAGGTAGGTTAGTTAAAACAGTAATACTAAATTTGTTTTCTTACATTTTTGGCTTGGGTAGTTCCTCTACCTTCAGTTTATACTCTAATACAACAATGCCCAATTGAAAATGATTTTTATTTTGAGCGATAAAATAAAAATCATTTTATAACTTTTATTTTAAATTTTTTTTAATTATTTAAAATTATTTTTAATTTAGAAATTATTGAATAACTCTTTTATTCTATTTTATTTTTTTAATCAAAAATTAGTCCGTTTTTTGTAAGCTTAATTTAAAAATCATTAAATAACTCTTATTTGAGATTTTTACTTTAATGCTCATAGAATAATACTTATTTCATGTGTTATATTTAAAAATTCTTAAATAACTCTAACTTATGATTTTTATTATTTTGATCCATAAATAATCGGTATTTCGTAAGTATTCTTTTAAAATCCATATAAAACATTTGTTCTAGATTTTAATCTTTATACTCAAAAAATAATCGTTATTTCTTGAGTTTTTAATTAACGTTAAGAATTAATAGTTATTTCTTGAACAATTGGAAAAATCAAGAAATAATTATTATCAAGGGATTTAAGTATCTCACGAAAACTCGAAAAAATTAAGTAGTTAATTTGCTTCATATTAATTCATTAGGCGTCAATCAAGCTCAAGTATAGAAGGCCGAGAAATTCCCATCTGAGCAAGCCTGCTTTCGGTAAGGGATCCTTACAAAACTCTGCTACAGTTCTCTGTTAAGATACTGTTAATCAGAGCCTGCGGCCGATGATAGTTTTTACAAGCTGAAAAGCATGCTTGCATTCGCGGAAACTGCTTTTCTTTTCAATGATTTTTACGACCAATTTGGTTTACATCTCCTCGTTCTGTTTCCAGGTCACGTTGTCCCACTATTTGTTCTCCAACACATTCTTATTCTCCTCAACAAGCTCTACAAGAATCAGCTCCTCTTTCACCGTGAAATGCCTGCACTCAATACCTAAATTCAAAATGCATGTACATGAGAAAACCAATTGCACAAAATCCACCTAAATGCAAAGTCTAGATGGATTTCGATATCCAAATTGGTCTTGCAAAAACAAGAACATGAGAACACGACCCTAAGTATTTTCTAAAAAGTGACGATTTTGGTTTGGGGGCAAATTTTCTTGGAATTTTTCCTCGATTACGTTTTCGCTTTACGCTTGGTAGGATTTTTAGACTCGAACATATTGAGTCGCCCTACACATGCTTTAGATCGGCGGTGGGCATGAAATTTGAGTTTGGGAGCAGTCTAACAACAACAGGAAAATTAAAAAAAAAACCCTTATAAGCGTGGCTTGAGTCGAGCAGCTCTCTGTCTGCTCAAGTTTTGGTTGCGCGCACTGCAAGTATTTTGTTTTTGCAGCCGTCTGCTTGTTGCAATCTTTCGACGGAACTGTATATATTTTGTTTTTGTTATTCTTTTCGAAGCATTGCCTGTGCGACTACTGAGTGACGTCAAAATAATTCCTCGCTTAGTGAATTAATGGAGTTCAATATATCATCTCGAAAATATTGAGTGCATAGTTTTGAAATGAATTTTATGAAAATCTTTATGTGAAAACGTTTAAAGAAATGTCTGTAACCTGTACTTGCTCGTATTGCAGACACATCGAGGGCGACAGACATTGACTGGTCAATGTAGGAAGAAACGACGTTTTCCGTTAACATCAATCTTCAAGCAGCCAGAGATTCCCCCTTGCACATAGTACGTACATACATATTGTATGTGTATGTGTGTGTATGATAAACTGCAAGTCTAACTAAATGACCTGAGGACTATTGTGATATTTTATTGTATTAAATCGCATCCGACACACACACACACACACACACACATAGTCAGAGGAGGAGCAGCAGCGAGACGGATATGACCCAAGCGGTTTGCTTCTGGCCCTGGCAGGAAGCGCCAACTTGCGCCAATCTTTAGGCATGTTATTAGTGTTTCGGCATATTTATTTATTATCATTCGATCGAAGGAAAAGCTCCCCCCCCCCTCCCCCAGCCACAATCAACCTTTTGATTACTTAACTTTGGCTCCAAATGCCAAATGGATGACATAACTTGGAACAACATTTTCGTTTCAAGTGATGATGAACTTGAATTGGACTCGGGGGAATTGCGATTGGTATGCTGGGCTGGCAAGTTCAAGATCATTGACCGAACATCAAACAGAAGGCGACCCACAGGGATCAGAACAATTAGTTTAATTATGCCGAGAACATGGCCAATTTTCGGGCATGAGGTGACAACGATGCGACATGATGAAGAGCTCTCTTCAGCTGGCAGTTCTCCCGTTCTCCAATCATTATCAACTTGGGTAATTTTTTTGTTGTGCTGGAGCAACTTGTTAGCACCAGCCGGGTCCCGCATGAGTCTCAGCTGTCAAGTAAAGCCAAGTCAAGCTGCGCCGTTGTCGTCGTCGTCGTTGTCTTCCCCGAACGTCCATATCATTAGTTGTAATTGATCCTGTGTGATCTTTTGATTTTGCGTCAACGCTGACGTTTTTGCATATGACGAGAGTAGAGGCGGCTGCTGCCACTGGCACTACCTGGTCCCAGAGTACGGCCCCTCATTAACATGATCATCAACGCTGTCGTATTTGCTCGACTGCGCCAGCAAATTAAAAACCCAGAAAGAACAAAAAAAAAAAAACACCAACACACACACAAGTAAGAAAGTCGGTCAAGCAGGACTGTAAAATACCCTGTATCCTTACTTCTTTAATAACAAAAAAAAGGATATTCTAATATTCAGTCTAAATGGTTTTATTTGATCCTTGAAAAATACCTTTTTTTGGTTAACCTAACCTAACCTAAAACCTAACCTAAAACCTAACCTAAAACCTAACCTAAAACCTAACCTAAAACCTAACCTAAAACCTAACCTAAAACCTAACCTAAAACCTAACCTAAAACCCTAATAAACCTAACCTAAAACCTAACCTAAAACCTAACCTAAAACCTAACCTAAAACCTAACCTAAAAACCTAACCTAAAACCTAACCTAAAACCTAACCTAAAACCTAACCTAAAACCTAACCTAAAAACCTAACCTAAAAACCTAACCTAAAACCTAACCTAAAACCTAACCTAAAACCTAACCTAAAACCTAACCTAAAACCTAACCTAAAACCTAACCTAAAACCTAACCTAAAACCTAACCTAAAACCTAACCTAAAACCTAACCTAAAACCTAACCTAAAACCTAACCTAAAACCTAACCTAAAACCTAACCTAAAAACCTAACCCTAAAACCTAACCTAAAACCTAAACCCTAAAACCTAACCTAAAACCTAACAAAACCTAACCTAAAACCTAACCTAAAACCTAACCTAAAAACTAACCAAACCTAACCTAAAACCTAACCTAAAACCTAACCTAAAACCTAACCTAAAACCTAACCTAAACCTAAAACCTAACCTAAAACCTAACCTAAAACCTAACCTAAAACCCTAACCTAAAAACCTAACCTAAAACCTAACCTAAATCCTAACCTGAAACCTAACCTAAAACCCAACCTAAAACCTAACCTTAATCCTAACCTAAAACCTAAAACCTAACCTAAAACCTAACCTAAAACCTTACCTAAAACCTAACCTAAAACCTTATCTAAAATCTAACCTAACCTTTTGTATTTTTTTTTTATAAGTGCACGAAGAATATATATTCTATATAGAGTCGCAGTTGCTAATATACCCTTGGTATCTCAGGTACAGGGTGCTTGCGTGTGCCTCCTCGCCCAATGGTGGAGACCCGCTGTGCATTTATGCTGGTTGCCCCGTAATTTCCCCTCATCTGATCCTTGGCATAATTTAAATAGTTACTGCGGGCGAATATTTTACTAAGTGCTGCGGCTCCACCCCCCACCCCCCCAGGAAAACAGAAACACAGGCAAAGTGTGGACTTTTATTTTTGGATTTGTTGTCTCTTCCTCCCCCTCCCCCCGCTTAATGTTTTAATTTATAAACTGCAAAGCCCAGATTCTGCTCCAAATCTTTGGTTACCCCCTGGAGCGCATTGAGTGTCATTTGGCTAATGGCCCATAAATTGCAGAACATCCTTTGCTTGGTTTTTCGCTCATTTTTTTTTTGAGGATGGGCCCACAAATTAGACTGGAAAAATGGAATGAATTCTCTCTTCGATTTGAATGCCTGGCAGCATTTGCTTCATTATGTCATCAATATAATGGATTCTTGAACGATTTTGATTTTGATTCTGATTCGAAGACATTAACAGAAGCACAAGCAAATTTGGGGGCACGAAATAATGTTTAAGTTTTCCAGGAAAAAAGATACATAGCCACTTTTCGAAGGAATTTTAAAGTCGATAAGTATATCTTTAACAGGCTGTCTAGCCCCTCCACATATCCTTTCGTTTTGGCAGCAAATTGTCCCCTTTTGATTCACGATTTAACCCGATGACACTTAAAGCTTTGGTACTGCTCCATTGCCTTTCGAAAGGCTCAACAATCCATCCAATCACTGCTACTCCTCCCCTCCCTCTCTTAACCTTCCCTTTACCATCTGACTCTTGTCGTGCCGTCCTCGCATCAATTAAAGCCGCACCAATGTTTTCGCACCCGGTACGCAAATCGATTAATTCCGCGCCTAAATGCGATAAGCCGACGTCACCGTCGACTTCCCCCTGCCCTACCAACCAGATCCTGGCCAACAGTCAATATTTAACTTTGAACTAATTATTTCAATGGAAAGGCAAATAAGTTGATTTTGCTGTTACTTGCCCCGTCCCCCTGCTCCTGCCGTAGACTTGGCTCCCTGGCATGTTTTTTTTAATTATAAGCAACACGCAGGCGGCTCCAGATTTAGGTACGCGTCCACCACATCCACATCCCATTGACTGAGCATGCGCGTGGCCACGTTTCACGTTCACATCCATGTCCATGAGTTGATGCGCGCGCGATTTTTGCCACTTAATAGCGCTTAAACACGAACATTTTGAATTGTGTGGCAAAAAGGAGCAGCCAGGAATCAAAGTGCAGCGCGTAATTGCGCAGCCCGCTCCCAGCAACAGCAGCAGCAGCAACGGCAGCAACAGCAGCAGCAAATAAACAAACAAACAGCCCAAACTTATCCACAAAGCTGGAGCACAAATTGTGGTGTGAATCCAGTAGAAGGAATGGGGTACAATAAAGCAAAGGAGCTAGGTTTAAGGCGCAAAATATACCCTGTAAGAAATAAAAACCTTGCTAAAGCAAACCTAACCTAAAACCTAACCTTAAACTTAACCTAAAACCTAACCTAAAATATAACTTAAAACCCAACCTTAAACCTAACCAATAAACCTAAGCTAAAACCTAACCTAAAACCTAACCTAAAACCTAACCTAAAACCTAACCTAAAACCTATCCTAAAACCTAACCTAAAACCTAACCAAACCTTAAAACCTAACCTAAAACCTAACCTAAAACCTAACCTAAAACCTAACCTAAAACCTAACCTAAAACCTAACCTAAAACCTAACCTAAAACCTAACCTAAAACCTAACCTAAAACCTAACCTAAAACCTAACCTAAAACCTAACCTAAAACCTAACCTAAAACCTAACCTAAAACCTAACCTAAAAACCTAACCTAAAACCTAACCTAAAACCTAACCTAAAACCTAACCTAAAACCTAACCTAAAACCTAACCTAAACAACCTAAAACCTAGCCTTAAACCAAAATCTATTTATACTTTGTACCGAAAGTACAAAGAGAATATTGAGTATGTGCCAATGTATGAAACAGCCAGAGGGAAGCATTTCCGACCCAATAAAATAAATATATTATTGATCAGCAACAACAGCCGATTTGATATAGCCATTTCCGTCTATCTGTCCGTCTGTCCAAATGAATAAACAGATCCCAGAGATGGTAAGAGATAGAGGTGTGAAGAGTATGGAACATAATCTCCTTATACTTGAGGCAGAAGAAGTTTATTTATTATTTTTGCCACGCCCCCTGCCTCCTATACTATTTAAAAAACCTCATATCTTCCACAATGTTGGAGTTATATTTTTCAGACCTTTAAGACACATAATCAAATCATCATTACTGATTTATTCTCCATATACCGTTTCCCGATCAGATGAACGCTATTCGAGTTATAAGCAAATCAAAAAATGAATGGGCAGCAGCGGCCGCAACCGTGATAGGCATCACTTACACAGTTATGGTTAAGCTTAAGAATACTTTAAAAAGGGAACAAACCAAATATATAAAATGTATATAAATGAATTCTATAAGTAAAAGTGAAGAAAAACTTTTTTTGATATACATGATAACTATCTTTATCTCAGGAATTATGAATAATATAATAATAATATTTTAAAAAATGTGGTTAAGATCGGTCCGATCCGAACCGATCGGTCGAAAAATGTGTTTTACTAAGAAAAGTTTTTTTTATGGTAGCATGATCGAATTTTAATTCTCAATAATTTTAAATTTACAAATATCTGATATCTATATCCTATAAATATTCTACCGGTTAAATCTGTTGGAATGAACTTTTGCAAGAGTATTAAAACTTCGGCACAGTCGAAGTTAGTTTTGCCTTTTCGTTGTTTTCTGATTTCTCTGGCGTGTATTTGTATTGGTTTTAGATTTTGCTTATTTAGTTCTTTCATAATATTATCTAATTTAACGAGAAGGCAAAGCTAACTTCGACTGTGCCGAAGTTTTAATACACTTGAAAAACTTTACTCCAACTGATTTAACCATTAATATAAATATTATATAGGATATAGATATCAGATATTTAAAATTTTTAAATCATTGATTATAAAAATTGAATACCATAAAAAATAAATTTCTTAGAAAAACACATTTTCCGACCGATCGTTCCTTTGGCAGCTATATGCTATAGTCATCCGATTTTGATAAAATTTTCCAGAATTATGTGAAAGCATATAAATGTAATATATACCAAGATTGGGGATGCTACGATAAAAAACAAAAAGTTTTTCTCACTAGAAGTAGTTTTATGGCCGACTGTTTCTATGGGGAGCTATATAATATAGTCATCCGATTTTGATAAAATTTTCTGTATTATATCAAAGCATATAAAACTCATATATACCAAGATTAGTGACGCTACGATGGAAAACAAAAAAGTTTTTCTCACTAGAACTAGTTTTTTTGACCGAACGTTTCTATGGCAGCTATATGCTATAGTGATCCGATTTTGATACATTTTTCCAGAATTATGTGAAATCATCTAAAACTAATATATACCAAGATTGGTGACGGTACAATGGAAAATAAAAAAAGTTTTTCTCACTAATACTTATTTTCCGACCGATCGTTCCTATGGGAGCTATAAGATATAGTCGTCCGATCCGGCCGGTTCCGACATATTAGTTGCGTGCAGTAAAAAGAAGACTCTGTGCAAAATTTCAGCTCGATAGCTTTAAAACTGAGAGACTAGTTCGCGTAGAAACACAGACAGACAGACAGACAGACAGACTGACAGACAGACGGACAGACGGACGGACGGACAAGCGGAAATGAACTCGGCTCGTCGTCCTGATCAAGAATATATATAGTTTATGGGGTCGGAAATGAATATTTCTGTGCGTTACAAACTTCTGGGCAAAAATTAATATACACTTTTCAAGTGTATAAAAATATAACTGAATAATTGCACCTGGCGAACGAATCAATTTGATTGTGGCAGCTTTCGACCTAATATTAAATGCGATCAGGGTGTAGAAATGAAATTGTATTACTTAAAATGTATTACTTTGAGTTACTCAAAAGGGCGATTTCGAATAATGATTTCTTCGTGTTTTGTAAAGCAACTGATCCGACGTAAGTTCGTTCTAAATATTTTTAAGGATTTTACTTCCAATGCGAAAACTCATTTTCTACTTAAAATTCCGTCAAATTTAACTAAACAAATTTAGTAAATACATCCAATAAGAAAATAATAAATGTAACGGAGTCAAACGGAGTCTTAAGAATCAACGCTACCATTTTCATATATTATTGAGATAGATTTTTCCTAATCTTTCTACTCTGAGGGCTGATTTCTAACCTCCTACATAGCACTGTCAAATAAATTAACAAATGACTGAGTAAAATGTGTTTTTATTTTGCAATGCAAGCTATCTAGAAGATGAGAAATCGACCCTGAATGTTTTTCTTGTTTAAATTTCCAAGTATTAACTTTTTTTCTCCATATTTTGTTTTCATGAAAATATATTCTAGGTTTTTCCAATTCTTACAAAAGTATTCGGAATTTGAGATACCGTTACAACATTAAGATTAAATACTTGGATTATTTGTCATAAAAGATATGATTGATTATGTAGAAAATTTGAGTAGGTTGTCTTTATAGCTTTTATTTCAATCCTATTCCAAGTAGACTTTGATATTGATCACAGGTTTTTCTTACCATGCAGTTTTTGGCAGACAACTTTGAACCAGCTGGCAGTGAGAAATACTGCAATTTAAAGACTTGTTCTGTTGATCTAAGTATTTTAAAACTAAACTACCTTTAATACAGAAAAGGCTTTAACATTTTAAACAGACTAGCTTCCCTGCATTCTCAAGAAAGACGATAAAGTGATTTTTTGAATTTTTAATTGATCTTGGAATCAATCAACTTTCCCAAGTTCGATTGCTTAGATGAAGGCTAAAAGTAATCTCAGAACCGACTCGGATTGGTTTGTTGTTGTATACAAAAAACTTTATTTCTCGTGCTTATAATAAAAAGGTTTGATTCCTTAGCTTAGTACATATTTTAGTACTTTAAATGGAACCAAACTCAGATATAGAACTCAAGACTACTTAAAATTCCATAAGATTTAATTAACCCAAACCCAATTCTTTATATTTAAGGTTTTTCAAGAGTATTTTCCAGACGATACAGTCTTGGATTAGAAGACGGGTTAGATCATTCATTCCCGCTTCCATTCCTATTCGAAATCTTATAGCCTTGTTGCTTACAGGGTAACCATAGTTAGTGCATCTCAAATTTCACCGAGCCACATAAATTAATTTGTGCGCATAATGCTCCTTAGAATCCAGCACCCAGTCAGCCTGCCTCCTCCTTCGCCATGTGCGTGGCTATGGGGCATTCATCACCCAACCACTCGCATTTGTTTGCTGACAATGAATTGCACACTGAGAGATCGGTCGTTGGTTGCGGCCTGCATTTGGTCATCTTGGGGCTCAAATTAAAATTCTGCTGCAACCGGGCATAATTAAAAGATCTCAAGAAGAAGTGAATGGAGATGCGGCATTAGACCATCGACCATATATCAATGGGCAAGTGACAAGTGGCGAGCTGGAATGGAAAGGCTCTGGTATGGCATATAATTGCCCATCATTATCGCTGATGAGTGGGCAACACCAAGGCTCCACTTCCTTTGCACACACGTGCAACAAATCAAATCGCGTACAAATCAAATACATCGCCAAATTGCCCAACCGAGCGCCAAGCCAAGGTAAAAACCAAAAAGGCAAGAAATAAAAGCCAAAGGAAACCACGGCCCCAAAATTGTGTTTAATGAGTGACTTTAGCGGCGCGCGGATTGCGGATCGCGCAGAATCTGGCTGCTGAGGTAGCTTAGCCATTATTCAGGGTTTATTTATTTTGCTCCTCATCCGCGCAAAATTAAAAGTCTTGTGCGTCCAAGTCAAAAGTGCAAATTTTCGCAGCCACATCAGACGTCATATTAGCGAATCAACTGACAAAGCATATGAATATCAACAGCATTTGAACAAGTGGATTAAGGAACAGAGCTCCAGAGCTCTGTCTCTGGCTCTGGCTGAGGCACCAGCTTAAGGGTTTTGAAATGGGCTGGCTATGGTTTGAACAACTCCAGACAGAGTCCAAGTCTTGGCAGGCTGCCCGCTGTTGTGTTCTGTTTATAATTAAAACAGGAAAGCAAGGCCAGTCAATGGTGCCGGAGGTTTTCAACGACGTTCGAATGCTCTGCATAGTTTTATTGCAATTTTTGATTTCCTAGCCCCTGGGTCCAAAAATATTCGGTAATTTACAGCCTTATGCTTGCCGAGGTCAAGCCTCACAGATTGTCTAATTGTGAGTCACACATTTAGAAAAAACAAACGAGAACTTTGTACTTAAATCAAGTACAAACGGTGTCAATAGTACGCCAAGTACGAAAATTCTTAATACAAGTACAAAATACGATTTTTTTCAATCCCAAAATACTTGATTTTAGACCGTTTCGTGAAGGTTTTTTAAGGGGGTCTTCTACCTTTGAAAAATTTTTTTTTCGATTATTTTGTTTTGAATTATTATTATAGCTTGGACATTCCCCTTTCATCCCCTTCAAACCAATTTCCAAAATTCGAAATATTTTAGCAGATATAGCCCTTTTTGGTGGAGCAATGTTCTTGCTAAAGTGAGTATTTTTTACGTTGCTCAAAACTTAAGCCGCGTTTTTCTCGAAACCACGTTTTTTGAACTGTTAGCCATGATTGCGCCAGTTCTACTGAACCGATTTTGATTAGCCATTTTGCAATCGACGCAGAATTGATGTAATTCTCGTCTGCATCTCAATCAAGAGAAAAACATTTTTTTACTATTTTTTTTACACTAAACTACAAAAAATATTCTTGAAAAATCTATTTTTATTTTTTAAATTGTCGCCAATTTTTCAAAAAAATATTTAAAAATATGATTGAGGTACGGGCTAGAATTACATCAACTGTGATCATAACCTCATTTACCGTTTTCATTTCCGATAACCTGAAGTCCCGGAATCACGGCTACCACATCTTCATTTTTTTTTGAGACCTTAACATGCAGGCCGATAACTTGTTGAGCAGCCCTCGAATTCCAAAATATTTTTATACCCGTTACTCGCAGAGTAAAAAGGGTATACTAAGTTCGTGCAAATGTATGTAACAGGCAGAAGGAAGCATCTCCGACCCCATAAAGTATATATATTCAATCAGCATCAATAGCCGAGTCGATATAGACATGTCCGTCTGTCCGTCTGTCCGTCTGTCCGTCGTCCGTCTGTCCGTCCGTCTGTATGAACACCTAGATCTCAGAGACTATAAGAGCTAGAGCTACCATTTTTTTAGTGTAGACTTGTATCTTCTGCACGCAGATCAAGTTTGTTTCAAATTTTTGCCACGCCCCCTCCCGCCCCCGCAATTTGAAAAAAAACCTCATATCTCCCACAATTTTGAAAATAGATTGTTCGAACCTTCTAGACATATACTTTAATCATCATTACCTATCGATCGGCCATACATCATTTCGTGATCAGATGAACGATAGAAAAGTTCCCGCCCCGCAATTTTAAAAAATGCTCATATCTCCCACAATTTTAAAAAAGATTGTCCAAACTTTCTAGACATATATTTTAATCATTATTACCTACCGATCCGCCATACATCATTTCTTGATCAGATGAACGATAGAAAAGTTCACGCCCCCGCAATTTGAAAAATACCTCATATCTCCCACAATTTTGGAAATAGATTGTTCGAACCTTCTAGACATATACTTTAATCATCATTACCTATCGATCGGCCATACATCATTTCCCGATCAGATGAACGATAGAAAAGTTCACGCCCCCGCAATTTGAAAAAAAAACTCATATCTTCCACAATTTGTGATCTAATATAATATTCTTAAAAAAAAAACTTACCCTGATTAACGGGTATATCGAAGTCGAGCAGGGCCGACTTCAACTTACGCTCTCGTTTTTAATTGGTATCTACCTTAAACTTTGTACTTACTTTTAATTCGACGGATGTTGTTTTTCTATATAATGCAGTCTTGCCGTTTTCATACTTTTATTCCATGTTTGCACGATAAAGTTTGCTTCATGAAGCTCTCTTCGATTTCGTTTTGAAGCATCTTCAAAACTTCATGCGCATTTACATGAAGAAGTTTGCTTCATGAAGTTCGATTTCCATTCGCCTGAGAACACGAGTTATCGATAAGCAAATAACCCACAAATCAACCCTGCATCAGTTCAATCGGAACAAAGCAAATGAGAATTATCGAAAAGCTTCACGCCACGGTAGGTCATGAAGCTTTGCCAGTTATGGCCGCCCCTCTTCACCTCTTTCCCACAAACAAAAACTTCATGAAGAACTTCATGAAGGAAACTTCATCGTGTAAATGCGGACTTAGTGACTAACGATATGTATATTTGATTATAAGTATGCATTTACAATACATTTTATGTTAGTATAACAAATGTATAACAATTAAAACAATGCCAAAATAAGACTTAACTTATTTTTTATAGATAGAACAGTGATCACTGGATACTACCAAATAAAAAGAAAAAACTTATAATCAAAAACGAACTTTCATTAAATAAAAATATAAAAAAAATTGGAGGAAAATTAATTTCTGTCATCCAAAGTTATTAAACCCTTGAAGATTTGTAAATGTTATTTCGGAAGCCAGACGTCGAAAAGTTGTGAAATCGCCGAAGAAGACAGTGTTAAGTCAAGGAAATGGTGGGAGTTCATCAGATCGGGAAATTATGAATGGTGGATCGATAAGTAATGATTTTTAAAATATATGTTTAGAAGGTTCAAAAATCTATCTTCAAAATTGTGGGAGATATGATTTTTTTTCTAAATTGCGGGGGTAGCAACTCTATAATTTTTTATCTGATTGGTAAATGATGTATGGTGGATCGATAAATAATGATGATTAAAATATATGACTTGAAGGTTCCAACAATCTTACCTCAAAATTGTGGGAAATTTGAAGATATTTCCGAATTACGGGGGTGGCAAGTCTACTATCGTTCATCTGATCGGGAATTCTATTGTGTATCGATAAGTAATGATTATTACAATATATGTCTAGAAGATACGAACAAACTATCTTTAAAATTGTGGGTGATATGAGATTTTTCCAAAATTACAGGTGCGGCCACTCCATAATTATTCATATGATCGGGATATGATGTATGGTGAATCGATAAATAATGATGATTAAAAATATATGTCTAACGGTTCAAACATACTATTTTTAAAATTGTAGGAGATTTGAGGATTTTTTAGCTCACTTGACACTTGACCACTGATCAGCTTAATAAAACTACTCTTATTATTTATTTATATTTATTATATTATTATTATATTATATTATATTGTTTATGTTTATTTTGGGAGGTCTTGTCGAATTGACATTTGGAAAAGCTTTATTTAAATATCATATTAAATACAAGAGGAAAAGTAGACAAAGTAAATTACAAAGAAATATATCATTGATCAGGTAGCAAGTTCTTATGCTGAAGAGCATGGAGCAGCTACGAGCAGGAAGTTTACGAAATCAAAAGCAAATCAGTTTTAGGAATAAAAAGAAGACTCTGTTCAAAATTTCAGCTCGATAGCTTTAAAACGGACAGAGGGAATTGAACTCAGCTCGTCGTCCTGATCAAGAATATATATAGTTTATGGGGTCGGAAATGAATATTTCAATGCGTTACAAACTTCTGGTCAAAATTAATATACACTTTTCAAGTGTATAAAAATAGAAGGCTAACATCGGCTACGCCGATGTTTAAAATACCCTTGCAGTTTTGAAAGACGCTACCATTGATGACAGAAGAAATTTTCCCACTAGAACCAGTTTTTAGACCGATCGTTCCTATGGCAGCTATATGCTATAGTCATCCTATTTCGATCAATTTTTCCACAATTGTGTGAAAGTACATGAAACTTATATATACCACGATTGGTGATGCTACGATGGAACACCAAAAAGTTTTTATCACTAGAACTAGTTTTTGGACCGACCGTTTATATGGCAGCTATATCCTATAGTCATCCGATTTTGATCAATTTTTCCAGAAGTGTGTGGAAGTATATTAAACTAATATATACCACAATTGGTGATGCTACAAAGGAAAACAAAAAAGTTTTTCTCACTAGAACTAATTTTTGGACCGACCGTTTATATGGCAGCTATATGCTATAGTCATCTGATCCGGCCGATTCCGACAAATGTGCAGCGTATTTGTATTTAAAGTCTTTTTCAAAGTTGGGTCAAGATAGCTTTAAAACTGAGGGAGGAGATAGCATAGAAACAGACGGACAGACGGACGGACGGACAGACCTTACACTTTAAAGTTATCAGTTACATACAAACAGTTACGGAGTATATTACAGTCGGGCTTGACCGACTTTCTTACTTGTTTAGTTTTAAATTTAAATTTTACAAACAGGATATTGAAGCTATTGAACATGGTTAGAAGAATGAATAAATAAATAATTCATGATAAAAAGAGTCTCAAATGATATATAATTATTTTTATTGCTGCCAAATATCAGTGAATATTTAAGATAAAATTACTAAATAATTAATTAACCGATAAATTTGTTTCAATTTTAACAAAAAACTGTTCATTTCTTGGAGTTTTAACTCTGTGACTGGCATTCGTCATGCCGTCGATTTTGACATCAAACACCAAATCCTTGCCATCATTGGCTGCTTCATTATCCAACCAATCCTTCTGTATGGTGCCAATATACTCTTTAAAATCCGTGACTGTAAATTCATGCTCATAGGGATACTTCAATGTGACCTTGTGATACGGGCACGCCGGATGGTACACCCATTTGCGTGGATACTTCAAGCTAACTTTATGCTCGCCACAGATGGAATAGAACTCCTCGTTGTCATCGTACTGGCAACGGACACCAATGAATGTAATCGCCTGCTCCAGGGTCGGCAGTGTGGTTGGAGCCGAATGAAAGGCGAGTAGCACTGCATCTTTTTTGAACAAATTACTTTTATCCGTGTGATTGCAGGCATCTCGGAGGCTCAAGAGAAAGGACATCGGCATATAGGAGAAGCGTACGCAATTCATAGCCGCCTTTAGATACTTCCGGCGTTTTTCCGTATGCTTGTTCATCCAGACTAGGACAGCGAAAAACACCTCAATCTCTGAGTTGACGCCAATATTATCGCGTTGCAGTAAATCGATCAGTTCGTCGATGGTAAGATTCTGAAAATCATCATGTCCCACGAGGGCCAGAAAATAGAAGTGCACCTGCGACAACATAATTTCGCTCACATCATCCAGAGCGGGTAAATCCTTGGCCTGCAAGTACAGCTGAAATCCAACCTTTTCGCGTACTTTCTCCTTTGAAATTAGCTCCCAACAGCTATTCTCCAGCAGATCAATCTTCAAATGTCTGGCCACCTGAAGCATGGGCACCACAGTGACGATAGTTGGTGGCGTTTGCAAACGCATCCAGTTGTAAGCATGCTCAAATCCAATTGGTGGCACCTCTTCTGGCTGAAACGAAAACGTGAAAATACGCCAATCCTGAGCGGCGAAATACGCCGAATAGCATTTGAGTAATCTGGGTATGCAGTCAAAATTATGAATATATCCAATCCGTATACGAGTGCGGGCGCCAAGATTCTCGGCCAACTGTTTTTCAAATATCGAGTACGCAGTTCTCTTCATCGGCTTGTTACTGACGGTTCTCGGTTTCTTTAGTGGTAAAATGCTTGCGAATGAACGCGAGGGAACTTGAACGGGAGCTGATGGTTTGTCGTTCGTGTTTTTATTGTCCGTGTTTGGGTTCCAAAAACGTAAAAGAGCAGCAAATTTCTCATCCGGGGTCTTCGCTCCCGCAAGGCATTCATGGTTGCCAATTCTCTGTAGCAGTGCGTTGAACGAGTCCTGATCTCTGAAACCATTCGAGGTTTTGGACTCAAAACTTGGAAAGTTGCTAGTTCCTTTATTTAGATTTCGGAGAGTTCGACATTTTGTAAATAAATGAAAATATAACTTTTCAAAGTAAGATATATCAGAGACGAAAAGTTTTTAACTGACGCTAATAGCCTGTTTATACTAGGGGTTGCGTCTTGCGTTTTGGCGTCTTGCCCAAGACGCGGCGTCTTTCCCATGTAAAAAGTATAGGGCCCTAGTGGTGACAAAAAGTGGCGTCTTGTACGGACGCTGGTTTCGATTGAAGAGTTTATTCGATTTTTATACCCGTTACTCGCAGAGTAAAAAGGGTATACTAAGTTCGTGCAAATGTATGTAACAGGCAGAAGGAAGCATCTCCGACCCCATAAAGTATATATATTCTTGATCAGCATCAATAGCCGAGTCGATATAGACATGTCCGTCTGTCCGTCTGTCCGTCCGTCCGTCTGTCCGTCCGTCTGTATGAACACCTAGATCTCAGAGACTATAAGAGCTAGAGCTACCATTTTTTTAGTGTAGACTTGTATCTTCTGCACGCAGATCAAGTTTGTTTCAAATTTTTGCCACGCCCCCTCCCGCCCCCGCAATTTGAAAAATACCTCATATCTCCCACAATTTTGGAAATAGATTGTTCGAACCTTCTAGACATATACTTTAATCATCATTACCTATCGATCGGCCATACATCATTTCCCGATCAGATGAACGATAGAAAAGTTCACGCCCCCGCAATTTGAAAAAAAAAAACTCATATCTTCCACAATTTGTGATCTAATATAATATTCTTAAAAAAAAAACTTACCCTGATTAACGGGTATATCGAAGTCGAGCAGGGCCGACTTCAACTTACGCTCTCGTTTTTTATTGTTTAATTCAATTTATAAATAAAGCAAAAAACCAAATTGAAAAAGATCTTATGGTTTTCTCTCCAGAATTTTTTTAAAAAACACTCATAAAACACTCGTCAAAGCTAGAAGACCCCCATAGACCAAATGGTCTTGAATCAATCCCGATTCGTTCTTATTATATTGATTCGTACTAAGCTTAGGTACACCCAAAAACGAATCATACCTAATATTTCAAGTACAAAACGGCATAAATTCTATTCCGTTCGTTCGAGAATGTTTAAGTACAAAAAATGCTTGGTTTAAGTATTTCGGTCTTGATTTAAGAATTTTGTTCTCATTTTAGGAACATTTTGGGTCAATTTTAAACTTAAGACTGATCTGTATTTAGTTTAAGTACAACCAAGTACGGATTATACTTGAAATTTTATCTACAAAACTGTTTAAATTCTATCCCGTTCGTTCTAGAATGTTTGAGTGCAAAAATTCTTGA
This sequence comes from Lordiphosa mommai, assembly GCA_018904225.1. NCBI lineage: Eukaryota > Metazoa > Arthropoda > Insecta > Diptera > Drosophilidae > Lordiphosa > Lordiphosa mommai. Next base: position 629,306 of record JAEIFT010000032.1, on the reverse strand, counting down.
TTTAAGTATTTCGTTACTGATTTAAGAATTTTAATCTTATTTTTAGGAACATTTTGGGTTAATTTTAAACTTAAGACTGATTCGTACTTACTTTAAGTACAATCAAGTATGAATCACACATGAAATTTTAAGTACAAAACGGTATAAATTCTATTCCTTTCGACCTAGAACTTCTGAGTACAAAAATTCTTGATTTAAGTATTTCGTTCCTGATTTAAGAATTTTGTTATTATTTTAGAAACATTTTGAGTTAATTTTAAACTTAAGACTGATTTGTACTTAGTTTAAGTACAACCAAGTAAGAATCATACGTGAAATTTTAAGCACAAAAGGGAATAAATTCTATCCCGTTCGTTCTAGAACGTTTGAGTGCAAAAATTCTTGATTTAAGTATTTCGATTTTGATTTAAGAATTTTGTTTTAATTTTAAGAACATTTTGTGTAAATTTTAAACTTAAGACTGTTCTGTATGTAGTTTAAGTACAACCAAGTACGGATTATACTTGAAATTTTACGTACAAAACTGTTTAAATTCTATCCCGTTCGTTCTAAAACGTTTGAGTACAAAAAATTCTTGATTTAAGTATTTCGTTCCTGATTTAAGAATTTTGTTCTTATGTTAGAAACATTTTGGGTTAATTTTAAACTTAAGACTGATTCGTACTTAGTTTAAGTACAACCAAGTACGAATCACAATTGAAATTTTAAGTACAAAACGGAATAAATTCTATCCCATTTGACCTAGAACTTCTGAGTACAAAAAATTCTTGATTTAAGTATTTCGTTCCTGATTTAAGAATTTTGTTATTATTTTAGGAACATTTTGGGTTAATTTTAAACTTAAGACTGATTTGTACTTAGTTTAAGTACAACCAAGTACGAATCATACTTAAAATTTTAAGTAGAAAACGGTATAAATTCTATCGGAGCCGTTTTTTTCTGAGTGTAGGAAGCGCTACATAGCAAGCGCTTTGTCATCAAGCAACATACCAAAAAGCAATGAAAAATTTGCTTTGATGGTAAGTCATTCAAAATCTTTCATATTGTCTGTGTGCAGCTTACACTTGACCTGTAAGATTTTACCACGAGCGGTTGCAGTGTATGCGCAAACGACTCATATACACATATATACAAAACGAGAGCGTAAGTTAAAGTCGGACCTGCCCGACTTCGATATACCCGATATTGTCTCTGGGATTTAGATGTTCATACATACAGACGGACTTAAAAGTACGTTTGATTTAAATACTGCAGCGATTGTCAACAACAGCTGGGCGAATGCAACGCAAAGCCGCTCTGACCTACTTCATTGAACGCTGGCCAGCGACTGATGGGCTTTGCAATTTTGCTTGCTCTCTTGGCGAAGGGCGCGGCATGCGTTCGGCTCGTGTCTGTGTGAAAATTGCCTATGGGTGACAAACTCTGACATAGTTGAGTGATGTAGATACATTGCTTGGAATAATTTTTGATATAGAAAAACACGGTGGTTAGAGCTAGACAGATGTAGTCAAAAAAGATCTCATAAAGCAAACATAAAAAATAATTTCATATCTAATTCACCAATTCATCTTTTTTAAGTTTTGTTGATTTTGCGTTCGGGTTAGACTTAATATTTGAGTAAATTTCTTAAATTTATTTTTCTGATTTTAATTTCGCCTACTGATCTCAACTCGTTGACTTAGTAAAGCTACCTGCTCCACCTGCACTGCGGCCATTCAACAAATATTGAGCTGAATTTCCAGTTCTCCAACGAAAAATTCCAGTTCTTTGCATTTCATTCATGGAGCTGGGCGGCTCTCAGCTCGCTTAAGCCGCTTAAGTTCTCTCCTTTTGCTCTCGATCTCCTTCTCGTGTTCCCTGAGTAACTTATTTTTTTGACTAATGTGCAGCTTACACTTGACTGGCGCACAATCAACACCATCAGACCCTGTGGACGCCGTCGTCGTCATCATCATCAGCAGATCCGGTGCCGGCAACTCATCACATTGCCACTCCACCAGTCCTCCACATTTTGGGGTCCTCCTGATCCCGATTACTCGTATTAAGGCAACGCGTGTTGCAACAGCGTAAAAATTCACAAATTTGCTGATGCGACTGTCGATAGCTGCTGCAAATCAAATGTACCGTTTGTTTTATTTGACTTTGCAACGCCCCCTCCAGAAATCAAGCAACGACGACGACCCAGGAACAACTAACGGCGCTTCAGATTTACCATCAGTTGGTGCTTTTCCAGGGAAATACAGCAGCTGTAGGTGCTGTGGTCAGTGTCAGTTGCAGCTACTGTGCAATGTTGCAGTTTGAGTGGAAGGGCAATTGCATCGACGGGATATCAGAATAGTTGATCTCGAGCTGCTTGAAATCGATGGTGGTTTTTATGTATGCCCTTAAAACTATCACAGTGGTTAGTGGGGTAAAAAAACATTAGTGCGATATGATCTGGGAATGGATACAAGTTGGTACTCAAGTTGCCTTTAGAAAGTTGATGAATGACTACCACCTAAAATTAGCTAAAAACAGTAAGGAGCATTGCCGTCGTAAGATCTAACTACAAGATGCCCTGCTCCCTTCCCCGAGAACTTCAGACCCCAATTTGTTTCGACGGGTGGAGGATGTTTCGTAAGGCTGAAACCGCTCTTTACGGTTTAGGGCAAAGGCTTCCATGCGGTCCTGAGGTGATTTGGCCCAGGTGCCATTAAAACGTTGGACCGAAACCTTTGGCGCTGCTTGCCGCTTGTAGCGTTTAGTAAGCTTCCAAAGCGCAAATTTGAAACTCGGCTTTGAAGTGAAATATGTTGTTAATGTAATTTTGAAAGGTAAACCGATTTCTTTTAAAGAAAAACTTCAAAAAAAATAGTGTATAATATGTAATAATTTAATATATCGGTTCCGGTACCGATTCCGGTACGTACCGAAAGGAGAGTTTCGGTTCGGTGTTCAGATAATTTCGGTTATCGGTTCCGATACGGTACACAGATTTTTATTTCGGTATACCGTTACGTACCGGTACAAGTAATATTACAAAATTTAATTGGGATTTCTACACATAATCTCTATCAATGCCTATGAAAACCATTTTGAGTAGTCGATAAAAAGAGTCTGGTCTCCAAGTGGCAAATTACAAACCGGATCTTCATAGAATGGTTTTATCAGGTACCGCGTGCGGTTTCTAAGAAGTGTAGGGCAGTCACATAGAAGGTGTTGGATGCTTTATATCTCTTTCTCATCCATCAAGCTACGGCAGAAGTCGTTGTGGAGAGCGTGCATACTGGCGGTCATTTAAGCTATGGTGCGTTACGACTCCAATCATAATTTGAACCCTTACTAAATATAAGACTACGGTCCATTATAGCCCATAATACGCTAGTAAAATACTCAAATGGGTAAATCAGCTCAAAAATAGTTGGAAATATAAAATCTGCTTTAACTTTCCGTTACATTTAATTTTTCTTAATATTTTTTTTAAATTTAATAATTAAAAATAAAACATGTCTAAGTTTGAGGGCGAAGTTTGAATAAAATTAAAAAATTTATTTCTAAATATATAATAACAAGGGAGGATAATTCTAAGACTTAGAAATCTTTTACATTTAAGGTTTAGGTTATATTAACAAAAGAAAAAATTTTTTCCGCTTTTAAAAAAAAAACTTTACCCAATGATTTGACTGGAAAATATCTGGATATAGAAATAGATATTTCAAATTTACCGATTTTTTAGGTCAAAACAATTTTGACGAGTTATAAATGTATAGTCTCCGATTTATAATCAAAATAACATAAACGAGTAAAAAGATGAGAGAAAACGAGAAGGCAAAGCTAACTTCGACTGTGCCGAAGTTTTAATACACTTGAAAAACTTTACTCCAACTGATTTAACCAGTAAAATATATATAGGATATAGATATCAGATATTAAAAAATTTTAAATCATTGATAATAAAAATTTGGATTCCATAAAAAAAAACTTTTCTTAGTAAAACACATTTTTCGACCGATCGGTCCTATGACAGCTATATGCTATAGTCATCCGATTTTTATAAATTTTTTACAAAATTTGTAAAAGCATATAAAACTAATATCTACCAAGATTGGTGACGATACTATGGAAAACAAAAAAAGTTTTTCTCACTAGAACTTGTTTTTTTGACCGACCGTTTCTATGGCAGCTATATGCTATAGTGATCCGATTTTCATACATTTTTCCAGAATTATGTGAAATCATATAAAACTATTATATACCAAGATTAGTGACGCTACGATGGAAAACAAAAAAGTTTTTCTCACTAAAACTTATTTTCCGCCCGATCGTTCCTATGGCAGCTATATGATATAGTCATCCGATTTTGATAAATTTTTTCGAAATTGTGTGGAAGCATATAAAACTAATATATACTACGATTGGTGACGCTACGATAAAAAACAAAGAAGTTTTTCCCACTAGAACTAGTTTTTTGACCGACCCTTTATATGGCAGCTATATGATATAGTCATCCGATTTTGATAAATTTTTTCACAATTATGTGAAAGCACATAAAACTAACATATACCAAGATTAGTGACGCTACGATGGAAAACAAAAAAGTTTTTCTAACTAGAACTTGTTCTTTGAGCGATCGTTCCTATGGCAGCTATATGATATAGTTATCCGATCCGGCCGGTTCCGACATATTAGTTGCGTGCAGTAAAAAGAAGACTCTGTGAAAAATTTCAGCTCGATAGCTTTAAAACTGAGAGACTAGTTCGCGTAGAAACAGACAGACGGACAGACGGACAGACGGACGGACGGACAAGCGGAAATGAACTCAGCTCGTCGTCCTGATCAAGAATATATATAGTTTATGAGGTCGGAAATGAATATTTCTATGCGTTACAAACTTCTGGGCAAAATTAATATACACTTTTCAAGTGTATAAAAACAAAAAAGTTTTTCTCACTAGAAGTAGTTTTTTGACCCTCCGTTTATATGGCAGCTATACGCTACAGTTATCCGATTTTGATAAATTTTTTCAGAATTGTGTGGAAACATATAAAACAAATATATACTACGATTGGAGACGCTACGATGGAAATCAAAAAATTTTTTCTCACAAAGACTTATTTTTCGACCGATCGTTCCTATGGCAGCTATATGCTATAGTGATCCGATTTTGATACATTTTTCCAGAATTATGTGAAAGCATATAAAACTAACATACACCAAGATTAGTGACTCTACGATGGAAAATAAAAAAGTTTTTCTAACTAGAACTAGGTCTTAGACCGATCGTTCCTATGGCAGCTATATGATATAGTCATCCGATCCGGCCGGTTCCGACATATTAGTTGCGTGCAGTAAAAAGAAGACTCTGTGCAAATTTCAGCTGGATAGTTTTAAAACTGAGAGACTAGTTCGCGTAGAAACAGACAGACGGACAGACAGACGGACGGACGGACAAGCGGAAATGAACTCAGCCTCGTCCTGATCAAGAATATATATAGTTTATGGGGTCGGAAATGAATATTTCTATGCGTTACAAACTTCTGGGCAAAATTAATATACACTTTTCAAGTGTATAAAAAAGAGTTTTATTCCGATGTTTGTTAAGGGCGAATTTCAATAAAAGTATATTTGAAATAATCATAAACCAGTAAGATAAATAAAAAGAAACCGAAACCGTACTGGTAATACCGGTATTAACGGTTAACAGTTTTCGGTTCTCAAAAAAAAAAAATGTAATTTAGGTTCCGATTTTGATACCAATACGTGACTTGAAACGGTATATTTCGGTTAACGGTTCCGGTTCTTGTCCAGGTTCTGGTTACGGTTTTAATCCCTGCAGGACACTATAGGTCAATGTTTTTTTCTTTCCCCTTTCAATATCCACAATAAACTTTTTTTTGCTGACTTTTAATGTAATGGATAAAAATAAAAGTTATTTTTGTATCGTTATAATAATACTCAAATAATAATAGTTATTAAAAACTTATTTTAATTACACAGTTAATTACAGTTATTGGAAGACAGTTTTTCAACAATTTTATTAAAATGTCAATAAATAAAAGTTACTAAAGACTTTTATTTTATTGCTCAGAACATCATTATTATGAAAGACTTTTATTTTATTACTGAGAAAAAAGTTGAATCGAAAGACTTTTATTCTAAAATTCAGTAAATAAAACTCATTCAAAGACTTTTATTTTGAAATACAAGTTTTCTAATTTATACTAGCTTCGGTTTGCTCTCTGCTTACATGATCCATTCATATCATTAATTGCGATAAATAAAGAAGACTATTAAATTGTGGCTTAAAAATATAAGTTAGTGGTTATTTACTGAGTTAAATAATAATAGTATTTCGATAACTTTTATTTTCTGAGTAATAAAATAAAAGTCTTTAGTAATTGTTATTTTTGAGTAATTAAACAAAAGTCTTTAGTAACTGTTATTTATGAATTTTCAATAAAAGTCTTTCTACCACTGTTATTTACTGAGTAATATAACAAAAGTCTTTAATATCTGGTATACTCGGAGTCAAAAAAAAAAGTTTTGAATAACTGTTTAGTGTGGAGTAAAAAAATAAAAATCCTTTAGAACTGTTATTTAAAGTTTATTAATTAAAACTCTAACAATTACTCTTTAATGTGGACTTTAAAATAGTTATAACGTTTACCGTCTCTGATATAAGCAATTTCCCAAAATTGGAAAAATTAAAAACGTAAAGAAAGGGTCTTATTACAAAATTGATATCTCAGGCTCTGTGTATAGGACAAATCTTGGGTTTATTGTTATGAATAGAATTTTATTGTGGCTACTTAAATTAAAAATTGAACTATTTTTTCTTTAATTAATAATATTACAAAAATGTTGCTAAATTGTATGGTCAATTTTTTTGAAGTGTAAACCACCATGATATAGCTTTTTAGAATATAGAATTTATTGGCCCAAGCATGCTCTTTTATAGTTCAAAAGATACTAATTATTTAAGAGAACGGGGCATTAGAAAAGGTTGGATTATAACTGCCTTGATTCATTATCTGAAGATAAAAACTGACATTGAAGTCTCTCATAATTATAGACATATTGTCGCTGTCTACTCCATGTTTAGTAGATCGAAAATGTAATAAATATAAGAAAAGCAAGCTCAAAGCAGTACCAACAACTGCAAAAGCATACGTTTATCTGCTCACGAACGACAAGTTCTGGTAAACACACTCTTTTTCTAATGAGTTTGTCGCATTGTTTGTTTTCAAGTATCTCTGTTTGGCAGATGCTCAGGCTATCAATTTAATAATTGATAACAACAACAACATTATGCTGCAGCGAAACTTTTTGTTTGGCCAGGCGTTGGGAACAACAATTAATTTTTATTGTTCTCAAGAAAGTTAAATTGTAATAATGAATCTCAAGTGATTGGTCAGAAGAATGCTGAGAGAAATGCATTGAATGCGTTACTTTAAATTTGAATTTTGGACCTACCACAAGTAAAGCTGTTCTCCATAAAAAAAGAAATTGAATATATGCCAAAAAATGGGAACAAGTGAGCTTTATGATGAGAAAATAAAGCTCAATATTTTCTTCTGCAAATAGTCCCGTCCAAGGTGTATCAGTTACAGTTGCGGCCAAGATGTATCTAACAAGGTGTGGCACTTAGTAAAATTTGTAAACTCAAATGCGCATGGAGAACAGCCGTGCGTGGACCAACCGGTCACGTCAAGTGTTAGCTGCACACTTACAATATGTAAGCTATGAAACTTGAGCTTTTGTCTAACCGCCACACCTTGTTAGATACATCTTGGTTGCGGTGGTCATTCAAAAGCTTTCATTTCGTATCTAACATATTGTCAATTTGCTATACTTGCAAACGTTGTCTGTCTCACTCTTGCGCATTTAGCAAAAACCTTAGCGTTTACAAATTTTATTGTTCGCCTCACCTTTAATCGATACAACGTGCTCGCTTTAATACGTGCTAGCGCTAAAAAAGCTCCAAGTGGTTCCCTTTTGTTTTTTTTCCAAGAATAACTCTCTGCTCTGCCCGACACTTGATATTGTTTTTCGAATTAAAATTAGGGTCCACTTTGGTCCATTGCACCATGGTATGACTTTCGTAATGATTTTCAATTTATGCTAATGAAAATTGCATTATGAACTTCCATCAAAACTTTGCAATTATCTCACATTGTTGTGCCCAAAGGTAAGTTCTTTCAATTTGGCGTACCCTTCAAATGATCAGCCATTAGTTTTTATTGATACTCAAGCAACAGTTTTCTAATTTGCAGCGACCCCTCTGCCCCCCCACACACCTCCTTCTCGGCGAAAATTGAAATGCAAAAGTGGAAGCAACGTACAACCTTGGTGGCAAATACACGTACTCCGTTTATACAGACAAGCATACTGTCGGCCTGGGTGGTCCAACGGCAGCAACTGCAGCAGACGTCGATGAGCGTTGAAGGCTTTTAAGAAGAAAACAAAAATCAACTCAATTCGCTGGCATGTCAAGCAAATGAGGCGCGTTTTATGCAAAAGCGAAAAAAGAAAACCGAAAATTGCAAAACGAGTCGGTTGAGTAGTGATGGCTATCGATCAAACTGAACCCGAAGATTCTGGTCGGGCCAGATTACAATCGGTCGCCCAGTAAAGGGAGCAAAGTATAATCCCAAGAAGAGCAAGAAAAAAAAACAGTTACAGAACGCCATAGTAATAACAAACAATTAGTAACTATCAGCACTGGTATTAAGCCACTCAGCGCCGTTGGTCTCTGACCCACATAGCCCAGAGATCAAGCAAATTAGCTGCAGACGCACCGGGAAGATCAACAAACATTTCATTTGCCTCGAGACGCAGAAGAAGGTACAAATTTCATAAAAAAAGAAAGTGGCAAAGGATAACGAACATTGTGGTGGGTCCTGCTTAATTAGTAGCAACCCTCCAGCTCAAGTGATAGAAATCAAGGATACTAATTGCAGCTAGCGAAGGGTTAAACCCAACTTCTGCGGTAGGTGAAAGTCGTAAAAAGTAGAAGAAAATTCGTTATGCTCATAAAACCCAAAACCGATTGCAAACTAAATTATTTAACCCAAAATTTTGTTTCATTCAGTTGGCTATAACAAATGAAGGAAGAGTGTGTGTGCGTGAGTACCAAAGCGATAAAGCGAAAAGGAATCATAAATAAATATAAAGAACATTTCTTTTAAAATTTAAGAAAGCTCAAAAATTAGAAAATAAAATCAAAATTTGCTGGATTTTACAAAAATTGACTAACAGCCATAAGTGAAATACTCTCTTAAGTACTTCTTAGATATGTGCGAATAGGTACTGAATTATCAAAAGGGGAAAAGCATTTAATATACACATATTTAATAATATTATTTACTTATGAAAAACATTCCCAAAAAAGCATAGTTGGTAGTATACCTTTTCAGAGATTAAGAGGAAAAGTTACGAGTCGTACTAAAAGGAACACTAAGGGGCATTTCTTCATCATCATGTTTTCCAAATCCAGGTGGTTATTGTAAGAATGTTAGATTATGTAAAAATAACTTTGCTTGTAACCACCTAGATTTCAAATATATGAAGAAGAGAAAACGGCCCTAAACTATGAAATTCACCCATAAATCTAGTATTAAAATGTATGTCTCAAAAATCGAACCTCATGAAAGAACGACCCTTTGATAAATTCATAATTGAAAGCAAATACAAATATCTTTACATTGATTTCAGTACTGATTCAATACTGAGCATAGCTGAAGAGTTTGGTGACTGCTTGGGTCCAATGAAAGCTTCAACGTGCGTTCGGCCTGATGATCCTAGTGAAAACTAAATTAAATTCAGCTGACGATGTTAAATACTATTTTAAGCATAAGGTTGGTTTTTAGAATTTCTCGTGTGTTCAAAGATACTACTTAGACTTGCGGCGACATATGTTTAAGTTAAATTTTAGCTAGCCGAAAATACATTGCCGAAGAATTTGCTAATTTAAGCGAAATCACCATGTTCCTTTCGGACCAGCTAGGTTCCTATATCAACAAATTTAGAAATGACTAATTTGTATAACTTTTATATCCTCGCAAAATGTATATTAATTTTGGCAAGAAGTTTGTAACGCATTGTAAGCGAATTACTCCCTCAGTTTTGAGGCTATCCAGCTGAAATTTTGCACAGAGTCTTCTTTTTAATGCACGCAACTAATATGTCGGAAACGGCCCTTAGCTATTTTTGTTAGCAATTTTTTGTTATTTTTAGCTATTTTTTAGCTTTTTTTTTTGCAAGTCTGGCAACTTTTGGCTCAGAACTTCTGGCAACACCGTACCGAATGTTTGTAACGCATAGAAGGAAACATCTCTCTATATATTTTCTTGATCAGCATGACGTGCTGATTCGGTATAGCCATGTCCGTCCGTCTGTCCGTCCGTCCGTCTGTCCGTACGTCCGTCTGTCCGTACGTCCGTCTGTCCGTACGTCCGTCTGTCCGTACGTCCGTCTGTTTCTAAGCTTTCTCCTCCCTCAGTTTTAAAGCTATCTTCACCAAACTTTTCATAAAGTCTTTAAATACATATAGGCTGCACATTTGTCGGAATCGGCCGGATCGGATGACTATATCAAATAGCTGATATAGGATCGATCGGTCCAAAAACTAGTTCTAGTGAGAAAAACTTTTTTGTTTTCCATCGTAATGTCCCCAATCGTGGTATATATTAGTTTTATATGATTCCACACAATTCTGGAAAAATTTATCAAAATCAGATGACAATACCATATAGCTGCCATATAAACGGTCGGTGCAAAAACTAGTTCTAGTTAGAAAAACTTTTTTGTTTTTCATCGTAGCGTCTTCAATCGTGGTATATATTAGTTTTATTTGCTTCCACACAATTCTGGAAAGAGTTATTAAAATCGGTTGACTTTAGCATATAGCTGCCATATAAACGGTCGGTCAAAGAAATAGTTCTTGTGAGAAAAACTTTTTTGTTTTCCATTGTAGCATAACCAATCGTGGTATTTATTATTTTTATATACTTCCACACAATTCTGGAAAAATTTATCGAAATCGGATGACTATAGCATATAGCTGCCATAGAAACGATCGGTCTAAGAACTAATTCTAATGAGAAAAACTTTTTTGTTATCAATGGTAGCGCTTTTCAAAAACTGCTGAGTTTTTTAAAGACCGTTTTTTAAGGAATTTTTTTTTTGACTGTTAACAATTATTTCAAAAAGATTTTTGAAATCTAGCTTTTTTATAAGCTTTTTTTTCTAAATAGGTGTGCGAGCGGAGTTTATTAGTTGTGCAGTTTCTCAAAGATAAGAAATAAATTTAAATGGACTATTTTTGTTATATAACTCTAATGAAAGTTCATTTTTAAATTTACAAAATGATTAGCAAAAGGGACAAAATTGATAGAGTTCCTTCAGTATCTGAACCCACAAGGAAGACGCTTAAATTAATAATCTAATAATCTATTTCCTGTTCACGTCTCACGCTGCCAAAGTTAGGTGCTTTCTCTGAGTACCAGCGCTGGGTAGCCCAAGTGCCATTGAGAAATGTCATTTCAATCATGATTAAAATTCTAAATATTAAAATTTTATGAATCGACACAAAATATTCTAAAAATTGTTGAAACTTTAATTAAGACTGACAAATTTTTATGTACTGGCCCCGTCAACTGCAACTGCAACTGCCACTGCGAAGCGGGGGCATAAATCAGCGCCAAAGAAGAAACCGGACTCTGGGGTCTGAGGACCTGAACGAATGGAACGATTAAAAATGCGTATTAATTTTTATGTGCGAGACGAGCAAAAACGCAACTAAGTGAAAAAAGTCACAACTGGCCAACTGGACAGTTGGGTCGAGGAGGATGTGGAGGGGTCAAATGGACAATGGACAAATGTTGAGTGCAAACAATAGACAAAACAATCATTGTTAATTTCTAATTGAAAACGTATTTGTGCAGTGCCAGACAATGGGATGAACAATGGCACAAAATCGAAGTGACACCGAGGGGGATTTTCCTAGGAAAATGTTGGTCAACGCGTGTCAAACCAGAGCAGCATCAGTAAAGTGAGCAGATCACACAGATCACAGTTCTGCCGGACATCCGTCTCTTAAGTTTTGGCATCGTCCTGTTCAAGTTATCTCTTTCTGTGTGTGTTTGTGTGTGTGTGGGGTTCATTCCCTTTCCTGTTGGCCGGAAATACACAAAAGCCAGACAGCGCTTCCTTGGCCACGACCACCAGTGCCTACTTATGCACTCGCCAGGCTCAGTTAATTGAGTTGTTCATTACTTTTTATGCAATTCATGGTCGTGCATTGTCCTGGCTAAGCATATCCTGCTGCTGCCCCTAAGACCACACACTCCATCCAGCCTGCTGTGCCTGAATCATTGAGCATTGTGAGCGCACTTTTGGAATTGAAGGTGGTCCTTGCCAGAGTTCCCTGTTTCCCAGACATAACCATTAAGGAAGTGAAGCAAAGTTGTTGTAAAACTTTATGGATTGGTTTTTACTTGTTTTTTTTTTGGGGCTTCTTAACCAAGCACATTAAAGCCCCAAAACTGGCAGCAGGTGTGAATGAAACCAAACGGGATGCAGGGATGATATAATGGTAAAGTTCAGTGGTTTTTGGTTTCAGGTAATCTATGGAAAACCCTAAGAAAATATTCCCAAAATATCACATATTCGATCAATGCTTTGATTCATATCTCTATATATATAAAAAGAAGTTCTACGCACAGTCTAAACGGTAAGAAAGGAAATCTGCATTTTTGGACCGACTGTCTTAGTTGTTTTTAGTTCAATTTCCAAACCCAATTTTCTACGTCAATGAATGAACCATTTTAGTTCGGTTTGCCTTGGTACAGCCCATACTTATATCTACGTCTGTTCAAAAGTATCAGTATCTCTGGTCATCTTTAATCATATCTGCCCTTTTTTTTACCTCTTCCTTGTGGTGTTGCTGTAGCTATTGGCTCCCACCACTCATTGGGCAAAGCAAATAAAATTATCTCATTACAAATTATGCCCCCAATGCCAAAGTGGACTCCAATGCCGGTGTGCGCGCCAAGGAGAACACCACTCCATTGGAGCAGACGCTAAATAGATTATGTCAAATGATCAAAATCACATCATAAATTCATTGTTGGTCCGGAGCACAAAAAAACAAGGCAAGAGCCATGGAAATCCAACCAAAACAAAAAAGTGCCGCTGGCCTCGGAATGAATGCGTCTAAAATCAAATAAGCCAGCACGCAGGATTCAGGATGGAGGGAGGAGGAGGAGGAGGGGTGGAGTGCGCACAGTGTAGGCGTAGCTGGAGCTGGTGCTGTTTGCTGGTGGTGCCTGGCTGCCTCTTTAACACGTTTCCAAATCGAATGGGCCTCGAATCCGGCATCGATTATTGTTTTGCATGTGCCCCGAAACAGAAACCGAAACCGATATCCCAGAACCTGGTACACTGTAAAAAAAAGAAGCAATTGTTAAAAGAAATTTTAAATTAGGAAAAGCTGATCAATAATAAATATAACTTATAGGAGCATGTTTCCTGCTGTTTGTTATAAAATATTGTTTTATCGTCTAGTATAAAAGTTTCAATTGATTGTATGAAAAAAAATTTGTAATTTTTAACATTTGCTTAGTTTAGGTCGCGAATAAGAAAGCACTCAATTATAATTTTTTCTGACAGCTTGACTCAATATCTTGCAATTCTTTCCAGAAATATCAGAGTAGTCCAAAATCTACCAGACCACCGGGGAGCTGACAAACTCGCGATAGGCAGAACTTAGGTATGCCTATGGCAACGTGTATGCTCGTTTTACGAAATATCTTCGAGCTCAAAGCATATCAGCATATCAGAAATGGCAAGACATAGCCAAATCGATGCGCAAAGCGCTGAAGGAAGCTATGGAAAGTAAAGTAAGAGTACTGATTGGTCGCTAAAACGCACAGTGGCGCCCGCAGAACAGATTGCAAAAAATTGCATACGTGGGCTGCTATTTAAGTTTTTGGCCTAGGTCACTTCTAGCCATTTTAGGACCAATTGGCCCTTTCCCAAAAAAAGTTTGGATTTTTATCGATAAAAGCTCCATACAACTCTTTCATGTGTGACCACGTTTGATATCGATTAACGATTAATCAAAAACTTACCTTGGCAGAGAAAATGGAATTAACTCCTGCAAATTTTCGTGCAATAATTTTTCACAACTTTCGGCGCGGATTATCACGACAAGAGTGCAACGATGAACTTAAATCTTTGTATGGCGATGAAGCACTATCCTATAGCACTGTGAAAAATTGGTTTAATGAATTCAATCGTGGGCGACGCTCGTTCGAAGACGAAGGTCGTCAAGGTCGTCCAAAAAAGTCGTTGTGCCAGAAAACCTTGATGCCGTGCGTGAACTGATAATGCAAGATCTTCATGTGACATACCGTGAGATAGAGGCATCCTTGGGCATTTCTTCCACCAGCATACATTCGATATTGCATGAACACCTGGGCATAAAAAAGGTTTGTTCTCGTTGGATCCCGCACAATTTGACAATCGCTCAAAAAAAGGCTCGTGTGGATTGGTGCAAAGAAATTTTGAAAAAATATAATCGCGGTGTTTTAAAAGACGTTTATAAGATCGTCACAGGTGACGAATCATGGATCTATGCTTATGAGCCCGAAACAAAACAGCAATCGACCGTGTGGGTCTTCGAAGACGAGTGAAATCCAACGAAAGTCGTTCGTGGAAGAAGCACTTCGAAGCAAAAGGTCGCCTGTTTCTTCGGTAAAACTGGTCATGTGGCGACTGTTCTGCTTGAGCAACGTAGGAAGGTCAATTCTGAGTGGTACACCACAATTTGTTTGCCTGAAGTCTTCGTAGAAATTCGAAAAACGAACAAGAGAAAACAGATCATTGTGCACCATGACAATGCGAGCTGTCACATATCAGCTCACACCAGCGCCTTTTGACCGCCCAAACAGTCCGTACAGCCCTGACTTGGCACCCAATGACTTCTTTTTATTCCCGCACATCAAGTGAAAAATGCGTGGTCAACGATTTTCGTCACCAGAAGATGCTTTTGAAGAGTTCAAAAACCATGTTTTGGAGGTGTCTCAATTGTAGTGGAAAAAGTGCTTCGACAATTGGTTTGAGCGCATGCAAAAGTGTATAAATTTTGCTGGAGAATACTTTGAAAAACAATAAAACCATTTTTGATTATAAATATTCGCGTTTTCATTATGAGGCCAGAAATATATATAGCAACCTACGTATTCGATTATCTTATTTAGTTAAAAAATAAGAGTCCGTCTTCCACTTTGTCTGTGTCTGCATCAATCCAACGAAGACAAAAACATCTCGGATCTTCTAATAAACGTCACTGATCTAGCAAAATCAATCTGATACAACTGGAACAACGCTTTGACCAATTTATCTGGTTTCAATCAAGCCTCCAAAATATAGTTAATCTCACTTTTCAGAAACATTTTGTCTAGGTCTTAGATGACAAGCAACAAAGTTTAGTGTTAAAAAAGGTTCGTTCAACTGCTTCCTGGGTTGCTGAAACAGGTATTATATAGTCTTCGTTTTTAAGACCTTTTAAAAATGTTTAAAACATTTGTCGATGTGTGCTACCTTGGACAATTTTTGAAAATATTTTACGACATCATTGACGGATTTTATATATGTTCATTACTTTTTACTTCTCTCAAAAGATTCTCTGTTTCGTTATCCGAAGTAGAGTCATTTAAAGTTTTATTTTGAACACTTTCTTTAAGAATTTTATTCGATGGAAAAATGACTTAATATCGTGGTTTAGGTTCAGGTTCAAAGGGCCAAAAATGTAAGAAAATGTATGTTCACCCAAAACGAACCGGTTCTCTGGGGTTCGGTTTCGGTTTGGCTTACAGCCTTGGGACTAATATCTATTTCATCCAAAATGCCCAATAAGATCGGTTAAAGAACACAGAAGTTTTGGGTCCCAGTTTTTGCGGTACGTTTTTGTTATTAGTTGTGGTCTTCAATATTTTGTTCAAAAGTCGTGTAATTTGCCTTTATTTTAATACAGTAAAGAAAACATTGAAATCATTTTTATATTATGCACACGACTTTGAGAAAGTGCTTTATTATATGCCCCATATTTTGCATATGCTTTAAACACAGGTTGCAACCAAAACCAAGGGTTCAATGCTGTCGCTTTTTTTTCGCCCAGTGTATGGTTGCGGTAGCCAACGGCGCTTTCAAGGTGGAGCTGGACTGATAACGCACCAGCTTACAGAATAAAAAAGGCAACGAGCATCGAGGAGGTGCAGAAGTTTGCACAATAAAATATTGTTCTGACTGACCAATAAATTCAATGCCTAAGTACAGAGAGAGAGAAAGAGATCTGGACATTCGGGGTTGCCCTTGTGACTCCCTCACACTTTCTTGCGTGCAAAAATCGATCAGCGCGAAATGAAATTGAAGTTAAAATGCACCGCCTGTGGCGCTTTCGGGCGATTTAAGGCCCGCCATATATATATATGGCAGTATGGGCCAGATATATATCGTGGAGTACAATGACTCTCTCAGTGTTTTGTTACTTTTTGTTTTTGGGCGGCATTTGCCTGGGAATTCGCTTTGAAATTGGATAGACGCACACACACACACACACACAGCTGGGTTGGCCTGGCCATGGGGCCATTGTCCTGGCGTTGGACACATTTTGGTTTTTGGGCAGGCGAAATCAATTTGCGAACGGTTCAATGCAATGAGCAAGTGTACCAAATGCATTTGCCTTGGCATCGAAACTCATCATCGTCGGTGATAAATTCCCAATTTGTTTGACTTGAGCGCTAACCAAAAAAAGTGTGAGTCACCCACATCCCTGCTGGTAGCGCAACGAATCTGCAGTTGACACTGTCGCTTGCTGCCGACAATCTCATGATCGGTAGCATCTATGTATGGGCCCTGGGCCCATTGTGTGTAGTGCAACATTAGGTCATGGGGCATTAGGAGCAGACACACCTACCTACTCGAGCGGCCCAGGACTTTTGACCTATGCATACATTAGACACAATAACTCTTTGTCTAACGGCAACATTTCACATTTCATTCATTCAAAATACAACTTGGTGGGTCTACGCAACCTACACAGTTGACCAAAGGACAACCGAAAGGACACTGACAACTTCATTAGTAATGCCTGAAGGTAAGTTAATTAAATTCTTCAGTTAAGACCAAAGACAGGAAATAATTTGCATTTCAATTACGTTTCAATATAGTTTCCCAAGAAAACATTTTCCAAATACCTTTAAAAGGTTTTTCCTCGTGAATCGCAAAGCTTAAGGTCTCTAAAAAGCGATGACAATTACAGTGACTTTTGATCTCATTGATTGCTTTTCGCGGGTATTTCCATACAAGATGTTAAGCTGTCGTTTTGCAGGTTTAAAAAGAAAACTGAATCATTTCACCGATAAGAGGCCATGAGTTTTGTTGATGACTAAACAAAATAAAAGATATGATAAAAATGATACGTAATGTGCAATCGTAAGATAACGTAATAAATAGGATTAACATTTGGTGATAAATGAAAACGAGGCGACACGACCAACTAAATTTCTATACCCTAGAAATTGACAAAAAAAAAATTATAATTAGTCGACCAAGTCGAAAAAAAGACATGTCCAATTTCAACAGTTTTCCCCTAGGTTTCGAGTCCTAAGAATTTTGCCCAGAAGCTAGTTCGAGACAGACGGACAGACAGACGGACAGACGGAATTGAACTCAGCTTGTCGTCCTGATCAAGAATATATATAGTTTATGTGGTCGGAAATGAATATTTCTATGCGTTACAAACTTCTGGGCAAAATTAATATACACTTTTCAAGTGTATAAATATATGATTTCAAACAGTTTTACACAATTTGGTCAAAATCAGATGACTATATCATATAACTACAATAACACCAATCGGTCAGAAAATAGGTTAAGTAGGAAAACGTGTTCTTTTGGGTTTCATGTAAGCGTTCTTAGACTCAGTAATTCTGAATTCAATTTGCTTTTTAACAATTCTGAAAAATTTGGGAGGGATCGGGAGATCGTATAAATGTCATTAAACCGATGGATCGGAAAATAGGTTTTTTTTTTTATGGTAGGGTGATCAAATTTAAAAATAAACTATCAGATTCTTAAAGATTTTAAATATATAAAAATCAGGGCTGCAAGGGGGGTTCTGTTCGGTTCCACAGCCGGAACCCTTCAAATTAAGAACCAGGGTTCCGATTGGAGTACGGAATCCAGATTGCATTTTATATATTTATGTACATACTTATGGGAGATGTTGATTTCGTAGAATTAGATAGAATTTAAAGACAAAATGCTGCAATTTTTGGAAGTCAAGCACATAAATGATCTGTATCTGTGTAGAATCTAGACTCAAGAATTAAGCGATACTTGTAACTTGCGATCACAGCGAATGCCATTACTCTCTCATTGTAGTGGGATTCCTGAAACTGAGGTGTTTTCTTTGTGGCCATGAATCCTGCAGAAAATACGGCCACTTTTTGCCTATAAATAAGAGATGAGCTATATCGGCGTATCCGTGATTAAGTAACTGTGACTGGATATTTAAAATAACAGTGTTGTTTGACTTATTCACAGATACGCCAGGTTGTTTTATCTCTAACTCATAGTGTGGCCTTACACGAACATGTATACCAAATTTCTGAGAATTGGCACCGCTGCAACACGGCTTCGACTGGCATATTGGGAGAGGAAAAATTATAAAAGTATTTTAAATGTGCCTAGGTTAAACAAATTATGAAATTTAAATGAATAAATTAAATAATAACAAAATAATACCCAGAAATACGTTTTTAGTTGCGATTCCCTTGCTTGAGGTTGTGTTAATTTTGTTCAGTCTTTTGTTGCGAACTGGAAAAATAGTCTCCGATAATTTTGAACATAATTATCAAATAATAGGAAGTTGTCATACTTCCGAAACAGCGATGTCTGAGGAACCTGCTCGCTCTTTGGTGTTAGTACAATTGTTGTTCAAAGAAAAAGTAACCTAACTAGCATGACTTTAATCCGATTAAAATCACTTTATAATTATGAAATATTTTTAAACATCGGAGTGCAAAAATAGATTCTGTGCTTGCCATTTTACTGTATTGTATTGTTTATTGTATTGTATTGTTTATTTGTTTTCCTAATGCTACAAGATTTCTTATAATTTGATGCATTAGTCACTTTGGTACATAGAATGTTTAAATACTAATAACCTATCTTACTTTACAACCAAACTCCATAAATAAGAAAAAAGGGTTCGGTTCGGGCTCTAGTGATTATTTACAACAGGGTTCGGTTCCCAGTTCGCACCGTACCGGTTCTGAAGGGTTCGATTACGCACCGGTTTGCAGCCCTGAAAAAAATCGTGCAAGTTGTGCAAGTGTATGAAAACTTCGACACAAACGAAAGCAGCTTTGCCTTTTCGTTGAAATATAATATGGTTTTTTTTTTTATTGAGTAATTGTAATCACTAGCTTTATATTGTAATTTAAGTGGTGGCTTGCACATATCGAGTGTATCGTCACTCGTCAAAAACACTCTTAGCTGAATTGGGAAGTGATGGCACAACCATCATATAGACCCGACCTTGTACCATCAGATAATCATTTCTATCGCTCTCTTCAAAATCCTTCAAATGTTTAGATTTTAATGAGGCTGTCAAAAAATTTTTAAGCTAGGACCCATATTTTTCCGGACTAAAACCGGTTGAGAAACCAGTGCCATATCTCAGAAATTATTTACTTCAAATTTGTTCTGTAGATTGATAATACGGAGTTGGGCATTTTATTGGTTCCCAACTAGAGTGAAAAGTGGTTCAGAGTCATATTTCTGGACTTATTTAGTTTGGGTGGTGAGTAATATGTTCTTAGATATTTTTCGAGAACAAACCCGTTTCAGAACCAGTTTGAACCGATTTCATAGTGGCTCAGAGTCATATATCAAAATTATGTTATGAACTTAAAATTTGGTTTTTGGGAGTTCAATATTTTTTCCGGTTCAAATCTAGTTCCGAACCTATAGTACCTGTTCAAAAGTAATTCAGTTTTATATCTCAAGAATTATTTGAGACATACAATGGAAATTTGGATTTCAAAGAAATTATTTAAGCTACGAGCTGGTTCAGAACTAGTTTGACCCAGTTCAAATATAAAACTTGCTTAAATAAACTCATCTCATTATAGTGTCAAAGAACACCAGTTCGAAGCGGTTCACTTTAAAGCCATTTTGCATTCCTGGTAAAAAACATTATATTAGAATGGTAATATTATAGGTAATATACCCTCTGTCTGTTTAAGGGCACATTTTTTAAGATAACAAATCGAACATTCAGTGCATATCCACGCATAACTTTCTAGCCAGGGCAGTGCTACCGAATACCAAACTGGAATGTTGTCTTTCTTCCAGTCACATAGAAGTAATTTCTTATCTAGCTAAGATTTACGTGGATTTGATTGATTTCGTCCAACCCCCCCGAACCCACCCGCCGCTGCGCGACAATGAAATTGATAAGAATATTTTTGTGTTGGCTCCTATAAATGGCAAGTGTCGTGTTCCATAACGGAACAGTTAGTTTCGTGGCGTACACATCATGTTCCGAATTTGCTACTTACTTGTCGTATGGACGGCGTTGACCCTAGCCGTAGGTTTACACCGTATACCTGTGCATCGTACGGATAACTTTGTGCGTACCCAAAAGGGCTTGGCCCAGGAAAGGCAAATGCTGCAGATCAAATACAATGTGAACTCAACGACCGGCAGTGGAACAACCACTTCCACCAACCAGGCGGCAATTGAACCACTATCGAATACTGAAAATGCGGAATACTATGGAGTGGTCACAATTGGCACACCTCCGCAGAGGTTTAGTATACTGTTCGATACGGGCTCCGCCAATCTGTGGGTGCCCAGCGCCAGTTGCTTGTCCCAGGCCTGCATTATTCATTCCGTTTATAGTAACAATCAGTCCACAACGTATAAGGCAAATAACACGGCATTTAATATACAATATGGAACGGGCAACGTAATGGGAGTCCTCTCCATGGACACCGTAACAGTGGCCGGACTGTCCATAGTGAATCAGACCTTTGCTGAGGCCACCTATGAGTCGAATACGGGTCTGATTAATTCGGCATTTGATGGCATTATGGGCATGGCCTATCCCGGTCTGGCCATCGATGGTGTTGTCCCACCCTTCTATAACATGATATCGCAAAATTTGGTGGATCAAGCCGTCTTCTCCTTCTATTTGCGCACCACGGGTTCCGCTCCCGATGGCGGCGAACTGATCTTAGGCGGTTCGGATTCATCGCTCTATGAGGGCGATCTGACCTATGTACCCGTCTCGGTGCAGAATTATTGGCAATTCCAAGTGGATAGCGTGTCATTCGGTAGCACCACTCTATGCTCGAAGTGCCAGGCCATAGCCGATACGGGCACCTCGCTAATAGTGGTGCCCGTCTCCCTATACCAAACACTTCAAAATCTGATGTTTGTGGATGCGGAGGGTAATTTGGATTGCGGTCTTGTTGGTTTTCTGCCACAGTTGTCCTTCAGCATAAACGGCAAGGCTTTCAATCTGAGTCCTTCTCAGTATATTGAGGAGTTCGAAGATCAGTGTACGCCACTTTTCCAGGAGATAGCCAATTTTGATATGTGGATACTGGGTGATCTATTTATTGGAAAATATTATACGGAATTCGATGTGGCCAATAATCGTGTGGGTTTTGCTGCAGTTAAAACGAATACTGATGGTAATTCGGAGCAGCCAGATCGTGGAGATAAAGTGACCTATTAGATGAGTTAAGCACATATGAAAGAAGGTTCGATGGATACCAAATAAAATATTTTTTAAATTATTAAAATGAAGCTGTTTTATTAAAGGGCCAGGAATTTTGGGGTTAAAGACAAGGCTGAAAAGCTGTTTAATTCTGCAGAAGGTTTGTTTCGAAGACTCGGTTTGCGGTTCTTCAATAAATAACCTTAGATCACTGGAACTTATTCCCCGCTATTTTGGGGAGTATTCAGCAAATCTTTAAAGGTTTATATTGTGTATTATTACCAGTTCCCTAAAATTGGATGGTACACAAATTTTAAAGTTTAATAAAGTTATTAGACAACTTTTCTTTTACTGCATTTTCCTTATTAGGCGATACACTTATCCAAAACTTAATAAAACGACTTGTTTACAGCGAACATGATTTGAGTTCTCAAGTAAATTACAATTTAATTTTCAAACTAGAAAGAGTTCATCCGTTTCTGTTTAAGATTGGAAGGTCATTATTTATAGAAGGTATGATTTGTTATCCGGTTCGAAGGACCCAAAACAACCTATCCGAAACGGAACTTTTTGACCTGATCGTCCAACTTGTCCGGTTTTTAACCCATATAAGGAAGCAAAACTTCTCAGAAAGACGTCAAATACACCGTTTTTTGTAACCTGTGGAAGCGCATAACTATTTTTGAAAATTATTTAAGCTATTGTGGTATTTAAGTTTATAGAACCGTATGTAATAATTCTAAAACTCTTTGTTGTAGACACAGCCGAACTCTGAAGTTATCGACCAAATGATTTCGTCGCTGAAAAGTCGAATCGATATTAATTTCTTAAGATTTTCATAAAAGTTACTTTGACATTTTTGTCTTTATACCGTGTGCCCCCTACATACAAGAGCACTTACCGTCGGGCCAGATTAGGATAAACATACATTTATATGGAGTCTCTAAAGCAGGGGTCGGCAATGTTAGCAGAGACGTCAGCTGCTGCAATAGTAAATGTTAATCAGCAGAGAAAAGTGGACAATATGTTAAGCTCACAACTTGAGAGGAGCTTTTAAAAAGCATTTTGACTGATTTCAGTATATGCACTCAGAAAAAAATATTACCTAAAACTACTCAAAATTACCAAAAATTTCTGGAAATTTTACCTAAAATGACAGCCAAGGATTATTAGACCTAATTTTAGGACTCTACTACGTAAGGTTTTTTTTTGGTAAAATTAGGTTATGTGTGATTTAAAACATTTGGCAATATGTGTCCCTAAACGAAAAATTTTAGGTAATAGAAAGGATGGACCCAGTAGATTTTAGGTAATATGAACTTCTACATTTTAGGCTTTATTGCCAGGGACGGTAACAGTTATAACTTATATTATAAAAGTCAACATTTAAGAGTTATTTTTATAGTTTTATTTTATTACGTTTCAAATAAGAGTTAACAAAGAATTTTACTTTTTTACTCCGCAAAAAAAAGTTATTCAAAACCAAGTATACCCGTTATTAAAAACTTTTATTATATTATACTAAGTAAATAATAGTTGTAAAAAGACTTTTATTAAAAAGCCAATAAATAACAGTTATTAAAGACTTTTGTTTTATTACCCAGACATAAAAATAATTAAAGTCTTTTATTGTATTTCTCAGAAAATAAGAGTTATCGAATAACTTTAATTATTAAACTCAGTAAATAAAACTCAGTCAGCGACTTATATTTTTTAATCACAATATAAAAGTCTTCTATATTTATTGCTGGTTATGACATGGACACACAATGTATCATTCCCGCAAAGAGCAAACTGCTGAAGCTATAATAAATTAAAAGACTTTTATTAAAAAATAAAAATCTTTGAATGAGTTTTATTTGATGAACTTTTTTTATAATAAAAGTCCTTCGTTAACTCTTATTTTCTGAGTAATAAAATAAAAGTCGTAAATAATTGATTTGTTTGAATAATAAAAAAAATTCTTAAATAACTGTTACTTATTAACTTTAACTAAAAAAAAGTCTTGAAAACACTGTTATTACATGAGTTTAATTATACAAGTCTTCCAATAACTGTTATTAACTGTGTAATTAAAAAAAGTCTTTAATAACTGTTATTAACTGAGTATTAGTATAACGATAAAAAATAACTCTTATATTTGACCATTACAATAAAAAATAGCAAAAAAAGTGTGTATTGTGGATATTCATGTCGGAAAGAAAAACAAACGTTTTGGTGTATTTATAACAATTTTACCATATGAGCTTCATTGTTTTATATGAAGAAGAGTTTTCTGAAAATAACTGTAATGTGCCGTCCCTGATAAATACTCTTGACCTACTAGTTTTTAGGTAATATAAAGGCAATAAATATCCGAAAATTGATGCATACCCCAAAAAAAGAATACTGTTTCATACTTTTTACATTTTATTTTCGTTTATTATTGAAAATCTAATATACTAAAAAATTTTGCTTTAACAAGTTTGTGAATATGAATAGGATTGCTATTCCAATTCTTGTCAAAATAAAAATATGTTTTCCTCAGTTGATATGATTTTGTGAATAAACTTCTTGCCAGCACCAAGACAGACCATACGCCGGGTTGTTGGAACCAACATAGTTCAGTAAGTTCAGTAGTTCTACGCCGAACTGCTCTTTTAGCCTATTTTGCGCAATTGGATTTACTATATGTATCTTTAAAGTTGGAAATCCTTTCAAAGAGATTATTTTCACACTCCGGATATTTCTGTATGAAATCTAGATTGATATGTAGAAAAACGATAAAAAAAAAAAATAGTATTTGTTCAACAAACTTGTTTATTAAGTTACCAATTTAAATCCAATTGACTGTTTAAATATAGGCCACTCATTCAGGTCTAGTTCCAAAATACTAGTTAATAAATAATTTATGAATATTAAATTATTTTTTTTATCAAAGGCTTTGCTAGAATATTGACCTCTCATCGCGAAATAATCGTATGCTACTTTGTGCGGGAAAATATCGTATGTGCTAATACATGATATTATTACCAAAATACACTTTGTTTAATTCAACATACTTAATTGACGTGACTTAACATTGATAACCGGTTCAATTACCAACCAAACCATAGATAAATAAAAAGAAATCCGACTGCTATAGAATTTGTATTTTCTAACGTACAATAATTTTGCGCAAATTTTTAAAATTTAAAATAATAGTAATAAGTTCAGGAAATTGGCATAATTTTAAGGAAAAAGATTCCTAGAAAATGTTACTTGAAACAAGTTTTTTTTTTTAGGTTAACTTATATCATATAAGTCTCAGGAGTCTATTGCCTAAAAATTAGATTTTAGGTTATAAAACCCATTTTCCTAAAATTTAAGGAAAATGTACATATATGTTTTAGATTGATCCGACTTCGGCAGTGTCAATTGACACTTGAAATATTTTAGTGTGCCTCTGACACTCATAGCGTAAGGTCTCTCCACGCATTTCCATGGTTTATTTGCTTCTTAGCTACGGAAAAATTGGGGGTGGTTTGTTTTTGTGCAGCGCTTAGCCACACTTTCATGCAAACGTTGTCTGTCTCACTTTTGCGTATTAAGCAAAAGCTAAAGGCCTCATTCCAGATGGCATAAAAATGTTTTTCGGCACGATGCTTCATATAAATAAGACAGCTTTTTAAAAGCATCCATCTTTCAGATCTTTTCAAACCCATTTCTATTCATATGAAGGATTGTGTCAAAATAAGTTTTTATGTCATTTGGAATAATTCCTTAAGGCCTATACTCAGATGAGATAAAAATGTTGTTTTTCACAATACTTCATATAAATAGAAACACTTTCAAGCAGGTTGAAAGCTGAATACTTTTGAAAAGCTTCCTTATTTAGGCTGAGTTCACACTGTTCGACGCATGAGACATGATAATTTAGTAGGCCCTTATGTTGTCTTGTTTTCATTAGAATAATTTGTTATTTGACAATTAAAACAATACAACATGAAGGCTAACTAGATTGTCATGTCTCATGCGTCGAACAGTGTGAACCCAGCCTTATACGAAGCATTATGAAAAAATACAATTTTATCCTATCTGAGTTCAGGCCTTTAAAGCGGAAAATAAAAGGAAAAAGAGAAGTTTTTAAAAGCTTTTTTCTAAGTTGCCAGTGGCAACTTCTCTGCTCACATTGCCGACCTCTGCTGTTCTGGGTATCTATAGTGACAACCCACTTTAATTGGGTATAGCCTGAAGCTAAGTTCGCATTCCCCATTACCATTAAAGAACCCTATAACTTTACATACAACTTACACAAGAAATCTCAATTAACGATGTCCTTCAGCCTAGTGCTACTGTTATGGTCTGATGATGATGATGGAGCCACCGCTGTCGTGGCCTGATGAGTCAAAATTATGTCATAAATGCCAAGGTAAAAGGTAAAATGGCAGACAAATTTAAACTAAATCGACTTGAAGCACTTTCAATGCGCTTCGAGGCGGCTGCTGAACTGCCTCTGATCCGTTCCATAATATACTTAATGGCTGGGATCCTACATATCTGTGTTTTTACAATACGCGTATGTATGTATGTACATGGCTGCATACATATATCATAATCCAACAGGAGGCAATCAAGCCATCAAAATGCCTTCAAAAACACTTTCATTAAACTAAATTTTTATTGTGGCACCAAGCGACGAACTGGATCTGCGCGGATAGGGCGTCATTTTCATTTATGACAACCAACCGAGTTGACCATAAAGTTTTGACCCAGTTTTTTTTTTTTCGGCCAAGTTGTTATCATTTTCTTTGGCTGTTGCAGCAAAATTGCTACAAATTACACATTTTCGGGGCGCAAAAGTGTGCCGCATGCGTGACGGTACGAAACGGAACGGTTTTCCCCCTCTCGCTCGCTCTCTCTCTCTCTCTCTCTGGGGCAATTAAGTTGGCCGATGCTGCAGATTAAAGTAAATAATATTGTCGGCTGCTGTAGTTGTTGTTGCTTTTACAATAACTCATAAACTGTAATCAGTTGAAACTAGTTATCCGTTATCGATGCACTCGAAAAGTAGTCAAGTCAGCCTGCGACTCCTTATCGCCGTTATCCTTTTGATTTATCTCTCAGCTCAACGGCACACTTTCAGTTCATTTCACAATTAAAAAAAATAAATCAGTCGGTGGTTCAGCTGGCTTATAGAAAACGGTTGAAAATGAATCCCCGCCCCCTCTGCACCATCTAAAAGAACATTGATCAGAGATTTGGCATCAACAGGACGCAAGACGTACGACTTGCGATAATATAATATATACTTGGATTGGATCGGGCCCTGGGCCAAAAAGACTTTGTGCGAATAGTTGCATTAACTTATTTACATATAATTTGCATATTTTGAAACAAACAAACAAGTCGCTTAAAGGGATGGATGGGTGGGGAGGGGAGGGTTAGAGGGAATGCAACGCATATTTAGCTGCCAATAAATGAAATTATCGAAAAGGAGGCATTTGCCATCAAATGGCTGGAAAAAGGTTTAAGCCCAGCAAAAAAATGTTGGTAGAGGTTGTGTGTCAGGATGTGGTTCGAGAGAAAGTGAAAGACAATTAGAGCAGCTGATAAGTAATTCGTCAGCTAGAAGGTCACGAATTGCAGAAATATACAACATTTTTTTCTGCATACAAATTTTATTATTGGCCGATTAGTTGTATGAGAGCTGAATTATAAAATGGGACAATCTGAATCAAATTTATTTTATTTATTTAATTTTTAAGATGTTTGCGCGATATTCCAAGATTCGTTCAATTTAGACCATTATTTTATATAGCTACCATATAACCGATCTGGCCGACTTTGGCCAACTTTGTAGTTTTTTTAACTATTGAACTAAACTTTGGTTTGTTTCCGTATTTAAAGCTCCTCAGACGTTTTACCAAATCTAACTCGTTTTGGGACACTATTTCATATATACGATTCGTGTAAAAATGTACCAAAAAGTTATTGTCGTCGCATTATACATATGTGAAAACAATATTATGTTAACAGTTACAACAATTCATTATACATTTTCTATATACAGAAAAATTAAAGCAGCTGATGTTTAAAGTCTATTTGATAACCACACTTCAAGCAGTTCCAATTATCAAACTCAAAGTTGTTTGAAAAATTCGTAATTTTATGGATTCGGGCAAAATCGGGCAAAAACCAACTAAATTATCGTATTGAGGTTACCTTAATGAACAAAATTGCTTCAATAGTTACGACAATCCAACAAACTTTTACTCCACTGTAGTGTTGGGTAAACGTTGCTCCTTTCACGGAACATGTTCACTTGTTCCTCAAATCCAATCGCTGCGTTGCTCTGTAACAAGAGTCACGTTGCTCCGTCGTTCTGTTGATGTTGTTCACTTGCTCTGTTGTGGTTCTTCTTTGCTTAACATTTTCGGCAACGGCAGAGTTCTCGTTAATTTTAATCTGACGGACAACAGGTGGCGGCTAAGATTGCTTTGTGGAAGAAGGTCTCAGAACAAGAGCCACGGAACAAGAGTCTCGGAACAAGAGTCATGAAACAGAAAAAGACAATTGAAAAGGAACATGTTCACTTGTGCCGTTTAGTAAACAACTCCTTTTTGTTCTCTCACTTCGGAACAACTTATCTCTCCTTCTTTTTGACGTAAAGCTCGCCTAAAACAGCCCACAACATAATGTGTTCAGTTAAATAAACAGCAGACTTTCAGAGCTTGGCAAAACTTTCAGGACTGCAGTGTATAATCAAAATGTTGGTTACTATTTGAGTTAGAGTAAACTCGATTTTATTTATCTAACAATTCTCGAACGCTCAATAAGATCGGATAAAAAACACAGAACAACGTTCAGCTTTCCTTGTTTATGAAAAAACGCAAAAATTATTCCAGTCCCCAAGACAAGTAATGAAATTAGACTATTTTTATACTCTGTACCGAAGGTACACAGAGTATATTGGGTTTGTGCAAATGTATGTAACAGCCAGAAGGAGGCATCTCCGACCCTATAAAGTATATATATTCTTGATCAGCATCAACAGCCGAGTCGATATAGCCATGTCCGTCTGTCCGTCTGTCTGTCCGTCTGTCCGTCTGTCCGTATGAACGAAGAGATCTCAGAGATGGTAAGAGATAGAGGTTTGAGGTGTATGGAACATATATTTCTTTTACTTGCAGGCAGATCAAGTTTAGTTTTAATTTTTGCCACGCCCCCTGCCTCCCCCGCAAATTAAAAAAAACGAAATAACTCCCACAATTCTCAAGATAGATAGTTCAAACATTCTAGAAATATATTCTACTACTTATTTTGAATCGACCCGCCATACATCGTTTTTCGATCAGATGAACGATATTAGAGCTATATGTAAAAGAAAATAAAAACCAACGACAACAACAACACGACAACTTACGAGAAAGAGAGAGCGAGAAGGCAATGTAGATGAGATGGCCTGCGGTCAGAAATCACGCGTGATTCCCGCGTGACTAATATAGATACGTTTATGTTAATAGGAAATTATACACAAATTTTATAATTTTACGAGTTATGTACTAGGTATTTCATCATTACTTATCGAGCCCCCATACATCGTTTTTCAACCAGCTGAACGATAGTCGAAAGACTTGCCACCCCCAGATTTTGAAAAAAAACTCACACTTTAAAGTTATTAGTTTCGTACAAACAGGTACAGAGTATATTACAGTCGGGCTTGACCGACTTTCTTACTTGTTTATACTGTAATTTTTGGCATAACTGTTATCATCTGAAAAAAATTAATAAAAATTACAAATAATTGTTGTGAGCTGAGTAATAAAATAAAAATCATAAAATAATTGGTATTTCCAGAGTTTAAAAATAAAAAACGGATAATAATTCTTAAATCAAAACTTTTGTATAAAAATTTTAATATAACTGTTTATTTATATTTTACCTGTTACCTGTTAACTGTTATCTCCGGTCCCTGTAAGAAACACATACAGAGTAGAGGATAAAGCCTACTATCAAAATTATTATAGAGATAACATAACAAATTAGAAAAAGTATGCACTGAAATAGCAATGTCTTGTATTCAAATAAATTTAATATTTTGTTAGTTAGTTTTTAGTCTGTAAATCAAGTGTAATTTTTTTTTGAACCTCATGTAACTAGAGCACTAATTATTTATAAATGTTTTGTACTTGTAGCGCTGGGGTAAGTTAAAATAATTTTTTTTTTTTTTTTATATGTTTATTTGCAATCTGTCCTACTTAGGACAATAAGCGAATTTTATGAGCTAGCCTTGACGTTAGAGTATTTGAGTAATATTAGTGACTTAAATTAACATGAATTTAATATGTATACTAATTAGACTGAAAACACTTAAATGAAAGTTGGTTGATGTTTTGGATATCGAGAGAATATCTTATTGACAGTCTTAACTCCAGTCAATGATCGGGGTTAAAATAAATAAAAATTGAAATCGATTTTGCTTGCTTTTCAGCATAGTGGTTCGGATGCAGCGTCTCGATGGCATTGTTGACAGTGTGTGTGTGTATGTGTACATTAAGGCGTACTTTTTTACGTACGATTTTCGACATTTGAAAATCTTTGCAGGTCTTGGCTCAAAAAATGCAGTTTATTTTATAAAGAATTTCATAGAAAACAAAAAATTGGGTATTTAAAGTTTTCGCAAGGCACAATGGCTTTAAAGTTTCCGATTTCCCATTTTTTTTAACTTTTAACTATGCTTTCCAAAAGTGTAAAAAAAATAATTTGAGTATTTCACAAATTGGGAATCAAGCTACCTGATCGGAGGCCGAGCTGTTGGTACAATTTATAATCTTAATAAGCAACATGGCAGAAGAACGTACTACTGACCTTGTTTATCTAGTGGGACTTTTGCAGGTATGCTCTTGTGTACATATTCGTACGAATGATATTTCCCAAATTCAAAAGTACGGGGTATTTCGTAGTCGGATCGCTCTGACTTGTTTTTATACAAAGCTTTAAGTTAAATGGGTTAAAAAAAAAACACTTGCACTATCCTTTGTTCGTAGATTAGGGTGGACCTCTGATAAATTCGTCCTTAGGGCCGTTTATTTCAGGATTCACTGAATTTATTTGGATCAACTTAATAAAAAGTAGGTTTGGTTTGAAAGTAGAAGTGGAACCTTGTACCATCGAATGAGAATTATTCCGTATTCTTTAGCCAATAAAAATGGGTTAAGAGGGTGTCATAAAGTTCTGAAAATGTAAAAGTCAATATGTAACGGAGATAATAAGAAATAGAGCCACCAATTTTACCTTGTAGAAATGTAGTTCAAGATTGTTACAGATTTGAAAAATTGAATATAATAAAAATTTATTTAGCATATTTTTACCTAAATCTAATACCCAACTATTATGAAAAAATAAATAAGATCAGACAAAAATCACCAACATTATGCATGAAACAATTTTTTCCTGCTCTTTTCAGTATGGTGGATCGGGAGGGGGAGTAGCGATAGCTACGCGATCAACTAAATAAAAAATAATGAAAAAACTCCCAAAATCAAGGGTTCACTCCAACTAACTTTTTGTATATGCAAATTTCAACTTTGAATCAACATTTTTTCTTGAGTGTGATCAGCACCATTTGCAGATGTGCAAAGCGACAAAGCCGTTATCAAAGATTTGTTGTACGTTTGCCCTGCGCTCCGCACTCCACACTCTTCGCTCGATTCCTCTCTGATCCTCTGAGTGCCGCTGATCTGCTGTATACCTTATCGATATGTGTATGTTGGCTCTGTTCGGTTGTTTAAATACACATTGATAATCATTAGTTAAGTTGTTAACAGATTTCGTTTAGAGATTTGTCAAGCGGCCAGACAACTTGTTCTCGGGTCTGGGTCTGGGTTTGGGTCGCTGTCTCTTTCTCTTTCTCTCGGAAATATTTTAATGTGATTTATCTGCTCGATGGGTTGTTGGCAAATAACAAGCAACAAATTTCAACCATAAATCAAGTGAGCTTTTGCGGCTAATGAGACAGATTGCCCGGGATGTTCAAAACCTCCTGTATGCTCGGGGTCCTCCTCAAGAGCGGCTGGGGTCAAATGTGCCGGTGGTCCTTCGTGTGCCTCAATTACAACAAATGATATTTTATTGGTATTTGATGAGCATTGCAATTGCGGCTGGGTCAATAAATTTGCCAGCAGCCGGAGCGGGAGCAGGAGCAGCACCACCACTTCCATCACCACCGCTCATTAGGCCGACCGCAGTGGATGGATATGGCCCATGAAGGGCCACCAACAAAGATTTCTGCCCCTTTTTCTGCTCGTTGGCTGTAGATTTTTTTTTTTGTGCGTGTGTGGGAGCTGCAGTACCAAAGTATAAATCCTAATCCCTACTCCGAGCACAAAAAATAACATCACATAAACAACAATGCTTCATTCCAGGTTTCAGTTTTTTGTTGTTTTTTTTATTGTTTTTGCTCTTGTTTTTCTTACAATAAATCACGCGTATCTTTTGCCCCAATTAAGTTCGCTCAATTTGCGATCCGAAGTCCGAAGGAAGAGCCACCACAACACCACAATTACAGTCAGAGATTTTGTTGGCTTCGTACATTGTGGAGGGCAACTCAATTAAAAATCGAGATGGTCTATCTACTTATCCCAACTGCCACAAAAGTGATTGTCGCTAACTAAATCGGTTGATTTATACACAAAAAGTACCAAATGGTACTCGTTGACTCCAAACTGAAGTGGACAGCCAACTTGCTGATGAGAGGTAATGGGAGGCGGCTGCTTGCTTTTTGTTGCTTATACAAAATAATATAAGAAATGCGAAATAAATGGAAAATTTACGAAATGAAACAAACTAAAAAATATTGAAAATCTAAAGGAAAGGCGCAGCATTAACAAAACATTTTTGGTTTTCTTTTTATCAATGCGCTTTAGGCTAAAACAAAATATGTTCTGAACTTAGAAATATCAATGGGACTTTAGCCAAAAAATAAAGAAATCTTAAAAAAAATTAATAATCCTAAATATGTGTTCTTGAAATCGCTTTCAACCCAAAACCGACCGAATTTTCATACGATTTGGGTCGAAATCGATTTGTAGAACACGAGGGAATAACTATTACCCCCTATTTCAGAAAACAAGATCGATATCATAGAAAATAAATTATCTTTCTAATACTAAGAAAAATTGTGAGGTTTTTTCTTTCCAAAAGTAAGGGCATAAATAGACTTTATCAGCCTTGTTCTCAATTCCACTTCCACGAAAATGTGGAATTAATTCATGTTCTGGTAAATATAAATCGAAAGACATTTCAAGTTTCAAAAGTTTGGCCCTTTGTCCCTAGTAAGGAAAAGGAAATTGTAAATTTTGTCTTTAAAAAAATACTACTTACAACATGTAAATTATTTGATCCTTTTTGAAATTTTGGCAACTTGAAAACTGAAAGATTCGTGTTCTGAATTCCACATTGCGAAAGTTCCGACTATCGTTGGTTTAAGCGATAAAATCGTAAAAAGTCTTGGTGTTTTCCTTTGTGGCCAATAATTAGAAAGTGATGGCCACTCAGGAGATGTAATAATTAAACATGTGGAGCAAAATGATCCACGACCAAATCCAGACAGTCTGCAATGTAGGGAACCTGCGAGTGTGGCTGAAATCCCAGCTTGGATTCATAGGGCACTACATCTGGTGGCTGTTGTTCCATTTGTAGCTGGCAATCTTGTTCTTTCTTATTCAGTTTATGGCCTAGATGCGCAGAATAAATGCCCTGGTGATATGGTCAGACACTCTGTTATTCAGTATTTGTTAGTAGAAGTATTATAAATCAATTAAAAGTTGCTTATATCCAACAGTTAATTCACAATTATTATCCTGGAACTACTGGATCATAAACATAATTTCATCAAAATCAAATCGTTTCAGAATTGATGGGTAATTACTTGTTAAGCATTTTGTTTTTAATAAATACAAGTAGATACTTATGTATAAAGCCATCCTGTCAACAATCTAGAGGAATGGAAAACTCACCTCAATAAGAACATTTCAAGCAAAACTTCTTAGACGCATCACTGGAGCTGAATAATATTTTCGTACAAGGAAGATAGAAAGTGAGTGCGGTGTACCAAAGTGAAGTGAGTGCGGGATACCATTAACATACAAAATGTCATATACCTGGACAAATTAGCTAACCAACGCAACAATCTTGGGAGAAGACAAGGTCAGGGATCAGGGCAAGATGGCGCCTTCAAAAGAATCCATCCTAAAGATCTGGCAAATCGTAGTATATAACCATAAGGTTGCCTCCATAGTTCATTGCTTTTTGCACTTTTCGTGGACGACATCGCTGCAGAACTCCCAGGAGGGGTCAATCTGGGGGCAAATAGCTTTAAAGTCCTTATTTACGCTGATGATATGGTCATGCTTGCAGAGAGCCCTGAAGATTTGCAACAACTGATAGACGCTACACCGGCCTACTGTACCACATGGAACCTTAAAATAAATTGTAATAAGTCGAAATAACAGAGATAGGCTAGCGCAAGAACTGGAATCTGGATGGGGCACTCCTTGAAGTGGTCAAATCGTATAAGTATCTGGGAGTCACCCTAACCGGCAACATAAGATTCGAAAAACGCGCTGCACTAAAATTAAAAGACACACGAATAGCAATAGAGCAGCACCTGGAACACTATTCTTCAACGGAAAGATGTAAAACTCAGCACTAAATACAGAATGTATCAGCCTACAGCAAAGGCAAACATGTGCTATGCAGAGCAGGTGTGGGGATGTGCCTCATACATAGGTTGATATATATATTTCTGGCCTAATAATGAAAACGCGAATATTTATGATCAAAAATGGTTTTATTGTTTTTTAAAGTATTCTCCAGCAAGATTTATACACTTTTGGATGCGCTCAAACCAATTGTCGAAGCACTTTTTCCACTTCGATTGAGACACCAACAAAACATGGTTTTTGAACTCTTTAACAGCATCTTCTGGCGACGAAAATCGTTGACCACGCATTTTTCCCTTGATGTGCGGGAATAAAAAGAAGTCATTGGGTGCCAAGTCAGGGCTGTACGGCGGATGACCCATCAATTCGACGTTTTGGGCGGTCAAAAAGGCGCTGGTGTGAGCTGATGTGTGAGAGCTTGCATTGTCATGGTGCACAATGATCTGTCTTCTCTTGTTTGTTTTTCGAATTTATTCGAAGACTTCAGGCAAACAAATTGTGATGTACCACTCAGAATTGACCGTCCTACGTTGCTCAAGCGGAACAGTCGCCACATGACCAGTTTTACCGAAGAAACAGGCGACCATTTGCTTCGAAGTGCTTCTTCCACGAACGACTTTCGTTGCATTTTGCTCGTCTTCGAAGACGCACACGGTCGATTGCTGTTTTGTTTCGGGCTCATAAGCATAGATCCATGATTCGTCACCTGTGACGATCTTATAAACGTCTTTTGAAATACCGCTATTAAATTTATTCAAAATTTCTTTGCACCAATCCACACGAGCCTTTTTTTGAGCGATTGTCAAATTGTGCGGGATCCAATGAGAACAAACCTTTTTTACGCCCAGGTGCTCATGCAATATCGAATGTATGCTGGTGGAAGAAATGCCCAAGGATGCCTCTATCTCACGGTATGTCACATGACGATCTTGCGTTATCAGTTCACGCACGGCATCAATGTTTTCTGGCACAACGACTGTTTTTGGACGACCTTCGTCTTCGACCGAGCATCGCCCGCGATTGAATTCATTAAACCAATTTTTCACAGTGCTATAGGATGGTGTTTCATCGGCATACAAAGATTTAAGTTCATCGTTGCACTCTTGTCGTTATAATCCACGTCGAAAGTTGTGAAAAATGATTGCACGAAAATGTTCCCGTGTTAATTCCATTTTTCTGCCGAGCTAAGTTTTTGATTAATCGTTAATCGATATCAAACGTGGTCACACATGAAAGAGTTGTATGGAGCTTTTATCGATAAAAGTCCAAACTTTTTTTGGAAAACGGCCAATTGGTCCTAAAATGGCTGGAAGTGACTTAGGCCAGAAACTTAAATAGCAACCCACGTATGATATCAAACATTTTCAAGGCGAGAGTTGAAATGCTTTCACTGAACTACTGACCGTACCACAAGAATGACAGCATATGTAGCTTATGTGACATGAGTGAACCGGAGGACGTTGAACACTTTTTGGTCAGAAAAGTTGTGTCTTACAGAGGAGGAATGTTGCTCTCAACTGAAGGGTAGTATTTTTGCTAAAATTGGTACTTTTATTGATATAGACAAAATATCATCTCAGAATCTTTTTAGTTTGAAGGTCTCTTTCCAGATTTCATTTAAATTTATTTCGGCACAATTCTTCAAATCTTTTCTGAAAAGCTAAATGCTTTTGCCAAGCTGTCTTATTTATATGAAGTATGTACTTAACAACAAAACCAAATCCTACACTGCAACATAAGAAGACAGCGGATTGTGCATATTGTTAGAATTTTATCCTAGTAGACCTGGATAAATGGGTAACTGCACAGCCGTTGAATTAATTACATTAAAACGTTGGCTCATGGGCTCTTCTTAGAGGTGTACCAATGGACAATGGGTTTTAAAATCCCCAAGAATCTGCCCATCCCGTCGGAATTCATTAAAAATCTCACTTAATTTAGCGCTATCGTTAAAGGCAATCTCGTTAAGCGAACTGCCTCCATTACCCATACCCGTGCTCATATCCATACTGATTCGAAATCCCCCTTGGGTCAAGTGACTTAATTAGCATGCCAAAACGCATCTTAAGGCTGCTTCCCCACGAACAAATCAATCAAAAATGCAAAAAAAAAAAATTCAAAAAACTTTCTTTCTGCGTTCGACAATGAAAGTTGGCAAGCAATTTGCTTGGAGGTGGCAACCAGGATGAGCAGGCAGCAAGCACATCAAGCCGGCATCAGGCCGGGATGGGTCGCTGCTAATTGAAATATTCTTAATCAGATTTTATGAACGGATCTGCGGGGCTGCATTTAATCCGCAATTACGATACGCCGATATGGCATGGACCTGGTTCAATTTGGCGTAAAAACTAAAAATAAAGCTGGGTGAACCAGGTAACCAGTTTTCCCGCCGCTTAACGCTTAACAAGGTAGGCGCGACGCGGCAAAGAAAGTTGGGGTTGTGGGTTGGTTGGGAGCAACCGGCGCGCCAAGTCGTTGAGATTAAAGAGCTGCCGTTTAGTGGCTACTTAGGCGGCGATAAAGAAACCGACGTGAAATTGCATTAAAAACGGGGCATGCGCTGTGCCCCCCTTTTTTTTTTATGATTTTTGAGGATTTGGGGCAAGCTTAACAAGCTTGTAAGTTGAAATGGGTTTTTAAAGAGCCAAATGCAGAGTCTGGAACTCCGAGTTAATAATCTGCACAGCAGCGGCAGCAGCAATTACAAGTAGCCAGCCAAGATGGGGGAATTGTAGATCGAAACTGACAACAGATAAACGCCGCCAGAGCAGTGGGTAATTTTTTTTATTGACATGCCCCCAACCAGCACAGCGGGCAGAGCTGGCAGCATCCAGCTCCGGCTTCGGCTTCGGCCTAATGCTATTAAGCCTTCATGATCATCAGCTTTTGTGGCAGGCAGCAGGTACATCACTCACAGGAACGTCATGCCAACAATCTGTCCAAAAGCGATAAAGTTATAATGGCGCAAATGTCGGACACAGTTTTTGAAATGGAGTATGAGTAGATCAGAGCAGAGCAGAGCTGGCCAGAGCTGACCAGACCCGGCCAGACCGGGCCATCATCTAAGTCAACGCGCAGACTTTATCGCGATGCGAGTTTGAAAACTGTTTACAAACTGTCTGACAGAGTTTTGACTGCTGTTTGCCTCAATCCACGGTTGATGTCGCCGCCGCCATGATGATGATAGACTGATCTCTTGGAGCCAAAACTGTGGATGACTGGACTCTTGCTCTCGGTTTGGGTATGGGCATGGGTATGGGTTGTGGTATTAGCTTCAGGCGACGACATGCTGTGTGTTGTATGTAAGAAACCAGGGCACTGTGGAACACAAACTAAAATAAATAAACACAAAAATTGGAGCCAACTTTAGGCTACGCCCGATCATTTATTATGGATTTTTGAAAATTTGAAAAAAATCCTCATTTCTCCGACAAATTTTGAAACTTTACACCATCTCCCTATCAAGTCAGCGATGGTCAAGTTACCGCAAAATTTGATAAAAACCTCATATCTTCCACAATTTTGAAGATAGATTGCTCAAACCTTCTAAACATATATTTTAATCATTAGAACTTATCGATCTTCCATACACCGTTTCCAGATCAGAAGAACGATATTCAAGTTGTAAGCAAATCAATTAATTACGCTGGGCAGCACTGACCGCAATCGTCATGGGCAGCATTTACACAGTTTGTGTGACCCTTCACTTAAAAGTTACACTAGTTTACTGCCAAAAAGACCCATTGAAGCCATTCATTTTCTACGATGTATTTTGGAATGCTAAACTCAAAAATGTTTGAAACATTTTTTTTTTTTTGAAGTGAAAAATTTTTTTCCTAAAATCTGTAAATGGTTGAAATTTAAAATCCAAATTTTTTTTTTTACACTTTTGTTATGTTTGTTTGGGGAGGAGGATGCGACATGATGCCCACGGAGTTTAAAAGAATCGAAAGTGTTTTCTGGGTGTTAAAGGGTGCCCCAAAGTAAACGTAGACGTAATAGAGGCACTTGAATATAATAGGGTGTTTGTTATCCCAGTTATAAGGGCCCCGAGTCAAATGTCTGGTGAGTCGTAGAATCCTCCTTTTTTACACTTACGAGTTGTACTTTTACGAAGAGAATAAGTTATTGATGACGAAATTCTATGGATAAATAGCGAAGTTGTAAGCAATTCCGTGAAAGTACTAAAGTCAAATTTTAAGTGTATATTAAAAATTTTTTTTATCAGTTGCGCTCCTCTCTCTCTCTCCGGAAAAACCGTTCTAAAATTGTCCTTCCATTTCAGAGTCTTGATACAATAGTCACTTTCCTTTGTCCCAGCCTTTATTCCCACTTCCTGCAGGATGTTGCTGTGACCAGATGCAGTTGTTTTGAGGAGTTTTAGTTCCCTGAGTCTAACTGCGCTTCTCGCTGCTGCATACTTCAGGAAGGTGTCTCCTACCGAAGGTCTTTTTGTAGGCATAGTATCGCCTAGTGCCTTCTTCATTCTTTCCTCAGAGTTTGTCTTGCAGGAGAGTTTCGAGTCCAGAATGATCCCGAAATATTTTGCCTCAGTGGCCCTTATGAGCTGCGTTCCACCCAGGGAGGGTAGTGTAAACT
This sequence comes from Lordiphosa mommai, assembly GCA_018904225.1. Lineage (NCBI taxonomy): Eukaryota > Metazoa > Arthropoda > Insecta > Diptera > Drosophilidae > Lordiphosa > Lordiphosa mommai. The sequence continues at coordinate 590,246 of JAEIFT010000032.1, read as the reverse complement.
CAGGGATCTTATACTTTCTTGTGAACAGCACCTGTTGTGCCTTTTTGGGGTTGACCCCTAGACCGGTCTGTTGTGCCATCCTCAGGGTGCTACCAGGAGCAGATTGTAGTAGCTCACAGATTGTGGGTAGAAACTTACCCGTTACCTTTAGAACTAGGTCATCTGCGTATGCCGTAACCTTACACCCATTTAAAAGGAGTTTATTGAGAACCAGGTTCCAGGCCTCTCGTGACCCTCTTCCTGATTTCACCTGCACAGAGTTCAGAGTTTATAACTCGGCTGCTAAGCATGTTACCTAGCCAGTGAGATATAGTCGGGTGTGAGCCGATTTTGGCAAGTGCTGCCGTTATCGTCCTGACATTGTTGAAGGCCCCCTCGATGTCGAGAAAGGCCCCCAGCGCAAACTCCTTCTGATTCAGTGATTCCTCGATGCTCCCCACTACTTCATGTAGTGCGGTGTAAACAGATCTACCCTTAAGGTATACGTGTTGTGTCCCGCTGAACGTTCGTGGAGTTAGCTTGCTTCTTATGTGTAGATCCAAAAGTCGTTCCATCGTTTTCCAAAGAAACTTAAGTTGCTTTCTACACCAAAAACATATTGTTGCCTATGCAGTACTGTTCCAAGAACTCCCAGTCCCATTTTTAAAGGGCTTGTTGGTTTGCCAAATGAGTTTCCCTTCAATATACCCTAAAAACAGTTGGAAACTTTATTAATGGGATGTGTTCCAAATAACGACGATGATTTCGGTATATAAAAATTGATTCAACTTATATCAGAAGTGACAATTTTATTACGATATGAAAACACTTGGCTTTGAGCAGTCGGTTTAAAATCGACCAACATTCTTGACCAAATCTAGTAACCAAATAAATATTGGTCACGTCATATTTAAAGTTGTACGGTTTTAATTCGAAATGCGAACGTTTATACGGAAATCGCCATCGAAATGTGGAACATACCCAAATAACTGTAGAGACCCGTATTGTAAGGTCTTAAATAAGCCAATATATTTGGCTTCTATTTTAAGTATAAAAGGTTTTGGTTTTGGGACAGAAGATTTTCGGTAAAACATAAAAACTACTTCCAAAAAATTTCAACAAATTTTAGAAAAAGTCGCGAATTTTTTTTTTAAACAGTTACCCTTCAAAAAGTTTGTGACACTCGAAAAATATAACGACTGTTTGAGTCTTAGTGCAAACAAATTTATACCGAGGTGTTCCATCGCTAACCGACGAAGTTCCCATACGATTTGGGTAATTTTTGGGTCGAACGCGATTTGTAGAACACATGGGATAAATAGTAAAAAAATATGGGAATTAATACAGTTTTGTATTTTAAAGTTCATGTTTCGTGCATGATTTTATTTTTAAATTCAAAAACGCCTGTTATAAATTTTTAAATTAGGAATATTTCGTACTGAAATTAAGTCAACAAAGAGTAGATACATCATTTCTTGCATTGAGCACGAAATAGAGTAACAAATTAGCGCTGAGTGTGGAAGCCGAATTGAAATGCCTTTTTAGGGAAGTCGGAAAATATATTCAAATGAATTTAAAATTTCGAACGAATTTTCATGTAATTTTCCACAGAAAATGCATATTTTGAGATTTGTGAATTCCCTTCCCGAGAGCATTTCTAACTAAACCTTAAAATTCCTAACTGGTTCTATCATTAGGTTATGGAGTTTTGGTAGATTTTTGACATTTAACTTCCTTGAATCTCTTAAGCCTATTTCTAAAACATTTCGGCTTACATTTAAGAATCTTTGTAACATTTTACATCATTCACAAACCAACCACTTTTACCTCTAACCGACTCCACTGTGCCTCCACTCCAGTTGCATATGGTCATCATTTCAATTACGCGTACAAACTGCATTTCACTTTGGCCAACGCATTAGATGGACGTGCGTTATTACCGTCCGATGGCAAAAAGGATCGCTCAATCGATCGGTTGCCATACGATTGTCCCTGGCCCGGTAGAACACTGGAAGCGTTTGCATCTAAACACCTTTCCTGGAACAGAGCAGAACAGTTTTTGTGTCTGTAGCCCGAAGCTGCTGGCGGCTATTTGCACTGTTCAGATTTTGGAGTCATAATTTAGGTGCGGGCGAGACGGGAGTCATATATCAAAGCTGGCTAGCTGCATCAACTGGTCCTGGCCATGGCTGTGATATATGGACAGCCAGGCCTAATGATAATGACGTGCCGAGCAGCGCATGGCTGGGATGGATGAGTGAGTGAGTGAGTGGGAGGGGGAAGTGCTTATCGGGGTGCCCGGCTCAAGTCGAAATTATTGATTTAAATATACTAACATAATTTCTGTCTTTCTTATTGATTGACGCGCGTTTGACACACTCGGCAAATGTTGACTTGCCCGGCTTGTTTGGACTTGGACTGACTTATTGACTTAGCATGAGACGCGACGCTCCGCCCGATACAGTTATGCAAGTTGATCGCAACACCCACGCAGGCACTTTTAACCGATTTCCCATTCCCAATTCCCAAATGCATATTTACATAACAAAAGAGCGCAACGTTGGCTGAGCAAACAATTCGGGCGAAGTACACATATCGGAGCAAGCGTGCCGGGTCATTGCGATATCAATTGGAGAATCATAAAAAACCACTCGCCAAATCTTCCTCAAATAATAATCATAAGTTCCCCCGCACGAGCGACGGACACGGACTCGGACTCTCTCTGTCTGGTTCAAGTGAATTTCGTGTGGGTGTACACGATTATCTATCTGCATATTTCACATTTATCGAAGGTATCTTGTGTAAAAATGTGGGTTCTATTTGCCTAACCAAGTGGTTTACATTGCTTGCGCAGCGGAAATAGCTAAAAAATTGTGTCAGTGAGTGAACAAAATTGCTCTAATGGGGTGGGAAAGGGATTAGCATCGCTAGCATAGCATAGGTTTGGTTAAGACTAAGGTGAGACTGATCAATTGAGACTGCAGAAGACAGGTGAGACTTCAGTTAAGAATCGGTATGTGGAAAGTGAAAGCGAAGAAAAATCTTAAATTAGAAAAAAAGTTGCTCATATTTTTGAGACTACACTATTCTGCGCGAAATTATGTCGTTTTCCCCTGGCGGAATAAGGTCGTTTTGAAACTACACTATTCTGCGCGAAATAATGTCGTTTTCTCTTGGCGAAATTAGGTCGTTTTGAAACTACACTATTCTGCGCGAAATTATGTCGTTTTCTCTTGGCGAAATTAGGTCGTTTTGAAACAACACTATTCTGCGCGAAATTAAGTCGTTTTGAAACTACACTATTCTGCGCGAAATTATGTCGTTTTCTCCTGGCGGTATTAGGTCGTTTTGAAACAACACTATTCTGCGCGAAATTATGTCGTTTTCTCTTGGCGAAATTAGGTCGTTTTGAAACTACACTATTCTGCGCGAAATTATGTCGTTTTCTCCTGGCGGAATTAGGTCGTTTTGAAACAACACTATTCTGCGCGAAATTATGTCGTTTTCTCCTGGCGGAATTAGGTGGTTTTGAAACTACACTATTCTGCGCGAAATTAAGTCGTTTTGAAACTACACTATCTCGCGTGCGTTTCCCTGGCGGAATAAGGTCGTTTGAAACTACACTATCGCGCGAAATTATGTCGTTTTCTCTTGGCGGTTTATTGGTCGTTTTGAAACTACACTATTCTGCGCGAAATTATGTCGTTTTCTCTTGGCGGAATTAGGTCGTTTTGAAACTACACTATTCTGCGCGAAATTATGTCGTTTTCTCCTGGCGGAATTAGGTCGTTTTGAAACTACACTATTCTGCGCGAAATTATGTCGTTTTCTCCTGGCGGAATTAGGTCGTTTTGAAACAACACTATTCTGCGCGAAATGATGTCGTTTTCTACTGGCGGAATTAGGTCGTTTTGAAACTACACTGTTCTGCGCGAAATTATGTCGTTTTCTCCTGGCGGAATTAGGTCGTTTTGAAACTACACTATTCTGCGCGAAATTATGTCGTTTTCTCCTGGCGGAATTAGGTCGTTTTGAAACTACACTATTTTGCGCGAAATTATGTCGTTTTCTCCTGGCGGAATTAGGTCGTTTTGAAACTACACTATTCCGCGCGAAATTATGTTGTTTCAAACCGACTTGAAATGAAGAAAGCAATTGTTTTCCGAGTGTTATTAGCTAGACTGAAGATAACCATAGCACTTTCTTTACCTTCCTTCAGCCACAATCTGTCCCTCTCTCTCTCTCCACACTCGTATTCTTCCTGTGATCCTTCATGGTAGCGACAATTTACGATGCGCTCCGCACAATTCAAATTCTAACAAACTGTACATCATCATGTGACAGTGACAGTTGCTCTCTCTCTATCTCACTCTCACACACTGTCTTTGTTGCGGTTATATATGTATATATATATGTGCTTTATTATGCATCTGAGGGATGCGTATGTAGTTTATCACATTGCTCAGATCAAACGATCATAAACTATTTTGTCTGCTGTCACCGTGCCAAAAAGGGGCCAAAAAGTGAACTTCTGTGAATTGTTCTGATGTTTGCATTTTTGATTGATCGCTTCATACCGACAACCGACAAAATGTAAATGCCCAGCCACAACATTGGCATCGATCATCATTTGGCGGTTTTGATCATAATCAAATCAAAGGGTCTCCGAACCACAAACCATCATAATTTCACCTGTGTGTACGTATGTGAATGTCTCGGCCGGATTTTGTGTTCGTTTTTTTTTTTTGGGGTTGCGTAGGTACAGAGCAACGAGGATCTTGACAATCGATGCATAATTAAATTTAAACAAATCAAACTGCCGATTGCAGCAAAGGAAACAGAAATCAAGTTGTACCCAGGGACCACCAAGTGAACGAGAAGACGAGGCGATCGACCTACACAAAAAACACAAGAAGAAGCAGAAGAAAACAAGTACGCTGGATCGTAGGACGTGGATGTGAATGTGGACTGGGCTGTCTTGCACTGATCGTTTAATCTAGCGCCAAAGATCAAGCGACCTCGTCTTCGTCCTACGTTTGGGCCAGCATTCAAAATGATTGAATTGTGTCTGGCTGTCGACCATTCAGCCAGATCGCCAGCCGTCGATCGTGGTTTTTCGTATGCAAAACAAGGAGCGTTTTGGTTGGGGCCCGCCTGCATGCAAATCTTGACGACTTTGAGTCCTGTTTCCGACGGCTGTCTGGCAATGTCGCAGACTTTCACAGTTTTATAACAAATTTGATTGAATTGCCATATTGGTGGTCAGCAGAGAGGATGATGTGGGGATAACGCCGGTCTGCACCTTGCAAATGATTATGAATTGATTTTTGATTGGGATGGCATATAAGGCATACGTTAACCGTTACCACTCGCATACATTTGCATGCTGATCATCAGCTGCGTCCACTGGCTGTGGGTATGGGTACGGGTACGGGTCTGGGTCTGTACTTGGTAATTAGCACACGTGTGCGGTGTGTGTGTGTGTGTGTGATTGAGTCATCTTGCACCATCACATCTCATCGATCGATCGATCATACAGAACATGTCTATCTTTTGTCTCGTCCAGGTAGCCAAAAGATATTTTAATGAAGTGTCCAGCTACCAGGCGCATTGTTCATACTCATCGCATCACACTAATGTGCCTTAATGTTTATGCAAAAACCCCGAAACATATGTGTAGATTTTGCATCAAGATTCCCCTGGGGAAATTTGCACGTGCTAGACTCCTGGGAGTTGGTTTAGGTAAAAGATGCACGATAAGAAACTGTCGTCCTGCAGGCGAATTGTATAACATGTTCTAACTAACAAAGATCTCAGATCTTTTGGACAGGTTCCAAGCGGCTTTTGTTCGCCAAGCAAAGACAAGCGTTGCCTCAGCTCTTTGAATCTGTTGGCATTGTGCAAAAGGCATGTACTGCGTCTAAAATAGTGATGGTTACCCATTTAAATGGTGTGTGTAAAGCTACACAATGGTAAGCGGTATGGGCAGAAGCTGAGTTTCTTAAGCCTAAGTAAGCTACAACAACATAGCGCACAGTCTTAAATCATCCTGATAGGGGGGAGGGGGCTAAAAGCCCTTACTAACGATATCTATTACTACGTTTATACGCACAACATTTACCATGATAAATGCCCATAAAAGTATGCAAACTTAATTTGATTTTATAATTATCTATTTGAACGAGTCGGTTGTGGTAGCGTCATACTTAATTTACACTGTGCATTCGATCATATTGTCGGAGCAGTTATAGTTATACAAAATAAATTAGTGTTAAGGCAAATATTAAAGAAAAATGTTTCATAATTATTCCTATTCATGGACATAGCATACTTTAAAGGGCATTTATCATGATAAATTTTGTGTGTATAAACGAGGTCTATATCGAAGCCCAAACCGTTAGAGATAGCAAGCTGAATTTTTTACAGTAGTTTCATCTTACTCCGAAAGTGAGTACTAAGACGGGGTTTTGGAAAATTCCGCCGGGAAATGTGGAAAATTCGCAGAAAACTGTTGTATGAAACTTTTTTGTTTATCATCCGATCAGCTCCAAACTAATTTTAAAAAAACCGCAATAAAAATTCATTAATAACTGCATACCAGTTTTCCGGAAAATTAACCCACTACACCCCCATGGGTTAAAAATCTATTATCTACGCGATTTTCACATTGTGGAAAATCCGGAAAATAGCCGGAAAATTATATACGGAAAAAACTATTTTTCATCCGGTTGACTTCAAACTCGGTTTGTTAACACATTGTGGAAAATAATCAGACATGTGATTATTCGGTGGTAAAACTTCCGCCCCCCGGTTCGGAAAATGGAGGGCGTGGTTGGGTTCATTGACAATGGTTATTTGTGAGCCCGATCGGAATGATATTCGCTTTGCTAGCTTTATGGATCGAATAAATGGAATCATTATACCCTTGCAGAGGCTATATGAAAATTGTCACGATGTTTGTAACGCAGTGAAGGAAGCATTTCCGACCACATAAATTATATATATTCTTGATCAGCATGACGAGCTGAGTTCATTTCCGTCTGTCCGTCATTTTCTATGCTATCTCCTTCCTCAGTTTTGAAGCTATTTGGACCAAACTGTGCTAAAAGTCTTTAAATACAAATACGCTGCACATTTGTCGGAATCGGCCGGATCGGATGACTATATCATATAGCTGCCATAGGAACGATCGGTCCAAAAACTAGTTCTAATGAGAAAAACTTTTTTGTTTTCCATCGTAGCGTCACCAATCGTGGTATATATAAGTTTTATATGCTTCCACACAATTCTGGAAAAAATGATCAAAATCGGATAACTATAGCATATAGCTGCCATATAAACGGTCGGTCCAAAAGCTAGTTCTAGTGGGAAAAACTTTTTTGTTTTCCATCGTAGCGTCACCAATCGTGGTATGTTTTAATTTTTTATACTTCCACACAATTCTGAAAAAATTTATCGAAATCGGATGACTATAGCGTATAGCTGCCATATACGCTGCCAAGCTATAGGGAACAAGTCGGTCTAAAAAGCTAATTCTAGTGAGAAAAATTTTTTTTTATCAATGGTATCGAAAGAGACTTCAGGGGCTAAAACTGAAGAAAAACATTTTGTTATCAATGGTAGAGCCTTTTTAAAACAGCCTTCTATTTTTTGTTTTTTTATTTTGGGAAAATTTATTCCAAAGGTCGGAATATGAGTGCGGGTTTATGGCAAGCTCTATGGGCCAATTAAATGGGAAAATAGTTTTAAGCCTTGCGCAAATGCAGCCTCAAAGTCGGGTAATGGGTGTCGGGGTGGTTTCAAAGTCAATTGTTATTTGTGAACCGAACTGAAAATAGAAAATGCACTTTTAAATGAATGAAATTCGTTTTGTTAGCTCTACGGGCCAAATGAAAAAATTTTAATATCATAAAATCCAGCCAAGTTCGGAAAACGGGAGGTTCAATGTCAAAGCTGATTTTTTCATCTCGAGGAGGGATTTTGGAATTATAAATTACAAATAATTTTCCAGTTCGGCTATACTGATTGGGCGAAGCGAAGCGCGCAGGGTCCTATGCTAGTATATTATAATATGTTCCTTTATTTACAGTTATTCTCAAACAATTTTAAAGAAGAAGAATATAAAATGTTTTTTTTTACTATACAACATTTATTTTGAATCTTCTGTTGGGTAAAATGATATTTGATCCCATGTGTTCTCCAAATCGTTTCCGATCCAAAAAAAAAAAAAAAATTCTCTTACGATTTGTGTCGATTTTAAGATGGAATAATTTAAACAAACTCAGTTATGATAACTTTTCCGCTTCTTACGAAGTTCGCAACATTTTTCAGAGCCATTATCTTCCTACCAATTGAATACCCCAATTATTTCATCCTGCTTACTGACTACTGATTTTCCAAAGTATTTAGCAATGTTTTTGAGAACCGGACATCTGCTTTATAATTGTTCTAAGTTCTCGCATTTGTTTACTTTGCATTAGGTGCATCCATCTGGCACATTCCTCAAATGCTTCTATAGGATTATCAGATCGTATCTTGCTTTAAAATTTACATTATCTTGGCCCATTTGAGGGATTTTTCAAAGAAGCTCGGTCATAGGCATTCGATACATTAATGGCCGATTTCACATCTTCTAAGTTTTAGTTTTTATTTCAGTTTTATCCTTGAGCTTCAAGAATACTTCTTTTGAATTACTGCACTAATCACATAAAGTTTATAATGATAATAATTTTCAGTCATCCTACTAATTTCATCATAATTTACATTTTTGGCCAATGCCTTTAAAAGAAAATCGAGATACAGAACGTTGGACACGAGGTTCGATTCGCTAAGAGTTTAGATTAGGCTACTTACTCAAACTCTCACACTAAGAATTCAAGAAGCTCTTTCTTGCTTCTTTTTTTTTAGCCAGAATAAGGTACATATTTAGAATCTGTAATCTCATTCCCTCTGTCTTTTGATTGTGACCAAACTTGTCATCTCCCATTCCATTTCCCTGTCGATTATTTAGTTGAGAATCTCAGCCACTACCAGCATATCTTCCACCAGCATCTTTACTATCTGCTTGACTTATCCCCAAAGCTCAAATGTAAGCAGGCATTGCCCACTGATAAACAGATCAGGTTCAGCGATATGCCAAGTTCATTTTCTCTAGAGATTTTCGCTGGCTTAACTTAAATCGATTTCTCATGTTGGCGGCAAACTGTAAAAACGCTCAACTTTCAGATTAGCCAAGTGCCAAGTTGATGTTGTTGTTGTTGATTTCATTATCATTATCAAAGAGTGAAAGGGTGAGAGGTGGAGCGGAAGCGGGAGGGGAGACACATAAGATGATGTAAGATATACAAAACCGATAAATAATTGCAACAGATCGATGGGTCGCGATCGCGGTGCGGTGCAGCGCGAGGAGCGAACGAGCAACTTTATTAGAGCCTCTTAACACGATGCCAATTGATAGCCGATGTTGCTGCTGAAGCGGCTGCCAAAAGACATTAACAAACTGGCCAGCAGATCGAACAGATCAAGCCAAGATCGTACAGATCGTACAGATCAGTGCAATTAAAATGTTATCGCTGTTTGTTGTTAATGTTGACGAGGCGATAGAGGAGCGAAAGCAAAAAGCTTGCAGACTTCCTGCGACTGGTGGTGTGTGTGTGTGTGTGTGTGTGCGGGGCCATGCTCTTTTCCAAAAGCGGGGTATGATCACTTGGACGTTGACGTAACAGTATTTGGTGGGTTTTCAGCAATCAAAGATAATGGAAATTATATTAGAATTAGAATGGAATTAGATTTCTAATGCAAGGAACTTTTTTTTAAGAATTTTCAAAATAATTTAATTCAAGTTTTTTTTAGGTCTTTCGAATTGTACCATGAACTGAACTCCAATTTTCGACATCCTTTTCTACTCTCGCTTGAAGTCGTGAAGCACAGTTCGAAACCTGAAAAGCTTTCGATGCTTCCGACTCTTAGTTCGGAATAAAGAGCTACATCTAGCCGGGAGACAGCTCACGCTCGTGAGCCACAGCTCTTGGCTCTGAGCTGCGAGCCTACAGTTGACTCTCGCTCGAGAGCAACAGCTCTAAGCTGATTTAGAAAGCCGTCGTTCGGTGCTCTCAGCTCACAACCTATAGCTGAAAATCTCGGCTCGATTTCGATTGTAGGGAGGCCCAAAAAATGTCGCCTCAGTCGGTTCCTAAATTTTTAGTAAGTGAACAAAGTTACTCATTTTGTTCAGTTGTTCACTTTTCACTCACTTGTTTTATTTGATTTTATTGTTAAAGAGTGGGTAAACTATTGCTCTATTTTTTTCAGTTGCTCACTCACTTGTTTTTAAATGTTCAGTTATTCAGTTGCTCACTTACTTGATAATTTTTTGTGGTTATTTAGTGACTGAGCAAGTAATAGAGTTACCGAACAAAAATGAACAAGTAAGTGAGCAACTGAATAACTGAACAAAAATGAACAAGTGAACAACTGAACATACATAAGCTGGTAAATGAGCAACTGAACCAAAGCGAGCAAGTAAGTGAGCAACTGAATAACTGAACCCAAATAAAAATGGCAGTGAGCAACTGAACAAAAAAGAGCAATTGTTAACAAACTCATAAATGATTTTTAACCAATTTGAATCAAATTTAATTTTATTGAGAAACTGAAGTAAGAGTATTTCCATATGCACCACTTTTCTAGACGTGAATTTATCATTCTTGTTTGCTTCACGCCTTTGGCATTTCGCTGAAAACTTAATTTAATTAATTGCCAAACACACTCACACATACTCACAATTTGCACATAAAATGGAAGGGCTTGGGCGACCTCTCCCATTTGGTTATACCCCCTCCCCAACGCGCGGGGCACTCGAGGCGCAAACTTGAATAATTGGAGTTGCAGTTGGGGCATTTAAAACTGATTCGTTTTACGAGCACATTGCACTCGCCTTTATGATTGGCAATTAATTAGGCCAAAAGCACGAATGCCTCGGCATATCGAACTGTTTGGCTGCAGCCGGACCGTGTCGGCTCTGCCGCCTGCCCGGGGGATATTTGTTTTTACAGCTACCGTATTGCATAGTGGCTTCGATTTGTTTGCTTAATTAATCGCAGCTGTAATAATAATAATAATAATAATAAGAAATAATCACAAGGCCAGGCGGCGGGTTTCGGGTTCGGATCCTGGAAACTGAATCGATTATTACGCGCAATTGGGTTTGAATGGCAAATGTGGCGCATTCATTTCGATTGTGTCCATTGTTTCGGCCCTCACACTTGGCCATTGTTCGACCATTCGCCATGGCCAATAATAACCAAGAGATGAGGACGAGGACCTGGCATGCTAATCCTTTCGAGAACGTGTGTGGGCTGCGCCAATGCGGGATTAGGTTCACGATGCATTTTGGCATGAAATGAGAATGGAATTTGTATGAGATGCTTAAGAAAGAAATGCGTTTTTTATTGTAATATCAGGGAACATTTTCCTTGAGTTTTCCAGAGCCACGAACGTGCCAAGCGGGGACCACCCTAAATGCCCTTTAGCTCACTCTTGAAATTTATTGCCTAAACCCAAGAGCCGGCCATCCATCCAGCCAGCCATACCTGTGTGAGCAGGACCTTTGCTGTGGCCCTGCATACCTTCAGCATCATTTCAATTTTTTAATTAGAGCAGTTTTTGGGTTCGAGTCAAATGGGATCTGCATTTTCATTTACACTTAATTTTTGTTTTCTGTAGTTTTTTTTTTTAGTTAGTTATGTCGGCGCATTTTGTTTGATATTTCCCATCGGCTGCGATTATAATTAGATGGCAAAAATGCCGCTGAATGAAATTGATTGTTCAATAATTTTCGTGTGCCACCTTTGCGCCGTTGATTGGGTCTCATTTTTTGGTGGTGAACCTGCAGCCGACAGCGAGGTGACGCCGAGTAGTTTGGAATTCTTCTATTTATCAGTTACACTTTCATTTTCTGACTTGGTCTTCACATTCTTTGACTCAATGGTAAGCTTCTGCTTAAGACTCTAGGATTGTCATGCAATCAAAACTATCTAACGGAATATTTATAGGATCAAGTGTGACCTGACTACAATGACAACAAAAATCGACATGATTTTCGTGTGAAAACCGATGCCAATCATTTGTAGAGCAAAATTCATCGACAGAAAACTACTTTGAGAAGGCAACTTAATGCACTATCTTAGCAAGCCAGCAGCAGCTCAGCAGCATTTCTGTCATTTTCAATTTACACTGCTTCGTTTTGCAAGCAGCAATCGCCGTCTTCACTGGCAAAAATAAATGTTTGCCTTTTATGATGGGGAAATAATTTTTTTTTTTTCCACAAAAAAAAAAGGCAATATGATTCAACTAAAAATTACCTAAATTTCCAAAACTATTAAACTGACATTTTCAAACATATCGAAATTTTTTTTCGCCTTTTCCAGGGACCGATCTAATATATCTCATTTTTTAAAAGCTATCAAGCTGAAATTTAGCAAAGACTCTTCTTTTTACTGCATGGTGCTAATCTGTTAGAATCGGATGAATATATCGTATAAAACATCGGTCGGAAAATTGATGTTTTAGTATAAATCATTTACCGTCTGCAATTTAAATTGTTATATGCTTTCAAAAATGTCTGCAAAATTTGCTTAGAATCTTATATATTTCTTATAGCTGCTGATCACCATATTAAGGGGTAGTACAATCACCATAAGCCTGTATTAAACAATTAACATATTCTTTGCTAACTGGTAAAAACCATGGCCCCTAATCGGAGAAAACATTATTTCTTTTAGTGAGCAAACTTATTTTTTTTTTAAAAATGCTAGCGTGCTTGAAGTATACAATCAAATTCTTAAGGATTTTCTGTAATTTACCAAAATCTGACACTATATTCTAAATTTAATATTGTTAAGAGCAGTTGGAGCGATATTTTGCTGGTGTACTATGTATATTGTTGCCAAAAATCAACGCGATAATTGTGGCATAAACTCTAAAAATAAAGTTTCTTTACACACTAAAATTTTGTCGTAAATGTTAAATATACTAGGATGACTAGAATTTCAAAAAAAAAAAATTTTTCGGTGACTATAGATATGGATGGTCGGAATATGTGTTTTACTAGAGAATGTTTTTGTACACTTTTTATCAACATTTTCAGTTGATTATTTTACACAGTTATTAACATTTGTAGTATTAAAAGTTAGCTTCTTTTTTAAAGTACTTCAAGTATTTTGTTGTTGTGACAAATCGAAACATTCAATTTGTAAGTATTAACCATATTTGGAATAGGTAATTAAAATATTAATTATATTTTTTCAATATATTTTTATAATATGGTTAACAAATTTTTTGTTTATTTCATCTTTATCTAAATAGAAGAATTTTCTTCAACGCAATCTTTTTCATCATAAGAATTAGCTGACTATAAGAATATAAAATATAATAATAATAAAAAACCTATTTGTGGGGTCGGAACTCTAAATAACTTTGTGCTTCTTTTAAATTGGGTTTCTTGCTGATCGGTGTTAGTCTCTCATTTATACGCAAACTGTACAATAAACGATCCGAGGAGTCCAAAGCACGTCCGTTCAAAATATCATGAAGCCCTGTAAATGTTATTAATTCGAAAAGTATTTTTGCTTAAAGAGCAATTTTCAAAACAGTGGAGACAACAAAATACACATCTTTTTACCTATGACTGCAAATATATATTTTAAACATCGTTTTCCATATTAAACTTTATTAATTTAATTCTGTTTGTATTATAAATTTTCCTTTAAATTTTTGGCGTCAATTTTCACAAGCACGTGTTATGATACATCAGCTGTCTTTAGTGAGTTGCCACAAAAAAAGATTTGCCGCCCAGCCGGAAAATTTTTTTTTTAATCTAACTGAAGTATTTACTTTCAATAAATAAAATCACTTTTTTTTCTTTATGTCAGAAAAATCGGCCAATCGCCCAATGTGAGGTGTATTAAATCTTTGGAAGAAAATCAGTTAGATTTGCTTTCTCTTTTAATGATAAATATATATATATTTTTGATGGTTAAAATGAAATTTTTTTACTTTCTACTACGAAACAGGTTTATTATAAAAAGTGTACTTGAGTAAGCAATGGAGTATGGACTTCAGTATTCCATGTTATACCACGAAGAGCAAAAAATAAGAAATGCTTTATATATTTTAATATGTCAAATATTGCAAAGGACCATGCTGCTGATTTGCTGCTGCCTTTTTTACTTCTTTTCCAAACTCTAACTGCTTCTTAGCAGTTTTATGGTTGATTGTGAATGCTTTTAGGTTGAAATGACTTAAGCCGACTTACAAGTTCTCAAAGGGTTCTGTTAGAGAGATGAAAACTTAAGTTTCGGCTAGCTTTCAAACAGCCCTCGCCGGAGACCAGTACACTTTTGCACTTGATGTATGCAAAATATGCCGACACAAATCAAAACAAAAAGCAGAAATCGCGCAATCTAACTAACGAGCTGAGCTGGTCTCGGTCTGCGCATGCGCGGAAGCCTCAGGGAGACAGCAGGCAGCTACAAAAATTAGGCGTAAGTTCTTTTATTGGCGACAGTTGGAGTTGGCATGTCGTTTGGTATTTTCAATTTTGTGTGTGTGTTTTTTCAAAGCAGCTAAGCCACTTAAGTGGTCACAGCCCCTGGGTAAACAACACGCAGGACAACACAGAGAGAGAGAGAGGGAGAGAGAGCTAGCGAACTTCGCTGGAAAAAGGATTGAGTTTTGGAGTTGAAGAGGGCGGAACTGCGGTAGCTGCTGACCACAAAATGTCAAAATATTGTTTTCGATAGAAAAACGGAAGAGTTAAGGCAAATTCCAAGTAGAAATTGAGAAGGAAGTGATGATGCATTACCAGGAATCGAAGATACCAGCATAAATACGAGTATTTAGCAAAGAGACGTGCGTCTGGCGCGTGGAGGAAGAAGATGCTGGTAGTTGACTTGAGGTCCCAATAGAGCAATTCAATTTCAATTTTCATTTCCATTTCTGTGGGCCAGGTGCGCTCTCTCACTCTCATCCATCGGGCGATTCCTGCAGCTGGCCTGCTCGTGCCATTTTCCGCTAATTGTGTTTAAACCCAAATACCCGGCTGAACCGAGAGCGACAATTAGAAACTGCTTTGCGACGATCCTCCCAGCATGCTAATAACAGTTAAGAACTCAAATTGTTTGCTCATTTCAAGGTATTTGCAAGAGTTTTGTGTCCTGTCGTGTTGTGCGGTCCCCGGAGTTCCCGCATTGTTCGCCTAGACAATGTTTTGACCGCATTGCCAAACCAAAATATATAAACATACACACGACCCCCCGAGAGTGTAGGCCAAAAACAATGGCTCACTCCCTCGCTCTACTCGGTGGTCCGTCCATACTCCGTCGCCCCGTTTGTCACACGAACGCGCGTTTTATATGCGTGACATCTTATTTGTTTGCTGCAACTCTATTATGTCCTGGTACCAAGGTCCAGTCCAAATTCCAGGGCTTTCCCAAAAAAAAAAAAAAGAACAAAAAGCAATTGTCATTGAATTGCCATTGAATTTTTACTCCATTGTTGTCATCGATTCGAGATACGAATCAGTGCAGTGGCACTTTGATTTGGTACTCACTATTTTATCTACTTGGTTTTTCTTCTATTTTTTTTTTGAGATTTGGCGCATCTGCTGCCGCAAATTGCAATTAACTCGGTACCACACGGTGGACAATTGAGGCGTGATTGAGGCATCATTGTGTGTGGTAGGCATCAAACTACCGCAAATTCATCATCTCATTGCTTATTGTATGAGAAAGTCGTATAAAGGTAGCCAATTGTTCGCCAGTTCCCGTTAAGAACTAAGCGGGAGGCGTGAGAGACAAAGGAGACATTCTGGCTGGTAATGATAAGTAACCGTGAATCAGGTTTAACCAAAAATTATCGACTTTGATCCGCTTATACAGTCTATAAATCGAATTTCTACTTCTCAGAAGTGACATTAGCACACGTTTTAAATTAATATTACTTATTCAAAACTAAATCTTCATCTAAAAAATGACCATACTAATTTTACACTTTGATGTGGACTTTTACAAGATTCATTCAAACGAGAAGGCAAAGCTAACTTCGACTGTGTCGAAGTTTTATTACACTTGAAAAATTTTACTCCAACTGTTTAAGCCTGTAAAATATATATAGGATATAGATATCAGATAAAATTTTTAAATCCGTCTGTCTGTCCGTCTGTCTGTCTTATCTACGCGAACTAGTCTCTCCAGTTTGAAAGCTATCGAGCTGAAATTTTGCACAGAGTCTTCTTTTATACTGCACGCAACTAATATGTCGGAACCGGCCGGATCGGATAACTATATCATATAGCTGCCATAGGAACGATCGGTCTAAGAACAAGTTCTAGTTAGAAAAACTTTTTTGTTTTCCATCGTAGCGTCACTAATCTTGGTACATGTTAGTTTTATATGCTTTCACATAATTCTGGAAAAATGTATCAAAATCGGATCACTATAGCATATAGCTGCCATAGGAACGATCGGTCGAAAAATAAGTCTTTGTGAGAAAAACTTTTTTGATTTCCATCGTAGCGTCTCCAATCGTAGTATATATTTGTTTTATATGTTTCCACATAATTTTAAAAAAATTTATCAAAATCGGATGACTATAGCATATAGCTGCCATATAAACGGACTGTCAAAAAATACTTCTAGTGAGAAAAACTTTTTGTTTTTTATCGTAGCGTTCCCAATCTTGGTATATATTAGTTTTATATGCTTTCACATAATTTTGAAAAAAATGTATCAAAATCGGATGACTATAACATATAGCTGCCATAGGACCGATCGATCGGAAAATGTGTTTTACTAAGAAAATTTTTTGTATGGTATTTTTTTATTAAATTTTTATTATCAATGATTAAACAATTTTAAATATCTGATATCTATATCCTATATATATTTTTCACAGTCAAAGATCAATTGGATTAAAAGTTTTTCAAGATGTATTAAAAACTTCTGCACAATCTTAGAGTTTTGGTTTGAATTAAGAACTCAAAAAAAAAAAAATTATATTTATATTTTTTTTTTTTTATATTTTTAAGTGACACCTCAAAACAAGAGAATGGGAGAAGCTCGGCTTGGCCTGTTGGGGCCAAGTAATATTTATTTTTATTATTTAGAACAAAATATACAAGAACAAGAACTTAGACAATATTTTATTTCTGAATGTATATTCGTTCATTTTGTGGTTGTAAATGCTTGATTCTGACTTTTGTTTTCTTACTTAGGCCTAGGACTTATCAGTCGCCCCACGAACAATTGAAATTAAATGAAATGATCTAGTTTCAATCTATAGCCATAATTTTGGACACAATCATCCAAGTACTGCAACTGAGAATGTGTGTTTTCAATCCAAGTTGATAAATGATTAAACAAATTTCGAGAGCATTTTTCCATTTTCCAAACTCTCAGCTCAGAAGTCGACAAGTGTTGATTGACGCACTTCCAGATGCCTGGCGACTCCATTCACACTAAGCCCATCTATCTAAGTAAGGGTAAGTCCCGCTGGAGTTGTGAAAGAGTTTTGTACTTTTTTTTTTACTTTTGTTTGAGGCCTTGCATATCGTGACATGTAATTGACAGGCAACACGCGTTTAAATCCCTCCAACTTCGACTCTGACTCCGACTTATGCCTGTCATCGCCTCCGAGAGCGAACAAATTTAGATATCGCTTAGACATTTGACGTGGACATGGACATGAATGTGGACAGGGACGTGGGTATCTCAAGTGGATCGCAGCTTCTGGTGTCTATTTTTTCCATTTCGTGTGGCATTTTTGAAAGTTACAGGAACCCAAGTGGCAGCCAAGATTGCAACAATCTAGGCGCTTGAAATTTCAAGCCAAGCGGAAGGAAATGCCTTAGAAAATAAAGATGAAAAATTTTGTCGAAAAACCACAGAAATTATCCCAAAACTAAAAAAAAGGACCTGACAAACACACAGGATATGCCCACAAATTGAGTTATTTCCTGCGGCTTAAATTGCACACTCACGATCCTGCGGCGTGGCAAATATGATTATGATAAGAGAGAGAGAAAGAGCAATTTGCTGACTGGGGAAATGTGTCAAATGCAGAGGGCAGGCATTTCTCGCATCTCTCGCATTTCACACGCCGTCTACAATTACCAGTCGTAATCAGAGATTTCCAACACCTTTTCGTCTAGGTTTTTAACTAATTAATTTTGTGCTAGGACGAAAAGGACCCGAGGGGCGGCATGCGCAGCGAATGCGCTTAACAGCTTTCCCCACTCGCCTGAGCGCTTGGATTAGTCTGATGTAATGAGTTTCAATCTGTGGACTAACACGCGCGCCGTTCTTAGAGTTCAGAGAGAGAGGGAGTAGGCGTGCCGGGTGGCTAGAGGCGACACTTAAATCTGACAGGCCATTTCTTTATTTAAAGTGATCCTTAAAATCTTCATTTCAGTACAGCACATACACATAACTGAAATAATTTGCCTGGATCACTTTGTACGTACAACTTCCATTTCAAGTGTACTCGATTGATCGGCTGTTATTAACCCTGCATCCGTTATTTATCAAATTTAACGTTAAGCGTTTATGGGGTACATTCTTACCCCAATACATTCGAATGAGAATCTTACATAATTAAATGCTTTTTAAATGATTTAATTTATTTGTTTAACATTGAAGAACATTGAGGAATTTTATCTAATTTTACTGTAAACTGAAGATTTTAGTAATATTATAAATATTAAATAAATGCTTTTCCGCTCCTGAAGTAAGGACCGAAATTTCTAGTTTGCAGTTAGGTCTCGCCAAGATCAATTTTTTAAATTTAGATTTGCATTTCGATTAGCAGCAAGAGTATCGGTTCTTAATTTTTATACTAACTGCTTGTAACGGGGTACAATTGTACCCCAAAGACGTATAGCGATCATTTCAGAATTTTGAACGCTGTTAGCACTATATTTATAGAATAATTTCGTAAGCCTATGGGTTACATATAATTAGACAGCGGATTTAAGGTTTTATCAGATTGAATTTAATCCTAGTAGGCCAGGGGTAATATATATAGGATATAGATATCAGATTTTTAAAATTTTTAAATCATTGATAATAACAATTTGATACCATAAAAAAAACTTTTCTTAGTAAAACACATTTTCCGACCGATCGGTCCTATGGCAGCTATTTGCTATAGTCATCCGATTTTGATAAATTTTTTCAAAATTATGTGAAAGCATATACAACTAATATATACCAAGATTGGTGACGATACGATCGAAAACAAAAAAGTTTTCTTCACTAAAACTTGTTTTTGACTGACCGTTTCTATGGCAGCTATATGATATAGTCATCCGATTTTGATAAATTTGTCCAGTATTATGTGGAATCATGTATAACTAATATATATTAAGATTGGTGACGTAACGATGGAAAACAGGTATTGAATTAAATAAAGAATGCAAAGATGCAAAACTCAAGACCAAGAAGGCAATTATAACTGCAGGACATAAATCTAATATCACTCCAAATCCATAGTGATTTAACCGGTTGAGAATTATAAGGACTATCGTGATGAAAAAGAAATTAATTTTGCATTGTATACTTTTTCAGCTAGGCATTGTAAGTTTCTTTTGTATTCCACCCAAGAAATTGTTTACTTGAATTAAGAACGAGTTCTAGAATTTTTCGACTTACAGTAAGTACGAATAACTCTCGATTTAAGAAAGTAGTGTCTTATTTCAATAATATTAAAGGTCGATTTTGAATGTAAGAGTGATTAAAACTTATTTTAACAAAACCAGGGAACAAAGAATCGAATCGGCGGTTCGGTTTGGTACGTACCGAAATATGTTTTTAAAAGGTTCTGTTTAGGTTTTTGTTTATTCGGTACGGTTGTACGGTACTTGGTTTTTATTTCGGTATACGGTACGTACGAGTATGTAGTATATTTATATCTTAACCGATGATAATAGAAAAAAGAAAAAAAATTAGTTATTAAGAAGGAAAATTAAAATATAAACTTACTCAGAAAAAAGTCTATATAGAAGAGAAGGATTTGATATTGAGAGTTAAATAATGTTAGATAACGTTAGATAAATTTAACCCTGTATAGGTTAAGTCCAGGGCCGTTTATTTATTCTTGGATAAAAGAGGATAAATAAAATTGGAATATTGAACTTAAAATTATTGCTTACGTTTATGTTAAAATCAATAAAAATCTATTCCCATCTTACTGAAACTCTGGTACTCCTTTTTTTGCAAAGTGTAAGGTAGCTGGTCAGACTAGTGCTTGGAATTCCGCTGGTAATATAAGTCATAACGTATATATGTTGCTTTGTTTAGGGCATCACAACAATATTTTGACTAAAAGGGGTATCCATTTGTTATTCATAGTTTATTTGGTATTAACTGATGCACTTCCTCGATCAGTTCTCATTCTGTAACTCTCAATGGATTCGTCATGCTAATTTAGAAATATCCTTCTCTATGGCATCTACAGTCTAATAATTTTTTTTTTGCCTGATCTTAGCGCCGTTCGTTTTGATACGCCCCCTCCATTCATTGGGCCAGACACTTGTTTCCATGAAATTCGTTTCTTGGCCTCAATTAAACAGACAACCTGCTGTGTTGACTACAGGTCGCCTGAATTTGGCGGAAGGAAGGGCCATTTCGGTATCTTTTTGGAGTGGGTGTAGCCGATGTTTGACCCAAATGTTTTGGGATTTAATTGTTCACGCCTTGGTCGCGTAATCAATGAATGAATCGACTTTGATGATGCGGCCGGGAGTAATCATTAATTTCTCCATCCACATCCTGGCAAAAGAAGCGCCTACATCTATGCAAAGCGCCGCTAAATGCTGAAGCGTGTGCCCAAAAAAAAAAGAAGGAAAAGGTTTTGCTGCTTTGGAATTCCCAGGAAAAATCTAGAGGTAAACCTGCTGGGACGGGGCATCGCCTGCTGCTTTGAAGAAGTAATTGCAGCTACAAGTTGAACTCAGAAGTGGATGTGTGTATCTGTGAGATAGCAGCGATAGCAATTGGCGATTAGTTTTGTCACCAGCATAAAAATGTACAACATGTTTTGGTGATTAGATACGAAGAGTCCTGCCCGGGAGGGAGTAGGATATATGTAGCATGCATGTACCTGGTGATTGTTGCACGTGCAGTGCAATGCATGGGGGTGTTAGAATGAAGACGCCCCCTTTTTTTTTTCTCTGGGTGGGTGTGGCCCCTGTCGTCCATTGAAATACCGTTGCATAATTCCCAAATTCTTTTAATACTGTCAACGTCTTGTGGACCGCCGACTGCTCTCTTCGACTGTTTAATGCCAAATGTGGGCTGTCTTCGGCTAGGACAATGGTCCTCACAATGGTGACAATTTCACGTCTTAATGCACCACAATGTGCATTAAAAATTTGCCGCCTTCTTTGACCCAAACGGCGGTTTGCTTTTTTCTATTCATCTAGCTTAGTTTTTCTGCTAGTTTTTTTTTGCAGCTCTTTGATAAATCGATTATCGCTTCGTAGGAGGCAGTCACTGAAATCACAAAAACAAAGACAGCCGCTTGGGCTTCAAAGAGCCAACCTCAACCTCATCGTCATCGTCATGATCATTATCCTCTGTCTCTCTCAATCTCTTTGTGGTCTAGGATCTAGATCGATCCATCGATCCATCGTCATGCGCTGCCGCCGTCTTGTGGTTGACATTTTTTCATGTTACGGTCGGTGACTTTGCTTTGATGCCCGCTCCTCGTCGCCCCCCTCCCTTTTTGACCCCGGCGCGGGTTACAATTTCTCTGGCTTTGTGGTTTTGTTTTTTTGGTATCGGACTTTTTTGTTTTTTTGTCTTCGCTGCTCTAAATTTTTGATTTTTCGATGCGATTTTTGTTTGTTAGTTCAAGTAAATCCGTTTTTTTGTCCTCTCAATTCCTCTCAATGGGATTTGATTTTGGTTCCCAGGACTTTGGGGGAGTTGGGTGCATCGAAACATGCTGAAATCCTAATAATAAGTCTGTGGAGGAAAATGGCCAGCGATGGTAGAAGATAGATAGCTTCTATCCTTTCTCAAAATCTGTAAGCAAAAATTATAATTTCTTTTTTGCTGTTCTTTCTGTTTTGCGATTGCCTATTTCCTCTATATTGGACGGTTTAAGGAAGAAAAAGAAAGTTGAAAGAATGAGGAAGGGGGAAGGAGGAAGAAGGAAGAAGGAAGAAGGAAGAA
Source organism: Lordiphosa mommai (assembly GCA_018904225.1). Taxonomy (NCBI): domain Eukaryota; kingdom Metazoa; phylum Arthropoda; class Insecta; order Diptera; family Drosophilidae; genus Lordiphosa; species Lordiphosa mommai. Next base: position 568,035 of record JAEIFT010000032.1, on the reverse strand, counting down.
GGAAGAAGGAAGAAGGAAGAAGGAAGAAGGAAGAAGGAAGAAGGAAGAAGGAAGAAGGAAGAAGGAAGAAGGAAGAAAAAAGAAGGAAGAAGGAAGAAAGAAGAAGGAAGTAGAAACCAAAAACAAGAAAGAGGGAGGAAGGTAGATGGAAAAAGGGATATGGAAAGTAAAAAGCAAAAAGGAAGAAGGAAAAGGGAAAAAGAAGGAAGGGCAGAAGAAAAAAAGAACGAACGGAAGGAGGGAAGGAGGAATAAAGGAGGAAAAAGGAAGAAGGAATAAAGAAGAAGGACGTCGGAAGAAGGAAGAAGAAAAAAGGAAAAAAAGAGAAGGAAGTAGGAACAAGGAAGATGAATAAAGGAATAAGGAAGGAGGAAAGAGGAAAAAGGAAAAAGGAAGAAGGAAGAAGGAAGAAAGAAGAAAGAAGAAGGAAGAAAGAAGAAAGAAGAAAGAAAAAGGAATATAAAAAGTAAAAAGAAAAAAGGACAGAGGAACAGGAAAAAAGAAGGAAGGATGAATGAAAAATTAGGAAATGGGAGGAAGAAAGGAGAAGTAAATGAGGAAAGAGGAAGTAGGATGAAGAAACAAGGAACAAATAACAAGTAAGAAGGAGGACGGAAGAAAATTAAAGAGGAAAAGGAAAAAGAAATATGGAAAGTAAAAGGGAAAAAGGACGAAGGAAGAAGGAAATAGAAGAAAACGGGAGGAAGGAAGAAGGAATGAGAAAGAAGGAAGAAGAAAGAAGGAACTAGGAACATATAACAAAAAAGAAGGAGAAAGGAAGAAGGAATATGGGAAGTTCAAAGGAAAAGGAGGAAGGAAGGAGGAAAGATGGAGGAAAAAGGAAGGATGGAGGAAGACAGAAAAAAGAATAGAAAAAATGGTGGGAGAAAAGGAGTAATTTGGAAGAAAGGTAAAAAGAAGATGTAGGAATATTTTTTTTTTTTTTATAATGAAAGCAATAGAAGGAAGACTGATGAATAAAATAAAAGCACTTATGAATTTGGTTGAAGTAATATAAATAAAAGTAAGCATTAGAAAACTAATTCGAAAATAATAAAGGCAAACAGAAAGCATGACATTTAATAAAGGACGGAAAAAGAATAAACGCAAAAAGAGAGAAAGTAAAAACCGTGAAAAGAAACAGGAACGCGAGATCAATTAGTTGTCTATGGACGAGCGCCTGCTAAGGCCTCGATAATCCCTGGCCAATTGTAGATCCGCCAGTGCGCAAATCTAGCATTTTCCTGCTTACTTAATGATAATCATGTTGATAGCCATTACATGTAAGCCCAAGTCTGGCTCAAGCGATTTATCGAAGGTTTACCTACTACCTTCTAATGCCTCAACCATGATCGTTAGCCCGTCTGTGTATGTGTGACATTGTCGCGCCCTTAACAACAAACACGTGTTCCGGTTTTGACCATTTCACTTGTTGCATTTCGCAAATTTCCACGCCTAGCGCATAGCGGGGACAAACCCAAAAGTTTCCCAAAAAATCCAAACGAACAGGTAAAAATTTGTAACGCACAGCGGTGACACCTACGCATCGGATACGCTCGTTTCGCGTGATCCTGTGACGAATGCGCATGCTAATGGCCCACTGACAGGGACAACACAACTCACGAAAACGTATCGTTTCGCCCGGCTGGGTGCGCAATAAAAGTTCAGGGATCAGCGCGCTGACCTTTTGATGGCGCAGAAAAATCAAAACTCATCTCTTGGGAGCGGAGCGGGGGAGCCACGTTGATGCGTACGCATCAATGAACAAAAAGAAATCACTTTTCATGCGAGCCAAGCCGATCCGAGCCGAACAATGGGCCACAGGATATTCCAGTGAAATCTGGTTTGAATGGATATGGATTTCGCTCTTTTGTGTGGATCCATGTAGCTGGCTTTTGCTTGCTCTAAAAACTGCTCTGACATTGATTGCCTGTGATAGTTTATGGAGACCTGCAGGACACGTGCAACTGCGTTTTCAATTTCTGCGGTTAGTTTTTCCCTTTTTTCCCAACTCATGTCAACAATCGAGTCGAGTCGAAGTCATTTAACTACCCGTTCAGTCAGTTCACACTGTGCTAAATGTAGCGTGTTTAGACAATTGATGATCGCACCGAAGGATCAATAATAAAAATGAACATATTTCGTTCAATAGATGGCAGAGAGAGATAAATAAAGAAAGAGGGAGAGAGAGAGATGGGGAGATATAAGAGAACAGATCAGCTTGGGAATCTTTATTCCTGGATTCAAGCTGTTTTGCACCGAAATCATTAAGATATGAAAAGGCAGTTAAGAGTGAAATAAAGTTGACTTAGTCTGCTAAAAAAAGGTGGGGAAAAACAACATTTTTTTGGGGTTTTCTAATGGATTTTTATTGAGACCTAGCATTGTCATGTAGAAAACTTGCTTATCGTGGAAAAAGCTAGTGCAAAGATAGTTAAACATGGGTCTAAGTCAAGTAACATTTCCAATTAGATATTTACAAATCTTTACAGGGAATAATACCGGAACCGTTAAACAATTCAATTCTTTTTAAAAAGATTAAGAAAAATTTGTTCAGGAAATGGTAAATTAAAAAGTGATGATTCGATTCCGTCGTTGCTGCTCTCTTCACTAATATTTTTGTGCCCACCGCTGCTCTAATTAAATCTAAAGGATTTCCTAGTCTTAGAAAAATCCTCCCTTAAATAAAGAAATGTTAATATACATTTTATAAATGAAGTTTCTTTATTTTTATACCACATTTACCATATTTATCTGAAATACAACAAAAATTTTATCAAATCGGAGTAGAAATCTTATAGTTATAAGCAAAAGTATGCGTGCAGTTTCTTTTCGGTACAGTCCTCATTTCATTTAAGGGGTTATATACCTTTTTCATTTTCAAAAAATCTAAAAATTTTTGATTGCTTTATCTTGAAGAACAACTCCTTGAGAACATTTTCCCAAATTTTCATAAAGATTTGAGCAGTAGAAAAAAAAATACAGCGCTTCTTGCCGCGCGCTCCGTCCCGGCCCCAAGCCGAGTGTGAAACTTTAAACGCGAATAACTCGAAATGGTGTTTCTTGAAAAATGACTTTGCGGTGATATGGATTTGCGGAAAACTACTGAACCGATTTTCTTAAAATTTTTTTTTTAAATGTTCGTAATAAAATTTTTCTGTGCTTGAACGATCGACTTTTCACGCACAAACTTTTTTTTCGCCGAAATGAATTTTTTAGTGAAATTTCTAGCGACCAAAAAGTTCATTTTTAGCATAAAAGCTTCCCGTATGCACAAAAAAAAAATCTTAAAAACGATCGTTCAAGCACAAGGAATTACACTAAACTAATGAAATTTGTTTACTTTAATGGTTTCAGTTGTCCTGTTCGACCTGGGGAAGTATCACCGCAAGGCTCTTCAAAAAAAGGCCTCTAAGGGAAACAGCCACCCCTTAAAAACTATTTAATATTTTTCCACGAAATTTTGCACAAACATTGTTAATAAAGTGTACTATCAAAAAATTAAAACATTCGTGTAATGAAATAATTGCTACATACCTAAAAAAAATCCAAACTTTCCTCTATTTCTTCGACAAAGAAGGTATATAACCCCTTAATAAAATAAATTGGTTAAAGCCTCAAAAATTTGTGTAATTGTCATTTATATGGCTAGAAGTCAAATCTATGTTAACTTTGTTTTGCAAAATTGTAAGCACTCAACGGTCATGTCTCAGAACGATCCGGTATTTTGTGACGAGCAGGAAATCCGGGTGTACGATGCTTAATCTTTTGTATCCCTTTATTGTAAAAAAAGTGAATACAACTATAACAACTACAAAAATGTTTCGCTGCATGCTTCAACATCATTTGGTACTAATTACAAAACTTGTTAATTCAGTTATTTTTTTCTGCTGCTGTTGTTAGGGTGAGGTGTCGGGTGACTAGAATTAAATTTAAAACTTTTACGTTAGCTTGAGTTTTGAAATTTTTTTTATTAATAACTTAGTAACATAATAACTTAGTAACTTAATAAAATAGTAACTTAAGGTAAGGAGAGAGGAAAAACCAAGATAGGAATGAGGATTAAAGAGCCCAGGCAATATTATAAATTGTTTTCTTAAACATAATTCTGCAAACAGGTCCACAACCGGATCAGTACGGCTTTTTTAGGTCGCTTGAACCGCATAATGAACCCGAGCTGGACTAGTAGGAAAAAAGTTCGGTACAGATAACTTTTTTAGTCTTTTTTAAAGATGTTATAAAATTTCCAAAATATTTTATAATATAAAAATAATTACATAGTTCTGAATCGTTGAATTATGGTAAATTGAATGTTTTTTCAACAAAAATAATGCCATATGGGTTTAATTTCAACAGATTTCCGTAAATTCACCAAAAATCGAGACAATAAAGTTTTAGCGATCGAGGAAGCTTTGCACCAAGTTTCGATTCAAAACCTTAAGTTCAACAAGTGAGGAAATCGGTTTGCGCGCCGAGCTTAAGACGTTACGTCGGGTTTGTATACCATACCGAACCTTCTAAAAAATTTGCGAGATTTTTAGCCTTGCTAAAACCAGATTAGGTTTCGCCGAGAAGAGAGAACAGAAAAAACCAGATCAGTTTTCGCCAAGAAGAGAGAACAGAAAAAAGTGTAACTATATGGTGTGACTTACACTGTGTAAAAAAGAGTGCGAAATAGTGGGATCAATATTAATCAAATTGACATATTAAACAGTTAAACTTATGTTGTAACAGCGAAATAAATAAATGGCATTGCCATAAAACATTATTGTCATTGGTTTTTTTTTAACAGTGGAAGCAAAGTGATGCCGAACTGCTCACCTTGGAGCGCTGACTGCGACTGACTTTCTGACAAGCAGTGACAGACAGGCTTTGGCAAGCAATCGGCTCGTATGCTCATGAGTTGCCGAATGAGGCTATGTTTGGGGAACTCTTAACTATATCTGGATGCAATAGAAAAACAAATTTGATGCGACACAAAGTGAACTCTAGCATATACAAATAGATGAAGGCCAAACAGTTTAGCACTATTTAAAGCTGCGTTTGTCAAAAAATGCAAGGCGAATAAAATGCGACGCATAGCGGTTTTGACCTACTTTATTGAAAGCTAACCAGCGACTGATTGGTTTTGCTGTTTTTTTTACTTTCTTGGCAAAGTGATCAGCATATGTTCGTCTCGAGTCTGTGTGCATGGTAGAATGTGTTTGTACACCGGGCGGTATTGGAGACAACCTCGGATTTAAAGCAACAGAAACTCACATATTTACTTGCTTCTTGGGATATGTAATAAAATTGCCCGAATTTCGACCTCTAGTAAATAGAAACTACATCTCATTGAACTCGTTAATTGATCTAGAGTTTCTTGGGACCAACTTTATTTATGACTTTTGGTCTATGAACTTCCAACTAATTGGTTTTTGCGATCGTTAAACCTACTTTCTAGTTAAGCCCTCCCCGAACCACTTGACTTTTCACAGAATCTTGGCTGGACAGAACAACTCAATTTGAGTGGGAGAGAGAGAGATCGGGTAGAGGTAGTAGCACTTGGTGTCGCCTCATTAACAAGCTGCACTTTTCCTGCTTCTAACCAGCCACTTGACGCCCGGGTTAAGTGCGAAATTTGACAAGCTGTTCGTAGCGAGTACCAGGGGAAGCGCTTAGCGTGGGCAACAGGCGCTCTCGTATTTTGACACATGCCTCATAAATCTTTCGCAGCGATGCGGAGCGCTGCTACGCGCCGTCATAAAGTCACATAACTCACAAGTGTCCTGTTCGGTATGCGAGGAGTTTTCTTTGAATTGCGACCTGATAAAATAACATTCAGCTCGTATTTCCCTACGCAGAGAGTCCTTGCGATACAAAAATAAATAAACTCGAAGGAGCACTTCAGTTTTGGAGACAGGACTCGCTGTTCGGCTGTCTGGACAAATACGCACTTCCTGCGGACCAAGTGGCGCACAAAAGAAGTTACTTCCTGGGATTTTGGATGCGGATCTTTTTTCGGCTGGCATTTGAGACAGGGAAATCTTAGCTAAAAATTGCATAAAAACTCAAACGATAGCCTATTACAGGACATTGGCTTAGCCCGGTATTTTGACACCTAGGCCAGCTCTAAGACGCAGGAGCAAACGCAGGAGCAGGAGCTAAGCTTCTTTTGATATCCGGTAACAATGAGAGACAAGCAGTTTCACTCTCATTCAGTACATTTCCTGGTTTTATCTTAAGCTGACATACAATCACATTTGCCTTTGTCCTGGATCCTGGCCTACCTAAGCGAGACAGCGAGACCGAGAGGAAGCCTCCTTTTTGAGGAAAAATATCGCAATTTTTTTTTTCAATTTCTTTTTTTTTTTTTCTTTTTGCTTCCTGTCTTGATCACATCCCGAGGCGGGTCATTTTCGGGTAGGGGCAACACCCTCCAGCGCACACACGTGTCCAGCTTTGGACATTTGCATAATGTGGGCGTGGCCCATCTTAGATGTTCAGCATTCCTGCATTCCTAATGCGAGTTGCGTCTTGGCACACGCTCAGCAAACAAAACAAAGTTCCTGTCGAAGGGTACGTCGAGGTGTTATCCTTGCGCATTCCTGTTTAGGGGTAGGAGCAACTTTCTCCCGCCCGGAAGTGCATTTTATGGCTGGTGATTACGTCCAGCTTTCAAAGTTGTTGCCGTTTATTTTGGGGTGCGCCAGCCACGTGGGCCGCGAGTCCTAGCCGAGTCGATCTGGTCCGCTTCAACCTCTGAGGCGTGACTGCCTATTTCCGCCTGCGCCAGGCAATTTATGCGCCATTAACAATGCCAACCAAATTGAAACTCGTTAAAAAAAAAAAAACTAAATATTTGCGGCTATTTCCGGTACACGGAGTGGGTTGCCCTGGGTTGCATTTTTTGGACTGAGTCAGGATGTTTAGTCTGGGCTGGGGCTGGCGTTGGGTGAGTCATTCCAGGGCTGTGATGAGAAGTGATCGAACCTTCATGTATGGATGACAACTATGGTTTTTTAGTTGTCGCTTTAAAACAAACTAAAAACTTCCAAATACTTTAGATACTTTCAAAAATACATTCTATGGAGTAAGCATGCCTCTGCACTACACTCAGAAAAAAATATATCGAACAATTTAAGTACGAACATGTTAGAAAGTCTGTCAAGCCCGTCTGTAAAATACTCATTACACTCAGAAAAAAATATCAAAAATTCTCCAAACTGGGAAAATTCAAGTACAAACTATCTCAAAAGCTGACTAAGTTCGGAATTTCCAAATCTGAGAACAAAATTCTCATTTCAAGTTTTTTTCGGGATTTTTAATTCACTTAATCCAGAAATAACATCTTTCTGGATACTTCAATATGATTTTTATTTACACTTTACACGTTGACATTTTAAGAACAAAACGATCTTAATTTAATCAGGGTCATACCTAAATATATGATGTCTTTTTTTTTCTGAGTGTATCTGCTTAAGTCTATACATAACTAATAAATTTTAAAACTAAAAAAATGCTGCCCATCTGGGATGCGGCCAGTGCTGCCCAGCGTAATTTTTTGTTTTGCTAATAACTCGACTTTCGTTCATCTGATTTGGAAACAATGTATGGTAGATCGATAAATAATGATAAGTAGAGTAAGTCTCTAGAAGGTCCGAACAATCTAAATCTTAAAATTTTGGAAGATATTTGGATTTTTCTTTAAATTGCACAAGAGGCAGGGGGCTTGGCAAAAATTGACAATAAACTTAATCTGCCTGTTAGTACAAGGATTCCATACATTTCAAACCTGTAGCTCTTAACATCTCCGAGATCTGTGGGTTCAAACGGATAGACAGACAGACTGACAGACAGTATATATATAGTTTAAAGGATTGGAGTTGTTTCCTTCTGCAAATTACATACATGAGTACATACTCAATATACTTTTAATCAAGGCTGCAAACCCTGAAAACCGGTTCGGTTCGGGTTCTTTGCACTGTCCGAACCGGACCATGAAACGAACCCTTTACATTTTTGACGCCTTGAACTTGAACCAGAACCGGACCACTAATTCAAAAACAGAGGTTCGGTTTACAATAATAAATAAGTTTTCGAAAGAAAGTGTATATAAGAGTTTTCAAAATTATACTTAAATTGTAACTCTACGTCTGATGTTATAGATTCCTTCGAAAATTGTCAATCAGAACTAACATCGACAAATGTTTTAAAATTTTGGAATTTTCTTCTAAACGAAAACCTTAAAAATGTTTTTTTATCTATATTAAAGATTTACATACTACCTGTTCCAACAACATTAAACGTTTATTTTCAACACTAAATTTTTTCTTTCTTATCTAAGAGCTAGAACAGAAGCACAGCACCATGAAGATATAAAGCTTATTTACTTAAAGATCTTTAAAATTACTAAAGTCATCTAAAGGATACGATAATTTACTGAAGAATATAATTTTAATAAAATTTCAATTTCAATTTTTGAATACGATAAGATAATTTACGAAGAATTAATTTTAATAAAAATTCATTTCAATTTTTGAATTAAATTTTCTTGAAACCAAGTGAACAATGAACTTTATTTGATTGGGGTTCAGGGGTTCCACGAACCGGTCCGCGAACGGGTTCGAACCACCGAACCGAATCTCATGCTTAATTTTGGAGGTTTGCAGCCTTGCCTTTAATACCTTTCTTACAAAGAATAAAAATGATTTGTTCTTAAATTGTTAAGATTTTCGTACTTGAAATCGAGCTATAATCATTCTAAATTTAGGGTTTTTATAGGCGAAGAGAGTGAGGAGAAGTTTTTGAACAGAGAGAACAAGCAAAGTTAGAGAGTAAGGCATACGAAAATCTGGGATAGAGAAATGCGCTTTTGAATCAAAAAAGTGAATTCGTTTCGTACTTTTAAGTTTGCCAATTCTCGATCCAAGTGTGAAATTATCTATTTATGCTCTGAGTTCTATGTTGTATATAAATCAGTGATGGGCACTCTTGTGGCTTGCGAGCCGAAAAGCGACTTCTGTTCGCTTTGTTGTTGTAGTTATTTTGTCCGCTTATCTTGCATAGGTCAGTTCACTCGTTATTTTACTGTAGCTTTAGCAAAAGCGCCCTTGCACTCAATTTTGGTGCCCACCGCTGATCTGAATTATCTTTACTTGCAAAACTTCTGGGCAAAATTGAAGTGTATAGTGATCCTCGCAAAGTCCTGTTCACACAATAACTTGCAAATCATTTAAGACGATATTCTAAGTAAAGCATCTCACGATCAGTTTGTTTTGTAATGATCTTCAAGCTGCTGTGATCGTGCTGATTTTTGTATGTATTTTATTCCTTAAGATCTTTAAGATTTTGAAGTTATATAGTCTAACAAAAAGTGATCGTGTCTACATGTTTAAGAAAAGTGATCGTGTCTAGTGAGTGAAATTTAATTAATCCACCAAAGTAAACGTTTAACTGCAGAAATAATACTCTCTTGCTCTTAGTCTCAGCTTTAGGCTTAGTTTTATAAAAAATCGATCTCACTGATCTTGTTGGAAGTTTGGCTAAGGAATCTCATGATCATTAGGCTCGATCATTTCAAGTTTAGTATATATAACTTAATATATTTAAGTGATCGTGTGGGTGTTTTTGACTTTAAGAAGCAGACTAGATTCTAATTAGTCTACAAAAGTGATTTTTCCGGAAATGATCTTCAGCTTTGAATTGAGACTTACTTTCTTTAGTTAGTCTAAAGATTCTCACGATCTCATCGTAATCAGTGCTGCTTCCCTTCTTCCGTCCGACTTCTTTTTCTATTCTTTTTCCATCAGCTGATCCTTGATAAGCCTTGCTGAAAATATTGTTCCATTCAAAGAAAATGTAAGTTTTGTAAATTTTTGTTTTCAATTTTGGTTTGGTTTTTATTTTTTTTTCTTAGCCTAGTTTAGTGTCTTCCATGCTTATAACAAAACTTAAGAATATGAAAAAAAATATGGTTTTATATCAATGTCTTCCATGCTTAATTCTAGGCAAAAAAAAAGTGTGTGGGTAAACTAATTTCGTATCTGGGACTCGGTGGTTTTTCTCACTAAGGCAACAATTTTCGTTAACTATTTACAATTTGTACAATTTTCCTTCTTGGGTTTTTGGCTTGCTCTATTCACTGCTCAGGCATCTCACTCACTGTTCCTGCCACGATGAGATGTAGTCCAGCAGCTCCTCATCATCAGGCTGCTGGTCGTCGCTGAAACTGTCGAAGGATTCGAATTTCAGCTCCTGTTTCACATAGCTGCCGCCCGAATGTTCGGAATCGCTGAACGAGGTGGGTGAGGGCGAGGACTCCGAGTGGTAGGAATGACCCACCACAAACTGTGACTGGGGGCTGCCCAGGCTGCTCTGATAATCCTGATAGCTGGCATCATTGCTGCTCTCATCCGCCGAAGAGCAGGGATTGTACAACGGCCTGGAGGATTGACCATCCTCGAGCAGATCCTGCAGACCGCGTATGTACTCAACGGCAATGCGTAGAGTGTCCACCTTGGACAACTTCTTGCTGGCACCGCGACCGCCGCTCGACAGCGTATTGATGACAGTTTGGGGCAAATGCTGGCGCAGATTGACGAATCCATTGTTGACCTGCTTGACACGATTGCGTTCACGTGCATTGCGGCGTGCCACCGAGGGCAGCTGCTCACCGTAGGGCATATTCGAGTAGTTGTACTTCTTCTTGGACAGCATGGGACCCACACCCGACTGCTGGATATTCTGGAGTTGGCTGTTGCCCAACGGCAGCTTGGGGGCAATCAGCTGATGCTGATGATGCGACTGCATGGCCTGAGGTGGCTGCAGCAACATGAGCCCACTGCCATGGGTCAGCTGGAAGTGCTGATAGCTGGTGTTGCTACTGCAAATGCTCGTCATGGTAATCCGTTTGAAAAAATGTTGTGGTTCGAGAGCGAGAACTGTGCTGTTGACTGTGTGGAATCAAATTCCGCAATGATAAACTTCCTACAACTGGAGGGCCTTAAGTACTTGTTGGCCTGCGTCGACCCCGGCAGAGGGGTAGCAGAGTGGTGGAACTGAGATGGTGGTGGCTGACTACCTGCCCTTACTCTTTGCCTCGGGGTACAAGTGATCGGGTCTCTCGCGAGTCGAACGCCTAGGGGTTGCTTGTTGTCTGGTGGGTGCCCCTCTTGCTCTCTCACTCTCGCCCTCTATCGCCTGCCTGCTCTATTCTTGATTTATACTTGTCCCCGGGTCTCTCTTTGTCTGCCCAGCGTCTTTGTCCTTGCGTTTTCTATTTTTTCATATTTTCTTTTGGGAAAATCGAGACTTAAATCTTGTGTTGTTGTAAAATGCTGATCCTTGTCAAAAGAAATTGAAGAAAAAGGACTCGCTTTTCAATGCACTTCCACTTTTTGTCGTTATTGTCGTTGATGTAAATTGCGATCCATCATTCCAGACCCTACACTTTCACTCCACTACCCATTCCCCTAACTCTGGCAAGTTCCCATCATCGTCGTCATCGTCATGAGCGACTTGCCACTGGCCTTGGTTACGGTTCTTGTTCCTGTTTGCCCCCTTCTACAATTGCCGCATTTGACACGTGCTTCCGATCAGCGGCAATATTAACATAAGCCCCCAGACAAATCTCACAAGTGTGTGCCACCTCATGCATATAAAGCAACCAACCGATCAACCAGCGGCAGAGACTTTGGCATGGGCCGAACTGACCAGCGGCTACTACTAGGCCAGGCATATGTTTCGTATTGATTGCCACAAATTTAGACCCTTCTTTGATGGTTTTTTTCCTTGAAGAAGCTGCTCCACATAATTTCAATATTTAAGCAAAAATTATGGGAAAATAATTGTGTTGCCACTTCCGCAAATCTACATATTTTTGGTTTTACTTAATATGTTCCTTAAGCTTAAGAAGGAAGTTTAGAAGGCACAATGGATAAAACTTATTCCGTGTTTACACGATGAAGTTTGCTTCATGAAGCTAAAGCAAACTTCATCATGTAAATGTGGACTTTGTAATTTTGAAAAGTCAAGCTCAACTTCTTTCTCAAATCTCTGCATCTGGACCATCAAAATTCTTATCATCAGAAATTATAACCTGAATTAGTAGAATGATTGTTAACTCATAAATGCTGAAAGCAACTCAAACGAAAACTTTAGCAATTTTTTTTTTAGGAAAAGCATTTTTAAAAAATAAAAATCTTTAAAAATATTAATTTATTCCTATTACAATGTATTTATGAGTTTTTTTAATAAATATTATACTTTTAAAGAATACATTTCTTAATAGAAGATTTTATAGTTTTTAAAGAATTTCTAGTTTTAGGGCAAATTTGTAAAATGTAAGGTAATTTTTTAACTTAATATATCTGCTTCGAATTTAGATTAGAAACTTTTGTAAAACGACGATTGTATTGATTTTGTTAAAACGCAGCATTAAAAAAGGGTTGTTCCAAAAATGCAGATCTCTTGTTGTATTTATAATTTTTGGACAAACTATTTCGTTAAGCAACTAGGCATGAGTAATCAGTTAGTCAACTGCTTATTTATTTTATTCTGCGGAGCTGCATAATTTTTGCACCCGAGCAAATGAAATAAACAAAGAATTAATCTAGTCACAGTACATGGGTTCTACACCCGTTCCCCATTAAAACTGGAATATAACGTCTTACTGTATAAAACAACCATAAAGCCTGTTTGGACGTATGGCTCTCAGCTATGGGCAAATGCCTGTGCGAGCAGCGTGGACATCCTCCAAAGAGCACAATCACGAATTCTTAGAATCCTCACTGGAGCGCCATTGTACATTCGAAACAAGTGTATCCACAACGATCTCAACATCCCATTGGTCGATACTGAAATAGCTCAAATAAAACGCAAATATATCGAGAAGCTCCGTGCCCAACCTAATCAACTTGCCCAATCTCTCACCCTGCAATCAACGCATACCCGACTCCGAAGAAAAGACCTCCCAACCCAGCGATTGTACTAAAGGGCCGCTGAACACAAAACAACATCCAATTGGAGATAGTTTTCTTATAAATAGTTTTTAAATTAAGATTTGCAAAATTATTGTTAGTCTCATTTAGAGAAGATTCAATAAATACCAAAAAAAAAGCTTAAAAAAAAAAAAAGTGAAGGATGCTGGAAAAATAAATGCTCGGGTAGCATTTTACTATATTTATATTGTGTCGTTCACTAAGTAATTTCATTTGATGACAACAGCTGATCTTATTGAATTTTTTCGCAGCCAACTTCAGACTTAACCGCTTTACCGTTGTATATTTCAACAGCTGATATAGTAAGGCTTTTTTGTAAAAAAATTTGTTAAGTTTCTTGGAATAGTTTTTGTTTGATGCCCTATCGAAGTTAGAAGATCGAAAACAGCATTTTCAAAATATATTATTGTTTTACTGTTTTACTATCAAAAGGGTTAAAATGCAGTTCAAGCAAGGCGAAAAATTATGTGATGTGTACGGAGCCCAAGTTGGTTTTCAAAATTTGAGGATGCCCACGTACTGGAAGGCCTCTTGAAGCCGATGTGAAAAAAAGTCGTTGTTCGATGCAAATCGTCGAATAACAACTCGAGAGATTGCTGAAAAAATAAATTTGTCTAACGCGCCCATTTACAAGCACACGAAACGTCTAGAATTAATTTCGAAACTTGACATATGGGTTCCTCATGTTCTTACAGAAGAGACTGTGATTTCCTTATCAAACGTCAAAGAAGTGATCCATTTTTGAAGCGCATTGTTACGGGCGACAAAAAGTGGGTTGTTTACAAGAATGTAAAGCGCAAGAGATCATGGTCTCAAAAGGATGAACCAGCTCAAACAAATTCGAAGGCCGATAGTCACCAAAAAAGGTTATGTTGTTTGTTTGGTGGGATTTCAAAGGTATCGTTTATTTTGAGCTTTTGCCTGGCAATATCACAATTAATTCTTAAGTGTATTGTGATCAGCTGGACAAATTGCGTGATGCACTCAAACAGAAGAGGCCAGAATTGATCAATAGAAAAGGTGTAGTGTTCCACCAGCATATTGCGAGAACTCTTACAAGTTTGATGACTCGCCAAAAGCTTTTGCAGCTTGAATGGGATGTGCTACACCACACACCATATGCTCCATCTTTGGCACCTTCGGACTATTACATGTTCCGGTCTCTGCAAAATTTTTTGAATCGGACAACCTTCACCTCAAATCAGAACGTCAAAAACCACTTGGACCAGTTTTTTGCCTGCACGGATCAAAAATTTTGTGTGTGTGGAATCTATTTTTTTGCGCGAAAGATTGCGCGAAGTATTGTATTAAAATGGAGAATATATAATTTCATAAAATGTTTTCACAATAAAGAAATCGTGTTTTAATTGCACTAAAAAAAACGAAATTACTTAGTGAACAACTCAATATTAGAAAGCTGTACGCGTTCGTTAAAAAGTAACATGTTCCTACTCGTCGAGTAAAAGTAAGAATGAGTATGGTGACATTTCATTAAATAAGGCATCGTAGATGACAATATTTTTGATATTTTTGTCATATGTGATTTGCCTTAGTTTTTGTCGTTTGATCTTTATAATCAGTTTATTTTAAAATCATTTGAGTTTTTAATCCGTTGAGTATATATAGCTGTCCAGTTCTCCTAATACTGAAGACCTTTTACCCAGGGGCAGGGCACCGACAAAAAAGGGGGACAATTTGCTTAAAAGGATAAACAACTTTTGTAGGAATTGGTTCAGACGATTTCAGTTTTCTTACGACACTCCAGTGATGTTTTTTGACGGTCAATTATTCATGTAATATCGAATGTAGGATGGTGAAATTAATGCTCAAGAAAGTCACTATCTTTTGTTAATGGAGGACCTTAACGAATATCGTTCTAGGTTCTAAAACAGAGACCTGCGCATTTAAAAATGACAAAAACGTTTTAGATAAGGTTATGACAAAAATAAATATGTCAAGTCCAATCTGGTCACACTTAAATTTGGATATTCGGAAATATTAAAGGCAACCCTTATAACGGGAAGTTAAAACCGAAATCCTAAATAAGGGACTAGCTTAACACGTAAAATTTGATTTATCTTAAATTTTCTGCACATAACACCGTTTTTACTCAGCAGTAAAGCAAGGTTTCAATGGAATCTCCTAAAAGATAGTGTAAAATAATTTAACGCTCTTTTCTGCGTTCTTATTCCGACGGATTAGTTGAACATTGAAAGTGCTTGAACAGGAAGTTAGTTTTTAAATAAGCTGTAAAATACTGGGACTTACGCTAGAGCAGCATTTTTACATATCTCCCCCCTATTGGCCCTCTACCAGCATTGACTCGTGCTGATTTGCTTAGCCAGCAAAGTTCCCTTTCATAAATTTGTAAAATTTCGCAACTTTGTTGTTAAACAGGCAAAAAGAAACCAAAAAAATTAACTAAACCATATACCGTTATGGCATTTTTGATCTGGAGTTCTGGTAACAAGATTGCCTCCCATAAAGGCATAAAACCTTGATTAACATGCAGCCACAGCAGCAGCTGCAGGTGGCTCTGTTTCGTTCGCCGCCTACTCCTGCTCCTCCTCCATTCATTGTGCATTTCCATTTGGCTTATAATCGTTTTTTAAAAGATTTTTTCTCATTTTGGATACTTAATGCATTTCTAATACACTGAAATTCCTTTGCGTCATCACCTGTACGCCTCCCAAAAAAAAAAAAAAAACGAAGGTCAATCCTTTTGAGCAGAAGGGTTCCTTCTTCACACACACACCCACTATTGTGGAAACATGTTTTGGTAGCATTTTAATTAGTTGGAAATGATTGATTCAAATGCATGAAGGGAGCAACAACTGGAACAGGTAGTTAAAACAGGGGATGATCCTAGGGTGACCAGATCTAATAGCAGAGGTGGCGCCCTCTACACCAAAAGCATGGTTCTAATTGGATGTAATGCAGGCTAATTGGTTGAGAGACAGCGACATCTGGTGGTCGTTTTTTTTGTCTATTCCAGTTTCAATTGGAAGTTGTAAGTGGAATGAAAAGTGAATCGCCTAATGGTATACCAAAGTTGGTAGTAAAAGATACCACAAGAACGACTTTGTGAATAATAAATTGATTTTAAGTTGTCATTTATTTCGGCGGGATTATGTTTTAAAGCCCTTTATCTTCTACAAGTTCTGTTCCGTAAAATGTATGTGCTATATACATATATATTTTAAAGAAATTCTGTTTCATTCACTAATTCTTCTTTATAAATTTTAGGTCTGGCCTAAGGGGACCCAATAAAACCTGAAGTTATCGATTTTAACCCGATGTGCTGCTTAGAATATGTGGCACAAAATGGACCGTCCGACTTTCCCAAATCCAAGTCTATCCTGTCCGGGATGGGATCCTAAGAAACCTAAGAAAAATCAAATACGCTGTATACGTTAGGCCTTAAGTGTCGTAATTGGACTTTGAAGCCAATATTGTCTAGATTTAAATCATTTTTTTCAAACTATTTAAAATAAATCATCTCATACAAGCCAGAGATTTGGTAGGTTATTTATAGTAGTAGCCGTATTCACCATAAATTCGTACACCTTGAATTATTTGCATAGTTGTGAAATTTCAGCAGCCATTATTTCTGGACTTTTGGTAACTGCACAAAAAAACTTATATTCTTCTGAAATGTTATTAAATTATATTTAATTTCATATATTATAAAATAAGTAACAATAAATATTACAAAATATTATTTCTATTTAATTTACATGAGACCATTCATTTATTTACCAAATTTTGTTGCCCATTAAAAATTGGTACTGCAGCTGATTTTCCTTTTTAAAACTGGGTTATTTTTAAAAACTGCTTCAAAACGTTTTTTCATAGAATTAGCGAAGCTTTGACACTCCTTAGGAGTAATCGAGTGTCAAATTTTCACAGCACTTTAAATGCGCTGTGGTTCATTTCGAAGATTTCTTTTTATTAATGCCCAGAGACTTTCTTTTAGGCTTAGGTCAATTTGATTTCTTTGAAGACAAGACTTAGTTTTTTTGTAAAGCGATATGTGGTGTAGCACCATTCTACTGAAAGATATGTTCACCGAAATCAGCAAGCTTCGGTGCTGCAGGTAGGAGATGATTTTGTAAAGTATTGATGTATTTTTCAGCATTTACGGTTCCATCTATAAAGTGAAGCTTTCCTACACCTTTTGCAGATATGCATCCCCATACCATATCACCCGCTGGAAACTTGACCGTACGCTTCGAAATTCAAAGAAGAATAACTCTCTTGAAAAACGAAAATAGAGCTATGCATGTCGCGTCTCGTCCCAGTCGTGCAATACGTCGCAGAAGCATGGACATTAATAGCGGCAATTGGCGTTTTCGAGAGAAAAATTCGATTAAATTTGCTTCCGAATAAATCACGAACTGTATGAGCCTATGTGGACACCAACCAAGCCAGGCGTATAAAATTGCAGCACCTACTTTGGTGGGGACATATCATCCGTATGGATGACTAAGCTCCAGTAAAAATGGTGTACAATCGAAAGGCGACAGACTTATGGAAAATCCACCGTAGACTTTAAACCTCTTACGTTTACCATCTCTGAGATCTCTTAGTACATACGAAAAGACAGACAGACATCACGAGGGGTTCACTCTGGGGTTTAAACCTTCGAAACATTTTTGGTACAGGTTCACGGGGCGGGTTCATTAGGTCGTTGAGACAAGGTTCAGGTACATTTTTGGTTGCTTATTCAGAAAACAGTAAATATTAAATCACAAAGTCTTACACATATAGTATATTTGAGTTGTAAAGCTCTGGAAAAACAGGAACCTCGATTCAAACCAACACACTCAGTAAGAGTCGTGTACTTTTTAAACAAAAACGAGAAGACAAAGATAACTTCGACTGTGCCGAAGTTTTAATACACTTGAAAAACTTTACTCCATCTGATTTAACCGGTAAAATATATATAGGATATAGATATCAGATATTTAAAATGTTTAAATAATTGATAATAATAATTTGATACCAAAAAAAAAAATCTTTTCTTATTAAAACACATTTTCCGACCGATCGGTACTATGGCAGCTATATGCTATAGTCATCCGATTTTGATTAATTTTTCCAAAATTATGTGAAAGCATATAAAACTAATATATACCAAGATTGGGGACGCTACGATAGAAAACAAAAAAGTTTTTCTCACTAGAAGTAGTTCTTTGACCGACCGTTTCTATGGGAGCTATATAATACAGTCCTCCGATTTGGATAAATTTTTCCTGTATTATATGAAAGCATATAAAACTAACATATACCAAGATTAGTGATGCTACGATGGAAAACAAAAAAGTTTTTCTCACTAAAACTTATTTTCCGACCGATCGTTCCTATGGCAGCTATATGATATAGTCATCCGATCCGGCCGGTTCCGACATATTGGTTGCGTGCAGTAAAAAGAAGAATCTGTGCAAAAATTCAGCTCGATAGCTTTAAAACTGAGAGACTAGTTCGCGTAGAAACAGACAGACAGGGACAGACGGACGGACAGGACAGACGGACGGACGGACGGACGGACAGACGGACAGACGGACGGACGGACAAGCGGAAATGAACTCAGCTCGTCGTCCTGATCAAGAATATATATAGTTTATGGGGTCGGATATGAATATTTCTATGCGTTACAAACTTCTGGGCAAAATTAATATACACTTTTCAAGTGTATAAAAATCAGCATTTAAACTTGGTTAATTATTTTGATATAATATTTAAATGGCATAGTCCACCATAACTTTTAAGATATGGCTTATAATTCTTTTAAAATAATATTAATTTATTTCTTAGTCAACCCCTTTTTAATGATAAATTCGAATTTAAAGTGGAATCTTATCTTACCGATCTTAGCGTTAAAGTCGCTTAATGAAATAATATTTGTCACTTTTTTAATATTTTTTGACTCATTAGGTAAAAATACATTTCCATATCAAGAAAAATTTGGATCCCAATATCGGAAATGCATTTAGAATCCTAGAACGCTTGTCAAAGTATTTGAAAAGAATATAACTGTAAGATAAATGTATAAGAAACATTTATATATGTATGATTTTACATTAAGGGCATACCCTTAGGATATACCCTATATAGGGTATATCCTTTTCCCTTAGTGTAGGGGAAATTTGCATATATTACAAAATAAAAGTACCCTTTTTAGCTTTTTGTTCTTCGGTTCAGGTTCGGATTCGTAAAATAAATAAGCTTCCGTCGCACTTTCCAAAAATTACGGGGTCTCTGACTTCGCAGCGGTTTGACTCCGAACATTGGATATATTACAATTTGTTTAAATTAATTTATTAAGATACGAAAGAGAAAAGTATTTTCCTTCTCATTTCTGACCCTTAATTTTGAATTCAATTCCGTCAGTTTAAATCGGTTCTTTTGATACCCGGTTCCGGTTCGGGTTGTCGATCCTTCTATTTCTTAGAATTCTCTTTGTCTTTCTCTGATTCTGGTACCCCAAAAAAAAATGACAAGGAAAAACGGAAGCATCTTTCTCCTGCTATTTACTTTCATTTCGATAACAATATCACAATTAATTATCTATTTTATGTGTTGTTCATTCATTAACACTAATATTCATTGAAATTCCAATCAGCACCCAGCACACTTTTGGGCTACTGAACTAGGAAAATCTTCGGCTCACTCTTTACTCCCTTTTCTTGCCCACGTCTGTCACGTAGCCATGTAAAACGTGATGGAGTAGGTCACCAGTCACACTTGAGTATTTTCTTACACTTTTTTTTTCGATCAGTTATCGTAAGCGTGAAATCTGTCAGCTTGGGTTACCAGCAAAGCCCCCCAAAAAGATGTTATCCGAGTGTCATCACATTAATTTGACTTTTTATGGGTTGCACCACAAAGACATCAGACCAGATCTGAGCGGACCAGATTGCATCTCTGGGGATCAAGCGGAAATTGTCACTTTCGCGTGATTTGTAAATGAAAGCGAAGTGAAAACTGCAAAACTAAAAATGTTCGAGTAGCTGCAATTTGTATGCGCACGTTGTGATATTCGCACGATCACACCTAATAACGGTAATTTGCACGCACGCTACTCGCGATAATTGCAACGCCGCCGCCGCCGCCGCCAAATGTGCTGACAGCCTGCCCCGGCAGCAGGATATGGCCAGGCCCCAAAGGCCAAAAAAAAAAAAAAAACAAAAGGAAGCCACCAAAGTCAAAGTCAAACCGCGTACGCATCCCGATGAGCTGAGTGAGATAACAGCGGCAGCAGCAGCAGCGCAGCTCGAGCAGCGCTTCGGTTATTAAAAACGGCAGTCGGCATCGCCTTGATAGTTGTTGTTATTGTTGTTGCTGTAGTAGTAACCGAATCCGCCAGCCAAGTGCGAAAAAATGTTGTCGAGGTGTGAAAAATAACTGGCCAGTGTGCGCAGCACTTTGGCCCCGGCGACGCAAGCGGTGAAACAACACTGCGCCAAAATAATGGGCACAAACAAAGGCATTGAGTTACTTTTAAGCCCAGATTCGCAATAATAAATTTACTCATTCAATGAACTGAAAAATATCGAGTATATCTAGGATATTTCGTTGGGTTTGAATGGGTATGAAATGGTTTTAAGTAAATATTCGTTTTTATTTTTATTGATAGAGTTCTTAATCCCCGCAGTTATAAATATTATTTGCTGACTAACAGTTCTGCAAAATCGGATTACTATAGCCTATAGCTCCAGTAGAACTAATTGTTCGGAAAATGGCTCTAAGTGAGGAAAATATTTTCGTTTCTTAGCAATATCGAAAATTATGTACTTTCAAACAGATTTGGAAAATTTCATTTGAATCGGAAGACAATATCCCAATGCTGCCATAGAACCGATCAGTCGGAAATGTGTCCTTCTAAGAAAACTTATTTATTTTTGATCAAATTTTGAAGTCAACACTTAGATAATAAGAATATTCAATTTATAATTATTTGGCATATATATTCTATATATCCTATATATACATAGGTTGCTATAAATATTTCTGGCCTAATAATGAAAACGCGAATATTTATGATCAAAAATGGTTTTATTGTTTTTCAAAGTATTCTCCAGCAAGATTTATACACTTTTGCATGCGCTCAAACCAATTGTCGAAGCACTTTTTCCACTCCGATTGACACACCTCCAAAATATGGTTTTTGAACTCTTCAACAGCATCTTCTGGGGACGAAAATCGTTGACCACGCATTTTTTCCTTGATGTGCGGGAATAAAAAGAAGTCATTGGGTGCCAAGTCAGGGCTGTACGGCGGATGACCCATCATTTCGACGTTTTGGGCGGTGAAAAAGGCGCTGGTATGAGCTGATGTGTGAGAGCTCGCATTGTCATGGTGCACAATGATCTGTCTTCTCTTGTTCGTTTTTCGAATTTCTTCGAAGACTTCAGGCAAACAAATTGTGGTGTACCACTCAGAATTGACCGTCCTACGTTGCTCAGTCGCCACATGACCAGTTTTAAGGAAGAAACAGTCGACCATTTGCTTCGAAGTGCTTCTTTCACGAACGACTTTCGTTGGATTTGGCTCGTCTTCGAAGACCCACACGGTCGATTGCTGTTTTGATTCGGGCTCATAAGCATAGATCCATGATTCGTCACCTGTGAGGATCTTATAAACGTCTTTTGAAACACCGCGATTATATTTTTTCAAAATTCCTTTGCACCAATCCACACGAGCTTTTTTTTGAGCGATTGTCAAATTGTGCGGGATCCAACGAGAACAAACCCTTTTTACGCTCAGGTGTTCATGCAATATCGAATGTTTGCTGGTGGAAGAAATGCCCAAGGTATGTCATATGACGATCTTGCATTATCAGTTCACGCACGGCAGCAATGTTTTCTGGCACAACGACTGATTTTGGGCGACCTTCGCGACCTTTGTCTTCGAGCGAGCGTCGCCCGCGAT
This sequence comes from Lordiphosa mommai, assembly GCA_018904225.1. Taxonomy (NCBI): domain Eukaryota; kingdom Metazoa; phylum Arthropoda; class Insecta; order Diptera; family Drosophilidae; genus Lordiphosa; species Lordiphosa mommai. The sequence continues at coordinate 546,121 of JAEIFT010000032.1, read as the reverse complement.
TAAATTCATTAAACCAATTTTTCACAGTGCTTTGGGATGGTGTTTCATCGGCATACAAAGATTTAAGTTCATTGTTGCACTCTTGTCGTGATAATCCACGTCGAAAGTTGGGAAAAATAATTGCACGAAAATGTACACGAGTTAATTCCATTTTTCTGCCGAGGTAAGTTTTTGATTAATCGTTAATCGATATCAAACGTGGTCACACATGAAAAAGTGGCATGGAGCTTTTATCGATAAAAGTCCAAGCTTTTTTTGGGAAAAGGCCAATTGGTCCTAAAATGGCTAGTAGTGACCTAGGCCAGAAACTTAAATAGCAACCCACGTATAATATCGGTAATATCATTTATAGCGAGCTTTTGCAAGAGTATTAAAATTTCGGCAAATAATTAGATAGCTTTTTCCTCTAGTTTTGGCTCTTTCTAAGTTTAAAAAGTTTTTGTATGGCTAGCAACGGTTCCGTTTCTAGATTTCGTTCGCAGTATACGTACCACTAGAAGTTCTACTCTGCTTTCGTTATCTGTACGTTTCTCTCTACTTAATTTTGGCAAGTGTAAATGTCTCAGCGGTTGCTCTGTGGGCACGCATCGAAGGTGTTGAAAGCTTTTGCGCTTCTAAGAAACGTTTCTGGCTGCTGCTGTTGTTGTTGTTGTTATTGTTGCTGTAGTGATTTCGGCTGCTTGATATCGAACCGAAAGCCCAGCCAGCTACTTCTGTGGTAAGGGGCCCCAAGATGATATTTGTCGATGGTGTCGAGGTGTTAAAATTACCCCAAAGGTACATAATAATTACCTTAAATTGCAAAAACAGCGAAATAAATTTCAGAATCCGCCACAGAGTGAAAGAGAGTGCGTCGGGGTCGGGGGACAGAGAATCAGAGAGGTAGTGTGCACTGGGCAGTGTGAACCCATCCTGGCGGTCAGCGTTTGAAGCGTGCCGGTGTTGCCAGACCATTCCACATGCAAATGGGAACGGGAATGGGGCGTGTGTCCTCCATAAAAATTGTATGCTGTCGGGGTAATTAACATCCAGCGGGCGGGCGGGGTGTGCGGGGAATGTGAGGACATTTAGTGGCCGCAGAGAAAAATTACGAGTCCAGGCAGTTAGCCACAGGCCGATCTATTTAATTAATTGCTAACAAGTCGAAAATGTTTAAATGGTTTATGGCACCGTCAGAGTGAGAGAGGTATACGTAGAGATCGCTTGCTGCCTTGGTGGTAGCGCTTTGGGCCATTTTTTGGGGGGCAACATCAAGACAAATTGTAATAGCTTTTCGTGTGGTGTCGTCGTGTGCACTCCAAGCGAGGACCACGTTTGGTCAGCAATATGCAGAGGCAAAAGTCAGTGGAATAAAGTAAATCCCATGTGTTTCTACCCCAAAAACAACCCAAATCGTATGGAAAAAGGGTCGTTTTTGGATCGTCTTTTCGAATTGTAGAACACATGGGAATAAGTGATCATATTTGATATTAAACCATGAGTTTAACCGCCAAAAAGATATCAATTAGATTTTTCATTATTTTTTTTTGTTTTTATCCCCCACTATATCTTAAAAATCGAATTTCACAAACATCGGCTTAAATATAATGGCTTACTTCTAACAAACCGAATTTCATTCAGATCGGTTCACAATTAACGATGAGCCCTGAACCCAACCACGCCCCCCATTTTTCCATTTCCACTCTATTCCATCACCGAAAAATCACATGTCTAATTATTTTCCTTAATGTGCTCACAAACAGAGTTTAAAGTGTAACGAATGAAATAATTGTTATTTCCATATAGAATTTTCCAGCCATTATCCTTTTGGGCGGATTTTCAAACATCAAAGAATCACGTGTCTAATTATATTTCATACTAAATATGCTCACAAACCGATTTAAGAGTCTATCGGATGAAATAAAGCTTATTTCATATAGAATTTTCCGGCCATTTTCCCAACCGGGGACGGATTTTCCCACATCTGAAAATTACATGTCTAATTATTTTAAATATTATGCTGACAAACCGAGTTTAAAGTCGATTGAAACATAATAATTCCCTTTGGAAATTTGCCTGTCGTTTTTCTTGTGGTCGGAATTTTCAACTTTGGAAAATATCTTATATAATTATTTAGCATACTATCGTTCAAAACAGAGTTTAAAGTGAATCGTTTTCCTTGTGGGTGGATTTTCTGAATTCGGAAAACACGTGGCCAATTATTTCGGCTACTTTATTTACAACCCGAATTTAAAGTCATTCGGATGAAAACTCAAATTTTTCTAATATAAGCTTTTCTAAGAATTTTCCTTCCCTTGGGGTGGAATTTTTCAAAACCCTGCCTTAGTTTCCACTTTCATCTGATGGAAACTACTTTGAAGATAAGCTTTCTATCTCTTACCATTTTATATATTTAGAGAAGAGAAAATCAGCAAGTAACGAAGACTTTTTATTAGGTCAAGAACCTACGCCTTCGGTGCAGAAAAGCGAACGATTTCAAAATAACTGTCGATCCACTATTTTATAATATTTATTATCATTTTTGTAACACTTTCCTGTCATTTTTTAACTGACTTTATTGCACAGACAGCACAACAAAAAAAACATTTATTGATATAATGATGAAACTTTTAAGTATTTTTCAAAGATATGTACGAGTATTATTCTTGTGAAAGTTACTTATCCTACTGATATCTTAGAAAGACTTATTCGCCTACTTTTGCTCTAATTCGAGAAATGAGCATTATGATGCCAGCATAAATGATCTGCTTCAGGCTTGAACTAAATAATTCGAGTTATAGTAGGGTGCACGGTCAACAAACTAGATCGATTGAACTAATGAATAGACTTTACAACTAAATTATGTCCCACACGAATATTTGATAAAGGCTGGTTTAATTGATATTTTCTTAAATATCAGTCATATATTATCCATTAGTCATAAATTTAACCATTCAAAATATTAATTTGCAATTAAAACGAGAAGGACACCTGTCTTTTGAACACTCCCGAACTATGGTACATATGGGCATTTCTTTTCTGACGTGACGTGACATTCGTACGATAAAATATTTTAAAAAATATGAAAGAGACAAGTTAAAAAAATTTTTTTATATTTTGAAAGTAATTCAATAGCACTTTATTTAAAAAAAATTTCAAAAATCTACCCAGAGGATTCAAAGAAATCAGTAAAAATATGCCCTGACGTGACGTTACTTAAAACGGAAGTGGGTTTTTGACTCGGACTACAAAGTTGCTAAACTCTGCGAATTGAGAAACTCTTTTTGTATGAAATTTCTTTTCAGTAGTTTTTAGAATAATATAAGTTTATTTTTCCAATTTACCAATCTTTTTTTATTAGCTTCTTTAAATCTGACGTGACGTTACTGACGTGACGTTACTTAAATTTCATTTGGCAATTTTTAAGTGAAGAAAATTTTTCTTAAATTATTCAACGCAACAAAAAAATCATTTTTAATTGTAGCTAAAATTTTTCGAAAAGAGTGGAATTGCTTAATGACTCTGAGAGCTGTAAATCGAAAAGAGAAAATGCACTGAAAAACTGGCGAAAACGTAAAGTTGTACTTTCTAGCCCGATATATCGCTATCTGTACAAAGGGAAGCTTTTAACTCATTAATTAAAAATAATTTGCATATTTACTTTTTCTATATCAAGTAAGAAACAACTTTTAATGAATTTTTAATTTTTCGGTCTTGGTAGACTTTTCTGCGGAAATGCCCATATACAATATAGTCATTGAATTTTGACTTAATTTAGAAGATCAGTTTCAAAGCGAATAAGTAAAGTAGCGAAGTATACAACGCTATCAATGAAAACAAATAATATATTTTTTATTTTTCGAGAGCGAACAATTCTGTGACAGCTGTAGGATATTGACCTTCTATTCTGGTCAAACTTAACTGAATATATGGAACAAATATATAAAAATTAATGACATGTTTAGAGACGTTGACATTGAAAACAAGAAAGTTCTTCTCACTAGAACTAGTTGTTGGACCGATAGTTCCGAGAGCAGTAATACAGATTCTTTCAAGGATAAAATCCAAAAGAAATAATTTTATTTCGTTTTAATGTTTACATTACTGTTACTTCAGCTTAGGTGAGCCAATTTTGATACAAAGGCTTAATAGGAGAATTTTTGGCACTATTTAAGCAAAATATTTTCGTGTGGGTCTATAGCTTTAGTATTAAGTCCTGCAAAATAAAAAGAACATAATGTCTATTTGGACAAATTGTTATCAAAATTTTGGTCCATAGATTTTAAAGAACGATATATTGTTTAACAACATATTAATGTATTTAAGCATTCAATAAAGTACATTTACCACTTTTACTGAAAAACCACTATTTTTTAAGTTTTAAGCTGAATAACTTGAAAACTATAAACTTTTCGTATAAACTGCTAGAGACTTATTTGTCGGCCTATTTATAAGGAGTTGGGTTGAATAAGCCTTTCCTCACACTGTTTTCGTTTTTCGCTATTTGCTTGGCTCAAAAGCACTAATCAATGCTGATAATGCTCCCTTATAATGGATTCGTTGGTTGGGAACAGCTTATATCGGTCAGCGCCAAGCTGATCCCACCAGATGGTTGTCTAGGTCTTGTCTTTCTCGTCAAAGTAAACACTTTTTTAAACATTGAAACCAACACAGGCACGTTGATTTTGACTACGACTTATTCTTATAAGCTTTCAAGTGCATTTGATTACTCTCAGCGGTAGTTTTCTTTAAATGAAAACAAAAGTTAGTTTGAATGAAGAGATCTCAAAAATGGTAAGAATTAGAGGTGTGAAGTGTATAGAACATATTCTATCTTTGAAAATTGTGGGCAGTTATCACGTTTTTTTATTTTGAACGGGGGAGGGGGCGTGGCAAAATTAAACAAACGCTGCCTGCGAAACTTCCAGCTCTTACCAAAAAAATCTCTAGATCACTTGTTCATCGGACGTCAGACGGACATTGCTGGCTGTTGATCATTGCTGAACATATATATATTTATAGGGTCGGAGAGAGCTTCCTTCAGGTGGTTAATACATTGTGCACAAACTTAGGCTAGAAAAACATTTCGGTACGAAGCGTCACAAACACTTTCAAAGCATGTCGAAGCATGAGAAATTGGCTTTTAGTATTCCCAACTTACAAGGGTATCAAAACTTCGATAAAAGCCAAGTTTGCTTGCGACACCCAAAACTTAGTTTTGGGTCCAGCAAGCGTGATTTTTTGTATGGCGTCGTACGCGAGTCGTTTGTGCGAAACGCATTTATCAATGTGAAAAATGAGTTGTGAGGCGGCAATTATCATTAAAAGGTTTGTGGCGACAGTTTTTTACATAAGTTGTACCAGGGAATCGTATGTATGTACACATATGTACCTGTGTAGCGGTATCCCTGTGCGAGTGCACCTCTGGGAATGTTGTTTGGCTTCAATCTAATGCTAATTAATGAGTCTTCTGTCTGTGTCATGTTTTCTCTCTCTCTCTCTCTTTGAAAACAAACAAGGCTAATGAATTTGCGGTTCGGCGCAGCAGGAAGACGAGTAGCACACGCCGGCAATTCGCCGAATTTGTCTGTGTTACAATTTCGATTTCTAAGGAATATTCCAACTATTTTTTTATGTATTTATTTTTTTTTTTTGTGTTATTTTTATGTAATTTTTCATGCTGCGGCGGGGATGCAATTAATCTAAATCCAATTATAAGACAAAGCGTTCCAGGCCGAAGGGCCATTAAGCGAAAACGGAGATGGCCCCGGTCGCGGGCACTGGTGATAAACGCCAATGTGCAGCCGATTTATATTGAAATCAATACGCTTAACAGTCTTTTGTTTTGCGTGAGCTGAGCCGGGCGAAGCTGAGGAGGATGACTTCCTTTTGCCGGCCCCAGGGGCGCTGCATATCATATTACAGTCGCTGGTTAAGAAGGCTGGACCATTGTTACATTTGGTTGGCTGTGGTGGGGGAGGGAGGGGAAGAGGGGACTAACAAGATGCATGAAGTGTCTAAATTGGTGTTGAACAATATTACCCCTTGACTGACCCTTAGGGGGAATGGCTTTAGCTTACCTTTGCCTTGATTGGGCAGAGTTCTTCAATTTTGTCATTGATCTCAACTGAGTAGCTACTTACTTCTTTAGGACCACACAGCACCACTCCAACGATAAGTATCAATTTTGAGCTCTCGATTTATGTGACTTAATTCCCTCGAAATGCGACAATTGCAACCCTGGTACGTAATACTCCCGCATGATGCTCAACTTGAACTCCTAAAAGGATTAGAAGTACGTGGGGGTGGGGGAAGTGGGGAACGAACAATAGTTTTAAATATGAAAAATTGATAGACTTCAAGGATAAAGTCAATGAAATTTATGACTTATTTAACGCGTACCAGGATCGGCCTCATGACAAAGCAGTTTCCAACTGCCCGTGTATGTGTGTGTGTGTGCGTACAATCCTGCGGTCGTTAATAGAGCTCGTTTTTATTTTTATTATTTTTCCTTTAGCAGGGTAAAAAAAAGGACGCCTGCCTTATCCTGCCACATAGTTTTAATAATTTCATATTTCTTTTTCATTTCGTTTTTTGTTTTTTTTTTGTGTTTGGTCATCGGCGTTTTGTGGAAATTTACACCGGTTATCTACGCTGGAATCTTTTGTGGCCATGATATGGGATCAAGTCCATTGTCTAGGACTTGCACTCGTTGCCAAAGTGCTGGAACGTGTCGTTGCCTTTAATTGCCATTAAAGACCCGTCCTAATGAGCAGCTAACCAGAAAGAATATCTTTTTTGTACAATGTTGCAGGGGATTAACAATAATTGTGCAATATGGCAAAGGCTTTGAAGAAATTGCCACAACCCATCAATTTTGTTGGCTTAAGTTGCTTCATTTTCAGTATCCAGTAATCTCCTAGGTACATATACCTATTAATTTTTGGAGCTCTCCGTCTTAGTCGGATCATAAACATTAATCGACTTCGACATAAGTCGAAGCAACAGCTTTATCACTATCTTTTGTAGGCTAACCAAACAAACATGAAGGGCCACAGAAGTTTATAATGTACATCTCAAGTCTTAAGTTCTTAGACAAGGCCTAATTGTAAGCGTACGACTAAAAGTTAAAAATACAGCCAAGTTTTTTATACTCCTCCAAAGTGTATATTAATTTTGCACATAAGTATGCAACGCACAGAAATATTCATTTCCTATACCATTGACTAAGGTATGCGGATTGAAAAACGAACAAATGCAGTAAGAGAAGTAGAAAATATAGTTGATGTCTCAGTAGCCCCCATTTTAGAAATGTTTTTATTTACACTTTAACGTATTTTTAAAAAAAATCCCATCACCATACCGATCGGCCTTCGTTATGTTTTGGGGAACCTTGTGCATGGCCTCCTGTATTCCGCTTGTATCGATATTCTCAAGCTCTTTTTTAATTTTATGATCAAGGAATTAATTTATTTAGGCTTATACCCTTTGCCGTACACCTTTCTTTTCAAATTGGCTCAAATTTTTTCGATTGTCCCTAATTGGGGCACATTGTCATCCATAATACAAACTTTTGATGACAGTGAAGAGAACAAGTTTCTGGAAAGTGCTCTTAGGCAATTTAAATGGGTTCTCTTTGCTGTTCAAAAACAGTAGACACGTTTTTTTTTTAACATATTACTACTTTCATGTCTTTAATATATTTTTTTTACAGTTTTTTAGCTCACATTATATTTTTTGACCAATGCACGATACGATTTGGCCATGCGTCCAACCATATTAGTCTTAAATTTGTCTCTTACTTCACTACTCTATAAATTGCATTTTTTTCGGAACCACGTTTTCTCTCCATTCTTTTTCCAATCTTTATATCCGATAATACATTATAAATAAAAGTTTTCTTAAATCCCAAACCCGAAAAATAATGAAATATTTCATTTTTCGGCTGCTTTGGGAAGTTTGGGCAATATGTGCAAAATTAATTTTGTTGTTCCACTACATTCAAAGACTTGATTACTACTGTGCGTTATCGAGAAAGCTCATCTTTGGTGCAACGTATGCTGGAATAGTATTCTTACTTTTTTTACAGTTCGTCTTGTGGTTGTCTTTTCTAAAGCTTTGTACGTGCCCTACGAAAATTGTTCGTATTTCATTCCGCACACCTAATATATATTCTTGATCAGTACGACGAGCTGAGTCGATTGAGCTTTGTCCGTTTGTCAGTTTCTCTCAGTTTTAAAGCTCTCGAGCTAAAATTCTGCACAGATCCTGCTTTTACTGCATGTTACTAATATGTCAAAACCGCCCGGATTGGATGAATTTATCTTATAGTCATAGGAACGATTGGTCGTTTAATAGTTCTTAGTGAGAAAAACTCTTTGTTTTCAATGATAAGGTTCTCAAACTCAGGAATTACGTATACGATATGATTTTAATCTGTTCTACAAAATTTGATTAAGATCGGATGACTATATACTATAGGTGTATACATAGGACCGATCCGTCGGAAAATGGGTCTTATTAAGAAAAACGATTTTTTTTTTCCATGATAGCGTTCTTAAACTCAGGAATTATGTTTTTTTAGCTTTCAAACAGTTCTTCAAACTTTGGTTAAAATCAGATGACTATATCCTATCTAACCATAAGACCGATTGGTCGGAAAATGGATCTTAGTAATAAAACTGTGGAAAACTACATTATAGCGTTCTTTAAAACAGGATTTATGAATATTTTATACTATTAAGCAGTTCTACAAAATTTGATGAATATCGGATGACAATATCCTATAGCAGCCATAGGACCGATTTGTCGGAAAATGGATCTTAGTAAGAAAAACCTTTTGATTTTCCAGATAGCGTTCTTAAACACTAAATTTATGAATAGTATATGCTTTTCAACAGTTTCACAAAACTTGGTTGATGTCGGATGACTATATCCTATAGCTGCCATAGAAAAACTTTTCTATTTTCCATAATATTATTCTTAAACTTAAGATGTAGGAATATTTTATTTTTTTTAACAATTTTGCACAATATGGTTTTGATCGGATGACTATATACTATAGCTGCCATAGATCCGATTGGTCGAAAAATGGGTTTTTAAAAAAAAAAACGTTTTTGTTTTCCATGATATCGTTCTAAAACTCATGATTTAGAAATATTATTTGCTCTTAAAAAGTTTTAAAAACTTATTTTTTAACCAATCGTTTCTTTAACAGCTGTCTGCTATAGTCATCCGATGCAGCCTATACACTCAGAAAAAAATCTATTCTAAATGTACCGAAAACTATGTTTTCCGTTCTCAATTGTAGGGTCCGTTTTTTCTTAAACCGAGAACGGCGGGCTTAAGTTAAGAACGCATTTTTGAGACCGCGTTTGAGAGCCATTCGGTATTGATTTAGGAACAGAAAAAAATTTATTCAAAACATCTCGTAGCTTCTTTAACATGAACTCGTCGTAGTAAGAGTAAGATATAAACGTACTAAACATACAAAAACTAAATGTACAGAGCCTGTAGCCTCTACTGTCGTCGCAGTTGATGCTTTTCGGCTCGCGATCCACTGGAGTGCTCATAACTGATCTAGTTTGATCAAAATATTATGATATTGCTATAGAGATGGATGAAATGATTGATCAGGCAGATCGCAAAATTTTTATAAAGTCTACTGGACGTCACGAAATGAATTTATAATGACAAAGTTAAAGAATTCTTAAGTAAATTCCCATTGAAAAAGATCGGGTCGCACACCATATATCGTGTTGATTTTTAGGGCTTAATTCAAAGTGAGCCTAATTAATTATTTTTCACGCTCTTCCAATTTCTCAACTCTCATCTGGACTTTCACCTGGCCAACCTGGTTGGTGTGGCACACTTTTGTGGAACTTTGATGGAGGGGGGCCTACTTCGCGTGCGTGCTCCTCAGCTATTCCAGGGGACACGCGTGGCGTGGCGTGGCGAACCCTACCTCCCTCGAAGTGTTGATAACTTCATTCCAACTGGCTCGGTTGGCTAGTTAAAATGCGGTTAAGACCTCACAGGAAATGCGCTAAACACATTTTAATTATATGTACACAAAATGCGACTTGATTAAAATGCAATTTGCGTTGATCGATGATCCTGGTGATGAGGCAGCAGCAGAACAGCAGAACAGCAGCAGCAGCAGCAGCGGCAGCGGCAGCTGTACGGGCCCAGAGTCTGGGCAAATAAAGTCATTAAAATTGAATCAAAATTATGGTGCAATTACGTTTTTGGGTGGCCAGGCGATTTCTGCTTCAGGATTTCAATTATCCCAAGGATCACGAGAGGAATTCAATCGCTGGCAGGCAGCGCCGCATTTCAGCCAAGTTGCACATGCCATTTGGCATTGATTTGGTTTGCCTATTAGCCACGGCCCTGACCGGTAGCACCCATCTGGTCGTAGGCTACTGTTTTGAGCAAATGTCCAGCTGGTCCCAGATGTGTCACCTGACACAGAACTTGACCTTGCCACCAGAACGAAATGGCGCACAACTGGGCATGACCTTTGTTTTGGGCACAATATTTACTCTAAATGCCAATTTCAAATGTGAAATTAATTTTCACGAGTCGCTGGGCTGGTTAGTTGCGCTCTGGGCGATGCACAGGCCAAATACGATTCACATTTGTGATGCCAACAGGCAGAGGCAGAAGCAGAGTTCCCATTGCCACTGCCAGACTTTACTTGCCAAGCTTCCTCTTGCGTTTATGAATGAAAAGTTCGCACGCTTAACAAAAAAAATAAAAATAAAAATAATAAAAGCGAAACGAGAGAGGAGACACACGCAAGACAAGACGCTTCTGCGGATGAGGCTGTGCACCTGATAATTGACAAAACCTGCCAGTTTAACTGGCGTACACACATACAGTTTTTGGCCAAGCAACGGGAAGTGGGCAAGTCAGCGACAGTAAAATACTGGACAAAAAATGGAAAAAAATGGAAAAGACCAGCACAGAAACAGGAAAGAAAAGTTTTAGCTCTAAGGTTAAATAAGGCAACGAAGATTTTATGCTCTTCATAAAGGGGAAACTCTAGCACATATTTATATCCTGTGGCCATTAAAAAGGGGTATCATTTTTGATAGAGAAAGAACAACCATTTGGCATGGAAACTGAATGAATTGCCTTACAAAAAATTCCATTCCATGAAAATGGAAATCATTTTTCGAAGCACATCTGCCACACACAGAAGTTGATACGTCTTAAACGAGCTTTTTGTTGGCGTCAACAGAATCTTGTGACTTCCTGAGATGCCAAGTCAGGGGTGTAAGGCGGATGACCCATTTAATCGTAGTTTTGAGTGCTCAAAAACTTTGTTGAGCGAGCCAAAGTGTAAGAGCTCGCATTTTTGCAGAAAAGAAACGTTCGTCTGCGGCGTTTGGTTTTCTTCAAATCTCCAAAAACTTCTGGCCAACAAGTGATTGTATTCCATTCAGTATTGATCGTCCTACGCTTCTCAAATGGTATGCTTAGTACATGTCCACGTTTTAGACCGATTGTCTTTCGTATTGTTAATGTGTGTTTTTAGGGTGAGCCTTACAAAAAGAAGTAGCTATAACTTTTGCCTAGCGAAACGTTTCGAAAAGGTTCAAGTTCAAAGTTTTTAACATAAGTGTGCAGATTAACGCAATATTAACACTTTTTTTCCCAACTTGCCCCGTTTTAAAGAATTGCTTTTAATATAGTCAAATCCTACAAAATTACATGATATTTGATTTTTTAAGTCGTCTTTAGGAGCTGAAAATATGTGCAAGACCCGAATTTAGGTTCAATATCTTCAAAAGCAAAAACGTAAGTGCAAGTCGCCCTGATCCTTTATATCGCAGTTTTATACTTAAAATGGTAGAAACCAAGCGAATCTTTTATGCCTAAATACGAAATTTAGGTCAAATATCTTCATAAATAGAGTTTATGCCAAAAAATGGACAAAAAACAGATACTGTGCAAGTGAAGCTAATGCCCAAAAATGCCTCTATATCACGGTATACGCACATGTCGATCTTGCATTATCTAATTCAGCATCGATTAATTGCTTTGGATTGGCAAGAAACTCAAGTCCTTTTTTATACCCTTGCAGAGGGTATATTAAAATTGTCACGATGTTTGTAACGCAGTGAAGGAAGCATTTCCGACCACATAAAGTATATATATTCCTGATCAGCATGACGAGCTGAGTTCATTTCCATCTGTCCGTCTGTCCGTCCGTCCGTCTGTCCGTCTGTCCGTCTGTTTCTATACCAAACTTTGCAAAAAGTCTTTAAATACAAATACGCAGCACATTTGTCGGAATCGGCCGGATCGGATGACTATAAAAACTAGTTCTAATGAGAAAAACTTTTTTGTTTTCCATCGTAGCGTAACCAATCATGGTATATATTAATTTTATATGATACCATACAATTCTGTGAAAATTTATCGAAATCGGATGACTATAGCATATAGCTGCCATATAAACGGTCGGCCCAAAAACTAGTTCTAGTGAGAAAAACTTTTTTGTTTTCCACCGTAGCATCACCAATCGTGGTATATATTAGTTTTATATGCGTCCAAACAATTCTGGAAAAATTTATCAAAATCGGATGACTATAGCATATAGCTGCAATATAAACGGTCGGTCCAAAAACCAATTCTTGTGAGAAAAACTTTTTTGTTTTCCATCGTAGCGGCACCAATCGTGGTATATATTAGTTTTATATGCTTACACCCAATTCGTGAAAAATTTATCAAAATCGGATGACTATAGCATATAGCTGCCATAGGAACGATCGGTCTAAAAACTAGTTCTTATGAGAAATACTTTTTTGTTATTAATGGTAGCGCCTTTCAAAAACTGCAAGGGTATTTAAAACATCGGCGTAGCCGATGTTAGCTTTCTATTTTTTGTTTTGAGGTAGGTACTTAACGTCATAAAACTCGTCGATGAAATGAACCGAACCGAATCGCTTTCTTTTGCGGTTATCGGTTCGGTTAAGCATTTTACCACAGACGCTGGTTCAGTTTGGGAGTAAAAGTGTGTGCCCAATAGCGATGCTTTTTTTCCGAGTTTTTTAGGCCCGATCCGGTACCTGATATCGATATCTGGGCGGGTTGCGTACGGGGCTTGACCAAATCACTAAAGAACGAAGTCCGAAGAAGAACCTGATCCGAAATCGATTTGAGATTTTGATTTTAGATACATATATTTTAGATATAAAAAAAAACAGGAAAAAATCCAGGCCCGAATTAATCGAATCGATCGAACTTTTTCTTTGGGAAAGAGTTGAAAATCCTTGGGACTATAAGATCCTTATTCTTGAAATGAAAATTTGGGTTGGAAATCGAATTTTTTCCGTGCCCGTCTCTAGTAGAAACTTCACGAAGACAGCTCTTTGGTGCTTAGCTAAGAGAAAGGTTGGATACAAAGTTATCGACCTATGAATCGTAGTACAGAATACATATAGTATCTGTATATAAATAGGCGATGGCAAAACAGATGGATATTCGTTTTGCTGGAAAGGTTGTAAGAAGAAGCTGCGTTAATTTGATCTTTATTTACTCGTTCGATCCACCTTTGAGATTGTTTGCGCCTCGACTATCGCTCAACAGCCCAAAGGTCTAAGTCGAGCTTCTCTGCACTCTCTTGGCCTTCGTATATATCTGGCTTTACTGGTGAAGGTGCCCGTATGTGAAAAAGTTTTAAAGAAACAACTCTTTTATAAGCTGTTCCGAGGCGAGGATCGAACGCAGAGACAAGAAGAAGAAAATTTAAAAGTTTTAGAAAAAGTAGTAGATTTAAGGAAATTAAAATAGAGACTAGTTTAAGAATAACATTTAATTTAGACTAATATTTTATAAACTAAAAACAAAATTTGTATTATTTAAGAAGTATTTCCCATCGAACTACTAAGTTATTAAAAGCATTCACAAAGTGAAGAATGTTTTCAAAACAAAGAGAAATGTACAATCTATGCGTGCATTATTAGTTTGGATCAATAACTTAATACAATGCGAAGTAAATTGTTCAAGATATCTCGAAAAAAAAGAAATAATGTTAGTTTATCGATAAATAAATAAAATGAAAGAAAAAGTCGGATCTGCACGCCAGAACGGACAGAGATGAAATGAAAAATTTGTATTATTTAAGAAGTATTTCCCATCGAACTTAGTTTGGATCAATAACTTAATACAATGTGAGGTGAAAAGTTTTATTTTTTCTCGTTAAAAAAGAAAAAATGTTAGTTTATCCATAAATAAATAAAATGAAAAGAAAAAGTCGGATCTGCACGCCAGAACGGACAGAGATGAAATGAAAAATTTGTATTATTTAAGAAGTATTTCCCATCGAACTTAGTTTGGATCAATAACTTAATACAATGTGAGGTGAAAAGTTGTATTTTTTCTCGTTAAAAAGAAAAAATGTTAGTTTATCGATAAATAAATAAAACGAAAGAAAAGTCGAACTAGTTGTTAAAAGGAGGTTTTCCGTAAAAAGAAAAAAATATAAAAAAAAAAAAAGTGGATCTGCACGCCAGAACGGACAGAGATGAAATGAAAAATTTGTATTATTTAAGAAGTATTTCCACGCTTAGTTTGGATCAATAACTTAATACAATGTGAAAAAGTTTTATTTTTTCTCGTTAAAAAGAAAAAATGTTAGTTTATCCATAAATAAATAAAATGAAAGAAAAAGTCGGATCTGCACGCCAGAACGGACAGAGATGAAATGAAAAATTTTCTGGTCTTACAAAAATGAATTGCTTTCAGAGCAAAGCAAGGCCTACTAACATAAAGAAAATTAAAATTGGAAAAATGCAAGGCCTACTATACAAAGAAAATCTGAATTAAAAGTTAGCAGTTAATTGATTTAAAAAGGCAAATAATTCTCTACGATACCAACATAAGCAACGTAGAAACAAAAATCGGATAATGTTCAAATTTGTAAGGCATACTGGTACAGAAGAGGTAAGTAGTTCACAATAAATAATTTTTTATAAAAAACATGAATGAGTAAAAGGACAAAATATGATAATATAAGCAAGGCTGCAAACTGGTCCGGAACCGAACCCCAGAGACCCCAGATCGATGTTTTAAATACCCTTGCAGTTTTTAAAATTCGATACTATTACAACAGAAAAGTTTCTCTCACTGGAACTAGTTTTCGGACCGATCGTTTCTATGTCAGCTATATGATATAGTCATCCATTTTGATAAATTTTTCCAGAATTGTGTGAAGCACAAATAACTCATATTATATACACGATTGTGACTCGATAAAAAAACAAAAGTTTTCTCAGAACTAGTTTTGGACGATCGTCTAATCGCTATAAGCATCCGATCCAGCCGGTTCCGACGTATTAGTTGCGTGCAGTAAAAAAAACCTCTTTGCAAAGTTTCAGATCGAAAGCTTTAAAACTGAGGGACTAGTTCGTGTAGAAACAGACAGACGGACGGACGGACGGAATTAAACTCAGCTCGTCGTCCTGATCAAGAATATATATAGTTTATGGGGTCGGAAATTAATATTTCTTTGCGTTACAAACTTCTGGGCAAAATTAATATACACTTGCACGTGTATAAATATAACAAAATAATTTTTTTCAAAAATTTTATTGGAGGTTTAGGGTACCTTTTTATGGGTCACATGAATAGACTCATTAAAAAGTTTTTTAAAAGGAAATTTGATTTAAAGTATTTTTAGTAATGAGTGTTGCCTTCGTGGTAACTTCTTTATCTTCTTCTTCGACCGATATATTAATATTACAACCGATTGACGGTCTAGGCCGCTGCTAGTAGTAGCTATCTCCAGTTGTTTACACCAAGCTACGTTTTCCGTAGTCACTTATAACGTTGAACAGCCACTCAATCCTCGTAAAAATTTTTTCAAATACAATTGTTGTTTTTAATATAAAGTGGGATGGCAGACAAAATATTTCAAATTGACTCCAAACGACTTGAAATGTATTGTGCGTCTATTTCAATAAACAACTTAAAATCAACGTGATTTCGCTTCGACAATTCGTGAATTTTCAAAATGACAGTGATGACTTCAGCAAAACCGACTTTGTGAGAAGAATATTCTCATACAATGTTCGAACTTTAACAGGAAGAATATATAAGACAACTAACACTTGCCTGATATTACCCAAAGCATTTTTATTAGAGAAAAGTTGATGCGTCGAACCAAAGAGCAGGAGTAAGCAAATGCTTTTATATATTTGTATGGAGAATCTCCATTGGAGATATATCCAACTATTTTAAAAATTTCACAGAAGTTGGGATAGGTAAGGCACTTTTATATGCAAGCAAATGAATAACAAATATTTTCGGGTACTCCACTGCAGCGCTCTTACTTGTTTGAGTCTTATTATGTAAAAGATGAGCTTAACAGAAATTCATAAAAATAATAACAACATATTTTGAAAATTAATTTTTATGATCAGGAAACCTTTAATGCATGGGCTTAAGACTTAAACTAATCGTTATGGCTGGAATACCTTAAAGTTGTCTACGCTGAAGTCAGCGTCTACATTTTTATTTGAGGTTTTTGCGGTTGCGCCAAGCCCAGACAATCGCATCCATCGACCTGGCTATAAACACACCACAGATTCTCTATTATTTGAGGGCGCCTTGGTATTCGTGGAACTGGCGCATAGCTCAAGAGCAACAATGTCTCAATCTTTGCATGCTTTTCAAAATATTTACTCCTGCCGCCACTCAAGTGCCGAAAGGATATATCAAAGGATATGCCATTACCAACAAAACACAACACAAAAAAAAGTAAAAAGAAATGTTGCATGGATATCAAAACAAACATTGGGCAGAGAGAGAGAGTCAAACAAAACCTCCGAATTGTGTTTGGTCATGGCGCAATCCTTTCAGGATTTTCAACTCTTGAACCCAGAAATCTGTAACTACGAACTCGATTGGTATTGGTGGCTGCGCGTGGCTTATGCTGCGGCCGCATCCTGCGCCAACGGGTAATTACCGATCATGATTTATGGCCAGCTGACCCAGGCACCAGGCTCCCAACCTCCGAAACTGCAATCCAGCCACAACAATCGATCGATCAGTTCAGCTCTGTCCGCCCATTTTGGCCCCTTTGGGGCAACCCAATGCAGATGCGTCTGCGACTCTTGCTGTTGTTATTGTTGTTGTTGTTTTCGCTCGCATCGTTCAGTTTTTTTTTTTTATGCAAATAATCCGGGCTGCAGAGCGCAGCAGAGAGTGTTTGACAAAACGCCACCACAGATTGATGACGCACCAAGGATGCGAAATACTCGCACAATGTGTATGAAAAGCAAACTTCAAACACTATTTTGCCGCTTGATATTAATTCAGTTTATGAGCAAAATCCATATAATCCATCAAACAACATCTCAGACGGTGCGTCGTGCTACGTGTTTTGGAATTTCAATCAGAGATCTGCAAAATCTAAAGAAAAGAGCTGCTAGAATGAGCGAGAGGGACGGGGGCGAGCAGCCGGAGATGGTCAGTCAGGCAGGCACGTGTGTCATCGTTGAAACAAAAAATAAAATAAGAATTGCATTTGCTTTTCACACTCAAGTGCCGGGCAATTAGTTGGCCAGAAAATTCCCATTTTCCCATTTGTTGGTGCAGTGTGAAACTGGGTTACGCCCAGTAGCCAAGTTTTTGGAACTGTTTAGCCAGGATTAGAAGGTGGGAATGACATAATTGTCCTAAGACTTTAATTTGGGATTAAGATGAAGTGTCTATGTGGGTGGTCAAACGAATGCAGGAATTTTTTTTTTGCTCCTTGAGAATAATGTGTACAGCAAAAATACTGTGAAAGAGATTGACACTGCGGGATCGAATCAATTGAGTTAAAAACTTCAGTTCCAGATTGAAACAGGCTGTAATAGATTTTGATTCAATTGTTTGAATAAAAATCAAACTTAACTTAATCATAATTTGAAAAGATCTTAAAAGCAAGACATCTTTATTTTTAGCCCATGGATCAGAAGAGACTTTCTGAATTTAAATGTCAACTACCATCTCTTATTAGACTACCGTTTGAGCAGGCTGCGTCATTTAGTCTGTGTTTGACAGCCATTAAAAGCCAAACTTAAGAAAATGGAAAAAGGGAATTTCGCGTGACCATTTATCATTAGATTTTGCGTAAAAATCTTAAGCCGAATTCAAGGTTTTCTCTAATAAACACTATGGGGACTCACGTCATCAATTTCAACAGTTTCACAAAGAAACAAGTAAGAAATTTGACTGTAATATACTCTGTAAGTGCTGCCCATCACGCTTGCGGCCGATGCTGCCCAGCGTTACAAATTGATTTGCCTATAAGTCGTCTATCGTTTATCTGCTCCTACGCATATTTGAAGGATCGTTAAATAATGCTTCTTAATATTGTATATATGTCTAAAAAAAAGTCGAAATAATCTAGCCAACAAATTGTGAAAGGTTTGGGTTTATAAATTAAACGAGAAGGCAAAGCTAACTTCGACTGTGCCGAAGTTTTAATACATTTGAAAAACTTTACTCCAACTGATTTAACTGCAAAAATATATATGGGATATAGATATCAGATATTTAAAATTTTTAGATCATTGCTAATAAAAATTTGATAGCATAAAAACAAAACTTTTCTTAGTAAAACACATTTTCCGACCGATCGGTCCTATGGCAGCTATATAATATAGTCATCCGATTTTGATAAAAAACTAAAAACTAAAACTAATATATACCAAGATTGGGGACGCTCCGATAAAAAACAAAAAAGTTTTTCTCACTAGAAGTAGTTTTTTGACCGACAGTTTATATGGCAGCTATATGCTATAGTCATCCGATTTTGATAAATTTTATCAGAATTGTGTGGAAACTTATAAAACAAATATATACTACGATTGGAGACGCTACGATGGAAATCAAAAAAGTTTTTCTCACAAAGACTTATTTTTCGACCGATCGTTCCTATGGCAGCTATATGCTATAGTGATCCGATGTTGATACATTTTTCTAGAATTATGTGAAAGCATATAAAACTAACATATACCAAGATTAGTAACGCTACGATGGAAAACAAAAAAGTTTTTCTAACTAGAACTAGTTCTTAGACCGATCGTTCCTATGGCAGCTATATGATATAGTTATCCGATCCGGCTGGTTCCGACATATTAGTTGCGTGCAGTAAAAAGAAGACTCTGTGCAAAACTTCAGCTCGATAGCTTAAAAACTGAGAGACTAGTTCGCGTATAAACAGACAGACGGACAGATAGACGGACAGACGGACGGACGGACAAGCGGAAATGAACTCAGCTCGTCGTCCTGATCGAGAATATATATAGTTTATGGGGTCGGAAATGAATATTTCTATGCGTTACAAACTTCTGGGCAAAATTAATATACACTTTTCAAGTGTTTAAAAATTTAAATAAACATTTTGGAAGAGGTTCGGTTCGGAGGTTCGAACTCGTGAGTAATCTTTGGGAATCCTGGATCCTCTGAACTCCAGGTTTTGGTTCGGACCTCGGTTAACTTAAACAAAAAAGGATAGTTTGTTTTTTTGTTTCGATTTATTTATACGTTTCAATTGATTAAAAAAATATTAAATTAATATAAACAAATCATTAGGCCGACATTAGTCATTTAGTTAGATAAAACTGATGTGGTTCCCGCCTTAAAAATTCATTTTGAAGTACAATTCGAACTTGATTGTACCTTTGCCCAGTACGAAGGATTAAAGCAATCAATGAAAGTCAAATAATCTTGCATAGAGATTAAAACAAGTTCGGAATTGCAATGTCATAGCGAAAGATCGAAAAGTAACAGAAAGTTCGAAATTACACTTAATAACAAACTGAAATCAATTAAAGCCTTGAAAAAAAACCTATTTCGAGTTTAAAAAAAGACGGGATCGAGACAAGAATTTCAGAATTGGAATGGAAAATCCTCTCGTGCATGACATCGATTGGGATTGATTTTAGTCCAAATATTTCGGGTTTTCTTCTGTGTAGGCACTATATCTTTCAGCCATACGCAAACTAAGTCAGCGCAATATTCTTTAGGTCTTCGTTTTAATATCTTTTTCAAAAATATTAAAAATTGTTCAATGTATGCTCTATTTTATACCATTTTCGAAGGAATCCATAATATTATTGACATTATTTTCTTCTTTACAATCAGACATAGCGACTCTTTCTAGATTACATTTAAAAGAATCTCATAAAGAAATTTTTTCGATTGTAAAATGACTTATTATTATGAACCACACTTTATTTTTGTAAAAAGTGGTCCGGTTCGGGTTCAGCTTCGGTTTATGGTTTCAAAAAACCCGAAACGAACCGGTTTTTAGGGGTTCGGTTCCGGACCGTTTTGCAGCCATGATGTTGACTACTATATATGACTAGAAGGTATATAATATCTAATAATATATCTAGCAAATTGTGGAAGATATGAGGTAAAATTTAAAATATACTTAATCTGCCTGCAAGTACAAGGAGTCTAGCTTCTGAAAAAAAAACTAATTAATAATATTGTTAGCCCAGGAATTAACACGAACGAAATGGCCTCTTATCGTAGTGCACCATCGCACACGCGTGTAGTCACACTATTAGTCAAAAGGTTATACTGGACAATTTACCAGATTCCGCCAGGAACACAGCTAGCAAAGCATACCGTGGCAGTCAACGAACTGCTGTTTATAGAAAAGTGACTAAAGAACTCATCATCTTAAAGGCCAAAAGACCAAAAAAACAGTCAAGGGATTGACTCTTTAAGAACAGAGATCGAAAAATTGCCCGTTTCAGCCGGTCTAGAGCTGGCGGCGCAAAAAACCGAGGCGGTGCTGTTGCGGATTGTATCGAAAAGAAGAATACGAAACCTTAAGGAACACCTGGAATATGAAAACAAGGAGTGGAATGAGGGCAAGCATTATTCGCGAACCATTGAACCGAACTGAGACCATGCTACTGAAGCCATATGGTAAACCAAACCGATGGTTTAAAATCTCTGTAAGCTACTGAACTAAAGTATATCAGCTGGGATTTGCCACGGACTAAGATGATATCTAAAACAAAAGAGCATATAGAGCATTTTATATAAGACTGCAAACCTACTGCAAACTCTAATGAAGGTTCGGTCCGATCGTTTGAACCCGTATAAAAGCTAAAAGTAAGGTTTACGGATCGCTTTTTAAAAGGTTCGAAACTTGGTAAATACCATATTGAATCGTTGCATTTAAGCCTGTTCTTTCGTATCGAATTAAACATATTTCACAACGAAAATTGCCAAGAATATATCTCGATTTTGCACTTTTTTCCTTTTGGAATATCGGCTTATACGTACCATAGCTACATAAATAGGGAGCAGGGTTTTTCTCACAAATTCTTCTAAGCGTTCTCACAAATCGCATGCTTAGATTTTCACCACTCCAATAAAGTCCGGGTGCATTTTTATATACTTATAATGCTTATAGGCTAGAATCCCAAAGAGTGCTCATAAAAACAGGTAGCTTTTCCGCTACCCAACCCTTTCACCCGGGGGGGCAGGTGTAATCTTTAAGCCGCCTTTATTTGATTTTCTTTTTGGGTAATTGCCAAAGTCAGGGTCAGGCGTTGATGACAAAGCGGCAGGTCATAAAATCGCCGGCTCTAGGAATTTCCCGTGGATCATAAAAACGTTTTGAATGATTCGCGGCCTCCGTGGCAAAATAGCGTCTAAGCGCGCGCGCGCGGTACGCGGATCATCATCATGCTGAAGTCGAAGGGACAACATCGGCGCTTAGGTAGGCGCCGCACAGCACAGCACCGAACCTGAACCTGAACCTGGTCAGAGTTATCACATTTGGTATGTAACTACATTTATCACAACTTAATATGACAAGTCAAATAACTTTTGCCTGAGTTGTCGCTGTCTGGGCTCGATCTCGATCTCAGCCTTTGGGTTAGCTGTCGCATTTGGGCTCGCTAATTGGAACATATATATTTCTGCAACTGCATGATGAGGCCGTGGCCGTGGCTGATGATGATGATGTACGTGCACTGTGTATGCGATTTATGCATCCTCCTCTAAGCCCGATGAAGATATCACAGAGAGCCTGGGCCGGGGCAAGTGCAAATAGTTTTCGGGATGCCCACCCGTGTGCCCCGGGGCGGCGGGTCGCTGGCATCAATAATTCATAACGCTAATTAATAACGCCCAAAAATGTTGCATGCCCCGTGTAGCGAGATGAAAGCCCAAAATGCCGCCCTATGCACATAACAGGATAATGAACCTCTGCCGCTGCCGCTGCTGCTGCCGCTGCCTGGTGCCTTATTGAAATTCAAATAAAATGCCAAAGAGATCTCGGTCGGGTTATCGCCGCGCTGCCATCGCGCCTTAAGGTGTAAAACTAAATGTTTCAAGTAACAACTTCTTAAAGAGCTGAATTATGGGCAGACGGCCCAACCTTTTCATAAAACTTTCGAACCGCACTCCCGCGCCTTCATCCATCTGCAGATCCTTACGGGGGGGAGCGTGTGTGCGTGCGTGCGTGTGTGAGCGCTCGTAGGAGAGCAGCCTATAATTTGGTCAAATTTTCTGGGCCTGATTGATGCTCGGGCATCTGGCGGCATCCCCTTCAACAATGTTGCCGTCGCGCCAAGAAATCTATTAAACTTCATGTTTAATTCAACGAATCCAGCTGCCGGCTCCGGCTTATCAAATTTGGTGGAAAGGTGAAAGTTCTTCCGGCATGCTCATGCTCTGGTTAAGCCTTGCCTACTATTGTGGCACGGCGATATAAGGACCCCGTTTAGAGACAATTGCATTGAGATGTCAAGTGTCAGCGTTGACATTGAAAGAATACTCGTAGATCCCTTTCTGCCTTTTGTCCCCATTTTTTTTGTTTTGTTTGTCTCAGATCGGGGGCCCATTTTATTGTTCGCTCTGCTCTTAAATGTGTCAAAATATAGTTTGAGTTGCTTTCTTTTTCTCTATTTTTTTTATAATGCAAAGTGATTTATTGTCTGGTTTTTCGTTTGTTTTCCATTTCAACTATTTGTGTTTCGTGGGAGCGTCAGGCCAAGGATTTTCCTGTAGAAGAGTGAAAATGGAAAGTGGTTGGAGAGTCTGAGAAAAGTCTTTAAGGGCTTAGAAAAGAAGAACGCAGCTTTAAGTGGAAGCAGCACATTTGATTTTGTAAAGCACGGGGACATAGATCGGGCATACCAATACACACACACACTCACTGAACTTGCCATCACTTTCTTGTGGTTGTTGTTGTATGACCACTGATTTTCTTCACATTTATTTGGCAAATTTATAAAGCTTGGAAATTATACACTTAAACGAAATTTGCGAAATTTCCAAATGCGAAAATAAAATTTTATTTTCCACCAATTTGTAGTAATTGTTATATTCTGCTGAATTAGAGATGTGGCACATTTTCAAAACGACTCTAACACGAATGACATATTTTAAACAAAAATGCAGAAACACTTCGCAACACGCACGACTTTATTTAGACTCGCTTACTATCAGGTTTAGAGTGTCATTTCCAGTTTCAATGTTAACCTAGCTTAATAGGAATGATTTTCCTCCCTTGCCATATTGATTACATTTTAATCATTAAAATAATCTGCTAGTATGGCTTTCTCGATTGACAAGACCTAGAATGTGATCTACAAATTGTTTCCGACCCAAATACAATGGAAATCGAGTTGATTTTGGGATTTACTAAGTATTTAAGTTTATGTTAAGTCGAATTGACATATTGACTTAATCATTTTTTAAACTTTGGCGTCAAGTAGCAACGACTTAAAACGGACACTCACAAACACTTCGTGTTGAGTCGTGCGTGTCCGTGTCACGTAGAAAAATAGAGACAGCGATGTTTAAATACCCTTGCAGTTTCTTCAAAGTTATGTGAATAAAGTTTTTCTGGAATTTCTTACAACAATTTCATTTTGAACTCACTAGAACTTATTTTTGGACCGATCGTAAATCTTGTATATCAGTGTATTCTACGAGAAATGAAGGTGTCTTGTTCGATTGCCCATTGTGTTGTCAATTGATATACCATTATCATTCTCAGGTTGTGAAAATTCGATTTCCCATTTGGGAATATACATACAAGATGTCATTTTCATAATGAACTGTTAGTATTTACACATAAACTTGCGCTCGAACCCGTTAAACTTTTATAGTCGTTGCACTTTAAATTTGAGTCAGTGACATTTTCGGTACAATATAAAGGGCCTTTCAAGTGATTACTCCTTAGAGATGGCAGATAATTCTTTAAAAATTGAGTAAAGGTGTCTCTTACTCAGTTCGAGTTTTTTTTTTTAGAATTAAAGACATTCAGGCCTGTTCTCGTTTCCGAATTTGATTGATCGGAGATGGTAAGAGTTGTGTTTTCCACGAAACGATAATTGAATTCGGCTTAAACTATATGCTATCAAATGTATCCAATGAAGATATATGAAAATGTGAAGTTAAAAGCCGAATATCACAATGAGTTTTTAGAAGCGAGAACATTTATCAATTCCTATTCCGCATGATTTGATTGAAATCGGAAATGAGAACAGGCCTTATTATTTTTTACCCAATATTAGTTTACCCAAGACCCAGTAATCTCGAATACGTTGACAAATAATGTCTACCTATGATAGTTTCGCCAGGTGGGATTCTGTACTTAGAGGCCATACGTATTGAAATATTGAACAATCGAATAAAAAATAATTTTGTTGTTCGACTAGTCGAACAGCAACGTAAAATGGGTTAAGCCTTAAGAGGTTTATTAGTATGGTTTGGTTATGGTTAGGCAGTAATAATTAATTTGCTCCGGTTGAAAAAATCCGTTAACTCCGACTTCAGAGCGGTTTAACTACTAACCGATTTACAGCACTGCTTTTGACTTTAATTTTTTTTTAACTGTATTACATATTGAGAAAGAAATACTCTGCTTAACACTTGTGAGAACAAAGTATTCCGGAAAAATAAAGGCACTTTTTACAACTTTGAGCATTGTTTCCTCAATCAGCTTGAAAGTCTTTATGTATATGTATATGTGAGAGTTCAACTTGACCGACTGACCGTCTAAAACTGAAAGGGACCTACAGTTTAACGCCGAATCTGAACGGCAAAGAACGGCAGCTGTAAAGGTGACCTTATGTGTAAAAGTTTTAAAGAAAAATCATAATTAGATGTTCCAAGGCTGGATTGAAACAAACATATGGCAAATTTACCCCCTTCGCCACCCTGGGTGGGAAATGGGATTAGCTCCAAGCTCATTTTCACACAAACAAATAAAGATTAACTGGCTTTGAATTTCTTGGAAAATCTTCCCCTTAAAGTCGTAAAATGGGGGAGAAACTGTTGTATGAAAAACGAGAAGGCAAAGCTAACTTCGACTGTGCCGAAGTTTTAATACACTTGAAAAACTTTACTCCAACTGATTTAACCATTAATATAAATATTATATAGGATATAGATATCAGATATTTAAAATTTTTAAATCATTGATTATAAAAATTTAATTCCATAAAAAAAAATTTTCTTAGAAAAACACATTTTCCGACCGATCGTTCCTTTGGCAGCTATATGCTATAGTCATCCGATTTTGATAAAATTTTCAAAATTATGTGAAAGCATATAAAAGTAATATATACCAAGATTGGGGGATGCTACGATAAAAAACAAAAAAGTTTTTCTCACTAGAAGTAGTTTTTTTGACCGACTGTTTCTATGGGAGCTATATAATATAGTCATCCGATTTTGATAAATGTTTTCTGTATTATATCAAAGCATATAAAACTCATATATACCAAGATTAGTGACGCTACGATGGAAAACAAAAAAGTTTTTCTCACTAGAACTAGTTTTTTGACCGAACGTTTCTATGGCAGCTATATGCTGTAGTGATCCGATTTTGATACATTTTTCCAGAATTATGTGAAATCATCTAAAACTTATATATACCAAGATTGGTGACGCTACAATGGAAAATAAGAAAGTTTTTCTCACTAAGACTTATTTTCCGACCGATCGTTCCTATGGGAGCTATAAGATATAGTCGTTCCGACATATTAGTTGCGTGCAGTAAAAAGAAGACTCTGTGCAAAATTTCAGCTCGATAGCTTTAAAACTGAGAGACTAGTTCGCGTAGAAACAGACAGACAGACAGACAGACAGACAGACAGACGACAGACAGACGGACAGACGGACAAGCGGAAATGAACTCGGCTCGTCGTCCTGATCAAGAATATATATAGTTTATGGGGTCGAAAATGAATATTTCTATGCGTTACAAACTTCTGGGCAAAATTAATATACACTTTTCAAGTGTATAAAAAGAATTTAAATTACCTAAAAGCGACATCTCATACAAGATTTTTTGAAACTCATTTTAATTTTTACCAATGCCGGGAGACCGCTAAACAGAGGAGTAACTTTCTGATTCTATTTTTAAAATGTTTAATGCTTCGCAACTCCTCGTACCGTAATCTCTCTGTGTCGGCTCGTGAGCTTAATGACAATTGCTGGCGGGTTTTGTTGCAAAATGCCATACAAATTCGTTTGTATGAGATGTCGCTTCTAGGTATTGTAAATTCTTTAATGAAACTCTTATGTATTTCATCCAATCAGCTAAAAACTTAATTTTAAAGCTCTGTATAACAAAATTTTTAAAACAACGCGTTTTTCACATTTTAGAAAATCCCGAAAATTGGGAAAAGTTTGAAAAATTTTTAAAACTTATCCCCAAAAAAAACAAAAGGACAAGGGAAATGGGTGGGAATGTGTTGTATAAAACTCGTTTGTTTTTCATCCACATAAAAAATATTACCAAAATCAAATTTTGTAAAATCCCGAAAATTGTTACAAAAAAAACTTATTTGTTTCCAGGTTCATGTAAAGAGTCCATTTTCCAACTTTCCAGGTGATTTTCTAAAATTTTAAAATACGTTTTTTATTATTTTTGCTATGTAGAGCTTTGAAAATAAGCTTAAAGTTGAGTTTATTTCTGCAAGGTTTAGCCATTGCACATCGGCTAAGTGAGACTCCGCACTTGCCTTTTTCGAAACACAAGCACCCTAGGCGAAATTGCCGATCTTGGGGAACAAACCTCAAATATTGAAATATGAAAAACCAACTATTTTTAATTTGAATTCGATTAACAGTAGAACACTAAGGGCCAATTTCTCATCTACTATATAGCTGCTATGTGTCAGATAAACTGAGAATTTACTCTGCTATTTGTAGGTTTATTTGACAGATAGGGCTATGTAGAATATGAACAAAATGTGTGTTTATCTGACACTTAGCAACTATTTAGAAGATGTGGAAGCGGCTCCAAGTCTATCGTTATCTTTGATTAAGTGTGAGCTGTGAGCTTTCATACATAACATATTTTGCAGCACACATTTTTTATGTTTTTGTTTGCTTTGCGCAGATTTGGCTTGCAAATTGGAAAAGTTTTTGATTTTCTAGTTATTAATTTTGATTTTAATTAAGTTGAAGGTAAATTTTTATTAAAAAAAAAAAGTTCCGCGGGCCTGTATCTAGAAATCGTAGTGATCACAATTCAACAACAATTTTTTGAATTTCGTGGAATGTAACTTTCTTGATCCAGCTGCATTCGGCTTAAGTGTTTGGGTTTTTGTTTATATGATGTGTTGTCTTTGTGAATTATGTAGACTTGTTTGCCACAATCTGCCCTGATAAAATTTCAAAAAAAAAAAAAAAAAAAAAAAAAAAAATTTTTTTTTTTTAATGATTCCCTAATTACCTTTCAACCAACTGAAAACAGTAGTTACTAGTTTTCTTTCGCTAGATAAGCCATTTTGCCCAAAAAGTTCGAATTTTTGGGGAGGACCAACATTTTTATTTTTTTTTTAATGATTCCCTAATTACCTTTCAATCCAACAGAAAACAGTAGTTACTAGTTTTCTTTCGCTAGATAAGCCATTTTGCCTAAAAAGTTCGTATTTTTGTTGTTCTGTGCAATTTTAGTTTTAGTTTTTTTTTGGTATTGCAAATATTTTATTTAGATTTGTTGGTATTTAGTCACGAAGCCAACTTCTCTTCGCTTGTCCAAATTATTGCTTCGACATATGCTTTAATTTAAAAATTTTGTATGTAAGTGCGAGTCGCTAAATTTTTGGTTTAAACCGGTGGATCCACAAAGCAACCAATTTTTCTACAGATTTATTCAATCGAAATCTTTCAGTTAGCTAAGCCGCATTTCTTCCCTACAAATTGATTACAATTGCTCAATGACGTAGTTCGATTTCAATTGAATTAAAATTTTTGTTTGCTCAAGTCAACGATAAGCACAATTTAGCGTTCATTTTCTACGGGAATTAGAGCACGTGTCGCTTTCCTTTACCTGCGTTTTTGGTGGGCAATTTGACAAATTTTCCCCTCTCCTACCTAAAAATAATTGTTGTTGTCGCAGTTGATTTCCAGGTGGGCCCGCATCTCCTGTATAGATGCCCGCATAATAAGAACACAAAAACTTGAAGTTAGGCTTAAATGATTCAGATTCTGATTTATTTTACAAAAACTAATTAACATAAAAAAAATTGAGTCCCATGGTTAAACTTAAAGTTAGAGTTGCAAAAAAAAAAAAAATACATATATATTTAAAAAAAAAAACTTAAATTATGAAAAAAAATATATATTTTAAATATACGCTTGTGTGTGTGTGTGTGTGTAAACATATATAGGAGAATTATCGACTACAAACTGAGTTTATTTACAAAACGAGGCACTTGGTTCAACTCAACATTGACTAGAACAAAACGAGAACAAAATGAACAATATGAAGTGCGATCACTGCTCCTGCCACAGGGAGATATAGTCCAAGATTTCCTCATCGTCGGGTGTGCAGTCCTCTTCATCCAGCTGGAAGTGATCGTAGGGCTCGAATTTCAAATGCAATTGCTCTGGCAAATGGGAGGCCGGCACTGAGGGCGGTGAGAGTTGCTGGGGAGCGGCCTCAAAGGTGCCCGAATCAAAGGACATGCTGGAGTTGAACGACGAAGTGGGCGAATGGCAGGCCAGCGTCGAAGTGGGAGCGGGAGCAGCGGCATTATTGCTATTCAATGAAATGGGCGTCAGCGGCTGATGGGGAAACTGTTGGCGCTGCAGTAGCTGTTGCTGTTGCAAGGCTGAGGTGGGTGCAGCAGCAGCGGGTGCCGTTAAGGGAGCCGATGTCATCAGGCTGCTGGTGTAATACAATTGGGAGGAACTGTGTGTGCTGCTGTTGGTGCTGCTGCTGCTACTGCTGCTGCTGGCGGAACTATGACTGCTCGACTCATCCAGACAGAGTTGCAATTGCGGCAGTATCGAGGAGGCGGCAGTTGCTCCACCATTGAGATCCTCCACCAGATCCTGCAGTCTACGTATATATTCAACGGCTATGCGTAAAGTGTCCACTTTGGAGATCTTCTTATGGGGACCACGACCACCGCCCTTGGTCAGATCGGCTATGATGGACTGGGGTATATGTTGACGTAGACGGGCGAAACTGTTGTTGACCTGCTTGACGCGATTGCGTTCCCGTGCATTACGCCGCTGCACCGACTGCGACTGATCCACCTGATAGGGTGCTGCACTTAGCGACGAGGAGGAGGACGAACTGCAGGAAGAGGAGGCCGACGAAGAGCTGGTCAGTCCACCTCGGGGTGTGTATTTGCGTGTTTTAAGTGGCAGTTCCGTGCCAGCGGTGGCGGGAGCTGGCATTATATGCTGATAGCGATAGACTTTGCCGCCGCCACCACCACCCCCCGTTATGGTGGTGGGGAAGAGTTGATTGGCAGGCATTTTGCTAGCCTGTTGTTGTTGTTGGAACACCACACTTGACATTTTTCGTTTCACGCACGCACACGCTCGTAAAAGCCAGTAAACTTTTTCTTAAGGAGTCAAAAAAAAACAATACGTATGTATGTCCACAAACGAAGAACTTGATCGTTTGACACCTTGCACAAGAATGAGTCCCTTCGTCCTAAACCCTCATGTTATGTACCTTTCCAGCAGCAGCAGCGAGCGCAAGAGCGCAGTCCGGCACTCTCTTACACTCTGTTAGGTACGTGCTCGCGCTCTCTTTTTAACTTTGAGCGTGAGCTGACTCTACCTGAGCAGGTAGCTGCAGCTACAGGTACGCGATCCAAACTCTCTCTCTCTCTGCATCGCTCTTTCGTTAGTTTCGAGCGCAACTGAACTGTTCCCAGGCTCAAGGGCCAGCCTGCTCTCACTCAACACAATTTTTTGAGGTTCTGATTGAGCAGGCAGGCGGACGGGCGTTCGGGCGTACGGGCGGAGGCAGCTGTCCTGGCATGCCAGCTATTTGATTTCCGTGTTAATTAACTTAAGGCCCAACTTGGCGACCATTTCAATGTGCTACGCACGCACACGCCCCTATTCATTAGCGCCAACTTGGAGTTGGACTGGCTGACTGGCTGCTTGCCTGATTAGCTATGCAGAGTCAGGCCTCGAAAGGTGTTCGAACAATTTCACATATTCCTCTAATTAAATGATCAAAGGCCTCACAAGTTTTTGCCCAACTTCCGCTCCGCCGGGCCAACGGATTCGCTCTCTCAGTTGGCAGCCGCCATCATCAATCGTGTTGGCCAGGTGTAAAAACTGCAACTCGTTCCCTTTGTGTTTGATTTTTGCCAAAAACTCCTGAAATTGTACCCCAAAAATCGAATCCTTTCGCATATTTTGCTTTTTGTCTAGGATTTTTGCTTGGTAATGCAGCGACGGCGGCGGCTTTGCTTGCCATTATTTTGGCTTCATTAACACTTTGATTGTTTGCTGTCCCCTGTGCATCTGCATTCCTCTCGTTTCGCTTTCTATTCAAATTTTCTTTCTTTTCTCCTTTTTTTGTGTGTGTGTGTGACATTTGATAAATGCCAAAAACTGTTTGAAATGCTGCTGAAATGCCGAAAAATAGGGTTGAGTTTGTCACGCTATTGTGTGGCCATCCACAGAGCAGGAGAGTATCGTTAGCTGAAGTGGATATGTTTCCTTTTGTATTTTCTTTTTTTTTTTTGGCAATTTGCGTAATCCCTCAGCTGAAGGGGAGAATTCAAGTTCAACACAATTAAAAAGTTGGTAGTTGATTTTAGAACTTGTAGAATTTTCAGATTTTTCTTTAATTTATTTTCGAAAATGGAGAAAAGTTGTATGAGTGCTTTACTTAATCAGAAAACATTGTTGTAGTCGAATCAAAATTTTATATGCAAATTCGATGATACTCTGTCTCGCTCACACCAACGACGTTTCGAGACTATAATTGTTCCTAGGGATTTCAGTCTGAAGAATTCGAGCATGAGCTCTTCCATCACTTTCTCGTACTTTACTAAGAAACGGGGAATATTACCGTAACCGGAACCGTAAACCGAAATGAACCGTTTCAAGCCACAATATTACATTTTTTTCAGAACCGAAAACCGTTAACCGTTATAACCGGAACCGAAAAAAAACCGGAATCATAAAGCAACCCTAATACCGGAACTGTTTCGGTTTCTAGTTCAAATATAAAAAAGTCAAAATTGGCAGTTACAGCCCCCCAATGGGCCCAAGCCGAGCTTCTCTTAGTTAAAATATACATCTGGTAAAATAGCAATAAATACTTTGAGAAGAAAGCCTTACATTTTAGAAATTGGCCCTTTCAGAATAACCAGAATCAAATTATCTTTTTAATATACAGCTGCGAAAAAAAAATAGGACCACCCTCACAAGCAAATTTTCCAAAGACGTCATAACTTCATTTGTAACATTTTTGAAACCTTTGAATAAGTTTTGAGAATGAAAAGACTCTTTAAAATTATGAAAGGAAGTAAATCCGTGGTTTATTTACCGTTTTAAACAAATTTAAAGAATTCTATGAAAAAAATTGGGAAATTAGACGAAAAAAATATTAGGACCACTATTCAAATATGCAATTCACTCAGAGAAATCTAGCAAGATTAGGCAAGACTGAAATCGGCTTCAATTTAGTTTTTTTTTTCGTCTTGAATTTTCAAGAAGAAATCTGCTTAAAATCGAGAAGACTTGTGCGCTCGATTTTGAGTTTGGTAGCAAGGGAGGTGAGGCGTTCGCATTGCGGAGAGCGAACCAAAAAACGAGAGCATTTCGTTCTCTCGCTCTTTGGCAACTTTTTTCTAAAATGCTTACTTTCACGAAGCCGACTAAATTTAAAACCGAGCAGATCGAGCTTAAAAATACTTGATTTCAGTATTTTCTTTTTGGATACAAGAAGATTCTGTCTTGCCGAACTTCTGACACGAAATAGGCTTGATATCAAGCACGATCTGCTTGTTTTTTTTCTCTGAGTGATTAAAATTACAAAAACCACTTAAATGATTACTAAAAGATAATTTTATATTAAAGCTTAAATTATTCAATAAATTTAATGTTTATTTGCGATGCCTTTATTGGCTATAACAGCTGCGCAAAGTCTTGGAATCGATTGAACCGAGTCCCGGCACCGTTTTAGAGGAATCTTGCTTCGGGACTTCTGAAAGACTTCCTATACTGATCCGGAGCTGGTTGGCTTAACTGTAGTAACTGCCTTTTGACATAAGACCTCAAAATTCCGATTGAGGTCTGGTGATTGAGCAGGCCACTCTAAAACATTCACAAAATTATTTCTTAACCATTCCTTTGGTTTTTACTGGGGTCATTGTCTTGTTGGAAGACCCAAACTAACGGCATCTCATATTCTGTCATAGGAAGCATCAAATATCAAAAATGTGGACGTATACATGTTGATCCATTAAGGTTTTGATACAATATAGTCGACCTATTTTATTTTAAGAAAAACATCCAAATAGCATTTTTCTTGAGCCTTCATGCATAATGATTTTTCGAGTGTATTTTGGAATGTTTTCTGAGTTTAGAGGACTCATGACGTACAAACATGAACCTTTTCCTCGAAACATAACAACTTAACTCTCATCTTTCTATAAAATATTCCAACATTTTGGAGATGTCCAATTTATATGTTCCTTTGCGAATTTCATGCGCTTACTGTGTGACTTTAAAAAGAGGGACTTTTCCTGGGCCTCCAGGTTTTTGAATTCTGTTCTCTGGGTCATGTGTGAACTTTTTGCACTAACGCAGTCTTATTTAGGTCCTTTATGAGCTCAGTTGCAGCCCTCACATAATCCCTGTTGCTCTTGCGTATCAATCTTTTGACGTAAAAAATTGACGTATTAAAATTGTCACGATGTTTGTAACGCATGGAAGAAAGCATCTCCGACCCCATAAAGTATATATATTCTTGATCAGCATGACGAGCTGGGTCCATTTCCATCTGTGTCTATGCTTTCTCCTCCCTCAGTTTTAAAGCTATCTTGACCAAACTTTGCAAAAAGTCTTTAAATACACATAGGCTGCACATTTGTTGGAATCGGCTGGATCGGATCGCTATTTCATATAGCTGCCATAGGAACGATCGGTCTAAAAACTAGTTCTAATGAGAAAAACTTTTTGTTATCAATGGTAGCGCCTTTTAAAAAGTGCAAGGGTATTATAAACATCGGCGTAGCCTATGTCAGTATTCTATTTTTTTCTGGGATCTAGCTTCTATTGAAACTCGTACATTTAGCAAAAAACGAAGTAACAAACCATTTTTTTAATAAACACGTAAAATAGTAAAATTTTACTCTCAGTACTTTCACAAAAGTGCTCACAACATCGCTATTTATCCACGGATTTTCGTCATCAATACCGTATTTTCTTCGTAAAAGTACAATAAGTGAGTGTAAAAAAAAAACAAATTTTTGGATTTTAATTTTCAACCATTTACAGATTTTAGGAAATCAAATTTTTCACGTTTTTGAGAAAAAAAAATGCTTCTAACTCTCTAACTACTAAGCCGATTGAAAAATGTTCTTCAATTATATTATTAGTAATGGTATACCCTTTTGATTAATACCTTGCTTAACTTCATCTAAATTTTCTAACTCGTGATATGGCTTAAAAGGTAAGGGTACGAAAAACGTATCCATACAAAAATTTTTGAAATTCATTTTTGAGTTCAGCATTTTAAAATACATCATACAAAAAAATGGCTTCATTGGGTATTTTTCGCTGTAAACTAGTGTAATATGACAAAATATAATATAAAGCCAGAAATCAATCACATTTTTTATACACTTGAAAAGTGTATATTAATTTTGCCCAGAAGTTTGTAACGCATAGAAATATTAATTTCCGACCCCATAAACTATTTATATTCTTGATCAGGACGATGAGCTGAGTTCAATTCCGTCTGTCCGTCTGTCTGTCCGTCTGTCTGTCCGTCTGTCTGTCCGTCTGTCTGTCCGTCTGTCTGTCCGTCTGTCTGTCCGTCTGTCTGTCCGTCTGTCTGTCCGTCTGTCTGTTTCTACGCGAACTAGTCCCTCAGTTTTAAAGTTATCGAGCTGAAATTTTGCACAGAGTCTTTTTTTGCTGCACGCAACTAATATGTCGGAACCGGCCGGATCGGATGACTATATCATATAGCTGCCATAGGAACGATCGGTCGGAAAATAAGTCTTAGTGAGAAAAACTTTTTTGTTTTCCATCGTATCGTCACCAATATTGGTATATGTTAGTTTTATATGCTCTCACATTATTTTGAAAAAATTGATCAAAGTCGGATGACTATAGCATATAGCTGCCATAGGACCGATCGGTCAGAAAATGTGTTTTACTAAGAAACGTTTTTTTTTATGGTATCAAATTTTTATTATCAATGATTTAAAATTTTTTAATATCTGATATCTATATCCTATATATATTTTACAGGTTAAATCAGTTGGAGAAAAGTTTTTCAAGTGTATTAAAACTTCGGCACAGTCGAAGTTAGCTTTGCCTTCTCGTTTTAAATTAAATTATTTTAAATTTAATTTAGTTTCCACCCAATGGAGCTGAAAAACGACTGAAATGCATATTTTGAGAAGGAATATTTTAATATCCATATCCAAATGGATCTTAATAGATTTTGTTGTTTTGCAAAGGAAGTTCTTTGGTGCAAACGGACGGTTAGTGAAAATTGGAACAGTCAATTTCAATTGTTACATAACTTTTAGCCCTGTTCCTGTTTTCAGTTTCGATCAAATTTGTCGAGTTTGTATAAAATTGATTAAGTAAATCGGTTTAATATGGAATCCGTCAAATTGTTAGTAAGTTAAAATAAAAGGTCCCGTTTACCTAGATCGTTTCTAAGAAAAGTAAATACATTCGATTTCCAATAAGTGAAACCTGAAACAGTCCTGTATATATTTGTTTGCCAGAAGTTTTCGAAGAATGCAAAGTCAGATCATTCTCACCGGAAATTAATCACAATATTTGTTGGTTTACAATGCCTGAAGATAATTGAGAAAATTTCGAACTTTCAGTATACATTTCAGTTCGAACCTGGGCACAAATCTAGCTTAAATATTGTACACAAATCTGCAGTCAAGTACAACCTACTTGTGTGTGTGTTTTCCCCATCTCAATCTTAAGTACAACATATCTACCGATTACTGATAACTAAGTACGTACTGATCATATCACAGCAGATTTACTTGATTCCCTCACAGATACGTTCTGCCGCTCTGCCTTTCCAATGGCTGATCGAGTCGAGAAGTCAAGACAACAGCAACAACAACAAGATCCAAGCTCATATGCAAATCGCTGGCGCAGGTCAATCTTAAGCCACGATCATTATCTGGGTTTTACCTGCAACATGTGTAATCCCGCCAGTCGGATCTAAGGCGGCGGCTGACTTATAGATGAGCGAAGGCAACCTGATTGTCCCGGCAACCAGCCAGTAAACAACTTCCCCCGCACCGCACCGCGCCACACCATAGCACACCCGGTTCAGTTGGGGAGATTTTAAAGCGTAATTATTTTGATATGAAGCATAGTTCCGGACCACAGACCGGACCCAGGGGTCGGGGCGCGTGCGTTAATTGCGTGCGAGCGAGATGGTAAAGCATATCCTGGCCAGGGGCAAAACTTGAAATGCAAAAAAAAAAAAAAAAAAGGAAAACAGAAAACAACAACTAAATGTTGAATGTTAATTGAAACAAGTTTCCGTAAAGGACCTGCCCGACTCGCTGCACGTGGTTGTCGCCCAGGCAACGCCACGGCGCTCGCTGCAGTTTGTTGCTTTTCCTCTTGCCAGTCATTTTCGTAGTTAATATTTTAATTAAATGCAGGCACAGGACCTGCTCCCGCTTCTGCTTTTGCTCCTGCGACCTGGCGACGCGTGGCAGGTGTATTTACGCGACTGGGACCCGGGCACGGGCTTAGACACTTTCCTTCTGCAGCTGAAAAATTGAAACACAACACACACACACACACACACACACAAAAGCCAAGCGATCGTTTGCTAGGGGTTGCTGCTGCTGTTGCTTCTCGCCAAGATGCATTTGTGTAGCCCAATCTTAAATAGGGGAGCCCAACCAACGAGCCAACCAGCCAACGGCGCATTGAACTTTGCACAGAGACCAAAAGTTCAAAAAACAACTTCAGTGACTTCTGCGTTGTTTTGCCAAATCAAACTGCGGCTTTCTGATTCGTTTTTTCTGTGCTCTCAATAGTCTGGGGTATAAGCACTATGCGGGAAAGTTGGTCCTAATAATTATTTATTTGGCAAATCGTTTAAGAATTATTTTTGATCCATGTACATGGACAAGAAGCGGTAAGAAAGCTACTGGTCATAACCTTTTGACAATGCGTAGAGAGATAACGCAGCAGATCACCCTCAACTGAATTTTAAAAGAAGGTTTGGGGTTATACCAAAGTACGAAAAACGTTATTCTGATACTAGAACCATTTTAGGAGGACCTTGTCAAAAAAGTTACAAGGTACCGCCTTTTTAGGCAAAGAACTAAAGCTACGATGGCTGCTATTCGTCGCAGAAAGCAATAAAATCCATTAACCGTTTTGCAGACTTGTAGAAAACCGCACTGGATAAACTTCCTGGAAAGGTAGTTCAATTGTTACCTAACATAACCACTAAGGTAATACGTGTACTTTCAAAAACATTGAAAAACCCCAAAAGAAGAATTTTATAGAGCAGACTTATAACAAAAACTCTTAAAAGATGAGATATATATCTAAAGCCGATAATTGTTAAGCTTCCTTCAAATTTTTTACCGCAGACTTCTAGAGAACGTCACAAGCTACTATGCCTGATAACCGTTATTTTTTTTAAAGAAGTCGACGGTAATACTTAAAAAAGAACTTCCGCTAGCAGACTTTTACCATTACACTCAAGAAATTCAAAGAATTGGCACTGGGTACCTAACGTCAATTATAGCTGAAGTTTAAAGCCCAATCTACACGACGCGATTTCTTAGCTGTGTTTTCGTCAGACCTAAGTGTCATTAAATTCACAAAAAACATATGCCTGAGAAGCTCAGTTGAGTCAGAACCATTGGCTCATTGAAATCATCTGGTTCATATGAACATTGTGACATTGATTTGTTTATATCAAAAAAGAAGAATGAAAACTGCTATGAACACGAAAGCATTAAAACTTGAAATTGGCGTCCAAACAAGTTAAATTCAAGAATCCAAGATATCTATGGAATCGCACAAGAATATACAATAGACAAAAAGTCAACCCAGTATAATCTGGTCTTAAATATGAGATTGGAAGCGCAGGCTCCTTGGACCTTGTTTCACTCGGCAGATTTCTAAATAAACAATTGATATGACTTAAACTAGATATGTCGGATATTTGAAATATATATTTTTTTCGATATTGAAAAAGTATTATTTACATATTGATATTTTGTTGACAAAATAATCGATATTATTGATATTTTTTGCAAAAAAAGCTTTTTCTTAAGAATAAACAGGTATTTTGGGGTAAATGGAGTGTCATTTGAAGCGTATTAAAAACAAAATTCTGTGTGCTATCAAAATATACAGATCAGAGCTCCCAAACCCAAAACAAATATAGATAAAAGGAATTTTTATAAGTTTGACAAAGATATGTATTTTTTTTTCACTTTTAATAGTCAAAGGCAAGCGCTCCTATGGCACCAAGCTTCCTGGTTAATGCCAATGCCAAGTCGGAAAGCGCTGCCTTCCATCTAGATTCTAGAACTTGAAAATATCGCCGAATATATCCCAAAATAATATTTGATATACGATATATAGCGTTAGTAAAATATTCGATATTGATATATCGTTTTCTACGCCAAAAATGTCGATATTCGTTATATAGATACTATTTCCGGCATTCCTAATTTAAATCATACACCCATGTCGATCTAATCTATAAACAACTTCTTGCAGTTTGTTTGTTAAATTTCAATCAGAGTTGATTTGATGTATTTAAAAAACCAAACCGATAGTCAAATATCGATAATAATCGATTGTACAAAAATCCAGGAAGTGGCAACGCCAGCAAACTTGAACTATGCAACATTATAAAATGACAAATGACAGCTCAT
The DNA here is from genome assembly GCA_018904225.1 of Lordiphosa mommai. Lineage (NCBI taxonomy): Eukaryota > Metazoa > Arthropoda > Insecta > Diptera > Drosophilidae > Lordiphosa > Lordiphosa mommai. The sequence continues at coordinate 507,746 of JAEIFT010000032.1, read as the reverse complement.
CACAGCGCTCAGGTCAATTAGAAACGGTTCTATTTCATTTGATTTCTTAGCTGAGCAGTTAGATGGCAGCTGAGGTTCCAATTTACACGTGTTGACAACAACTCAGATGAAAACTCAACTGAGAAATCAGGTCATGTAAATTGGGCTTAAGCTGAGCATTCTTTAGATTTCTTTGAACATACTTCGATAACAGAATACTGAGCCTGACCACTGTTTCTTTTTAAAAAGTCTAAGGTAACCCTTACAAACTATTGAAAACCTCCCAAAAACAACTTTATCGAGCAAACTTCTCCAAAAAAAAAAAACACTGGAAAAACTCCTAAGGAAGATCGTAGCGATCTTAAGTCAATACTAGTTCTAAAGTTCTAGCAGTGCTTCACCAAATTGGAAATGGGGCTTGCTTTTGCGGATCATTTATTTTTTTAAATTTTCGCGGTCCAATTATGTTGTAGTTGTTTATTGAAATTCGATGTCAAAATCAGCTGTACGTAATCGATGCCGAGAAACAATACTCGATACTCGATACGGTCGCTCTTTCCGCATCATTGCCGCATCATTAAACATGCGGCTCTTCTTCTATCCATAGGTTTCTTATGGGAAACAAATCCGCACCTTCCGTTTAACGGAAAATATCAATGATGCGGCCGGTCGAAACAGCGTATAACGGAAAAATTCAATAATGCGGCTGGTGTAAACAACGTATAACTTCTAAAGAAAATAACGAGCTACCATACTTTACTATTCATTTTTAAAAGATTTAATTACGAAAAGAGCTCCTGTGTAAATGAATTTGTCACGGCTGTGCGAAACCTTAGAACCGACTTGGAACAAGTTTATTGTCACGAACCGAACTTTATAAATTAATAACCTTCCGGACTTAAGCCCGAACCGAAGCTACTCTTTTAAAATAAAGGTTTGTTAAGAAAAAGTCGTTATATTATCATTATAAACTTAAATCAGTTAAAATAATTGTGAAATATTAGATCAGAGATAAATTTATAAAAGTTTCTCATGTAACATAAAGATTCGGTAAATATTTTTTTACGAGAGCTTCTAGAAGAGATGTGATCTATTAAGAGCTACTTTCCAATACTGTCGATGTCCCCTTGAGGTTTTAAGTAATATAAGCAAATACTTCTACAAAAGCTAAAAAAGCCAAGTTGAACCATGAAGTTCGAACATTTATTAGATAAAGTTATGTAAGGATTGGCTTGGCAAATATTTTTCACCGCCAGATCAGTTGCTTTGAGAGCATTGCCAATTCGTTGAATTCTCTGGATTAGGTTACCATTTTCTTGTAGTTGTTTTGTTATTTTTATTTATTTTTTTTTATTTTTTTGGGGGTTTGCTTTATGAGTAGTAGTCGCGGGCCAAGTCAGTTAGACCGGGAGACCGAAGACAGACAGACGAATGGACAGACACAGCTGATAACTATCATTACCCGCAGCGGAGTGTGTGTGCTGATGTTGTTGTTGTTTCTTTTCTTTCTTACTTCGTTTTTGCGGTCGAACCTGATCTCCTCCTCATGGCAAAGACGAACAAACGGCAGTAGCACGCACCATTAGATGCGGTCAACATGAAAACATCTGCTCTTCTGTGTATTCTCTTGGGGGTCAACATCAACCTGCGCTCGATGGCGCACGCCATTTTTCGAAATGAAAAGTGTTTTGAAGCGTGGAATTGAAACAGCAGCAACGGAATGCCATGAATTCTAGTCCACAACATCCTCCGCCGTCGCTGGATGATGCCCCCATGCAAATGAAGCCATTTGCTGCCGCATATTTATGGCTTACACAGTTTGTGGCTCATTAAATTTTAATCAATATTTGTTGCTCCGCATCTCTGGTGCGGGACCGTAAATCGCAGTTTAGTTCGGGATTAGTGCATAATAACGTTTAATTTTAAAAACGCATAAAAGTTTGTAACAATGTCGCTGGCTAGAAGATGCCAGCGATCGTTCGATGGTACGATCGACATTTTGCGCCTTTTATTAATTCAAAGGGCCGAGCAAACGAGTTTCGGCGGGACGGGGGTTTGGCGTCCGTTTATTGATTTTTAATGAAGCTCCGGGCGAGTGCAGCCTAGCCACTTGGTTTCCTGTCTAGCCGAAATATTTGCCCAACAAATCATCAATCAGTGCTGCGGCCTCCGCCTCCTCGGCGTTAGTTTTTTGGCCCGGGCGACGAGGTGTGAACAGCCACACGAGACAAACATCTTTGGGATCCGGCTCAGACGCCTATTAGTGGCAATTTTCAGCTGATTTACGCAGCAAGCCCCGTTCCAATTAAGCCGCTCGCCAAATGCCAACTGAGCCTCTTAAAAACTCATTAATCACCCGCCTAACTAAGGTGCGCTCGCAGTTCGATTTCAAATTTGGCCAACTGCAAAAACAAAAGCAAAAAGGTGCGAACCAATTTGCACCTCAGACGTGGCAAAAAGTCCCTTTTTTTTAAATGTGCTGCCCTTGTTTTGTGGTGCTGCCCAACCCAGGTTCAAGTTAATTTCTATGAATTTCACGCCTACCAGAATGTGGAAAAAAAAATAAAAATGGAAATTGCCTTGTCCGGGCGCCTGCAATTGACCCGGCTGCAGGCTAACAAGGATCCTGCTAGCTGCAAGCTGCGTTTTAACCCTGATCCCGGACATTGGCGCCAAGTAAATGGTTCATCAGTCATACGGTCAAATTGGTAAGACCATAAATATGGTCGGCACTTGTGACGCAAATCCCAGTTGACACAAATGCTGAAACTTTAGAACGGAACTAAAGACTGTACCGAAAAAAAACTGCACACTTTTCGCACTGTCAGGATTTCTTAGGGAAAGCTTAAACGATTCTTTTTTTATTTCTCGAGTTTTGAAGATACCGCAAATCGAATATCAAGGACAAAACAAAATTCTGCACAAATAAACTCTGGTGCATATATATAGCCGCACCCAATTTGTTCAGTGTACTTGTACTCAGAGATGGGATAGCAACAATTGCTGAATGCAGATAAAAAGAGAAGCAAAAATAAGATAAGCAAGAAAAAAACAAGTAAGAAAGTCGGTCAAGCCCGACCGTAATATACTCTGTACCTGTTTCTATGTAACTGATAACTTTCGACTATCGTTCATCTGATTGAAAAACGATGTATGGGGCCTCGAAAAGTAATGATGAGTAGAATTACCCTAGTACATAACTCGTAAAATTATAAAATTTGTATATTATATATTAGTCACGCGGGAATCACGCGTGATTTCTGACCGCAGTCCATCTCAATTGCATCGCTCCTCTCATACGTGGTCTTTGCCTCCTTACACAAAATCTATAAGAAAGAAGGTAGGGGGGAAACTGAGAGCGGCGCAGCCAATTAGATACTGCCGTCAGGAAAAGTACAGTTGGGAAATTACCAGTTAGATTTTGCCCTCTTGCTCTCTCTATCTCGTAGGTTCTACCAATCGCTGCGGTGTTGTTGTTGCTTAAAATTTTCTTTTACGTATAGCCCTTATATTGTTCATCTGATCGAAAAACGTTGTATGGCGGTTCGATAAATAATTAGTAGTAGAATATATGTCTAGAATGTTCAAACTATCTATCTTCAAAATTGTGGGAGTTATTACGTTTTTTTTTAATTTTCGGGGGAGACAGCGGGCGTGGCAAAAATTAAAAATAAACTTGATCTGACTGCAGGTATAAGAATTATATGTTTCATACACTTCAAACCTCTAGCTCTTACCATCTCTGAGATCTCTTCGTTCATACGGACACACAGACGGACAGACGGACATGGCTATGTCGACTCGGCTGTTGATGCTGATCAATAATATATATAGTTTATTGGGTCGGAGATGATTCCTTCATGCTGTTACATACATTTGCACAAACCCAATATACTCTGTGTACCTTCAGTACAGAGTATAATTACTCAGCTTTGGCTTGGGTCCACCAATTTTTTTCCCGTCCATAATCATATTGATTCTTCCAAAAATGGCGGACCAGCTTGTAGGAGCGATCAATTTTTATACCAATATGCCTAAATGAGCAATTTTCATATCCTAGGCAATAATTTTACCTTATTCGACGTCGACGAAGACACAGCACAGTAATCCTAGGCATATTATTTTATTCCGCAAAAAAATGGCCAATTTTAATTATCAAAAAATATTGGCACAACCGAATTGATCGCTAACCAACCACAGAAAGAGAAATTATACAATGCGGCTATATATATGCACCAAGCATAAAACAAAAATTTAAATATGACGGCTAGTGTTGTTTGCTTTGTTTCTTGCTTATCCTATTTTTGCTTCTCTTTTTATCTGCATTCAGCAATTGTTGCTATCCCCTCTCTGAGTATGAGTTCACTGAAAAAATTGGGTGCGGCTATATATATGCACCAGAGTTTACTAAATACTCCGATTAAAGTGGGTTTCCCAGATTCTGGATAAGTTTACTTTTAAGCACTTTTTAGTCACATATTCAGAAGGTGTTATAGATGCCGTCTATCTCTTCCTCATTTCTGGAACTACTACAGAAGTCATAATGGGATAGATGCTTCCCGCTGTTCATACAACTTATAACAAAGAACTTTTCCTGTTCTTGCCAAAGTGTAGAAGTTGGCTTGGGTTTGTTTTTTGATTTGGAGCTTAAATCAAGAACATTTTATAATATTGATTTGGGATTTTTGAGACTTAAATGAAGAATATTGTATATTTATATCAGTCTGTAATGTACTTTTTATATTACGAAAAAAAATAGTAGAACTTTTAGTTTCAATTAAAAATTAAAAATCGTTTTTACTCCATGCAAGTATAAAATACTTGAGTTTGTATTCGTTCAAGTGAAAGGCAAAAATCCCCTTATTTTAGATCGTATGACTCACAGAGTCTCATTACAATATGCTTCTTTTGCCGATAAGAAGCCCAGTCTTCGGTTGGTAACTAGATAAATGTAACGATATAAACATGATAAAAGTAATATAAACAAATATGATTCATATCATTATTAAAAGGATTAACAAACAATTAGAAGGTTAACCCAGATATTGATTTAAGTACATAAATGTTTCGGATATTAACAAGCAAAACGAGAATCCAAATTACCAACTGATTTAACCGGTAAAATATAATAGAATAGATATCAGATATTAAAATTTTTAAACATTGATAATAAAAATTTAATACCAAAAAAAAACTTTCTAGTAAAACAATTTTCCGAGATCGGTCCTTGCCTTACTATTGACGTTAATTTCAGAATTGTGGAAGCATATAAATAACATATACAAGATAGTGAGCTCGATGAAAAACAAAAGTTAAATGTCTAGTCGATGTTGGTGTGGAAATGTAATATACTCTGCACCTTCCAAAGTTTGTATATAACTGAAGAGTTTTTAATGGGGCGCCACAGTAACAGTGTGAAGTGCCGCTTACACAGACAAAAAACCAAATTGAAAAAGCTCTTATGGTTCTCTCTACAGAATTAAAAAAAAAAACCTAAAAAAATTCTTTAAAAGTGTTCCTTTGAGCAGACTCTCTTTTCTACCAGTTAGACCGTACAGAATAAGGTGTATTTTAAATCGAAAACTGGCAGAAAATAACCACGTTCAGCAATGAAGAAACGTCTAGCTTCGCCACATAATAAATAAATCCAATTACGAGACGCACAATCTGACACTTAACTTGCTGAAGCAAAAGTTTTAGTACACATACTAAGTTTGAGTGAGTTGTCAGCTTCAGTTTCATTTGTACCTCAAAGTTTAACTGCCTTCTTGTGTCTTAAGCTCGCTTACTGCTGAGCACTAAAAACAATCAATAAAAATAAAATAAAAATACTAAAAACAAAACGAAGCCCTTTAACCAATTAAACCATTAAAATCTAGACATGCACCAATTTAGGTGCCTTCAAATTATTCAACGACCACACATTATAAATTTTAAAGCAGCTAACCATAAAAAGTCAACAGCAACAGAAATTCGCACAAAAAAACAGAAAATGTCAAAGCTTTGGTGATTTACTTCAGTGTCTGATGCGGCGTTCACAAAAGGCCCATGTGGATGGATCGATCGATCGCTGATGATGATGATGATGCTGGGTGTCTGGTCCGTTTGATTGCCGAGAAATTAAAACGTTACGCTCGAAACGAAGTTGACATGGCGGTGGGTTTCTTTTTTTTTGTTGTTGTTTTGTTTTTAATGTGATCCCATCTTGAGGCCATCAATCAAGTGGTCAACACGCCGCTCAATCCCATTTCGCTCCCCCGCCTGGCAGTTGAAGGCCAACAGTGCAATATGCAGTTCTGGCAATTTTTACTAATAAAATTGCATAAAGTTTATGCAAAGCATTATTCCAACTGCCCTCCCCTCCCAACTGAACGAGAATTGAGAGGGCCTTGGCAATAAGACAAAACACACGCCCGGGGCTTGTTGTCGTTTTTGTAATATAAAACTTTCAACACCTTCGCACCGACTCAAATCTTTATGGCCTGGACTGGGACTGGGCTTTAAAAATTTCTGTTTCTGATTAGGGCCGAGGAGGCCGGCCTAGTTGGAGTCCAGGTTGTTGTAGTTGCTGTGGTGAATCGTTTGTTCGTTTGGTGATATATCTGCCATTGCGGTTCTTGCATATATAATTAAGGCGTTTGCCTCAGCTCTGGGTTGGTTTGAGGCCAGTGCCAAATGGACACAGCTAAGAAGACACTGATCGTTTTAGCTAGAAAATAAATTTATGCATTTACCAACACTAATTTTGAAAAACATTTAGTGCTGAAAATTGTTTTAAAGCAAGTTGCTTCTAACTGCGTTAGCCAACACTTATAATTTAACTTATTGTACTAAAATATTGCTTTGAGCTTTGCTTACCAACTTTCAAAATACACCTTGTGTAATAATTAATCATTCTTAGCTGCGTTATCCAACACTATTAACTCAATTTATATGACCCCACATCATTAAACATTTATCTAATAAACGTGACTCTCAACTGCCACAAAAAAAGTTTTACTGCATTCAACATTTTGCAGCGCTTATCAACACTTAAATTATACCTTCTCAGGCACATACAAGTTTTTTATGGCACTGTAGCTTTTGCTGCTTTTAATCGGGATTCAAAACAAGCTTTTCAAGAAGCTCTTAACTGCGTTAACCAACACTAACATTTTATCTGATTGTATATAATAAAAAAATTCTTAAGCGTGTTTTTTAGAAGTAATTTTTTAGTGAGGTGGCTTAGCTCGCGCTCTCTTCTCTGTTGACACGGCTTCAGTGTGCAGCTGACATTTAATGCGAATGGCTGTCGCATGACTGAAATTTGTGAATTCAGAAGTTTTGCAAAATGCGTGAGAGGGAGAGAAACTGATAAGATGTTAAATATGAAGTGGAAGCTTTCATTGACCGCCACACCAGTAATAATTTTACCATGGTTTAACACACACATGCATTGTGTAATAGGAAGATGTGGTGCGCGCTTAAAGCCCCCTCTCCTTAATAGGCATATCTTTAGAGTGCAGTTTATCTATTCTATTTCAGTCAGTGTGCCATTCATGCAAACATTGTCTGTCTCACTCATGCGAATTTAACAAAAGCTTTGAGTTAACAAATTGCATTAGGTTCACCCAAGGTTTATCTATTACAGGTGTGGCGGTCATTCAAAAGCTTTCGTTTCATAGCTCACATCAAGATGTATCTAACTAGGTGTGGCGGTTAGACAAAAGCTCAAGTTTCATAGCTTACATATTGTCTGTCTCACTCTTGCGCAGTTACCTAAAGCTTTTGAGTTTACAAATTTTCCTGAGCGCTACACCTTGTTAGATACACCTTGGCTTACATATTGTCAGTGTGCTATTTATGCAAACGCTGTCTGTCTCAGTCCTGCGGATTATGCAAAAAGCTTTGTGTTTACAAATGGGTACACCTTGATGTAGCTGAAGCAAAAACTTTTTCCTTAGTTGACAACGAATCGCGAGCTCTGCACCTGGTATAATTCCACCATGCACACAAGCATAAAAAACTTGTGTGCTCCCTTCGCTTTCACCCCACTCTCTTGAATTGACAACGGAAAGCAGACGCCTCACCATGTTTAATTACATCATGATGCTTACCAATACTGAAAATGTATTTTATAGACTACTAATTTACCAACACTGTTAACTAACCATATTTAAAAACTCACATAATTTAGTATTTATAAAAAAAAATATAAATAAAACAGAAATTACCAGCATGCCATTTTTTTGCGTTTACCAACACTAAAAAAAGTAACTAAGCACCACATACCTAGTCAAGACTTACAAGACTTTAAACTTTAAACAGATTTTTTATTTGTGGGAAAGAGGTGTAGAGAATTATGCATGGCAAGCAAGGCAACCATATATAATGAGGCGCTTGCTTACCATTTTCAACTTGGAAATTTTGCTAAGAGCGTGAGAGTAAGAGCGAATAAGGCAGCACACAAATTTTTGTATGCATGTGTTCAAGAGCAGACGAGCGTGGTGACAGCCTTGAAAAGTGTCAGCTGCACACTTAAGCTGTGTCAACTTAAGAAAATAAACAGTGCACAAATTTTGTATATATGTGTGTGGCACAACTGCACAGGAAACCACAACCACTATTTGCTGACGGCAGAAACACAATCAACATTTCGCCTTAAGTGTCAGGCTGAAGCTGAGCCAACTGAGAAGAGAGCGCGTTGCTCGGACGACTCACCATGTCAATGACACCATGGAAGCACGCGACACTACTACAACTTTTTTCTTTAATTGAAAGCTTTAAACAAAACCTCCGAAAGTAGGCTTTAGCGTGTACATCCCGACTTATACACACTAAAACATTATCGTACAACATTTGACTACTTGCAGCGCTTAACAACACTGCCAAAATATACACTATTAATTTGGGCTAAGCTCAATGAATCAGCTGATCAGCTAAGCTTCGCTCATTCTCTTGACTTGTGTACTTTAAATTTAAGCACAAAAGAGAGGGTTCTATATTTTAACGCCAGATGCGAAAGGCTTACTTACTTTACAGCTGAAACCAGTAGCTATTAAGGTGACGGCTGCGTAAAAGCTAATTAGCTAAAAAAGCGGGAGATAAATTTGGGCCTTTCGCTCAAAACAAAACAATAAATCACATTTATTCAAAATAAGTTGCCCATTACTCCCTTCTCAACGCCTGACGGAACGGTTGATCAGACATCGGCTGGGAGAAGTTTGACGTTTTTTATGGTACACGTACTCCGAACATTTTGTCATTTAAATCAAGACTAAACTGCGAGTCTGTAGAAACGTTTATTTTTTTAATATTTGTTTTGAAGCTGCCTCATAATGCAATATTATGTTAATACAATTCCCTGATTTGTTTTAATCTCTGAGTGACTTTGTATTTTCATGATGCACGAAATAGTGCGTGTACACAAATGCTTAACCAATTGACCACTGGGTAGCTGGCACGCAACATTTCGTCTTGATTCCTTTTCTTTTTTTTTATTTTATTCATTTCGTATTTTCTGCATTCGTTCAGATTGTCATCACTCCCCTCTTGGTCGTTTGTGGCAATGTAAAGAAGTGGTAGCTTTTGGCTTTCTTTGGAATCCTTTCCCGGGCAACCCAACACACACACACACACAACAATTTCGCCTGTCCCGATGCCTAATGCAATAACAAATATTTATACTTTTTGCGATAAATGTTTGCGTTGGTTAATAAAGCGATTTGTTATTTGTATATTCGTGCTCATAATTTATATGCTTAAATTGGATTAAGTCGTTGGGGATGTGGAGGCGGACTGAGCCCGGGGGCCAAAAATGTGTCTGGAGGTGTGAAGGTGTGAAAATGTTGTTGTTTCGGGAAATTACTTAACCGGCTTAGCTAATGACAACACCTACAAAAGAGCAGAGCAGAGCAGAGCAGATCAGAGCTGGATCCACCAGCTAACCACAAGTGGGTAGAGAGTGGTCGGTTGGAGTCGGGAACACGACAATCATTTACAGGCCACGATCATTTATTTCAAAAATTATTGCCACATCGATCAACCGACAGAGACACACGATCGATCGAAGGGGGCCAGTCGGCGGTGGACCTGGACATTATTATGGGGTCGTCTGTGGTGCACCAGGACCGGATATGCTGCACACGCAGAATGCTCTACATTTATTTATGGATCCTGCAGCCAACAAAAACGAATTGTAACTTTTGATTTTGATGAATTGATTTCAGATTGAGTTGATTTTGATAACATTCAACGTTTCGTCGTGCCTCCCCGTGCTGTAAGGCTGTCATTAGAACTCTGATCAGTGATCGCAATTAGGCAACATTTTTCAGTTTTCCAGCGCACACACACACACACACACACACTTTGGGGCGATAAGCATAGACATTATAGGCAATTTGTTGTAATTGAAAATTAAAGTGTCAGCCTGTGGCATTCATTAAAAAAAAAGAAGAAGAAAGAAGCAGGAGAAGAAGCAGCGACATGATCGCCGCTTGCGATAAGACCCACTCTCAGACCTTACACAACTCCTCCAGAAGATGCAGATCCTGCGCTTACATTAAGCTGATATGCAAATTATGCGACGGGCTTATTCCAACGAATCGTTCGTCGGCGATTCGTCGTTTAAATTAGCGTTAGCAAAATGTATGCCAGGGTCGGTACCACCACCAGATTATCGATCCTCGATCATCAAAAGTTGCTGGATCGTCGTCGTCGTCGTCGCATCGTTGCTTTGCTGTGTATTTGTATTTAAAATTTACAACTTTTTTTTTTTTTTTTAATAACATTTTGATGAATTTTATATGCGCCGCTTGTCGTCGCTGATCTTGATGACTTTGATCATGGCTCTTGGGCGAATGTACCACGAGGCGAGTGTCAGTTTATGAGTTCGCATTATATATTAGTCTGATGAGGATACTCTGCCCTGTAATGGGCATAATTACTTAGGAGGTACGTAAATCGGCTTCGGTGTAGGTCGATGGAGATATTCATTGATTAATTTTGAAAGATTCTTTTTGATGTTGAGCTTCGCAGGGAAATTTTGAAAATGAGATGAAAGAAGGTAGCAAGAAGTTAAGTATTAAATTAATATAGCGAAAAGTAAGCAGGGGTGCCCACACAATGCTTATGGTAAAGCAGACACCAATATATAGGAAGAATAACAACCACAAGAAAAAGTTGTAGAAATACTGTGGCTAAGAGTGTGTGTATTCGTGAAGAAAAAAAGAACAATAAGGGTGAACAGTCACTGAGTGGAGAGTAACTAAACTTAGTCAAATAACAACTGAGTGAACAGTCGCTGAAGAATATCCCAGAATAATATGTCTCCGAAAAACTAGAACAATTACAGAAGAACCTGCTCACTTGTTTAGTTTCATGAGCAACTCATTTCTGTTCACAAACTCATAAATAACCCAACACTAATTGAACGCAATTCTCCTACCGATCATTCCTTTATAAACTATATGATAAATATCTTTCCATTTTAATAATATTTTGTCGACAAAAAAAAACCAAGAACTTTGCACATGAATCAAGTACAAACGGAGTCAATAGTATGGTAAGTACGAAAATACTTCATTCAAGTTCTAAGTTCTTATATTAAGTACGATTTTTGCAATCTCGAATTAGTTGATTCTAGACCGTACCGAGATATATTAAGTACATTTTCAACTATATTAAGATCTTTTTGATCATACTTTTAGGTCGTAAAAGTCTTAAGTTAATCCCGAATAACTTTAAAAACAAGAATTTGCATACTTAAAATATTAACAAAATATTTTTCCTTGAATTTCTATAAATTCTAAATTATTCCCCCAAAACATTCTTGAAACCAAATAAGAGTATCTTTTTGATCATACTTTTAGGTCGTAAAAGTCTTAAGTTAGTCCCGATTAACTTTAAAAACATGAATTTGCATACTTAAAATATTAACAAAATATTTTTTCTTGAATTTCAATTAATTCTAAATTATTCCCCCAAAACATTCTTGAAACCAATACATGTACATAGAATATGTACAAAATGTTCCTGGTTTGGGCCCACTAAATTCTTAAACTGTTGCCAATTTGTGTTTGAAACGATTTCTCTGTATCGAACCAAATATGACTGCAAAGATCTTATTTCGCTAATGAAAGTCCAAGAAGGTATAACTGTGATAGAAACAGTTGAGAGTTTAAAGGACACATTTCTGTTGTAATATTAAGCATATTCCATTGCATACTTTTTTGGCGTGTCATTATACACTTGAAAAGTGTATATTAATTTTGCCCAGAAGTTTGTAACGCATAGAAATATTCATTTCCTACCACATAAACTATATATATTCTTGATCAGGACGACGAGTTGAGTTCAATTCCGTCTGTCCGTCCGTCCGTCTGTCCGTCTGTCTGTCCGTCTGTCCGTCCGTCTGTCTGTCTGTTTCTACGCGATCTAGTCCCTCAGTTTTAAAGCTATCGAGCTGAAATTTTGCACAGAGTCTTCTTTTTACTGCACGCAACTAATATGTCGGAACCGGCCGGATCGGATGACTATATCATATAGCTGACATAGGAACGATCGGTCCAAGAACTAGTTCTAGTGAGAAAAACTTTTTTGTTTTTCATCGTAGCGTCACTAATCTTGGAATATGTTAGTTTTATATGCTTTCATATAGTACAAGTAAAATTTATCAAAATCGGTGGACTGTATTAAATAGCTCCCATAGAAACGGTCGGTCAAAAAACTACTTCTAGTGGGAAAAACTTTTTTATTTTCCATCGTAGCGTCACTTATCTTGGTATATATTAGTTTTATATGCGTCAACACAATTCTGGAAGATTTTATCAAAATCGGATGACTATAGCAAATAGCTGCCATTGGGCCGATCGGTCGGAAAATGTGTTTTACTAAGAAAAGTTTTTTTATGGTATCAAATTTTTATTAGCAATGATTTAAAAATTTTAAATATCTGATATCTATATCCAATATATATTTTTCCAGTTAAATCCGTTGGAGTAAAGTTTTTCAAGTGTATCAAAACTTCGGCACAGTCGAAGTTAGCTTTGCCTTCTCGTTTTAAGATTATTTCGTTCCTAATCTAAGAAATTTGTTTACTTGAATTAAGAATGCATTTTATATAATCTTTCGGCTTAACTGTAAATACGAAAATTTCTTGATTCAAGAATCTTTGTTCTCATTTAAATTACAATATCAATCGTTTTTAGACTTCAAAATGTTTTATACTTAATTTAAGTACATCCAAGAACAAAATTATACTTGAAATTTTTTAGTACTGTATAAATTCCATTAAACTTTTCAAAATATAGCAATGAATGCTTCTGAGAATTTGAACCGAAAATATTGGCTTCACAATCGGCAGAAATTTTTAATGAATGCTTCATATTATATATCTAATCATTTTTTTTTTAAATAACGATTATTTTCGGTCCCTGCAAAATATACTTGACATTTTAAGTCGGTGAAGTCCGACTATAATATAATCTGCGCCTGCGAATTTTTGTATATAACTGCTAAATATTCAGTGTGGGGCCCACACAAAACGTGTAAGTGCTGCCCATCACGATAGTGGCCAGTGCTGCCCAGCGTAATTTTTGATTTGCTCATAACTCTGCTATCGTTCATCTGATCGGTAAATTACGTATTGTGGATCGCTTAATAATGATGATTGCCATAATGTCTGGAAGGTCCAAACATTCTATCGATTAAGGTGGTGATAGCCCACAGAGCGCATTCTTGATATAGCTTTCATATGTTTGCACCGCTTACTCTTACCCAACACATTTCTAGTAAATTCTTAGGGTGTGCTCCCATCAGTTCTTGGATAGTGTATTCAACTTGCCGTTGTATCGTCAATTGGTGCTTCCGTTTTGCTCATTTTAATAGGCAGCGTCGGCAACTGTCGCGATAATCGATCGATCTGATGGCTGGGCGATCAATGATTATGTTGTTGCAATTTTTTACGATCAGCCTAGCAGCCATGTATCGCGGCGACATACATACATGTGTCCCGAGAATGTTCCGTCGCATCTGCCTTTGCCTTTGCATATGCATATCCAATCCAATGTTTTGGGGGTCGATTTGACAATATCACTGATTTGTGCACTAATTTACGAAACACCGCGACGCAGATCCATTTTAATCGATTAAGCGAGTGGATGCTTTTGTCTTCTGTTCGGCGATATTGTTGCTAATAAAGAACGTGATATATTACACGCCAGACTCCCAGTATCCCATCCCCACTCTGGTGGCCCTGCGAGAGTAACTTAATTTCAATCGCTTTTGCTTATTGTTATGTGAATTTCGTAGGGGTGAGCCTTTTGGGGAAACAATGGGAGAGCAGAGTTTTGGCACACCAACGAAGATGGCAATAATAAAATTTAAGGATCTCCAACGGCCATCGGAGACGATCTTGCTGATCCCAATTATTTGGTGCGTTGTTGCAATAAATTCGTTTATCGCCGCTGCCGAAGCCAAAATCATTTAAAAGCGATCAGTTTTTTGTGCTTGTTGTTGTTTTTGTTGCTTTGTAGTTGGCTGAAGATTAAGTGATTGCCAGTAAAAACTGAAGCTTTTTGTTGCTGCTGTTGTTGTTGTCGGACTTACAAATTGATTGAGTTATGTAATTGCTTGAGCCAGTCCAGGCTTTACATGACTGCGCTTTACATTTTAATTAAAAACAAAATACTTGCTGGCAGGGTGGAGAAGATTGGGGTGGGGCGGGGGAACACAGGAGAGAGCCAGTGGCGGGGAGTGGGAATGGCTGTCACAACAGCATTTTGGAGCGATCAATGCCATTTCACTTGATGTCGATCGTTGCAAAGAGTGCTTGATGCTGCGGCGCACAGGTGAAGCACATCATAAATCACCCCAGCAGCGACAACATCTCCTTAGCATTTCCATACCCTGACCCAGGGGTATATCAGTTTTGCCACAGCCTCAAGTGGGGAAACAAATGCGCAACAAATTGGGCTTATATAATCCTCTTCCTCTCTTCGCAGTGGACATACCTTCAGTGTGCAACTGACATTTGATGACAAAGGTTGTTTCCACGCTGCTCGTCAGCTTACTTACAGGGCGCGAGCGCAGCACTCTGTATATTGCACTTCAATTTGACTTTACGAGGATTGCCTTTTATATATATATAGAGGAAAGCTTTCATCAAACAAATGGTTTTATCAAGTTATGATTGATGATGAAGCTCATACTTACTTTAGTCATCCAACTGAAAGTGGGAATAAATGAGACAAAGAGAAGTGACTGCTATATAGTAAAACAGCTCAGAAATGAAACGACAACTTTCGAACCATATTTCCGGGGAGAGAGAACTGGAAGTGAAAAACTCCTATTAGGAAGAACGAGCTTACAGTCGGTTTGAAGACGAAAGAGGATACAGGAGGGGAATCTTCCCAATGAAGTAGCGATACAGCTTTCATTCCATCTACCGAACTGATTTTGAGGCAGAGATCTATATAGTTTGGCAACCAGCGAAGGTGATCGACACCTTGTATAAAACAAACATATTAATATTTTTCGATAGTCTGGCTGCTTTTAAAGCTCTGTCGTTCAACGCTACCAATGGAAATCTAGTAAGCAGAACGGTGACTCTGCTGAACCAAATCCAACAGACCTACTTTACTCTCGTCTGGTTATCTGGCCACTTAGGCATACCAAGTCACGATGGAACGGACGAGTTTGCAAGCGATGCCATGGACACAAGCGGTAATGGACAATCAAAGACCCCTAAAGAACATTCTGACAAACATACTAAGGAAAACCAGAAACAGGAGAGATCGACATTGAGACTTTGTAACCGGCAGTCACATCTCTTAAACGAACTTCTTAACTCCTACACTTATGCAAGAACAGGCTAAGGAATTTGATAGAGATGTTACGGAGCACTGCACCTTAAGTCAAATGAACGTCAGGTTGTACGTACCCCTTAACGACTTCTGTCGTAGCTGTAGAAATGAGGAGAAGATAGAAAGAATCAAACACCTACTTTGAGACTGCCCTGCACTTCTCATGAACCGCATCCAGTAACTGGGAGAACCATTCTATGAAGATGTTCCCCTAAGATACCTTGCTCTCTTTATCAACTTCTCAATATGGTTCTCATAGAGATTTTGCGTAGAACCGTACCATCAACATTATATTACGCATAACTTTAATGTCTTGAACCCTTTAAGTCTCAGTACTCAACACAAATTGCTTAAAAATTACAAACCATTTTAAGTAAGGTTTTAATCAAAAATTATAAATTCTACCTGGTCACACTAAAAGTTTTGAATATAACGAAAAATATAATTTTAAATTGGTCACACTAAAAGTTTGTATTTACTCAAAATTTCGGCAACCAAAAATATTACTCAGAGTCAAGATGTATCCAGTAATATTGTAGATACACCTTGCTCGGAGTTAACTTTCACAAAGTCTCCAAAAACTTTTCTGTGATCCGTATAATTAAAGAAAATAGCTTTTTAAACTTTCTGCGGAAACTTCAGCTTTGGGATTCTTAAGTATTTATTCTATGGATACTTAGTCGGAATTTACACGATGAAGTAAACTTCATGATGTTTTTGAAAAAGCTCCCGCTTGTAGGAAAGGGGTGTGGTGGGGAAGCTTGCCCCTCTACACCTCTTACCTACAAGCAAGAGCTTTTTAGAAAACTTCATGGAGTTTGCTTCATCGTGTAAATGCGGTCTTAGTCGGAATTTACGCGATGAAGCAAACTTCATGATGTTTTTGAAAAAGCTCTTGCTTGTTGGAAAGAGTCGTAGAGGGACAAGCCAACCCACCGCACCTCTTTCCCACAAACAAAAGCTTTTGCAGAAACATAACGGGCCGGGCTGCCGTTCCAGGGTATATGCCCTGCGGCGTTTGCTTAACATTCGATTTATTTGTTGGTTCACTCGCTGCACTTGTTGTAAATTTCAACCGAAAACGCCAAGTGCCACTGGTACTCGGCTGCTGGTATACTGTTTGGGGCTTAGCTCCTGGTCCTCCTCCTGTCCACTGTCCTGTCATGACGTGCGCACAATGCGTGCGCATAATTCAGACTGCGGCGGCGGCGTCGACTGTTGCATGCAACACGTCTCGCCATGCGAGCCATGCTCGCTCGCTCGCTCGCTCATTCATTCATTCATTCATGCAGGCCCACTTGCCACTCTCCCCCGGCGCCCGCCACTCCACACTTGGCTCATTGATCCACGGCACACATTCCATTTTTGCTTGCCACTTGTCAACACTTCATTTCGTTGTCCAGTCAACCACTTGGTTGCTTTGGCTCCTTCTTTTGATAAGTCAATCATGCCAAGTGGCAAGTTCGAGTGTTGTTTGCTGTGGCTGTGGCATTGTGCGGCTGCTGCTGCAACATCAAAATTTGTGTGTGCACCTCAAGTGTTGTGTTGTGTCTGGGCTAAGCAATGAGAAGGGTGGTGAACGGGGGAGGTGGGGGGGGTGGGGGGACGGACACATTGATGGGCTTTCCCTTTGTTTGGCGATTTTTTGTTTAGCTTATTGTTTGATATCCTTTGATGGGGAGATCCTTTGATTTGCATGACATGGGCATTTGTATTAACCAGAAATCAGTTGAGGCAACAAGTGCCAGCCGATGCCAATGCTTGGCCATTATGTGGGAGCAGCTGTACCATGGGAACCAAATGGAGGATTCTGGCATTTGCTAGAGTATTTTAAAAAGAATGAAAAAAATAAGGATTAGATTTAAAGGAGATAAGTGGAAACATTCACGGTAAGTTTAGGCTAATCGCCACTCCCTAACAATGATCTAAAGGATTTTGGCCTTGGTTGCCTTGGTTCCACCAGGATATGATGTCAAAAGAGCATAGGAACCAAGGCACCCCAGTTGCCTTGTTGACGACTAATTACTCACGGATACAAGGTTTTAGACCAGAACAGATACCAATCATTTCTTATGTATTTTTGAGCCCTGAACTTGGTTGGTCTTGGTTGGTCTTTAATAACTTTGTATATAACTGACACATAAAAGTTGTAAGATCACACAAACAGATTGCGACCAGTGCTGCCTAGCGTCATAATTGGTTATACCTTTAACTTGTCTAACGTTTATCTGATCGGGATAAAATCTCTGTATCAAAGGTACGAAGAGTATATTGGATTTGTGCAAATGTATTTAACAGCCAGAAGGAAGCATTTCCGACCATATAAACTATATATATTCTTGATCAGCATCAACAGCCGAGTCGATATAGCCATATCCGTCTGTCCGTATGAACGCTGAGATCTCAGTGATGGTAAGAGATAGAGGTTTGAGCTGTATGGAACATATATTTCTTATACTTGCAGGCAGATCAAGTTTAGTTTTTTTTTTGCCACGCCCCCTGCCTCCCCCACAAATTGAAAAAAACTTAATATCTTCCACAATTTTGGAGTTAGGTTGTTTGAACCTTCTTGACATATATTCTACTCATCATAACCTTTGGAGCCCCCATACATTGTTTTCCGATCAGATGAACGATGGCAGAGTTGCCACCCCCGCAATTTGAAAAACACCTTAAATATCCCGAAATTTTGGAGTTAGGTTGATCGAACCTTCTAGACATATATTCTACTCATCATTACCTTTGGAGCCCCCATATATCGTTTTCCGATCAGATGAACGATGGCAGAGTTGCCACCCCCGCATTTTGAAAAACACATCAAATATATCGCAATTTTGGAGTTAGGTTGTTTGAACCTTCTAGACATATATTCTACCCATCATTACCTATCGAGCCCCTATACATTGTTTTCCGATCAGATGAACGATGGCAGAGTTGCCACCCCCACAATTTGAACAAAATCGAATATCTTCCACAATTTTAAAGAAAGATTCTTTGAACCTTTTAGGCATATACTTTAATCGTCATTACTTATCGATCCACCATACACCGTTTCCAGATCAGATGAACGATATTCGAATTATAAGCAAAACAAATAATTACGCTGGGCAGCACTGCCCGTAATCGTGATGGGCAGCTCTTGCACAGTTTGTGTGACCTCACACTTTAAAGTTATCAGTTATATACAAATGGGTACAGAGTATATTACAGTCGGGCTTGACCGACTTTCTTACTTGTTTTTGAGTGTCGCACTGGGTAAGATATGGAGTTCTTAAGTCCAATTATATGCTGAAAACTGAAACTACATTTTAAAAACTACGTCTTAAAAATAGAACGGTAGGTTCTCAGCCCATACCTCCCCTTTCAGATTTTTTTTTGAGTATACAGAAGTGTCACTGTGTAATCGTTTGAAATATCCATTGACTAACTAGAAGGGATTGTGTGCTAAGATTCTTTGAATTGAACGCAGACGAATACGTTATTTGTCTCAAATATATGTAAGTAATTTTTTTAGCGAAAAAACAATAATTCAATTTTTTGCACTTTTTCTTGAGTCTAGAAACATTTTTCAACAACTTTCTTCTGTAGACCTTGCCTTTATTTATGGTGATGTGGGAGAATAAAAAGTGCCAAGTCAGTTCTATCGCATAAATTAAATGTTTCAAAAGTTAATTATTGTGTCATATACTCTATGCTTGCTACATGTGTGGTTTTTCAGAAGTAAGCTGAAAAGGAAGCTGGAAACCAGACAAGTGATCGTGCAAAGAAGTAAAGTCCATCACAATATATCACTGATAACTAATAATTACACATTTCGATCAAATGGACAATCTTTTTTTATAAGGATAGTTTTTGATGACTTTCCCATTATCTTTCAGCTAGCCATCAGACATACCCTTCATTGGACTGCACCGAGCGGAGGACCACCATCATATTGAAACGATCTGTGCGTTCTCGTCTGGCCTGTCATTTTACTTCATGATGTATGTAGATGACTACAATGACCTTGCTGGGGACTTGATTAATATTTTGCTGAAGCTTTTGCCATATTGCAAATTGATAACGTTCATTAAAATCAATAAATGCATAATTGAGTATTTACGGGGTGGCGGTTTATATATGTAAAAAAATAAAAATAAATAAGTGGGAGCTGGATCGATCGCCGCTCGATCGCCGCGGCCCAATTACAGGCTAATCAAACAAGCCTGACAACAATTGCCATTGAATGGAGCGCATCGGGGCGCCTAATTGCAGCCAGTTATGTGTCCTTGCGCTTGACAAATTCCAGCCGGTGGAGCAGAGAACTCTGAGGAACTCTGCCTAGACCGACAAAGCCGGCAGAATGCTTTTGTTCGGCTTGGGGTTTGGGTGGGACCGACAAGTGTTTAATCGTTGCTAATTATACCAACTGCGCGTGTCAATGTCAAGGCAGCGACTGGACTGTGGAATGCCCAGCGTCAATTTAATTATGCGAAACAATACAAATTGCCCCGGCAGCAAAGCAGCAAATGATTATGTCGCCAACAAATTGCAGATGCAACTGAAACGTTGGATTGGGTGATTACCCGAAGCTGTGGAATAAATCAACCGTTGGCGGCGAGACAAATTAACACATAAATTTCTAGACCCAGAACTAGGGCCCAAAAGAGCCTATCCAATTAATAATATGCGGATAACTGACACGATGACAACGCCAGATACACGTAATGCATGCTGCATTACATACTCTCGCAACACAGACGATCAAGATCATTTCGCTGCCCGAGAGAGCTGGAGTCGAAGTCGCAGTCGGCTCAGCAATCATTGATCATCGTCAGCAACGAGCTAAAGTCCAAGTGCAAGTCGATGGCATCGGCGGCGTCTGCTTTGGCGGCAAGTCCAGGTTCCACTTGCAATCATGATCAACCTGCTGCCCTGCCCCGCCCCACCCCGGCCGCCCTGCCCCGCACCCAGTTGAATGTGATTCGAAAATTTCATTTTAATTAAATTGTTGAATGCGTGCGAGGAGGGGCAACTGGATCTCCTTTCCCGGGTGTGATAATATCAATGCAACGGTTTATTACGAACGCAAAACGCACCACTTTTGCGCTCTTCAAATTACATTTTAATGAGCTGTGAAAAATATTTGGAGCACAGCCTTGTCCCAACCTGCCCAAGATCAACGATGGATATAAGGATATTTTGTTGTCGCATTTGGGGATTGGCTTAAGCGATTTGTTGCTCTCAGCTAAGTGGAGGCCAATTACCTGAATCTGCTTGGGGTGATGTTGCTTAAGGGAATGGGGTTAGCAACGGGGTTGAATATTTCTACTTAACTAATCATCAATCTGAATTTGAGACTCTTCTATTTGCCTCCTATATACAATGGGGGAAAAAACAAGAATTTCGTACTTAAACAGGGGAAATTCTAGTACGAACTTTCTCAAAAGCTGACTCAGTTCGGTAATTCTAAAACTGAGCACAAAATTCATTATTTCAAGTTCGATTTGAGATTAAATAATTTTGTTAACTACAAATAAAATTTTATCGGATGCATTTTTATTTTTATAATTTTTGTCCACTTCAAATTGTAAATTGATTAAAACTAAATTCTTTTAAGAAAACACAAAATAATCTTCAAATTTTAAGAACAAATCGGTCTAAATTCCATCACGCCCATACTTATATTTAGGATGGCATTTTTTCTAGGTGTATATATAGATTTTTAATAATGAATGTCAATTCAATACGCACATTGATGTACTTATTTCTACTTTGGCCATGTAAAACGATGAAAGTTCTTGTAATTTAAATTGATTTATTATTTCCACATTTGGTATAAAAATCTGCTGTCAAAGTCAACTGATTGGTTGCAACTTTTACATAAAGAAAATGATATTGACAGACATTAATTTTTCAAGCAAAACCCAAGTGCAAATATGGAAAAGATTCGTCAAGGTATTCCAAATCTATGTTATTGGAAATTTAGGTCAGAAATTGACAACAAATTTCACACTTGCAGCGGCTCAAGCATATGCAGACATGCATGGCGCCAAAGGCAGCGCATTCACCCCACCACAGTGGCGCTAGAAAGTATTCGTCCACTAATGAAAAAATATTTTGCCGTTTTAATATGATTTTTGGGCAAATACTTTTGAGCCTCACTTTTGGCAATCATACATTTGTATTTCTTTTTCTAATTAAATTTAAGTTCTTTGTTTTTAGACGCTAGAGTCAACTGTAACTGCCTTGAAATGATAACGCCCGACTAGGTCAAAGAAGCCATCCAACCCGCCCGAGAATACAATTTAGAGAGATGCTATTCTCATGGAGAAAGAAAAAGGTACGAGATTTAAAGTGTGAATAATACTATGATTCCTTATTAATTTTGTTTATTTTTATCTGTTTTTTAATGTTCCGTGCAGAAAACGACACTCTGTCGCTGTCATCAAAGTGGACAATTTTCTTGAGTCACATTTGAACGCCGTAAGATGACTTAAAAGAACATTTTAAGCCCTACAAAATTTTGTTAATTGCTTTATAAATAAAACAAAAACAACGGAATTTAAATTGCTTAAGCTTTTGATTGAAAAATGGGTGGTCTTGATTTTAGAGTAAGAGCTCTTGATTCAAGAATGGGAGACTCTTGAACTTGAGAGTGGTCAGCTCTTGATTCAAGAATAGGAGATTCTTGGATTTGAGAATATTCCGCTCTTGGTTTAAGAATGAGACAATCTTCGTTTTGAGTATGTCCAGCTCTTGACTCAAGAATTTTCTACTTGGAATAAGAATTATTCATACTTAAATATTCTTGTTCCAAGAAATTCGTACTCAAAAATGAATACTTAAATCAAGAAATTCGCTCTTAAAATTAAATTTTCACTCTTACCGTACTTTGTGCTCGAGTGCTCTGGATCCAAGTATGAAATTCTCTATTTTTTCTATGAGTGTAGAAAATATATAAAAAAGACTGAGACTCAAGTTAAGCTAAAGAGTGACCTTGTATCTTATGTTGTATAATTACTCACCATGGAGAAAATAATTATAAACATATTACACGACTAATAAGACCGCAAATGAATTGACTGATTTAAAATCAAATAGCATAAAAAGGGACCGCCAAAATTGACCATGGAGAAAAGTCCTTAAATATTAAAATACAAATAATATAGGCTCTTA
The DNA here is from genome assembly GCA_018904225.1 of Lordiphosa mommai. NCBI lineage: Eukaryota > Metazoa > Arthropoda > Insecta > Diptera > Drosophilidae > Lordiphosa > Lordiphosa mommai. Next base: position 484,767 of record JAEIFT010000032.1, on the reverse strand, counting down.
TTAACTTATTCTTTTAATCTCAAAATTTTTCAAAGGATTTATTGTGAAATAATGGTTCGATATTTCTGATTCATCGCTAGTCTCACCTTTTCCCCATCATCTGACTTCTGTCAATAAAATCTTTGGTAGAATTTTTGACATTTGAAATGAATGGAAATGCTGGTAAGTCAGGCCATGTGCCATGGATCGAAAAAAAGTGATAATCTGAAGGAGCAATTTTTGGTATTTACGGCGGGTGGGATAAGATATTCCAGGTCAGGGTTTCAAGTAGATTTTCAATAGATCACGAGCCTTTCCTAATGCTGTGGTCGTTTCTTGCTTAAACGCACCAATTGTTGGTTTGTTTTTTTTTTGGGTGTGATCTGCAGTACAATACGAATCCAGAAATCAAACAGGCTGACCGAATCGTGTCTTAGTGTGATGCACAGTACCCTGCCCATATGCTGACTCAAGTGCCAGATTTGATGTCCGATGAGTTAGTAAGCTTTTCAAAAAATTTACTAAGGACTGTACTGAAAAGAAACTGCACACTTATAATTGCTCATTTCTCGCGGCGTGAGCATCGCTTCATGGCATGTAAAGTACCATTAGAAAGCTGGAATGACTTTTTTAATTTTACGTATTTTGCTTTTTAATTTTGATGAAACCGCAGATAGCAGAGCAAGTCCTCGAAAAAATTCTGCACAAATACTGTAACGATAATGAAATGTTATTTTTAAAGTTACCTAAAAATTAATGTTAATAAATAGAACTCGAAAATATTATAATTCAGTTCAGTCAAACTGTTCCTCAAAATGTTTTTAAAAAAAACCGGTCGAAAAAAGTTCTTAAAAATCAGAATCTTGAAAATAAGGTATAGGCCTTTAACAACCGAAACAAAACAATGTCGTTTCGATATTTGACAAAAAACGGCAACGAGCGCCTCTGTGATTCAAAGAGTGAATCAACGGCACTACTTATTGACATTCAAAATCAAAAAAAAAAATATTGAAAAAATTTAGTTCATTTGTTCAAAGAAACAATTGTGTACATTGTGATGGACGATGAAACTTGTGTGAAATTGGTCTTAAACACATTACCTTAAAACATTACGCTCCTTTATTTAACACAAAGCAGAAGGTGGCTCTGTTGACTAATGAGTGTGACCAATTAAAGTTGAAAAATTTAATCATAAGGTTTCGATATGTCACGCAATTCGATACAGCGGCCTAAGAAGAACCTTATTTTTCAAGCAGGAATTTGTAAGCGCCAATATCAACATAAAGGAGGGTCTTAAAGAGATGTTTTTACCATTTTACCATAACAATATATTTAACAAATATGGATACTGCAAAAAAAAATATGTCTTTGCTTAATGGAAAAAACATAATTTTTTTGCTCAAAAGAAGAACAACCCAATTGCTCCAGGGCTTTGACCAATTGATCGATATTAGGCATTTGCCGAATGGAATTTAAAATAGGTTAGAGCAGTTGCTGAAAATTTGAAAGACCTTAAAAAAATACTGCATAATGGCAAGTCGAAACGCTAAAACAAAAGTGTACAAAATTTAAAGAAAGAGTTAAATCAACAAAATTCTATCTTAATTAAGGGAAAGATTTTTTCTCAATAAGTTTTGGCAAAATTTAAATTCATTATATTTATCTTAAGTTCAAAAAAAAATGTATAAAATCGGAATAGAAATCTTAAAGTTATAAGCAAAAGAATGTGGGCCCTTTTTTCGGAATAGTCTGGATATTCTCCCAAAAATTGTTGCTCCTGTCATTTGCATATTATGCTGCTTACTAAAAGTAGCTTGGATATACAGGTCGGTTATTTGACAAAAAATTTTCATAATATCTTTGCAAAAATCCGAAAATGTTGAAATTTATGGCAACGTCAGAGGAGAGCTTTCAAAAGCTAAGGTTCGGGCCCCTGGTAGGATCCCATATCTTAAGTTAGCTAAATTGAACCTAAAATCGAAACTTTAGCTAAGTGGATTCCTTATTTTTCATTTTTCTTTAAGTCTTATGTTTTTTTATGTGTTCGTCGTAAAGGTTGCTGTGTCATTTTTTCTGGTTTTTATAGGGTTTCAACTCTTAAATCCAGTATGGCCAAGTGCCTTTTGCATTTTTAGGTTCATTTCGCTAAACCATTAAAGATAGGAGCTTGAAGCATTTAGAAGATAACTCTTTATTATTTTGAGTTTCTTAATAATTATAAACCAAATGTTACATTTTATTCCCCAAAGTGAACTCTATGTATGGGCAAGATTAAGAATTTTTGTCTAGTGATCTTTTCGATTACTTAAAGCAGGACACGAGCAGAAAAAGTGTGAGGCAGATTCCACTTCTTCCGCGTCCCTGCAGCTTCTGCAGAAGGCGTTGTGACCTGTAATAGAGCTAACCACTGCAAAGGAGTTTGCTCTGCTGAGCAGGCATAGGTCCAATGAGCGTTTCTCGCTGAGAATCGTCCAGGTCAGTCGCGCTGTCCTGCAGAAATAACGGACTGCCATTTTTGAGTAGCTTTCTGCTTAAATAATTCTTTTATGATAAGCCTGCACGTAGCCATGGGTATACCTACATTTTCTTTATCGGGAAGAAAGTTGGTCCTAATGTATTCTCTCGCGAGTTCGTCTGCCTTGCAATTGCCCTCTATGTCCCTGTGTCCTGAGACCCAAATGAGGCTTTTGCTTTACAAACGAACTACACTTACATCAGCTCAAGTCTCTCATTGTGTTATTTGTGCACCATTAATGTCGAACTTTAGACAAATGTCATCAGTTTCTTATATATCAACAGTTCTTTCTGTTTTCAACCAATAAAAAATGTGTATTGTTTATTCCTGTAGATCCTTCAAGTGGTTTGTACATATATTTAGCATACAACTAGTTTACTTTTTGGTCAGTATTTCTGACTTCTGACATGTTGATTTTTTTTTCCGCCTGCATTTTGTAGTTTTCTGCCGAGTCAGCGCTAGGTGCGAGGTGCGAGAACATTTAACGCCCTGGTACCCAAAATTCAGTTGGATTTTTCGCGTTAATTGAGCAATGTTTGTGCGAGGCGGCGGCTGACTGTTCGTTAGCACATTTGCGGTTGCAGCCAGGATAAGGATAACAAGGATATGGCAATGGCCAAGTGGCCGTTGGCAACTGGCGTCGTCCGTCAGCGGCGGCGGCTGTGTACAAAGGCCGCTGGCGGCACTTGTTAGCTCAGCCTCAGCTCTTGGAATTGGAAAAATGCCATATAATTGTGCTGATTATGACGGGGGAATGAGAGTGGCGAGTGGCGAGGGGCTGGACCAGCTCATAAATGCCATTAACAAGCCAAGTTAGTCGGTCGAAACCCTCCTTCCAGGAAGCCGGGCAGCGTCTTACCCTTTCACGGTGCAAGAAAGTGAACGTGCTCGCAGCGGGAAATTGTGTGTGTTTCTTGTTTACCAAACATATTTTCCCTTGGCTATCTAAATAGATAATATCTATCTATCTATCTACAGATCGAATATGTGGTGGGCGTGTGACTATTTTTATTGTGATTCGACCCAACTTTCACCCAAATAGAGCAATAAATTCTGAAGTGTTGACATTGATTTAGTTGGGCAAAGAAATTTATGATTTAATTATTGTTTTGGTCCCTCGCAATCCCGCTGAGCGTTAAACGCTCTCTAATGGCCAGCGACATTCATCAGGCGCCGCCGCAGCCGCCGCCATCGCCGTTGGACTCGGTGTACAGGCGGATGCATAAATCGATATGAAAATCACCAATTATCTTATGCAATGCTTGAACAGGCACACGAAGAGTGGGTGAGGCATGGTGGTGGGGGGAGGGGGCATGATGGAGACACACACAACTCATAAGCATGGACAACTTGTTAAGACGACGACGACGACGAGCAAACGGAACGAAGCATGATGATATACAATAATCGAACAGCGCCCGCACGAATCAACAGAAAGACAAGAACGAGCAGAAGGAACAAGTTTACTTGGTCAGAAGTTTAGAGGAATTCACGAATGCTCTATGGGGAAATATAATTATAAGTCAAAACACAGAAAATTGTGATATAAATCTCTAAACAAGACTTTCTAAATCATTCACTTACTGACTGATTGGCAATCCACGCAGAGTCTAAACGGTAAGGGATAGAAAGCTCTCACTTACACTGAAGCTACGTGGTGAAAGTGGGAAAACTATGGCGGGGTTTTTTTAAGATTCTACCCCCAAGGGGGTGAAGATGTTCGGAAAATTTAAAGTGGAGTAAAATTATTTTTCATTCTAAAGTCTTGAAGTTCTTTTTGTAGGTAAAGTATGCAAAATAATTGGACACGTATTTTTCCCGATTTCGGAAAACCGCCCAAATGAAAAATTCCTGGAAAATTTTTTATGGAAATGGGGATCCTATTGACTTAACATTATTATTGAAGAGTTTTTCTGATTTTGGAAAATTCACCCCCAATGTCGGAATATTGGGACAAGGCTCCCAGGGCCAAGTACATGGAAAAGTTAGCTTGTAAAGATGTATATATAGGCAGACATAGGCTGGGCATACGAATACACACAGCACCCTGCAGTAGACAAGGGTTTCTGTCTCGCATTTTTCTGATTTGTTGTTGCTTGACAAATAATTTTATTATTATTATTTGCTTAACCTTTCACTGCCAGCCTAACTAACCCTCAGGCCAGTTAGAGTATCAACAGCCAGAGATCAACTCTGCTTTGGCAATGATGCAAATGCTGCAAATGCGATATCCCCAGAAGACGTCGACAACAACGACGACGACAACAACGACAAGTCCATCGGTTTGACTCCTACAAAAGCCCGTTAGTGTGCGGACTGGCAGGCCCGGGACAGTGGTCAGCGCCCTTTCGCCATTCTCTCTCCTTCGGGTAGACACAAAATGCGTTCATTTCCCTCTCAACTCAAATATACAATGATATAATAAATTGAATGACATTCATAAATAAACAATATAAAAGAGCAACAACAAGATTGGGATTTGGTTGGCGAGTTTGAATGGGGAACTTGGTCTTGGGGTAGAGCGTAATGAAGACATTAAACCTGGTGGCTGCAGTTGCTGCTGTTGCTGCAGTTGCTGCTGCTTTTCTCACCGCCTGTATTACATACAAAAACAACAACTTGAACATCATTATTAACAATAACAACAACAAGTGCGCCCACCCAAATGAGCGAAAAAAAAAGAAGAAAAAAATCAGCCGATAAGTAGACCGCCAACCGGTAGCTCCAGAATGACTAGGGAAAGGAACTAAAAAAAAAAAAAAAAAAAACCGTCTGATGTCTCATTTAACTAAGCAGCGGGACAGCAGCGGCAACATTTTGGCCAAAATGCAATCATCATAAATGCCTCTGCCTGGGTGGTGACGACATTCAACATGGAGACGCGGCGACTTCATTCCACCATTTACATATATCTCGGTCGACGGAGGGGGAATTGAGACCTGGACTCAATTGGCGACTGAGGATGCGCCTTTTTGATGAACTTAATTGACAACTTTTTTGTCAGCGCTGTGCAAGGATTATGATTGCTTTTATGTTAAATCCACCGAAGGAACTTTGTTAGTTAAATTTATTTGTATGTTTTCTTCTTTCGCTTCTGACATGTCCATTCGAAGCGCATCAGTTTGATTGATTGGATGCAGACGACAAGCACACTGATGAGACCAAAAGCTTACGGAATGACATCAAAATACTAAAAACTAGTTGGCTGAGTTATAGACTAGCCAAACGAACTGATTTGCATTTGAGCCAAACAAAAGACTTAGGCAACGAACTTGATGAGCAAAATTAATGTGAGACAAAATCAGGCATTTGGAAAATAATTGGAACGGCAAAAATTACTATTAAGCGATTGAGTTTAATAAATTGCTTAAAAAAATTTCAATATTATACAAATTTTGATATACGATTTCTTCCAGGTTTGCTTAAACTAAGACGGGATTTACATGATGAAGTAAACTTCAGGATGTTTTCCTAGTAGGCGCGAGATCTAAATGTATTTTTTACTATTCATTTAAAAGGTCTGAAAGATTTCCTCTAAATTCTACGCCTACTAAGAAAACTTCATGAAGTTTGCTTCATGGTGTAAATCCCGACTAAGTATAAATCAATTAAAAATTAAAAACTATTAATAAAATAAATAAACAAAATTTTTGAGTGAAGAATTTAACATACTTTTTAGTAAGTTAACAAATTCTAGAAACCGCCTATTTTATTCAAGTATTCTTCTTTATGGATTAAGTACGAAAAAGTCTTACCACGCAATGCCAATAAAATACAGTTCTCAACTGGTTTCAGGAGTAAATTTGTATGAAATTTTCACTCCAAAAAAATAACTACCGTGTTTTTGTCCTTTTTTTCTGGCACAACGTATAAATTAGTCAACATTTAATTACATTAGAGTGTACGTATTTTAAGTATACGAGTTTTTGTTAGGCCCGAAACGAATTTGAAATGGAAAGTTTGCACTTAAACAGCTCGCTGTTTGAGAGAAAAGAAAGATCGCAGCAGTCGATTGACTTGACTACAAAATACCCTGTACCCTTGATTTGGTAAGTTTTTAAACTAATATAAACACATATGCACATATGCACACACACACGGTGCTGACGCGCGACGCTACTGATGCAACTCCACGCTCAAACATGCTGAAAGCAAGCAAAATTCGATTCGTTTATAACTTCCGTGTTTTTAAGTCGAAAGGTTTTTCCAAATTAGGGCTCTGACTGTTCTATGCGTTTTGTGTAGGGCGAGGAACAAAATTTTCAACTCAGAAACAAGCTTAATATGCGTATTGTACGCCAAAATTAGGCTGAACCAAAACAAATTTTTTTGCGTTTTTTTTTTGTCATCTGGAAACTTCATTAAGAAACTACAATCCAAGGGTGGGCTTAAAAATGCAAGCTTGTTTTTGAGGATATTGTGCACAATTGAAGCTTTTTATGCTTGGCCCAATCCAATCAATCCGAATGTTCTCACTTCAATCCTTTCTGAGATCACATACAGAAAAATATGAGTAATAAGTAGAGGTGGAGAAATATCGATAGTAGGCACCATCGATAGTCAACGATAGTTTTTTGGAAACCATCGATAGTGCACGATAGTTTTCGATAGTATGTTTATTAAACGCTCATGTTTGAAAAAGCAAAAATTTTAAATAATTTATTAAAAAGCGAACTAAAAAAATTGTTTCCGTTACTTTTGGCATTAATATTGGGTTGTAGGTTTCGATCATATATATATACCATATCATTTTTGAGAAACTCTGATGTTAGCATTAAAATAATTCGGAAAACCTTATTTTTAAACCTAGGGCACAAAATTGAGGTCATGATTATTATTATTTTGTTGTTGTTGTTTGGACGTCAAAGGGACACTAAGCCGAAGCTTGTTATGCGCGAACACCAGGTAAAATAGCAGCCCACCTCCCGCCCAACCGACCGTGGGGCGTAGGAAAACACTGAATAAAGGCAAACTTCGTGCTAAATACGTAAAAAAAAGATGTTTTGATACCAGGAAGAGATTCTTCTAAACTAATTACTCCGTAAAGTTTATTGTAATCAGCACAAAGAATACGAATCGGTTAATGCATGCAAAGCATAGTTTGACAACCTTTTAGAGATTGCGGAATCTAGTTCCGATTCGGCTTAAAAGGAACACTAAGTTTTGACTAATTAACTCTGATGAGTTTAGATTTAGAAAATAACGTTTTTAAGCGCAATTATTATTTTTTTAAGCTTGCAAAAAACTATCTAAAACTATCGATAGTGCAGAGCAACTATCGATGGCGACTCGATAGCGCCCAACCATCGATAGTGCCGATAGTGCCATCGATAGTTCTCCACCTCTAGTAGTAAGTAGAGAGTATAATAAGTAAGTAGAGCAAAGGTGCAGCGCGTTGAGATGGGATTCAATTCAAGTTCAGTGCAAAAGCCCTGGGATCGATTTCCAGACAAAGTTGACAATAACAGTTTTTATATTTCTTTCTTAGTATGTCAGAAAACTTAATTGAACCAATGTGTGATGAGGATCCTGAAATGTGTAAAGTGTTAGATTTTATCCCATGGACTTAATGGAGGGGTTAAGAGAAAGCAAACAAGAATATCCAGGACTTGTGGAGAAGAGAAGGAGTTTAAGGTATTCATTGACAATCCAACGAAATGTGGCCAACTCCGAATCCCCCAAAATTTGGACTTCTGCCACTGCTTATTCAAAATGTTTTGTAACCAGCCGGCAAAAAGTCAACTGATGATAGAACCGGGAGGTCCTGATTTCTGTGCAGTGATAAATATTTTTATTATAATTAAACTTAACCTTGAGCCGACTTAAATATAAATAAATTATCAAATTTGAAACAGGTTACTAAAGTCATTATGGAAAATATTTCAATTTAAAGTTTAGATTTAGAAATATTGCACTTAGATCGTATAAACTTATTGTTCACTGGTTTAAGTACAAATTTTATGATTTTCTTTCCAGCAAGTCATGGGTTTAAGTATACACTGTGGACCTTTAATTCTTCACTGTAAAGTTTAATCTGAGCCTTGTTGAACTCAAAATAAAAATATAAATAAATAAAGGCTCTTAAAGAGTCACTATGTCTGATTGTAAAGACGGAAATAATGTCAATAAAGTTATTGATTCCTTCGATAATTTTTCAAGAGAGCATACATTCAAAATCAAAAAGAAAACTCTGTGCAAAGAATTAGTTCGATAGCTTTTAAGCTGAGAGACTAGTTTGCCTGGAAACAGACCGACGACAGATCGACTCAGCTCATCGTACTGATCAAGATCGAAAGTGAACAAATTTATGCGTTGCAAACTTCTGGCCAAAAACAAATCCAAGATTAAAAGTTTGAGGAATCCGAAATTATGTGAGGTTACGATCGGGACGGGATGTAATAGATGTGTATATTCGGAATTTTCTTACCCGCTCTCATCTCTAAAATTGACACATGCAAAATCTTCTTAGCAAATCCAAATCCTTAACACATGGGTTTTAATAACACGCTTCTGGGTGACAAAGTCACAACCAAAGCCAAATACAACATGTTGTGTAAACCCCTCAGCCTGGACAATTCTTGGCCCAAATTGGCTCAACTACTTGTCGGATTGGCTTAAACCGCTTTTGCTGGCCAAGAATGAGAATCCTAATTGCCTTTGACAAAACTGGTCGGACATAAGACGATTTGTGCGGCAAACGCCCACAATTTTTTGGTCAACTCGAGTGGCCCAGCAGCCAAAGACAATGGCTAAGGGAAATGGAGGGAGGATGGACAACAATAACAGTATATAACATACGAGTCCAAGTGACAATTGCCGCTCGGCACGCATCACACACTCACACACACACACACACACACAGTCGGTTGACTGTCCACTCACGCCCTTAGGCACACAGCTGGGACTTCGGCGACTTGGATGACTTGGACAGCTCCTGGAATTTGCCAAACAAAACAACAGAAACAAAAACAAAAAAAAAAGATGTAATTATGCGACTGCTTTTGTCGTTTTCAATGCGTGCGCCCCGAAAAAGTGGGCGTTGCACAGTAGTCGACGACTGCCAACGCCAGTGAAAGCAACGGCAGGCTGAAGGCTGAAGGCTTTAAGGCACGAACCACCAGCACAGTGGGCGGAAATTGTCACGAAATTGGCCAGCCAAAAGCTGGTTTAACGATTCCTCAAAATGGAATGTGATTAAGCAAAGGAATTGGCTCTGTAAATTGGTTTGCTTTCTTTAAATAGTGTGCGCTTTGCACTAGAGTAAAACACTTGATCAATTAAAAGTAATGCTAAGTCAGGTTTTTGTTTTTCTATATATAATTCTATATATTCTATATACTTTTCAGTGTGAAAATCAGTTCTATAATATCAATCGACCAAGCATTATTTAGGTTTTAAACGTTAGCCGTTTGGCCTGGGCGTTTATTAATCAGTCGATCGGTCAAACTGAGAATTATATACAAAATATTAAGTGTTTAGTCGAAAAATTTAATGTGCTTTGCTTTTTTTTATAAAAATAATTCTACTGGGTGGGTTTTTGATATTTTTTCCCACTTCATATTATATTAGTTTCTTCTCTAAATAGCATTCTTACTTAGTAATAATATACCTGCGGGAACTAAGTATATGTGCATAGACAAATTATACTTTTCAGCAAATGTCAAGCGTGCACTTAGGTGGCGTGGAAGTAGCTTAGGTACGCGCTCCCGTGAAGCATATTTAACATTTTCATTTTCTGCCAAAACTTGATATACTCTTCTTTTGGATACCTTAAGACTTAAATGACGTTTGATCTCCATGCAAGACATGTTATCTTGGACCTCGAGACGACGAACTTTCCGTTTACACCTTATGTCTATAGTGGTCGGTCTACCAGGGAGCTTAACTATACCATATTTGTCTGGGTTTTTGAGGAAGTTTGCAATTGTATTACGATGTCGATTGACTCTGTTAGTGATAACTTCAATTTAAGTCCCAGCTTCCTTCAGTCCCTTTATCAAACCGCGCTCTACTTCAGACAGGTGTGTCCCACCTGGCATTCTTATGTAATAGAAAATCAATTAGGGCCGTTTTCTCATGTTCCCGTTTTCAAATCCAGGTGCTCTTTGAAACAATTCATGTTGTCTACGTTTAGGCCGCGTTTAAAATCATTCACGGTTCATTTTAGACACAAGCAAAGCTATTTTAAAAGCGGCCTAAAAGTAGGCAACACAAACTTTCTCAAAAAGCAACAGAATTTGAAAAACGGGAACATGAGAAAACGGCCCTAAGTGTTGAAAATACATTATTTAGAAAGTAAACGCCTCATTTCCTTACCTTTCTCTCAATAAAAATTAAATTTACTTTTCATTTTCAAATTCACACTAAACCCAGTTTGCACATTCAATTCTTTCATATGAAAAGCGCTTGCTTCCTTACGAAGATAGGCGAATATAAACAAACATCAAGATCAATAGAGATGGTTGCATACGAAAAATAAAAGCAACAAACATATACTTAGTTCCCGCAGGTAGTTGAAAAGGTAAAATAGCCTAAACTCTTATATTCAAATGTCAGCAGCTTAAGAAAAATTTGTATTAATCTAAATGAAGCAATAAATTGAATTGAAAATGGAACAATAAATCTACTCTAGCTTTGCTTTGACTATAGATGCTTTTCTCCAGATACTTAACCAACAGGGCCTTTCAAAAGCAGGCACGGCACGACTAAAACACGAAAATGTAAACGATTGTCTTTTATGAAAATGTTTTCCGGGCGGCTTAGCATATTTTTATGCCCACGAAAGTTGCTTACGTGCTTACATTTTGGGCAATGTATAAAATTAAGGAATTGTCATTGATCAGCTTTTCAAAATTTAATTCGACTTTATTTGCAAAGAATTTGCTAAACACGAACATGCACGAATATGCACGAACTCGTTTAAGTGACAAAATAATCGAATCCTTTGAAATCTACCCAACTAATTTGCACCACTGTGCCGTGCAAGCCATGATGAATGTCCCAGGACTTTATCCAAACGAAACGCGCAGCATTTTTCTCACGCTGCGTTGCATTGGCGCGTCTCGTATGTTAAACTGTCGCTCGCAGCCAAAACGCAATTAAACAAAATTTGCGAGTCTGTTGCGGTATGCTGATGGAGCGGGAGGGGAGGGGGGGCTGGGGGGTAGCCACAGAACGTTTGCCAGAATTATTTAATTGTTGCGCCAAACGACTTAATTATTTTGGCAGCCAGCCCAAAAACGTTTCCGAGGGCAATGACTAACTGCAGGCCAAAAAGAATTATTAGAGCCTCTGACTTTGGCTGACGTTGAGGGTCTCAAATTACACACACACACGCGCACACACTCGCTTGGCATGTAAACAAAAACGTTGAAATAAACACACATATCCTGAATGTAAAGAAAAACCATTGTGTTTTCGCTGGAAACGCAAAAATTTTTGAAAGGCCGCCGACACAAGCAACCGAATGCAAATCTCACGCCTAAGAATGGTTTTTAAGCCGCATTTAGTTGCGGCTAAGCTGCCAGGATTCTACACAGATTCACATCTATATCTTTCTCTATTCAATGGCTGTAATCGTTAGCGGCAAATCTTTTAGAAAAATTTGCATAATTTGCGGCTGGCATAATGCATAATCTGTGGGCAGAGATAAGACAGACCACCAAACATCAACAATTATTTCTGCAATTTTTAATATACAAAATTATATTCAAGAGAAAAAGCTAAATTTCTAGTAAGTAGTAAGAAATAAAGTATTGATTCCTTAAAAATTTCGGTTTCCAGGGTTTTCAAACTTTAAGTTCCTTTTCGTCCCGCCCGATTCCGCGGTTTTTTACGGGTCTCGCTATAATCACGTACCGCGCCCCTTTTTCTAGTCAAAATCCAGATGTTGCCACAACCCTGAATTGTGCAGACACAAGCTGCAAAATATGTTGCACATGTCTGGACTGAGGGGGGGGCGTGCTTTGTCAATGTGAAGTTGTCTTTGATTTCGATTTTGATTCCGATTCGAATGACGATTTCCAATCCCAAAACCCATTCCCCGTTCGCGTTCCTGGCAAGGTGTGTGTGTGTGTGTGCTCGTGTTGTCTATGGGGTTAAAAGACAAACAGTTGCGTCTCATATTTATTTGCCTGGGCACAGGACGTGCGTGCCAGGGTCTGCAGATGCACTCCATTCCACACCACACCATCTAGCCCTTTAATGCCTGGGCAGCTGAAGATTGCCTAGGCAACTCGTGTAAATTAATATTTTCTTCGTGTCCTGTCTGTGTGTGTGTGTGTTTGGGCGCATTCTTATCACTTGAGACAGGCGCACGCGTTTGCACATTTCGACGTCTTCCTGTACTACGATCCTCCTTCTCCTCCTACTCCTCTTTACATTTGCAGCTTGTCTTCTCGCGCGTGTGTGTCCTGCGCTTCCTTATAAATATTGATTTATTTGTTTGCATATCCTTTTTTTCTTGGCTTGTCGTCTAGCTGGCGCTTGTTTACACAGCTTTCAATTGACATTGGGTTTGACGCCAGGATCCAAAATTTACATATTGATTGACAGTGGAATTGCTTGGGCAGATCACTGTAATTTAAAGGTGATCCTCAAGCCTGGCACCCAGCTAAGTAATTGAGTGTTGACCAATTTTCTAAAGTTGCCTTTAAAAGGAATATTTTTACAACATAAAGGGCAGCAGAGAATATGTAGGAATTATTAAGCAGACTTCTCGTATTCGTACTCTTTTGCAGATGGTCACTTTACAAACCTTTTTTTACACTGATGACTTCTTTTAGCCTATTAAGTCTTACTTTTATGAAACCTTTTATCAAACCAAAACTTTGAATTCAATTCAAATATACCCGTTTATCAAAAAGTTTATATTAAATAGTTCATAGGAAAAGTTAACATTTTCTTTAATTTTCTAAAATAAAATAAATAACGCTGGAACAAGTCATAAAAAAAATGTTTATCAGGCTTTTACAACACTTAAATGTATGTTGTCTGATCAAAGATAAAGAATAGACAAGCAATTACGTGGGTTGCTATTTAAGTTTCTGGCCTAGGTCACTTCTAGCCATTTTAGAACCAATTGGCCTTTTCCCAAAAAAAGTTTGGACTTTTATCGATAAAAGCTCCATACAACTCTTTCATGTGTGACCACGTTTGATATCGATTAACGATTAATCAAAAACTTACCTAGGCAGAAAAATGGAATTAACTTGTGAAAATTTTCGCGCAATTATTTTTTACAACTTTCGACGTGGATTATCACGACAAGAGTGCAACGATGAACCTAAATCTTTGAATGGCGATGGTTTAATGAATTCAATCGCGGGCGACGCTCGCTCGAAGACGAAGGTCGTCCAAAAACAGTCGTTGTGAAAGAAAACATTGATGCCGTGCGTGAACTGATAATGCAAGTTCGTCATGTGACATACCGTGAGATAGAGGCATCCTTGGGCATTTCTTCCACCAGCATACTTTCGATATTGCATGAACACCTGGGCGTAAAAAAAGGTTTGTTCTCGTTGGATCCCGCACAATTTGACAATCGCTCAAAAAAAGGCTCGTGTGGATTGGTGCAAAGAAATTTTGAAAACAATATAATCGCGGTGTTTCAAAAGACGTTTATAAGATCATCACAGGTGACGAATCATGAATCTATGCTTATGAGCCCGAAACAAAACAGCAATCGACCGTGTGGGTCTTCAAAGACGAGCCAAATCTAACGAAAGTCGTTCGTGGAAGAAGCACTTCGAAGCAAATGGTCGCCTGTTTCTTCGGTAAAACTGCTCATGTGGCGACTGTTCCGCTTGAGCAACGTAGGACGGTCAATTCTGAGTGGTACACCACAATTTGTTTGCCTGAAATCTTCGGAGAAATTCGAAAAACAAACAAGAGAAGACAGATCATTGTGCACCATGACAAAGCGAGGTCTCACACATCAGCTCACACCAGTGCCTTTATGACCGCCCAAACCGTCGAATTGATGGGTCATCCGCCGTACAGCCCTGACTTGGCACCCAATGACTTCTTTTTATTCCCGCACATCAAGGAAAAAATGCGTGGTCAACGATTTTCGTCGACAGAAGATGCTGTTGAAGAGTTCAAAAACCATGTTTTGGAGGTGTCTCAATCGGAGTGGAAAAAGTGCCTAGAAAATTGGTTTGAGCGCATGCAAAAGTGTATAAATCTTGCTGGAGAATACTTTGAAAAACAATATAACCATTTTTGATCATAAATATACGCGTTTTCATTATTAGGCCCTGAAATATATAGCGCAACCTACGTATATAAAAAGATTGGTGACTCTACGATGAAAAAAAGTTTTTCTTACAGGAACTAGTTTTTTTCACCGACCGTTTCTATGGCAGCTTTATGCTATAGTCATCCGATTTTGATTAATTTACGAGTTCGCGTAGAAACAGACAGACATACGGGCAGACGGAATTGAACTCAGCTCGTCGTCCTGATCAAGAATATATATAGTTTATGGGGTCAGAAAGGAATATTTCTATGCGTTACAAACTTCTGGGCAAAATTAATATACAAAAGCAAAGACGGGCAGATCGGTTATATGGCAGCTATATGAAATAGTGTCGCAAATTGAACCAAATAAGAAGCTTTAAATACGTGTAGAAACCAAATTTTAGTTTAATAGTTTAAAAAACAGCAAAGTTGGTGCATGTCGGCCGGATCGGATATATAGCAGCTATATAAAATAATGGTCTAAATTGAGCAAATCTTGATAAGTCCTTTTGTGGACCCAAAATATGCGTATAAATTAAATTTCGAACAAATATCTCACGAAATAGAGTTTATGCCAAAAAAAAAAATTGTGGGCCCATAGTGCAATGGTTAAGTTACAGAAATTTGAGGTTAAGGTTACAGGATCCAATTTTGTAATTTATATAAAGCGGAGATATAAGCTCACCATTTCAAGTAATATCATGAAGCAGCATTTTAGCTAGCAGCTCTGTTAACTCAACATACTGTTAATGGTCTGTTAATTGATTAACATTAATGTGTAATATGTAATCGCTTCTAATATTAATAATGCAACAGTGCTTCACTCTGTTGTCATTGCATTTCCCCTGTAAGGGGGCTACCCACTGACTTCGGTATAAATTTAGCGCAAAACTTGAAAGGCTCCTGCATACCCTGGCTAATGGCTATGGCTTCTGCTGCTGCTGCTGTCAATTAGAAACGTATTTGTTCTGTTGTTTTTCTTTTTCGGGGCGCAACCTCTGAAGAGGCTTACAAACGCCCTACCCATGCGACACAGGCGAATTGTCTTATGTAATTTACTTTTCATTAAAAATCATTGTCAGAATGTGACAATGGGACAATACGGTTTTAAGCAGAGCCACGTGGGTAGAGCTGTATGAAAGGATGCGTTTTGTTTAGTGCCAAATGGTTTCTCGGACATTCGCCGCACGCTGCGCGGTTTAACATGGGTTTTCCGTTTCCCGACAAAAACAAACAAGTACGAGTAGTTGGAAAATTATATGCATAAATATGTGTCCACAGCTGGAAACGGGGACGACTTATGCAATATGCAACGACCCAGACCCGGTGTGTTCGACGGAAGCGCTTCAAAGTGGCCGCTGCTGACCTTGCCGGGCTGCCCGATCGTCTGTCATCCGGTGCGGTCATAACATTTCATTGCCATAATTTCTTATGCAAATATCCTGTGGCAGCGTTGCGAATTTATTAATTACTCGCCAAATGCCCGGGCTACCGAAAATCAGTCGCTCCCCCTCTCTCTCTCTTTCTCTATAATTAAAATGTTCAAAAAAGCGACAGTGTTCATTTTTTCATCATAAATTTTAAAAAGATTGCGCGCGCGTCTCCTCATTTGAAGTGAGCCGGCAATGACAACGCGACTTGCGACTCGCGACCTGCAGACTGGACCACATTAAATTGGCAAACCGGGTTTTTAGCTGCATTTTTTTGTGGTTGTTTTTGCTCCTTCTTTTTTTTTTTGGTTTTTTTGAGTAATTTTCAAATCAAACCAAGGTCTCGTCTGTGGGGCTGTCCAACTTGATCTCTGCTCGGCTGCTTTTTGCGCGTGCGCAGCGGCAATTTGATGAAATGCATATGAAATCAAAAGTGAATTACGAGTTGAGCGAAAAGCAAACCATCGCAGAGTCACTAATTAGCCAAGTCACGCAGTTTGCATATGGTTTGGGCGAATGCCACGCGTCACATCATAGACTTAAGGAAGCCTAGAGCTTTCGACGAACAGCAATTTAAGGTCGTAAATTTGATTATAAATGAAATAAAAGTCTCCAGAAGTATGGTAATTGCTTTGCATATGCCTTAAGTCACCCAGGGGCTACTGAACTAGTGTAAAACTAGCGACATGGCGACCGTGACTTATTACTGATGTCTTGCCTTTCGTCCAGACATTGTGAAAGTTTGCTCAATTTGTTTGTTTTGTTTGCTTTCTGGCAATTAACAATCCATTTCCTTAACATTTTTGCCACGAGTCTATAATTAAAAAAAAAAACAAAAACAAAAGAAAAGAAAAGGAATGAAACGAGAACATCTTTTTGATGAATGCCGCTTGGTCGCAGTTTTTCTTCTTTTTTTTTTGTGTAATTAATTTAAATAAGTGAAAGCCCCACCGCCAGCAAATTAAGACATTTGGGGGGTAATTAAGTCATTGGCAAAAGTTTATTGTCAGCCGAATTTGTGCTGACTTTGTAGATCACTTTTGACCACATGAGCAAAATCTATTGATCTAAACTGTTTTTTTTTTTTAAATGAATAAAAAATTGTATGGTTAATTAAATCATCAACTGGTAAAGGTTAGAGGAGGAGGGAAGCATTCTCATCTATTCCAAGCGATCTGCACCATTTCATCTAAACTTCTTACCCAAAATGTGTATTCTTTTTTTCATTAGCTTGTTGGTAATATAGTGCAGAAGGCGATTCTTATTGAACTTGAGCAAATCAAGCGTATGGTGAGGAAAATAAAAAAAAAACACAAGTAAGAACGTTGCAGTCGAGTGCCTACTGAACTAGTTAAAAACTAGCGACATGGCGACCGTGACTTATTACTGACGGCATTCCTTTCGTCCAGACATTGTGAAAGTTTAATCAATTTGGCTACAAAATTCCCTGTTCCCTTGATTATGTGTGTTTTTATACGCATATATACACATACGCGACGCTGTGGTTGCGACTTTGCATTCGCAACGCTGGCCCCCCGTTGACTGTGGGGTGTCTGGAAATAATTTTACTTCCAAAACTTCTGTGTTCTTTAACTTATCTTATTTGGGCGTTTCAGATTATGTAGCTATTTTGCCTAGGTTAATAGGTTTTCAGTCACAAGGTTTTAAGTTTATAATTGAGGCTCCGGATTTTTAATGGGTACAGGGCATACATAGAATTTGTGAACTGCAAATTGCCCTTCTCCTCAGTTTCTTTAAATATAGGCAGGAGTGCTCAAATCGTGGTTCTAAAAGTGGTTCAATTATTTAAGAAATAACGTTTTAATACCCCGTACCCATACAAATGGGTAATAAGGATATTATAATGTTATGTAACAGCCACATAAATGTTAAATAGCTCCAACAATATTACAGAGATTAAGCTCTCCTTTTGCATTTATATGTTTAGACTCAATATCAAAAACTTCAACTTTATTTTTATATTTTGGGGTCAATCTTTACATAAAATGTTTATGTTAACATAAAATGTTAATGTTTTATGTTAACACTAACATTTGATGTTAATATTAACATTTTGTGATTTAATAAAAGAATTTTAATTGATTCTTTTTCTGAGTAACAGGTACATCGAATTCTAGCAGGACCGATTTTTACTTATGCTCATGATTTTTCCGAATTCGTTCTTTCATTTAATAAAAACAGTAGGTAGATGTTCTTGCGGCTTCTTTTAAAAGATTTTATAATATACTCTGTACCTGTTTGTATATAACAAATAACTTTAAAGTGTGGGGTCACACAAACTGTGCAAGTGCTGCCCATCACGATTATGGGCAGTGCTGCCCAGCGTAATTATTTGATTTGCTTATAATTCGAATATCGTTCATCTGATCTGGAAACGTTGTATGGTGGATCGATAAGTAATGATGATTAAAATATATGCCTTAAAGGTTCAAACAATCTGTCTTTAAAATTGTGGAAGATATTCGATTTTTTTCAAATTGTGGAGGTGGTAACTCTACCATCGTTCATCTGATCGAAGAACGATGTATAGGGGCTCGATAAGTAATACTGAGTAAAATATTTGGCTAGAAGGTTCAAACAACCTAACTCCAAAATTGTGGAAGATATTAAGTTTTTTTCAATTTGCGGGGGAGGCAGGGGGCGTGGCAAAAATACAAAATAAACATGATCTGCCTGCAAGTAGAAGAATTATATGTTCCATACACCTTAAACCTCTATCTCTTACCATCTCTGAGATCTCAGCGTTCATACGGACAGACGGACATGTCTATATCGACTCGGCTGTTGATGCTGATCAAGAATATATATATTTTATTGGGTCGTAGATGCTTCCTTCTGGCTGTTACATACATTTGCACAAACCCAATATACTCTTTGTACCTTCGGTACAGAGTATAAAAAGAAAATTAGTGCCCGACTGACCAAGATCATCAACGCTCAGGCTAAACGGCCAAGACTTAAAGAGCAAAATATTATTATATAAATAGGTGGGGCACTATGAAAGCACTTTAAACAATTTCAGCTCCAACTAGTTGAAATGTAAGTGAAAGTTTGGCAGGAAAAAAATACTAGGATTCGACTGACTGACTCACGGATCATCAACGTCTAGGCCAAAGGGCTTAGTCTAGAAAGGTAAAATTTAAGCCTAACTTTTGTGAAGGGATTTACATATATAATAAATTCGTGAAATTAGATTAGATAGATTTATAAATATTTTAGTCCCAACTTCGTGAAGTAAATATGAAATAACTAGAATTCGACTGACTGACTCACGGATAATTAACGCCCAGACCAAACGGCAGTGTCTAGAAGGGAAAATTTTGAGGTTAACATTTGTGTAGGGGACTTGGACGAGCACTTAGAAACAAAACAAGTCCCCGAGATGTATGGGAATGTTTGCCAGATAATAACCATAAATTGGATTGGGGCTTGTACTCATCATAATTTCTTTTATTTGTTTTGTTTTGTTTTTATTTCTCGACTTATTTGTGCCTCTTTTTGCAGTTTTACAGCCTCTTTGAGTTTGGGCTTTGGTAGCCAACTGCCTGGGTGGCGTTTCATGTCCATTGCCATGTTCGCATGTCTCCAAATGCGCCCAGCTTACAACATTGAGAATTGAGCGACACTAAGCCTGGACAGAGCCGATTACTGACACAACAGCGCTGAGAGGGTGAGACCTGTTGAGTGGTCGTCAGTTGACAAGTGACATTTTCCAGCGAAGTTGTTGATCTGGCTTGGGGTAATTAAAGTTGCATTCAGTTTCCCCCCCTCGGCCGCTTTCCCTTTTCTTTTGCTTGTATAATAAAGTCATTATTCATGATTAAACTAATGATATTTTTAAAGGATCATAGTTATACTGCGGCTTGTTAACAAAATTATTATATAATTTCTTTGCTCTTTTGTGTATTTCTTTTTTTAAATCGCTGTCTATTGTCCTCGGCTTTGATCCCATTAGTACGCCCCATTTAACACCTTTTCTGTGGCGGATCAGGTGCCAGCGGACGGCGGTCCTTTGATGTAAGTAAGCGTGAACAAGTGCCGGTGCCTGAGTGTCCTGGTTGCGTTGAGATCCTTTTCCACTAATGATGTAAAAATTACTATTTCACTTTTTTTCTATTCACAATTCGTTTTTTCACGCTCGCATCAAAATGCCATCAATTATTTGCTTAACTGTGGACGCAGGATGTTGATCTAACTGACCTGGTTGCGGTGCTGAATATTTGCCTAAGCGTTTGCGGAAACAGGAAATCGATCGATAAAATCTTCCCACACAAATCTGCAGCAACCGTTGTTGTTGTTGTTTTTATTTAGCGGTTTTCACAGCTAAACAAATATCGAAGGCACCCAAATCAAAATCACCTCTGACTCAAAATTGATTTCTACGCCCTCAGGCAACTGCATGATCGACTCATCAGCATAACAATCAACGGCTGGAAACCCTTTTCGCACTTCCTCTGCCTTTGCCTTTTTTTTTTTTAATTTTTCACACCAAGGACCCATTAAACAGGTGCCCCCTTTTGAAAACAGGACGTTTTTCGTAGAAAACGCTGCTCAGCTACAAAATCGATTCGGTTGCCGTTCGATTTGCTTAATTGAATTTTGTGTGTAGCGCAAAAAAAAAAAGGCTCTCCACGAACGGAAAGATTGACAGACAGACGGCTGGCACTTTAATAGATTCACACGCACGCCACAATCCAGCAAAGCCGAGGGGAAGCGTAGGTAAAGAACTGGAGTATACACTAAACAGAAAGAGCACAGACTGATACTCACAATATGGTCCACATATACCAGAAATACCGCTTATTCTCATCTAAAGAATTTATATTCTATTTTCAGATCATTTTGGTCTTTTTCAGTGCCGAATAGCTAGGTTTAAAGCTTAATGATTTGAAAAGTCTAGAAGATCACCTATGATCATGATGAGAACTGGTTCGGTTGAATGGTTTCCTGAGGTCTTTAACAAGCGTCATGGTATTTAGAGCCTACTGAATGACTGCTTCAGTTTGTTTTAGTGGTCCACGTTTAATGTAATATCCTCTTTATCCTTGCCTCTTTCCATTTTTGAATCCGATCAAATTGGAATTGGAAAAAGTTCATATTTCTAAAAAACAAATACGGATTTAGCCCCTTAGAACTTTTGAGTGCCTTCTTCTTCTTTTTATGGTTTGGTGTGCCAATTTAACTGCTTCCTGATAGAAAACTTATGCAAGTCACCCACTCAGAAAAGAAATACCATCCTAAATTTAGGTACTACCGTAAGAGCTAAAAATTGGTTATATTTTACTTAAACAACGGTCTTAAATTTAACTTAACATGAAACAAAATAATATTTATAATAATGTATCTAAAAAAATCGTATTTCAAATTCAACCGGAATACAAAAGGCCAACTTACTCTGAGTCTTTTTTGTTCTCAGATTTTTAAATATCGAACTTAGTCAGATTTCGAGAACGTTTGTTAAGACAATTTTATGATGTTCTTTCTTAGTGCGCAAGAAATTCCCAAAATTCGTCGATAAAAAGTACCGAACCGTTATTTTTGGCAACTTTAGGTTCGTTTGAAAAAAGTTCGTATATAAATACCAATAATATAGCAAAGGCGACTGTGAATGATAGATGTATTATTACGTTTAAAAAGAAAATTAACCACTTTTAATTTGTTTCGAATTTTCATAAGTTTTTTAAATCAAAATTTTGTGAAAAATTGTAAAAATAAACATTTTTCGAAATTTTAAGCTTAGTATCTTGAAAACAATAAACTTTAAGTTTAAAGACTCTTTGATTTTTTTTTTTTTTACATATTCAAATCGTTATAGGACTACGAAAGCTATGGAGAAATATGCGAATCCATCTAAATTAAAAATGGAAAATTCAAAAATTTATCAAATATAATTTTTACTACAGAAAAATCTGAATCATTTTTTTTCTTCTATTGGGAGCCCATATCTTTCGAAAAAAAATTGTTTTCAACCAGAAGCCAGTTTGACTATTGCCTAGTGTTATTAAAAATAGACGCAAGTTAATTTTTTTTAACCCCATAACATACATGAGTAATGTTTTACCAACACTGGAAAAAAACCAATCACAACGGAGATGGGATTGGTCATACTTAACAAAGGGAAGATAACAGCATCGCAAAGATGACTCTACAATAAAACCCGAAAAGACCGAAAATGACCGAAAAGAACCGAAACATTGGCCGTGTTCAGCAGAAAGATGGAGCGCTGAGCATGTATCAGAAAAAATTATAGATCGAAAAGTTTCTGCTGAACGAAGTGCTACATTTTTGGTCGACGCCTTTGGAATGAATTCAAGGCACGGAACGCCGTATTTTTTTTAATGGCGGCGCAGACACTCTAGCTCTCTGTGCCACCTTGGAAATAGCATACACTCAGAGAAAAAATCGAGCAGATCGTGCTTGATATCAAGCAGATTTCGTGTCAGAAGTTCGGCAAGACAGAATTTTCTTGGATTCAAGAAGAAAATACTGAAATCAAGCATGAATTTTCAGTTCTATTTTTTTGTCTCACCTCCCTTGCCACCAAACACACAAAGTTTTCTCGATTTCAAGCAGATTTCTTCTTGAAAATTAAAGACGAAAAAAAACTAAATTGAAGCAGATTTCAGTCTTGCCGAATCGTGCTAGATTTCTCTGGGCGTAGAATTTGGCAAAGTTAGGTTTAACGAGAAGGTAAAGCTAACTTCGACTGTGCCGAAGTTTTAATACACTTGAAAAACTTTACTCCAGCTGATTTAACTGGAAAAATATATATAGGATATAGATATCAGATATATAAAATTTTTATACCATAAAACACATTTTCCGACCGATCGGTCCTATGGCAGCTATATGCTATAGTCATCCGATTTTGATAATTTTTTTCAAAATTATGTGAAAGCATATAAAACTAATATATACCACGATTGGGGACGCTACGATAAAAAAACAAAAAAGTTTTTCTCACTAGAAGTAGTTTTTTGACCGACCGTTTATATGGCAGCTATATGCTATAGTCATCCGATTTTGATAAATTTTTTTCAAATTGTGTGGAAACATAAAAAACAAATATATACTACGATTGGAGACGCTACAATGGAAATCAAAAAAGTTTTTCTCACAAAGACTTATTTTTCGACCGATCGTTCCTATGGCAGCTATATGCTATAGTGATCCGATGTTGATAAATTTTTCCAGAATTATGTGGAAGCATATAAAACTAACATATACCAAGATAAGTGACGCTACGATGGAAAATAAAAAAGTTTTTCTAACTAGAACTAGTTCTTAGACCGATCGTTCCTATGGCAGCTATATGATATAGTCATCCGATCCGGCCGGTTCCGACATATTAGTTGCGTGCAGTAAAAAGAAGACTCTGTGCAAAATTTCAGCTCGATAGCTTTAAAACTGAGGACTAGTTCGCGTAGAAACAGACAGACAGACGGACAGACGGACAGACAGACGGACGGACAAGCGGAAATGAACTCAGCTCGTCGTCCTGATCAAGAATATATATAGTTTATGGGGTCGGAAATGAATATTTCTATTCGTTACAAACTTCTGGGCAAAATTAATATACACTTTTCAAGTGTATAATTATATTTTATTATTTATTTATAATTATTTACAGCAGATTGAAAAGCTCATATTTGCAAATCAGCCTAATGTTATCGATACCAAGCCTATCGATATACAATAACAGCTGATGGTGCGTATCACTTCAAAGGAGCGTACTATTTCTTGATACATGCTCCTCTATATGCCAAATTGGCTATCACGAACCGGTCGCGGTCAGCAGAAAGATCAATGAAAATGTATAATTGATCAGGGAGCATGTTCTTCTGCTGAACACGGCCATTGTATCGGTACAGTTTTACTGTGATCGGTAAAGTTATCTGAAAACAGTGTATTTAACATTAAATCAGATATCAAAAGGTCTTCTTACATGACATTAGGACATTTGTTTTCTGTGGTAAAGTTTAGTATGTTTGATTTTCCTTCACTCTGTTGTGTAGGTTGCTACCCGTTCTATTATATATGTGGCTTAAAGGATTTTTAAATTATACCGGTACATACCGGTGCGTACCGGTATACCGAAATAAAACCCAAGGTACCGATACGGAACCGAATACCTAAATAAACTAGAACCTAAGCATAACCCTTTTACCGAATCATTAGTTTTGGTACGTACCAGAACCGGAACCGAAATTCGATTCTGTGTGATTCCCTGATTATTACATGTTGAATATCAATCTGAAACTTTTTAATATCAATTCCAGTGAATGATATTATTTATGACCGGAAAGTTATGTTTTTGTACCCAAATGATATAAGAAAATTTAAATATTTTTAAACACTTGAAAAGTGTATATTAATTTTGCCCAGAAGTTTGTAACGCATAAAAATATTCATTTCCGACCCCATAAACTATATATATTCTTGATCGGGGCGACGAGCTGAGTTCAATTCCGTCCGTCTGTCCGTCTGTTTCTACGCGAACTAGTCCCTCAGTTTTAAAGCTATCGAGCTGAAATTTTGCACAGAGTCTTCTTTTTACTAATATAACAGAACCGGCCGGATCGGATGACTATATCATATAGCTGCCATAGGAAAGATCGGTCTAAGAACTAGTTCTAGTTAGAACAACTTTTTTGTTTTCCATCGTAGCGTCACTAATCTTGGTATATGTTAGTTTCATATGCTTCCAGGCTTCTTTATAATACAGGCAAAATTAATCAAAATCGGATGACTATATTATATAGCTCCCATAAAAACGGTCGGTCTAAAAACTACTTCTTGTGAGAAAAACTTTTTTGTTTTCAATCGTAGCGTCTCCAATCTTGGTATATATTAGTTTTATATGCTTTCACAAAGTTTTAAAAAAATTTATCAAAATCGGATGACTATAGCATATAGCTGCCATAGGACCGATCGGTCGGAAAATGTGTTTTACAAAGAAAAGTTTTTTTTTGATAGCATAATTTTTATTATCGATGATTTAAAAATTTTAAATATCTGATCAAGTGTATTAAAACTTCGGCACAGTCGAAGTTAGCTTTGCCTTCTCGTTAAAAGATCATTTTACCCAGCAAATAACTTAATCTTTATTTTTCTTTGTGTAGTTTATAGTTCAATAAAGTACTGTTTCTCTAAACAGAGAACAATAAAGAACTAAGATTTGACAAAAGATTATTTCGTACACTTAACAATGAATCGTTCTTTAAAATAAAAAAAACACTATCAATTTATTACAAAATTCCACATACATTCTTCACAGGAAGCGTAATGTAAATATGATTTTTGTGAATTCGGCACGTTGTATTATGTATGTCACACATGAAACACGCACGCATCACGGTCTGATTCTTCGTGACATACCGAGACAATTTCAAATTCGCCTAATGCACTCACTTCTAGCTTATTCGTATTTGAGCAAAACAAAAGACTTAAGCAACAAACTTGACATCCAAATTTTAGTTACGCAAAAAAACTAATTTAGGGCCGATTTCTTATCTTCTAAATGTCAGCTATATGTCCTATAAAACTTAGTTATCCTCTGTTATTTAATAGTTTGTGGCCTAGTGTGGCTCAGCGAATAGCGTGTGTGCCTACTGTGCGCGAGGATGTGCGTTCGATCCCGTCTTGGAACATCTAATTAAAAGTATTTTCTTTAAAACTTTTACACATAAGGTCACCTTTACAGCTGTTGTGCGCCAGTTGGAGAAGTATATGTAGCCATGAAAAAGCTTCTCCATAACTTTGAACTACGGATTCGGCGTTAAAGCTGTAAGTGTCTTTCTTCTGAGCAAAAATAAATAAGATGCACTAGTCAAGACTGAGAGACTAGTATGCTTAGGAACAGACTGAAGGACAGACGGACGGACACAGTTCAAAATATATGTTGTGCAATTCTTTCTTGACCGAAAATTTAAAGACACACGAGCCAAGAGATTGAGAGAAGCTCGGCTTGGCCCCGATGGGGGCTTTAACTTTTAACTTTTTTAGTGGAATTCTTTTAGTGTTCCCAAAATATTTGAGTGCAATATTTCTTTAAAGAATTTGCTTTTGAATTAAAAAAAAAAAAATCAGTAATCCTCTCACCTTTTGCCCCAGACCTACTTCATTCCGCCAAAGCTGAACTAAGGTTAAGTATCTCAGTTCTGAGTCCCTACTTATCTAGTTATATTGAAAATCAATAAAAAGGTATTATTATCATTTCAGCTGCATTGTCACTCCAGGCAGAGCACATCCTTTTCCACACTAATCAGCTTAGCTAATGAAAACTTCAAGAAAAACTATATAAAACTCACGCAACACGCAATTGTCCTTTTCAACATAATTCCTGCACAATAACATGGTGGGCGTTTTTAATTGCCTTTCAATGCTATAAGGGAGAAGGGAGGGGAAATTGTAACAATAACGCTAAGCGCATAATTTACGAGTACTGGGCAAACCCCAACAACAAGTGCACCTTTGTCATCATCCGCTGCACTTGTTTTTTTCCCCTGAAATTGTGCGGACCGACACTCATTGTGCACGCGAATACAATTATGTTATGTAGTACTTCCACTCGGCTTTGTCGGCACTTTGTGTGTGTGTGTGTGTGTGTGATCACGCCCCCCTCTTTCTAGTTAAGCCTTGATATCGGTGCGAATATCTCTAATTGCCATGCGGTCGGTCGGTCGGTCAGGTGAAATCTCTATCATGGTGAAATCTCAAGAAGGAGCACCGCAAAATGTCAGCGCGAAACATAAATTACATTATTCTTTGTCAACATTTGTGAGTCAAAAACGCGTTCATGTTAAACAAATAACTCAACTGTTGTGGCTCGCCCGTTTGTTATTTACGAGACATCAGTCAGACCCTGCCCAGCCTGGCGTGTTGTAATCAGAGCATCCTTAATAAATCATAAATTTATTCGCCCCGCAGGCCCCAAGCGATTGCATGTAAAGGAGCCCACAAGACCAAAGAGTGAGGGAGAGAGAGAGAGTGGCTACATATTTCTGCATATATTTTTGGTAGAAGGCACTCGGATGGAGACCATGTCAAACACGTATTATTAACTTCACACAAAAAGCGTTCGATTTTGCACCGTTTGCTGTCGCTGGCCCATTGTCGTATATGTCGCCCAAGATGAGGCCGGGGACGACTTCGTCCCGGCTCGCTTGCATATGTACACGCGGATGTATGTACATATTTTAATGCATGTTGAAAGAGGGAAAAAGAAGGAAAAATAAAAAGCCGGAAATAATAATTCGATAAATGCGCCATGAAGATGCGGCCCCAAAAACAAAATGCAACAGAACTGCGCTCGGTTTGGTGCTGTGCCGTTTCGAAGAAGCTGAAAAACCGTTCGATTTTCACATGGCGTTGCGAATCGATTGCAAAACTCTGAAGCCGAAAGCCACAGCAACAAAACAGTAAAGGAATCGTTTGCAGACACCGGCGAGTGGTATACGCTTTTAAAACTTTTTAGGGAGTGGGGAAGGACGACTTCAATTGTAGTTAGTAAGGATCCATTGCTATTTGTTTTCAAAATGTTCTAAATAAATACAAACTAATTAATAACTGGCTTTACAGTCCCAAAAGGGCCAAGCCAAGTTTCTCTTAATATCTTGGCTCGTGTGTCTTTGAATTGTCGCTCAAGTAAAAGATATTAGTATTGCGAAGAACGCCTTTAATTCGGCTAACTGCAGCAATATTCTTCAGGCGCTTAGTGATCGCAGAATTTCCAAAAACCTCATTCAGCTTATTCCTAGCTATTTTGAGGATCAAGTGCGGCTATACTGTTCTAATGTAGGACAACACCAATACATCGTTTCAGGAGGAGAAGTTCCCCAAGTCTCCATACTAGGCCCTCTACTGTGGAACTTTATTTGTGACGGAATCCTTAGATTGATCCTGCCTGATGGCTGTACCCTGGTGGGCCTACGACATAGCTCTAGCGAGTGAGGCAAAACAATTAAGCGAGGTGACCAAAATATGTAGTCTTCCGATTGAACAGATTATGGGGTGGCCAACTACGATGCTTATTCTTGGATGGTTAAAAAGCGTTTTTAGAATAGATAAATGTTAGATCTATTTGAAATTGTGGCTCTGAGAGTTTTTATCGGTTAGTGGGAGAGGGAAGGCATATTTTCCAAATCTGAAACAATTTCGATCTGCGTATAATACACTCTCACAGTTTCGATTTTATGGGAAAGGGGTGTGCGGGGAAGCTATTGAGCGGAGAATTCTGTTTTTCACGAGCGTTAATGCCAGCGATCATCCGGCAGTTCATTTCAAGTTCAGCGTATAAAGAGAGTTGTAGAAAAGTGAGAATATGGATGACAATTTGCCAATTCCATTAGAAGAAATATAAATGGAAGAGGCTCTTTCATTTTTAAAAGGTAAGTAATTTTATTATTAAATTCTTGCTGATCAATACGCACAAGCAACAACAAATATTACACTTGCACGTAAACATTCTTGTATGGCGCCAAAGGCAGCGCCTTCTCCCAACATAGTGGCGCTTGAAAGTATTCTGCCGCTGATCAAAAATATTTTGCCGATTTTTATTTAATTTTTGGTGAATACTTTTAAGCCCCACTGCGCACTTTCAGCAAATCACAAATCTTTATTTATATTTCTAATGAAATTTAAATTCTTTATTTGCCGCCAAATAATGACACAACTTTAGGAAGCCTTCCCACCTTTTGGGCCTTTGAATAGAATTAAATAGAGCTAATTTTATAGAAAAAAAGAAAGGTAAGCGAATACAGTTTTGGATATTACAGATTCCAAAATTTTGTTTATTTTATTGTGTTTTATAGTTTCAGGGGTCGTGGGCGGGTCTTCTACGCAAATAGTCTCCAGTTGAGGAGTTTAGAAAAACGTTCATCGAGCGTCATAAGCTTTATGTTTATTCTATTCAAAATTATCAAGGCGGTCAAAATATTGAAATCGGTCGAAAAATAAGTCTTTGGATTGCAAGTATATTAAAAAATTTATCAAAAGGAATAATACGGGAAAAAACATAAAAATTAAAAAAAAAAAAAAGTAAAAAAAAAAAAAAAAAAAGGAGTACACAAACCAGAGACAAATCAGACTAAAAACAAAAAATTATATTAAAAAATAAAAACAACGAAAAATGTTTACTTGATGGAGATCTATTTAAGAGTAGAAAGTTCTTGGCCAGAATGGGAGACTCCTGAACTTGAGAACGTTCAGCTCTTAATTCAAAAACAGGAGATTCTTGGTTTTGAGAATGTTCGCTCTTAATCAAGATTGAAATAATCTTGTTTTAAGTCTGCGAGCTGGTAAGATTTCATGAAAACGAGTTCATATTATTACTTCATAAGTGTCGTAAAGTGATAGAATAGTACAATTCTGATGCTCTAGTCCACAGAAAAAAATTTTCTATGAGTGTGTACATCTACTTATATCAAAGCTAGGGCTCTATCTGTAGGCTCAGATCGACGTACAGACAGAGACATCAAACGACCGTTACTGTCAGAATATAGGGTTGAAATGTTTCCTTCTGTCTGTAACATACACTTGACAACTTCATGATACCCTCTTTATACCCTTGCAGAGGGTATATTAAAACTGTCACGATGTTTGTAACGCAGTGAAGGAAGCATTTCAGACCACATAAAGTATATATATTCTTGATCAGCATGACGAGCTGAGTTCATTTCCGTCTGTCCGTCCGTCCGTCTGTCCGTCCGTCTGTCCGTCCGTCTGTCCGTCTGTTTCTATGCTATCTCCTCCCTCAGTCTTGAAGCTATCTTGACCAAACTTTGCAAAAAGTCTTTAAATACAAATTCGCTGCACATTTGTCGGAATCGGCCGGATCGGATGACTATATCATATAGCTGCCATAGGAACGATCGGTCCAAAAACTAGTTCTAGTGAGAAAAACTTTTTTGTTTTCCATTGTAGCGTCACCAATCGTGGTATATATTAGTTTTATATGATTCCACACAATTCTGAAAAAATTGATCAAAATCGGATAACTTTAGCATATAGCTGCCATAGGAACGGTCGGTCCAAAAACTAGTTCTAATGAAAAAACTTTTTTGTTTTCCATCGTAGCGTCACCAATCGTGGTTTATTTATATCTCCAACATAATTGGATGACTTTAGCTGCCTATAGGAGTCGGTCAAACTAGTTCTAGTGAAAAAACTTTTTTGTTTTCCATTGTAGAAATCGTGGTATATATTAGTTTCATATACTTCCACACAATTTTGGAAATATTGATCGAAATAGCATATAGCTGCCATAGGAACGATCGGTCTAAAAACTCATTCTAGTGAGAAAAACCTTTTTGGTTATAAATGGTAGCACCTTTCAAAAACTGCAAGGGTATTTAGCCTTCTATTTTTAAAAATGGTTTTAGCTTCAAAGAAACTGTTATTAAAATTGTGCAAAATAGGCTTAAAGTGAATTTTAGCGCAATGCTGCTCAAATCTCTTCAAGGATCTTCCAAGGGGCAATTGTTGTATTTTGGTTATTATATACATTATATATTTATGTTTTTTTTATAAATTAAACAGAAACCGCGTTTTTCAGTCCACTTCTTATCATTTAACCTTTTGCTATCCCAGGCTTATAACAAAAGTCACCTCTTGCCCCCACATAGAGTATCATTTTGGCCCCAGGGGGAGCTTCTGCCACTGTTGGTCAGTGACGGAAATGCGTATGCCAAATTCATTTATCTATTAATAAGCCTCAACTGAAAGGGGGAAGCCTAGACAGGAAATCCGCGTGGGAGTCGCTTAACGGATGTCTGTACCAAGGGTTTTTTGGGCTGCTGTCACTACTAAAGTACGTGACTGGCTAGATTCAGGCAGCTTCCCAAAACAAAGAAGTTGTTGTCCACATTTATGTGGCTGCTGCTGCTGCTGCTGCTTCTTATCCGCCCAAACCATCGCGAATTGCAAACGTCGGCGGCTTCCGTTCCAAGTCCCCATTATGTGTATTCCCTTTGTCGGGGGCGATCTTGGCTTGTACACGCTTTATTATTGTATGTATGCTCCTCCTCGACCTGCATTGTGCGCATATCTCAAAATTAGTTCAACGGCGGACGAGAATAATTCAGCGATCAATCGATCGATCGTTTGGAATTGGCGGCATTCAATGGGAACTGGACGTGGAAGTGGGAGCCGGGCAATTGATTAACTTTAACTTTGCATATGCAAAAATGCAGCAAGTAAATTACTTTTGGTTTTGTTGTTGTTGTTGTTGGTTGCTTGACAAATTGTTAGCATAATTCACTTTACCCGGTTGATGATGATGATGATCAATTTTCGGCAGGAAAAGTATGTGTAACGGTACCAATGAGAATACCTGGAGAAAGGCAGGGGGAATTGGCTTAATCATTTTCAGACAGAGCCGGGCACCCCATTTAT
Organism: Lordiphosa mommai; assembly: GCA_018904225.1. Lineage (NCBI taxonomy): Eukaryota > Metazoa > Arthropoda > Insecta > Diptera > Drosophilidae > Lordiphosa > Lordiphosa mommai. The sequence goes on along the minus strand of JAEIFT010000032.1, from coordinate 453,189 downwards.
AGTGTACGTTAGGCTACAAATAAGAATATGTGAAGGACTTCCTTTACTCTAACTCGCAAATAACAGAGTGAGAAATCTATGAATGCTGTTTTCACCAGGGACCGTAACTGTTATAACTTCTAACTATCAAAATCATTTGTAATTCAAAATTTTTTATTTATATTTTTAAAAATCAATCGAAAAAATTATTTTTGAATTTTATTTTTAAAATTATTTTTAAATATTTATTTTTGATTTTTATTATAAAAATGAAATTTTAAAGCTCAAGACTGATTTTTATTTTTAAAAATCAATCCAAATAATCACGATTGATTTTTATTATAAAAAAATAAAAAACACTCAGTGAGTATACCGATTAAACTCCCACCAACAAATAAAATAGTGTTGAACTGAAGCGAACAAGTTAAGAGGTCTTTTCAACTTCTTACTGAGCAAATTTTCGCAGAACTTGCAATGTCGTCACATCCGATCATTTTTGAAACATGTTCAAAGCAGTTAAAGTCATAAGTGAAATGTTAGACTCTCCGTCTGAAAGTCAGACAGCTAATGAATTGAACCAGGATGATGAAAATGTGTATGAGCAGGTAATGCAAAATATAAAAGAAAACAGCATTACGTCTGTAAGATGCAAGGTATAAGATTTTTTAGCTCTTGGTTTGCTAAAGTCCAGAGTCCTTACTCTGACTTACAGGCACACAATATGGTCAAATGGCTTGCTGTGTCCGGACTCCGGATTGACCTGGTTAACAAGCTGCGGCCAAGATGAACAACCTTCGACTTCTACGATGCTGAACAACTTATCCGAAAGGTTGATTTGATTTTGATTGATTTTTATTTTCCTAATGGTCACCTCAGTATGCATGTTACCAAGACCTCATAGAATCGGTACAGAAACAATTTCTCCTGTTCGCCTTCCGTGGACTAAACTGGGATCAACATCGTCGACTGCCATCGTACAAGGATAGGCTTCGTTTATTAAGTCTACCATCCCTGCAGGATCGCAGGAGCTGCCATGGAGTAATGTTTCTCTATAAGCTTATAAACGGTCACATTGACTCTGGTTTCCTGTTAAGCCGAATTCAATTCTCGGTCCCTCCTAGATTTACCCGACAGTTCCGGCCAATTTTCTTACATATATGCAGATCTAATTTTGAATCCCATGACCCCTTTTGAGGATTCTTTATTTGTAAATGTATCTAATATATTGTCATATTTATCCTCTCAACAATAGTAAATCTTTGCCTCCGCCCACTCGATGTGAGTCGGAGCATTTCGTAAAAAAATGTACTCCTTATTTGGACGGAGGCAAGATTAAGATTAGGATTAATATTAGTTATTGTTATAGGCTTATGTTGACAGATAATTTGTTAACTTTATTCAATAAATGAAATGAAATGATTCTAAAAATAAAAATCACTTATTTTTGTTTTTTATTATTAAAAATCAATCGTGATTATAATAATTAACTTTTGTAAATAAAAATCTCTCCTTTTATAATTGATTTTTATAATAAAAATAAAAAATGAATATATAAAAATAATTTTAAAAATTAATTTTTTTTTTTTAGTTTAAAATTTACCCCATAACTACTATTTTCGGTCCCTGATTTCCATAAAATAAGTAATGGCTTTTGTTCCGTATGGTTGATCGGATACTTTCTTTGTTTTGATTTGACAGTTCGTTATTCGCATCTTGGCTTATGAAGCAAACAAAATAAGAGTCGCACAGCCTCTTAGCAACAAAAAAATAGCAGGAAGCAGATTTTGATGTTATTTATATATTGTACACTCACAAAATTTATTTTTTACGTTCTTTTTCTAGTAACCCTTACAAAAAAAATTGTCCTAAATTTAAGAAAATTTTCTTATTCCAAACAAATATATGTCCTTAAATTTAGAAAAGCTAACTATGAAAAATTTGTTTTCCTTTTTTTAAGAAAATAAATTTATAGATTCTAGAAAAATGTTAATTAAATAAAATTTTTTCTTAAATTTAGAAAAATCGGGTAGCAATTTCTTTTCTAAATTTAGGGCTGAAATTGCCCTTATTTATGGTAAGAATATTTTTTTTGTTTCTTTCTTTAAAACAGTGAAAGCTACGTTCTGACAATAGGCAAGTCTAAGTCTTTTAAAAATATATATATTTGGTCGACACGGAGTTGGAGTGTTCAGACTGTGTCAAACAATCAGTTAAAAATAGTCAGAGCAAGTTGAGCCTTTGAGACTGCTTGTAAGAACTGACGATAATCGACCACTGACCATGGGCTAAACGACTGGACAGACTCTATTCATCAGACCTCAGCGTGCAAATTGTCGATTGGTCAGACATATGACAGTCAAATCGCTTACATTTTTGCATGCAGATTGGTGAACGAACCCACCTGTTTCTTACATTTGGAAAACACTTTTCAATTTAAGGAAGATGAAAAAAAATCCCACTGTCCCTAAAATCACACTCCAAATAATTGAAATATATGAAAGAGGTGCACATTTACAGCTTCATTTAGTATATTCTCGGATGCTATACGAAATTTTGAAAAAAAAAAAAATTAGGAAAAAAAGATACCTTTTAATTTTTTACCAATTAATTTTTGTTTAGAAATTTTCGCGATTTGGTAGGCAAAGAAAATTGGCATAATTTCAAAGTGTGTGTTATTTAGAAGTTTGGGATCTGATGCAATTTTACAGATTTTTTTTTAAATTTTTTTATTAATGGTTTAACATATTGAGCAAGTATAAATAATAAAATTTGTATAAATATTTAATATTAAAAAATATTTTTGTCCGCGAATTAGTCATTTTTCGGGAAAACCCCTAATAATACGTACCCTCTACTTTTCAGCTAAGATTGAAAAAAATTATTTACACACAAAAAAAAAAATTTATAAAAACGAGAAGGCAAAGCTAACTTCGACTGTGCCGAAGTTTTAATACACTTGAAAAACTTTACTCCAACTGATTTAACTGGAAAAATATATATAGGATATAGATATCAGATATTTAAAATTTTTAAATCATCGATAATAAAAATTTGATACCATATTTATCATCCGACCATATAGTCATCCGATCCGGCCGGTTCCGACATATTAGTTGCGTGCAGTAAAAAGAAGACTTTGTGCCAAATTTCAGCTCGATAGCTTTAAAACTGAGAGACAAGTTCGCGTAGAAACAGACAGACGGACAGTAGGACAGACAGACGGACAGACGGACGGACGGACGGACGGACGGACGGACAAGCGGAAATGAACTCAGCTCGTCGTCCTGATCAAGAATATATATAGCTTATGGGGCAGGAAATGAATATTTCTATGCGTTACAAACTTCTGGGCAAAATTAATATACACTTTTCAAGTGTATAAAAATGCAAAAGAGATTATGCGATTGGTAAAAAACGTAATTTTTTGATTTGCATCACTGCATATTTCGATGTCCCGTGCGACATTGAAAAACAACATTTGTTATCAGTGCGTCGATAGTACAAGCAGAAGGCTCATCCAATATTGAGTACAAATATAGATTTTAAATACAATTCAAATAAAAAAAGCCCTGCTGGAAAATGAGAATATTTGTGATCTTGATACTGATAAAAAGTTGGTCCCGTGCGACACCGTAACTTCGAAATTTAACAAATTTTCTTATAAAAATAAATTATAAGCTTATGGTGGAGAGAAAAAGTTGAAGTAAAATCCAATATTTTTAAGAAATATATTATTTTTTGTTATTAAATGAAAATAAATATATTGAAATTTGTTGTTGAGCTAAAACATTAAGTAACTGAAATAACATAATTATAATGATGGAAAAAAATGTTCCATGCGACATGTCCCGTGCGAAAGTGCCTAAAATTCAATTAAAAAAAGTTTTCGTTTTTTGGGTAAAATCAAAACCTTTTTTAAGTGATTTCAATGTACAGCATTTTAAAAATTAACAAGTTGCAATATTGCCTCAGATTTCGCTGAAATCGGCTTGACAATTGTTGATCGAGAAAAACCTCTTCTGATTTTGTCCCGTGCGAATGCCTTGGGTATTTGCAATTATCTTGAAAAGTAAAAATTGCTCAAAATCAACCTTAGCACCAATTATTGGGCCCATTAAGAGCTATAAGTAACAAAAAAACCTTTTATTTTGACTTTTTTTTCACATTAAAAGTGTTCGAATGTCCCGTTCGACATAATGGAAACTCCCATATTTTTGCTGATGGCCAGATCGAAAATGAAGATTGGTACCCACCGCAGTTTTATACTCTCCAATTGTATATGAGGAAGTTCTGTGTACATGTCTAATGAGTTTATGTTATTACTAGCTATATACAATACCTGTCTCCTTCCTTAAACTTTGTGTTGATATTTTTCTTTCACAATATTAAAAATACATTTAATACCGTTATGAAATAGTTTATGATGTTTAAATCGCTTTCCACAAACTGGTACGGATACCTTTTTACATCCAGAAAATATCTACCTCCATAATACTGTTGGTTTTAGGTTCATAGCTTTAATAATTCCTTGGATATTGCTTTGAACCAATATTAACACGATTACTAACCACCACATAAAATTTTACTTTCCTAGCAATTTTTGAATAGGATGAGATATGGCTCTGAGCCACTATTCAACCGGTTCAGCGAGTTCAGAACCGGTCTTGAATCAGGGAAATGTCTGACTGCAAATATCTAACCTACAAACCAAATTTCAAGTTCATTGCTATAATAACTTCTGAGATATGGCTCAGAAATAATTTTAAACCGATTCAGCGGTTTCCGAACCTGTCTTAAGCCAGTGAAATATCTGACTTCAAATAACTAACCTACAAGTTCAGAACATCAATAACTTCTAAGATTCTTATCTTTAAGCTCCTTTGCTGTAACTTCCCTTACCCATTAAAAAAAAATCTGTTTTGATTTTCATTTTAAATTGTTGCTATAATAAATTTAATGTCTTCCATGTATATAAAAAAAAAGGTTGCTTATACTATAATATAGTTAAAATTGTCTTCCATGCTTAAACTAAACAGTCTCTCGTTCGAACCAACTAATATTAAGCAGGCACATTTAGTGAACTTAATAACTAATTTGTACAATTATAAAATAGAAAAGTCACGTGCCAAAAAAAAAATAATAATGATAAAATGGTGGTTAAATACTTCAATGGTGAGGTAATACTTGGCCAATCAATGGTGTGTGTGTGTAGGTGGGCGGGTCTTGACTAGGTCGTAAGTGGGCAATTAAAGCCTCTTACAGATCATCTTGCCACAAGGAGATATAATCGAGCAGATCTTCATCCTCAGTGCCCGAACTGCAGGAGTTGTTGCGATAGTCCTCATAGGCAGGCTCCACTTTGGTGACTGCTGTTGCTGCTGTATAATAGGAACTAGAGGAGGAGCAGGTGGAGCTTTGGCTGCCGGTGGGTGAGCTCATTTGTAAATGTTGCTGCAACAGTTGCTGTTGCTGTAGGAAGTGTTGCTGCTGTTGCAGTTGCTGCTGCTGCTGAAAGAGCAGATGTTGCTGCTGCTGCTGGTGCTGCTGTTGAGGTTGTTGCTGCTGCTGCTTCTGATCAGTGTCATCGATCACTCGCTGCAAACGGCGTATGTATTCGACGGCCATGCGCAGGGTGCTGACCTTGCTTAGTTTTTTATTGGCTCCCGGACCAATGCCGCGTCGTCCATTGCTTAAGTCGGCTATAACCGCCACGGGTATGTGCTGGCGCAGTTGGCTAAAACCATTGTTGACCTGCTTGACACGATTGCGTTCACGGGCATTGCGTCGCACCACTGAAGCGCCGCCTATTAGAAGAGCCGGCTGCTCGTCATAGGCGAAAAGATATTGTTGCTGTTGCTGCTGTTCGCTGTCCAAAGCCATGTTGCTAGTTTCTTTTTTTTTGGTTGTAGTAGGAATAGTGGGAAGTGATACCTTGCCCTTTGAGCTCTGGCTGAGTTCTGATGCCCTTCCCTGCCCGGCGAGCTCTATTTATAGTTGGTTGCCACCTGCCTCATCGCCTACCTGTGATCCCAAAAAGGTGCAGCATCACTCAAGGATCAGCCGCGCTCAAAGAGAGCTTGTTGAGAGTTGAGCAAATGAGAGACTCACTCAAGGCACCCTCTCGCTCTCTTTCTCTCTGTTAGTGCAGCTGCCACTTTGAGTGGGAACAGTTTGCATTGGAGTGGGAACAGTGTTGTTTTTTTTTTTCTTTTCTTTTTTCTTTCATTTTCAGCTGCCTGTTATTATGTCTGACTCTGCCCTGCAGCTTGGGCTTTACTCTTGGGCCTGGGACACTGTCGCGTGCCGGCTGCCAACCGGTTGGCTACCTACCCCCAACCAGCTCCAAAACTAATGAAAGTAGCTCCAAACCAATAAATCAAAAAATAAAATCCTAGACCCAAAGTCAAGGTCTTTGGGCTCGTCAACACCTCGCTGACGATCCGGAGGCAAATTTCTATTAACACTCCTAATGCCCCGTGGGTCTTTATGGGCAACGTATATATATATATATATGTATGGCAGTTGCCCGTTGCGCCAAGGACAGGCGATTGTAAAGCATTTGGAAAGCATTTAGCAGCCTTGCCTCGCTGCTGGATGATGACCTTTTGTCCTTTGAAAATCTGGTTGCACGCTAGGCCGACCGTGCCAAAAGCGTTTGTCCATTGCTCCTGCTGTGCCTCATTTAACACTTCGTTGCTGCAACGGCGGGAGATTGCATCGAATTGCATCGAATCCCAAGACCAGATGGTTGACAATTGACCAAATGGTCGTTCATGTTGATGCAATAGAAATTCTTCACAGTGAAGACAAGTTCCTGGGCGAATCAAAGACATTCCAGTTCCAGTTGCGTGCCCAGAGCTCACATCGTTATTATAAATTGTAAATTATTTAACCTTTTTAACGTTTTCGCATTTTCGCCGTCCGGTTCGGCACGCTTAATGCCGGGCACACAAGGCACAAATCCCCCCAAAATATGAATAAGTCGACCGGGAAATGCTCTTAAGAAATTAATGATACAATCAATAGAAACAATTTTGGAAAGATAATCAGGAAATATACACGGAATATTTTTAAATCATAAAAAAAATTCCCATTTCAAGTTCGTTTTGGGCTTAAAATTTTTTTAAAAAATTGAAGTAAGATTTGGGATTTTATAAGCACGTCACTTTAATCAGGGTGTTTGACCGAAAGAATATGTTTTGATTAGAGGTTTCGACGGTTTCGGGATACCTTAAGCACATTTAGGGCTGTTCCCAGGATTTTTAAATCTTATTCTTAGTCTTGAACCAATCCCAATTCATTCTTATTAGATTGATTCGTAATTAGTTTATGTTCCCCTAAGAACGACTCATACTTAAAATTTTTAATACAAAAGGGTATAAATAGGATAGATCCCGTACAAAAATTATTGATTTAAGTATTTCATACTTGATTTAAGAATTTTGTTCCCATTAAAAACATTTTCGGAAAATTTGAAACTTAAAAATAATTCTAGTAAGTAGTAACCAAGTACAAAAAATTATTGATTTAAGTATTTCATACTTGATTTAAGAATTTTGTTCTCATTTCAAGAACATTTTCGGAAAATTTTAAACTTAAAAACAATTCGTACTTGATTTAAGTAACACCTAGTACGAATTATACTTGTAATTTTAGGTACAAATCGAATAAATTCTATCCCGTTCGTTCTAGAACGCTGGCAGCCGTTTTTTTCTTAGTGTAGAACATTGATCGAGCAAAAATCGAACTTCAAGTGCCCGACTACAAAATGCACTGTACCCTTGAACTTATGTGTCCACATTCATTTACTTCCATAGGAATATATACACATACATACCAATCTATCATGCTGAAAAGCAAGTAATATCGTTTCTTGCAAAACTCCCGTGTTTTTGTCTGATCTTATTAAGAATTTCGGAACACTTAGGTAATATAATTTAGATTTAACACTGTGGCTTTGGTTGTTTTTGCAGTTTGTGGGGTAGGTAAAACAATTTTTCAAATCTAAATCAAAATTGATCTGCGTATGGTATACACCTACTTACATGCATAAATTTGTTGCTCTAAATCTTATAGTCCCTGCAGACAACGATTTTTACAGACAGACTTTTCACTCTTTTTTAATGTTTACAGGGTATAACAAGACTGAAAAATGTTCATTTTACTGGTGAAATAAACGAGTTTCAAAAAAATCCCTTGAATGATCCTCAACTAGTCAATGAACGGCGTTTACAATTCATATTGCAAGTTATTGTGCCACAAGCTCAGCTCACATATGTAATCGAGCAAAGACGAATAAAAGGCACATGACAGTGCCGGTAGAATGTTTCGTTTTGATTCCAGAAATATAAGATGTCTAATAATAGTTTTCAAACCATTAAACCATTGCCTGCATACAAATTTTTTTTTTAACTCAATTTCCATTTTTCAACTTTTTTTCGATATATTTATTTTTAATTTCCTTTTTATCTTTTTCAAACGAACGTTTTTTTTTTGACTTGGTAGCCAAGTTCTACTAAACTTATTTAAAATTATTGTAGTTCTGGCCTGCATCTCAATCATAAAAATCGTAAAATACATCAATTTCCGATCAGATGAACGAAAGTAGAGTTGCCACCCCCACTATTTAAAAAAAAACCCCTAAAATCTCCCACAATTTTAAAGATAGATTGTTCGAACCTTCTAGACATAAATTGTACTCATAATTACTCATCGAGCCCCCTTAAATCGTTTTCCAATCAGATGAACGATAGAAGAGTTGCCACCCCCACAATTTGAATAAAAAAAACGTCATATCTCCCACAATTTTAGAGATAGATTGTTTAAACCTTCCAAGCATATATATTAATAATTATTACTTATCGATCTATCCCATATTGTTTTTCCGATCAGATAAACGTTATTAGAGTTGCCATCACAGAAATTTCAAAAAACCCCATATCTCCCACAATTTTTTAGTAAGATGGTTCAAACCTTTTAGGCATATTTTTTAATCATCAGTACTTATCGATCCTTCATTTACCGATTCCCGATCAGATGTACGATAGTAGAGTTATAAGCAAAAGAAATAACTACGCTGGGCAGCACTGGACGCAATCGTGATGGACAGCACTTATACAGTTTGTGTGACCCCACACACTTAAAAGTTGTCAGTAAAATACAAACTTTGACAGGTACAGAGTATATTACAGTCGGGCTTGACCGACTTTCTTACTTGTGTTTAAATGGACAATTTAAAAAAAAATTGTACGATTAAGGTATGGGCCAGAATTACATAAATTCTAATCATAACCTCGTTTTTACGTTTTAAAAATTTTGAATAAACCAAGAAGACCCCTTAATTAAAATGTGAACTTAAATAGTGTTACCGTTTAACTTTTTTTAGTTGCTCAAAATCGATAAAAAAAAAAAAAAATGCAATTCTGTTTGTAGAATACCCTATCGATGTGAATACCTAGTCTTGTTGAAACTTGGGATCAAACTAAATCGTGCTTCGGTTTCGGATAAAAGGCTCTGTTTAGGTTCTAGTTCATTTAAAGCCACTTGACAGAGTGGGTAGTATATGTAGTACATAAAAAGTAAATACATTTAAATATAATATACTTTACCTAAAAATAAATTCTAGGCTTACTTGTGTGGCTGGAAGTTCCCTCATGGAACAGCAAGACGAACTTTTGATATTTTATGGAATATCAAATAAGTTGTTTGCAGTTCTGGGAGCTTTACCGACCACTTTTTAAATACAATTTCATAATTTTGTAAGCGATTTACACTTACTGCAAAATAAAAAGAAAAACACTCAGAATGGTAACTAACCCGATATGATGATTAGGTTCTTTTTAGTTCCAAAAATATCCGTTCTTGAATACGGAAATTCTTGAATCTTGGAATCTTAGAATCTGGAAGCAGGGATCTGGGATTGGGGCTCTGGAATCAGGGATCTGAGATCAAGGATGGATCTGGGATCAGATATAAGGGATCAGGTAACTGGGACTGGTACAGGTACACTATTTTCCAACACTGTTTTATATAAAATAATAAAAGTAAAATAATTTTATATTTCTATGAAAGAGTTCTAATTTTGATTATGATTTTTCTTTGTACAGAGCTTCGCTCGTTCCGTGTGTTAAACGGTACACACTCCTTTTTTCGAGTTCGGCTTAAAACCGGTTTGCAGCCCTGCTTTTAAAATATTTTTTTCTGTAAACGGTTCCGGATCGTGTTCAGGTTTAAATTCCCTAATACTAATACACGTCGTTTTTTTAAGTCATTTACATTATTCTCATTGGTGTTGACCCGAAAATCCGTTAGTTTTTTGTTCACACTCTATACGGTCACATTTCTTTTTATTTACTTCGATTGTTAACTTAGAATCTACTCTGGTAAACCAAGAATCTTTCTAACTTTCTATCACTTATTTTTGCTTGAAAACCTGTTAGCTCTTTCAAACCATTGCATAAAGTTGATATGCCCTCGCCTAAAGGATCTCGAATCTTTATGCGTATGCCGCTGCTTTCGCGGTCGTTTTAAGCCTTTGTAAAGTGAGACGATGGCGAGACACAACTGGGATATACATACAAGCATACATGCATCTACTTATATATATATATTTTTTTGGGGGCAACATGCAGATAGGTATGAAGGTAGCGATCGGCAGCAGCAGGCGCTATCATTATCTGACACAAAAATTTAATATAAATTATGTTGACATGTTGGCTTAAATATGTACGCAAATGTGTGTGTGTGTGTGTGTGCGTGCGTCTCGCACCCTAACTAGTTCACCTAATTGCTGGTAAGACACATATACATATGCCGCGAATGAAGATGAAGTCGTCATTAATATCGACTTGGCCTGTCAATAACTTGACATCGCATCATTTTTTCGTCTCGCTGTTTCGAGCTTTCGGACACTTTTGCGGTACGATTTTTGACGCGCCCCAAATCAAGGTCGCTCGAGCCGACTTGCTGCACTTTTTTGCATTTAAGTAAGTTGAATGTGTCATTTTGAGTTGGAAACGAAAAAAAAAAACGGCTACGTCATGGAGCTGGAGCTGATGGTAACTGAAATGTGATTATATAGAGCGTTGAGTATGGTTTAATGACTCTTGACTGGGGTAAAATGTTTATAAGAATTTCGGAGGAAAAGTTAATATTTTTAACAGTACTTGGTGGGGAATGGTAAAAGAGAGAGAGAGAGGGGGTATTGACACTGAGAAAATAGTGACCTTGAATGAAATTTAAACTTTTCTGATGTTTTTAAATTACTCTTCTTTAACTTATTTCTTTGTTTCAAGTTTTAAGAAAAGATATGTAGTGGTGTCGTTTGCTCCTCTTTAACTCTTCTCCACAAGCATTAGCTTTATGGTGTAAGTTTCAACTAAACAGTAAGTAGTTTAACCTGGCATTTACATTGAATTGAATGATAAATGATATATCTTCATTTGCATACACAACATTTGTCAACTTTGTGCTTCCAAATTTTTGATCGTTTTCTCAAAAAACATTTTTACTTTACTTCTTAAATTTCGCGGCACAGAGTAGGGAGCGTTTTGCCCTATGTCACAAAATTTAGTGCTTTCCTTTTCATAATTTTTAAACCTAAGCATTAACCTAAACGGTGTTTTTCCGAAAAAGCTGAATCGAACCGAAAACGGTTTGGATTGGTTCAGTTTATCGATGAGTTTAATGATATAAGCTGGGGTGTTGAAAGCATATGGAAGAGCAGACACCAATAAATATAAAGAATACCTTTTTTTTGTTAAACTAAATCATTCGTTGACCAAAACAAAATCTACGTTGACTTTAGAGTTGGGTCATATTGTCTTATATTAGGACTAATACTCGATTTGCCAGTAGATCTTAAGTAGTCTTGAAAGTGGAAAAATAAATCAAGTAAGATTTAGTTATTCAGGATTCAGTCAATTCCACTTAAATTTTGGTACCTGAATGTAACAATTCATCTATAATTCCTAAACAAACTGGTTCTTATGTAGGAGGGAGAGAAAAAAGAAACTCAAGCTATGTTGGTGTTTTTGCAATTTTGCTTTGTGGCTTTGACTATAGCAGCAAACTAAGCAACAACGAAAGAGCACTGCGAGTATAGGCGTTGGGCACCTCTGATGTGTTTCGTGTATCCTCGGTTATTAAAATTTTGCGCTGCAGTACCTTCAAGTTCTCTATTTATTAAAAAATTTAATTTAAATTTAATTTGATTGAGAAATTGGTACGCTTTTTTCTCGTTCAGAGGGTAGTCTGACTAAGCTAGGGCCGTTTTCATATCTTGCTGATAACATTACTGGCTACTAAAACTTGTCGATAAGAGAAATTTCGTTGTCATAAGTTAATTTTAGCTTGTCACTGGCTCAGTGTTGCCAACTATTGATGCTTAAAAATTGCTAAATCGACTGTTAAAATTGCCAAATTGAATCCAAAATAGCTAAAAATAATAGCTTATCAGTTTTTTCTTCTAAAATAACACCAGGCAACAATTTCAAACTATTTTATGGCTCATGGACAAAGTCATTTTTTGTTAAGGCCTTATTCCAGATGGCATAAAAATTTATTTAGGCTCTATGCTTCATATAAATAAGACAGCTTTAAAAAAGCTTTTCCAAAAGTGTTTCTATTCACATGAAGTATTATAAAGAAATACATTTTTATGTCATCTGGAAACTCTGCCCTTTTAATATATAAATTCTATTTTTATATTTTCTGTGCTAAACATTTTTTTATGCATTTTTAAATAGAAATTTTTAAGATAGCCCATTTTTTGCCAATAGTTTTTCATATTTCTCCCATTACTGCTGTAACCCTAATTCGAATTTAAAATACTATATAGGCCGTCTGATAAGCCCTAATCCCTTTAGGGTTAACGATATTTGTTTTCGAGTTATTTAGCTTGAAACGTCAAAAAAGTAATTGTTAAAAAATATTTTTTCAGAGAATGATGACTTTAAAAATATGGAAAATCGAATCTAATAGAGTTTTGATCGGTTTATTGTTATGATCATTAAAATACATCGAATACGCGTCAAACATGCTGTCGATCATTTAAATTTGTATATAAACGGCAAAGATATACTTATATGGAAAAAATTATAAACATTTTATTTCGGTCAAAAGCAACAATTTATTTAAACTAACCATGGCTTATTTGATGCCGAATTAATGTATATAAGTGATCGAAAAAAAGGATTACTTTTAGTTTTTTTTTTAGGAATTTTGAAAATCAAAAATAAATATTTCCAAAAAAACAAAAACTTTGTTTCAATGTTTTAAGCTAAGTGACTCAAAAACGATTATAAAGTGCGTATGACTTATAAGTAGACCTATTTACAAGCTGTGATTTTGTATATATCTAATTTAAATTGGTTCAGTTATATGGAAGCTATAAAAAATATATTTTTAGCTATAGGCATTTTTTCAAATTTATAATAAGGCTAGAATGACACTTTCAATTTTTAGAGACAATTATTGTCACAATTTTTCATTTATAGACAAAAGTTGCTGATTTTTGGTATCTCAGTCTCAGTAAAGGCATTTTGTGTCCCAATAAAGCATACTCCGACTTGCTTATACCAACGCCATTTCTCCATAGTAGACATACTGTGTATAAAATTGTTCCTAAAAATTGTAAGTGTCATTCCAGCCTTATAATAATACAAGATGAGTAAGATTTCATATCGATTTCCATAAAATAGGGAAAATGGCAAATTATTGGCAAATTATTTTTACGCAATAGCAAGGTTTGGGCAAATTTGAATAGCTTCCGGCTTTCAATATTATAAAATAGCTAAGTCTGAAGGGAAAATGGCAAAATTTTAACTTAAAAATTTTTTTTCGATTTTTTTGTTTTGCTTTATTATTAATTGCTTAAACATTCCCCTTTCCTCCCCTTTAAACCATTTTCAAATATTCGAAATAGTTTAGCAGATATATCCATTTTAGTGAAGCAATATTCATGCTGACGTGAGTATTTTCAACGTTGCTCAAAACTTTAACCGCGATTTTCTTGAAACCACGTTTCTTGACCTGGTAGTCATGATTGCGCCTGTTCTACTGAACTGATTTCGGGACTCCAGGTATCTGAAAATAAAAACGACGAGTTATGTCAGAATTGATGTAATTCTGGCCCATACCTCAATCAAGAGGAAAAACATTTTTTTACTATTTTTTTTACACTAAAATCCAAAAAAAAAACTTAAAAAATCTAAAAAAAAAAATTAAACGGCCGCCAATTTTTAAAAAAAAATTTTGAAAAATATGATTGAGGTACGGGCCAAAATTACATTAATTTTGATCATAACCTCATTTACCATTTTCAATTTCGATAACCTGGAGTCCCGGAATCATGGCACCACCTTTTTTTTTGACCTTAATTGGCAGGCCGATAAGTTTTTTGAACAGCCCTCGAAATCGAAAATTTTTTTTTATTTTGTTATATAGTTAATTAATAACTCAAATCCAAAAACCAAACTGAAAAAGCTGTTATGATTTTCTCTCCAGAATTTTTTTTAGAACACTCATAAAACACTGTTCAAAGGTAGAAGACTCCCTTAAGTAGACTGTATCGGCAAGATATAAAAACGTCCCTCAGTAAGCTTTTCTTTTAAAAGCGTTTCAAAGAAAAGTACACTCAGAAAAAAAAACATATTAAGCAAGTGAAATTGAAGTAAAAATTTAAAAAAAGTTGACTAAGGTTGGAATTTCCAAATCGAGAATAAATTTCTCATTTCAGGTTCGTTTCGGGATTATAATTTCCATTTTAACTTGAAATCCGATTTTTCTGATACATCAATATGATTGTTATTTATTCTTACTATTTTGTTTTAAATTTCAAATTTTTTATACATTATGCAAAAAAAGAACAAAACAATCTTAATTTAATAGCCGGTCATTACGAAATTAAGAACGGCATTTTTTTCTAGCAAAATCCCCCCTTAGCAAACTCAAAATCAAGTCTTCAAAAATGTTAAAACATTTACCTTGTCCAGTTATGGACACCTAAAACGTTTCATTCAAATCTCAATTTCATGGCACATTCCCAGATATGACATAAATGTACTTACATGCAATTAATTGGAAAAGAAAGTGCAACTTAATCGCTCAATTTACAAAAAAATAAAGTTTGCAATTTAAAATGCCGAATAAACCGAAATTATCTTGATTGACATTTTATGTCTTTTTAAATGAAAGCGACTTCAAAAAGAACAAGACGAAATTGTTTGCATTGCCGAGGACATTGTTGGTGGCGGGGAAGGACGCGGCAGGCAACCAACCAACCAACCAAAGAAACCCTTTCGATAAGAAGCGCAAACAAGTGTAGCGTGTAGCCACACAAACAGATACAATTGCCACAGGTAGATAGATACATACATATATATGTATGTATGCTTGGGAAGGAAAGATGCAGCTGGGCCAAACTAATGCACTTGCAATCTAATCGTTTTTCGCCAAATGTGGAACTGGCCTTCCCTGGCCCATTGATAAATCCTATGGGTTTGTTGCCTGCGACGGGTTCATTTCCGATATGACAAACACGCGTGAAGCGACGACGACGACGACAACGACTCCTTTTTCTCTTATCATCATTTGCCTTCGGTTTAATTAAAAGGTTATTCTTGTATGTGGCCTATCGCCGTGGATAGGATACGGATACATTTGATTGAGTTGTCCTCGGCTGCTGCGTGTGCGTTTAATTCTTTTTTTATCTTAAAGACTTTTTTTCGACCTTGGTGGGACAATGAAAACTGAAAGTCAACCCAAAAACCAAAAACCACAGGAAAGAGCTGACCACAAATATTCAATGTCTGCCCCGGGGCCAGGTGAGAATTGACAAATTTCCATTTCGTCAATTTAATCAATAATGAAAAAGACACTAAAGCAGGAGAAAAAAAAAACAAAACAAGCAAAAAAGTTTATCAAACCCGACCGTAATATACCCTGTACTTTGCCAAAGCTTATAAACACTCAGAAAAAAAAAAAAAAAAATTTTAAGGACACTCAAAAAAAGTAGGAGAAATTATATGAGTCCGAACGTTGAGGAAAAAAATTGTTTCGTTCTTAATTTGCTACGAATTTTTTACCTAAAATCGAGCTAAAATAATTTTCAATTTAATTTTTAATAACTGAAATAAAGGAGCTAGACAAGTTGAAGAAAATAGCGCTCAAAACTCCTGGGACAACAAATTTGGGATCACCAGTTCATACTTGGATAAAGAAAGAATCTTCTTGGTCTTTGGTAGCTCGTAAGTTTATGGCCTTAACCTTGTTTAAAGAACGTTTTAACCCAGATTGTATGGGGATTGATTTAATTTTTATTCTAAGTGTAAAATGTTTTGTTGTTGTTAAAAAAGCCTATATGAAACGGTCCAAAATCAAGAATTTTGATATAAAATTTTGAAATGAAAATTTTGTACTAGTATTTTCTTACTTAACGTTCTATTAGCACCGTTTATTCTATATTCAAGTACACAATACATACTGATTATACCCTTACAGACTCCACAAGTTTATGAAAGAAAGAGACACTGGGTTCGGTGGTTAGACCCCTCCATTCTTATCAGAATAACATGTTCTAAAATAAAACGCTCTTGAATTTGTCAAAAAAAGAATCAGGGCTAAAAACCCCTGCAATTTCGACGTGGTTCGGTTCGGGTTTCGAACCCTTACCCTACGCTAGGGGTTTGGTTTCACAACTGGTTCCCTTCAAATTCATATATTTTTTACGTACATTTTATGGAAAATGTTGATTATATATAATTTAATAGAATTCGAAGACGGATACGCCTCTCTAATTTATAGTGTGGCCGTACAGGAACATACAAAATTTCTGAGAATTGCTGGACAGAACAATTTTTTCTAAGAATGGCAACGCCACAGCACGGCTTCGGTGAGATTAAACTTACTTAATAATTATAAAATATTTTTTTTAACATCAGAGTGCAAAAATAGATTCTGTGCCTGCTTTTTTTATTAGAACCTAACCCCATAAATAAAAAAAGGGTTCGGTTCCGTACTACTTTATAAGAATAAAGTACTTGAATAAAGAAAAAATATAAAAATCAATAATACGAATAAAGTCCATGAATTAAGAAAATAAAACCGAGAGTGTGAAAAATAATGCAATAATATGTTAATAAAAGTACGTCTAACTAAGCTGTTTTAGGAAATTTGTAGGATTAACTGTAATTGTATTTATAACTTAAATAGCTTTTATGACTTAACTTTACTATGGTTATACCTAAAATACTATTTGCGCCTTATCTAAGTCAATTTCGAATTTTTTACGAATCTATTTCGGTTTGTTCTTGAATCAAGAAGACGAATTAATAGGTCCGTTTTCTCATCTTTATGTTTTTAAAAACTAGCTGAATTTTTGAGAAAATGGATGTTGTCTACTTTTAGGCCGCTTTTAAAATGTATATATAAAAAGACTCGGATATGATTTTAAAAAATGTTTAAAAACATAAAGATGAGAAAACGGCCCTAAGAATGGATCTTCTTGATTCAAGAACAAATCACAATTGATTCGTGAAAAAATCGGAATTGATTTGGGACTAAACTTAAAGCATAACAGGTTGGAATTAAGTGCAAATAGGAATTGGTTTAGGAAGATATTGGAATTAATTTCAAATGAAACAGGAATAATTTCAAAATTTCATACATTTTTCTTTATATTTGTTTTTTTAGGGGAAAATGAAGAGAGGTTGCTCCATCCTGAGCCACCTCGAACATTCTGCCCGTCAGAGAGCTCCTGATTAGAAAGTACAGTTGGGGCGGAAGTAGCTGCTTGATCTTAGAGAGCAGACCTTCGTGCCACACTCTGTCGAAGGCCTGCTGGATGTCAAGGTATGCTGCCACGACATACTCTTTTTCGTTGTACCCTTCGAGGATGTAGTTCACTACTCGATGTAGTTGTTCGGGAGTTCCATGGCTCAGTCGGAAGCCAAACTGGTACACAGGTATGGCTTTCGGACAGTTCGTACATCGAGCATCCTTCGAAGGATACAACGCTCGAAGATCTTTCCAAGGGTAGAAAGGAGGCTTATCGGACGGTACGAGTCTATACGGGACGGTGGTTTTCCATTCTTGTGGATGAGAATGATTCGAGCTTTCTTCCAGGCCAATGGGAAATGGCTAAGCCTTAGGGCAGCGTTCAGGATGAGCACCAGAAAAAGAATGGCCTTGTCTGGAAGGATCTTCATTGTCCTTTTGTCGAGGTTGTCGATGACTGGTTTCCTTCGGATCACCAGTTCTTTGATTTCACCTTTCACTTCAGCGAAGGTGATAGGTGGGACTGGAAGTGCCATTTGAAGGGGGCTATTAAGAGCATCAGATACCAGTTTGTTTCTGAGGGGCGAGGATGTTTTGAAAGGCTGAAACCGCTCTTCAAGGTTCAGGGCAAACGCTTCCACACGGTCCTGGGGTGATTTGGCCCAGGTGCCATCAGGACGTTGCACCGGGAGCTTTGGCGCTGCTTGCCGCTTGTAGCGTTTAGTAAGCTTCCAAAGCGCAGACTTGGAGCTCTCATCAGCAGTGGCTTCCTCCAACATGCGATCTGTCGCCTCTCGCCTGAGTGTGGCAAGGACCTTCCTTACCCTATTGGCAACTCGGCGGTATATTCTATCAATCTTGGGATCGTTGGTGCGTATAAATTCTTTCCGTAGCCGCTTTTTAAAATATAGCAGCACCTCAGCTGCAGGGTTGAGTCCGGTTGAGCGTCTTCCGTGTTGACAGGTTTGTCCAGTGGGGGGAGTTGCCATCCAAGCAGCGTCTTCGATCTTTTGCAGGAAAATAGACACAGTGTCGTCGACATCCTGCGTGGTTTGATTTATATTTGCTGGTTTTTTTGTTTCGTAATTATGGTTTGCTTTCGCATTAATGTGGAATTTATTATAGTATGTTTGGATCTTATTTGAGTATCAAAGTTTTGTATACCATTATTATTAGTTCTTTAAGGAAGCACTTAAGCGACTTAATTTATCCTATGAAAAGAATATATTGAGCTTTAAAAGTTCTTAAAACAATATATCCAGTCCGATCTAAAAATAAGCTCAAGAATTTAGTAATTTAATCAAGAATTGTCTGGAACATTGAACTTTTGACATTCAAAATTCTTGGTTCAAGTATGAAATTTCTTGATTTTGCTCTAAGTGTCGCTAGGACTACTTCATAAATGGTTAATCGCTAAAAAAAAATGGATTACTTTATAACTTAATAGTCTTAACAATATGCCTAAAAATTATCGCAGATATAAAGTTTTCACTTAAGCAGGGAGGCCAAAATTAAAATAAACTTGATCTGCCTGTATACATGAGAAGTGTACCTAACAAATTTGATGCCTTAAGCTTTTGCCATATCAGATTAGAGATATGCGTTCATACTAACAGACTTAGTTGTCATTTATAGGCATAGATAAGCTTCCTTCTGTCTGTTTCTAACAAGTGCATTAACACATCATAACCTTTGTACCTTTGGTACAGGGTATTAAAAACAAAAACCGCCTCAGTTTCAGCCTCTGCCCTCAGCCTTTGCCAAGGCCACTCTGAAAACCGCTTTCAATTAAACTGGGGCACACTTTTGCCTGCGGTCGATCCCGATCTGCTCATCATCATCTTTATAATGTCCCCTGCGGCCAGCACAAGAGCACCAGCCCCAGCCCCAGAGTGAAAATGAAATTGCCTCGGGCTGAAAAACAGAAAAACTGGTAGTTAGTTACTTTTACCAGATCGTGCAATCGCGCAACAATTGCCACTGTCGCATATTGAAATTGAAACTGCCGATGGAAAGTTATGGTACCACCACAACTTGATTTTCGTTGATTATGTTGATGTTGATGATGACGATGAGCGATGAGCGATCACTGACAATGATTAGCAATTATCGGTAGATGGTTGTAGATTATGGGGCGGCACACATCTAAACAGGAAATACTTAGCAGAACGTGTGAATTGGTGGGACTTTCATTTCAACCAGAAACAGCGGAATGGGATAAGTTTTAAAAGTTGATTATCTTAAGCTAGGAATCAATCACTTGGATAACCTATTAAAAGCTGAATGCATTCATTTAAGATTGCTTTAAGGTGATTTATAATTCCATAATTTGATTTAAATCCAAATTCCATTAAAAATTCCAAAATTAATAATAACTCTTTTAGATATCAATTTAACTGGTAGCAAAAATCAATAAACCGCAATCAGGTTTTCGAGATTTCTCACCTTGCTCTGACTGGATCCTCTAGTGCGCTTTGATAGATCAAAAGTTGACAGGGCATGTCCAACGCCTGGTCCTGTCAATTGTTCATGGCCCTCAAATCTGGGATGAAAGCACAAAAGCCGCTTAGCACCATGTCAAGACACCCACCCTCTCTCTCTCTCTCTCTCTCACTCTCTCTCTTTCTCACACACCCTCCTGCCTAGCGATTGGAGCTGAGTGAACTGATTTATGTGTTGCCTTTGTCCAGGCGTTTTAACGCCGCCAATTCTATTGATCATATTTGCAATGATATTTATGGCACAGCCAAAGGAGCAGCAGCAGGGATTTTTTTTTTTTGCTGTTTTGATTAATTGTAATGCGAGAACTTTGATTAATTGCGGACACGATGTGGCCCCAACATAACAATTTGTTTTGGCATTGCATTAAATCAGTTCGAGAGCGGGAGAGGCCGAGAGGATTGGCGTGAGATTGTATGGTCAACACCTCGGTTACCTGGGATACCTTCAAGTATTTATGAGTTGGCCTGAAATTTATGAATGGCCCAGCCAAGGCCTTAACAAAAAAATAAAAAAAAAAACTTCATCGTCTTCTGCTGGCTGCCTCTTCTGCGGGCTGCTCCTGCACTTGCACAATTATGCAAAAAGTTGTCAAATGCAGGCGAAATAGGCGTGGTTCCAGGCATGACTATCAACAAAATATGATCAGCAACAACAACATCCCCAAAAATTGTACCAGTTTCTTTTGGCTTACTCTCAGCAATTTACATGTCTGCCGGTCCCCCCGCCCGCCTCTCTCACCTGTCAACTGGCTGCGTCGTCGTCCAACAAAACCAATCAACGCGTCTGTCAAGTGGAAGCCACAGCTTCTCGCTTATCGGAAGCCGCGCTGAAATCAGCTTCTGGCACTCACGATCACGACGCCAGCAACAAAATAAAGCAACAACAACAAAAAACCTGCACCCAACTCCAAGTCCGATCTTCGACCCTTTAGCGATCCGTGCTCGTTGCTCCTGTCACAATTACAACAGCAAGTGCAGCGGACTAATGACAACCACGGTGGCAGCGGTTGACCGCACAGTGGCACAAAATGTTCAATTAGTGAAGAAATTTAAGGAAATGAATGAACAGAATGAATAAAATCAACTCAATTAACAGAATGAACGGAATGAATAGAATAAATAGAATAAACAAAATGAACAGAATAAACAGAATAAACAGAATGAACGGAATAAACAGAATGAACAGAATGAACAAAATGAACAGAATGAACAAAATGAACAGAATGAACAGAATGAACAGAATGAACAGAATGAACAGAATGAACAGAATGAACAGAATGAACAGAATGAACAGAATGAACAGAATGAACAGAATGAACAGAATGAACAGAATGAACAGAATGAACAGAATGAACAGAATGAACAGAATGATCAGAATGAACAGAATGAACAAAATGAACAGAATGAACAAAATGAACAGAATGAACAGAATGAGCAGAATGAACAATATGAACAAAATGAACAAATGAACAAGATAAACTAAATAAACCAATTGAAGAAAATTTTAGAAAACGACAAAATGAACCAAATAAACATAATGAACAAAATATACAAAATAAACCAAATGAAGATAGTGATGGAAATTCACAATAAAATTAAATAAATAAACAACAAAAAGAATGAACAAAATAAATTGATTGGAAAAATTAAGAAATGAACAATATGGGCAAAATGAAGATATTGAACAAAAAACAGATTGAACTAAATGAACAAAATTATCCCAATAATCAAAATGAACCAAATGAACATAATCCCATGTGTTCTACAAATCGCTTTCGACCACAAAAACGATCATACTTCCATACGATTTGGAACGTTTTTGGGGTCGAAAGTGATTTGTAGAACACATGGGAATGATCTAAATTAACAAAATGAACAAAATAAACTAAATAAGCAAAAACATGGAAATTTGCAAAAATAAACTAAATAAACAAAATAAAAAAAAAACAAAATTATTAAATTGGAAAAATTAATAAAAAGAACAAAATGATGAACAAAGTAAACAAATTGATCAAAATGAACCAACTAAACAGAATGAACAAAAGGAATAAAATGGACCACCTGAACAAAATAAACTAAATTAACAAGATAAACAAAATAATCCAATTGAAGAAAATTTTAGAAATCGACAAAATAAACAGATTGAGCAAAATGAACAAAATAAACAGAATAAGAAAAATGAACCAATTATATAAATTGAACAAAATTAGCTCAATACACATTAAAAACACCAAAAGAAGAAAATTAATGTTATTCACAAAATAAACTAAAATGAACAGAATGAACATATTGAGAAAATGAACAAAATGAACAAAATGAACACAATGAACAAAATGAACAAAATAAACAAAATGAACACAATGAACAAAAGGAACCAAATGAACAGAATGAACAAAATAAAATGAACCACACGAACAAAATAATTTAAATTAACAAAATGAACATAATAACCCAAATAATAAAAGTTATGGAAATTCACAAAATTAACTAAATAATCATATAATAAATGAACAAAATGAACAAATTAAAAAAAATAACAAAATTAACCAAATTATTAAAATTAACAAAATCATCGAAATGAACAGATTGAACCAAATGAACCAAATGAACAGAATGAACAAAATAAACAGAACAAAGAAAAATGAACCAAATAAACTCCAATAACACTAAATATACAAAATAAACCAAATGAAAAAATTATTGTTATTCACAAAATGAACTAAAATGAACAGAATGAACATATTGAAAATATTAACAAAATGAACCGAATGAACAAATGAAAAAAAAAAATTACAAAATTAAACAAATGTTGATCATTTGTAAAACAAAATAAAAAAATTAACCAAATAAACCAAATCATATATAAAATGAACAAATTGAACATAATGAATAAAATGAACAAAATGAACAAAATGAACAAAATGAACAAAATGAACAAAATGAACAAAATGAACAAAATGAACAAAATGAACAAAATGAACAAAATGAACAAAATGAACAAAATGAACAAAATGAACAAAATGAACAAAATGAACAAAATGAACAAAATGAACGGAAATGAATAAAATTAATAAAATTAATAAAATTAACAAAATGAACAAATGAACTAAATAAACAGAATAAAAAAAATATACAGAATGAACAGCTTAAACAAAATACACAAAATTAACCAAATGATCAAAATAAACAGAATAAACAAAATGAACCAAGTCATATATAAAATGAACCAAATGAACAATATAAGTCAACTGATAAAAATTTAGCAAAATCACAAATTGAACAGTACGCTGGCTGATATTTTCCCACACTTGTCCCACTATGTCGCAAAAGTTGGTTGACATGGTAACTTGATATTGCACACACCATCTCATCTCTGGCCACACGAGTCTTGGCCCGCGTCTCTTTCGCATGCATCGTGCCTTTTAAGGTGGAGGCCTTTTGGCGTGCGCGTGCAGTGCAATTAACTTTGTTGTAAGGGGCCATAAGCCAGGCCAACACTTGACATTGACTGCCTGCCAGCCAGCCAGCCAGCCAGCCAGGACAGGGGCCGAGGCACACGGCGACAATTTCACCTGTTCGTTCGCCTGGCCGAATGCTGACACAGTAACTTATATTAAGTATTTGCATGCTCCACCAACTGAACTGGTTTGGTGGCAGGCCACAAATATGGCAAAAACATGGCGTAGTCCCGGTCGCCACGTGTGCATCAATAACGCCATGCCAGAGAATCCTAGAACAGTTAATTAGACCATGAAGGAGGGTCAGCAAAACAAGCTGCAAAAAAAAAAAAAAAAAAAAATAGAATTACCGGGCACACGCTGTGAGAATTGGAATTGAATTGGGATTGGGATCGAATCGGGGTGGGTATTGGGATCAGCCCGAGGGCGGGCAAGTCCTGGCAATTAAATGTGGGTCAGTTTTGCAATTAAACATATTTGTACTCGGGCTGTCTGTCTGTCCCATCCGCACCTCAGCACATCATTAGATACTACAGTATATTGTGTGTGTTTTCATACACAGCCCAGTCAATGGGCCGATTGCGTGTGCCCGTTGCACCTGAAGCTGGCGCAGACGCCGAGGCTGGACCTCGACGAGTGTCTTAACTGATTCTCATTGATTAATTGCCATCGTTAGCATATGGGGAAACGACGGCATGATTGATACGTTTGGTGGAGCCTTCGTATACTTCATATACATAAGTAAGTGCGTATGCATGTAGGTAGTGTGGCGACCACCGGAGTGGTTTCACCTGGAATGTGGTACCTTAATGTGCGCCCCTTAAATGGGCAGAAAAGGCACAAACTGTAATTGTGGAGAACAAGTGTCCCACGTTTTTGGCATAGAGCGTTGGGGCTGCTCCGCGCTAATTGTTAACAAATTGTGGCCAACTTTGTGTATGGACAGAAGGAGTATGGCCCAATGGCACGCAAGTCGGAATGCACGCAATCCTCGCGTAACTGAAAATGCATTACAAGGAAGGGTCAATCACACGCAACACACACACACACACACACAACAGGCTCAAGTCACAGTAGCCGCCCAGACATGGCGGCTGGGCAAGTTTATTGGAGGTCAAATGGGGGCTGTAAACGAAAATCACACACACAAAGTTGCAGCAACAGTAGCCATAATTGAGGTAGGTGGTCCTCCCCACCCCCCACTGTTGCACTAGCGAAATCATTAACGACTCTGCACTAGAGAAATCACTAGTGTATCACAATTTACAATCGTCTCCAACGATTTACCTTGAATACATGCGAGTTAATGGGATTTCATACACAGAGAAAAAAATTGATATGAAATGGCAGTCATTTCCACATTTTTTCATATCAATTTCATTCCGATATGACGAAGATTAACTTGATATGATAAAAATATCAATACGATATTTTTAATAAAAAAAGGCGGACTCGATACCTTGCACTTAACACGAATGGAATGACGCCTCAACGCAGTCAGCCAACGCACACACTTATGGGCAAACGTAAAAGAGACTATTTATATTAAGTATGAAAAAAATTGATATTATTAAAAGATCAGTTTAACCAGCAAAGATTAAATTGATCTTGAGCTTTTTTTTTCTCTGTGTAGCTGTTAAATCTAGTAGCCTTTGAAATATTTGACTTTTCTATGTGAACATTGGCCTTAGCTTAATTCCAAAATATAATGCCCCCTGCCCATTAATAGTTCTTCTTTCTTTATTTATTTGGCTTGAAACTTGCAAAGGCTTTGAGTATTTAATATATATGACCCAACTCTTGTGATTATCATATTTAAGCTATCATCGATCTATTCTTCAGTCATTCTTTTTGAAACCGAGCGGATTTTTAACTTTTTATTTTGTTAAAAAAATACGATAAGGCCATGCTAACTTCGACTGTGTCGAAATTTTAATTCACTTGCAAAAGTTCCTTCGAACTGATATAAACGATTGAACATATATTCGATATAGATGCACGGTTGCCACATTTGGAGCAAACGCTCCAAAATGGATCTTTATTTTCTCGTTGGAGCCCTAGAGCCTTTTTTGGGAAAATGGAGCTTTTTAAGCATAGCAAAATATTTTTTTCATAAGTTCAAAATAATAAAATTAACATAGAAAGTTTTTCGTAACAAACACAAATTGGTATGGCATTTTGCAACAAAACCCGGTAGCAATTGTCATAATAATATAATCACGTTTGTTTTTTTAAATTTTGTGTATAGACTGTTGAAGGAAATTCCAAACTGCGCGGCAATTCCTTTTGCCATCATGAGAACTGATGCACAAATGTAGAAAAAAAGACTTGGCCCACCTCTTTCTTGAGTTATCAAGTTAACATTTTTGAAGATTGAAATAAAATGATAACTGATGCTCATGAAATCTAAATAAATAGATTGAAATGTCCTCTAATTAACTACATTTACAGATTTTCAATATCATTGCGCTTTTAAAATTTATGGTCAAAAATACAACTTATTTACATTAAATTATTTTCAAAATTTTTTAAAATTTCCAAATATTAAGAAATATCACACTAAAACAATTTACCAAGTGATTTCTGATTAAATGATTAAGTGAATAAAAATATTTGTATTTTTTTTTAGCTTTTGATCTATTACTTTTGATTGCTCAATGATATCGAAAAACTGTAAATGTATTTAATTAGACGAGATTAAAATCTATTTATTTAGATTTCACGAGTATTAAATATATTTTTTTGGAATTTGAAAAAAAAAATCGTGATAACTTAACACGGTAATGATATAGTTCGAATCCTAAGGCCCGAATTTTGGGAAAACCGTTCAAGTTGGTCGTGTCTTTTTTATTTTTTGAAAAAACAATCACAGTGATATTAATTCTTATCGTCAAATTTAGAACCGAAGATATATTTCCTAAAAAAAATTTTCTGTTGTTTTGGTAAGAAATTACAATCAAAATAGTTTATTTAAAAATTCGTTCAAGGTAGATTGAAATCGCATGAACATTCGAATTACGAATTTTTGTTGATCGGGACTTCTTTTAAATTAGAATGGAGCCTTTTTTGGAGCATTTTTTTCTGTCATGGATCCTTTTTAAATCTTTTTGGAGCATTTTAATTTTTTCAAGTGGCAACCGTGATTCTGAAGTAAAACATAAATTGTTTAATTAATCGATTTAATAGCCACAACGATATTCTTTTCATAACAATTAACCCGATAGTTGTCAAATGAGCAGAGCCTGAGATTTAATATTTTTATACACTTGAAAAGTGTATATTAATTTTGCCCAGAAGTTTGTAACGCATAAAAATATTCATTTCCGACCCCATAAACTATATATATTCTTGATCAGGACGACGAGCTGAGTTCAATTCCGTCTGTCCGTCCGTCCGTTTGTCCGTCTGTCTGTCTGTCTGTTTCTACGCGAACTAGTCCCTCAGTTTTGAAGCTATCGAGCTGAAATTTTGCACAGAGTCTTCTTTTTACTGCACGCAACTAATATGTCGGAACTGGCCGGATCGGATGACTATATCTTATAGCTGCCATAGGAACGATCGGCCGGAAAATAAGTGTTAGTGAAACAAACTTTTTTGTTTTCCATCGTAGCGTCACCAGTCTTAGTATATATTAGTTTTATATGCTTCCACATAATACTGAACAAATTTATTTATAAATATATCATATAGCTGCCATTGGAACGATTGGTCAAAAAACTAGCTCTAGTAAAAAAAAACTTTTTGTTTTTCATCGTAGCGTCACCAGTCGTGGTATTTATTAGTTTTTTATGCTTCCATACAATTCAGGAAAAATTTATCAAAATCGGATGACTTTTGCATATAGCTGCCATACGAATGGTCGGTCAAAAAACAAGTTCTAGTTAGGAAAATTTTTTTGTTTTCCATATCGTATATGTATCGTCACCAATCTTAGTAGATGTTAGTTTTATATGATTTTACAAATTTTTTAAAAAATGTATCAAAATCGGATGACTATAGCATATAGCTGCCATAGGACCGATCGGTCGGAAAATGTGATTTACTAAGAAAAGTGTTTTCTATGGTATCAAATTTTTATTATCAATGATTTAAAATTTTTTAATATCTGATATCTAAATCCTATATATATTTTACAGGTTAAATCAGTTGTAGTAAAGTTTTTCAAGTGTATTAAAAATTCGGCATAGTCGATGTTAGCTTTGCCTTCGTTTTATATATGTACTTATGTTCGGTTTTTAGATTTTTTTCAATTTTTGAAATTTTTTATAATATCAACAA
This sequence comes from Lordiphosa mommai, assembly GCA_018904225.1. Classification (NCBI taxonomy): domain Eukaryota; kingdom Metazoa; phylum Arthropoda; class Insecta; order Diptera; family Drosophilidae; genus Lordiphosa; species Lordiphosa mommai. Next base: position 425,198 of record JAEIFT010000032.1, on the reverse strand, counting down.
TATAATTTTTGATAAAATCACGATATACGTTTTCATGGGAGAGTCGGAGTCTTAATTCGGATAATAATATACAATCCATTCGGTTTCAAAAAGATTGACCCATATATAAAATTACTGACTGTTACAGCCCCAAAGGGCCAAGCCGAGTTCTCTCAATCTCTCGGCTAGGATTCCTTTAAAATATTGTAATTATTATTTACAGAATAGTCTGCTGACCATCTTTCTGTTCATATTTTCCATTCCACTTCTGCTACCTTTCAAAATAGTTTTAAAACATATTTTCAAAATATTTTCCCTAAGTTTTAAGTCAATCGAAATAAAACTCTAAGGGCCGTTTTCTCATCTTCATGATTTTTAAAATTAAGTGCTTTTTGAGAAAATCTATGTTGCCTACGTTTAGGCCGCGTTTAAATAGCATTCGGGTCGTGATAGACCCCACAATAGACATTTAAAAGCGGCCTAAAAGTTGTCTAACTTAATTTTATCCAAAAAGCACCTGAATTTGAAAAACAAGAACATGAGAAAACGGTCCTAAGATATTAAGACTTTTTATATTTGGCATCTGAAAATTGGAATTCGGCTGGAAAAGTTTTGTGTTTAGCCTCTGGACAATCAATGGATAGATTGATAGTTTTTAAAACCCTAATTTTTAAAATGATTGAATTTGGTACGCTTGCTTTAAATTGCATGTAAATTGTTGTTATATCCCATTACCGTCTCCTTCAACCGAACATTTACTTAAGCCAACTTCACTTTCAATCAGTTTAGTCGTTTGTTGTTCCGCCCGAGCCGGGGCACAGCTGGAGTTAAACCGATAACTTTGTATCTTTCGCAGCCTCTATGAAGGCAGCACCACGCCCTCGCTGCTTATTTGGCGCCTTCAATTAAAGCTTCAGCTTGCCAGTTAAAATTTCTAGTTTATTAATGAATTCAAGTCACCCGCTATCAGCTGGATGCATCTGCATCATCATCATCATCCACATCCACATCCACATGCTCATCATGGCCAGTTCTTAATGGTCGCTTAAGGTCTACAAAAGCGCAGCCGTTTGACGCTTTCCGAACCGAGGGAGGCTCTCCGCAGGAAGCCAGCCCGTTGACAGAGCAACTCCAACTCAATTCATCAAAAGCAAAAAAACTGGATTTAAATCCATGCGAAACGGAAGCCCTAAATGGCAGCCTGATATTAACGCTTCTAAACCCCAAAATTAGCGAAAGAAACTTTCGTTTTCGATTTATTGCATTTCAAACAAACCCCCAAAAAAATGTTGCCTAATGATAGAGGGGGGACCCTATCTCAATATTTGTTTTGTGCCCGGACAGCCAGGCAAGATTTCTATAATTTGCATGTTCGTTTGCGGTTGCGACTATGTAAATCATCTGAGATCGGAGATCTGAGGAAGGCTGCCTGCCTCTCCAACCGCAAATTAGCCACACGTATGGGATCGGACTGGGGGACGACGGCTGTCCAATTCTCGTTAAGCCAACTCCGATTTCGACTTGCCTTAATGTTTTTCAATAAATTTTCAGACAGCAGCGGCAAGCTCGTTGTCTGGCGTGTTAATAGAGCAAGTGTTGTTTTGCTCACTTTTGGCGTTAAGTGTTTCACGCACGACGGCCGGGGGAGGGGTACATCGGATGCATAAAGTAAATAAATGCGGCGGCTGCAGCAGCAGCTTCTTCAAGTCGACCCTTTTGTTTGTTTTTCGAAAGTTTTTTTTTCGCGCTTGGCGCATGCCACGCCCCCTTAAAATAAATCATATAGGCCAACTGCCCTGCCTGATGGGACTTACAAAAAATAAAAACCACAACACTTGTAATTATGTGTGAATTTTGGCACAGACGACGCCGGACAGGAGATGCAAATAACCAAATAAATCGGAGCAGCAGCAGGCCAGGCAAACGCACAAGGCAACAAACAAGTTTCGCCCTTTTTGGTAGTACAATTGAGGCGCCCTCTAGCGGTTGGTAACTGTATAAAGCTGCTAATCCTGCCAATACATTGCCTACTTTCAGGTCGATGGGTGTGCTAGCTGTTAAGATAAACTGAAAATACAATTGCATACTTTCTGGCTGCTCAGAAATTCACGACTGGTATTCTCGCGCTCGATTTCTTCTTTTTGGAAATAATGGTTATTTGGCTTTTGGACCAGATTTGGTTTTTAAATCACAAAACTTTGGTGGAAGTGGAATTCTGAACATGGCGAAATTTTCTATCTTTTATATTTGATTAATCTTAGTATTCCTAAAACTGATTTGCTTTGAACTTCCTGAATCCGCTGCTTGGAGCTGCCACAGAGCATTATTATTAGAGGGAAAGATTGCTCTGTAGCCACAAACTTAACAGAGAAATAATCAGCAGTTCTTTGTTATTGTCGCTCTCGCAACAAACTTAAAAGCGAAATAATCAGCTGTTTTTTGTTATTATCGCTCTCTGAGTACAGTCAAGACAATGTCCGTCTCGCTCTAACCACCGTGTTTTCCTATCTGTGTTATAATAACTTAGCAACATGTTGAAATCGCTGGCAATATTTTAAAAGTATCTCAACAGCGCCACAAATCTTTCCCCCTTATAATAATGCTCTGTGGAGCTGCTCCATAAAATGTGCCCATAAACATAAAACTAGAATTAAGGTCTCTCCATTCATTGGAATTGTTTTCATGATCGCCATACAAACTTGGGGGGTGCCATTTGGACAGCGCTTAGCCACACACAAGGTGTACGTGGGTTGCTATTTAAGTTTCTGGCCTAGGTCACTTCTAGCCATTTTAGGACCAATTGGCCTTTTCCCAAAAAATGTTTGGACTTTTATCGATAAAAGCTCCATACAACTCTTTTATGTGTGACCACGTTTGATATCGATTAACGATTAATCAAAAACTTACCTCAGCAGAAAAATTGAATTAACTTTCGTGCAATCATTTTTCACAACTTTCGACGTGGCTTATCACGACAAGAGTGCAACGATGAACTTAAATCTTTGTATGGCGATGAAGCACCATCCTATAGCACTGTGAAAAATTGGTTTAATGAATTCAATCGCGGGCGACGCTCGCTCGAAGATGAAGGTCGTGAAGGTCGTCCAAAAACAGTCGATGTGTCAGAAAACATTGATGCCGTGCGTGAACTGATAATGCAAGATCGTCATGTGACCTACCGTGAGATAGAGGCATCCTTGGGCATTTCTTCCACCAGCATACATTCGATATTGCATGAACACCTGGGCGTAAAAAAGGTTTGTTCTCTTTGACAATCGCACAAAAAAACGCTCGTTTGGATTGGTGCAAAGAAATTTTGAAAAAATATAATCGCGGTGTTTCAAAAGACGTTTATAAGATCGTCACAGGTGACGAATCATGGATCTATGCTTATGAGCCCGAAACAAAACAGCAATCGACCATGTGGGTCTTCGAAGACGAGCCAAATCCAACGAAAGTCGTACGTGGAAGAAGCACTTCGAAGCAAATGGTCACCTGTTTCTTCGGTAAAACTGGTCATGTGGCGACTGTTCCCCAATTTGTTTGCCTGAAGTCTTCGGAGAAATTCAAAAAACGAACAAGAGAAGACAGATCATTGTGCACCATGACAATGCGAGCTCTCACACATCAGCTCACACCAGCGCTTTTTTGACCGCCCAAAACGTCGAATTGATGGGTCATCCGCCGTACAGCCCTGACTTGGCACCCAATGACTTCTTTTTATTCCCGCACATCAAGGAAAAAATGCGTGGTCAACGATTTTCGTCGCCAGAAGATGCTGTTGAAGAGTTCAAAAACCATGTTTTGGAGTTGTCTCAAACGGAGTGGAAAAAGTGCTTCGACAATTGGTTTGAGCGCATGCAAAAGTGTTTAAATCTTGCTGGAGAATACTTTGAAAAACAATAAAACCATTTTTGATCATAAATATTCGCGTTTTCATTATTAGGCCAGAAATATAAATAGCAACCTACGTACATATACCTATCTTATCTTGTACCTTAACTATAGCGTAAATGATGAAAAATAAGTAATAGCTTTTGATCTGTATGGTTAATCGGCTACTTTCTTTGTTTTGATTTCATTGACAGTTTTTTAATTTCAAAAATATGGCGTGAAAAAACTTCATTCTTCGGAATTGCATCATATTCTTAAAATAATTTAAATGAATTTAAAAAAGAAGTTATTTATGTTTATTAATGTAGCATTATTCATTAGCCACCCTATAGATTACCTTTCCAATCACTGTTTTTAGCCCTTCTTGAAGCAGTACAATAAAATACGGTCATGATGTAACGATTCAAAACTTTTCTGCTTACAAATATATTGTAGAAGATGCTATAAGCTAATTTTGGTACGGAAGATCATTAAGCTAAAATGTTCGGATCTCAACCCCCAAAATCCTGAACAGAATCACTTCTTTCCATTGTAAATGTACTTAAACTACGAACCAAACAAATTTTGCTCTGTTATTTAAAGTTAAAGTTCGCTTTGAATAACCTTTCCTAAAAATGGATGCGTTCAGCAATGAGATTTGATCAGTTTTCAGAATCTTCGTTTATTACTTGGCAAACTTATGGGAGTCATTTGCAAAGGAAGTCACAAATAAAAGTAATTTAATTGAGATAACACCTAAATTGCCCAAGGATATTTTAATTGATCAGGAATCAAGCTGTTCTGCTGAATGCACCCAATGTTCGCATAAGTATAAGAAATGCTAAGGCCTAACCTCCTCGATCTATGTTAACTATTACCAAAGAAATTACAATATCTTTTTTTTCACTCATCTTGGGCGACAGCAAAAAAGAGGATTAACTTGCTGCTTCTATTTTGTAACAGATCTTTTATGTGTCGACTCGTGTGCTTAATGACAATTGCTGACGGGTTTTGTGGCACAATGCGGGTCCTATCAAACTTGTTTGTATGATTGTACATTTTTTTGCTATTACTTACTTTTCGCACAGCACCCAGTCCAATCTTCAAGAAAGTTTCAAAATGTACACAAAAAAAAATGGTTTATTATTGTTTCGCTTATTTTTTTACAAACTAAATGACAAAGCCTTTTACATTTCCAGATCATAGAAATCATATTCATTTTCATATTCATTTTCTTTTCAATTTCATTAAAACATCTTTTTAAATATCTTACTTAATGACCAACCCAACAATTTACATTCACTTGCCAATTGCATACAAACGGAAGACTCTCTAACCCTGATGATGATGATGATGCCACCAGCCGGATTGACGGGCATTCACATAACTCTTCAGTCCATCGCTGGTTGAATGGGAGGCAGGCTGATGGGTGGGAAAGAGATGGGGTCCGCTGGTCTCATAGTTGAGACCATTATGCTGATTGAACACATAGGCTTTGGGTACCTCAACACCGCCTGGACCCACTGTATTCGAGGAAACACTCACTGTGGACACCACTTGACCCGCGGGCAAATAGCCCCGACTGGGTGGTGACGGGGTCCAGCTGGTTTGTGGCTTTTGCGGCAATATGGGACGATAGGGTTTCGTATAGAGTGGCGGTGCGGCAGCGGGCAGTGAAGGCTGTTTGGGTATCGATACCGTATTCGGCGGTCCATAGGCATTATTCCTTAAATCACACACCGTATTCTCAATCAGCAGACCCAAGGGTGCGGTATAAATGCGGAAATTAATATCATTATAGTCCAAATCGGATAGCAAGAATACAGGCATACGATCCGACAGTACCCAAACATTCTTGTGCTCATCAATCTTGACATCGGCGGGAAAGACCAGACCCACATCATCACGATCCACTATGCCATGGAATTGCGGTGAATAGGGCATCGAGGAGTGCCAACAACCCACCGCATTTTGATCAATCAAATTGAATAACTCAACACCATCATCGCTCATCACACGGGACGTGGTATGAGCATTCGGTCCTCTCTCATCCAGAGCCACAAAGTCATGATAGCTGTCCTCGGTGCGGGTTTCATCCCTAAGTATGCGTGTGGACACCGCAAACTGACGATGACTGGCCAAGGGGCTGAAGTAGAGCGTGCGATAGCCATCCGAGCGTATGGGCGACAGAGACATACCAAAAATGCCCTCCTCACCCCACTGGAAGTTAATGCCGGCTACATTGAAGTCACCGCGCAATGGATCCGGAAAGAAGTACGAATGTGCCGAAAAACGCCAGGCCTTGTTCGATTCCCAGGAATATGAGATTAAGCCATAACCCAATTCATCCGCCATATAGGCAAAAGCATCATCACAATTCTTTCCAATATCCACGGCAATATTAGCGATAAACGTATTCGGATTCGTATCCTCCGCGGGCAATACATAACGACGTATACGTGTATTGGTGGTCAAATCGAAAATATTTAGTGCATAGGGACAAGGATTTGTGGTGGTATTACCAATGCCAACAGTACCCGTATCCAAGACCCAAAGACGTCCACATTCATCAACTTTAATACGATAGGCGGTGGTAATGCTATTCGCACAATCTCCGGCCGTATTGCTGCGCCAATCCGGATAGGGTATCAGTTCGGGTGAACCTGTTACACTATGATCCATATTAATGTAGGTCAGGGTAGCCGGTATACCTAAGAAAGACGAAGAAGAAAGATAAGGCTTAAGTAAAGTGACAAGTTTTTAAGAAAATACGTTCATTAAGCTAGATTTTTGGACAATTTTTAGTCGCTGGCCTGCGTTTAATGAAGTAGATGAGAGCCGCAGTGCAAAGCACACCAATTCACTCTCACTTTTAGCTCTTATTGACAAACTCTGCCATGCAGACACACACACACACTGCACCGCTGCAGAAGCGACGCCGCAGTCGCGACGCTGGACATGCGATGTGGTATAGTAGATAGTGTGTGCGCCTACTGTACGGAAGGCGGTTAGTATCTTGTACTTGGTATCTTTGCGATAAGCCTTCATGTAACTTTTTGTTATACGGTCACTCTGTTTATTGTTAACACCAATTTGCTAAAAATCATATCGACAAAGAAATTGAGTAATTTATCACAATTTTATAGACAAGAATGCATCGATGAACTTTAATCCATATACAATAAATCCTTGTTCAATAAATTTTCCCGTGGTCGCTGTTCGCTCATCGACGAACTCAGTGAAGGTAACCCAATATCAGTTGGTGTGCCACAAAATATCGTTGCTGTGTGCGAAATGATTGAGACAAGATCGTCAAGTCATCCTTGGGCATTATGACGAGCTTCAATTAGATTTTGTATGATCACCACGTGGTAAAAAAAAAATGTGTTCCGATTGGTGTAAGAAAATGTTTAAAAAATTCAATTGGTGCTTCAAAAGCTGTGTTTACTATCTACATAGGTGACGAATCGTGGATTTCTGCATACGAGCCGAAAACTAAACTACAATCGATTGTTTAGGTGTTTCAAGATGAGCCAAATCCAACAAAAGTTGGTTCGGTCCGGAGGTACTATCTTTCGGTTCACGGACCGGTTTTTAGAAGCAAGATTTTTATTCGAATCTTGAATCATAACTTATTCTATCTTTGAAACTTTTTTCCTGCTATTTTCGGAGAATTTCGGATATGATGGATTGGTGACGTTAAGTGGAAGAAACCTTATTTTACGTATGTGAAACTAACCTTCTTAGTAAATATGCTAGGCTATAATTTGCATTAAAACTTTGGATATGGACTCAACAGAGCTCTTGGTTTGTTGGTTTGTTTCTTTAGATCGCGAATAGCTTAAATATATGATATATGCTTATCCAATTCCTACACACATTTTTTCATTTTCCATTTTCCATTCGATGAGCCTCCAGTTGAAGCTCGACTGTCAGGGTTAATAACCACCCACCCACCTTGGCCTATAATCTACTTGCTCAATTCCCGACTTTTCCCTGTCTACCACCCTCCCTCCCACCACGCTTGAAGGCAAATCACTTTGCTATTTATTCACTACCTTGCAAATTGCGTGCAATTTCCGATGTCATTAGCCACAAATTGTGGCAACAACATCCATTCAAATGTCTTGTTAGCTGTGTGTGTGGTTTTCTTTGACATCATCCATCCATCGACCAAACAGTTTCCGCTCCAATTCCAATTGCATGAGACGCCTTTAACCAGTTTACAGTTTCGCCGAAACATTTGCGGGCGTGCAACATGTTGCATCCACTTAGTATATTGCATATAAACTGCGTGTTTCTCTCCACTCATATATCAAACTATCACGCATTTTATCGATGCAAGATAAATGTGTTGACAGCACATTTATCCACCTGAATAACGCCTTTCAATTTATATTGAACACAAGAGCAAATATTGTTGATTTTTTAATAAAAATTTGATTTAAATTTTATGGCAATATAAAAACAAATCAATTCAATAAAAAAAATTAATTAAGATTAATGTAAATTTTGACTTTGACTGTGCCGATATTTTTATACACTTGCAACAGCTGGCTTTAACTGATTTGACCAATAGAATAAGCTCAGCCACTATTGCTTACGACAGTGTCTCAACCCAACAGAAGACTATTTTGAAAAAAAAAAACGAAAAACGAAAAACAAAAGCTCGCTTCAACTGCTTATACAAAATTCAGTATTATCAAAAATCGGATTAATTACTACTTAATTTGAGCAAGCTACCATTAAAATCGAAAAAGTTTTTCTTGCTAAGACTAATTTTTCTATCCATTATCAAATTTGATTCAATAGAAAATGTTTGTTAATAAATAACGATTAATTTTTAACATTATTTAAAAACTTAAGAAATAAGAGTAATTTATGGATTTTAAAATAAAACTCACGAAATACCAATTATTTAAGGATCAAACAAATAAAAATCATAAATCAGAGTTATTTAAGGATTTTTAAATATAACACATGAAATAACTTTTATTTTTTGAGCATTAAAATAAAAATCTTAAATGAGAGTTATTTAATGATATTTTAAATTAAAACTTGCGAAAATCGACAATTTTTTGAGTAAAAAAATAAAAATTTAATATAGGAGCTATAAAATTATTTTTAAATAAAACTAAAAAAAATCCGATTATTTATTGATTAAAATTATAAAAGTTATAAAATAATTTGTATTTTATTTTACTCAAATAAAAAATCATTTTCAAATAACGACTTTTATATGGGGATGTGGGCATTGTTGCATTAGGATATAAACTGAAGGTAGAAGAACTACCCAGGTCAACATTTAAGAAAACAAATTTTTGCTCGAAATTTTTTTTTAAATAATTTAGTATTACAATTTTAACTAACCAACCACCCGCCTAAGTAAATTCGCACTAATGATTTGTTTAAAATTTATAAAGTGACTTTACTTAAATATAATAATATATAATAGGGATTTATTTATATGAAAATGATTTTTATTTTAAGTAAAACAAATTATATCTTTTATTTTTTTCAGGTCTGCAAGCCCAAATTATTTTTTTGGAGGTCCGGTTCGCAGGTTCGAACCAAAATGTACCAATGGTTAAGGTTCAGAAATTTAAGGTTCAAGGTTTTTGTGATTAGGTTTTGGTTCGAACCTTCGTTCGTCCGAAGTTTTTCTAAATTTGTAAAGAAGATTAATAAAATTGTAAAAAATAAAAAGAATTACAGATTTTCTGAATTTTTGTTTCCTTAATTTAATTTCAATATAAATTTATAAGTATTATTACTTCGAGCAATTAATTTAATATAATAAATGCCCTAAGACTTGTAACTTTTTTTGAACCGAACCGAAAGTTTTGGTTCGGAACAGGTTCAGGTTCAGCTATTTTTTTTCAAAAGAGGTTCGGTTTAAGGTTCGGTTCACAGTAAAAGAAAAGTCGGAATTCCAGTTCGAACCGGTTCGGTTCAAAACCGGTTTGCAGCCCTGATTTTTTTAATCAAAAAATAATCGTTAGTTTTTCAATTATATTTAAAAATCATTTTTTAACTTTTGTATTAGATTTTCATTTATTTTACTCAAAAAATAATCGGTTTTTTTTTAAGTTTTAATTTAAAATTTTTTAATGACTTAAGATTTTTATTTTAATGCTTTAAAAATAAAAGTTATTTTATGTTTTATATTTAAAAATCCTTATATAACTCTTATTTAAGATTTGTATTTTTTTATTCCATAATTAATCGGTAGTTCTTGAGTTTTATTTTAAAATCCATTAAGAACTCTTATCTTAGATTTTAATTTTTATACTCGAAAAAAATCGTTAATTCTTAAGTTTTTAAATAATACTAAAAATTAATTGTAATTTCATAAGCAAATGGAAAAAATCACGAAATAAGTATTATCAAGCGATTTATACAAAATAAATTATAACCGTTACGGTCCCTGGCTATAACCCTTTGAAGTTAAAAGATTTCGGGATGGGCTGAACTTAATTTTTGACAGTAAATTCTTCGAGTATTAAAATTTGGATTCGAGTACAAAAAATAAAATGTAGCAGCCAACTCGTGTCTACAACTTCACCGATTATATGGGGGAAAAAACCTCAGCAAGCCTAGATAGTTTGAAGTTTGGTAGGGGCTGAGCCCCCAGAGCCCCCTCCCTAGCTACGGGCCTGCAACTATACCACCGTTCATCTGATTGGGAAACGATGTATGGGGGCTCAAAAAGTCACTTTATGGATTGCTGATGTAGCTCGCTTGATTTTTAAGGCTGCATTGAAGTGAAGTAAAAAAATCTCTCGGGCGTTCTAAATTTATTGAACTTTTATCGGGCGACTAGCCCGACTAGGGCTCAGTTTAAGCCATTCCGAGATCAACCCATTATTGAGCCCGTTTGGTGTTGAGTTGAGCCCGAATGGCACAGTTTTTTTTCTGTGTAGGTAGCAATTAAATAGCACTATATTCAGAAAAAAAACAAGAATCGACCCAGAGGATTTAAAGAATTAAATAAAACTATGCCCTGGCGTGACGCCAAATAAAACGAAAGTTGGTTTTCTCTTAAATTACAAAATTGCGAAACTCTGCGAATTGGTCAACTCTTTTTGTATGAATCTTTTTCAGTAGTTTTTGAAATAATATAAGTTTATTTTTCATATTTAAAAATCTTAAAAATCGGAGATGCTTTCTTCTGGTTGTTACATATATTTGCCCAAACTCAATATACTTTCTGTACCTTTGGTACAGAGTATAAAAAAGATAATGGGACATCACAAATGGCCAGCTGGTTTGAATTGCATACTCAAAATAGCAAACACGAAAAATTAAGTGTTTTTCGTAAAACAAGATAAATACAAATTACTTTCAAATTACTTTCAAATTACTATCAAGTTATGTGTTTTATTGTACTGAAAGTTATTTGTCGACATTTCACTTGCTATTGTGTATAGTATATAAAAACGTTTTTAATACTATTTTGTAGCATAGTCATGGCATTTCCGCAAAGTTGTAGTTCGACAGCAAGGCTTGGCGAGGAGCTGCCAAAAGAAAAGCTCCCCTCAGGTGTTATAACTTAAAAATAACAGAAAATTAAATTTTCGACGTAATTTACTGTTTAATCTGGTCACACTGTATTTTGCAATCCACTTAAGGAATATCTGGCAAATTTCTTCAATAAAAACTCAATCGCCCTCAGACCATAGCTTAAGGAAAACTTTTCGATCTTTAATTAAAATAATTTTCAATATTTACCTTAAATAAATCAAGCAAGAAGACAATTTGAAAATACTTCACAGAAAAATCTTGAAAATAACCCTTTGGGTACGACCTAAAAGGTAGGCATTAAACCAGTTTATATATTTACAATCCGTTATTTACAAGAGACGTAGATTTTTTAACTATGTTCATTTATTGAACTATAGTTAATTTTATGAACTATAATTAATTTTTTGAACCAAAGATTATCTTAAGAACTAAATTTCATTGTATGAACTTTAGATAATTGGCTGTGAATGGTTGGAACTACTCCCACTGAGGAGTGCTGCACAAAAAACCACCCCAAATTTTTTCTTCATAAAATGAAATGTAGTTAAAAACTGAATAGTCTATCAAAAAAAAGAACTAATGAACTAGGTCATTAAATGAACTGAATTAACCAACTCTTCCGCTCTGTATTTAAAGAAAACTAAGTACATTATTTGTGATTGAGTGATTCCATGAGTGGGAGAGCACAGTTTTATATCCGCTAACGTGTCAAGTTTGAAAATGTTTGTAAACAATTGAAAGTTGTGGGTTTGATGGTTTATAAATGAAATGAAAATCAATTGAATAAGTATTTCAATTGGCACTCTCCTCACAGAGTCATTTAATTACTGATTTTTAGGTGGCTTTTAAATAGAGACATTTGGTAAATATCCTACAAATATATCAATGATTGCGCAACATGTCAGAGTAGAGTATTTTGCATTTATGTCTTAGCTTTCTAATCCAGCTGTGCAAGTACATTAAAACTTATTACTTAATCTTTTTATATGTAGGTGTACTTGTTTGTATCTTTAATTGATTAATAAATTTTATAGTTCAACTAAAACCAAACGAGCAATAGAAATTGGCTTTAAATGCGCCGCTCAATGGGTGAATGCTTTTAGTTTGACTCATTATCTGTGCCTACCTACTCATAAAATTTGATTGAATAGACTCAACTAATTTACACACACTCACACACACACACACACAGCGGGCGGGTAGCTGCCACCTGAATGCATTCAAAAAATCAATTCATAATGATTTTCAACTTGGACATCTAAACAATTCCATGTGAAATACAAGCCATTGGCACAGCGATATACTTGAGGCCAATTACGGTTTGTAATTTTTAATTATGAGATCAATTTCATATTTGTAATCGCACACTCGGGAATGGTGGCAAGTGATTTGTCTTATAGGCCTGTCTCTGTAAAGTGAATGTCTGTATTGTAGGTAGATCGATTGAGTGTCAACTTTGGTGCAAATTTTGCTAATTGATTTGCTTTATGATTCCATTCACTGAAGCTCAAGGTTCACATTATGGCGATTCTGAGTGCGCGGACCATTTGATTTCCATAATCAGCTTAAGATGAAAAAAATATTTGCAAAACGTCATAATTATGTAAGACTGCGGCATTAGCATCATAATCCAATTGTCATTTCGTGCAGAACAATCGAAGCGCTCTCACTTTGATTCAACTGAAAGCTAATCATAGTTATTATTGTATTATTTTGACCATTATGGATTTCCATTTGTAACGGCTTGTCGAATGTTGACCATGGAAGAAGCCTTCACAATTGATGTATACATGCATAAATATATCTACTGTAACACTCATTCAATGCCATTTGCCACTTTGATTATTTGTATAATTTTTTACAACGGTTAATTGTTTAAATGTTAATGCAATCCAATATTCAACCGGATTTATGAGAGGTCAAAACTGAATGAATACCCCACCCGGGTATTGCAGTCAATGAAGAGGAGTTTGGTATACAAAATAAAGGTGTCAAAGTGTGCCAGTTAAATGCGGAAAAATGGTAAGCATGAACTAGTGAAGTTTAACATGAATTGGAATTGACATGCAAGAATAGTTGTGCGAAAGGAAGATGCTAAAAGAAACCCACATTTTGTTATTTTGCCACAAAAAAAGTTTATTGTAACGCTGTGTAACCGACTTGTTTAATTAATAATTGGACAATATTTGGTTTCAATGGGGTTCAATAGTACCCCAAAGAACTTAAAATTTGATAAAAATGAGATACTTGCAATTAAGTTCAGTTTTTTATCTTTATACACTTGCAAAGTGTATATTAATTTTGCCTAGAAGTTTGTAACGCATAGAAATATTCTATATATATATATATTCTTGATCAGGTCGACGAACTGAGTTCAATTCCTCCTTTCCGTTCGTCCGTCCATCTGTCTGTTTCTACACGAACTAATTTGCACAGAGTCTTCTTTTTACTGCACGCAACTAATATGTCGGAGCCGGTCGGATCGGATGACTATATCATGCCATAGGAACGATCGGTCAAAAAAATTGTTCAAGTTAAAAAAAAATTTTTTTGTTTTCCTTTGTATCGTCCCCAATCTTGGTATATATTAGTTTTACATGCTCTCACATAATTCTGAGAAAATTTATAAAAATCGGACTACTATAGCATATAGCTACCATAGGAACGATCGGTCCAAAAACTAGTTCTAGTTAGAAAAAATTTTTTGTTTTCCATCGTATCTTCACCAATCTTGGTATATATTAGTTTCATAGGCTTCCACATAATTCTGAAAAAAATTATCAAAATCGGATGTCTATAGCATATAGCTGCCATAGGACCGGTCGGTCGAAAAATGTATTTTACTAAGAAATGATTTTTTTATGGTAACGCGATCAAATTTTGATTCTCAATGATTTTGAATTTATAAATATCTGATATCTATATCCTATATTTATTCTACCGGTTAAATCAGTTGGAGTGACCTTTGGCACGTGTATTAAAACTTCGGCATAGTCAAAATTAGCTTTGCCTTCTCGTTTTTTAATTTCTTAATTATTTATATATTTTATTGTTTAGTTTTGAATTTTGATTTCCTGCACCTCTAACTTAAAATACAATTACCTTCTTATGGGGGCAAAACCCTAGTTTTAACAAAGTACAACTCTTATAGAATTTTCGAAAGTATTATATAACACACTTCCAAGTTGCTTAGGTCGGAACTTACTTAGGGACTTCCGTTACTCTAGTAAGAAAGGTTTTATTAAGAAAGATTTCTAAATTTTTCATTTAAGTTTTTTCTCTTTTAATAACTTCTACTAACTTCTACATTCATCTGTAACTTGTCCAAAGCATAATTTTAATATAATATAAATTTAAATTCATTTTCAAAAGCATTCATCGAATTTCCCTAGGGAATACTAAATAAATTATCATTTTTTGCGTTAACTAAGGACTGGTTCTTGAACTGTGTTGAGTAATGCCTTTTCCAGAGATCCCTTACCAAATTCGTTAAATTTATAAATTATTGAAATTGGTAAATATTTATTTTTCTAAAAAATCTGGATGAGATTACTGCGTTATCAAGGGTAAAAAATCACATTTTCCTGGAACGTAATTTCAATTACTGCGCTGCTTTCTTAAGGGACGTAATTTTATAAGCAACCAAACATCAACCACATTGGAGCGGCTGTACCTAAAGGTTGAGAACTCTGCACTCAGAAAAAAATGTCATTCTATATTTAGGTATGACCTTACAATTTTAACGTTATTTTGGTCTTTTTGTATAGCATCAGGTGAAAATCAATTATAAATTAAAAGACAACATCGAGTCAAAATCGATGATATGGCATTCTTGGCCTCTAGCTGTGAGCTTAGCGTTACCACAACTGCAACGGCAGTTAACTGTGACAGAAGTATGACCTGCACTTTAACGATCAGACGAGGCCCTACAAGCAAAATTTGAAATACTTGATAATCACTAGATAGCGGATTTAGCATATTATCATATTGAATTTTATCCTAGTAGGCCAGGATAAGAGGGTTTTTGAAGAACTTATTTGTGATTGGAGCAGACCAGTTTGTGGTTTTTTCTTCCTCTTTGACGTGACTGTATCCGCTGTCTAGTAATCCCTTTGGAATAAGTGTACCTAAAGGCATTATGTGTGGCCACTGGCAAGTGAATTTAAAAACTTTTTTAATCTACTACTCGATATTCGATTGTTGTATCAAAAAAGGCTCGGAAAGCAAATAACTTGATTGAAATCCAAAATTTACCAAATTTCTAATTTTGGCAGTTACGCCAAGTTTCAAATCATACCTTAGTTTTATTGGTTCCAGGAACTGATCTACAAGCCGAAACTATCGCTTTTTCAGAATTTTTACAGTGATTTGATGTTTCATACATAAATTTTGAAAAATTGTGAGCTCTAATCTCAAAATTGGTTAAAAAAGATTCCAACAGAATATCACGACAAAAGAATAACGAGAATACTTTTTAAATTAAAGCAACGTTATAAAGATCTTTCTTTTTAAGTTTCTAAAATAAAGTATGGTATGGTATTAAAATTTGTTCCGTAAAAAAACAATGCTTGTCAGTCCTAAAATTAAACCTCACTTTAAAAAAATAGCGTTAGATACCAAAGTTTCTTAAAAACGTTTTTGAAAGCTTCCAAGTCGGAGTAGGGTACAGGGCTCAACCAAACCTGCACCGTAGTAACTATATTTTAATTGCCTAAGCCTGAATTATAACCTGAGCCCCTTAAAAACAAAATAGGGTTTGGTTGAAAATCATTTTCTTTTTTATTTTAAAAGAAAGTATTTTTACTATAGTAATGCTAAATTGGACTATTTTTCCCTGTATTAACGTGAGTAAATCGGGATAGAGATAAAGATTTTGTACTCGCTTATGATCAAACTGAAAGTCGTACATTTGTGTTCTATACACATTTTTTAAATCAACTTAATAAACCTATTGTATATAAAAAAAATAGAAATTAAAAAAGTCTATGCTCTTAACCGTGGGTCGGCTGATAAGTCATTGACCTAAGTAAACAAACTCAACTTTTTTAATCAAATTAGATTTTTTTAGTTAGTGTAAACTAGAGATGGGCACGGAACAGGATTCCCAAATTTCCCCAAACCTTTAAAGAAGTATTTTATGTAGGAAATCGCATGAGAATTTTTTAATTTAGTAATTATAAATTCATCTGTGGACGCCCCATATTAAATATTTCTAACCTGCCTGTGGAAGCACTTTAATTCGGGTCCCGCTTGTAGACCATCAGCTGATTGCTAATTAACTTCTATGAGCTATGGTCACACTGTTTCATTTTGGCTATATTTTATGTTGAACTACTTTGACAAAAAAGGAAAAATTTAAAATATTAAAAATATTAAATTTAAAATATTTCTAATTTTAAACCGCAACAAAAATTAATTTTCTCGCCGTTTCCTAATGATAGATGAAACGTGGATCCATCCATGCACACCAGAGATCAAGGAACAATCGAAACTGTGCTCTGTTTCAAATCTAAGGCTCAGCTTTCAACGGAAAAGGGAATATGGAAAACCAAACAAATTAGTTTTTGTAACAATTTTCCGGATGAAGCTTTGAAAATAAGTTTGAACCTGATGAACATACAACAGTTTTTCGCCCATTATCAGGATTCTGTGGATCGATTTTTCAAAATTTTATAAATTTACATGAATAGCGTGTAAAAATTAGAAAATGACTCCATTGGGTGGATTAAAAAAAAAAAAAGAAGTGAATATCAATTTTGGAGATTTTCCATATAGAGCTTTAAAAATGATTTTCTGATTATTTTACATAATATGATCCTAAATCGAGTTTTAGGTCAATCGGATGAAAAATTTTTTTTCATATACAATTTTCTGGCTATTTTTAACCACATGCCAATTTTGTATACTCTTCTTAAAACTAAGTATCAAGTCAATCGAATGAAAAAATTGTTTTTTCCTACATCATTTTCAGGCCAATTTCGATGTGGCCATACTTTTGCAAAGTCTTTAGATAACTTGTTCAATTATTTTGCATTTCATCCCAACAACTCGAGTTTAAAGTAAATCGGTTGAAATAAAGGCATTCGCAAAGAAACTTTTTTGTCTATTTTTAGGGTGGATTTTCTGAAATAGTAAAAATTATTTTGAATACTTGTAAACCGAATTTGATTGGATGAAAAAAATTATGATTTCAATATAAACTTCTCCAGGAGTTTTCCATCCCTTAAGGTGGAAGAAGAATAATATTAAACTAGTGTAAAAAAATTCGATCTCCTATCTTTTGAAAAGTAAAGTTATTTTTATTCTAGAAAGTTGAGTTTTCCTACTTAGAACAATGATTTCGTAGGCGCCCCTCGTATATTTATTATGCTTCATCTTAAAATAGAAAGAAAACAGTTATTTTCTTTAAGTTATTGCCCAGCAGTCAAAGGAGTCTCTAATCCAAAATTCTACTGGACAAAAAATTCGAGATATCCAGACAAAAATCATTCCTAAACGATGTAAAAAGTAGGTTGATCCTTGATTTTCTCAAAACCAAGTACAAAAGGATTGACTTGAGTACGAATTTACCAATCCCGAAATTGTTGGATTTTATATTTAAGTAGGATCAGAACTTGAAATTAACCTTTTTGAATTGACTAAAGAATTCTGAGTTCGTTCCAAGTTTTCGTACTTAAAACATCAATCCAAAGGTCGTGATCAAATTAATTTTTTTAAACTTGGATCTAGCTCCCCACTTTCTTTTTCCGTGTAAGAAATAATATATTGCTTTAGGGCTTAGTTAATCTGTCCTTTTTCCGTTTTTGATTCCAATTAAATTATGCGGAATTGAAATTGGTTTCCGTTTCCAAAAATTCATTTTATTATTCAAATTTTGCATTATCTTTATTCAATTGCAATTTTGCCATTTTAAGCTACTTCTGGTAATAATCAACTTTACCAATTTCGATCGAACAAATTTATAAATAAATTAAAACATTTAAAACAATTTTTCCTCCCTTGGGATTTTGATTTAATATCAATCACTCCAAGTGCAATGAAATGCGGAAATTTCCATAAAAATCTCCAATTTCATGCATTGGAATTCAGATTGACAGATAACCAAATAATTCAACATTCCGTAATTAGCTCGCGTCTTTCAACATGTTTTTTTTTTATAAATTTGTTTATCTCTCAATTAAAACCGCGTCAAGTTTCCTCAAATGTTTAACCACATTGGCAAAGACACACGCACTCTCAATCGATTGCACGGCCTGTCAATTGTTCAATCACTCAATTTGTAACCATATCTTGATGTTGATGCCTTAATTGTTCCATAACAAGTTGACACATACAACAATATCATTAGCTGGGCGCTAATGATGACCATAAAATCCTTTGTGCTTACCATCTCGCCAACGGGGCACGGTGACAAACAGGCGATTGCCAAAGTGTTCGACACCAACGGGCAGGGCATTCTGCGGTATATAATCGCCACTGGCCATAGCCTGCTCCTTTAGCCGCTCATTAGGAAAGGCAAAGTCCAATTGATTCCAGCTATAGCGCTCCTGTAGCTTATATGCAGCTTCCAAGTTGCCGATCAGCACAAACAGTGCCAGGAGTTGACATCCTTTGGCCATCATGTTGCCGTCGAATTGTTTTTCCCACTAAACACACTGCACACTCTTGAGGCACGGCAAACAATAAAAAAAAAAAAAAGTATAAAGCACCAGTTGTCCTTTTGAGACGCACACACTAGATTTGCTTTGTTTCTGTATTTAACTTTTTTTGGATTATTTTTTAATCCTCTTCTGTGTACCGTGGCGCGTTTACGACTGTTGGCCATAAATTGCTGGGCGCGTTTTATATAAAGTTTTTTTTTTTGTGGTGTGTGTTTCTTGGAGGCAGGCCCGTTACCTCTTCGGCTGCCTCGTCGTGGCTTTAGCTTGGCTTGGCTTGGTTCGGCTTTGGCTTTGGCCACAAGCAGTTGCCGTTTGGTGCCCGCTTGCCGATGATTGTCTTCAAAGATTGATTTTCACGCATGTTTAACGGCCACCTCTGAGTGTTCCATTGAATGGGTGGGAGCACTCTAGTCTGCAGACCACGAGGTGACGCCTTTCGCTGACTTTTTTGTTGTTGGTAAATTGGAATATGATTTCGAGTTCAGACTCGGATGATTCATGGCCGAGGGTCAAATGTGGTTTGTTTCCGCTTATTGCCAAAATGTAATTGCTTTTTCTTCTTTTCGATTTTTTAAATGTATAATTGGGTGCTAAGCGGAGCTGAATATTATAATGGCAGGTGTTTAGGGGTGCACGGCAGAAATCTACGTTACACAGAAAAAAAATATTTTTTAACATTGGATATTTTTCTATAAACCATTTAGGATATGTCGATTCATATTTTATCATCCATTTGGGATTAAATAATGCTCCTTATCTTTTTCAATACTAAAAATATCCAAAGGATGTGAAATGGAGCTGAAAACTAACAAAAGGATGTAAATTTGAAAAGGATATCATTTTATTATCCAACAAATTCCAAATGTTAGTTTTTTTCTGTGTAGAAATTAACGTTTTACTATTAACTATTTTGTTTTTTTTCAACTCTACGGACATGCTTTACGATCAACTCTTTGTAGGCCACAACTCTTTAATTTATTAAAAATATTTTAATATAATACCAAATGTTAGTGTTAAAATAACAAAACATTTTATGTTAAGCTCAGACATGGTCTTAACTTTAAGGGGTATGTTAATGTTAACATCAATGTAATAATAGCAACATTAAAGCTCAAATTTTATATTTTTGTTCCTTTCAATATTTTTATACCATTTTTTGTTTCAATTCCCTTTCATCCTCTTCAAACCATTTTCCAAAATTCGAAATAGTTTAGCAGATAGAGCCTTTTAAGTGGAGCAATGTTCTTGCTACAGTACGCATTTTTTTACGTTGCTCAAAACTTTAAGCGCGTTTTTCTCGAAACCATGTTTTTTGACCTGGTAGCCATGATTGCGCCATTTCTACTGACCTGATTTTGATCACCCGTGTTGTAAACGACGCAGAATTGATGTAATTCTGGCCCTCAATCAAGAGGAAAAAGAATTTTTTACTATTTTTTTACACTAAACTACAAAAAAAAATTGAAAAATCTAATTACTTTTTCTAGACTTGCAAAGTGTAAACTAATTTTGCCCAGAAGTTTGTAACGCATAGAAATATTCATTTCGACCCCATAAACTATATATATTCTTGATCAAGACGACGGGCTGAGTTCAATTTCGTCTGTCCGTCCGTTCGTCCGTCTGCTCGTCTGTCTGTTCGTCTGTTTCTACACGAACTAGCTATATCTTATAGCTGCAATAGGAACGATCGGTCGAAAAATAAGTCTTTGTGAGAACAACTTTTTTGATTTCCATCGTAGCGTCACCAATCGTAGTATCTATTAGTTTTATATGTTTCCACACAATTCTACAAAAATTTATCAAAATCGAATGACTATAGCATATAGCTGCCATATAAAGGGTCGGTTAAAAAACTAGTTCTAGTAAGAAAAACTTTTTTGTTTTCCATCGTAGCGTCACCAATCTTGGTACATATTAGATTTATATGCGTCCATATAATTTTGGAAGGTTTTATCAAAATCGGATGAGTATAGCATATAGCTGACATAGGACCGATCGGTCGAAAAATATGTTATGCTAAGAACATTTTTTTTTAAATTTTATTTTTTTAAAATTTTTTAAATCTTAAATATCTGATATCTACATCCCATATATATATTCTACCGGATAAATTAGTTGGAGTGAACTTTTGCAAGTGTATTAAAACTTCGGCACAGTCGAAGTTAGCTTTGCCTTCTCGTTTTTAGTACTTTTTGAAATAATATAAGTTTATTTTCCAATTCACCTATTTTAAAAATTTTTCTCGTTTTTAATTCGGATTGCAAAGTTCATCAGTTTTTTAAATGATGTTGATTCCACATATATATAAGGCAGCATATTATTGGGTTCTAGTCGTTGCCTCATACTCGATGTATTTTACGTTTAACGTTCCGTAAAACATCTTTCCATAACTGAGGCATTTTGCTGTAATTTGTATTTTTTTATCCGGTTTTTATACCCGTTACTCGATCCGCCATACATCATTTCCTGATCAGATGAACGATAGAAAAGTTCACGCCCCCGCAATTTGAAAAATACCTCATATCTCCCACAATTTTGAAAATAGATTGTTAGATTGTTAATCTAGACATATGTTTTAATCATCATTACTTAGCGATCCGCCATACATAATTTCCCGATCAGCTAAAGTAGAGTTGACACCCCCGCAATTTGCAAAAAAAAACTCATATCTCTCACATTTTGGGCATGTTGTGATCTAATAAAATATTCTTAAATAAACCTTACCCTGAGTAACGGGTATATCGAAGTCGAGCAGGGCTGACTTCAACTTACGTTCTAGTTTTATTTTCTTATTATTATTCTGAGTAAATTTAATTAGAATTTAAATAATTTATATAAAACATTCGCATTCTTACCATTTAAAGATTAAATATTTGGATAAATTCTTAGAATTTGCGCTTGAATCTGCACAGCACTTTTGGAGTAGGATGGTATATTATTATCCTTTATTTCTTGTGAAGGAATTTCTCTTTTACGCTCTCTAAATGTCATTTTTACGCTAGGGACACATCACTATTCACCAGTGTTAAGAAGTACCTAGGCATTTGTACCTCAAAAGGTAAGGACTAGGTACTTAAATTTCAATGAGAATTTCGGACTCAGTACTGTTAAGATCTTATGGACAAAAGTTACAGAATGGCAAATTCAACGGGACTTAAGGAGCTCAATCAAACGTTATCTCTTTTTAAGAAGGAAGATGCCTGCTGGTATCCCAGTTTATTCCTTAAAGAGTAACAGTTTCAATCTTGATAAAACCAAGGAAACAATTGTGGCCCTTGTATGCTTAACTTAGGTTTGAAAAGAATACCCAAATCGAATATTTTAACATTCGATCTAACGGTTCATGCAAATACGGCTGGATACTGTGAAAAAATTTAACACTTATTAATATTAAGGGGAAGGAGATTGAGTTGACACGCAATCGCTTAGAGAGTATTGGTCATTTTGCAATAGAAGCGGTGAAACTGGATTGTCAAAAGAGGCACAAGGCCATTTGAGATGGAAAGCACTTGAGGAAAATCACTAATTAAAATAAGTAAAACGCAAACATCGGCTCCGCCGATGTTTAAATACCCTTGCAGTTTTTTTTTATTTTACACTAGAAAAAATCGAGCGATCGTGCTTGATTTCAAGCGATTTCGTGTCAGAAGTTCGGCAAGACAAAATTTTCTTGTTCAAGAAACCCAGTCCCAAAATTCACTTTCTGTAACTCAGATTTCTTCTTGAAGATTCAAGACGATAAAATTAATACCGATTTGTCGAATCAAGCCAGATGTTATATATAAAAAAGTGTTCTGATTTTAGCATAATAATATCATTTTCGCATAGAACAAGTATAACAAGACGCTACCAATTTGATCAAACCCGGCAAAATTAGATAAAAATTCGCGATTAACAAGTAAAAAGAACTAGTTTTTTGACCGATCGTTTCTATGGCATCTATATGCTATAGGTCAAAAATAACGTTGCAACTAATTTGTGATTAAAACAAATAATTTACAGAGTGATTTTCGTGTTAGGCAGCTACTTAGAGAAAAAACTAATATAAATGTCCAAGTTTGTTGACACTCGTACGATTGATGTTAAAAAACAAATAAATTTTCCTAATAAAGGGGGATGAAGTAGGATTTTTAACCGACCGTTCGCTAAGCAGATATAAAAACCAGCAGGATTAAATAAGCTTTTTTCTGATGTAGTCAACAATCTTTCCCAACATATTGTATTGTTCTATAAAGAGATTAGAAAGATGGGTCTCTCATGTCTTGTACTTGTTCGTTAAGCAGATCATGTTGAGGTATAGACGCACAGATCAATAGCTGACGCAGTCAGTCGTCGCACAGTGGCGCCATTTGAGTTTTTCCGTTGCAAAAACATAACTGTTGAACCAAATGAGATAATCGAATAATTTAAATGAATATTATGTAAATGATAGATAATTGTTCAACCTAGTGAGTATTTAAATAATAAGGCTGCGACCGATATACCAGTACCATTGTGGGGAGAAATTTTCAAATTGGGGGGACTCTACGTGAAATGATGTATGGCGGATCGAGGTAAAAGATAATAAGAAGAAGGTTCAAACAACTATTTTCAAATGAAGAAGAGGTTTTCTATTGGGGGGCGGAGGGGGGTAAAATTTGAAACAAACTGATCTGCGTGAGAGATCGTTACTGAAAATGGTAGCTCTACTATAGTTTGAGATCAGGTGTCTACAGACGGAAGAAGAAGAGAGAAGACGGATGTTTAGACGTGATGCTGATCAGAATATATATACTTATGGTGGGAGAGCTTCCTGCTGTTACATACATTGCGAACTGTTCTTTACAGGTAACGGGTTTAAAAAAAGTGCTACGCCCACCAGATGCTTGCCTATGGGTTATTAAAGTCAAAATTTGTGATAAATACAATTTTTGGTACTTAAAAAAATTTTTTTAAAATTTTATAATTTGTATATTTCCTTAATTTAAGGTTTTTTATGTTTTACAAATATTACCCTAAAAATTAAAAAAAAATTTTTTCAGTTTTTTTTTTATTTATAAAATTTTTTTTTTTATTTTTGCCATTCACAAGACAATGTATATCTAATTTAACATTTTTGAACTAAAACTATAGGTTTTAAGGCTGCGTTTACACTGTTCGACGCACGAGACATGATAATCTAGTAGGCCTTCATGGTGTCTTATTTTCAATGTCAAATGACAAGCTATTCACAATGAAAGAAATAAAACCTAAGGAACTACTAAGAACCCAGTCTAACTCTTTTCGTGGCTTCACATGCCGTAGAGATGAAAAAGTGGATCGAAATATGGGGCCAACATCTTGAAGTGGCACTCAGTTTGGCAAGTCTTTTTTACCTATTTTACCTCTAGCAGTCGCAAGGGCAGCTGGAACTTTTTGAATTAGGTAAAGGAATATTCAAAAAAAATATTTTGAAAATATGGCAAATATACCAAATCATACATCAAAGGTGGAGTTTTTATGGGTATTTACCAAAAACAAGCAAATAGTAAATTGTTGTTTGAATTATATTCTTAATAAATACATCAATCAATATTATTCATATAAATAAGACGGATAAAAGATGAAGCAAGATAAAGTTTCTGGTAGGAGAGATAAATTTTTATATTCGTTTAAAAAGAAGATTTTCTAAATTCACGCATAAGAAATAAGTTGCTAAAACACAAAATATATCATATAATAAGAAGGTGGGTAATAAATCCGATGCATTTTCAAAACCATTCAGGTTTCAGAGCTTTTAAATGTGTTTCTATTCATATGAAGTAACCTAGTTTTCGTGATATTCTACCAGAAAGTGTACCAAATTTCAAAAAAAAAAAGTGTGTGTTTTTTTGAAAACTCAAAATCGGACAACTTTAAAGGGCTATATCTTCTAAGATAAAAATCTTATTTTATTTTGGTTTTTTGTGCGTCGTAAAGTATTAAACAGTATCAGTCGAATCGTGCATCCATACTCTTCTTTCCAACCTATAAGACTTCTCTTATTCTTGATGGTTATGGGACCTCTGCTTCAATCACTCTGCCTGCTCCCATAACTTAGATTCCCAACAATAAAAAAATCACCAAAAAAAGCTGGAGGTGTAGAAAAAGATTGAAAAATTCAATCATTGTTTTTGTAGCTAAGTTTTGGTAATAAAAATCTGAAAAAAAACATTTTCAGAATTGTATTTAACAACATATATTTAACCCATCAAAATCGGGTCTTGAGATACCCCAGTTTTTCGGTCTATATTTCCGGCCTCATAACTCGCCTCCAATAGCGATTAGGAGACTAAATTTTTGGGGAGAGTGAGATGGGCCAACTTAATGTTAATCTTTGCATTTGAATGTTAAATGTTAGTGTTTTATGTTAACCTTAACATTTGATGTTAATATTAACATTTGATGATAATATTAACATTTGATGTTAATATTACCTTTTAGTGACTTAATAAATGATTTTTAATTGAGTCTTTTACTGAAAATCGGGTATAACGAAGTCGAGTCTTCAGTTCATTGTGTTTAATTTCAATCAGGAAACATATATACGATATACCCTCTGGAAGTTTTTCCATAGTTGAGTTATGCACTAACGCTCATCCTCAACCTCAACCGCAGGCTTACCAAACGAACCCAATGAATGCATAGGCCACAAATGTTGGTTTGTGGTCCACCGTTTCAGTTAGCTTAATTTCGTTGTAACTGCGTGCAGGTGAGCCCAAGTCAAGTCAATGCACCGCCAGCTGCCAATGCTACGCATTATGATCAAAATTACACTTCATACATAGTTGCCCATTGCGCAACTTCGTTTCTAAGTAATTTGGATTTGGATTTGGATTTTGCATTCAACATTCTAACTATGTAACATAAAGTTATCTATGTCATTTGCACTCTGTGGGTTTTCATGATATTTGGCTCATTACTGGTCGCGCGGCTAAATACACGTTTCTCAGGTAGGCAGCAAATTGCATCGTTGTTTTTGTTGTTTATGAAGCTGTTGTCGTTAATGTGTATACATTTCAAACGTTAAGTATTATTTATGAACCGCGAATGGAATGCATAATTGATATTCATTTTCTCATTTTGTCATTTTTCATTTTATAAATTAACTTATTAAGTCCAGTGCGAACTAATAAAATACAGAAATATGACTATTGAGCTAAAAAGAAGAAATTATGTGGTTCTTTGGAAGGGAAACTACTGCGCGTGTACATCGACTACAAAATGCCCTGAACCCTTGATATGATTGCATACGAATATATGCATACACAGAGATAGAGCTTGCATAATTTACTTGTTTTTTGTCCGGTTTTTAGAAGAGATAGATATTAGAATGAAGGTTCTGACTTTAAAATTGTGTCTCTGCCAGTTTTGTGCGGTTTTTGGAATAAGGTGAAAGGGAAAATGTTCCAAATCGGAAAAAAACTCGATATTCGTATGGTTAAGACTCAGCATTTGGTATAATCCTAGGAAGGAAATAGGGCAGATAGATGCACCACTCGCCGCTGCATTCAATTACATTTACCCTTTCGCGGCATGTCTTCTAAAGCAATAAAGAGTCGCACCGCGTCGCAGCGACATAAAATATCCCATTGTATACGAAAAAGTATACATCTGGAGTATATATCTTAAGAGTTTAAGTGATGTCATTATTAATATGTCTTTTCTGTAGAATTTTGTAACCCCGGTTTTATCGGATATTATATCTATAAGAAGCACCAGGTAGACCTTTGAAAAATTGTCAGCGAATATATATGTACGTAAACATTTCACCGTTTTTAGACAATCGAAAAGTTCCACAGCATACTATGTGCTACAGAATTTTAACATATAGGGAAGTCTAGCGAGAAGCACTGTTACATATATCCCACAGATATATTTATATATATGGGTGAGGATGTTTTTGACATGTACAAATAAATTGATTATTTTAAGTCAGAGCAAATACTTTAAATGGCTGATTTTGATCCTTGCATGCTCCTTGTATAAAATTCCACAAATACTTAGATTTAGAAAAACTGAAAATGCCGTTTAGGGCCGTTTTCTCATGTTCATGTTTCCCAAATCCATGTGCTTTTTGAGAAAATATATGTTGCCTATTTTTAGACCACTTAAAAATATCTTTGCTTGTGTCTAAAACAATCCGTGTATGATTTTAAACGCTACCCAAAAGTATGCAATATAGATTTTCTCAAAACATGAACATGAGAAAACGGCCCTTAATCTAAATTTATTTTTTAATTTCTTGCCTAAATAGACTTGTTCATGGGTACGGACAAATTGGATACCCAATATTGCGGTTTTTCACTGAATGTTGCCATTTCTTGGGTGACATCTTTTATTGGTCAGTATCTTAATAAATCTAAAATCTTAGACTGGGTAAGAGGAGTTGCTCCCTGAGAGCTATAGTTTCACATTTAATTGGTCCCGTTCATTTGTTTTACGAATATCGCTTCCGGTAACGGTTCCGATACGCACCGAAATAAGAAATTCAGTTAAGGGTTGTAATTCGGTTTTCAGATTATATCGGTTTTCGGTTCCGATACGGTACCCAGATTTTTATTTCGATATACCGGTACAAGTTTTATTCAAAAATTTTAGTGGAAGTTCCTACACAAAATCTCTATCAATGTCTATGAAATAAGCCAAGTCCCCCCTAGGGGCAAATGACAACCCAGATCTTACAAGACTGGTTTTATAAGGAACTGGGTGCGATTTCTGAGAAAAGCAGGGCAGTTGCATAGAAGGTGTTGGATGCTGTCTATCTTTTAAGCCTGCTATAACTCCAATCATAATTTGAACCCATATCATTTATAAGTCTACGCTCCCATATAGCCCATAATATGCTGATAAAATACTCAAAGAGCTCTAAAAACACTTAAAAACAGTTGGAAACATAAAGTCTGCCTTAACTTTCCCCTATATTTCATTTTTCTAATTATTAAAACAACATTTTTTTTAAATTGAAAATATTTGAAAAATTTGGAAAATTTAATTGCTAAATTTGATAAAAAAAATTTTGAAACTTTATTTTTACATTCATAATAACATTTTTCCAAGTGTAGATTTTTCTAAGACTTAGAAATCCTTTTAATTTAATTAGAGGATTTGTATTTACCAAAGAAAAAGTTTTTTCCGCTTTTAGAATATTTTTTCTATATCTTATATATCTTAAAAAATGAGTTTGGTTCTGGTTTTTCTTTGAGGGAGAATTTCTATCAATTTATATTTGAAATAATCATAAATCAGTAGGATAAATAATAAGAAACCGAAATAGTACCGGTATTCCCATTTCGGTATGGTTCCGGGTTTTTCGGTTCCTATTCTAACAGATAGCGGTTTTCGATTCTCAAAAATTTTTGAATAACGGTTGCAATACCGGTTCGTGGCTTGAAAAGGTATTTTTCGGTCAAGGTTCCGGTCCAAAAGTTGGATTTTGTCGCACTGTGTTATATGAGGAAAAAAGAACTAAACTAGCCTAGATATTTTGTGGGTTACGTGCCTGACAGTAAGCATCATCATCATTACATTGGTGATCGTGTAATCCTAGCTTTAGCACATGTTTCCTTATGTACTACAAAACGGATCGTATGTGTGTGACAGCAGTTTCCCACTGGTTCAATTTAGGCCTTTATTAACCCTTTCATGCATCAAACTTGCACGGGGCATTTTGAATTTTGAATCTGAATCTCGAATAACACAAAAAAGCCAACAGCTTTCAAAGTAATCACTCCAAATAGTTTTAATTAAATTATGGTACAAATTCAACATGGTGCCTCTACAGAGTAAAAGAGCTTACTGTTTGCAAAAACTAAAATTAAAATAAAATATTATTAGAAAAACTCAAAAGAATCATTAATTCAATAACTTTGAAAATAACTTTAGTTTAGCTTGATAATTTAATAATTCGATCAATCAAAAGTTGCAATTATTTTACGTTCCCAAAATGTCCAACAGCAGCAAATGCGGAACGAAAAATGACAGCAAAAAACTTTGTACTCAAGTCAATGCCGAATACATAACTAAAGTAAGTTTTTTGGCAAAGTTCGTTTGAAAAAATATTCCGTTAGTCAAGAGATATTTGCATTTAAAGTGGAATGTTGTATAGAAACAACAAATGCATGAAAGGGTTAACTGTACTTATCAACTAATATCAGTTACATTTTACTGTACCATCTCTAACACAGATTGTCATCACTTAGTCCGCATTTACACGATGAAGTTTCCTTCATGAAGTTCTTCACGAAGTTTTTGTTTGAAATAATTTTTTGACAGTAAATTCTCAAAATTTCAAAATTTTGATTCAAGTAGAAATTAAATCATTTAACAGCCTACTTATCTCTACAAAATTCCCGATTATATGAGGGAAAAAAAAAACTATGTAGGTCTAGATATTTTGAAGTTTGGTAGGGGCTGAGCCCCCAGAGCCTCCCACTAGCTAAGTGCCTGTTCATAAAACATTCAGAAAAAAAAAGAAGAATTTCTTTTTAATTTTTAAAAGCATTTATTTTGAAACTTAGTAACCCGATTCTTATTCTTAATCTTTCACATATTTCTGCATAACTTGTAATGTAGAGTATGTTATTTCCTCGTTTGGACTTTAAGTTGGTTTGGTGTTCTTTGCGTATTGCCATTTGTTGGGATTTTAGCATAAAGCATTTAAATATTTATGTGATTTTGACATGATAGAAGGTTGACTGTCCAGTCAGGTGTGTTGCAGGTGGGTGTTTCTTGGTATTTGCTGTTATGTATTATTGAGGTTGAAAAAGTAAGTACAGGAGAGTATGTTTGGGTATACGGGTCAGTGCGCAGGTGAGAATGCAGTTGGATATAATGGTGTGGTATACATGTGAGCATTCCTTTGAGTATCAGGTGGTTAAGTGCAGTATGCACAAAAATATGCGTTTATGCGATATTGATAAGTGACAAGGTGAGTATTTGTTGTCTCTTAGTGTTAGGGTCTGTGGAATCGATACTTTTGAATTACCTCTTAGCTCAGATCCCATTAATCGTTCTCCTTCTAAGGAGTCTTGCCAAGACTCAGAATCGAGAATTGGCTTGAATTTTTTGGTCCCATTTGGATAGCTGACTACAGTACTAATCCGAATTGATGGTTTTATTACTTAAATCAGTCTTCATGTGGTCTGAGCCGGCTCATCCTACTTGCTCCATGATTATTATTGCTTAACGTTATTGATATGAAAATATTGTTCATTGTCCGTTATGATTCTTTAAAAGAAAGATTGAGCAATGATAAGCAGATATGGATATTCTTAGTAAGGTGAATAACTTTAAACTCCATACCTAAATATTAAACTTGTATTCCATTTTTAATGGTTATACGTAGGTTGCTATTTAAGTTTCTGGCCTAGGTCACTTCTAGCCATTTTAGGACCAATTGCCCTTTTCCCAAAAAAAGTTTAGACTTTAATCGATAAAAGCTCCATACAACTCTTTCATGTGTGACCACGTTTGATATCGATTAACGATTAATCAAAAACTTACCTCGGCAGAAAAATGGAATTAACTCGTGAAAATTTTCGTGCAATCATATTTTGCAACTTTTGACGTGCAACGATGAACTTAAATCTTTGTATAGCGATAAAGCACCATCCTATAGCACTGCGAAAAATTGGTTTAATGAATTCAATCGCAGGCGACGCTCGCTCGAAGAGGAAGATCGTCCAAAAACAGTCGTTGTGCCAGAAAGCATTGATGCCGTGCGTGAACTGATAATGCAAGATCGTCATGTGACATACCGTGTTATAGAGGCATCCTTGGGCATTTCTTCCACCAGCATACATTCGATATTGCATGAACACCTGGGCGTAAAAAAGGTTTGTTCTCATTGGATCCCGCACAATTTGACAATCGCTCAAAAAAAGGCTCGTGTGGATTGGTGCAAAGAAATTTTGAAAAAATATAATCGCAGTGTTTCAAAAGACGTTTATAAGATCGTCACAGGTGACGAATCATGGATGTATGCTTATGAGCCCGAAACAAAACAGCAATCGACCGTGTGGGTCTTCGAAGACGAGCCAAGTCCAACGAAAGTCGTTCGTGGAAGAAGCACTTCGAAGCAAATGGTCTCCTGTTTCTTCGGTAAAACTGGTCATGTGGCGACTGTTGCACTTGAGCAACATAGGACGGTCAATTCTGAGTGGTACATCACAATTTGCCTGAAGTTTTCAGAGAAATTCGAAAAACGAACAGGAGAAGACAGATCATTGTGCACCATGACAATGCGAGCTCTCACACATCAGCTCACACCAGCGCCTTTTTGACCGCCCAAAATGTCGGAATGTGGAAAAATGCGTGGTCAACGATTTTCGTCGCCAGAAGATGCTGTTGAAGAGTTCAAAAACCATGTTTTGAAGGTGTCTCAATCGGAGTGAAAAAAGTGCTTCGAAAATTGGTTTGAGCTCATGCAAAAGTGTATAAATCTGGCTGGAGAATACTTTGAAAAACAATAAAACCATTTTTGGTCATAAATATTCGCGTTTTCATTATTAGGCCATATTTTATATATAGCAACTTACGTATCTGCTAATCTATTTTGAAACATTTTTGAAAATGGTTTTGAAGGGGATGATAGGGAAATTTCCAAGCAATAATAATAATGCAATACAAAACAAAAATTTTTTTTAACTCTAGAATTTTAGTTTAAAGCTTTGAAAATTTTTTGACTTTTTGAAGCCGGATGCTAGATTTATGTATATTTTATTCGTAACGTTTCCCAAACCATTAAAACTATAACGCCAGTAGCTGTCGTGTGCTCAGCGAGTGCACACCTCAATTTTTTATTTATTTTCTTTTTGAATTATGAACAAATTATGGAGACATTTGGTTTTTTTTTTTCTTAATTTTTTAATTTTGCAGTTGTTTTAATGACCTCTGCCCATTATGAGGTCTTCCTTGGAGTTTTTTCTTATTTTTTTTGTGTGATTGATTTTTTGCAATCGTTTTTGAAGCTTGAATGCTCCGAGTATTCTATGTATATATTTATTTCGAACTGTTTGATCTCATATGAACTTAACTATACATTTTCTTTAACCATTTGTAAGGAGGTGTCCGTTTTATGGTTTTTTAGATGCATTTTCACCCAATGAATAAGCCCAACTTTTTCAAAAATTTCTAGTTGTCGAGATTTTATCGATAAAACTAGTTTACAAAAAAAAAAAAAAAAATAAATACCCATTGAAGCTGTTATTTTTTTCTTATGTACTTTGGAATGCTGAATTCAAAAATTTTTGTATGGATACGTTTTTGAGTAAGAATTTTTTTTTAGTTTTTCGGTAGGTACACTAATAGCTTATTTCCACTGCCACATATATGTACATCAACAAATTTTGCTGTTGGATGACATCCAAACATTTGCATAAGCTTTGAATACCTGTTTTACTCTACAAGAAACGGTAATTTTAGTAGAAACATAAACATAAAAATAAAGCATACAAAAAAACAATAAAGGAAAAAAAGAGACCAACCATTACCCAGAACCAGCATATCAAAAAAAAGGCGTCCCGCCTATCCATTCAACCAAAGCCTTTTCGTAAATCAGGTAGCTAAT
Source organism: Lordiphosa mommai (assembly GCA_018904225.1). Taxonomy (NCBI): domain Eukaryota; kingdom Metazoa; phylum Arthropoda; class Insecta; order Diptera; family Drosophilidae; genus Lordiphosa; species Lordiphosa mommai. The sequence goes on along the minus strand of JAEIFT010000032.1, from coordinate 392,591 downwards.
TTATATATAGTGAATCGATACTTAATGTTAAATTGGAGTACTTTATGTAAATTTCTCGGATGTACTCAGTTTGTTTGGGGCGTACCAAATCAGAATTGATGTACATCCATTTAACATTTATTTTCATAGAGGCCTGGAAAAACCATCCCATCACATCAGCTCGGATGTACATATAGTAGAGTGGAAAGCTACTTGGCCATACTCGAGATAGAAAATTTTAGAGGAGTCACGCAGGATAACAAGGGGAAGCAATTTCAAAATTTAGTTGTAGAACATTTACAATCGGTTTAGTACTTTGAAGCTACAAACAAAAATATTTCGAAAAAATCCAATTTTTCCAAAAACGAGAAACATTTTTCCCTAAATCGAGCGCGCAGTCCAATTAGATACGCCGTCAAGCAAAGTCCAATTGGGGAACACCAGTTAGCTTTGCCCTCGTAAGTTCTACCAATCGCTGCGGCGTTGTTGTTGTCGTTGCTTTGAATTTTCTTTTACGTATAGCTCTAATATCGTTCATCTGATCGAAAAACAATGTATAGCGGATCGATAAATAATGAGTAATAGAATATATGTCTAAAATGTTCAAACTAACTATCTTTAAAATTGTGGGAGCTATTACGATTTTTTTAATTTGCGGGGGAGGCAGGAGGCGTGGCAAAAATTAAAAATAAACTTGATCTGCCTGCAGGTATAAGAATTATATGATCCATACACTTCAAACCTCTAGCTCTTACCATCTCTGAGATCTCTTCGTTCATACGGACAGACAGACTGACATGGCTATATCGACTCGGCTGTTGATGCTGATCACAATCTACCAATGCACCATAACCAGCCTTATATCTGAAAAAAGGGATAAAAAAACACGGACATGGAACAAAGCAGACGAAAAACGTTCGAGGCAAATAAGAATTTATTTTCTTGTTAACAAGAATATCAATATCAATTCAATATATCAATTCCTTCTTCTCCTCCCGTTTTTATACACTTGAAAAGTGTATATTAATTTTGCCCAGAAGTTTGTAACGCATAGAAATATTCATTTCCGACCCCATAAACTATATATATTCTTGATCAGGACGACGAGCTGAGTTCATTTCCGCTTGTCCGTCTGTCCGTCTGTCTGTTTCTACGCGAACTAGTCTCTCAGTTTTAAAGCTATCGAGCTGAAATTTTGCACAGAGTCTTCTTTTTACTGCACGCAACTAATATGTTGGAGCTGGCCGGATCTGATGACTATATCATATAGCTGCCATAGGAACGATCGGTCAAAGAACTAGATCTAGTTTAAAAAACTTTTTTGTTTTCCATCGTAGCGTCACTTATCTTGGTATATGTTAATTTTATATGCTTCCACATAATTCTGGAAAAATTTATCAAAATCGGATCACTATATCATATAGCTGCCATATAAACTGTCGGTCAAAAAATTAGTCTTAGTGAGAAAAACTTTTGAGTTTCCCATCGTAGCATCACCAATCATGGTATATATTAGTTTTATATGTTCTCACGTAATTCTGAAAAAATTTATTAAAATCGGATGACTATAGCATATAGCTCCCATATAAACGGTCGGTCAAAAAATTAGTTCTAGTGGGAAAAACTTTTTTGTTTTTTATCGTAGCGTCCCCAATCTTAGTATATATTAGTTTTATATGCTTTCACATAATTTTGAAAGAATTGATCTAAATCGGATGACTATAGCATATAGCTGCCATAGGACTGATCGGTCGGAAAATGTGTTTTACTAAGAAAAGTTTTTTTTTATGGTATCAAGTTTTTATTATCAATTATTAAAAAAATATATAAATATTTGAAATCTATATCCTATATATATTTTACCGGTTAAATCAGTTGCAGTAAAGTTTTTCAAGTGTATTAAAACTTCGGCACAGTCGAAGTTAGCTTTGCCTTCTCGTTTCTTCAACTTTTGCTCTCAATCACCAATTAGTACGCATAATTCGCCTAATTTCTTTCCATTAAGTAACGCAGTTTACGGCCACTTTAGATTAGCTGGCGCGAAAAATTATAATGCAATATATTGCTAACGCACATACGCATAGATAACAAGAGCAGCTTGTTGAATTTATGCACTCGGACAGTTGGCAGTTACCAGTTTGGCTTAAAAGCCGCTAACATATGCTGTCACATTTCCATTGCAACTTTATCAGCCATCCGAAGCAGGAAAATGCACACACACACACATCATTTTGTTGTTACGTTGCGATGCCCAAATTTCCAAATAAGCCTTTTCAGCTCCAGCGACATGTCACGGCCGTGGACATTGAACTTGAAAACGCGTGGCCAGAGTTTGGCAACAGGTTAGCATGAGGAAAATAAAAGAGGGAAATGTTAATATGGAGAAACAAATAGTGCCGGCAACTCATTAAGAGTATGTTTTGTTTTTGGTTTCATTTTCAGCTGTTGCATAACCCGTTTCAATTATCGCGAAAATGTTTTTTTTTGCCAATTTTGGCAGGAGAACCACATGTGTTGCATGGCATCGCATTTCGCTGAAATATATATAAATCATAAATTATACATTAACACGGAGCTGGAAAAACAAACATTTTCTTTCCCCCAAGCCGTCAAAGAAAAACTCGTTGTAGATTTCTTCTCTGTTTTTATTAAGTTCAACGTCTTTTTTTTTTATTTATTAGCTGCCACAGACAACGTTGGCGGCAGACAGCAGCAGCCAGTTGGCCGGCCAGCCAGTTTGCCAGTCTGTCAATACATTTGAAATTATTTGTATTTGTGTGTGCACTCGAAGCTAAAGCTAAAGCAAGAGACAAGTCCAGAGTTAATGATGCAACCAAATTAGAGGAATAACTTATTAATTAATAAAACGCACATGTAAAGTGTGGCACATGTTTTGCCAAGTGGTTAACAGACTCGTAAATATGAGCATTTCTGACAACAGCGGGGGGAATTTTGAAATTTAGGCCAACTTGGCCAACTGTTTGGCAGGCCGAAAATTTAGCATTAAATCCTAAATAATAACAAAAAAATTTGGTTGTTTAAAACATTAAGCATTAAACTTGTTTTAATTTATTTCTTGAGTCTAATTCATTGAACGGAAATTGTCTTTTTCCCTCGAGCAATACAGGGCATCAATCGTAGTACAAAAAAACATTTGTAAGGGTAAATAAACTTTGTCATAGTCAAAATTAGCATAATCTTCTAGTTTTGCTGACATCAGCCAATTCGCTTGAAAGTTATGCATTGCATACACTAAAAAACTTGTATAGATTATAAAATATCTTATTAATGACTCTTATAAGGATCGTAAAGTGAACGCCTAATGATCGTCGAGCATATTCATACGTGGGTCGGCTGATTAGTCATTGGATAACGAAAGAAAATGCAACTGTTTTTTGATAAATTTGTTTCACGAAATACGGTTACTGGACAGTTTTATTTTTGGCGAAATATTATGGTGATAAGATGAAACAAGGATCCATTGTTGCACATCAGAGACTAAATAACAATCGAAACTGTGGACTGCACTTGAGGTGGAGCACTATCGATAGCCGACACTATCGATAGTCAACAATAGTTTTTTAAAAACCATCAATAGTCAACGATCGTTTTCGATTGTATGTAAATTTAAGCGCTTATGGTTGAAAATAAAAAAAAATTTTAAATTTTAATTTAAAAAACGATCTTAATTATTGTTTTCGAAACTTTTGGTTTCAACTTTGACATAAATATTGGCTTGTGGGTTCCAATATATACCATATAATTTTTAAGACACTCTGATGCATGCATTCAAATTATTCTGAAACGCGTATTTTTTGAACCAAGTGTCTAAAATAGGGGCCATGCTTGTGACTGTTTTTTTGGTTAGAGATGAAATCATTTTTTTTCATGCCGACAATTTTTATAAACTTGCAAAGTGCCCTGGACTTAGGGGTGGTGTTTGACTTTAAAATTTTGTTCTCTGAGCGCCTTAACTATATTATTCCCAAAGCTTGACTTTGTCAAGCGCAACTCAAAACAATTGCATGACCCTTACACTCGGCTAAGTTTGTACTCCTAGTACGTTCCAGGCTTGAATATGCTTCAGTTATCTGGAACCCTTCCGCTGTTATCCATGGAAATAGTCTTTGCCTCCGTATTTGAGTAGATGGCGCCTCTTACACCTTTCTACCCTTGGGGATAGGAATAAATTGCTTTATTAATATTTTAATTTTTTTGCATTTTCAGAATGTACATATATTGAAGTATATTCTCTAAAAATTTTAAACAAATCCGATAAATATTTCCGGAGATATACCCATATTTGTAGGGACGCTTTTAGACTACAGGCATATAATTTCCCTTTACCAACTGATGTTCCTAAAGCCGTATTCCATATTTATGAGAGAGAGAGAGATGTGTATGTGGTTTCACACAACATTTTTGTGCAAGTTTTAATCAGTTGATATGGGAAATAACTCCGAAAATCATTCCGCGAAGGAAGAATGGCTCGTATTAGAAGCTGCTGAGGGTATCATCTTATATACGGCACCAAGTAAGTTGAAAAAAAAAAACAATGTGAAACTATTGTACAAATTTGTATATTTAATTGTATATTTTGTTAATTAATTTTTAGAATTTTCAAATCGGTGCATAAACAAAAAAGTTATATGCATTTAAATACGGGCAAATTTCGAGAAAAAATCGAGTAAACCGTTTATCGAATAATATCTCGATTTTAGGCCAATCGATTTATTTTTGGTTTTGATTTTTGTGTTAAGCAGACCAAAATATTTACAAAAAGCCGAGTTCATGCATTGGGGAGAGTTAATTTTAGCATTTCTAATTATAGAAGATTAGGAAGAACCTGAATTAAAATTTCAATTTTGTCTTTTTTTTCCCCCTAAAACTTAAATAATAAATTACATTTTTTTTTTTAATTAAATCAAATTAAAAATATAAAATTTTTGTTCATCTAAATGCTTTAAAAGCATTTTTCGTTCAATTAATTTAAAATATGTCCGTGGGCGTTTTGTCATGTCACCGCAAAAAACCATTATCGATAAAATCTCGACAACTAGACCATTTTTTAAAAAATTTGGCTTTTTCATTGGGGGGAAAAATGCATTTAAAAAACCATATAACGGACACCACCTTACAAATGGTTTAAAGAAAATGTATAGTTAAGTTCATATGAGATCGAACAGTTCGAAATAAATATATACATAGAATACTCGGAGCATTCCAGCTTCAAAAACAATTGCAAACAAAAAACCGATCACACAAAAAAATAAGAAAAAACTCCAAGGAAGACCTTATAATGGGCAGAGGTCATTAAAACAACTGCAAAATTAAAAAATTAAGAAAAAAAAAACCAAATGTCTCCATAATTTGTTCATAATTCAAAAGAAAATAAATAAAAAATTGAGGTGTGCACTCGCTGAGCACACGACAGCTACTGGCGTTATATTTTGGGATTACAATAAGGCCAAAGTCAAAAATTTCAAAGCCTACTAGAGTTATGAAAATTTTTGTTTGCAAATTTTTATACACTTGAAAAGTGTATATTAATTTTGCCCAGAAGTTTGTAACGCATAGAAATATTCATTTCCGACCCCATAAACTATATATATTCTTGATCAGGACGACGAGCTGAGTTCATTTCCGCTTGTCCGTCCGTCCGTCTGTCCGTCTGTCTGTTTCTACGCGAACTAGTCCCTCAGTTTTAAAGCTATCGAGCTGAAATTTTGCACATAATCTTATTTTTACTGCACGCAACTAATATGTCGGAACCGGCCGGATCGGATAACTATATCATATAGCTGCCATAGGTACGATCGGTCTAAGAACAAGTTCTAGTTAGAAAAACTTTTTTGTTTTCCATCGTAGCGTCACTAATCTTGGTATATGTTAGTTTTATATGCTTTCACATAATTCTGGAAAAATCTATCAAAATCGGATCACTATAGCATATAGCTGCCATAGGAACGATCGGTCGAAAAATAAGTCTTTGTGAGAAAAACTTTTTTGATTTCCATCGTAGCGTCTCCAATCGTAGTATATATTTGTTTTATATGTTTCCACACAATTCTGAAAAAATTTATCAAAATCGGATGACTATAGCATATAGCTGCCATATAAACGGACGGTCAAAAAACTACTTCTAATGAGAAAAACTTTTTTGTTTTTTATCGTAGCGTCCCCAATCTTGGTATATATTAGTTTTATATGCTTTCACATAATTTCGAAAATTATCAAAATCGGATGACTTTAGCATATAGCTGCCAAAGGAACGATCGGTCGGAAAATGTGTTTTACTAAGAAAAGTTTTTTTTTATGGTTTCAAATTTTATTATCAATGATTTAAAAATTTTAAATATCTGATATCTATATCCTATATATATTTTTGCAGTTAAATCAGTTGGAGTAAAGTTTTTCAAGTGTATTCAAACTTCGACACAGCCGAAGTTAGCATTGCCTTCTCGTTTTTGAGTGCAGTGGTCGATTTCATAGGTCAAAAATAAAAAAGTCAAAGTAAAAAATTTGTCTCCAAATGTGTCATTACTATTTCTTAAAACAACATGAAATTTAATGGTAAAGTTGCTTTTGTTCTATTTCAATCGTATCCCTTACGAATACATACATAAGAGAGAGAATAAAAACACGTCGACTTAGCTGTTGGAGACGCATGAAAGTGAGCTCTTTCTGTAAAAATTTAATTAAAATGTTAAATCATTTGGTATCGCCGCGCATTAAAATGAATATTGAAAAAAGAGTTATTAACTATATATTTGAGTTGTTATCATGTTATAACATCTTGTGGTTTTGTTATAAAATGTGTTTTTTTTCTCAGTGCCATTGTGAGTGTTGTACCCAGCCAAAAAGTTAAATTTCACCTAAAGTAAAAGTTGTGTTGCCCATCATTCCTATGAATGAAAATTTTTTTATAATATAAGTTAATGTTATAAGATTCTAAGACTGTTTATTTTAGCTGCGCGCCTTTGCGCCCTTGAGCGGTCTTATGGATTTTTGGCAGCTTTGTTGTGGGAATTTTTGTGCTATGTTGTTGTTTTCTTTATTTGTGCTTTGTATTGCTGTAATGTAGCTGATTTAAATAATTATTTTAAATTAAAATGAAAATAAAATTATTCTAATTTTAATTTTACTAAACTTTTACCTATATATTGGCACATCCGGAATTCGGGATGTGCCAGAGCCAAAGTAATAAAAAAATTTATCGAACAACTGTTATAGAAGATAAATATGCATACACGCTTTTTATATCGGAAGCTATAACAGATATTATTATGAAAAGAATTGTTGTATTAAAATATTTATTAAATTTACAAATATCATCACTAGGAAACTCCATCTGGATTTTCTGTATATGGTCAGTCAAATAGAACGACAGGTGCAATTGAAGGTTTTAATAGTTACTTATCGACAATTATACCGAAGCATGGGTCATTCTGGGAGTTCCTAAAAATTATTTCAAAAGTACATCGAACTCACCAAATATTTGGATGGAGATCTCAACGCTGTTAGTCATTCAAGGAAGAAATAAAAAAAAAACAAAAACCACTTTATAAGCAAATTAGTAGAAGACCTTAACAGAAAAGTAATTAATATAAATAACTTTCTTAATGCGATGTCTTGTCCAGCAAATAATATTATAATTGACAAGATAGTTGAATCGCCAAACAATGAAGAGCATGCAGAATTCGAAGAAGAAAATGAAGAAATTTTTTGATGTTCAGACGACCGTTACATGCGAGATTTGTACACAAGGTATGAAGTCTGTGGTTTTTCAACCCCTGCATGCATACTAAAACTTGCAATAATTGTGCCGACAATGTAAAAAAAAAAATCACACGAGCAAAAATGGCACAGAATATCTTTGCCCATTTTGCAGGGCAAAATTGTAAGCACACTAAATATTATTTTATAATAAAATTTAACTGCTTATATAAAGCATTCATAGGCATAAGGAAATTTAACCCATTAATTAGTATGAAAAGGATTAACTTGTGAAATTTTATATTCATCACAGTGCATTTACTGTCATTAAATTTGAAATCCGGACAAAATCCCAATGGGTGAAAACTCTGGACATAAAGCCCATACAATTGTTAAAGTTTTATTTCAGCGCATACTACGATTATTTTTATATGGGCCTTATGTCCGTGGGCGTTTTGTCATTTCACCGCAAAAAAACCATTATCGATAAAATCTCGACAACTAGTTTAATTTTTTGAAAAAATTGGGCTTTTTCATTGGGAGAAAAATGCATTTAAAAAACCATAAAACGGACACCTCCTTACAAATGGTTAAAAAAAAAATGAATAGTTAAGTTTATATGAGATCAAACAGTTTGAAATAAATATATACATAGAATACTCGGAGCATTCGAGCTTCAAAAACGATTGCAAAAAATCAATCACACAAAAAAAATAAGAAAAAACTCCAAGGAAGACCTCATAATGGGCAGAGGACATTAAAACAACTGCAAAATTAAAAAATTAAGAAAATAAAAACCAAATGTCTCCATAAGTTGTTCATAGTTCAAAAAGAAAATAAATAAAAAAAGTGAGGTGTGCACTCGCTGAGCACACGACAGCTACTGGCGTTATATTTTGGGATTACACTAAGGCCAAAGTAAAAATTTTCAAAGCCTACTAGAGTTATGAAAATTTTTGTTTGCAAATTTTTTTTTTTTTTGTATTGCATTATTATTATTGCTTGGAAATTTCCCTTTCATCCCCCTTAAACCATTTTCAAAAACTCGAAATAGTTTAGCAGATATAGTCTGTTTGGTGGAGCAATCTTTCACGTTTTTTAAGCTGGTAGCCATTATTGCGCCAGTTCTACTTAACCGATTTGGATCAGCCTTGTTGCAATCGACGCAGAATTATTGTAGTTCTGGCCCGTACCTCAATCAAGAGAAAAAAATATTTTTTTAACTATTTTTGTTTACACTAAACTACAAAAAAAAAGCTTGATAATTCGATTAATTTTTTTAAAGTGCCGCTAATTAAAAAAAAAATATTGAAAAATATGAATTACATCAATTGGGATCATAATTTTCCATCGTAGCGTCACTAATCTTGGTATATGTTAGTTTTATATGCTTTCACATAATTCTGGAAAAATCTATCAAAATCGGATCACTATAGCATATAGCTGCCATAGGAACGATCGGTCGAAAAATAAGTCTTTGTGAGAAAAAACTTTTTGATTTCCATCGTAGCGTCTCCAATCGTAGTATATATTTGTTTTATATGTTTCCACACAATTCTGAAAAAATTTATCAAAATCGGATGACTATAGCATATAGCTGCCATAGAAACGGACGGTCAAAAAACTACTTCTAATGAGAAAAACTTTTTTGTTTTTTATCGTAGCGTCCCCAATCTTGGTATATATTAGTTTTATATGCTTTCACATAATTTCGAAAATTATCAAAATCGGATGACTTTAGCATATAGCTGCCAAAGGAACGATCGGTCGGAAAATGTGTTTTACTAAGAAAAGTTTTTTTTTTATGGTTTCAAATTTTATTATCAATGATTTAAAAATTTTAAATATCTGATATCTATAACCTATATATATTTTTGCAGTTAAATCAGTTGGAGTAAAGTTTTTCAAGTGTATTCAAACTTCGACACAGCCGAAGTTAGCATTGCCTTCTCGTTTTTGAGTGCAGTGGTCGATTTCATAGGTCAAAAATAAAAAAGTCAAAGTAAAAAATTTGTCTCCAAATGTGTCATTACTATTTCTTAAAACAACATGAAATTTAATGGTAAAGTTGCTTTTGTTCTATTTCAATCGTATCCCTTACGAATACATACATAAGAGAGAGAATAAAAACACGTCGACTTAGCTGTTGGAGACGCATGAAAGTGAGCTCTTTCTGTAAAAATTTAATAAAAATATTAAATCATTTGGTATCGCCGCGCATTAAAATGAATATTGAAAAAGAGTTATTAACTATATATTTAAGTTGTTATCATGTTATAACATCTTGTGGTTTTGTTATAAAATGTGTTTTTTTTCTCAGTGCCATTGTGAGTGTTGTACCCAGCCAAAAAGTTAAATTTCACCTAAAGTAAAAGTTGTGTTGCCCATCATTCCTATGAATGAAAATTTTTTTATAATATAAGTTAATGTTATAAGATTCTAAGACTGTTTATTTTAGCTGCGCGCCTTTGCGCCCCTTTGAGCGGTCTTATGGATTTTTGGCAGCTTTGTTGTGGGAATTTTTGTGCTATGTTGTTGTTTTCTTTATTTGTGCTTTGTATTGCTGTAATGTAGCTGATTTAAATAATTATTTTAAATTAAAATGAAAATAAAATTATTCTAATTTTAATTTTACTAAACTTTTTACCTATATATTGACACATCCGGAATTCGGGATGTGCCAGAGCCAAAGTAATAAAAAAATTTATCAAACAACTGTTATAGAAGATAAATATGCATACACGCTTTTTATATCGGAAGCTATAACAGATATTATTATGAAAAGAATTGTTGTATTAAAATATTTATTAAATTTACAAATATCATCACTAGGAAACTCCATCTGGATTTTCTGTATATGGTCAGTCAAATAGAACGACAAGTGCAATTGAAGGTTTTAATAGTTACTTATCGACAATTATACCGAAGCATGGGTCATTCTGGGAGTTCCTAAGGATGAGTTTCAAAAGTACATCGAACTCACCAAATATTTGGATGGAGATCTCAACGCTGTTAGTCATTCAAGGAAGAAATCAAAAAACAAAAACCACTTAATAAGCAAATTAGTAGAAGACCTTAACAGAAAAGTAATTAATATAAATAACTTTCTTAATGCGATGTCTTGTCCAGCAAATAATATTATAATTGACAAGATAGTTGAATCGCCAAACAATGAAGAGCATGCAGAATTCGAAGAAGAAAATGAAGAAATTTTTGATGTTCAGACGACCGTTACATGCGAGATTTGTACACAAGGTATGAAGTCTGTGGTTTTTCAACCCTGCATGCATACTAAAACTTGCAATAATTGTGCCGACAATGTAAAAAAAATCACACGAGCAAAATGGCACAGAATATCTTTGCCCATTTTGCAGGGCCAAAATTGTAAGCACACTAAATATTATTTTATAATAAAATTTAACTGCTTATATAAAGCATTCATAGGCATAAGGAAATTTAACCCATTAATTAGTATGAAAAGGATTAACTTGTGAAATTTTATATTCATCACAGTGCATTTACTGTCATTAAATTTGAAATCCGGACAAAATCCCAATGGACATAAAGCCCATACAATTGTTAAAGTTTTATTTCAGCGCATACTACGATTATTTTTATATGGGCCTTATGTCCGTGGGCGTTTTGTCATTTCACCGCAAAAAACCATTATCGATAAAATCTCGACAACTAGTTTAATTTTTGAAAAAATTGGGCTTTTTCATTGGGAGAAAAATGCATTTAAAAAACCATAAAACTGACACCTCCTTACAAATGGTTAAAGAAAATGTATAGCTAAGTTCATATGAGATCAAACAGTTTGAAATAAATATATACATAGAATACTCGGAGCATTCGAGCTTCAAAAACGATTGCAAAAAATCAATCACACAAAAAAAATAAGAAAAAACTCCAAGGAAGACCTCATAATGGGCAGAGGACATTAAAACAACTGCAAAATTAAAAAATTAAGAAAATAAAAACCAAATGTCTCCATAAGTTGTTCATAGTTCAAAAGAAAATAAATAAAAAAGTGAGGTGTGCACTCGCTGAGCACACGACAGCTACTGGCGTTATATTTTGGGATTACACTAAGGCCAAAGTAAAAATTTTCAAAGCCTACTAGAGTTATGAAAATTTTTGTTTGCAAATTTTTTTTTGTTTTGTATTGCATTATTATTATTGCTTGGAAATTTCCCTTTCATCCCCCTTAAACCATTTTCAAAAACTCGAAATAGTTTAGCAGATATAGTCTGTTTGGTGGAGCAATCTTTCACGTTTTTTAAGCTGGTAGCCATTATTGCGCCAGTTCTACTTAACCGATTTGGATCAGCCTTGTTGCAATCGACGCAGAATTATTGTAGTTCTGGCCCGTACCTCAATCAAGAGAAAAAAATATTTTTTTAACTATTTTTGTTTACACTTGATAATTCGATTAATTTTTTTAAAGTGCCGCTAATTAAAAAAAAAAAAATATTGAAAAATATGAATTACATCAATTGGGATCATAACCTCATTTACCGTTTTCATTTCCGATCACCTGGAGTCCCGGAATCATGGCTACCACCTCTACACCTTTTTTTTTGGGTGGACAGAATTGTTTCACCCGGGGTTTGCCCTAAAGATCAAGCTGTAGAGGTAAGATCGCCCTCATGATTGTATAAGCACTGCTACGATCAACAAAGTGGCTCGCAGCGTACACAAAGTATCCATTGATCCCAAAGGAAGAGTTTATTAAGCATAAAAAAGTTGAAGGACCGTTGGCTCGAAAAGAAGATAATACCATGTGCTCTACAAATTAGAGGTGGATAACTATCGATAGTCAGCACCATCGATAGTCAACGATAGTTTTTTGAAAACCATCGATAGTCCACGATAGTTTTCGATAGTATGGTAATTTAAACGCTCGTGTTTAAAAATGCAGAAAATTTTAAATAATTTATTAGTAAACGAACTTCAAAAATGTTTTCCGTCACTTTTGGTTTTAACTTTGACATTAATATTGGGTTGTGGGTTCCGATTAGATATATGTATCATATCATTTTTAAGAAACTCGGATGCTTGCATTCAAACAATTCTGGAAATCGAATTATTTGATCCTTCAAGTGGCCCAAGCATCATCAAGCCAAAGCTCGTTAAGCGCGAACTCAGGCAAAATAGCAGCTCACCTCCCGCCGAACCGACCGTGGTGCTCAGCCACAAACGTGCGACACAAAAAAGCGAGTAGGAACACACTAAATTAAGGCAAACTACGGGCTATATGCACTACATTAAAAAAGAGGTTTTGATACCAGGAAGAGGGATTTTCTAAGCTAATTACTCCGTAGAGTTTATTGTAATCAGCACAAAGGACTCGAAACGGCTTATGCATGCTAAGCATAGTTAGTAGTACAACGCTTTAGAGATTAGGGGATAAAGTTACGAGTCTGTTTAAATGAAACACTAAGATTAATTTGACTAATCAACTCTGATGAGTTTAGATTTGTAAAGTAACGTTATTAAGCTCAATTAACTGTATTTTTATTAAGAGCTACCCATTTAGTGATGTGCAAAGCTTGCCAAAAAAACTATCTAAAACTATCGATAGTAAAGGTCTACTATCGATGGCGACTCGATAGCGCCCAACCATCGATAGTGCCGATAGTGCTATCGATAGTTCTCCACCTCTACTACAAATCACTTTCGACCCCAAAAACGACTCTATATCAATTTGGGTCGTTTTTGGGTTCGAAAGCGATTTGTAGAACACATGGGAATGTTTCCTTTCCCAATTGGGCCAACTTTTTATCAGCCGCCCCTCGTATGTATATATTTTTCCCCCTTCATTTTCACTTGTGCTTAATTTATTATGATTACTGATGATGATTATGGTTTCCCATTTCCTAGCTCAACGATCCGGTCAACTAAATGCAATTCCAAGAATTTCCAAATGGCGTGAAGGAAATGAGAGACATTTCGCATTCAACTAGTTTTGCTGTCTGCTTGGCCAACGGCAATCGGTTGCGATTTAAATAGTTTTTAATTGAAAACTAATTGCACTGAAATCTGCCAAAACTGGACAACGACGTGGCAACTGGACGACACAGACACATGCGACTTTTGCAAGTTAATTGGCAAACGCCAAGTGTAAACAACAATGACAACTTTTCACCAGGAAATCATGAAAGAAAAAAATTAAAACACGCACCGCACAGGCAATTGACCGAATGTTGAGTTCAATTTCTGTTCACAATCACAATTGACCTTGTCGCACTTTTGTGTGTTAAACATTTTTAAGAACTTTATATGATTAACCCACTTGGCTAAACAAATAAATTTATACTAAATTTCCATTTCCCCCTTTTTAAAAGTAAACACACAAATTGTTTGAAATTGAGCAACTAAGTCAACAATGAAATTAGCCAAAATTTGGCATATAAAAAGCTGACTGTTTTAGCGCAAATTCTGTACTAACTGTCAACTGAAGTCTATCACAATCCAAAAACACTTGAACAATAATGAAGTGGCAACTTGTTTTGAGTCTACTTTTTAGCCTGGCTCTTTTTACCTGGGGAACAAAGGCTGAAGAGCAGGACTACTCATCGGCCTCCGCCTCTGAATCGGTGAATCGGATGAATCTGGACAGAATAATACCCAAAATAATGTGCAACATGATTATATTAATGTGGCTGATTATACACCACGTCCACATCCCTGGTGGTGGTGAACTAAGCAAGTTTCAGGTTATTTTTGAGACAAGTAAATTTAACACATAAATTGTAAGCCTAATAATAAAATGATTTGTTATTAAAAATTACTTTATTTCTTTTAAATGCTTTCTAATCTTTTTAGACTTCTTAAGTACTTAGACTCTGCTTGTTGGTCATAGAAAACCGTATTCTCATAAAAACAGTTGAAAGTTTAAAACTAGAAACCAAATTTCAGTTTCAATTTTGCTACAGATAATGCACAAAACTTCCAACTTAACCTTAATCCACAGTCTTTTATCTACGCTGTACATCTTAAAGTTGGTTCATATAGCTCCTATATTGCATCTATACGACAATAGTTCTTTTAGTGGAATTGTTACATTTAGGTACCAAAACTTAGGTGGAATTTAACGAATCCGCGACATGTTACTAACATATAAATACTTCAACTATTTTTCCAAGGTATACACAATAACTAAGTACTAAGTATTTCGTCTTTAAGATCTAGTATAAGAGCTATATGACCCAACTCTAGTACTAATCACATTTCGAAGAAATGCATAATGAATACATTTTGATAAATTTATTCTTGAATTGTTATGCAAATTTTTGTTTCTTTTGATTTGACATGAGAAACATATTTTACATTAAATCCTCATTAGTGTTAGCCACAGTCCCATAATGTTTCCATAAAGCTCTTAAGCCTATATCACGAGTCATTATTATTAGTTGTTGCATAAATTAAATTCGTGTGAAAGGTACTGCTATATAAGTCCTGATAAATCTGCATAAGTGACAGAGAAGCTCGGAATGACACTAAGAAAGCGCTAAATGACATAATCCGCCTGCTACCATTAGACGTTGTTTCAAGGCAACTCGCTATGACAACAGCCGAGGCACAGTGGCGCCCGTTGATCAAATGAGACTGAAAAAATCGCTAACACCGATGTTTTAAATACCCTTGCAGTTTTTGAAAGGCGCTACCATTGATAACAAAAAAGTTTTTCTCACTAGAATCAGTTTTTAGACCGATCGTTCCTATGGCAGCTATATGTTATATTCCAGAATTGTGTGGAAGTATATATAACTAATATATACCACGATTGGTGATGCTACGATGGAAAACAAAAAAGTTTTTCTCACTAGAACTAGTTTTTGGACCGACCGTTTATATGGCAGCTATATGCTATAGTTATCCGATTTTTATAAATTTTTCCAGAATTGTGTGGAAGCACATAAAACATATATATACCACGATTGGTGTCGCTGCGAAAGAAAACAAAAAAGTTTTTCCCACTAGAACTAGTTTTTGGACCGATCGTTCCTATGGCAGCTTTATGATATATATAAAAATCCAAAATTGCATGTGCGCCTACGAAATTTTGAATGAACACATTTTATAGAGAATTCTTCAACGATTTCAAATATGCAACCCTTAATAAAATGCGATTTTAGTAGATATAGCCCCTTAAAGTTTACCGACTTTCAGTTTTCAAAAAACCACAACATTGTTAGAGAATTTTGTCCGCTTTGTCGTAAACTAGGTAACGAATCATAATTTTTATACACTTGCAAAGTGTATTTTATTTTAGCCCAGAAGTTCATAACGCACAGAAATATTCATTTCCCATTCCATAAGCTATTGGTCGATTACTAAGTAATTTCGTTTAATGACAATAGCTGATCTTATTGAATTTTTTCGCAGCCAACTTCCCACTTAAACTCTTTACCGTTATATATATGAACAGCTGATATAGTAAGGCATTTTTGTAAAAAAAAATTTAAAATATTTTGGAATAGTTTTAGTTTGGTGGCCTATCGAAGATGGAAGATCGAAACGTCTAGTAGTAATTTCGAAGCTTGACATATGGGTTCCTCATGTTCTTACAAAACGAAATTTGCTTCATCGCACTAACGACTGTGATTTGTTTATCAAACGTCTAAGAAGTGATCCATTTTTGAAAAGGTTAAACCAGCTCAAACCACTTCGAAGGCCGATAATCACCAAA
Source organism: Lordiphosa mommai (assembly GCA_018904225.1). Classification (NCBI taxonomy): domain Eukaryota; kingdom Metazoa; phylum Arthropoda; class Insecta; order Diptera; family Drosophilidae; genus Lordiphosa; species Lordiphosa mommai. Next base: position 376,201 of record JAEIFT010000032.1, on the reverse strand, counting down.
AAAAGGTATTGTTGTCTGTTTGTTGGGATTTCAAAGGAATCGTTTATTTTGAGCTTTTGCCCGACAATACCACGATTAATTCTGAAGTGTATTGTGATCAAGTGAACAAATTGAGTGATGCACTCAGAAGAAGAGGCAGAATAATGCGAGACCTCAATTAATTTTCTCCAGACTTGGCACCTTCGGACTATTACTTGTTTTAGTCTCTGCAAAATTTTTTGGATAAGGGAACCTTCACCTCAAATCAGAACGTCAAAAACCACTTGTACCAGTTTTTTGCCTACAAGGGTCAATCATTTTATGAGCGTGGAATCAATCTCTTGCCCGAAAGATGGCAAAGCTATTGGATCAAAATGGAGAATATATAATTTCATAAAATAATTTAGACAATAAAAAAATCGTGTTTAAATTGCACTAAAACATCGAAATTACTTAGTGAACGACACAATAGTTTTAGTGAAAGAAAAAACGTACGAACTTAATTTACTTGGCTTTGAGTAGCCGGTCTAAAATCGCTAAGCTTTCGTCATCTAATCTAGTAACGGGGCATATGCAGTCAAACAGTATTAGTTTAAAGCGCAATCGTTTATACGAAAGTTACTAGAGATTTTTAGGACACCCCCGATTTGTATATAACTGATAACTTTAAAGTGTGGTGCTGCCCATCACGATTACGGGCTGCCCAGCGTAATTATTTGATTTGCTTATAACTCGAATATCGTTCATCTGATCTGAAAACGGTGTATGGAGGATCGATAAGTACTGACGATTAAAATATATGCCTAAAAAGTTCGAACAACCTAACTCCAAAATTGTGGGATATTTGAGGTGTTTACAAATTGTGGGGTGACAACTCTACTATCGTTCATCTGATTGAAAAACCATGTATTGGAGGTCGATAAGTATTAATGAGTAGAATATATGTCTAGAAGGTTTGAACAACTTAACTCCAAAATTGTGGAAAATATGAAGTAGTTTTCAATTTTCTGGGGAGGCAGGGGGCGTGGCAAAAATCAAAACCAAACTTGATCTGCCAGCAAGTATAAGAAATATATATTCCATACATTTCAAACCTCTATCTCTTACCATCACTGAGATCACTGAGATCTCTTCGTTCATACGGACGGACAGACAGACGGACAGACAGACAGACGGACAGACAGACGGACATGGCTGTTGATGCTGATCAAGAATATATATACTTTGTATGGTCGGAAATGCTTCCTTCTGGCTGTTACATTCCAATTACAAATCTTCGTACCTTCGGTACAGAGTATAAAAATGGGATAAAACACTCATGGAAAACATAAAAATATTTTTGTAATTCCATTACTTCCGGTTATTTGTTGGATATCTTAAAACAATTTAATGTTTTGAATAATACCAAAAATTTTACTTGGTCAGCAAAATAAAAATTCGGGTACTGTACCAGAGACGAAAAAAGACTTAGGTTAGTACGAATTCAATTTATTGAAGAGTTAAGCACAATTAAAATGTAATGCCAACTTTTCGATGCTTAATTCTTTCGTACTCGGTCTTTAAAACTCCCAATTCTGTTGTTAAATATTTCTCATAATTATGCTTTATAACATTTAGAATAATTGAATATTTTAACAATATGTTAATTAAATCTTTAATGGCCTTAAATTCAGAATCAAATAGAACTTTCAATTTATATAAATGTTTTTTTTTCATAATTGTTAAGACGCTCTAAATGGTAAACACATTACGTAGAACCAATCACCGTTTATGTTGCCCCTTCACAGTTTTGTTTGCAGAGTTTTAATTAACAAATTTTCAATTTTAATTTTTCTTGTGCTAGCAATGTGAAGGACCCAGGGCAAAGAATGCCAAACCCAAATTACAAGCGTCTAATTATGCATAAAAACTGTGTTGCTTTAAAAAAAAAAAAAAAAACAAAAAACATCTACAACAACAACATTTAACTAACTTGTTGTTTAAACAATTGGTAGCATAACAAACTGTTAAACGTAGTTCTGAGGCGCTGCCACTGAATGGATGGATGGATGGATGGATGACCTTGTTATGGTTACGCTCTGCTTACTTTTTTTGACAACAAGACGATCACAAAATGCAACGGTAAACACTATGATTGGCCCATTAGACAATTGGGTAATTGTAACAAAAATCTAAAAATCTTTTTTTTTTCGTGTTGCGTTTAATCCCCGAGTTCCGCACTCTATTTTAGGTCGATTGCGTCAAGGCTGCCTAATGAATCAGCCGAAAACTATATCCATTTTTATTTTTTGCCAATAATTTTTACGACCGCGCCCCTCTCTGTGCCTACAAGGCTACCACTGCTAGTCAAAACCCGATATCACAGTCCAGTGCACGGATCAATCAATCAAAAGCACTTTTGATTTAAACATTTCACTTTGTGGCATACCAAAAATACAAAAAAAAATTCAAATTGTAAAGCAAACAAATTAGTTGTGGAGTCACAGAAAGGTGGTAACAAACAAACAACAGGGGAGGGCGGGATATACTCGTGGATACAAAGATATTGTTTAAACGGTGTTTCGTATGAATTAGACGATCCATACAGGTTTCAAGAGTTGATAAGCTAACCATTTGGGTTGCTGTCACGGCTTAAGCTTTGTGGTACAATGCTTGAAACGGTTTGTGAACTGGATAGATTTAGTTAAGTTACCTACCAGTGAGTAAAGTTGGATCAGTAAAAGAACTTGCCTCCTGATCAATTATATATTTCTTGGTAATTCACGAAGCCTTCCAAATGTCAATTTAACAAGACCCCCAAAAGTATGTTAAATAATAAAAGCAGTTTTGTTAAGCTGATCAGTGAACAAGTGTCACTGCTAAACGCGCCCATTTATTCTATACATGGCTTGATCACTGTTTAAGTAAACTGAATTTATTAATTTCAATACTTTCAGAAATCCTAAAATTATTGTAAAAACGAGAGCGTAAGTTAAAGTCGGCCCTGCTCGACTTCGATATACCCGTTACTCAGGGTAAGGTTTATTTAAGAATATTTTATTAGATCACAACATGCCCAAATTGTGGGAGATATGAGGTATTTTCCAAAATGCGTGGGTGGCAACTCTTCTATCGTTCATCTGATCGAAAAATGGTGTATGGCGGATCGATAGGTAATGATGATTAAAATATATGTCTAGAGGGTTCGAATAATCTATCTACAAAATTGTGGGGGATATGAAGACTTTTCCAAATTGCGGGGGTGGCAACTCTACTATCGTACATCTGATCGGAAAATGATGTATGGCGGATCGATAGGTAATGATGATTATAATATATGTCTAGAAGGTTTGAACAATCTATTTTCAAAATTGTGGGAGATATGAGGTTTTTTTCATATTGCGGGGGCGGGAGGGGGCGTGGCAAAAATTTTAAACAAACTTGATCTGCGTGCAGAAGATACAAGTCTACACTGAAAAAATGGTAACTCTAGCTCTTATAGTCGCTGAGATCTAGGTGTTCATACAGACGGACGGACGGACGGACGGACGGACAGACGGACATGTCTATATCGACTCGGCTATTGATGCTGATCAAGAATATATATACTTTATGGGGTCGGAAATGCTTCCTTCTGACTGTTACATACATTTGCACGAACTTAGTATACCCTTTTTACTCTACGAGTAACGGGTATAATCATCTTAAGTATGAGGAAAATAGTTGACTAAGACGGGATTTACATAATGAAGCAAACTTCATGATGATTTTTTTAGTAGGCGAGAGATTTAAATGTATTTCTTTACTATTCGTTTAAAAGGTCTAAAAGATTTCCTCTAAATTCCACGCCTACTAAGTCCGCATTTACACGATGAAGTTTCCTTCATGAAGTTCTTCATGAAGTTTTTGTTAGTGGGAAAGAGGTGAAGAGGAGTAACCGAAGCTGGCAAAACTTCATGACCTACCGTGGCGTGAAGCTTTTCGATAATTTTCCTTTGCTTTGTTCCGATTGAACTGGTGCAGGGTTGAGTTGTGGGTTATTTGCTTATCGATAACTCATGTTCTCAGGTGAATTGATATTGAACTTCATGAAGCAAACTTCTTCAAGTAAATGCGCATGATGTTTTAAAGATGCTTCAAAACGAAATCGATAAGAGCTTCATGAAGAATACTTCATCGTGTAAACACGGACTAAGAAAACTTCATGAAGTTTGCTTCATGGTGTAAATCCCGACTAAATAAGCTCATCTGTGATTGAAAAATAAATTGACAAACAAAAATTTGGGTCTGCAGCGTGTTATACAGCTTATTTTATTCAGCGTGTTATACAGTGTCCACTTCGTCAGTTCAAATGAAATGAAATAAAAATAAATGTAAGAAATTCGACGCGCCCTATGATTTTATTTTAGTCTAAACATGCTCTAGATTGATGAGGAAAGTGGCGTGATGACTGGTTCCTGGTGCTTACCTTATTATTTTAAAGCTTTAAGTACATTATCTGCATCGTTGTTATGTTTCCTCTCAGTAAAATCGATTTCCTAAACCTTTTATTTTTTAAATTTTACAAAACACAACAAAAATTGTTTTATTTTGGGGCTCACTAAGTTATTTTCTTATATCAATAAGAAGTCGATATGATAGACTTGAAATTGATGTATCCACGTTTCTTTCTAAAAACTCAACAAATTTTAAATATTTTTTTTGTTAACTTTAGCCAGTCTTGAGATCTGGACTGGCGTCTCATTGCAGTGCATCATCGCACACGCGTGTGATCACACGGCTTAAAGACTAGTTATATGTATATTTGTTTACGTTGCTTAAAATTTCAATGCGTAACGTTATTTGTCTCTATCAAATATATTTTTTCCTGATAAAAAAATTAAAGGGACTTACCAAAGCTGGCATAATTAGCATAAAATTGCGTTGGACCATCTGGTCACTCTGTTTGTGATAAAGCATCGGTACCGGTGCATCCAATTAAAGCATCCGGTGCATGCGATAAAAGTCTATTCTTAAGTAGGATTTTGGAGAAATTTAATGTTTTTTTGTCTTTTTTTTCAAAGAGGACCAACCGATATTTTTATGAAATAACTTTTTTTTTGGCGAAGGATATCCATATACATACACTTAGGGAAAAGTGCTGTGCAATTTTGATATTTTCACTTGGACTTAACTATATTCGCCATTGATTTAGCGTTAAATATGGAATTCCGAGCGGCAGCTCTCTTCTTACAAAGAAACCAAAAATCGAGTACGTATGCTGATTGAAAGCTGGGAAAAAGTCATAGCTAACGATGAATGGTACTTGGAGAATAACACATTGCACCCATTTCTCAAAATAAAGCCTCAAACTTGTAAAAAAAAAAAATCCTTTCAGCCTTACTTACGCTCCAAAGACCTACAACGAGCAGGTCATGTATTTGAGAGCACACTTGCTCATTTACCAGACTTGTTTGCACTCATCGCTCTAAAGTCGAATCGCTCGCAATGTGATCGCTTGCACATTAACTTAAGTATTTTACACGCCTGTAAAATATTTTATGGGAACATTTTTTTCCCATTTTTTACTGAGAGCAGCTCAAATTATATGCAAAAATGCTCGAGTTAGTTGCATGAACAAAAAATAATTTTTTTCTTTGGGAAAAAATATTTATTTACATGTGTGAAAATATTTTTTTTACAGGTTTTATTTTACTAAAAATTAGTGCTATTTTACGACCCCTGGTGCAAAGCATAGCTTTTAAATGACTGTAAAGGTGACGGCTGTGTAAAAAAGCTTAAAAAAAGTTTACAATGCAAAAGTTTATTTAATTTTAAAATTGTTGATTAAAAGCTCTTGTTTTTAACATATAGCCAAAAATTTCTTAGTTCGTCTTAAAAGAGGTGCAGTCCATAATTCTTGAAGCTTTACTTAAGCCTTAATTGGTGCAAATTGAATGTCACATTTTCCATTATTATTTTCATAATTTAAACTAAATAAAAAAAATTAAAAAAAAAAAAACAAAATTAATTATAATACTTAAGCCTCTTCAGCATTATCAGATTCTCAAAACCACCAGGCAGCCGGTCGTGGTGTATGATTTTGCACATCAATATAAGTGGGATTCGGTGAGCTATCACCCTCTGTGGAATAACTTATTGACGCTCGTCCAGCCGGCTCATCCAGCTCCTTCGGCCGCCAGGTCAACAGCTTGCTATTGGTGCGCCATCTCAAACGTTTACTATTGGGTCGCTGAGCAGTTGTGTCCGTCTTTTGGGTATAGTTTTTGTCTAATACCCGTTGACGTTCAGCCTCATTGATCACCTGCAGTGCGATGGTCAACCGACGTTTTATTTCACGATTATCCAGCTCATTGGCACTACTCCTACGCCGCTCCTTCGCCTCCGTCGGCAACAACCAGCCAAAGATCAGAACTGAGGCTAGAAGTGTGCCCAACATAATCCATTGACATTGCATCGTGCAACTATTTTCGACCAACTACTCTAGTTTTCAGGTTGTTTTGATGTTTTTATATGCGCAGCTAGCAAATAGATAAATATGGTTTAGTTCAATGTCTTGACATCGTTTCGTTGCTTATTTGAAGAACCCGCTTCGGTTGTGTAAAGTAACCAGAAAGCTGGCATTACGTCATCTCAGATCAGATCAATGTATGGAAATTAAAGTGTTTTTCATAGAAAGATTTCTAAATATGTACAAAAATGTTGACATTTTTGAAGGTCATCTGAAAAAATAAAAAAACAACTTTGGTAAGCAAAATGAGAAAAGTAATGATAATCTAAAAAAAAGTCCCGTTTTTAGGCAAAAATAAAATTAGGGAGAGTGTATAAATACTGGGCCAAACCTGTGGTACTGGCATTTATCGGTAATTACATCGTATTTTTAAAACATTGAAATAAGAGGGGAGGTTTAGACATCTGCCAGTTCGAACGAAAATCCATTTTTTCATACTCATCATGGTGCCAACCACGTTAACAACAATCAGCTGTCAAAGAAAACTAAGGGCTGCATCGCGCTGATAAATGACATGTCCGAATAAATATATATGTTTGTTGTTTCAATTTTCACTATATCTCCCACATTTTTGTAGATAGATTGTTCGCACCTGAGATATACATATGTATATAGTAAACAGCATTACTTATCGATATAGGAGTTCTAAGATAAACAAAAATTAAAATACCAATAATATTCGGAGCGTCATATTAATGAGCTTACTCATACACACACTTACGCTGGGCAGCAACGGTGTTGGGCATCGTTTTACACAGTACGTGTGGCGCCACATTTAAAAGTTATCAGTTATATACAACTTTGACAGATAAAGGGTCATTACAGCTTGAACAATTGGAAGCCCTGAAGTGGAATGTCTTATTTCCACACATCTTATTTACCAGATTTTGCTCCTCCGGATTATCACTTGTTTCGTTCAATGGTACATGGCCCTTCAATCATTTGAAAAAGTCAAAAATTGGAGCGGCTTAAAAGCTACTCAGCTTTTTCAACGCGTAGTCCGTAAGCTACCAGAAAGATGGCAAAAAGTAATGACTGATGATTGACTGTACTGTAAATCAGGGTTCTCAAAGTACCGTACTAAGTTCCGTACTTTCGTTCCGCACACAAAAAATACTCAACACAGGCAAGTACTGTACGATTCCTTCATCGTAACGGACCGTCCAAAAAAAAAAGTACCGAACTATTTTGTGTTTAGTACGCGTGCGAGCAAAACATTTTTCAGTTAAGGAGGCGATTTTAGTTTCGGACCCAAACAAAATTCCGTAAAAATATGGTATGGCACTTAGCATGCCGATAGCTGATAAATCAACTTCGTAAATTAGCGATATAATAGAGGGATTCCTGAAAGTGATTTGCTTTTGATTTTGATTTCGTGAAAGCAAATCAAAATCAGTTGACGGAACGACCTTTTTTGCGCACTGATTTGATTTTGAGTTCGTGAACAGCTGATTGACAATTGGCGCTGAAGTAAACAAACGTTATAAATCACAAAACGCCGAAATAAAGTGTAAACCCAAATTTTGTCAGCCTCATAAATAATAGTTAAATAGCAGAGCATGTAGTTTCAGAATGGTTGCAGCTTTACACAGCAGGCATCAAGTTTGACAGCATAATTTTCTTCGAAGAATACGGCCACACTAGAAAGCAAAACGAAATTAGCCCCGGAGCTGATTTCGTTATATCTATTAGTATTACCTTAAAATCCTTACGTTTTCTGGGCACACTGCACAGCAGCTGTGAACTGCTGTTCGACGAAATCAAAATCAAAAGCAAATCACTTTCAGGAATCCCTCTAATGATTCGTCCGTCATAGTAGAGTGATTTAAAATATCTACAAGCAAACGGACTGTTACTGACAAGCCCGAACGGTCCGAAAATAAAATCATTTTGTACTTCGCCTCCTTAACTGAACATGCACTGAACACAAAATAGTTCGGTACTTTTTTTTGGACGGTCCGTTATGACGAAGGTACCGAACTTGACTTTTACGTACAGTACGTTACGAAAAATTTACCGTACTTGCCAATGTACTTATAAACATTGTACTATTGAGTAATCAGCTCAACAAATTCTCTTTCTGCTTTAATTTATGGTTTTTCGTGTTGCACGTTGGCGGCTGAGCCCCTTCTGTCGTTTGGGCGGTAGGTGGGCTGCTATTTTGACTACGTAATAAGCTTCGACTTGGTGTCGTACAGCCCACCCAATCCGTTATTTCTTTAATTTGACGACGTTACGAAATAAAGCATTTTTGAAGCCAGCTCACACAAGGTGTCGGCAGCAAAAACCAAATACAGACGGTGTGCGAGACCGCGAGCTCGATTGAAGTGGTGGCTCGGTAAAGAGGAACTAAAATTTTATGCCCACCGCTGCTTTAGATCTTCAATTATGCCTGGTTTGTGTTCCAAAAAAGTAAGACATGGAAACTTCCGTACATCCCTCCACCCTATTAAAAACCCGCACACCTTTCAAATTTTTATTTTATTTTTTACTTAGTTTTTTTTTTGTTTGTTTGTTTCTCTTATGGTTTTTCTTGTTGTGTTTTCTTTAAAAATATAATTAAAGTCGTTTCTCAATACAAAAAAAAAAATAATGTGTGTCATAAGGGATCATCGTTTTTGCTATATACCCATATATCAAGTATACTTTAGAGTCCCTTGAAATAAAATGGAATTTCTGGCTTAACGGTCTACAAGTGGTATCAGTTTTTCGTGTTCTTGATTTTTCTGTTCAGTTTTGGTGACTTTCTTTTGCTCCAGAGGGTCTTAAATAATATCGCAATATTTTAAAAAGCTAATCGCGTACGAAGAAGAAGTAGAAGTTGGAGGAAGAACATATAGAAGTACAAATAAGGAGTAGCAGCAAATCCTGACGAGTATTTTGTTTTTTTTTTTTTTTATATATATATTTAGGGGAAGTATGATGTAGGGAGTAGCTTAGGAGCTGCTGCTGTGGCTGCTTAGAGGGTCAGCTTAGAGTATGGTGCCCGGTTTTCTGAGAGGCAAGCGCCGACGTTGTCCCAGCAGACCCAAACCGCGTGCCTGTTGCTTGGTGGTGGTTTCAGTGACCTCCGTTGTATCGGATTCGGATTTGGCGGCGCCACTATCACCGGCTGATTCATCCGAAGCAACAGCAGCGGAATCCTCCTTGGTGGCGGGCTGCTCAGCTGAGGCATCCGCTGAGGAAGAGTGCTCCTCATCGGCTGGCAATTCTGTGGGTGGAAAGAGATATAAAGTTACAGTTTTGATTACAGTTTGGGAAATTAATCCCCACCTGTGGTCGAGGTAGCCGCTGCGGCCGCAGCTCCGCCCAAATGTAGACGTCGCTTGGCTAAGAGCGGGTTGATTTTGCGTGGCGCCACCGCCGGTGGGCTGGAGGCGGACGCCGCTGCTGGAGCTGCGGCAGCGGCCGCCTTAGGCTTGGCCGCATCAGTCTTGTGCAAAGCATTGAGGCGCGGTCTTTGCTTGAGGCGATTGAAACCGGATACGGGTCCGGGTGCGGCCGCCTCACCTGCATCAGTCTTGTCATCATTAGCTCCCTCCGTGGCCTCCGCATTGCCACCCTTGACATCATTGTGATGGCTGCTATCGGCAGCGGAATCTTCGGCAGCTGATTCTTTGGGTGCCTCCGTGCTGCTACTGACACCAGCACGTCCCAGCTTGCCACGTGGCAGCAGGCGATTGCCACCGGCACGATGCAGATTGAAGCGTGAAGGACGCACTACCTCCGGCGTGCTGGCGGGAGTGGCGGCTTTGCCCTCCTCCGAATTTGCGTTCTCTTCATTGGAGGCTTGTTCGGCTGGGGGAGCTTTGGTCGTAGTGGTACGACTGCGTCCGCGTAGACTCAATCCAGGACGTTGACGTAAAGTGCTACGTGCGGTGGTACTGGGCACTGCAGCATCAGAGGCGGCGGATGAGGCACCATCTTCAGCAGCACCCTCCTCAGCTGGTTTCTCTGTGGTGGTGGTAGAGCCGCGCAGATTGAAACGATTGCGTGCTGTGCAAAAAGAGAAAATAAATATATAGAAATATCTAAGAGAATGCAAGGAGTTTTTAGAATACACTGGCGACATGACTGACTACTCTTCGCTAGAAAATTCGCGAGCTAAATATAATGCAGAGAAGCACCAGTCACATTATTTAAAAGAGAATAAAAGAGGTTTCTAAAATATACTGGCTACATGTCTGACTACTCTTCGCTAGAAAATTCGCTAGCTAAATGTAATGCAGAGAAGCACCAGTCAAATTATTTAAAAGAGAATACAAGAGACTTCTAGAATAAACTGGCGACATGCCTGACTACAGTTCGCTAGAAAATTCGCTAGCTAAATGTAATGCAGGAAAGCACCAGTCAAATTATTTAAAAGAGAATACAAGAGGTTTTCAAAAAACACTGGCTACATGTCTGACTACTCTTCGCTAGAAAATTCGCTAGCTAAATGTAATGCAGAGAAGCACCAGTCAAATTATTTAAAAGAGAATACAAGAGGTTTTCAAAAAACACTGGCTACATGTAAAAAACTCTCCTAGAAAATTCGCTAGCTAAATGTAATGCAGAGAAGCACCAGTCAAATTATTTAAAAGAGAATACAAGAGGTTTTCAAAAAACACTGGCTACATGTCTGACTACTCTTCGCTAGAAAATTCGCTAGCTAAATGTAATGCAGAGAAGCACCAGTCAAATTATTTAAAAGAGAATAGAAGAGGATAAAAAAACCATTGGCTACATGTCTGACTACTCTTCGCTAGAAAATTCGCTAGCTAAAGGTTATGCAAAAAACTACCAGTCGAAATTCGTGCATACATAAAGAGGACTAAAGGGTAAGCCGAAACTAACAATAGCTAAAAAATCCTCGATTCCTATAATGACTTAGACTCAGCCCTGGATTTGTTTTATCAATTGAGAGCAAGAGACTGAGAGCAAAGGCGGCAGCACACAAATTTTGTCTGTATGTGTGAGTTACAAACTGCTTCCTGCTGCTTCCTGAAGCTTTGTCAACTTAAAAAAGGTCAGTACACAAATTTTGTATGTATGTGCGGGGCACAGTTGGCACAGAAACCCTTCTCGGGCAAGCAACTTGGTGACAAACTGTCGTTTCAAGTGTCAGCTGCAAACTAAAGCTGTGTCAACTGAGTAAGGAGCGCGTTGATTTGCCTCACCATGATAATTACACCATGCTTAATATATTGACAACGTATCTCTGTTGACTCACAAATACTATTGCAGTGGCTGACATCTGTGCTCACACTGCCCACCCCTGGCTTAAGGTATTAAAAGAAATTGATCAGAGAACGACTGTCATGAGTTAATTCTTTTACAAAACCAAGTTTTTCCGACAATATGGTCTCATTTTGATTCTTTTCATAAAGAGAATAAAACAATTTTTTTAACCTATAGAAATTTCTACCCCCTTTTCCCCAGTAAAATCGCTAGCTTCATAATAGGTCAAATCAACTCACGTCTGCCACGTCCAAAGCCAGAGCTCACGGGTTTCACCTCCTTGGCGGCCACCACTTCCTCTTCGACTGCTGGTGCGGGGGATGAGGCTTCGGGGCTGGCGGTGGTGCGTGCACCAGGACGAGATCGACCGCCTATGGATGGCCGAGAGAAGCGATCTAATTTAGGGAACAAGCAGTTAGTACTTGGATCAGTTTTAGTCGATTCCCCAGCAACTTACTTCTGCCTGTCTTGGTGGTCTCTGTGGGTGTGGTCTCGGTGGTAGTGCTGGTACTGCCCGCTCCAGAATTCTCACGCAGCTTGAAACGATTACGTCCAGCCAAGCCATTCAACCCACTACGTCTGCCTCCGAATAAGGAAGGTGCCGCCGTGGTTGTGGTGGTAGTCGTGGTGGTGGTGGGTGCCTCTGTTGTGGTGGTGGTAGTGGTGGTCGTTGTGCTGGTTGTGCTGGAAGAGCTTAACAACTCCTCCTGCAGTGTGGTCAGATTGCCATCCTCATCTGTGCTGGCGGTATTCGGTATCAGTGTGGTCAACTCATCCACATCTCCCGCTGAGGTGGTTTGTTCATTGTTCAGATTCTCATTGGTCAAAATGGCATACAAATCGAGAGCAGCCTTCTCCATGGACGGAGTGGTCTGTTCCGCCTCATCCTGTGAGGTACTGCCCGCCTGCTGTTCCTGTTGCTCCTTTTTGGCTGCTGCTGCGGCTGCAGCGGCGGCGGCGGCGGCAGCTGCGGCGGCGGCCTGCTCTTGCTCCTGCTCAATTACCGGTCTCAGTTCATTATCCGCATTCCTTGATCCCTTGGGCTGCTTCTCATCTGTATTAAAGGTTTGACTATCCACCAGCTCCAGGCTGGGACGTTTCACGCTAATCTTCTTACGCTCAGCGGCTGTTTCCAGTGAATCTAAGGCTGGCGTGGGTGGTACCTCAATATTCTTGCCGCGACTGGGAAAGCGTGTATTGTGGGGCAAACGTTCAACCTCAATGTCCTCAACCGCTGCTGTGGATTCACTGACCACCGCACTGGAAGCCCTACCCTTGGCCTTGCCACTCAGCAGGCTATTCTCAATGGGCGTGGCTGCTGTGCTGCGCTCAATATTGGTATATCTGGTCTTACCCCGTGTCTCGGGCGTCTCAGAGACCACTACCGTTGGCTTGGCCGCCGCATCATCATCCTCCTCATAGTAATACACATACTCGTATTCATAGTCCTGACCATTGGGTCCCTTTTTGATTTCAATGCGCGACTTCTTATTATTCTCACTACCCGCACCCTCCAAAGCAAAATTCTGATTAACAAAATCATCATGAGGATCCACCACCACATCATCATCATCCAGTTGATCAATCTTTTTGGCCGCCGTGGGCAAAGTGGTCAACTGCAGTAGAGGAGCCTCCGTAACGGTTGCTCCCTTTTGGGCTAGCTCAGCCTGGGACGCCAGCTCGATCTCACGACGCACTTCGGCCAATTCTTCCTCTTCAATGGCACGCTTGGCCTCGATACTCTTCATTACATCCTCATTGATTAGTGCACTTAGCACGGGATTCAATTCGGGTCGCTCTTTGGTAGGCAACAGATTCATGGAATAGTCAGCCGAATCTGTGGCCCTTACGCTAATCCGATGTGATGTATGGAAACCCTCTTCACTGTGGGCCAGCGGATGTTTGTGTGAGGTCTCGAAGGGTATGTTGTTAGTAGGGGCTGCTTCAGAATCAGATACAGCTGGAGGTACATCCTCGGCGGCTGAGACGGACAGGGCCAACAGGGCTACACCCAGTAGACAACTGTAAAGGTAGAAAATAAACGAAATTTTTAAATAAAAAATAAAAAAAAAAATATTAAAAAAAAAATTGAATTCCATTAAGAAGAAAAAAAACAAAATTAAGAAGAACCCTTGAGTTTGTGTGTTTCCATTCAATTGCTTGCATACGAATATCTACTTGCTTTAATAATTTTTGAGATATAAGTCTGAGCCACTATTGAACTGGTTCAGGGGGTTCGGATCCAGTCTTGAACCAAAGTAATGTCTAGCTCCATATAACTTACATACTAGAGTTGTGCCGATTTTCATGAACTAGTTCGAATGAACTATTCATTTAAATGAACTAATAAACTAGGTTTCAGTGTTTGAACTTTAGTTCGCTTTATGAACTATAGTTCATGAACTATTCATTTTATGAACTATAGATCATTTTTTTAAACTTTAGTTTGCTTTATGAACTATAGTTCATGAACTATTCATTTTATGAACCATAGTTCATTTTTTGAACTATAGTTAATGTTTTCAACTTAAGTTTATTTTTTGAACAATAGTTCACTTTTTCATGGAAAACAATTCGTTTTAGAAACGTTCAAAAAATCAAATGAAAATTGAAAAGGTAAGTTTGCTGCAGAGTTGGTTATTTAAATAAGCTGTAGTTTAAAAAACGAACTATAGTTCCAAAAAATCAAAAATGAACAACAGTTCAAAAAAATGAACTATAGTTCAAAAAAATGAACTATATTTCAAAAATGAACTATAACTCGAAAGTGAATAGTTCATCAAAAAATGAACTAATGAACTAGGTCATTGAAATGAACTAGATTCTCCAACTCTATTACATACACATCAAATTTCAAGTTCCTAGCTTCAATAATTTCTGAAATATGGCTGTGAACCATATTTGAACCGGTTCGGAGCCGTTCTTGAACCAGTAAAATATCTGTCTCCATATAACTAACCAACACACCGAGTTTAAAGTTCCTAGCTTTAATAATTTCTGAGATATGGCTGTGAACCATATTTGAACCGGTTCGGAGCCGTTCTTGAACCAGTAAAATATCTGTTTCCATATAACTAACCAGCACACCGAATTTTAGGTTCATAGCTTCAATCTGAGATATGGCTCTGAACCATTTTTGAACCGGTTTGGAACCAGTCTGGAACCAGTAAAATATCTGTCTCCATGTAACTAACCAACACACCAAATTTGAAGTTCAAAGCTTCAATAATTTTTTAGATATGAACCATTTTTGAACCAGTATTGAACTAGTAACGCATCTCTCTCCTTATAACTACCCAACACATCGTGTTTCTAGTTCATAGCTTCAATCATTTCCGAGATATGGCTCTGAACCATTTTTCAAACGGTTCGGAACCAGTATTGAACTAGTACAGCATCTCTCTTCTTATAACTAACCAACACAGCGATTTAGAAGTTCATAGCTTCTGAGATATGGCTCTGAACCATTTTTGAAACGGTTTGGAACCAGTCTGGAACCAGTAAAATATCTGTCTCCACATAACTAACCAACACACCAAATTTGAAGTTCATAGCTTTAATAATTTTTTAGATATGAACCATTTTTGAACCAGTTCGGAACCAGTTCGGAACCAGTATTGAACTAGTAACGCATCTCTCTCCTTATAACTAACCAACACATCGTGTTTCTAGTTCATAGCTTCAATCATTTCCGAGATATGGGTCTGAACCATTTTTGAAGCGGTTTGGAACCAGTCCGGAACCTAACCAACACACCAAATTTGAAGTTCATAGCTTCAATAATTTTTTAGATATGAACCATTTTTGAACCAGTATTGAACTAGTAACGCATCTCTCTCCTTATAACTAACCAACACACCGAATTTAAAGTTCCCATCTTCAATAATTTCTGAGATATGGCTCTGAACCATTTTTGAAACGGTTCGAAACCAGTATTGAGCAAGTAAAGCATCTTTTTCCTTATAACTAACAAACCCACCGATTTTGAAGTTCATAGCTTCTGAGATATGGCTCCGAACCATTTTTGAACCGGTTTGGAACCAGTCAAGAACCAGTAAAATATTTGTCTCCATATAACTAACCAATACACCAAATTTGAAGTTTCTTGCTTCAATAATTTCTCAGAAATATGGCTATCGAACTGGTTGACAAAACTTTTTTTTACAGACATGTAAATAAAAATACGTAAATGTTTTTTTTTCGTGTAACTAAAACATACATTTTTGACACGACTATTATTTACAGGCTTGTAAAGAAGTAGAGTTGCCTTTTGTAAAAAAAAGCGCACACATTTTTTACACAAAATATTTTACAGGCATGTAAAGTATTTTTTGATTTTTTTTTTTTTTCATTTCATTTGTGTGGGTGTCTTCTTCTGGTGTGTTCTTCTTCGAGTTTCTACAAGTAATAATTTGATGTTGCATTAAACAAAATTTGTATGGTCAAAATTTAACCGCAGGCTGACCTCCAGTCAATGAAATCCTATGTTTAAATAATCAAATCCACTGTCATCACAAAACAATGATCATTTAATTAGATATTTATTGCTTCATTAATGAATTTCCTAATTGATTTAGCGTGAAGTAACCTAATGAATGACTTAGCTGGGGTTTAGATACATACATAATTAATCGCTGATCCAAAGATCATCAACAGAAATCTTTTGTTTTTTTCTTTTCTCTAACTAAGTCAATGTTCGCCCCAGACTTTACTCTCGGCTAGACTGAGTCACTGATTTGGTGATCACACTGATGGCATATGCATGTGGTACTTTGAAACTTAGACATTTTTGTGCTGCATCATTTGATGGTGTCTCGAATCTGGCATGAAAAACCTTTCACAATTTAATTAGCCCCACACCAACGGCTCTCAGACATCGATTGCGCATGCAATCGGTCATGTCTAACCATGGTGTTGGATCGTGCAAACGCCAGCAACAATAGTTCATTGGGCTTTTGCGAATCCGCATTGCAATGCATTGTCCGAAACAACAACAGCAACGAAATGAGAGGGAGAGGCGAAAGCTGTTGGCAAGGAAAGCGCTGAAATTGAAACTAAAGCTGATGCTGATGCTGATGATGATGATGATGTTTGATGCTCAAGGCAAACCGCAAAACGCTCCAAATTGATCAGCCATCCAGGAATTATATTGGCCAACCGGTTTCCAGACCGCAACCGCAACAGAAAAAGGTGTTAACCCATTTCGATTTCATAGGCGATTTCAACAGACAACAGACCCGTAAAACCCCCCAGACCGGTGTTCGATATTTACAGACGAGGCGAACGACGCGCGCTCGCGCGCTCTTGACGATAACTTTTAACATTTTGAATTATGTGCCGTTCGCTTTTTCCACTTCTTCTTCTTCTTTGGTTCAACATGTTTCGACTTATTGTAAAGGTAGACAACTTCAACTTATTTTTAATTGCAACAGACGCCTACAAATGGGCTAGCCACTATAATAATAACAATAGTGGTGCAAGGGGGGTGGGTTTTTACTTCAAGAAGAAGAAGAAGAAGAGGAAGCAGAAGTTATGACTACGACTATGGCGTTAAAATTGCCAAAGTCTAACGTTTTTTTTGCCTTAACACACTGCAAAGGCAATTAAATGTAGTAAGAAATAATGTCAGGCATTATCCCTTATGCTTTATGTGATGTGTGGCAAGGCACAGTGGTGATTTATTTATTTGTAGCGTTTTTAAGCAGCCGTCACCTTTACTGGCTACTGGCTTAAGAAGTTAAGAAAGAGTCCATGATAAAATTAAAAGCATGAAAGCACTGATTAAATCCAGCAAGCTGGTTACGTGACCTACATTCATCAACTGATGGTCTTAAAAAATAATTTTTACACAATTTATTTAAATTTTGTGTGATAGTAAAAAAATAAAACCAGTGTAAATTGATCAGTAAGCAGCCCATCTACTTAATTATTACTCAAAGAAATTGAATTGAGATATGATATTTCCTGTAAACTAATAACAATACAATTGTTCTAAGTATAAACTTTCATTCTATCCTTTTTCATGTATTTTCGCAAAAAGTTCACTATTTATAAACACTTCATCTGTGGAACCGGTTTATGAAAAAAGCGTAAGTCCTTGCAATTAATGTGAATAAATATTGAAGAGTTGTGTAAGCAATGATATAAATAAAACGGTTTGGCCTATTTAAGGAGTATTATTGTAGATCAAAATGCCCCGTGAAACGCACTTTTCCATGAAGAGAAGGTTTTAATTACAACACTTTGGTTCCCATTTCGGATGAGCGCATCAATAAGGGCTCTAGCCAGGGTGTCAAACCGAAACCCGAATCGTAACCGTATACCAAAAAGAACCGATTGAAATTCAGAACCAGAACCGGAACCGTTATTATTTATTTTTTGGGAACCGGTATTTCGGAACCTTTATTTTTAGAACCCAAATGACCGAAAAGATCCGAAACATTGCACTGGTACAGTTTCGGTTCTGAGTTTTTTTTTGTTATTTCAGTTTTATTGCTTCAAGCAGGGATTATTTCAGGGTAAAACGCAGGGTAAACGTAAGCAAAAACTTTCTAAGGGACTATCTGGTATAGACTACAATTTTTAATAAAAATAACAATTTCATATTATTTCTTTGTACCTACTTTGGTTCAATAATTTCCAAATATTATTAATTTATCCTTTATTTTTGCATTTACAAAGGAAACGAATTAATAATTGGACCAAATGGGCTTAACCTAACAGCAGGGTTAAATTGTGATCGGTACCATCAGACAATCAGATATCAAAAGTTTATTATGTTTAATTTTCCTTCTTTATAATAGAAATCTGTTGACGGAACGACCTGTTTTGCGCACTGATTTGATTTTGATTTCGTATACAGCTGATTGACAATTATCGCTGTAGTAAACAAAGGCTCAAAGGCTTGTTGACAGCCTCTTAAATAATATTTTCATATCAGAGCATATAGTTTCATAATGTTCGCAGCTTTACAAAGCTGAATGTAAACAAACACCAAGTTTAGCCACTTAATTTTCTTCGAAGAATACGGTCACACTAGAAAGCAAAACGAAATCAACCCCGGAGCTGATTTCGTTAAATCTATTAGTATGACCTTAAAATCCATACGTTTTCTGGTCACACTGCACAGTTTGTATGGAGCAGCTGTGAACAGCTGTTCGACGAAATCAAAATCAAATTAAAATTAGAAGCAAATCACTTTTAGGAATCCCTCTAATATTAAATTATACGGGTAAATACCGGTACGTAGCGGTATACCAAAATAAAAGCCAAAGTACCGATACGGAACCGAAAACCGAAATAAACTAGAACCTTAAAAGAACCTTTCACCGAAACGTTAATTTTGGTACGTACCGGAACCAAAATTCGATTCGGTTTGATTCCCCGGCTCTAGCTATAAATGAAATAATGAGTTGAGCACAAATGTTGGTAGATTATGTCTACAAATGTGTCAGCAACGCATTTATCAAATATTCCAAAAGGAGTCGCAGCCTGAAGGAATCATCTCCGACCCTATAAACTATACCGTCTGTCCGTCTGTCTGTCCGTATGAACGAAGTGATCTCAGAGATGGTAAGAGCTAGAGGTTTGAAGTGTATGGAACATATAATTCTTATACCTGCAGGCAGATCAAGTTTATTTTTAATTTTTGCCACGCCCCTGACTCCCCCGCAAATTCAAAAAAACGTAATAACTCCCACAATTTTGAAGATAGATAGTTCGAACATTCTAGACATATATTTTACTACTAATTATTTATCGATCCGCCATACAACGTTTTTCGATCAGATGAACGATATAAGAGCTAAACGTAAAAAAAAATTCAAAACAACAACAACACCGCAGCGATTTGTACGAGAAAGAGAGAGCTAGAGGGCAAAAGCTAAATGATAATTTCCCAACTGGACTTTTCTTGACGGCAGTATCTAATTGGACTGCGCCGCTCTCAGTTGCCCCCCTACCTTCTTGCCCTCTGATATTTGTGTAAGGAGGCAAAGATCAAGAAGGAGAGGAGCGATTCAATTGAGATGGTCTACGGTCAGTAATCACTCGTGATTCCCGCATGACTAATATATAATATACAAATTTTAGAATTTTACGAGATATGTACTAGGGTAATTCTTACTCATCATTACTTATCGAGGCTCCGTTTTTCAACCAGATGAACGATAGTCGAAAGAGTTGCCACCCTCAGATTTTGAAAAAAAAACCTCACACTTTAAAGTTATCAGTTACATACAAACAGGTACAGAGTATATTACAGTCGGGCTTGACCGACTTTCTTAGTTGTATTTGTAGTTTTGCAAATAAGATTGAAGCTAATCAGGTAAAAGACATATGGGTTTTATACAACACTTTTCCGGCCATTTTCCGGTTAGGGGGTTGGTTGAATTTTGAAGCTAATCGTTCAGAAACTATACTTTCGATTTTTAACCCAGAGGGTTGTAGTGGGTTAATTTTCTGAAAAACTGTTATGCAGTTTTTGTTGATTTTCTAGGGTTTCTCTCCTTTTTTAATTTTTTCCCTTTTCTAATTTTAAGTAAATTTTAACCGATATTTGTTATTTTCTCCTAAATTACGCTTGAATCAATGTGAAATTTTAAAACATAAAATAATGTAACAGAATACAAATAATTTCAAGTTGAAGGTTCTTTCTAATGCAAAACAAACGTGAAATTAAAGTTTTGCTTTCAGATTTGAAAACTCCGGTTTGGGATCGTTTGAACTTGAATTTTTCCAGTTATTAACAGGCGTGAAAATGATTATTACAGGTTGAAAATTAAATATCGGTTAGTGAAGGGTATGCAAATGGCGGCTTAGCTGAAGTAGGTTTATGTGTCAAGTCTGAAATATGGTTTTATCACCCCTTCTAATAACCCATATGAAAATGTCAAATTCCAAGGCTTCCATTTGTACATATGTGGCCCCACTGTGGCAATGTCAGTGTGCAGTTCAGTTAAACTAAACTGCCGCAGCGAGTGTGAATGACTGATTAACTGTTGTGGCTGGGACAAGCAGGTAACGGCTAATGGTTAACGTTAGCTGGTGGCGGCGCTTAACGATTGTGCGATTGACTGACTGACTGAATGAGTGAATGAGTGACGTAGTTGTCGTTATTGTCTACGAAAAGGCCACAAAACTTGACACAACTGTCGACAGTTGCATTTGCACTTTATGCAATAGAAAGGGAGTGCTGTTGCTGCTGCTGCTGCCGCTGTTGTTGCTGCGGGTGTGGCCTGCAATTTGTATTATAATTTGGCAATTCATTTGCCAAAAACGAAAAAAAGAAGACAAAAAAATAACTGCAGAAAAACAGCCAACACAAAGTCTCATGCGTTGCGGACTCTGGAGGCCATTGACGTTGTCGAGAGGCAGTGAAGCAGCAACAGCAGCAACAACAACAACAACAACAACAGCCATGAAAATGTAAAGTAACGTCTTTAATTTTTTTGCATTGTTAAATAGATGCGTCGTCTTAGGTTTGTTGACTTGCCAATTTGCCTAAGTTGACCTTTTGCTCTCTCTCTCTCCCTCTCTCTCTTTCAGTTAAGATATGGCCTGACCTTTTGCATAAAACTAACTTCATTGCCACGCCTTGATCATACGCATTAGACATATTTCATGCATATTAACTGACTAACTAACTAACTAACTGACTGACTGACTGATTGACTGTCCAATCATCTGTCGGCGTGTCCGACGGTCTCTCCGTCTAACTAACGACCCAAACAACAACAACACACCATCAATGCAAGGCAAAAAACCCGTTGACCAAGGCCAACTGACTATCATGTTCATGTATGTAAACCAAATTCATGCAAAGTTTTCACCATGCCACTGAAAAAGCGACAAGACACACTTACATACATATGCATTAACAATTAAACAATGCTGCAATTTTCTTAGACTTAAAAAATAATAATACAATATGACTTGGAAAATTGTATAAACCAAAAACAATCAAAAAAGTTAAGTCTAAATAATTATACGCGTTAGAGCGACAAATCTTTGTTTGGCAGATATTTCGGTTTTCTGAAAATACATCATATTTTGGTATTCGTGAAAATTTGAGGTAAAAAGGCGAAAATTCAATGAAAACTTTTATAGTTTAGTTTTAGTTACGGTCCTGATATAAGTGAGCTATATATGTAACAGGGATGCAAACTGATTCTGCAACGAACCCAGACAAAACGTTATTTTTTGCGCTGAAGCGAACCTAATAGAAACAATT
The DNA here is from genome assembly GCA_018904225.1 of Lordiphosa mommai. Lineage (NCBI taxonomy): Eukaryota > Metazoa > Arthropoda > Insecta > Diptera > Drosophilidae > Lordiphosa > Lordiphosa mommai. Next base: position 354,281 of record JAEIFT010000032.1, on the reverse strand, counting down.
CAAGTAGAACCCCTTATATTCTTACATTAAAACTAAATGCTTGACATAGTCGACACCTTTGCTCTTAAAAATAAGTTAGCTGTTCGCTATCATTTACCTCTCCAAAGTTTTTTCCCCATCTCGCTCCTCTTTTTTTATCGATTTGTTCCGAATAGTTGGTCTATTCGCACGTTTTCTTAAGTATTTTAGCCCACAAAATTCGAAAATCACAATGAAAAAAATCCTGTTGGCTTGTTATCGAGATATTGTCGAAAATCGTTTTTTTCATAACTTATTTGTTTCTATCAACAAAATTACAGACCAAAAAACTTAATCAAATATTTCATATTCAAACAAAAATGTGGTTTTAATTCTATGGGCTAGGGATGCTGAAAATATTATCAATGTATCGAATATCGATATTTTTCGAAAAACGATATATCAAATTTGCGATATTTTGGGCAATATTTTAAAGTTCTGAATGGAAAAGAAATACAAATTGCCAGCGCTTTCCAAATTGACATTGGCTAGGCTATTTCACCAGGGAGCTCGGTGCATCGATCATGAAAAATTTGCCTTCGACTATAAAAGTGTGGTTTGCGATTTCATAAGCCAAATAACCGATAAGCACATAGCTCAACACGACTTCCAATTTTTTTTTTGGTAAAAATATCGAAAATATCGGTAACAAAAAAATCAATATCGAAATGATACTCTTTCAATATCGAAAAAAGTATCGATATAGTATTTTCAGATATTCGACATCCCTACTAAGGGCTCAAATGCTTAAACATAAAACAACTTTTTTGCTATTTTTTTTGGTAAAAATATCGAAAATATCGATCATTTCGATAATTTTGTAAAAAAAAATCAATATCGAAATGATACTCTTTCAATATCGAAAAAAAGTATCGATATAGTATTTTCAGATATTCGACATCCCTACTTTGGGCTCAAATATTTAAAAATAAAACAACTTTTTTGCTATTTTTTTTTTTGGTAAAAAATATCGAAAATATCGACAATTTCGATTTTTTTGTCAACAAAAAATCAATATCGAAATGCTACTTTTTCCATATCGAAAAAAGTATCGATATAGTATTTTCAGATATTCGACATTCCTACTATGGGCTTAAATGCTTAAAAATAAAACAACTTTTTTTGCTAATTGTACAAATTTATGGGACGTAAAATGCATCTAAATGCATTTAAAGTTAAAAATCCCGCACAGTAGGCACACACGCTACCCACTGAGCCACACAAATGCATTTAGAATCACAAAAATATTATGTTTTTTTATTTGAAAGTAAAGAAAATTTAATTTTCTTTCAAAAAAACGCCCCAAACACAGATATATGACAAAAAGTAGTAAAAAAAACTAAGTTATCATTTTTATTAGAATTTTTTTTAAAAAAATCTCCCTAATGCATAAGTCCAACTTTTCTAAAGTATTTTAAACCGCAAAACATGAAAATCGTCATGGAAAAAAATCGATGGCCTTGTTATCGAGATATTATCGTTTAACTCTTTTCTCGATTTTTTTTAAACATGCCTCTAATTAAATTCTTATAACTTTTTTGTTTTTACACCGATTTGATAGTTCTAAAAACAAATTAAATTACATAAAATTACATTTTTCGTATTTATAACAATTTCATAGGGCTATTACATTTCACACTTATTTAATAAACTGCAAATATTTCGATTCGATCAGGCTTGTTTCGCTTTTTACTTTCGACAGAATTGGTCAGAATGTGGTACATAAGTTGTCGTGTAAAATTGATTGAGTGAATCATCTTAATGCATTTGAATACGAGTTTGTTGCATTGAAAGTAATTTAATATTTAAGGTTTGATACCGATTACCTTGATCGTTTATTAGAAAAGTGCTAATGTACCACATTCGAATTTACAGGCCTGTATGTGTTATTTTTGTTGTCTTATTCCCCAGTTGTCTTGGTTGGTACCAGGAAATGATGTCACTAGACCATGCGAACAAAGCTCCCTGGTTGTCTAATTGATGGCCTATTACACTAGGCAACATAATTTTACTTAGCCATAAAACAAAAAGAAGCCTTTAAGGGGGCGGCCTCAATGATTTGTTATTTTTGCATTAAAATGTTCAAACTAATGTACAACTATAGAAGGTAAAGGCTACTTTTCAACTTCAAAAAACCAGACACTGTTGATAACCTTGGAAGAGGACATATATTTGATAACAATAATTTATGTGGTCCATTCGACTATTGATTGACGTATCAAATAGATTAGTGAATTGAGTGCGTGCTACTCAACAAACGGAAAGCCTAAAATATTTAAAAATGTTAAATAAAACCTAAGGTTCGATAAGTTGTGAAACTTTTCGACTTTACGATAAATTCGAAACTCCAGATTGTCAGAGGCTTGCAGCCTGGGTTATTATACTCTTGCAAACTATTTAATTACGTACAAGGAGTGGTAATTTTAGCAAAGTCCATAGAAAAAGAAGGAAAGAAACAATCAGGTCTGTTCCCATTTCCGATTTGGAACGAATCATGCGGAATCGGAAAGGTAAAATGTTCCCGCTTCTTAAAACCAGTTGAGTGATTCCACTTTTAACTTCAAACTTTTAATTTATCCTCATTCAAATCTCTTGAAAGCAAAAAGATTAATTCGAATTCTTGAAGCGTTTCTTGGAAATCAAAACTCTTCACAATTCCGATCGATCGAATTAGGAAATAAAAACAAACCTCAATAAGTCAGGATTTTCCTGATTTTTTGATAATTTTATTTTGTTAAAATATGTATGGTTTATTATGGGGGAATATCAACTTGAATAAGGAAATTGGCGACCGTGCTTTACATTTAATTAGTTGATATCGATGGTTACTAACTGACTGAATCTTTATAGTCAGCTGACTGCTTACTAATACTCTGAGTAAAATAAATGCCCCATAGATGGCGATCATTTTGCTTATCAAAATAGATTATTTCTATGGTGATATAAACATCGAAATTGCCTGTTTTCGACATATAAATAAACCTTTTAAAAAATGAACAAATCAAATTACTTGCTTGAAAACAGAAAAATATTCTAAAATCCTGAACAAAATCTTAACAATATGACACTTATTTTAAAACAGGGATGCAAACCGGTTCTGAACTGAACCAAACCTTGCCAAACCGCTTATTTGTGCACGTAAACCGATTCACCAACCGAACCGGCGTTTTTTTTTAATGCTAAACCGAATCTAAGACCACCTAAGTGAACGCTTCGGTTCAGTTCAGTTTCAGTAAGCTTATCATGGCTCTCTCGCGAGCTAACCAACAACAAAAGAACCCTGCGAGTATAGGCATTGTGCACCTCTGATGTAAAGACTACATTATTGTATTTGTAAGTTTATAAGTTTTTCTAGGATAGTGATTGTGATTCCTCGTTAATCTAAATTTAGCTTTTGCAGTACCATCAAGTTCTTTAAATATATAACAACGCTTTCAATTCGTTTCTGATCGCTTGGGCTGAGTTCACATTGTTCGAAGCATGAGACATGATAATCTAGTAACCGAATATTTTGTCTTACTTTCAATGTCAAATGTCAAGCTATTCACAATGGAAACAAGACAAAATAAGGGCCTACTAGATTGTCATGTCTCATGCGTCGAACAGTGTGAACGCAGCCTAACTTTAACGATAAGTATCGAATCGATACGTATGATACTCATCGTCTTCGAAAAGCTAGGGTTTATATGAAATCGCTCGTCAAGACAGGTTTTGAGCTAATGGGCGGCTTAACATCTGTCTCTATATAATAAGTCCATTTGTAATAAGATCGGCTCACCAAGGCAATATTGGTAACAAATTTCGGTCTATATAATTAATATCTTCTTTTATGAATTAAATTTTTTAAAACTCTTTCTAAAAACTGCATTTCGTAATTCTAAATCTAAAATGAGGAAGTTCTTTAATTTAAAAACGGAATCAGGCGTGATAATATATTAACCGAACCAAAACCGCGGTACGGATTGCTACAAAAACCATATTATAATCCGAATCGGTGGTTTAAAATCTCTGTGAACCGCGGAGCCGAACTACTTCTAATTTCCAAACGGTTTGCATTCCTGCTTTTTAATAAATTTTGTGTACTTAATTTTACGAACCGAACCTTTTAAATGACAATAAAAATGCAAAAATCTATAAGGTTCGTTCGGTACACGGACCGGTTCGGGCACATCGAAATCCCCGAACCAAACCGGGTTTCAAAGGTTCGGTTCCGGACCTGCTTGCAGCCCTGATTTTAAGTGCTAGCATGGCCACACTGGCCGGAACAGCTGTTTTGCTCTCTTGCATTTAAACATTTTCCTAAAATTCATCAAACACATTTCGAATATTTCAATTTTAAATTTCACTTAAGAAACGCAGCCAAACTTTCTATAGCATACTTATGGGAGTTTTACGAATTTTACTTACATTTTGAGCAACATTTTGTAGTAAATTTTTTTGCTATATTAGTTGTTGTTGTTTTTGTTGTGGCTCCTGCAGCAGCTTACGTTGTTGTTGTTGTAATATTATTAACAGCTTTTGCGGCTTTTTTTGTTGTGTGTTGTTTGTTTTGTTATTTTATTTGCACGTTTGAAAGTCAAATGTTTGCGAGCTTCAAGCTATGGAAGAGAGAGGGGCGAAAAAAAAAACAAACAAAAAAATTGACAAAAATTGAAATGCACTTTTGTTCGAGTTTGTTTAAACATCGGCGGGTTATTCACTTTATTGATATTTATTTGGTTTTTTTTTGTAGAGTTGCACTTTCACTTTTCACTTTTTTTTTTGCGATTACATGTGTGTTTGTGTAAGTGTGTAAGTGTGATTGGGTTAATTTACAGAAGAAGAAGGAAAAAAATATATTTAAAAAAAAAACCAAAAAAAAAACAAACAGTGTTTTAGGCACTTTATCAGGCAAACCAACACCAAACACACAAAACACTTCAACTGATTCAACAAGTACCATGAGCAAAAAAACAAAAAAAAAAAAACAATATCTTCAGAGGAATGAATGGTCGTCTTCGTCTTGGTATATCTGTTTGGCACAGCAGCTCACGGAGCAGTCACTTTCGATTTCGCTGCCAGCTGAACGTGAAATGGCAAAATGATGAACGCCTCAACCATCGAAAACCGTTTGGCCATTTGAGTTGAACGCGACTGCGCAGCTGGCAGATAGAGCCGATGGCATTAACCAGAGCAACGGTGAGAGAGACGACCATACACGACGATCGACAGGAGTTCAGCTGTAGTCGTTTACACACACAGACACACACCTGTTTGCTGCTATTTTCAATGGCGTACGAGGAAGTTCACCTCAAAAAACTGCACTAGTTTCGGGCTTCTTCGACATTCACTTGCATTTTGGCATTCTCTTCATCTCTCTCTGCTCTCTGGCTCTGTCTCTGTCGGTGGCTTATTTCATAAGACTAAACTGGTTGGCAGCTGGTCTCAAGGCCGTCGTTGTCGTCGTCGCATTACACATACGCCGCTTGGGACGCTTTGGTTGCAATTAGCAGGGCACGCAACGTATCTCAAAATCATCATCATCATCATCAACAACCACTCTCTCCCTCTCCCGCTCTCACGCACTCACTCTTTGATGTTATTATCCAATCTTTTGGCTTATTGATTAACTGTTGTTCATTTGCTTATTTATGCAATTTTTCAGCTTCTTCTTAGTTATTTGGATCGAAGGTGATTTATAATGTACCAAATGGACTAGGCAAATAAGCTACAAAGTATCTTTATCAGCAATTACCTGTGCTCTTTTAAAATGTTGTGAAAAATTTAAAATTTTCTATTATTTTAACTTCAATTTGTGAATTATTTACTTTAAAAACTTTACCTAAATTCTAGTTTAAACCTAATACAAATTTCCTAGAATTTTAAAAAATATTCAGCAAGGCAAAACCGAGTTATTTGAGGTCGGAACCCACTAAGGTTATTAAATAAATTTCCTTAAATGACATTTAAAATAGAATAGACAAATTATTTTTATTGAATTATTGTTCCCATGAATGTACTATCAAATCATGATGATCGTATTAATTATACACTTAGAAAAAAAATCAAGAATTCCGCACTTAAACAGTGAAAATTTAGGTACAAACGATCTCAAGTACGGAATTTCTAAATCAAAGAACAAAATTGTCATTTCAAGTTTGTTTTTTGATTATAAAGTCGCTTTAACTTGGAAAAAATTGAATTCTGTTACATTATTATTATTCTTTCTTTTATGTTTTAAGGATTTAGGTTTGATTCTCTCGTATTTCAAGAAAAAAAAATAGAAGGCTAACATCGCTACGCCGATGTTTTGAATACCCTTGCAGTTTTTGAAAGGCGCTACCATTGATAACAAAAAGTTTTCTCAAAAAGCGTTGGTGGTTTTTCTCACTAAAATTAGTTTTTAGACCGATCGTTTATGGCAGCTATATGCTATATTCAACCGATTTTGATAAATTTTTCCAGAATTATGTGGAAGCATATAAAACTAATATATACCACGATTGGTGATGCTGCGATGGAAAGGGGAGGGGGACAAAAAGTTTTTCTCACTAGAACTAGTTTTTGGACCGACCGTTTATATGGCAGCTATATGCTATAGTCATCCGATTTTGTTCAATTTTTCCAGAACTGTGTAAAAGCATATAAAACTAATATATCCCACGATTGGTAACGCTACGATGGGAAACAAAAAAGTTTTTCCCACTAGAACAAGTTTTCGGACCGATCGTTCCTATGGCAGCTATATGATATAGTCATCCGATCCGGCCGATTCCGACAAATGTGCAGCCTATGTGTATTTAAAGACTTTTTGCTAAGTTTGGTCAAGATAGCTTTAAAACTGAGGGGAGGGAGATAGAAAACAGAGGACGAACAGACGGACGGACAGACGGACGGACGGACAGACGGACCGACGGACAGACGGACAGACGGACATGGCTATATAGACTCAGCTCGTCATGCTGATCAAGAATATATATAGTTTATGGGGTCAGAGATGCTTCCTTCTATGCGTTACAAACATCGTGACAATTTTAATATACCCTCTGCAAGGGTATAAAAACTAGAATAGTTTATCAGCCGTGCTCGCCGTTGTTTTACATTACTCTTGGGGTTTGAGAGGCAGTTTTTGAAAGGCGCTACGGGGGGGGCATTGATAACAAAAAATTTTTCACTAGAATTAGTTTTTACGCCGTGCTCCCGTTTTCACATTACTTTGATTTCAGCATGTGAACATTGAATTCCATTCTCACATTTCTTTTTATATAAAGAGTAACACTCTATCTGTGACTACTAGATCAAGTCCGAACAATTTAAAAAATTTTACGAATTAAAATCGGTAAGCAAAGACAAGTGATTTCAAATCGAAAAATATTTGTGGACTCTATAGTACCTCAGATCTTAATGTCATTTCATATATAAACTAACACAATTTGATTTGTAAAATCATCCGTTCACGTGGACAAATCGGTGAAAGGTGAAAATGGGAGCACAGCTGTATATTTTGATAAATTTTTCAAGAATTGTGTGGAAGCATATAAAACTAATACATACCACGATTGGTGCAGCTAAAATGGAAAATAAAAGAGTTTTCTCACAAAAACTAGTTTTTGGACCGATCGTTCCTATGGCAGCTTTATGATATAGTCATCCGATCCGGCCGGTTCCGACAAATGTGAAGCGTATTTGTATTTAAAGACTTTTTGCAAAGTTTGGTCAAGATAGCTTTAAAACTGAGGGAGGAGATAGCATAGAAACAGACGGATGGACGGACCGACGGACGGACAGACGGACAAACGGAAATGAACTCAGCTCGTCATGCTGATCAAGAATATATATACTTTAAGTGGTCGGAAATGCTTCCTTCACTGCGTTACAAACATCGTGACAATTTTAATATACCCTTTGCAAGGGTATAAAAACTAAATTATCTGCTTATTATACCCTTGCAGAAGGTATATTAAAATTGTCACGATGTTTGTAACGCATAGAAGGAAGCATCTCCGACCACATAAAGTATATATATTCTTGATCAGCATGACGAGCTGAGTTCATTTCCGTCTGTCCGTCCGTCCGTCCGTCCGTCCGTCCGTCCGTCCGTCCGTCTGTTTCTATGCTATCTCCTCCCTCAGTTTAAAAGCTATCTTGATCAAACTTTGCAAAAAGTCTTTAAATACAAATACGCTGCACATTTGTCGGAATCGGCCGGATCGGATGACTATATCATATAGCTGCCATAGGAACGATCGGTCCAAAAACTAGTTCTAATAAGAAAAACTTTTTGTTTTCCATCTTAGCGTCACCAATCGTGCTATGTATAAGTTTTATATGCTTCCACACAATTCTGGAAAAATGTATCAAAATCGGATGACTATAGCATATAGCTGCCATATAAACGGTCGGTACTAAAACTAGTTCTAGTGAGAAAAACTTTTTTTTTTCCATTGTAGCATCACCAATCGTGGTATATATTAGTTTCATATAATTCCACACAATTCTGGACAAATTTATTGAAATCGGATGACTATAGCATATAGCTGCCATTGGAACGATCGTTCCAAAAACCAGTTCTAATGAGAAAAACTTTTTTGTTTTCCATCGTAGAGTCACTTATCGTGCTATATATAAGTTTTATATGCTTTCACACAATTCTGGAAAAATGTATCAAAATCGGATGACTATAACATATAGCTGCCATATAAACGGTCGGTACAAAAACTAGTTCTAGTGAGAAAAACTTTTTTGTTTTCCATCGTAGCTTCACCAATCGTGGTATATATTAGTTTCATATACTCTCACACAATTCTGCAAAAATTTATTGAAATCGGATGAATATAGCATATAGCTGCCATAGGAACGATCGGTCTAAAAACTAATTCTAGTGAGAAAAACTTTTTTTTTATCAATGGTAGCGCCTTTCAGAAACTGCAGTAGGGTATAACATCGGCGTAGCCGATGTTAGCCTTCTATTTTTTTAAGCACAAAACGGTCTAAATTCAATTACGGACATACTTAATTTTAGAATTGCATTTTTGTTGATGATGGTAAAATTCTGATATTACACTCAGAAAAAAAAATGACATTCTAAATTTAAGTATGTACTTAATTGAATTTACATATTTCATCATAATTTCCGTAATCCCTAACAGATTTTAAAAAGTCATATACAGAATCACAGCTAATAAATAGGCCAGCAAATAAGTCCTTTATCCACTTTATACCTAAAGTAAAGGAAACTTCTAACAAAGTGAAGTTAACTTGATGAAGTTTTCCAGAAAGCTCTTGTTTGTGGGAAAGGTGTCTCCTCACCTCTTACCTACAAACTATAATTATTTGAAAATATTTATATGTATGTTTTAACGTATAAATCCAGTCTTAGAGCCGTTTTCTCATGTTCATGTTTTTCAAATCTAGGTAAATTTACTGAATTCGCTTTTTGCATGCACTCGAAAAAACATGTAGATGGATTTTGAAGCAGTCTACTTCAACTTCATGGATTTGAAAACCAAAAAATTTCGATGCATGTTAATTATTTTTATGCATGCACAAATACGGTCACACTGAACATTATGCAAAAAGAGCTACTGCAAAAAATTGTTAAATCAAAATTACTGAATTCGTACAGTGTGAAAAAAAAACGAGATATCCAGACCCAAATTAATCCAAAACGATGCCAGAAGTAAGTTGATCCCTGAGTTTCTCAAACAAAGTTCAAAAGAATTGACTTAATCAAGTTATAATTAAACAAAAACTACCCAAATCGTATGGGAATAGGGTCGTTTTTGGGGCCGAAAGCGATTTTTAGACCACAGGGGAATATTTTTCAAGCTCAATTTCAAAAATGTTCCAACAAATTTGAATAACAGAAAAATTAAAAAAAAAAAAAGTCCACAAAACTTTTAAAAAAATTTGATGTCGTCTTTAAGGGGGGTTTTCTACCTTTGAAAAATTTTTTTTCGATTTTTTTGTTTTGTATTATTAATATAGTTTTCATCCCCTTCAACCCATTTTCAAAAATTCAAAATAGTTTAGCAAATATAGCCATTTAAGTGAAGCAACATTTTAGCTATGAGGAATATGTTATACATACGTCGCTCAAAACTTTAAACGCGTTTTTTTCGAAATCACGTTTTTTGACCTGGTAGCCATGATTGCGCCAGTTCTACTGAACTGATTTTGATCAGCCATGTTGCAATCGACGCATAATTGATGTAATTCTGGCCCGTACCTCATTTAAGAGGAAAAAATTTTTTACTATTTTTTTTACAATAAACTACAAAAAAAAATTAAAAAAAAATTTTTTAAAAATCAAAATTTTTTTTTAATGGACGCCAATTTTTAAAAAAATATTGAGTTACGGGCCAGAATTACATCAATTCTGATCATAACCTCATTTACCGTTTTCAATTTCGATAACCTGAAGTCCCGCATGGCCACCACCTCTACACCTTTTTTTTGAGACCCTAATTGGCAGGTCCCGATAACTTTTTGAACAGCCCTCGAAATCCAACATTATTTTTTTTAATTTATTTAATAAATAACACAAAACAAAAAACTAAATTGAAAAAGCTTTTATGGTTTTCCCTCCAAAATTAAAAAAAAAAATCACTCATAAAACCCTCCTTAAAGGTAGAAACCCCAAAATCATTGATTTTAAACACTCAAGCCAAAAGAGTGCCAGAAGCTCGGGTTTTTTCCATTTTCCCTTTAATTAGTTTGAAAAGTTGTCATACAAAAACAATTTTCTGTCCCATCGTTTCTAAAGCAGACATCTTTCATTTGTTGATTTCTTGTTCTGGCTGGCTGATTGACTTATTTTATATTAATCATCAACGCACAGCCTAAACGGAAAGAGCTAGAAAGCCAAAAGTTAAGAACAGCAGCTTCTTTAAGTGGGGAATGGAAGCACTTAGACAGGATGTCCGAAAGGTTAGTAAACCCAATGGTTAGGGTTCGGTACACAGAGGGAAAAAAGACGAACTAAAATTAAATGTAAAAGAACTCACTTTAAGAATCGCAATCTTAAAAAAAACGTACTCGATAAGTTTTACTCCAAATGAGTACGAACAATCTAAACAAAAGTAAAAACAAACTGAGATAATTAAACAAACAAAAATTATGTTTATTTTGGGAGATTTGTAAAACAAAATTGATTTTAAGACCATATATCCAAAAAATGTGTATAAAGCTTAGCTTGAAGGCAACGGTCTGCTATCTTCACCCCCAGGTCTCCTGCAAAATCTCGAGCCTTAACATATGATTGTTTAATTGTTGCTGTTGGCAACTCTGGCTCATTGCTGTCTCATTGTCTTATGCAATTACCAAATTATTCACTCCCCAATGATTACCATCATCATCATCCACATCAACTGTTGCCTTCTGTCCTTCGCCACGCTCACTGGCATTAACAGTCGCTCCGGTTTATTTCTTATGACCTCGTCGCCACATCCTGGAAATTACAAACCACTTTTTGTTTTTGGTTGTTTTTTTTATATCTTGTCTGCTGGTAACCTGATCAACCTGACCTCGACATAACTTGATGTTCTGCTTGATATTTTTGAAAAGCAGGCCAACCAAGGCCACCCTTTTGGTACACACCAGAGTATGAAGCGGCAGCATCTGATCATACCAGGATTGTGCTTCCCGGTTCGCTAAACTGCACTTAACAAATATTTAATCAATTCGCACCAATGTTTACCCGTTTGTTATTTATTCGCGAAATTTTGTTTTTGAAATATTTGCCAATTGCTAAGTAACTTTGCGTTCCAGTTTAACGATCAATGCTAATTAGAAAATCGATTGATCAATAGCTTAAAAAGCAAAAAAAAAAAAAAAGAAGAAAGAAAGAGTACAACGGCGTGCAGTGCCGCAGACAGGGAGACCAAACCAAACAAGTCATCATCTGCAAGTTACAAAACCACACGAAAAGGTGTCAGTTGGAAAAGAAAAAAAACAGCCATAAACGTAATTGAAAGGGGCGAGACTAAAGAGTAAGTACGGCCTTAAAGTGGGCCCAGAGTTGAGTAAAGACGGTTTCGGCATATTCTTTCAAGGCGTTGGAAAATAGTGGTGACCCAGAAATGACATGCAAAGTCCATAGTCGAATTTAGCTTTGCCTTCTCGTTTTAATATATTATATTTACTAAAAACACTTTTTTATTTTAGAGAAATATTTTTCCTCGCGCATTAATTGATTGTCCCATCGTGAAAATATCGGTTGGCCCTTGTAGATTGCTAAAACACAACTTAAGAATTAATTTTTTTTAACCTCTTATTTTTACTCGGATAGAAGACATAAAAATAGTAAATTTACAATTTGGTTCGCTAAAATCGGATGCATCGTTGTGACGCAATAATTTTTTTAAGTTTTATGTTCTTTTTCATTTATATCGCGATCTGATAGCGGTGGGATTCTAAAAAAATAAGATTATTCTATGAATTTTTGTTAAAACACAAAACAAATTCGGTGACTGAGATCACATGGAATAAACCATATGTATGTAGTGTATTCATAGTAAGTATGTATTAATATAAATTAGGGACAAGGAATATTTTCATAAATTAGCAAATACAAATATTTTTTTAAGGGGGTCTTCTACCTTTGAAAATATTTTTTTTCGATTTTTTTGTTTTGCCTTATTATTACAGCTTGAACATTCCCCTTTCATCCCCTTTAAACCATTTGCAATTATTTGAAATAGTTTAGCAGATATATCCGTTTTAGTGGAGCAATGTTCTTGCCAATGTGAGAATTTTCAACGTTGCTGAAGAGTTTAACCGCGTTTTTCTCTAAACCACGTTTTTTGACCTGGTAGCCATGATTGGACCAGTTCTACTGAACCGATTTTGATCAGCCATGTTGCAATCGACGCAGAATTGATGTAATTCTGGCCCGTACCTCAATCATGAAGATAAAAATTTTTTTTACTATTTTTTACACAAACATAACACAAAAAAAACGTCGAATTTTCACTTTTTTTTCATTTATGTTTGTAAGTAGTTTACAAAATTTTAATTTATTTTTATGATTGAGGCGTATACGGTCCAGAACGTAGTGAGATTTTGTTCCAGTAGCATCAAATCTGATCATAACCTCATTTACCGTTTTCAATTCGACTGCTTGTTAACGCTCGAGTCCCGGAAATCATGGCCACCACCTCAACACCTTTTTTTTTTTTATGATTGGGGGGGGCCAGTTACATCAATTGTTACCTTTGTTTTCTCGTTTGAGGCCTTAATTGGCAGGCCGATAACTTTTTAAACAGCCCTCGAATTCCAACATTTTTTTTTATTTTACTATTTAATTAATTAATAATACAAAACAAAAAACCAAATTGTAAAAACTCTTATGGTTTTCCCTTCAGAATTTTTGTAAAAAACACTCATAAAACACTCGTCAAAGGTAGAAGACCCCCTTAACCGAACCTTATCAATTTTTTTTGTGTTCCGGTTTAGGTGCAGGTTCAGGTAAACATAAATTTACTAAGGTTCAAGTTTGGTTCTGACTTCTTAAAAATCCCGGTGACGCCGATTCCGGAGCGGTTTGACTTTGAAAGTTTTGCATGCCCTGAATTAAACAGAGATTAATAAGTTTCTTAGGGATCCAGAGGACATACAAATTTATTTCGGCACAACACTTCATATGAATAGAAACACTTTTGAAAAGCTTTGAAAGCTGAATGCTGTCTATTTATATGAAGCATACTGCCAAAATAAATTAAAATGCCATCTGGAATGTGGCCTTAAATGCAGAAGCATAATTCATTTCCTATATTAGGGTTGCCATCTATTCAGAAGAGTAGAATTACCCTAGTACACAACTCGTAAAATTATAAAATTTGTATATAATTTCCTATTAAAATAAACATAACTATATTAGTCACGCGTAAACTACGCGTTATTTCTGACCGCAGGCCATCTCAATTGCATCGCTCCTCTCATACTTGGTCTTTGCCTCCTTACACAAATATCTATGGGAAAGAAGGGAGGGGAGAAACTGAGAGCGGCGCAGTCCAATTATCTACTGCCGTCAAGCAAAGTCCAGTTGAGAAATTACCAGTTAGCTTTTGCCCTCTCGCTCTCTCTTTCTAGTAAGTTCTACCAATCGCTGCGGTGTTGTTGTTGTCTTTGCTTTCAGAGTTGCCACCCCCGCAATTTGAAAAACACCTCAAATATCCCGCAATTTTATAGTTAGGTTGTTTGAACCTTCTAGACATATATACTACTCATCATTACCTATCGAGCCCCCATACATTGTTTTCCGATCAGATGAACGATAGTAGAGTTGCCACCCCCGCAATTTTAAAAACACCTTAAATATCCCGCAATTTTGGAGTTAGGTTGTTTGAACCTTCTAGGTATATATTCTACTCGTCATTACTTATCGAGCCCCCATACATTGTTTTCCGATCTGATAAGCGATGGCAGAGTTGCCACCCCCACAATTTGAACAAAATCGAATATCTTCCACATTTTTAAAGACAGATTGTTTGAACCTTTTAGGGATATATTTTAATCGTCATTTCTTGTCGATCCACCATACACCGTTTCCAGATCAGATGAACGATATTCGAATTTTAGGTAAATCAAATAATTACGCTGGGCAGCACTTGCACAGATTGTGTGACACCACACTTTAAAGTTATTAGCTATATATAAACAGGTACAGAGTATATTACAGTCGGGCTTGACCGACTTTCTTACTTGTTTTAATTTGCGGGGGAGGCAGGGGCGTGGAAAAAATTAAAAATAAACTTGATCTGCCTGCAAGTATAAGATATATATGTTCCATACACCTCAAGCCTCTCGGTCTTACCATCTCTAAGATCTCTTCGTTCATACGGACAGACGGACAGACAGACGGACATGGCTATATCGACTCGGCTGTTGATGCTGATCAATAATATATATAGTTTATTGGGTCGGAGATCCTTCCTTCAGGCTGTTACATACATTTGCACAAACCCAATATACTCTGTGTACCTTCGGTACAGAGTATAAAAAATGTCACTTTTTGGGGTAATGCCAATATTAGGGTTGCCATTTACTCGGAAGACACGTTTTAGTGTTAACAAAAGTTTGTATTCTATGGCACGTGTAGAGTATATTCCAGTCGGGCTTGATCGACTTTCTTACTTGTTTTTATGAAGACAGATCAATTTTTCAGGGTTAATCTTTTGCTACATTTTTGCATAAGAACGTATAGGATTACCAAATAAGGAGTTGTTTACCGCAGTTTTTTTGGGGGGGGTATGACTTTTCTAAGAGTTGCCATTTCTGGCTAATCTTTTTCAAAATGTTTTCTTTACTTAAATTGGTTCACTGAGCCCGAAAAGGAACTTAACTCTGGCAAAATCTCAATTACTTAAGAAAGAAAAAGAAGTAAACAACATAAAAAATTGTAATAAAAATAACAACAACTGTTATTCAACCCATCTGAAGAGTGTGTGTGTGTGTGTGTGTGTGAAAGAAAAAAGATAAATATAAACAGGAGTGGCCAACTTGGAATGTTAATGCGCTGCAATCGTTGAGACGAGAGCCACTCCAAAACTTAAAGACTTGGCACACACACGTCCGTCTGTAGGTAGGTGGGCTGAGCCAAGCTGAGCTGAGGCCAAAGCCAGACCCAGACAGTATCTCAGACTTGAAGTTACGTGAACTCATATGTATGTAAGTAGAGGGCGGACGACTGTTAAGTGCGAGCGTTAAGGTCCCAAACACACACACACACACACTGAACACTGGACAACAGCCAAAAGAATTAAAGGGGGACGACGCCCCTCTAGCCACCACCCGTACGTACACACATACTCTCTCCACCGGCTCCATCTCTTTTATTTTGTTTCTCCACTCCCTGAGTCAAAGTAAAATTTATAACTGTCAATTATTATGCAAGAGTTGTGAACGGTGTTGGCTGCTTGGTTGCTTTGCTTTGGTTTGGTTGCTTTCGGAGGCGACTCCTCTCGCCAAGCAATCAGGAAATACCCGAATACACAACCCCCACCCCTACACCCCTACACACAGACATCAGAGCCATCGCATAATCGGAACACGTAGTACCAAAGATTGTCGTCTGCTTTAATGAACATATTTTTAATGACTCTTTCGTGTGTTCTTAGGAGTGCCTGCTGCCTGATCGTGGCCCGGTTCAATGTACCTCAAGAAGAACACCTTCGCCAGTCAATAATCATGATGACAATGTGCTTGATGGATTCCACGTAGGCTGCAATTAAATGATTCACTTGGCCAATTTGTCGTTCTGGTTTTTCATTTTTATTTCATTTTTTTGCTTCTTTTAAAGTTGAGCTGTTTTGTGACCTTCCAAAAATTTCCGGTTGGGGTTTTATTTTTGAGTAGTGCATGCATAATTAAATCGAAAACGACTTGGCGAATTTCAAGTAGCCCCATCATCGTCATCATCATCATTATCAACGGCAACATTTTTAAGCATTTTAAAGTGCAAGCATTCAAGATTGAATCTCAACACACAACAAAATCTGCATAGTAGGAAGCATTTCAAATTCTGAACGCCAACCCACCGATTAGAATAAGAGTAATTGATTTAAATGTCAAAGATTTAACTACTTATAAAACGCTTAATATAATCTTCGACAAAATCTAAATCGATTTTGTTAGAAAATATCGTTCTAGATTGCACTCCAAGTGTACACTCAAAAAAAGTCTTCATCAAAATGTTTGATGATTTATACTTTTTTCAATCAAATTAGCAGAGAAAGCTTCAAATTGTTTATCATCTTATTAATAATGAAATTAATAGAAAAATATTAACTTGATACTATCTGGTATTATCTTGATACCAAAAATGTATCCTAGTTTTAGTATCAATGTGGATTCATCCCTTATCAAATCTATCTAGTTGAATTATTGGGTGTAGCTACACATTTGCTCCACGAATCCTACATAATCCATGTTTTTATGAAAAAAAAAACAAGTAAGAAAGTCGGTCAAGCCCTGCTGTAATATACTTTGTATCTGTCAACGTTTGTATATAAATGATAACTTTTGGGTGTGGGGTCCCAGTTATCAACTTTTCCTAATAATCTGCAAATTTCAAAGATTTTTTTGACGTAAAGTGTCGATATGTCACGCCTACCAAAGGACTTCAGTAAATATCACCTCAAAAATTAAAAATTTAAACTGTTTGTAAACGGTTCATGAAAAAAAAATCGCACCGAACCACTCCACATGGGACATAAACCAGACCTAAAAATAGACCGAGCTGCGTTTTCAGTTTTCCGTATATATTTTTTTTTATTAAAAAAATACCACTTTGATCTTAAAAATTTCATTTTGATATGTGCGAATATCAGTTTGATATTTTCAAACAGGTCAATTTCAAGTGCATCTTATCGGCTTTTTTTTTTATATGAAAAAATTTAATATTGAGTCCCAGATCATATCATTTCTTTTTTCTGTGTATAAATAAAATGCTTCATTGACAGCAAGAATATTAAAAATTTTAGTTTAATATCTCCTTATAGAATCTTCAATAAATCTTACAGTTTTGAGAAATTGCCTTGAACTAAAAATCAACTTCATCATTTATATAAATCTCTAATTTCGCTTTCAAGCACATATTCTAAGATGCTCTAATGATATCTTCGACACATTTAGACCATTTAGTCCGGCGCTCAGACTCTTTATTAAGTAAACCCATCCTGATTTTTTAATACATTTTGAAATTATTCTTTATGTTATGTCACTTTATGTCACAATCTAATCTACATGTTTAGAAAATTCATAGGACTTAAATAGGGCATGGCTTAATGGCAAACGCTTAAAAATATGGGAAGGCCCAGAGTTAAATCCAATAATACTGATCATCCAATACTTTAAATGATAGATACTGCAAAGTAACCGAACATCAAAGCAACTGCGCTATGATCAGGGCAATCATATTTCGTTAACTAAAATCAAAGATAATTTAATGAATATTTCGTTTACTCTGCTTAAATTTGAAAACTAGATAGCCGACTGGAAGTGCATCGACATTAAAAATGCAATCTGCAGTGAATTCGTCCGTAAGAAGCGGCAAGTGATCTGCAATAAAAGTTGAGGCACTTGCTGTAGTGTTTTCACTGACTTCTCAGTGAGTCTAAGTAATCTTAATGGAATTCCATTTGCACCAATGCTGGATTCAGCTAGGATCTGGCACATGGCAAAACTGATGCGCTAAAAGTGCAGTCTCCTTTTCTATCCGTTTTCTTTTCAGGATTATATTTCACTCGCGTGATAGTGTTACGCGACCATAAATACTGTTGCAAAATTTTGCTTACAACCGATCAAAATAGTGTGCAGCAATTTCAATATTGGTGGGAACTGTTTTGCATACATGCGATATTTGCATATAAGCTATTTGCACACAAGAAATCCAATTTCAATGTGAAATTTGCGCAGTTTTGCATATAACCGGTATTTGCATACAAGCTGTTCGTCATATAACCGATATTTACTGTACTTGCCAGAATAAGATATACAGAAACTAGCTTACCCTTTTCCTGAAAATCAGATTAAGCAAACAGTGTCAACAAGAGAAGATTTTCGTAAAGAGTTAGGGTTGTTGGAAGTACCAACGATGGCAACGCGAGGCTTTTCAATGTGTGGAAATAACAGTTCGTATTACTGGAATAGACTGTACAATTTTTACAGTAAAATTCATCTCATATCCTATCTTAAATATTGTTTTAAATTTTTGAATCACTTACTTGATTTTAGATAATTAAAATAAGGAATTCTTAATCCTTCTTTCTTACCAGAAAATAAAAAGATCTCATAAAAATATTGAAATATTTCAATATTAAAAAATATTACAAAAAAAAAAACATTACATTTTGTTAAACCTTCTGAAAAATAAACCTTTTTTAAACCTATTATTTCTTTTAGGAAAGGAGACGAAAATATTAAGATCGCAATCCCGAATTTAAATGCTTCCTCAGGAGGTCAGAAATATTTTTAATTCTTTAGGACGTCACAAGATGAGTTTGGACATTTCCATTATGTCGAACAGGACCATTTTCAGTGAAAAAAGTCAAAATAAAAGGGATTTTTATATTGTCAGAAGGCTTAACTTATAGCTCCTTATTAGCCCTTTAATTGGAGCTAAGGTTGATTTTGAACAATTTTTAATTTTCAAAAAAAAATTGCAAAAAATTAACGCATTCGGGACGCATTAACGGGACAAATACAAAAGTGGCTTGTGCGACCAACAATTCAAAAGCCAATTTCAGCAAATCCTGACGCAATATTTTAATGTGTTAAATTTTAGAATATTGTGCATTAATGTCACCTAAAAATGGTTTTGTTTTTACCTAGAAAACCTTATACCTTTTTAAAATAAATTTTAATCACATTCGCAAGGGACATGTCGCACGGGACATTTTTTTCTATCATGATAATTATATTATTTCAGTTGCTCTTTTGCCGAAAATGTATATAAACAAGCTTAATAAAAATGTTTTTAAATGAGCAGAAGATTTCTATGTATTTATTTTCACATAATAACAAAACAAACAAAAAATAAAAAAACATGGGAATGACACTTTCAATTTTTAAAGACAATTATTATTATTATTTTTTATTAATAGACAAAATTTGCTGGTTTGTGTTACCTCAGTCCCATCAAAGGCATTTAAAGTCCCATTAAAGCATACTCTGGACTCGCTTATACCAACGACATTTCTCCATAGAAGACAAATTGTGACTTAAATTGTTCCTAAAAACTTTTGATGACTCGCGACAAAATATGTATGAATGTATTTAGCGAAATTCCTTGTGCCGTTAGCGAAGGTCGTGTGTCATGGCAGATAGTCGGGACTAGAATCAGTTAATTTTGGTGACATCCGTGGACGATATTCATAAATATACAGTCCAACTCCTCTGTATTACGAAATTTCCACCTCTGTATTTGTGCACAACGAAGCATACTATCTGTATTCATAACGAATATTTTTAAAGGGTATACAACATGGGCATTTCTTAGTTAGTTTTTTTTTATTTTTTGGGAAGTCTAAAATTAATGACATTTGGGCATCATTAGGGGGCTAAATGAACTTTTACACATCATATTAAGCTTATACAAGAAATCGACATCATTATTAAGCCAAACTGGTCAGTCAGTCAGTCCTCTCGCCCTCCCTCCCTCCCTCCCTCCTCTCATGTCTTTCGACAATATCTCTTAATTCCCCCGCAATCGATCAATCAATATGCCATTGAAATTATGCATCGCCCAGCCCCAAAGCCAAAGTGCAAAACCAGAAAAATAAAAAAATACCCAATCACATACTTATATTGATTATTAAATTATGATCAAGTTTTTGGAATTTTATATGGTGGTTTTTGACCCACTTTGGAATGCTGCCGTAGCTTTTATTTTTTATTACAAAATTTTTTGTTTAATTTTTCGTATTTTGTATTTTTTTTTTTTTTTTCAAAAAACTGTTTAACTTGAAATTGAGTCACGGCGTCCAAGTTACATAAAACGGCATTAAAACGAAAACGAACAGATTTGAGACAAAGTTGATCTGGCCAAGCGAAAACCTGAACAACCATTTGGCATTTGCATACAAGTGTGAGTGTGTGTGTGCGATCAGTGATCAGGTGAACATAAGCTGCAAGTGACGGCTCAAGCAAACTGTAAAAGGTGAACAACATTTTTTTCACTCACTTCTCTTTCAGCTTTTCTCGGGTTTCTTTTCTGTTTTCATTTTCGTTTCTGTTGATGGCATTTAACACTTTGACATTATTGCTCAAGTTAAACACTGATCATTGATCACACTGATCGAAAAAAAGCAGCTATTTGCATTTGGCAAGGCCAGCCAAAACCTTCGCGCCGCTAACTAACTAGTTGAACTAGATTTCGTTGAGCTACTTAGAATCGTCCGATGGGTAAACCAGCCCAAAAGTGTTCGTGATCATGTTCGTGATCTACTTGTCAACACCTACACGCCATTGAACAGTTCCGGTTCGGAATCAAAAATTACAATTTATGCGCAAAAAAAAAAAAACTGCCGATTTCTGACGTAAGCTCTGAAGTGATTAGTTTGGCATGCGAGTTGCATAGTTAGGAGAAAGATGGTCACCAAAAACAAAACGTGATGAGAGAAAGAAAGTGCATAGGTAGACGATGGACGGTAAACTGTTCACATTTAATTGCAATGAAAGTTGAACGCAATGTGTTGTATGATGGGTACCGTTCGCTGAAAGAAAAAGGGGCCCCCCAATTAGGGTTTAACCCAGCGCTTGAGTCAAAATTGGAGAAAAGCTAACTGATACCTGATAGATCCAATAAATTGATTTATTTTCATCATTTTGGAAAATGGCATAAGTTTATGCATTTATGAAATGGAAAGCAGCAATTTATAAAATGACATAATGACCAGTTGAGTTTGCAAATCAATGGAAGTTGAGTATTGGTTCATGTTTAGATCCGGCAGATCTTTTAAATCAAAGGGAATCAAACCGAATTTTGTTTCGGTTTTAGTATGGTTAAAGGTTTCATTTTGTTTCAAATCCGGCTCGAAGGACCAAAATGTACGTAGGGGGTGGATCGCATACAGTTTCGGAATATGATATGGAAACAATTTTAATAAGAAGATTTCTAGACTCAAACATCTAGGTACCAAAAATGAAGGACCAAGAATTAAAGTCAAGTGTTTTCGAACTTGCATAAACTCTAATTAAGTTATTTAAAAAGGTTTATGATTGGGTCCGTGCTTCCGGATTCAATTATTATACGAAGGTATATTAATTTGCCCAGAGTTTGTACGCTGAAATATTCATCGACCCCATAACTATATATTCGATCAGGACGACGAGCCGGTTCTTCGGCCGTCCGTCGTGTGTCCGTTGTGCTACGGACTAGTTCAGTTTTAAGCTAGAGGAAATTTGCACAAAGTTTTTTTACTAGCAACTAAAGTGGAACCGGCGGATGGATGACTTATCATATAGCGCCATAGGAACGATCGGTCAAAAACTAGTTCTAGGAGAAAAACTTTTGTTTTCTACGTAGCGTCATATCTGTATTTTTGTTTTATATCCACAATTCTGAAAAATTTACAAATCGTGCTATAGCTATATTTAAACAGTCGTTCAAAAACTGATCTAGTGGAAAAACTTCTTTGTTTTCCATTGTAGCATCAAACGTGGTATTATTAGTTATGCTTCACAAATTCGAAAATTTATCAAAACGGATGACTATATATAGTGCTAAGGGTGGTAAAAACTACTTAGTGAGAAAAACTTTTTTGTTTTCACGTAGCAAATCTTGGTATATAAGTTTTATAGCTTTCACATAATTTTGAAAAAATTATCAAGATCGGATGACTATAGCATATAGGATACGACGATCGGTCGGAAAATGTGTTTTACTAAGAGTTTTTTTATGGTATGAAATTTTATTATCAACGATTTAAAATTTTTAAATATCGATACATCAATATAATGACCGGTTAAACGGTTGGAGTAAAGTTTTCAGGTATTAAAACTTCGCACAGCGAGTTAGCTCCTCTCGTTTTTTCAGCTTGATTCGTGCTCAATTTTGATTGGTTAGTTTGGACCCCTATTTTATATGTCAATTTGGTGGGGAAAAACTACTGAACAGTCAGTTAGCAACCTATTAACAAAGCACTTTCCATTTCTAGAAACAGTCGAATTCAACAAATTTTAGAAGGTTCAAGGGTCCAAAGTTTCTTTAATTTTTTTTACCAAAATTTACATAATTTTCAATAGAACAAAGTACTGAGTGATTTCCAACTGATAACGTGCTCCACTTTCGTAAACATTTGCTGAACAGAAAAAGTTTTTATAGAAAATTATAGTACAATTTAATCAATTTCAGAATAATGTTAAACATAAAAAAAACAAAAAAAAAAAAAAAAACCCATTTTTAATGTCACTATATGCTATAGCAGTCCGATTTTGATCAAACTTTTTAGAATTGTGTAGATGCATGTTTAACGAATAAAAACCAAGTTTGGAGTCGTTACCATTAAAAACAAAATAATTTTTTCTCAATAGTACTAGTTTTTGAACCGATGGTTCCTATGGCAGGTATATGATATAGTCATCCGATTCGACTGGTTCCGACAAATGTGCAGCCTATATGTATTTAAAGTCTTTTTTGCAAAATTTTCAAGATAGCTTTAAAACAGAGGGATGTGATAGCATAGAAACAGACAAACGGACGGACAAATTTGGCTAGATTGCTCGGCTATTGATGCTGATCAAGAATATACTTAGTACTCGCAATTGTTTTGGTACACGAATTGAACACACTTGTTTTCGAGAACCATTAGACGCATCCACTCCAACTTGACGGTTATTTGACAAGTGACATTTATGCTATATTAGTGCATCAAAAGTTTTGGGAGTCAGTTGTTGGCAATCTTTCGAAAATCGTGTTGGCCTGCAAAAATAAAAAAATCAAATTCAAAACATCGATGAAAGTGTTTCAATCCGACGATTTGGAAAAGGTTGTGAATCCAGTCAACACGACATTGTATAGAAATAAGCCATAGACCTTTCAACAGGACTCAGCTCCAGCTCATAAGTCAAAAACGACTCAAACATGGCTAAAAAAAAACATCAAACGAACTTCATTTCTACGGAGGATTGGCCCAGACCTGAATCCATTGGACTACAAACTGTGGACTGCACGACACCCAAATATTGAGTCTTTGAAGCGCGCACCTTGTCAGAGCGGTGGACAATTTTCCAATGCATGAGGTACGCACTTTGATCGATTAGTGACCAGAGAGACTTTGGCGTTGCTAAAAGGCACAAGGTGACCATTTCGAATAAGTTGATCTTCATTTGTACCCATTAAGTGACCGAATAAAAAAACGAAAAAAGTTTCGAAAAATATTCATTCGTTTTCATTTTATGACCAAAACTACTCAAAACAACTTATGACCTACAATCAGAAAAGAGAACCAAGAACTTTGTACTTGAATCAAGTACAAACGGTGTCAATAGTACGGTAAGTACAAAAATACTTGATTCTAGTACATAGTTCTTATATCAAGCACGATTTTTTTCAATCCCGAAAAACTTGATTCTAGACCGTTTCGAGATATATTAAGTACATTTCGAACCATATTAAGATCCTTTTGATCATACTTTTAGGTCGTGAAAGTCTTTGGTCAATCCCGATTAACTCTTGATTCAAGAACTTGCGTACTTCAAATAATAACAAAATATTTTTCTGTGAAGTTTAATAAGATAACACTAACTGTCACATAAACTAAAAACAAGTTAGAAAGTCGGTCAAGCCCGACTGTAATATACTCTGTTCCTGTCCACTTTAAAGTGTGGGGTCACAAAAGCCGTGTAAATGCTGTCCATCACGATTGCAGCCAGTGCTGCCCAGCGTCATAATTTGATATGCTTATAACTTGACTATCGTTCATCTGATCTGGAAGAGGTGTGTAGATGATCAATAAGTAGTGATGATTAATATATATGTCTAGAAGGTTCAAACAATCTATCTTTAAAATTGTAGGAGATTTAAAGTTTTTCCATATTGCTTGTGTGGCAACTCTACTATCGTTCATCTGATCGGAAAGCGATGTATGGGTGCTCGATAAGTAATGATGATTTAAATATATGTTTAGAATGTCTGAATTTTTGAACTTCATACGGACAGACAGACAGACGGACATGTCTATATCGACTCGGCTGTTGATGCTGATCAAGAATATTTATATTAAATCCGTTCTCCCAAAAAAAATTTAAGGCGAGCATAACTGAAATTCAATAGAAGTTTTATTAACGATACAATTTACTGTAAATTATTGCTGGCTTAAGTCCAGAATTTCCGAATGAATCTTCAAAGAATTATGAAAATGTTTCAAACTTGAGTCCCCCAATATCTCAAAGTATGGAAAACTGTAGAGTGCGAGTACCTATGAAAATCACAAATCGACTTCTGTTTATGTGCCGTTTGCATTTGGTATTCACAACAATATTGTTTGTTGTTTGTTTTTTGTATTTCAATTGCTTTTGCCAATTTCCAAACAGTTGAACAATAATGAAAGTCGTATGATGGCCAAGCAACAAGTTTTCTAAACATTTCAAGTTACAGCCAGAGTCCAGATCAGGCCAATTCCAATTGGCCACCAAGGCCTCGCCGCTCCCCGCGCCGCCTCGCCTTGTTTCGCCTTCTTTCAACAATTCAAGGCTAATTGTCTTTTGTGGCTGTAGTTGTTGTTGTCGTTGTTGTTATGATCTTTTTGTTGTTGTTTTGTTGTTATTTTTGAAAACGAAGATGAGAGGAAACGCTACTTCACATTTGGTCTGGCTTTGATTCCGAGTTATGCCTCCAATTAAATGCCAACAATTAGCCACCAAAAAGACCAACTGAAAGTAAGAAGAAAATATCTTCGAGGAAATGAAAATGGGACTCACAGAAATGGAAATGGAATTAAATGTGTGTTCAAATGGCATTTCATGGAACTTGGGCAGGCACGGCGGATCGTGCTCAGACACTTTTTTATCAGTAAGATATCTAACACAAGGCAATAACTGAGCTACCAGGAAGATATCGCAAAGTGGAGAAAAACGGAACGAAAACTACTTTTAAAGGGCTTTAAAAGGTAACGTAGACCTGCAACCACTCCGAACCTTTCCGCCTTGAGGGTGAGTTTGCCAAAGCTTTTATGACATCTCATTAATTGGCCCATGAGCTCTCAAACCAAATTTATTACAAATCGACTAAAATCTAACTTCAGCCATTAACCCCCCCCCGCACCTAATCGTCCGACCTTTGCAGTGAATTTCATCCTGGAATATAAAAAGTTCGTGTTTCCGTGTATAATCTGACCCTAGAGCTTAAAAACAGCTTTCATTCAGATCGGCTCACAAATAGCTATAGTCACTGAACCCAAACATGCCCACCATTATCCTAGCCGGGGGCGGAAATTCCACCACCGAGAAATCACATGTCTAATTATTTTCTATAATGTGTTCATTAGTCAATAGTTCAATAGTTTGAAGTCAATCGGATAAAAATAGTTTATTTCATATAGAATTTTCCGGGCATTTCCCGACCTTTCGTGCCGATTTTCCAACATGGGAAAATCGCATGCCTAATTATTTTGCTCTCTTTAATTACAAACAGAGTTTGAAGTCAATCGAATGATTATATAGATTTTCCAATAAAGAATTTTCTAGGCCTTTTCCTTGTGGGTGAATTTTCCACAATTTAAAAATCATATGACTAATTATTTTGCATACTATCCTTACAACCCGAATTTGAAGCCATTTAAATGAAAAAGAGTTTTTTCCATAAAGAATTTTTGGGCATTTCCCGACTTTTCGGGCGGATTTTTCAACATCGGAAAATATTATGGCTAATTATTTTGCATACTATCCTCACAAACCGAGTTTAAAGTCAATCTGAGAAAAAATGCTTCTTTCCATATAGAATTTTCCGGGAATTTCCCGACTTTTCGGGCGGATTTTTCAACATCGGAAAATATTATGGCTAATTATTTTGCATACTATCCTTTCAATCCGAGTTTAAAGTCAATCTGAGAAAAAATACTTCATTCCATTTAGAATTTTCCGGGAATTTCCTGACTTTTCGGGCGGATTTTTCAACATCGGAAAATCACATGACTAATTATTTTGCATACTACCCTTACAAACCGAGTTTAAAGTCAATCTGATGAAAAAATGCCTTTTTTCCATAAAGAATTTTCCGGGAATTTCAAAACTTTTCGGGCGTATTTTTCAAAATCGGAAAATATCATAGCTAATTATTTTGCATACTATCCTTACAAACCGAGTTTGAAGTCAATCTGAGAAAAAATGCTTCTGTCCATATAGAATTTTCCGGGAATTTCCCAACTTTTCGGGTAGATTTTTGAAACATCGGAAAATCCCAAGTTTTATTATTCTGCTTACCATCCTCACAAACCGAGTTTGAAGTCAATCGGATGAAAAATATATTTTTTTCCATGAAGAATTTTCCGGCCATTTTCTTGTGGGCGGATTTTCCGAAATCTGGGAAACAGGTGTCCAATTATTTCGCTTACTTTACTTACAAACCAAATTCAAAGTCAATCGGATAAAAAACAAAATTTTCCCTATAGTACCTTTTCCGGGTGTTTTCCACCCCTTAGGGGTGGAATTTCCAAAAAACCCGCTCTAGTGCCCACTTTCAACTCATATGGCTCTGCGTAGATTGCCAATGAATCAGTCAGTCAGTCAGTCAGTGAGAACAAACTCTTTTATATATAGGGAGATATGGCTTCAACAGCCCTACAGGCTTAAGCTGAGCTTTTATTCTCTTTCTAGGATTAAGTGCGTTTAATGAAAGCACAAGAGAGTCAGACCCAAGATGAATCTATTACAGGTGAGGCAAGGAATAAAATTTGTAAACTCGAAGCTTTTTGCTAAATGCGCAACAGTGAGCAAACTGACAATATATGTAAGCTATGAAATGAGAGCATTTGAATGACCGCCGCACCTGTAAAAGATACACCTTGGTTAGACCTATTCAACGCCTAATTCCAACTACAAAGTTTGTGAATCTATTACTACGTTTATGCTATTGTATGCAAGCCTCAAGTATGCAAGCTTTTTCTGTAAGAATTATTTCTTTTTCCAAAATAGTTTATTAACTGACTATAAACTATCTTGGAAAAAGAAATAAGGCAGCATCTCACATAATCCACATTGTGATAATGGTATAAAAAATAATTAGTTTTAAGGCTACTGCAAAATAAATATTTTCCTTAATTATTCATATTCATAAACCTAGCATACTTGGAGGGGCAAAATCTTGATTTTTATACTCTGTACCGAAGGTTCACAGAGTATATTGGGTTTGTGCAAATGTATGTAACAGCCTGAAGGAAGCATCTCCGACCCTATAAACTGTATATATTATTGATCAGCATCAACAGCCGAGTCGATATAGCCATGTCCGTCTGTCTGTCCGTATGAACGAAGAGATCTCAGAGATGGTAAGAGCTAGAGGTTTGAAGTGTAAGGAACATATAAGTCTTATACCTGCAGGCAGATCAAGTTTATTTTTAATTTTTGCCACGACCCCTGCCTCTCCCGCAAATTTAAAAAAACGTAATAACTCCCACAGTTTTCAAGATAGATAGTTCGAACATTCTAGACATATATTCTACTACTTATTATGAATAGACCCGCCATACATCGTTTTTCGATCAGATGAACGATATTAGAGCTATACGTAAAAGAAAATAAAAACCAACAACAACAACACCGCAGCGATTGGTAGAACTTACGAGAAAGAGAGAGCGAGAAGGCAATAGCTAACTGGTAATTTCCCAATTGGACTTTGCTATGAGAGGAGCGATGTAATTGAGATGGCCTGCGGTCAGAAATTACGCGTGATTCCCGCGTGACTAATATAAATACGTTTATGATAATAGGAAATTATATACAAATTATATAATTTTACGAGTTATGTACTAGGGTAATTCTACTCATCATTACTTATAGACCTCCCCCCATCTTTTTTCAACCAGATGAACTACAGTCGAAAGAGTTACCACCCCCAGATTTTGAAAAAAACCTCACACTTTAAAGTTATCAGTTACGTACAAACAGGTACAGAGTATTTTACAGTCGGGCTTGACCGACTTTCTTACTTGTTTTATTTGTGCATTAACTTAGTCTATATTGTTCCACATAGATCAGATCTGAGTAGTTAAAATCTGGATAAATGAATAGGGTGAGGCAAGGCTAAGAGCGCGAAAGTGAGAGCAAAGCTGCATACAAAAAAGTTATTTGCTGAAAATATAGCGCCTTACACTGCGATTCCACATTAGTTTAGTTTATAGAGGTTCGACTGTTTCTTTTTACATTTATGCTAAAAAAAAGATGCCTTAATACAGATCCATTTCGCAAGGGTATCAAAATGTCGCCACTTTGTTTTTTGTCCTTTCCCTTTACAATTGTTTATTTAGATTCATACTGGCCTTTTAGCTAAGCCCATTTGATCATAAATGTTTATAAATATGGCAACAATATTAACAACACAAATCACATAAGACACTTCACTTTTTTTTTCACCCTTTTCACTTTATTTTATGGTTGGCACCACGAACAAAAAAAAAATTAAACAAATAAATTTGTAACAACATAAAAAAAAAATGTAAATCAAATCGTTGGCGAATTGCAATATTTTTCTTTATTAAAAAAAAAAAAAAAACAAACAAACAGTGTCTCCCTTTCCGCCTCCGCTTCCTCCTTCTTCTTCACACGCACCGCTTTGAACGCGTCCAATTACCTCAACAGACTTTCCGTTAATGTTTCGAATTTCGAAAAACTGGCAACAGAAAACCCAAAAAAAAAAATATATATAAAAAAAATAAAAGACAATGGCAGGGATTGGGGATTGGGATTGGATTGTAGGCCCTGGATGGGGGTGTGTGTATGTGTGTGTATGTGAGTGGAAGCAGTGTGGCATGAAATCGCAGTGCAACGGGGACGGGACTGGGACTTGGTTGACTGCCTGGCCAACTGTTGCACACGTCGCCATCGCCATCGTCGTCATCACCGTCGTCGAGACCAGAATTGTTGATTTTGTAATTGTTGTTTGTTGCATTTGTTGCTGCTGTTGTTGTTGCTTTTTTGTGGCTGTTACTTCAGTTTATTCGTTGCGGTTTCTATTTCTTTAGTTTTTTTTTTTTTTTTTTGAGCTGATACTTTTACTTAGATTAGGGTATTTGTGAAATAGTGTGAGGTTTGCTATATATTCCTTTTTTAGTTAGTCCCAGATCAAAAGCTGCAAACTTCTTTAATTCTACAGTAGGTTTGGTCCAGAGGTTTGAACTAGAGAATATTTTAAGCACGACTGTAACACGAATGACATGTTTCAAGCATGCAAACGACACGTCACGACACGCATGACTTTATTAATAGTGAAAAAAAAAATTTCCGACGAATCGACTTCTGAATTTCGTTTTTAATCTTGTTTAAACGAGTCGACTTTAAATAAGTGTGACCATCAGCCGTTTAAGAAAAAGTGACCACATTTATACAAAATATTGTGTCCGATTGATTTTTGACATATTCTACGTTTATGCTCTAATAAAAAATCATGATCTTTGCTCTTCTATGCTATGTTTTTGAATAAGAACAATTAAGGTATACGTGGGTTGCTATTTAAGTTTCTGGCCTAGGTCACTTCTAGCCATTTTAGGACCAGTTGGCCTTTTCCCAAAAAAAAGTTTGGACTTTTATCAATAAAAGCTCCATACAACTCTTTCATGTGTGATCACGTTTGATATCGATTAACGATTAATCAAAAACTTACCTCGGCAGAAAAATGGAATTAACTCGTGAAAATTTTCGTGCAATCATTTTTCACAACTTTCGACGTGGATTTTTACGATAAGAGTGCAACGATGAACTTAAATCTTTGTATAGCGATGAAGCACCATTCTATAGCACTGTGAAAAATTGGTTTAATCGCGGGCGACCCTCGCTCGAACACGAAGGACGTGAAGGTCGTCCAAAAACAGTCGTTGTGCCAGAAAACATTGATGCCGTGAGTGAACTGATATTGCAAGATCGTCATGTGACATACCTTGAGATAGAGGCATCCTTGGACATTTCTTTCACCCAGCATACATTCGATATTGCATGAACACCTGGGCGTAAAAAAAGGTTTGTTCTCGGTAGATCCCGCACAATTTGGTGCAAAGAAATTTTGAAAAAATATAATCGCGGTGTTTCAAAAGACGTTTATAAGATCGTCACTGGTGACGAATCATGGATCTATGCTTATGAGCCCGATACAAAACAGCAATCGACCGTGTGGGTCTTCGAAGACGAGCCAAATCCAACGAAAGTCGTTCGTGGAAGAAGCACTTCGAAGCAAATGGTCGGCTGTTTCTTCGGTAAAACTGGTCATGTGGCGACTGTTCCGCTTGAGCAACGTAGGACGGTCAATTCTGAGTGGTACACCACAATTTGTTTGCCTGAAGTCTTTGGGGACTTTCGAAAAACGAACAAGAGAAGACAGATCATTGTGCACCAGGACAATGCAAGTTCTCACACATCAGCTCACACCAGCGCCTTTTTGACCGCCCAAAATGTCGAATTGATGGGTACAGCCCTGACATGGCACCCAATGACTTCTTTTTATTCCCGCACATCAAGGGAAAAATGCGTGGTCAACGATTTTCGTCGCCAGAAGATGATGTTGAAGAGTTGAGAAACCATGTTTTGGAGGTGTCTCAATCGGAGTGGAAAAAGTGCTTCGACAATTGGTTTGAGCGCATACATGTGTATAAATCTTGCTGGAGAATACTTTGAAAAACAATAAAACCATTTTTGATCATAAATATTCGCGTTTTCATTATTAGGATAGAGATATATATAGGAACCTACGTACTTCATCTTAGCCTTATGTCATTTAAACACTTTTTGGGACGAGTGGAAAAGAGCGACTCTGAACAAATAAGCGTAATTTCATAATAATTGAACGATAGGATCCGTAATTAATATCATTTGAAGTTTGTCTCTTTCTTGTGGTTGTTGTTTGACAAATGATTTTCTTCACATGTATTGGTACTTCTCCTTCAACGTTGACCCTTAAGAAATGTCTTATTCAACATTTAGCCATATTCTTTTGAACTATATTCCGTAAGAGTATATGAACTTCGTTTTGCTTTCCTAAACCACTCACGGTTTATTGTACGTATTGCAGCGGTTTAGCAAGTTGGGCAAGGAAACCAACCCAACGATAGAAAACGACGAAAATAAAAAGGCATGCAACAACATTCAACGGGCCCCCGATCATTTGATAGTCACAGTATGAGTCATGTGCAAGACTATTCCGCACTGCAACTGTCAAGGCATAACGTTTATGTATTTATTTTTATATGAATCACAAATGCATTAATGGACTTCCGCTTGAATAGAGAACGCATTGTTCGCTAAGGTCACACTAAGATGATGAATGACAAACGCCAAGCCTTTCCAACTAACATCAAAATGAATGGGCAGCAAATATCTATATAGACAGAGGTGTTAAATTTAGTTTTCCCAAAAGAAAGAACTTGTTAATGTTAATTTTGCTTAGACATTTGTAAAGAAAACATAATCCACATAATCCGCACTCAGAAA
Source organism: Lordiphosa mommai (assembly GCA_018904225.1). Taxonomy (NCBI): domain Eukaryota; kingdom Metazoa; phylum Arthropoda; class Insecta; order Diptera; family Drosophilidae; genus Lordiphosa; species Lordiphosa mommai. The sequence goes on along the minus strand of JAEIFT010000032.1, from coordinate 322,151 downwards.
AATGGTTTGAAATAAAATTAAACACAAACGCTTTAAGCTAAGTTCACACGGGCAAATAATTTGCCTAAATTTTGTTGAAAATTTGTCTAAATAACTATGTTCTTAGACTATGCAGGACACAAAAATAAAAGCCATGGATCCACCCGCAAAAGTTCTGATAAATTTCCTAATTAATTAGGCCTAAATATTTGGTCAAATTTTCATCAAAATTTGGCCAAAATATTTGTCTGTGTGAACTTAGCTTTAGATACAAATTTATTTGTTCTTGAATTGTAAAGAATTTTGTACTTTTTTTCAATTTTGTTTGTTTGTTTTCAACAAAATTTGGGCAAATTATTTGTCTGTGTGAACTTAGCTTTAGATACAAATTTATTTGTTCTTAAATTGTAAAGAATTTTGTACTTGAAAGCGCGTTTAAATCGTTTTCAATTTTAGATCCAAAACTCATACTTGAATCAAGAATTTACATTTATTTTTTACTTTTGACATCGAAAATACTTGATCCGAGTGAGAAATTATTTTTTTTTTCTCTGAGTGTGTTTTCCAATAATTACTTCATTAAATATTAGAGGAGTAATGCATTTTCTTCAACAACAACAACATTTCGTTTTCGCTTTTATGCTTAGTATTCACAGCAACAAATTTGCTCACAAGACAACAACAAGCAAGTGAGAGCCCCGAATCATAAATACCCTGTTCCCTTGATTTTTTGTGCTTTTATTCATTTGCTTGTTGGTCCTCCTGATCCCCTAGTCTGTTAGATAGAAACACTGGGCGCGTTCAGCACACTTGACACTTGATCAATGATCAGCTTTATAAAACTGCTCTTATTATTTAGCATACATTTAGGGGGTCTTAATAAATTGACATTTAGAAAAGCTTCATGTAAATATCATATTAAACACAAAAGGAATAGTAGGCTACGTAAATTACCAAGAAATATATCATTGATCAGGTAGCAAGTTCATTTGCTGAACACGGCCACTGTCTACTTCTCCAAATCTTGGCATTACAAAAGCGACCACAACTGTTTTTCGATATATAGAGTATTTTCTTGAACAGAACCAAACCGAACTACCAATTTGTGCTTGTAAACCGAACCGATTTAGATCAATTGTGTTCATAAGGGTTTGACATTCAATCAAGAACAAGTTCACGCTTGCAGAACGTTTGGCAAATTAGTCGAACTTATTATCAAAATTAGAGATCGAAATAAATATTTAAAAGAGCTTTTCGTGCTAAACTTTAGGGTCTACCCAAGATGTATCTATTAGGTGTGGCGAATAATAAAATTTGTAAACTCGAAAGCTTTAGATAACTGCGCAAGAATTAGACAGACAACGTTTGCATGAATAGCAAACTGACAATATGTAAGCTATGCAATAAAAGCTTTTGAATTTTAGCCACGGGTTTGAATTTATACCGTTTAGTACTTAAAACTTCCAGTATAATTTCTACTTGGTTGTACTTACACGAAGTACGAATCAGTCTTAAGTTTCTAATTTACCCAAAATGTTCCTAAAATGAGAATAAAATTCTTAATTGAAGTACGAAATACTTAAATCAAGAATTTTTTATACTCAAACGTTATAGAATTAATTCTGTTTTTTACTTGAAATATTAAGTATGATTCTTTCTTAAAGTAAGTACGAATCAATCTAATAAGATCGATTAGGGATTGGTTGAAGACCACTTCATTCTACGAATAAAGTTAAAAAATTCGGAAATAGCCCAAACTGTACGAAACGGTCTAAAATCAATTATTTCGGGATTGAGAAAATCGTACCTAAGCCAAGTATTTTGTACTTGTATCAAGTATTTTTGTACTTGGCGTAAAATGGACACCGTGTAAACTTGATTTAAGTACAAAGTTCTTGGTTTTTTTCTGAGTGTAGTTTTATGCCATTTAAGATTTTATGCTAATGACCATCGCGGCTCCTTTTGCACTGAGTTATCCCCATTAGGCGGCCATGATGTGGTTTTTTCTACGCTTCTCTAAAGATTGCCTGCATACTAAATTTGTGTACTGTTTCCTGCGCTCTCACACTCGCAAAAAAAAAACTATAAAATATGCTAAATGATGAGCCCTGTTCTCGTTTCCGAATTCGATCAATCGAAATTGTTAAAGGTTCTTATTTTAAAGAAACGATTAGAGAATTTGGTTAATTGGCAAATATAGATAAATGGAAATATGAAGTTATTCGCCCAATTACACAATCGGTTTTTGGACACGAAGACATTTATCAATTCCGATTCCGCATGATTTGATCGAAAACAGGAAACGATTGATACACAATTATGTCAGTTTAGACTTCCCTATGGATGGACCCTTTATCAATCTTAACTAAATATATATTTTTCAATTTTAAGGCTCTGACTTGAAAATTGTTAGTTTAAAACAAACTTAATGCAAAAATTGGTCTCACCGTATCTTATAGCCTCAAAAATCGATGCGCGTATACAGACTCAGTTATTGATGATGATCAATAATATATACCTGTTACATACATTTGGACGAATTAGCATACCCTTTTAATAAATCGAGTAACGGGTAGCAAAAAGTTCTTGCGAAAGCACTTTCCGTATATATGAAAAGCTTTTTGCAACTTTTGCGCTTTACACTTTGAACGCCAGTGGCGCTGGTGCGCCTCAAATAAAGTGTTGATAAGCCTCTACAGTTAAAAATTATCAACGGTTAAGCTTGGCTGGTGTCTCGACTACTTAACGAAACTGGCGCAACAGTTTGGCTTGTGTCTCGACTAAGACCAGACACAAACCAGATTTACTTAGCCGTTGATATTTTAAACAAAACGATAAAATCGAATATCTTCCACAATTTTAGAGGTAGATTGATTGGACCTTCTAGACATACAAAGTAATTACAAAAGGTTATAAAATTAATATTTTTAGTTTATTAAATAGGATGGTAGTTATTCTATAAGATTTTCGAGTGCCTAACACGAATCTGTTTGCCCAAATGTTAGCTATATAGCTGGTAAAAGTGCCTTTTTTACCATTTTAGGGCATGTTTTGTGGGCAACCAATATGTCTGTTTCGAATCATCTTGATTTGATCGTAAAAAACTATTCCTTAGCTTTAAAATAAATTATGTCAAATAATTTTGTGATTTTTTTTAAAAAAGATATACCATTTTGACTTATTTTTGCTGTCTAAAAGTATGCTAAGCTAAAAACAGTACATCGCTTCGTAGTTTTGATTAAATTATAATGAAAGTTCTCAACGACACCCATTGTATAAGTATGTCCACAAGTTCAAGGGCAAGGGAACATTTAGGGCCGTTTTCTCATCTTCATGTTTTTCAAAACTAGGTAGAAATTGTATATTGCCTACTTTGAGGCCGCGCTTAAAATCAAACGCTGGTCGTTTTGTGCCTAACAAATAAGATATTCAGAAGGGGCCTAAATGTAGGCAACATAAATTTTCTGAAAAAGCGCCTAGTTTTGAAAACCATGAAGATGAGAAAACGGCCCTTAGTCAGTTCGATTAATTGTATTATAAATAGTATATCTTCGTTGAAAAGAATCGCACAGTAGTTTTTAATAATTATTCGAAATATCTTTTCGATAATAAAATGGGGGGTAAAAACAAGCGTATATGTAGCCCACAAAATATGCTTTAAAATGCTCAAAAATGGATTCGTGATAAGCACACGAAAGTCATCTTGAATCACCACCGCTCCTTAAACTGGACCATGTTGCCTAGTGTTATTAAGAAATCGTTGTTAGCCGGCTCAAGGTCGTGTTATTTAGAAATGGGTACAAGCATTTCGTGTTTATAGGCACAATTTTAGAGATATGACTTAACTCTAGTTAAATATATGTTTTTTGTATGTTATTCAAGTGTGAAGTACTGATGTTAGACTTATTAAAAGATGGCACAAAATCCAAGGATAAAACGTACAACCAAATACTCACTATGGTCCCTAAGGATGTTGAGAGCTGATAACGAGTTACTGAGGGGCACCTTAATCTAATCGTAAATGATAACAATCCCTTTTACATTTTCATTTCAGGTAGTGCCGCGAATTTCGTCAGATCCTCTAAGACAATAGAGCCTACAGCCTGCGTGTATGCAAGCAGAGATCTTTTGTTATTCCCCCGTAGCTCTTGCATAGGTACACCGTTTTTATCGATCTCTTTCATATGGTTGTTGTTGTTTGACAAATAGTTTTTTCCATATATATTGGTGTCTACACCGCCGTTGGCAGGCTGTAAAATCTAAAGAAGGGATACCAATGCTACGAGTATTTAAGTAGTATCATGCACATTTCATATTTGGATCTATAAACTCAGTCATATTAAGTTTAATTAGCACTTTATTTAAATTTGCTTCCTCGCGCATAGACCAAGGTGTATCTAATACGAAGCTAATGAAAGCTTTTGAATAACCGCCGCACCAGTAAAATATACACCTTGGCATAGACGGCTTCGATCAGAAAGAGAGAGAAACAAGTCAATACTGATAACCCTCTCCTTCTCAGCATCGATAACAGGAAGTATCGATGACCGAATTTTCAGGAGTATCGATATATTCCAGAGATACATATAACTTATTATACCAGGAACCTTACGGATCAAGAATTTTCGACATCAAAACTGTGATGCAACTGCGAATTGTTTGATCCAAAAGTTTTGAACGCTATATTCTTCGACGAATGGCATACACAGAAAAAATAATCCAAGATATTCAGACTAAAATCATTCCGAAACGATGTCAGATGTAGGTCGATCCCTGATTTCTTCAAACCAAGTACGAAAGAATTGATTTGAGAACGGATTTTCCAATCCCGGAATTCTTGCCTTGATCCCATCTTTTGTTCGGTTTTCACACGAAAGAAGTTCTATTTCAGAAATACACGGGATGGATTTTAGCATGTTAGTCGCACTCGATTTGATCTTACAATTGGATCAAAGGTGAAGCAAGATCGATATTGATTTGAGTTCGGTATTCGTGCTTGATTTGATCTTAAAATCGGCTTGGTGCAAAAATTTTTGAACTCGATACTCAAACCGTATTCAATTCAATAAAATGAATGCTGAAAAAGTGCCGAGCTTGATTTCAGTTCGAAATCGGCTTGGAGCACAACCAGTTTTTTAATGTTAATGTTAATGTTAACATTCAGTGTTAATATTAACATTTAATGTAAAAATGTACATTAAGTTGCCTGACTTATTTTTATCTCCGCTATATATTATCCGATTTTTCTGAAAATGTCGAATATTAACATTTTATGTTAATACTAACATTTTATGGTTTTTCTACTTTAGAGACTATTCAAAAACCCTTTTGAGAGAAGGTTAGAGTTCCTTAGGACTTATAAAGAAGGAAAACATAAAATGTTAATATTCGAAATTTTCAGAGAGATCAGATAATACATATAGGACAGAAGATTGGAGGTCCCTCTCTCTCGAAATGAAAGAACTTTATCCTATAGAACCAGACCAAGGGGAATGTCGTTCTGGACGATTAACTCTACAAACGAAAGTTGTTGCATATATTTCTTAATATTTTATTTTCCCTAAGCTGCTCTTCTTCTTGTTCTTGATATGATATGGTTACAGTCCCTTAAACCACAACCCCTTCCCCATCTTCTTATGTTTGTTTGCCATGTGTAAACAGAAATTGCATGACGTGTGTGTGGGGAGTATGGAGGGAGATGCAGACGACAATGTCGGTTCCAAAGTACCCAATGTGCGTGTGATAAGACATAGGGAGAGTTGCAATCGGAACCCTTGCCAAATGATCCGTTGCCAAGGCAAATTAGCTGTCCAATGTGGGTGAGATGGTGACTGTCGGGTGGGGGAGACTCTGAAAATATGTGTTGAAGTGCTCGGGCACAACCTCGGGTCAATTAATCATACTTTAGCGTTTAGCAGTCGCCGCAGCAACAAACAAAACACATGCATAAACACACATTCATAATAATAATAATAATTCACCATGTACATATGTATGTATGTATGTATGTAGATATGGTGGAGCACATATTAAAAGTCAGGGTCAAAGTGTGGCCATTGTGTTTGGCGGAGCGGGGAACGTAAAAACAATAAACAAAATATGAATGGCAAGACAAAAAGTGGAAACCGAAAGAATTACTCAGAAACGACAGTGCGTACAGCAGAGGTACGGCAACCAGGGAATGCCCTTACCCCAAAATCCACTAGGGAATTACTTCTGGTTGTGTTTTTAGTTTAAAGATATATATTTTTTTGGTATTCCATTTCGTAATTTGATTTTTACTAAAAAAAAAAGCACCAGAAACTTCTAGAGTGAAATACCTGAAGACTTCTGGAGAAATAACCTTGTACTTCTGCAAGAATTACCAAAAGCATATAGCGGAAGTAACTGAATCTAAAGGAAGTTCCTGACACTTTTGCAGTGAAATACCTCGAACTTCCAGAGCAAGTACCTAAGACTTTAGAGAAAAAAATACTTTATTCTTCTTCAAGAATCAGCTGGAACTTATAGAGAAAGTAACTGAAACTCTTAAAGAAGTCACCTATAGACTTTAAAGGAAATACCAGAAACTTCTACCAAGCAAGTTACTAAGTCCGTGTTTACACGATTTCGTTTTGAAGCATCTTCAAAACTTCATGCGAATTTACATGATGCAGTTTGCATCATGAAGTTTGATTTCAATTTGCCTGAGAACACGAGTTATCGATAAGCAAATGACCAACAAATCAACCCTGCATCAGTTCAATCGGAACAAAGCAAAGGAGTATTATCGAAAGCTCACGCCTGAGGTCTGAGTTCCCTTCCCACTTCATGAAGAACTTCATGAAGGAAACATCATCGTGTAAATGCGGACTAAGACTTTTGAAGAAAATACCATTTACTTCCTTAAACTTTGCAAGAATTACCTTAAACTTATGGAAAAAGGAACTGAAACTTCTAAAGGAGTTTTAGGAGAATCAAAAGGAAGTACCAGGAACTTCCATATAGGAATACCTGTAACTTCTGGATTAAGTACCTAAGACTTCTGTAGAAAAAACCTTGAACTTTAGCAAGAATTACCTAGAACTTATAGAACAAGTACCTGACATTCCTGAAGGAAATAATTGGAGAATCAATAAGAAGTAGAAAACTCCAGGGACTTTTTCAAGAACACCTAGAATATATAGAGGAACATATAGATGAAGTTACTGACACTCCTAAAGGAGTTACCTGTACAATTCCTATAAATTCCAACAACTACAAAGGAGAAGTACCTAAGATATGTGAAGAAAAACTCTAGAAGTTTTGCAAGAGTTACCTAGAAGAAGAAGTACCTGACACTCCTGAGGAAAATACTTGGAGAGTCTATAAGAAGTACTTAAAACTAAGGCTTCTAGAGAAAACTCCAGGGAATTTTCAAGAACACGTAGAACATATAGAGTAACATTTGGAGGAAGTTACTGACACTCTTTAAGGAAGTACCTGAAACTTCTAGAGCAAGTACCCAAGACTTTTGTAGAAAAAACATTGAACTTCTGCAAGAATTAACTAGAACTTAAAGAGGAAGTAACTGACACTAATAAAGAGTTACCTGTACAATCTAAAGAAAGTACCTGGAACTTCTAGAGAAAAATTTCTAAAACTCCTAGAACAAATGCCTAAGATATGTGGAGAAAAACTCTTACACTTCTGCAGAAATTACCTAGAACTTAAAGAAGAAGTTCCTGACACTTCTGAGGGAGATACTTGGCGAATCTATAAGAAGAACCTAAAACTAAGTCTTCTAGAGAAAACTCTTTCAAGAGCATTTAGAACATATAGAAGAACATAAAGATGAAATAAAAATGAAACAATCTTAAGAAAGTACCTAAAACTTCTGGACTGCACTTCTTAAAAAATTAACATTGAAGTTTTGCAAGAATTACATAGAACTTAAAATGTAAGTAACTGACACTCCTAAAGGAGTTACTTGAACAATTTGAAGAAAGTACCTGGAACTTTTAAAGAGAAATATCTACAACTCCTAGAACAAGTACCTAAGATATATGGAGAAAAACTCTTGAACTTTTGCAAGAATTACCTAGAACTTTCAAAAGAAGTAGCTGACACTCCTAAAGAAGTTACCTAAAGAATCTAAGGAAAATACCTGGAACTTCCTAAGCAAGTACCTAAGACTTCTGAACAAAATACATTCAACTTTTGCATGAATAAAACCGGATTTACACGATGAAGCATTTAATGAAGTTTCTCAAAAAGAGGTGTAGATAAGCAAGCGACATTACCTCACCTCTTGTTGAAAAACTTCATAAAGTTTGATTCAATGTGTAAACCCGGTCTAAGCTAGAACTTATAGAGAAAGTAACTGACACTTCTAAAGAAGTAACCTAACGAGTATAAAATAAACATTTGAAACTCCTAGTGCGAAGTACTTGAAAATACTTCCTGTAGAAAAAGTACCTAAGACTTTACCTACAATTATTAGAATTTCTAGAGAAAGTAGTAGACAGCTCCTAAAGGAGTTAGCTAGGTATATCTAGAACAATTAACTGGACATCGTAGAGGAAGTACCTGGAATTTCTGGAGAACATACTTGGGACTCCCGCAGAAACTATCTAGAAGTTGTTAAGAAATTTCCTGAGCACTGTAAAAAACCATTTAAAACTGACACTTCTAAAGGAGTTACCTAGGGAAATTTTGAAGAATTAACTGGACCTCCTAGAGAAAGCACCTGGAACTTCTAGGAACTACTGGGCTCCCGCGAAATTATCTAGAGCTTGTTTAGAAAGTTTCTAAACACTCTAAAAAAACATTTGACTTTTAAAGAAATATCTGGAACTTTTGAAGGCAAATATTTTTTTCAAAACCAGATGCAAACCAAAACCTTAAGTTCCAGGCTTCTAGAAAAAGGTTCACGAACTAGATCATAGATTGAAGTATGGGTTCGAAAAGAATCAATATAAATTTAAATTTTTTGAGAACCGGCATTTTTCGAACCGAAACGACCAAAAGAACCAAAACATGGTACCTAGGGTAAATAATAGTGTCAAATTTGTTTAAATGAACTAATGAACTAGTTCAGAAAATCAACCATGTTTTAAAATAATAAGCTATAGTTCAAAATGTACTAAAGTTGAAAAAATGAACTAATGAACTAGGACATTAAAATGAACAAAATTCCCCAACTCTACGAAGGTACAGTTTCGGTGCTAAATTTTTGTATTTTTTTCAGTTATAAGGCCTCATTCCAGCTGGCATAACAATTTATTTCAGCTTTTCACAAACATTTAGCTTTCAGAGCTTTTCAAAAGTGTTTCTATTCATATGGAGCATTGTGCCGAAATACATTTTTATGTCATCTGGATAGAGGCCTATATCAAAGATTTCCTCAGCGGATCCGAAATACAATACGGTTCAATTCCCTGGTTTCCCTTAAAAAAACAAGCTAAAAATTATTTAAATTAGCGATGGAAAAATAGTGGTTATACCGCTCAATACCGCTTTTGATGCCCACAGCTGATTTAAATAGTCCAACTCGTGGTAGGTATCTTGTTTTCCCAAGAACCCCTAAATCACTTACTAATTGTGAATTGCTCAAGCCTTCTCACAGTTCGTCTAGACCCTTTTTTTTTTTTTTTTTTTTTTTTGTGGCTTTTTAAAGAAGAGTGTAGGGCAAATGCAACGTCGGACCTTTGGGGTCGCCCAACGACAACAATGGCCGGCAATTGTTTTGCGGCGTCGTCGTTGATGACGAGGCGGCTATGTTTGCGGTTGCGCCTGTCCCTGTCCAAAAGTTGCCAAGTTAGAGACGGGGTTTTTGGCGCGGATCGTGGATCGTAGTCGTTGTACACGTTTTCATTATCATTTGTCTGTCTGTGTGTGTGTTTGCTTGTATGTATGTATGGGCCCAGAGCAACTCTTTCAACTTGTTGCTAAAAATATGCAAGGCAGTAAAAGGAAACCGGTTCTTGTGGTACATACAAAAACAACTGGCTTGGCCTGTTGTTGCTGGGTGCCAGTGGCCGCTGACTGGCCACGGCTTGATGGTGGGTTAGGTGGGGCTGGGGGGATACGGGGGGTGTTGGAACTGGAACTGTGACTTGATTGAGTTGGGCCCAAGCGATCCATGCACAAATAAAAACGCCAACACGTAATACAAGACGCTGCTCTGCGGTTAGATCGGTGGGGGTACAGGAGAAGAAGAAGACGCTGATGCTGCTGCTGCTGCTAACGACGCAACGTTGCACAGTGGTTCAAACTGAAATTTGGGCTGATCATAAATCAGGGATTATTTTTGTTTAATTAGAATATTATTTTTTAATTATATTTACCTGAAATGCAAACCGCTTGGGTATTTAGACTGGTTCAGTTAACTGGTTTACACCGGTTCGATTTATAACATTGTTTTTAGATTAAACAAAACCGCTATTTTTGAAGAGTTTAAGCTTTAATTTTGAAATTATTTCAAACTCTTTTTAAATTAACTAAATGGAATGAAATTTTAAGTCTTAAAAAATCCATTTTGAAATATTAGAAAAATCTCAAGCTTAATTTTGGTACTAAAATTTCTTTATTTAAATCATAATTTAACCCCAAATTTCAAATTTTAAGAAAATTTTGTTCTAAGATTTTACATTTTAGGTTTCAGCTACGGCTGATTTTGGCAAAGTGATTATTTTAGAGCATTTTTAGAGCTGTAATATCGAACCGAACCTTTTCGAACCCGGAAGTCCGACTTTTATTTTACTGTGAACCGAACCTTGTACCGAACCTCTTTTGAAAAAAATAGCTGAACCTGAACCTGTTCCGAACCAAAACTTTCGGTTCGGTTTAAAAAAAGTTACAAGTCTTAGTTAAGCGGGCATTTTATCAATAAAAGACGTAGTATAGATCAAAAATTTCTCCAAGAAATAATTCGTACAAATTGAAATTAATTAATTAATTCGTATGTTCGAGTTTTTTTTTATATTTTTTACAATTTAAATTACTCTTCTTTACCAATTTGGTAAATCGTCGGACGAAGGTTCGAACCAAAACCTTGAACCTTAAATTTCAGAACCTTAACCATTGGTACATTTTGGTTCGAACCAGCGAACCGGACCTCCGAAAAGATGATTTGGGTTTGCAGCCCTGGTAATACCTACATTGAGGTCTCCAAAAAGTTGTTTATGGTCTTATTTAGTGCAATATTGGAACGTAGTCCGAAAATTAAAGAGTGTACTGAAAAGTTACCGTGGTTTTTGTTAAAAAATAGTTGTCTGCTGGTGACCAGAAAACAAACCAAGAACTTTGTACTTAAATCAATGGTACTCCAAGTACGAAAATACTTAGTACAAAATATTTGGTTTAAAAACGATTTTTTTAATCCCAAAAGACTTGATTTTAGACTGTTTCGGAATCCATTAAGTACATTTTGGGCTATTCCAAGGTTTTTTAAACGGTATTCTTAAAAAGAAATGATCTTGAACCCATCAAAATTAGAATGAATTATACTTAAATTCTATCCCGTTCTTCCTTGAACGTTTGAGTAAAAAAACGTTTGACTTAAGTATTTCGTACTTGATTTAAGAATTTAGTTCTTATTTCAGAAACATTTTAGGTAAATAATTAACTTACGACTGATTCGTACGTAGTTCAACTACAACCAAGTACGAAATATTCTTGAAATTTTAAGTACAAAACGGTATAAATTCTATCCTATTCGTTCTAGGACGTTGTCAGCTGTTTTTTTCTGAGCGAAGCAACCTTATAGCTCCTTTTTAGCATGAATTTGTCAAACATCAATCGACAACGAACAATCTTCTTGGTTTTTCAGCACTCATGAACCGATCGCAAACTGATGTCGTCTTTACTGATCTCAGTAAGGCCTTCGATTCGGCCGAACGTATGTCAAGCCCTTCGCCAAGAGAGCAAAACAATCCGCAAACCAATCAGTGGCTGCCTAGTCTTTAATGAAGTAGGTCAGAGCCGCTTTAAGATGCATTATATTTGGAAAAAACTCATAAGAGTCGATTTAGGATCTGACGATCATCGCAGAATATGCAATATGCAAGCTGCTCACCTACATTGTTCTTGCAATTTTGACATTTATGGCCAACCCACTTGCATTCTGAACCACAGTGCGACGTCGATTACGCGTACCAAACCGGCAACCAGTTAAGGGGATCGGTGGGGACCCCGCAAGTTGAGCTACTTTGCTCTTAGTCGGCTTCTTTCTTTCCCTCTTGCTCTCTCAGTAGTAATTCAGGTCTTTTTTTTTTAACTGTGAATTTGCACCATGTGGTGGGGAGAGGGGAGAGAGTGGCGGGGTATGATAAGCCCCGCGCGCCATCTGGGTGATAATAAAAAGCTTAAATAAAATCAACAAAAATTAACAACAAAGCTCGAAATGGCAAAGCGTGCAACTTGTTTGAGTTACCCATTAAATGACGGTGCAATAATCTCTCTAGGTTGCTTGAATCTAGGTAGGGGAATCACGGGGAGTCCACTTGTAGAGCTGCCAAAATGATGACGTAATCAGAGCAGAGCTGGACATGATAAACTCAACCTCAATCTTGGTTTAATCGGGCACAAAAAGTGTATTGCCATCAACTCTAGAACCTTTTTACCTAAAGGTTAGCATCACAGCATACTTTAGATGCATTTTTCACTCTGAATCCGAATCTTAAATAGTTCAGCAGCAAATTTGGTCATTTTCCCCACAGTCGTACATCATAAAATACAGCATATTTTGTATGTTGAACTTTTTTACATGTCTTAGTACTTACCCCAGTATCTTTATGATTTAGCATAAAAAAGTGGGAAAATTCAGGCTATATCGATCTGTTTTTAGGAAAAACACTTAAAAAACAGTAAATCAAGGTGTATTTGAGATTCCATGGCCGTCCAGCTCATACCCACTGGGGACCGAGCGCATTCATGTAAATCGGCTGTCAACTGAGGCACTCACCAACACAAGCTCATATTTCAATCCTCTTCATTTGGCTGGCACTGCCTTAAACTCTGTCGTCTTCTCTGCTCCTTCAATCTGATTTAAATTTATTAAGCATGTGATGCTCGGTTAATAGCCTTTCTCTTAATCACAGCAAGTGCAAGTGTATGGACCTTTCATCGAATCAAACCTTACGATTCATAACATTCCATTGGAATAGTCTGAGTCATAGTCTTGGTTTTGTTAAAAGATGGTCTAAGGAATTTTATGACCCTATGTCACTATGCAACTGTATGTCTCCCTAGTAAGACCAGTTCTTAAAAATAGGGCGTGTTTCTGATCGCCCTATTATCATAAATATCAAGATCAACTGGAATCGGTTCAAAAACAGTTCTTAATTTTCGGTCTTCGCGGCTTAAACTGGGATCCTACCATTCATCTACCACCATTACGAACACAGATTGTGTCTAATCAACCTGCCTTTTCTTATGAACTGCCTAACTTGCCCTAGTCTACTGTTTATTCACAAAAGTTCTGTCTGGCGAAATTTATTGTTATTATTTTATATATATTGTATTTATTTATTGTTATCTCATATAAGTCTAGTTACTAGAAATTTGTATCCTATTTATCTACAGCCATCACGAACCCTTCCGAAACCTTTGTTTAAACCAGCGGTGGGCATACAATTTAAGTTGGTGGGCAGTACAATAACAAAAAAAAGGAGTGTGTATCGTGGAACACACGGTACGGGCGAAGCTCTTTACGAAGAAAAATCAAAATTAAAATAAGAATTTTTGCATTAGTATAGAATATAATTTTATTATTATTATTTTATATGAAATAGTGTTCCTGTATCAGTCCCAGATCCCAGATCACTGATCCCTAATCCCAGATCACTGATCCCTAATCCCAGATCACTGATCCCTAATCCCAGATCCCTGATCCGAGATCCCAGCTCCGAGATCCATCCCAGATCCCTGATCCCAGACCCGAGATCCATTCCATTCCATATCCCTGATCCCATATTTCTGACCCAGATCACTGATCCCTAATCCCAGATCCATGATCCCAGATCCCTGATCCCTAATCCCAGATCCCAGATCCCAGATCCCAGATCCCAGATCCCTGATCCCTGATCCCTGATCCCTGATCCCTGATCCCTGATCCCTGATCCCTGATCCCAGATCCCAGATCACTGATTCCTAATCCCAGATCATTGATCCCTAATCCCAGATCCCCAGATCCCTGATCCCAGATCCCTGATCCCTGATCCCAGATCCCTGATCCGAGATCCCAGCTCCGAGATCCATCCCAGATCCCTGCTCACAGATCCCTGATCCCAGACCCGAGACCTATTCCATTCCATATCCCTGATCCCATATTTCTGACCAAGATCCCAGATCACTGATCCCTAATTCCAGATCCCTGACCTCTAATTCCAGATCACTGATCCCTAAACCCAGATCCAAAATCCCAGATCCATACCGGATTCCTCTCTCTTATCCCAGCTTCCTGAGCACAGATCCCTGATTCGAGATTCCAAATCCGAGATCCCAGATCATAGATCCCAGATCCGAGATCCCAGATTCCTGAACCCAGATACCTCATCCGAAATCCCAGATCCATCCCAGATCCCTCTCTCTTATCCCAGCTCCCTGAGTCCAGATCCCAGATCCGAGATCCCAGATACCTGATCCCAGATTTCTCATCCCTGATCCGAGATCCTTCCCAGATCCCAGTTACCTGACCTCTAAACCCAGATTCCTGATCCCAGATACCTGATTCCAGATCCCTCATCCCAGATCCCAAATCACAGATCCCTGATTCCAGATCTCTGATCCGAGATCCCATGCCTATGGTAACGTGTAGGCTCATTTTACCAGAACCCAGAAATGGCAAGACCTACCTATGGAGTCTAAGGGCCATAAAAGGATACTGGCTGGAGTCCGTCTCCCACTTCGTCTGTTTCAAAAATATCTCGAATAGACGTCACTGATCTCACAGAAATAATCTGAAACAGCTGAAACTACGCCTTGACCTATACAGGGTTGCCCATATTCGACGGACCCATGTTTTTTTAAAAAAAAATCAAAGAAAAAAATAAAAATTTGGCGGTTGGCAATCTTAATCATTTAATTTGTTCCAAGTAGATTTGTTTACATCAATTTTTGAATATGATATCTCTCAAATGGCCGCCTCTGGCGTTGATGGCGTATTGTGCCCTTTTTGCAGCATTTTCCATCGTTTTCGCCAACATTTCGGCCGGAATAGCGGCTATTTCTTCACGAATGTTGTCCTTGAGCTCTTCTACGGTCCTTGGCTTGTTAACGTAAACCTTTGACTTCAAATATCCCCACAAGAAGAAGTCAGGCGGCGTCAAATCGGGCGAACGCGGTGGCCAGTCCAAATCACCACTTTTCGACATCAAACGGCCCGGAAACAATTTCTTCAGAAAATCGATTGTTATGCGACTTGTGTGCGGTGGAGCGCCGTCTTGTTGAAACCAGAACTGCCTCATACGCTTTCGACGAATAATTGGCATCACAAAATTGGTCATCATGTCGCGATAACGCTCCTGGTTGATGGTAACAGCATGACCATTTTCATTTTGGAAGAAAAACGGCCCAATGACCGTTTTCGCACTAACGCCGCACCAAACTGTGACTTTTTCGTCATGAAGAGGCACTTCTTGAATCTCCTGAGGATTTTCAGTGGCGTAAATACGGCAATTTTGCTTATTTACGGTCCCATTCAATGTGAAATGGGCTTCATCGGACATGATAATTTTTTTTTTTTTGTTTTTGAACAATTGACTTGTTCTGTTGAATGTAAATTTCAACTATTTCAGAGCGCTCGCGTGGCGTGTATTGTTCCATGGTAAAAATCTGCTTGGACTGACGCTTCAAACGCGGTATGTCATTAAGCGATCTGACATCTCTGTCAAAAGTTATGGCGTTGCCAGATGGGTCCGTCGAATATGGGCAACCCTGTACATCTGGTTTCATCCAAGTCTCCAAAGTATAGTTAATATCACTTTTCAGACACATTTTGGATTATTATTGCCTTAGTGAAACTACTTAATCCAACATAGTAAAAGTTGGGAATTATATGCATATTTTATCTTCCTGATAATGTTTGTCTAGCTCTTAGATTACAAGCAACAAACATTTAAATTAAAAAAGCTCGTTGAACTGGTACCTGGGTTGCTGAAATAGGTAGTAAAGTGGTCGCAATATTTGTAAGTCTTCGTTTAAAGACCTTTTCAAAAAATTTCAAAATATTTGTCGATGTATGTTAATGTGGACAATTTTCAAAGAAATTTAGAAAATGATTGGCCGAATTAAAATTTGTTCATTTCTTTTTATACCCTTGCAGAGGGTATATTAAAATTGTCACGATGTATGTAACGCATAGAAGGAAGCATCTCCGACCCCATAAAGTCTATATATATTCTTGATATAGCCATGTCCGTCTGTCCGTCCGTTTGTTTCTTCTTCAGTTTTAAAGCTATTTTGACCAAACTTTGCAAAAAGTCGTTAAATACACATGTCGGAATCGGCCGGATCGGACGACTATAGCATATAGATGCCATAGGAACGATCGGTCCAAAAACTAGTTCTAGTGAGAAAAACTTTGTTGTTTTCCATCGTAGCGTCACCAATCGTGGTATATATGAGTTTTTTGTGCTTTCACACAATTCTGGAAAAATTGATCAAAATCGGATGACTATATCATATAGCTGACATAGGCACGATCGGTCGGAAAACTAGTTCCAGTGAGAGAAACTTTTCTGTTGTAATAGTATCGACTTTTAAAAACTGCAAGGGTATTTAAAACATGGGCGGAGCCGATCTGGGGTCTCTGGGGTACGGTTCCGGACCAGTTTGCAGCCTTGCTTATATTATCATATTTTCTTCTTTTACTCATCCATGTTTTTTATAAAAACGAGAGCGTATGTTGAAGTCGGCCCTGCTCGACTTCGATATACCCGTTACTCAGGGTAAGGTTTATTTAAGAATATTTAATTAGATCACGACATGTCCAAATTGTGGGAGATAAGAAGTTTCTTCCAAATTGCGGGGGTGGCAACTCTACTATAGCTCATCTGACCGGGAAATGATGTATGGCGGATCGATAAGTAATAATGATTAAAATATATGTCTAGAAGTTTAGATCAATTTTTTGTCAAAATTGTGGGAGATATGAGGTATTTTTCAAATTGCGGGGGCGTGAACTTTTCAAATGTTCATCTCATCATATGGCGGATCGATAGGTAATGATGATTAAAATATTTGACTATAAGGTTCGGACAATCTATTTTCAAAATTGTGGGAGATATAAGGGATTTATCAAATTGCGGGGGCGGGAACTCTTCTATCGTTCGTCTGATCAGGAAATGATGTATGGCGGATCGATAGGTAATGATGATTAAAATATATGTCTAGTGGGTTCGAGTAATCTCTCTTCAAAATTGTGGGAGATATGTGGTATTTTCCAAATTGCGTGGGCGGGAAACTCTTCTATCGTTCTCTGATCGAAAATGATATCGGCGGATCGAAAGGTAATGATGATTAAAATATATGTCTAGAAGGTTCAAACAATCTATTATCAAAATTGTGAGAGATATGAGGTTTTTTCAATATTGCGGGGGCGGGAGGGGGCGTGGCAAAAATTTGAAACAAACTTGATCTGCGTGCAGAAGATACAAGTCTACACTGAAAAAATGGTAGCTCCAGCTCTTATAGTCTCTGAGATCTAGGTGTTCATACAGACGGACGGACGGACAGACGGACATGTCTAGATCGACTCGGCTATTGATGCCGATCAAGAATATATATACTTTATAGGGTCGGAGATGCTTCCTTCTGCCTGTTACATACATTTGCACGAACTTAGTATACCCTTTTTACTCTACGAGTAACGGGTATAAAAACTATTTATTGTGAACTACTTACCTCTTCTGTACCAGTATGACTTACAAATTAGAACATTATCCGATTTTTGTTTCTACGTTGCTTATGTTGGTATCGTAGAGAATTATTTCCCGTTTTAAATCAATTAACTGCTAACTTTTAATTCAGATTTTCTTTGTATAATAGGCCTTGCATTTTTCCAATTTTAATTTTCTTTATGTTAGTAGGCCTTGCTTTGCTCTGAAAGCAATTCATTTTTGTAAGACCAGAAAATTTTTCATTTCATCTCTGTCCGTTCTGGCGTGCAGATCCGACTTTTTCTTTCATTTTATTTATTTATGGATAAACTAACATTTTTTCTTTTTTAACGAGAAAAAATAAAACTTTTCACCTCACATTGTATTAAGTTATTGATCCAAACTAAGTTCGATGGGAAATACTTCTTAAATAATACAAATTTTTCATTTCATCTCTGTCCGTTCTGGCGTGCAGATCCGACTTTTTCTTTCATTTTATTTATTTATGGATAAACTAACATTTTTTCTTTTTTAACGAGAAAAAATAAAACTTTTCACCTCACATTGTATTAAGTTATTGATCCAAACTAAGTTCGATGGGAAATACTTCTTAAATAATACAAATTTTTCATTTCATCTCTGTCCGTTCTGGCGTGCAGATCCGACTTTTTCTTTCATTTTATTTATTTATGGATAAACTAACATTTTTTCTTTTTTATCGAGAAAAAAATTAATAGTTTTCACTTCACATTGTATTAAGTTATTGATCCAAACTAAGTTCGATGGGAAATACTTCTTAAATAATACAAATTTTTCATTTCATCTCTGTCCGTTCTGGCGTGCAGATCCGACCTTTTCTTTCATTTTATTTATTTATGGATAAACTAACATTTTTTCTTTTTTAACGAGAAAAAATAAAACTTTTCACCTCACATTGTATTAAGTTATTGATCCAAACTAAGTTCGATGGGAAATACTTCTTAAATAATACAAATTTTTCATTTCATCTCTGTCCGTTCTGGCGTGCAGATCCGACTTTTTCTTTCATTTTATTTATTTATGGATAAACTAACATTTTTCTTTTTTAACGAGAAAAAATAAAACTTTTCACCTCACATTGTATTAAGTTATTGATCCAAACTAAGTTCGATGGGAAATACTTCTTAAATAATACAAATTTTTCATTTCATCTCTGTCCGTTCTGGCGTGCAGATCCGACTTTTCTTTCATTTTATTTATTTATGGATAAACTAACATTTTTTCTTTTTTAACGAGAAAAAATAAAACTTTTCACCTCACATTGTATTAAGTTATTGATCCAAACTAAGTTCGATGGGAAATACTTCTTAAATAATACAAATTTTTCATTTCATCTCTGTCCGTTCTGGCGTGCAGATCAGACCTTTTCTTTCATTTTATTTATTTATGGATAAACTAACATTTTTTCTTTTTTAACGAGAAAAAATAAAACTTTTCACCTCACATTGTATTAAGTTATTGATCCAAACTAAGTTCGGTGGATACTTCTTAAATAATACAAATTTTTCATTTCATCTCTGTCCGTTCTGGCGTGCAGATCCGACTTTTCTTTGTTTTTCATTTATTAAGTTATTGATCCAAACTAAGTTCGATGGGAAATACTTCTTAATAAATACAATTTTTCATTTCATCTCTGTCCGTTCTGGCGTGCAGATCGAGCTTTTTCTTTCATTTTATTTATTTATGGATAAACTAACATTTTTTCTTTTACCACGAGAAAAAATAAAAACTTTTCACCTCACATTGTATTAAGTTATTGATCCAAACTAAGTTCGATGGGAAATACTTCTTAAATAATACAAATTTTTTCATTTCATCTCTGTCCGTTCTGGCGTGCAGATCCGACCTTTTCTTTCATTTTATTTATTTATGGATAAACTAACATTTTTTCTTTTTAACGAGAAAAAAATATACTTTTCACCTCACATTGTATTAAGTTATTGATCCAAACTAAGTTCGATGGGAAATACTTCTTAAATAATACAAATTTTTCATTTCATCTCTGTCCGTTCTGGCGTGCAGATCCGACTTTTTCTTTCATTTGATTTATTTATCGATAAACTAACATTATTTCTTTTTTTTCGAGATATCTTGAACAATTTACTTCGCATTGTATTAAGTTATTGATCCAAACTAATAATGCACTCACGGATTGTACATTTCTCTTTGTTGTGAAAACATTCTTCTCTTTGTGAATGCTTTTAATCACTTAGTAGTTCGATGGGAAATACTTCTTAAATAATAAAAATTTAGTTTTTAGTTTACAAAATATTAGTCTAAATCTACATCTACTACTTTTTCTAAAACTATTAAATTTTCGTTCGATCCTCGCCTCGGAACAGCTTATAAAAGAGTTGTTTCTTTAAAACTTTTTCACATCCGGGCACCTTCACCAGTAAAGCCAGATATATACGAAGGCCAAGAGAGTGCAGAGAAGCTCGACTTAGACTTTTGGGCTGTTGAGAGATACAAATTCGATCATTAAAAAGTCTTTGAAGCGATAGTCGAGGCGCAAACAATCTCAAAGGTGGATCGAACGAGTAAATAAAGATCAAATTAACGCAGCTTCTTCT
The DNA here is from genome assembly GCA_018904225.1 of Lordiphosa mommai. Classification (NCBI taxonomy): domain Eukaryota; kingdom Metazoa; phylum Arthropoda; class Insecta; order Diptera; family Drosophilidae; genus Lordiphosa; species Lordiphosa mommai. Next base: position 301,720 of record JAEIFT010000032.1, on the reverse strand, counting down.
TACAACCTTTCCAGCAAAACGAATATCCATCTGTTTTGCCATCGCCTATTTATATACAGATACTATATATATTCTGTATACCTTTCTCTTAGCTAAGCACCAAAGAGCTGTCTTCGTGTAGTTTCTACTAGAGACGGGCACAGAAACAATTCGATTTCCAACCCAAGTTTTCATTTCAAGAATAAGGATCATATAGTCCCAAGGATTTTGAAATCTTTCCCAAAGTAAAAATTCGATCGACTCGATCAAGTCGGGCCTGGATTTTTTCCTGTTTTTTTTAAGTCCGGTGCGTGTATCTAAAATCAAAATCTCAAATCGATTTCGGATCAGGTTCTTCCCGTACGCAACCCGCCCAGATATCTATACCAGGGACCGGATTGGGCCTAAAAAACCCGGAAAAAAAGCATCGCTATTGGGCTGGGCGTCGTACACACACCTTTAGTCCCAAACCGAACCAGCGTCAGTTGTAAAATGCTGAACCGAACCGATTACCGCAAAAGAAAGCGATTCGGTTCGGTTTAATTCATTGACGAGTTTTATAACGTTAAGTGCCTACCTTAAAACAAAAAATATATTTGTAATTTTGGAAATTGTATTTGAAAAATCAACTACACGAAAAGCCTTGCATCCCTTTAGCTCTTCTCTTTCCTTAAAATGTCATTTTTGAGACTCACGGAAGGAATTTATGCATCCATTAAGGTTACTTGGAAGTTTCAAATCGAATAGTGTGAGTATCCAGCTGCCTGTGTGGCACATTATTCAGAATATTCTTCAGTTGGCAGTGTTTATCCTCCTTAATCTTTCTGAAAGGCCTCATTCCAGATAACATAAAAATTTATTTCGGCACAATGCTTCATATGAATATGATTGCATTTGAAAAGCTGTCTTATTTATATGAAGCATAGTGCCGATATATATAATTCTGCTTTCTGGAATAAGGCCTTAAACAAGGAATTTATTTTCTACTGCACTATTTAGGGTTTGAAAAGTTATTGTTCGTGTTCCTCTTGGTTAAGGAACCAATTTTAATATAATATACGACACTGTGCTGCCGTGAATGATCTGGTGGCTTAGAATCTAATAGGCGTTACGATATGTACTGCATTCATACTCTTCAAGATAATACCTAAACTTATGGATGGCGTCTGCATATCCGACTTTATAAAATAAATAATAATAATTTAAAGTACTTCGAATGTTTTTAGGACTTTCATTTGGGAAATATTAGAGAAAAGTCCACATTTTCTTATTAGAAAGTATAATGTTAGAAAACTGAGAGTGAATAAGCTTGCTCCAAAATACCTGTTATAAGCCGAACCTGTGGTTAAAAACCTTCTCAATGGTTAATTGAACCGAACCAGAGTACATTCTCGAGAGGTTTGCATCCCTGAAGCCACCAACGACTTACCGAAACTTGTATTATTTTGTAGATTGGTAGTCTATTTTTCGAAACCGAGCCTGTTCCTAAGTTGTTCCATATGTTGTGTTTAGCACAGAGCCGCAGATTCTCTAGAGGCAATATAAGCTTTTTCTTGAAGAAAAAGTCCAGGGCATTTTTTCAATCTCAAAGTTAAGGTGTTGCTTACACACTTGGACATTAGAGTTGTGCCGATTTTCATGAACTAGTTCGAATGAACTATTCATTTAAATGAACTAATGAAATGGATAAAGTACTTGACTGAATACTAACAAGATTAAAGAATAAGAATGACCGTAAACTCTGGTGCACAACTATAGCCGCACCCAATTTTTCAGTGTACAAGTAGTCAGAAAAGGAAGAGTAACAATTAGTAATTTGAAATGAAAAGAGAATCAAAAATAAGATAAGCAAGAAACAAAACAACAACACTATAAATTTATCGCTGTTGTTTTCAATTTTCGTTTTATGCTTGGTGCATAACTTTAGCCGCACAGTTTAATTTCTCATTCTGTGTTTATTTAGCGTTAATTTTGTAAGTAAGATGAAGATTATAACATCTGTGTCATTGCAGTCCTCTTCCTCCAAACTTTTCTACTGATTGATCTCTGTATCAGATTTTATTTCGTTTTAGTCTTTTTCATCGTCTAGTTCTTACTCGTCGTCACAAAGTGCAAGAAATTTTCAAGTTCCTGAGTCGGTTTTACATTTTTAGGCACTCAACTTGTATTAAAAACCTATTTCGAAACAAAAAAAAACTTTTGAAAATCACTTTGAATCGAAAAACTTACGCATAGTTCATCCTCCGTCGTTTCGAATACGCATGTACACAAAATTAGCACAAAAAAAAGCAAATGAAGATAGCGAAAGCAGTTAAATGTAAATACGAGTCATCAAAACTACGCAGCATGACCTTCCCAGGGTTAAGAACGTTCGAAAACGAATCTTTCAGAGTGCTTATGTCGTCGAAAATAACGACGCTTTGCCTAATTTGCAGGTCCTTGACCCCAAAGATGACCTGATTTAATATATATATATACTACGCATGTAATATTGGGCCACCAAATCCAATAGGTACAATTAAGTTTTCATTTTCTAAGCCAAGTGCCATAACTTTCCTTAAAATAGCGTCGCCCAACAGTCGTTTTCTATTTCAATTCTTTTTCTTATGCTTTAGCTTTAAAACCCTCGCTAAATTTTTGATTTGCATGTCCAGAGAGCTCTCGCTCCCAGCTTCAGGTTACGTCTCCCCTTACAATACCCTTCCCCCGCCCCCTCCACGCATAAACACGCACACATACAGATACAAATTCGCAGTCCATTCTCATTCCACTTTTCGTGGTGTGCTTTCATTTTATTTTGCTTTTTATTATTATTCTTGTTATTTTTATTTTTCGTTTCTTCTTCTTCTGCTGCTGCTGCTGTTGTTGCCTTTTGCTTTATTTATTTCGACTGGCTGACGCGTTCGTTCGCATGCTTCTGTACCACCCCCCCTCCCACTCTTTCTCTCTCTCTCTCTCGCTCTCTCGTTCACACTCACCCGTCAAGCGGCCCACAGTCGGTCTGGCCAAACGTCTGTCTGTCTCTTTTGCGTATATTTATGTCTCTCTGTATGTGTATGTGTGTGTGTGTGTGTGTGTGTCTGGCTGTGTGCGTTGAAGTTGAATGTGCCGGTTTGTTCTGTTGTTGCCGTTGGTCGTGTCATGTTGATTTGTGTGCTTGGCTCGACCGACGCGACAGACGAACAAACCGAACGACCGAACGACCGACCGTCGAACCCGTTGAGTTGCCCGCTCACCCTCCCTCAATCCAACCATCCACCAACACCGTTGACGACAAGCGTCTGCGCTAGTTATTCGGTATTCTGCTGCTGTCATTCTTGTTGTTGTTGTTGCCTCTTCCACTTCTGCTTCATCTTCGGCTCGCATACAGACAGACAACGCAAACAACATCAAGACAATGCGCAGTAGATAACAACTGCCCCGCTACCGCTACCCCTACCCGTACCCATAGCTCTTTTCCTTACATACAGATACACAAACATACATACATACATATATAAATACGTATGTATATATATGCACGTATCTATGGCAACACAGCGTGTGATATATAAGAGCCATTCGTATGTATGTATGTATGTACATATGCAAGTATGTACATATGTAAGCTTGCTTGTGCAGACAGCTGCTTTGTGTGTCAAATTGTAGCAAAAAAAAGTTTTTTTTTCTTTTTTTTGTATTATTTTTTGTTTTTATAGCCAGAGTACCGGGAGAATTGAGAGTAGGAGGAAGAGACGACGAATCGAGCCAAGCAAAATGCACCCGCTAGCGCATTTAGCATCAATTATCACTCAGCTGGTCGAAGTATCAACGCTTCATTGATAAACACAAACACATATGTATGGTACATCAATAATTACTATGACAAGTTAACAATTGAACAGAAAAAGAGGAAGCAAAATGTGGATATTAAGTCAAAGAGAAGCCAAAATACTAGAGCACAAGAACGTGGCCAAAAAGAGATAGTGTATTTATTGGTGTGCTTAGCACTGCGTCTCTGACCTGCTTCATTGAACGCTGGCCAGCGCAATCGGATCATATGCACCCTTAGGGGCTAAGGATTTTATTACCTTTTATTGTGTACGGGCTATCAGAGCCATAGAGAATTAAAATAAAATATTAAACAAATTTTAACAATTGAAGAAAATAATTTATTTTCCAAAATAAGTGGGAAAAATTTGAATTTTTTCCTATTTCGAAACTTTTACTTGAGTTACTTTAATTATTTAGTATTTTTGGACTGTTCAGTCGATTCAAGCAGTGTCGGATTATGTCGTGTTAAGTCGTTTTGGACCGTGTTCGTGTTTTAAGAGATTAAAACTGACAGGAACAAGTCGTGTTGAGTCGTGCCTGTTAATGTCACGAGAAAAAAAAAACACGACACGCGCCCAACTCTAATTTGCGGGTTCCACGGCTTCAAATTGGAGCCCGAAGTGAAATGCTTGATCAGACGGGACGGAAAATATTTGATAACCCTTCTCTATTTTCATACATACATACATTGTTTTTTAAGTCCTGACAAAACAATAAGAAATCACTATTTTTTTTTTGAATTGCTTCTTTTTCTACATTTACACTGGGCCCAGAGATTCCTCAGCTCCAAATACTATGTGTTTAAAAGATCATTTAGGAGAAGGTACTGCTTTTTATTTCCGCCAAATACGGATGAGCTAGTAATAGCCGATGACACAGTAGTCATTGATAGTCATTAAAAGGCTGAAGAGGCAACTAAAGTTGTTAATGACTATCTAGATCGTTTTGCTAGATGGGCTAAAAAGGAACATATGTAGGTTTGAATCAGGATAACTGTGTGCAAGTAAAAAAGTCGGTTTAGCCCGACTGTAATATACTCTGTGTACCTGTGAAAGTTTGTATTTAACTGATGACTTTTAAGTGTGGGATCACACAAGCTGTGTAAGTGCTGCCCATTACGAAAGCGTCCAGTGCTGCCCAGCAAAATTATTTCCTTTGCTTATAACTTGTTTACCGTTCATGTGATCGGAAACGGTGTACGGTGGATCGATAAGATAAATGATGATTAAAATATTAGTTTTGATGGTTCGAACAATCTAACTTCAAAACTGTGGAAGATATATTATATGTTATGTTGAATTATATGTTCCCTACACTTCACACCTCTAGCTCTAACTCTCTCTGAGATCTCAGCGTTCATACGGACATGGCTATATCGACTCGGCTGTTGATGCTGATCAAGAATGTATATAGTTTATACGATCGAAGATGCTTCCTTCTGTCTGTTACATTATTTAACAGATCATAATAACAAATCATACAAAACGAAATTACCGAACACAGTAAGTACCATACATTGGCAAGTACGGTACATTTTTCGTTACGTACTGTACGTAAAACACAAGTTCGGTACCTTCGTCGTAACGGATCGTCGGAAAAAATTAAGTACTCAACTTTGTGTTTAGTACGCGTGCGAGCAAAATATTTTTTAGTTAAGGAGGCGAAGTACAAAATGATTTTAGTTTCGGACCGTTCGGGCTTGTCAGTTACAGTCCGTTTGCTTGTATATATTTTACATCACTTTACTCTGACGGACGAATCATTATATCGCTAATTTACGAAGTTGATTTATCAGCTATCGGCATGCTTAGTGTCTTACCATATTTTGTACGGAATTTAGTTTGGGTCCGAAACTAAAATCATTTTGTACTTCGCTTCCTGAACTGAACTTGAACTGAACACAAAATAGTTCGGTACTTTTTTTTTGGACGGTCCGTTAGGATGAAGGTACCGTACTTGAGTTTTAGGTACAGTACGTTACAAAGCATTTACCGTACTTGCATGTTTACGGTACTTGCCTGTGTTCGGTATTTTTTGTGTGCCGAACGAAAGTTCGGAACTTAGTACGGTACTTTGTAACTTACATATATTTCAAAATATACACTCATTATACTCTTTGTACTTATAAAAAATACCCCCGCTGAGACTAGGTTGACGTAGAATAAGAAGAATAAGAAGTACTTAAAAATAATTTTACAAAGAAATATGTATTTTATTTATTTCTGTGTTGAATCAATTACCCTTTAATAGTTCCTATACATTTTTTACAGAAGCATATCGATGCACATGCACATATCGATGTGCTCTGTCAAATATACCAGATAAATCCAAAAATTAATGCCTATTGTGACTATAAAAAATACGTGAGGGCTAAAAGTACTAGAAATCTGTTTTTCCGCCATATCTTAAAAACAAGAGCTGATAGAACCAACCCGGTGAAACAGTTTTGTTCAGTGCACATAAATAAATCATAATTTTTGATCAGCTAGGCTGCACCTCACAAAGTTGGCCATTTTGTAGCCCTATATTATTTATATAAACTGGTATCTAATAAGTAAATATGCAAATATCGCTTAAATACAAAAATTATAAAATATAATAAATTATATTATATTATTTACATATAAGCGATATTTAATAAAGTTTGAGAAATAATAAAATTGATTTCATATTTCATTTCATATTCCACCCGCACCATTTCAATTCATTGCATGAACATCAGTTAGGCAATTCAGTAAATTTGGCATTGGGTTGGTTGTGTCTGTGTTGCTACTCGTTCGTTCTATCTCTGTCTACTTCACTCGACTGGTTTTCTTTTGCTGCTGCTGTTGCTGCGCAAAAACTACGTTGCGCTCTGCGACGCGTCTGACTGTTTGTCGGACGGTCGGTTGGTCGGTCGGTCGGTCGGTCGGTGAGACTTTCTCACTGACTGACAGAGATGTCGTCGACGCCGTCGTTGTTGTTGTTGTTGTTTTTGCTGCTGCTGCGCTGCTGTTGCCTTTGCTTTGTTATGCTGACTGGGCAACGTTGCCAAATTTCACAGGGGCTGCTGATGTTCGTACCAGTGTCTGTGTGTGTGTGTGTGTGAGTGTGTGTTTTATATCAGAAATTTCCATTTAATTTTTTATTTAGGTTTCTTTCTTTCTTTCTTTTTTTTTTTTGCAACGTTGTTGTGCTTGTAAGTATGTATGTATATGTGTGTGTGTGTGTGTTTGTACATTTTCTACATTTGTGTGTATTTTAGTTACACTTTCAGCTGCCGATTTGTTTCCACGTCACACATGTGTGTCTCTCTACCTTCTCCCCTTTGTAACCAATAGGCTTAAAATCACTGGCTGAGAGAGAGGGCACCCACCACCAGGCTGGGGTTGTTTTTCGGCTTGGCCTTTTTCACATTCGCATTCGTATCCACAGGTGTCGTCGGCGTAGACGTCAACGTCGCTGCTTTCGCCCTGCCATCATCATTCGTCAAGTTCAGGCAACGGCGGCGGCTTTTCGACTCTCCAAAAAACTTCACACCTTTTGTGTGCAAATTATTTTGTGACAAATGCAAAAACAAATAAAATTGTATAAAAAAAAGAACCTTAAAAATTGTTGTATGTGGCCGCCTGTTGAGCGCGTCAGCGGCGCAGCGCCGCCGCATTGTGACTCAGTCATGACAATTTTTTTTTTTTATTTTTTGTTTAAACAAATGCAGGCGGCGCTTAATGAAAAAGTTATGCGAGCTTTCGTATTTATAGTTTGTGTATGTGTGTGTGTGTGTGCACTGAAACAAACTTTGCTCCCTACACTTGACCTTGTTTTGCCATTTTCATTTTGTGCCACACACACACACACACACAATAGGGATTGGGCTGGAGATGGATGGATTGTGGTTTGCTCTGGCTCCAAGACGCTAAAGAGAGGTAAAGAGGGAAAGAGAACAGGCTTCACCGTAATTTGCCTAAAAATTTTTGCGCCGGCTTAAATGCCGGCTACAAACTACACAAAAACGAAGGGCAAAAAAAAAAAAAAAATTATGAGAATCAACGAACGGCAACTGGCCATAAAAATGCAGAGCAAGGCAAAAGAAAACAAACAACAACAAACACACACACACACTCACTCACAGGAAGGACAGGGCAACAAAGTTATTTTAATGACCTGCTGCTGGCTGTGACGCCAACGTCGACGTCAACGTTCAACGACTGGCAAAAGCCGCAAAACAGTAAAAATGGCAAGCGACGGGGGAAATTAAAGACCATGACAACAACAACAACAACAACGACAACAAAACGGCCAAGAAAAGCATCAAAGTTTTATAAACATACACACATACACATGTACATGACAAAGCTAAAATAAAAATAACACATCAAAAAGGTGTGAGGCAACAAACAAACAAAGAAGATCCATGAAAAATCTACACAATGTTTGTACGTAATAGAAAAAGAAGTGGCACAACAATTGTTGTTGTTGTTTTCACATACATATGTATGTATGTATACATATATATATCCAACCCAGAAGAGGAGGCCCTACAAAATTGCTAATACAAATTTTGTAAACCTTTTCAGCATCTACGCAAAAGCTTTTCACACAAACAAAGGCCAAAATATTCCAAATCTTAGCTTAAGGTTCAACCTCATCTACATATACAACGGTCAGACATACATACATACATAACTATGTGAGAGGGAGCAGTACCGATTCGCACTCATTTTCCAATATTTTGTTAAAAAAAAACAGTTAAAGATTAGGGATCGCCAAGAAGAGCAAGGCGAAAAAGTGAGCTCTGACCTATTTCGTTGAAGGCTAGGCAGCCACTGATTAGTTTTGAGTATTTTTTACTCTCTTTGCGAAGGGCTCGGCATGTGTTTGGCTCGTGTCTGTGTGAATTGCCGAATGTGTTCGGCCCCCAGGGGCTATCTGCTGGTATATACCACTGCAAACCTCATTATTAGGCCAAAACTCTTTCAATTGTACTCTAGTCTGGATCTCGGTTCCGGTACCGGTTAAGAAATGAGAATTCCAGTTAAATGTTCGTTGGTTTTCAGATTATTTCTGTTTTCGGTTCCGATACGGCACCCAAATTTGTATTTCCGTATACCGATACGTACCGATATCAGAAATGTTTAAAAAGAAATAAGAATTTCAGTTAAATGTTCGTCGGTTTTCAGATTATTTGTGTTTTCGGTTCCGTTACGGCACCCAAATTTTTATTTCGGTATAGCGGTACGTACCGATATCAGAACAATTTAAAAAAAAATGAGAATTTCAGTTAAATGTTCGTCTGTTTTCAGATTATTTCTGTTTTCGGTTCTGATGCGGCACCCAAACTTTTATTTCGGTATACCGATACGTACCTATATCAGAAATACTTAAAAAGAAATGAGAATTTCAGTTAAATGTTCGTCGGTTTTCAGATTATTTCTGTTTTCGGTTCCGATACGGCACCCAAATTTTTATTTCGGTATACCGGTACGTACCAATATACGAAATATTAAAAAATTAAAGTGAGGTTTTCTACACAAAATCTCTATCAATGTCTATAAAAAACATTTTGAGGAGTCGATAAAAGAGCCAGGTCCCCTAGGGACAAATGACGAACCAGATCTTCATAGAATGGTTTTATCAGGTACTGGGTGCGATTTCTAAGAAGTGAAAAACAGTTACATAGAAGGTGTTGGGTGCTTTCTATTTCTTTCTATTTTATAAAGCTGTGGTGCAATGTTCCTTTATGACTCCAATCAGAATTTGAACCCATACTGTAAGACTGCGATCCAATATAGCCCATAATACGCTGGTAAAATACTCAAAGGGGTATATCAGCTCTAAAAACACTCGAAAACAGTTGGAATAATAAAAACTGCTTTCATTAAATTTTTTTTAAAATTGGAAATAATATTTCTAAATTTGATTACTTAATTTGATTAAAACTAAGAAACTATATTTTGAAATTTATAATAACATTTTTTTAACATTTCTATATTTAAGTAAGGATTTTTCTAGCACTAAGAAATCCTTTATATTTAATTAGAGGATTTATATTTATCAAAGAAAAGTTTTTCCGCTTTTAGAAAATTTGTTCTATATCTTAAAAAAAAAAAAATTTTCCTTAAGATCGATTTTCTATAAAGGTCATAAATCAGTAAGATAAATAATAAAAACCAATCGTTTCGGTATGGTACAGGTTTTTTCGGTTCCTAATATAAAGGTTTTCGGTTCGGCCCTGTTCCGGATTCAGAGAATACTCTTCTGTTAGCGTTACTATTGGAAATTCAAATTATATAAATTTATATATGTATAATCTGTGGCTACTAGAAACGTTTCCACGAAAAACGACTCGGAATTCGAAACATGACCGATACAAAGCCTAAGATCGTCCTGCTTAGGAAAGAGACAAAGGCCCCAAATCGTTCAAGAAATATTCGTCTCCAGTTTATAGGGACCAATTTTCTATTATCTTTATAATTTTTATTATTTCAATCTTCAATATTTCAACGCTGTTGAAACTTTTTCATTAATGAGATTTCTAATACAGATTTGCTTTCAGTGTGCCCAGAACAAGGTAATGAAATTAAGGTTATACTCAGTGTTAGGGAGTGCCTCGGTACATACAAATTTTGTGTACATTTTACCTTACCGCGGTTTTTAAAACATCGAGTACCTTTTACCTTAACTAGGTCCGAATTTTCATTTACCTTTTTTAAAAGGTAAGGACTAGGTACTTAATTTTCAAGATCTCATGGTCAAAAGATACATATTGACAAATTCAACGGGACTTAAGTGAAGGTAGGTTAATCAAATTAGAGACTAATTCAATGTATCTAACACACATATTACAGGTTTATCTGACACACAGCAGCTATCTAGAAGATGACGAAATTGGACCTTAAAGTTCCTTATATCAATGTATTTGAAGGAACATTGTCCATCCGGATGCCTTGATGAACTCTGAAATTTGTGTGAAAGATTTCAATATAAGCTCGGAAAATATTTGCCAGAGAGTACGGGTCCGAAGAATTTCTGTCTTCGTTGAATCAGGGTCGGGGCACGAACAAAAAAAGTGTGAGAAAGCCTCCACCTTTTCCTCGTCTCTGCTAAGACGATTTACGAAATTTAGTTCGATTTGGATCACTATTTTATATAGCTGCCATATAATGGATCAGACCGACTTGCCTCAACTTTGTTGTTTTTGAAGATGTTGCACTTAAATTCGGTATGCGCTCATATTTTTAGCTTCTAAGGCGACTTACGAAATTTGGTTCGATTTGGATCACTATTTTATATAGCTGCCATATAATGGATCAGACCGACTTGCACCAACTTTTTTACTTTTGCAGATATTGCACTTAAATTCGGTAAGCGCTCATATTTTTAGCTTCTAAGACGACTTACAAAATTTGGTTCGACTTGGATCACTATTTTATATAGCTGCCATATAATGGATCAGATCGACTTTCCGCAACTTTGTTGTTTTTGAAGATATTGAACTTAAATTCGGTATGCGCTCATATTTTTAGCTCTTAAGACAACTTACGAAATTTATTTCGATTTGGATCACTATTTTATATAGCTGCCATATAATGGATCAGAACGACTTGCCTCAATTTTGTTGTTTTTGAAGATATTGCACTTAAATTCGGTATGCGCTCATATTTTTAGCTCCTAAGACAACTTACGAAATTTATTTCGATTTGGATCACTATTTTATATAGCTGCCATATAATGGATCAGAACGACTTGCCTCAATTTTATTGTTTTTGAAGATATTGCACTTAAATTCGGTATGCGCTCATATTTTTAGCTTCTAAGGCGACTTACGAAATTTGGTTCGATTTGGATCACTATTTTATATAGCTCCCATATAAAGGATCAAACCGACTTGCCTCAACTTTGTTGTTTTCAAAGATACTGGATCTAAATTCGGTATGCTTTAATATTTTTTTAAGTTCTAAAGCGAATTACAAAATCTTTTTTAGTTTGGTAAATAATTTCATGGAGCTGCCATATAACCGACCAAAACGCTATTTTTTCAAAACGGGGCAATTTGGGGCAAGAAGTGTTAATTAGTCATTAATCTACATTCTTTTGTCAATAACTTTGCACTTAAGGCTTTTTGCAATATTTCGTCATGCAAACGTTATATTCCACGAAACAAAACTGCTTCTGTTAGGATCACCTAGACTCCACAACACAGCAAATTTTTTTTTTGCAGTTTTAACTTTTTAACTTAGTTTTTTTTTGTTTACAACCGAAAAAGTAACTGTAAATCCACACACAACCCGATTTGTTCTTCTCTAGTTACACTTTGCGACACTTTTGTCGCCTGTACCAAAACACTTTTAGCATTGCAAAAATGTCTGTAGTCCGTAGAAAGAACTGTATAAGCCAAACCGGTTTTTATTCATTTAAAATTTGAGTAAGCGGTTTTGCATGCCTACCACATGCGAATTCCTTCCCCTTGCCCCCCCGTGGCTCCAGCACCACGACATCCCAGCCAGCCACCGCCCACCTTCTTCATCACGTTCTCCTGTACCCAAGACACCCTCCCCTTCCCTCCCCCCACCCCTTCCACTACTCCTTGCTTGTTGGCTGCGTTTTGCTTTCTTTGCCCATTTGGCTTGGCATAGTCAGCATGCTCCCCTCTTTGCCCCCGCCCTTCCCCTCAATGCTTTGGGTCTTGTACCATGTTCAAGAAATTTCTGCTCGTGTTTTTTTTTTTAGCTCGTCTTCGCTTTTTTGTTGTTGTTGTTGTTGCCTTTCGTAACTTTAATTTTTGTTGGCATTTAAGTTGGGCATTCTAGTTCAGTTTGAAGACCAAGTTCAGTAACTAATTTTCGTAGATAAACTAAGCGTTTGTTGAGAAATTAGTTTAATACAGATATTTGCGTAAAAGTATTTGAGAGAGAGAAACACTCTTTGACGGAAAAGCTCTTCAACTCTTGGACAGCACAAGAAATGTTGTACAAAGTAAACAGTTCTTGTAAATAATAAGTTATTTGCAGGGTCTTTTTCAAAAAATCAAAAATACATGACCAACTTGAACGGTATTCCCCCAATTCGGGCCTTAGGAATCGAACTGCATTATTAGTTTTTTGAGTTATCACGATGGCTGTTTTTGAACCGATCCGAAAAACTGTGTTAAACTGTTAATTCGCACCAAACCTGCGTCTGTTTGAAAATGAAACGGTTCGGTTCGTCGCTTCGACGAGATTAATAATGTAAAGCGCTTACCTAAACATTTTTTTTAGAAATTATATTCGGAAAATTAACTAAACGAAAATCTTGGAATACAGCGTTGTAGAGTCTTTCTAACTACTTCTTGTCGGATTGTTGCCGGACTTCAATGTTTCCACAACATCTGATTTTGTGCATCTCCTTCGATTGTTGTTTCTGTTTCTGGTTTATACGACTTCATTTCATTATAAAAAATTTCTTATTAGAAAGTATTGTATAATGCTCAAAATTGGAGAATGTACCACTAAACTGAACCGATGTTCTTAGTAGGTCTTAGTAGGAAGACCTTTTTTGGTTTCCGTCAAAACGTTCTTCAACTCAGGAATTATGAATATTATATACTTTCAATGAGTTCTATCAAATTTAGTTAAAATCCTAAGACTATATACTATAGCTGCTATAGGACCGATCGGTCGGAAAATCATTTTTTTGCGAGAAATCTTTTTTGTTTTCCGTGATAAAGTTCTTAAACTCATGAATTATGAATTTTATATGCTTTCAAAATTATTTTAAAATCGGATGACTATATATTCTATAGCTGCCATAGAAAACGAACGGTCTGAAAATTGGTCTTAGTGAGAAAAAGTTGTTCGTTTTCAATGACGGCGTACTTAAACTCTGTAATTATGAGTATTATATGCTGTCAAACAGTTTTGAAAAGTTTGGTTTAAATCGTTTGACTATATCCTATAGCTGCCATAGGATCCGTTCGGTCAGAAAATGCGTTTTAGTAGACAAAACTTTTTTTTTCCATGATAGCCTTCTTAAAATCAGTAATTATGAGTATTATATACTTTCAAAAAGTTCTACCAAATTTGCTTAAGATCGAATAAGTATATCCTATAGCTGTCATAGCTAAAATCGGTCGGAAAATTGGTCTTAGTGAGAAAAACTTATTTGTTTTTAATGATAGCCTTCCTAAACTCAGTTATTATGAGTATTATATGCTGTCAAACAGTTCTACCAAATTTGGTTAAAATCGTATGACTATATCCTATAGCTGTCATAGGATCCGTTCGGTCAGAAAATGCGTTTTAGTAGACAAAATTTTTGTATTCCATGATAGCCTTCTTAAAATCAGTTATTATCAGTATTATATACTTTTAAACAGTTCTACCAAATTTGCTTAAGATCGAATAAGTATTTCCTATAGCTGTCATAGCTAAAATCGGTCGGAAAATTGGTCTTAGTGAGAAAAACTTATTTGTTTTCAATGATAGCCTTCTTAAACTCAGTTATTATGAGTTTTATATGCTTTTAAACAGTTCTACCAAATTTAGATAAGATCGTATGACTATATCCTATAGCTGTCATAGGATCCGTTCGGTCAGAAAATGCGTTTTAGTAGACAAAATTTTTGTTTTCCATGATAGCCTTCTTAAAATCAGTAATTATGAGTATTATATGCTTTCAAACAGTTCTACCAAATTTGGTTAAGATCGGATGAGTATATCCTATAGCTGCCATAGCTACGATGGGTCGGAAAATGGTCTTAGTAAAAAAAAACTTTTTTGTTTTTAATGACAGCCTTCTTAAAATTAGTAAATATGAATAATATATGCTGTCATACAGTTCTGCAAAGTTTGATTAAAATCGAATGACTATATCCTATGACTATATATATATCCTATATCCTAAATATCGGCCTTAGGACCGAAAGGTCGTAAAATAGGCCTTAGTGAAAAACACTTCATTGTTTTTGATGGTAGCGTGCTCAAATTTTGAAATCAACAATCAGATTCTTCATAATTTTTTAATGTATAAATATCTGACATCTATGTATATCCTATAGATACTCAATCGGTTAAATCAGTTGGAGCAAGCTTTTGCAAGTGTGTGAAAACTTCATCGGCACAGTTGAAGTTAGCTTTGCCTTTTCGAGAGACGTTCCTATAATTTTTTTTAAAAATCCTTCATTCTGTTCTTTTTCCTTGCCTCTTCGTTTTACGATCCCTTCACATAGCTACCTTTTTCCTATACTATCCTACCATTTATACTTCTTTTCTCTTTTATTTTTTGTTCACTTGTTTATTTTCTTCTACGTTCACTTCTTGTTCTTTTGTTTTATTTCTTCTCTTATCTTTCTTCTGCTTTTGTCTTAGCTCTCTAGCTTATATAAATCCCTTATTCTTGATTTCTTGTTAGTTCTATGTGTCTTTATTCTATCGTATTCCACACATAGTTATTGCTTATTCCTAACTCTATCTTCCTCTTTTATATTTTCTTTTTTTTTCATTGCCTTTTCGAATCATCTTCACTTCACATAGCTGGATTCTTTCCGTCTTCATTTATCTCTTCTTTTTTATTTCTTTGTTCTTTTCTCTTTTCTTTCTCCTTCTTTCCTATTTCCCTTTTCGTTCCACCTACTTTCCTCAATCCTGGCTTCTTAAATTGTATTTCCTTCCTTCTTTATTTCTCCGTCAATCTTCCTTGAATTCTCTTTCATTTTCCCTATTTTTCTCACTTATCTATCTCCGTTCTTTTGTCATTTCTTGCTTCTGCATTCTGGTTTTTGTCCTTCGTATTTTCTTTCTACTTATTTTTTCCATTTTCTATTTTTTAATCCTTTTCCTTCTTCTTTTCTTTCTTAACCTTGTCGAACGAATTCCATTAACCATGCTCCCATTTTCACTTTCGCTAAAATGTTGCGATTTGAAAACGGTTTTTGGTGCAAATTTGGCTTTCTTTGCATTGCTTTAATTTCCTTCTTCATTTCTCCTCTTCTCTTCCTCGTTTTCTCTTTCATTTTCTCTTCTATCTCTCTCTTCTTTTTTGCTTATTCCTTACTTCCACCTACCTTTCCTCTTTAATTATTAATAACCAAATCACCCTCAGAACCCAAAACGAAAACACTATTTCACCTGGATTTGTTGCTGTAAGTTTTTCTTTTATTGAGATCTCTTAAGTTTCGTGTATGTGGGGGGTTCTTCTTCTCTCAATGTAATGTTATGTACATATGCATGTTGCTTTAGTTTTTATTAGATTCCTCTTCGCTGTCGTCGCTCTAATTGGCCCATGCATGACTATGTATGCATTGCATGTAGCTTCACCGATCACTGGCATCAACGATGCCAGGCAAAAAGCGCGCCTCCAGCGACAACAGATTCATGCGTCCATAAACCAGCACATCACTGATAATGCGCTCGGCAAAGAGCCGCTGATCGGGACGCATGTTACGGAAATGGGCCGCCATTCGTTTACCAATCAGCACACATTCACTCTCCGCCTGATCATCGCGCTCCCGTTCCTTTTGACAGCATTGTTTCTTCCTATCCACATAATCGTCGTTGTCATCATTTTCACGATCATCGTGATTGCTGATGCGTCGCCGGCGTTGCTCTCGCTGCATCTTATCCAAGCCATCCGCCACTTCACTTACTCTGGGCCGATGATGTGGTTGATGCAGTTTGGTATAATTCGATTGCACTCGCGGTTGCGATTTGTTGCGTAAACTAGTTTCGGGTTCGGGTTCGGGCTCTGGTTCTGGTTCGGCTTCGAGACCCAAAACATCTTCCTCGGTTTGATAGCGTTCGGCAAAGATGTCCTCGTCCTGTGACAGAATTTTTTTTAACAAAAATTAAGGAATGTGAAAAAATTATCCAACTTATATCAAAAGCTGTAAGAGATTGTATGAGTTAGAGGTTTAAAGTATAGAAACTTCTTAAACTTGCAGACAGATCAAGTTAATTTTCAACATTTTTGTAGGTAGAAAGTTTAAAGCTTCTAGATAGCTATGATAAACAGCATTATTTATCGATTGTCCAAGGTTCAGAAAGCTCAGATAAATGATAGACGAGCAAAACCAATAATTATGCTGGGCAGCACCGGCTGCAACCGCGATGGGCTGCACTTACATAGTTCGTGGTACATAAAATGAGGGTTTTGGTAGAGATATGTCGTTTTTTTTCTGTCGGAAATATGACACTTCAAAACGACATATCTCCCACGAGTTATAAACGACATTATTCCGATCAGAGAAATGTCATTACCCCGTTTTGGTATCCAAAACGTTGTTTTTTTCTCCAATATATAGAATTCTGTTTAATAAACGCGGTATTTCTCTTTTGAAAAGTAAAGTTCCCTTTTAAAATACGTGGGTTTTTGTATTAAAAGGGAGAATTTTGTATTCAAACCGAAGTTTTCGTCCGGTTGGTTTTTTGTATCTAAATGTGGTTTTTTGTATCGAAAAGTAGGGTTATGTATTAAAAAGTAGGGTTATGTATAAAAAAAGTGGGTTTATGTATTAAGAAAAAAGAAATTTGGATTGAAACCCAAGTTTTTGTCAAGTGGGTTTTCGTATTAAATTGTGTATTTTTGTATCAAAAAGTAGGGTTATGTATTAAAAAGGTTTTTTTTTGTATCAAAAAGTGGAGTTATGTATCAAAAAGTGCGTTTTTGTATTAAAAAGCAGCATTATTGTCGGGATTTGTGTTCAAAACATGGTTCTTATATCTAAAGATGGTTTATTTTTAAGAACTATGGATTTGTTTGAAAAAAAAAAAACTGAGTTTTGATTAAAAAAAAAGAGTTGATTTGGCTTAGTCCATCTGGAATTTTGTATCAAAAAGTCGCGTGTTGTATTAAAAACGTGGTTTTTGTATTCAAAATGTGGGTATATGTTCGGATAGTAGGGTTCCTTGTTTGAAAATATGGGTTATAATATAGATAAATAGATAGATTCTTTATTTTTTTATATTAATATTTTAGGTACTTTCAAATTTTTTTTTAATAACAAGAATCGATAATGTCTTGGCTTATTGCCGTCCGACCCAGGTTTAACAATCACGGAATATTTCTTCAATCGATTTTGGACACAAATTTGACATTAATATCATTATAATCGAACAATAATTTAACATATTTATAGGATACTGCTTCGCATAACTACTACACTGGACTGCCACTTTCGTCGTGAAATACCCAATCGTTCATTCTACACCAAACCCTACTTAGCGATTTCCTATCTAAATTCTGTTTTTATAAAATTTCTATATTTCATTATTTTACTAATATATAGGGCTAGGTTGTCCCAACCCCTTTTGCCATTCAATGTGTCTATAACTTCTTCGTTCTAATATGCAAAACGTGTGTTTAAATACCAAAAGTGGACTTCACGGATGAAAACGTGTGTTCTTTTAAACAAGGGTTTCTGGTGTTCAAATAAATGGGATTTTGTGTCCAAAACGTTGATTTTTGGTTTACAAAATTTGGTTGAGGCATCAAAAACTTGGTTATTTGTATCCAGAATGTTGATTTTTATTATAAAAGTGCACTTTTGGTTCAAAAACACTCGTTTTTTATCCAGAATGTTGATTTTTATTATAAAAGTGCACTTTTGATTAAAAAACGAGTGTTTTTGAAAAACGTGGATTAATAGTATCCGAAAGTAGGTTTTTTTTATCTTAATCGTGTTTTTTTGTACAAAAAATCGTGTAGTTTTTCGGAAAAGTGCGTTTTTTTGAACAGTAGGTGTACCAAAACGCGAAGTTTGTCAAGAATTTGTGTTTTTAATATCAAAATTAGGTTTCGACACGCAGTATCTATATAAACTATATCTATCATATATGGGATCTAACTTTTTTTTTTCGACCTAATATATGTAAAGCGTCTGAAGCGCTAAATATTTGTATTAATTGAGCACGGGGTGTTTTTTTTTTTAAAGAGAACTAACGTTTATAAACGTTATTCATTTATACCTCGGTTTAAAGGCTTACAAAATCCAACTCGTTCAAGAATTTAAGCCACCAGACTTTACCAGAAAAATACGAAAGTTACATCAACAAAGCGCTCAGATTATCGTACTGTTCTACGTAATGTGAGAGCCTGTCTGATAGTGCACAGATCTTAAGCAATATCTAAACGCCCATTCACCGTGATACTTATGTATGCAGGTTTTGTATGTAAGCAAGTATTTTCCCACCCACATCCACTTACTTCACTATCAGCTGCATCATCATCAACAACATCGTCATCATCATCATCGACATAAGCCTGACTATCATCGATAAAATGCAAACTGGTCCTTCTCTTTAGTTTGATTGTATCTTCCGCCTCTGCCTCCACAGTTGTTGCCACCTCTTCATCCACCTCACCGTCCAACGCATGTGCCAATTGCAGTTCACCCGTTTCCAATTCATAGAGAAACTCCAATTCTTTGAAATACCAAAGTGTCGGTGTGTATTCCTCATTCTCATGACTGTTCAAAACTTTACGCAATTCCCGTCGATATGAGGTGCGCAAATTGTTAATCTTACGCTTGAGCGTATGTATGTTGGCTTTGGGATCAATTAGACGCATATGCTCCAACAGCCGTTGATAGGATTGAGCCTTAAGATTACGATCACGATAGCATTTGCTCTTCACTAGCCACAATTCGGGCATGGAACGATAAAGGCGAAAGAACTGTTGCCAGAGGTTGATGGTCGAAGCGGTGCGATACGATTGCGACATGACTGAAGACTGTCGTACAACCCGGTTGGACGACACAAGCGAACCCCCTGGCGAACCAAATGCAAACGACAACAGAGAGCGAGAGAGAGAGAGAGGGAGAGCAAACTGTTACAGTGAATATTGCTTATAAGCAATATATTGCTTGCAAGTGAAAAAATTGCGTATACAGCCGGGCTCCCATTTTCACTTTCGCAAACATTTTGCGATTTAGAGACCAAATTTGCTCCTAAAACCGGTTTGAAATCGCAAAATTTTTGCGAAAGTGAAAATGGGAGCATGGCTGATAATGACAAACAATATATTAAAGTGAATGTGGGCGTTTAAGCCGCTAAACCATTATATATACAATTTTCATTGTATATTCATGTCCCAAGTAAATAAACCGGTTCGAAAGTGGTTCGGAGCCATATTTCAACAAATATTTAAGCCGGGAACTTAAATTTGGGGGAGTGGGGGGTTATAATATAAAAATGGAGTTAAATATTTTACTGGTTCCATATCGGTTCCGAACTAGTTTGAACCGGTTTAAAATGTGGTTCAGAACCAAATTTCAGAAGTTATTAAAGTTATAAACTTGAAGTTCGGTGTGTAGTTGGAAAATAGGCTGTTAAATATTTTACTGGTTCAATTCCGGTTCCGAACCAGTTCAAAAAAGTGGTTCAGAGCCCATAGCTCAGTAACTATATAGGCTATGAGCTTTAAATTTAGAGTGTAGGTTGGTGAAATGGAGTAAAAGATATTTTACTGGTTCACGAACGGATCTGAAGCAGATTGAACCGGTTCCGAAGTGCTTCAAAGTCGAATTTCAGTAATTATTTGAGCTATATATTTGAAATTCGGGGTGTAGGTGGAAAATAGGGAGTTAAATAGTTTACTGGTTCAATTCCGGTTCCGAACCAGTTCAAAAAAGTGGTTCAGAGCCCATATCTTAAAAACTATTTATGCCATGATCTTGAAATTTGGTGTGTAGGTTGATTCTAGGGAGTACAAAATATTTTACTGGTTCAAGAACAGATCTGAACCAGATCCGTCCGGTTCCAAAGTGATTTAAAGTTTTATCTCAGTTCATTTTTGATAAATGTATTTGAAATTCGATGTGAAGGTTGAAAATAGGAATTTAGATATTTTACTGGTTCAATTCCGGTTCTGAACCAGTTCAAAAAAGTGGTTCCGAGCCCATATCTCAGTAACTATTGAGGCTATGAGCTTTATATTTAGTGTGTAGGTTGGTTATATGGAGTAAAAAATATTTTACTGGTTCAAGAACGGAACTGAACCAGATCCGTCCGGTTCCAAAGTGATTCAAAGTCGCATCTCATCAAATATTTCAGCTATGTATTTGAAATTCAGAGTGTAGGTTGAGAATAGGAAGTTAAATATTTAACTGGTATAACTCTGGTTCGGAACCAGCTCAAAAAAGTGGCTCCGAGCTATATCTCAGTAACTATTCAATCTATGAACTTGATATTTGAGGTGTATGTTGGGTATTGGGAGTAAAAGATATTCTTCTGGTTCAAGAACGGATCTGAGCCAGATTGAACCGGTTCCAAAGTGGTTCAAAGTCGTATTTCAGCAATTATTTGAGCTATGTATTTTAAATTCGGTGTGTAGGTTGAAAATGGGAAGTTAGATATTTTACTGGTTCAACTCTGGTTCCGAACCAGTTCAAAAAAGTGGTTCCGAGTCATAAATCAGAAACTACTAAGGCTAGAAACTTGAAATTTTGCTGTGTGGATTGGTTAAAGGGAGTTAGATGTTTTCAAGGTTCAAAAGTAGTTCCATACCAGTTTGAACCAGCTCAAACAAGTGGTTCCGAGCCATATCTAAGAATCTATTGAACCTATAAACATGAAATTTGGTGTGTAGTTTGGAAATAAAGAGTTAGATATTTCCGCAGTTTAAAAAAAGTTCGTAAAATTTAAATTTTTTAGTACCTGAGCTCGTAATATTACCGGTATAACCGTTTCGGTTGCAATTATAACAATAAAGGGTATTCGGTACTCTTTCATCCAATCAAATTGTCATAAAAATTTCAATTTTCGACTTACTTAAATTGTACCATTCTAGCCAATATCTACTGTACTTACATTGATATGCATGCTGGCCTCCTCCTCTCTCTCCCTCTCCCGCTCTCTCACCCTTCCCACACCATCGTCATCGTCATCGAGACTATCATTCAGATGGTCCTCCTCTTCCTCCTCCTCCTCCTCCTCCTTGATCCGCTGTGGTGATTCAATATTTAGCACCGGCTTGAGAAAATCCATCATATGGAACCACCACAAACGTGGCTTATAGCCATCATAGGATTGACGTATCTTTTTGATTTCTCTGCGATAGCAGCAACGCAGCGAATTGATTTTACGTTTGACATCCTGTACGGAGGATTCACCATTGATGCGTCGCAAGATTTTCAAGAGTTCCTCATAGCCGGGTTCCTTTTTCTTCTTGGACAAATAGTCGGGCGAGCTGCTGTCCCACAGGGCGGTAAAATGGCGATAACAACTGATAAACTCCTCCATTACCTCCTTTTCGTCCAACAAACTGGCTGCAGTTGGGGTTGTCATGTTGCTGCTGCTGAGGCTTGAACTGATGGACTGACTGATGAAAATTGGTATGATTGCGCATGAGGCAGATTGTCATGCAGGGGCGCGCAACGTGTATGAGAGGCGGCCACAGTCACAGACATTGTTGTTGTTGTCGTTGTTGTTGTCGTCGTCAGTGCGTCTATGCGGCTGCTTCTTCTTGTTGTTGTTGTTGTAGTTGTTTTTGCCTTTGTTTTTTTTATTTATTTATGTTTTGTTATAAACGGCAACGTCAGCTGCGACGTCGACGTCGCTGTTACACTGTTGCCAAATTTCCGTTCAATCTAAGGCGTCAGTTCGCTACGAACATGTTGCGTTTCAGTTTGTTGAAGTTTGGCAACGTTGCGGGCTCTGGTCTCTCCGCCGGCCGGTTGCAGCATACAAATTTTGTAGCAGCATCTAATAATAACAGTGCCGCACACACACACACACACACACACACACACACACATACAGACACAGGCCATGTTTGACAGCCAACTTGCAACTGGCTCCGCTATTTGCAGGTTGTGTGTGTTCTGCCCACGCTTCGACTTGAACTGTGTTTGGCGGGGGCCTTCTCGTACCCCCTCCCCAACAAACCCCACCCCGTTGCTCGTTTGTTATGCGTTTCACTTTCACTGCACAAATTGGCCAAACGGACAAAAACAAAACAACAAATTTTACTGTCTACAATATTCTGAGACTTTACTGTAAAATGCAACGGTTAATTTTAATTTTTTTTTTTAACTGATAACAGAACGAGAGAACGTTTTAACAGCTCCTTAATAGCCAATTAACAGAAGCCTTAACAGTATTTCAAGTTAGCTGTTATTTGACTGATATCTTTGCTATATTTTAACCGATTTTTATGAAAATTGATCAAATAATATATTATAGACCAGGGAATAATACCGTAACCGGAACCGTTAACCGAAATAAACCGTACCGGTATCGAAACTGGAACCGATATTACATTTCTTTTGAAAACCGAAAACCGTTAACCGTTATAATAGGCACCGAAGAAACCGGAACCATATCGAAACGCTTATACCGGTACTGTTTCGGTTTCTAGTTAAAATATTTAACTGGTAAAATAGCAATAATTACACTGAGAAGAAAGTCTTACATTTTAGAAATTCGCCCTTAGAGAATAACCAGAATCAAATTCTCTTTTTTAGATATATAAGATATAAAAAAAGTCGAAAAAGTGTTTAAACTTTTATTTGCCAAATAAAAGCCCTCTTATTAAGTGACTTAAAAAGTCTCCGAAAAATTCTTGCTTAAAAATATAAATTTTAGAAATAAAATTTCTGGATTTTATTGAAATTTCACTCTAAAAAAAAATCTGGTTTAATATTTTGGAAAATCTTATGACAGGTTAAGCTAAGGCAGATTTTATGTTTTAAACTGTCATATAGGTTCAAATCTATCCAAATCACTAATGAACTCTATTTTGGGCGGAGAAAAAAAAAATTCCTTAATTATATAGGTTGTAGGGATACCACTGAAAGCCTGGACAGAAAAAGGCTAGAAATCGGTATACTTAAAAAAAACGTTTTTTATGAAGGATTTTCTTAGGACCCTTTTGTAGTTCTATTGCATCCATTATTTTTTGTGATATCTTGAAATAATTTAAATTTTTGAATATTAAAAAAAATAATATTGGTATCGGTACGTACAGGTATACTGAAATAAAAATCTGAGTACCGTATCGGAACCGAAAACCGAAATAAACTAAAAACCGAAATGGAACCGTCAAAATTGAATAGTTTCTGGTTTTTGACCTTACAAAATAGTTAGATCTGGCGGGTAAAAATTTATAAATTGGGAACACTGCGCTATTGTAATCTAAGAACCAGGGAATAATACCGTAACCGGAACCGTTAACCTAAATAAACCGTTTATAGCCACGTACCAGTATTAAAACCGGAACCGATATAAAAATTTGTTGAGAACCGAAAACCGTTAACCGTTATAATAGGAACCGAACAAACCGAAACCATACCGAAACGCTAATACCGGTATTGTTTCAATTTCTTATTTTTTATTTTTATGGACTTATTATTATTTCAAATATATATTTAAACTGGTAAAATAGCAATATATACACTCAGAAAAAAGTCTTACATCTTAGAAATTCGCTCTTAAAGATTATCCAGAATCATATTCTCTTTTTAGGATAAATAAGATATAGAAAAAAAATATATAAAAAGCGGAAAAACTTTTCTTTGGTAAATATTAATTCTCTTATTAAATGTTAAGGATTTCTATGTCTCAAAAAAATTCTCCCTTGAATATAGAAATGTTAGAAAAATTGTAAAATAAATTTAAGAAATGAAGTTTCTGGATTTTAATGAAATTTCGCCCTAAAAAAACTATGTTTAATATATCAAAATAATATTAATATTGTTTTTTAGAGCTGAGAGAGAGTATATCAGTAGTAGTAGTATTTTACTAGCGTCTTATGTGCTATATTGGACCGTAGTCTTATAGTATCGGTTCAAATCTATCCAAACCGCAAAAGATCTCTATTTTTAACGGAGATACGCTGGAGTTTAGAGCGGATTATTTCGAACCATTATTAGGAAATATTTTTCAGCATTATGAGAAATGTTTTCTGACCGAAATTGTTCGTCCAAAAATAAAAAAAAAGTCTAAATATTGGTATATTTAAAAAAAAACACACACTTTTTTGAATGGCAAATTCTAAGAACACAATTTTGTAGTTCAATTCATCCACTAAATTTATGGATAACTTGAAAAAAATTTAAATTTTGTAATATTAAAAAAAATATACTTGTACCGGTACGTAACGGTATACCGAAATAAAAATCTGAGTACCGTATCGGAACCGAAAACTAAAATATAACCTTTAACCGATATTCCCATTTCAGTACGTACCGGATCCGGTACCAGAACCGATATTCGTTTCGGGATTAATCCCTGCTAAGAACACAAGAGTGTACAAATGGGAAATTCGCAGAATTTTTTTTACCTCCGTCCAAAAATATTTTGAACTTCTGCAATGGATAGCCCCCTAACGAATGGCGACAGTTCAAATGCGAACCTCTGATATCGTCATGCGGATTAGTCAGGCTTAAAGGTTGTTCATAACATATTGCCAGAGTTAACGCAAGTGCCCAAGCTGATGACTATCTAGAAACATTTCATGTACATACGAGTTCTGGTATTTGCTGTGATGATCGATCGCGGCTATATTATATGTAGAAACGGGAGGTAGTACTTGTTTGGATCGGGGCACCTAATGGTTCACGTACGAAAAAATTCGAAGACTTAGACTTCAGAGTAGCTAGACTTCGATTCGTTTAAAACGGGATATTATCTAATTTAGCGATGGGCACATAGTGGCCCGTTGGACCCTCGCAGCCCAGACCGTTATTCCGACAGAATAGACTAATAAGCAGTTAGAATAGAATTTGGTGCCCTTCGCTGATGTAATCGTTTCTTAGAAACAAGAAATATCAATATTTTCAGTCACAACTTTTTTTTAATATCCAAAAAATTATAGTTAAAAAACAATTTTTGTTTGTATTTTTATGGAGTGTAGTGTAAAATCGGATGAAAAATAAAGTCTTAAATTTTTTAGAAGCAACTTAACAACCAAAAATCGCTCCCATTTCCATAAGTTTGTTTTTTCTCTCTCTCTCTCCTCTCAATTCTAACCTAGACTAATATATTGAGACGCCAGTGTAAAATGCTCAAGGCCCAAAATGCTAATGTTGCTGCTGCCTGCTGCTGCTGTGGCAATTGCTCTTAGCTTGAACATCGAACATGTTGTGCCTGATGATGTTCGGCTTCAGTCAGCAGAGTTTTGGTTGCATCCGCCGCCACCCTGGCGATAGCCAAACAACAGCCACAGAGTCACAGCCACAGCGATACAGCAGCAGCGCCAGGCGTTAGCGTTGGCTCTGTGTGGTGGAAAATAATAATAATAATAATAATAAAATAATCTATTTTTTTTGTCCAAAAAAAAAATTAAAAAAAATAAAAACTGAACTGCCGTCGTCGTCGCCGTTGGTTCGTTCGTGTTGTGTTTGTGTGTGTGCGCCGTTTCGTTTTCGCAGCAGCAGCAACAACAGCAGCAGCAGCAGCACCAGTAACAGCGCAGCCAACAGCAGCAGCAGCGGCATGCCATGCCATGCCGTTGTCGATGTCGTCGTCGTCGTCGTTGTTCAAAGCCTAAAAACTCGGGTGTGTGCTACGCGCAGAGCATGTGAAAATTTTACAACGTTTGCCCAGGAAACGTTGCGAATTTATTTATAACAAATTTACGAAAAATTATGAAAATCGTTGCTCGCCAAAGGTAAATTAATGTGCAATGCAATATCCCCCAAAGAAAGCAAATAAATAGCTAAAAGGAAAGCAAAAAGCCAAAAGAAATAATGAAATGAAAAAAAAAAGAAGAAAAAAAAGTTCGTCTCTCTTTCTCTCTCTCTCTGTGTGTGTGTGTGTGTGTGCGAGCGTGCGTGCGTGTTGGTGTGTGTGTAATTGCGTCGCGTTTTACTTCTTTCAAGCTCCTTCAGCTGGCATCAGTTGTTTTTTTTTTTTGCTGTAAATGTTTAAACAAATGCAATCTCTGTATGTGTGTGTGCCAAAATGGAAAAATCAAATATCTTATTTATATATGTGTGTGTGTGTGTGTGCGAATGGTGTGTCTCTATCTCTGCTGACGTCGTATTCTGCGCGTTCCAATTCTAAAAAAAAAAAAAGAACAAAAATTTCAATTTATTTTCGCCTTTTGTGTGTGCTTTTTCAAAGTGGCATAGATTTTGTTGTTTTTTTTTATATGTATAATAAATTGAAATGTGTGTTGTGTGTGTGTGTGTGTGTGAAAGAAAAATTCAAATCAATGGCCCATAGAAAAAAGTTGAAGGCGAGCCAAAGCCAAGCCCGAGCTTCTCTCTTTACACACATACACACACACACACATACTCGCACACACACACACACAGAGACAGACTTACCGCAATTTGTTAAAAACTTTTTGCGACACGCCCTAAAAAAAATAGAAGGAAAATTCCCCCCCCTCCGACGCGATTCTAAAAATTTATTTCTTCATTTATTTGCTACGTTGTCGTGTTTTTTTTTTTTGCATACATTTTTTTTTTATATCAAACAAAAGAAGAAAAATCAATAAGAAAACAACGAAAAAAAAATGCTTCTTCATTGTATGTGCGTGTGTGTGAGTGAGTGTTTTATATTTTTTTTTTTACTGTGCTAAAGTGAAATTTTTTGCAATTGAACAAAAATCAAAACTTAATGGATTTTCTGACATCAACAACAACAACAACAAGGAATCAAACCTCAACCTTTTTGTGGTAAGTTCTGAAACTGAATTCTTTTTTGGGGGAATTTTTTAAGTTAAAGTTAATGTTAGAATGAAGTTTGGCAACGCCTTTACAATCCACCCCGACCCTCCCCTCCCCCCCTGGGGAACAACATTGATTAGGTTGTTTTTTTTTATTTTTATAATGAGTTTTCGCTTGAATTTTATTTTACCATCAATTTCCGGGGGAAAAATTTAATTTTTTGATTCTCTTGGAATCGAATTGATGAGCTTTCGAATATGTCAAAGAAACTTACAAATAATAAAGTAAATTTTATCTTTATCTGACATAAACCACGTACCGTATTGACCCTTAGGCAAATAACTGAATTTTTGTTAGACGGGATTTACATGATGAAGCAAACTTCATGAAGTTTTCTTAGTAGGCGAGAGATTTATATGTATTTCTTTACTATTCGTTAAAAAGGTCTGAAAGATTTCCTCTAAATTTCACGCCTACTAAGAAAACTTCATGAAGTTTGCTTCATGGTGTAAATCCCGACTAAGAAAACTTCATGAAGTTTGCTTCATGTTGTAAATCCCGACTTAGTTCCGAAAGTAAAATACAATTTATTTGAGCTTCAATACAAATTTTACAATATTCTTCAATTAGAATCGGGAGTTGTGTTATCAGAACCTCATTTACCCAGTGAAATGTGGCAACAATGCTTTAGAAAATTTTATTTTTTATACATAAAAAAAAATCTTAAAACATGCCTTTAAGGCAACAAATTTAGAATATTGTTTTTTTGGCTTTTTTGAATTCCATTTTTCATTCTCATAATTTCCAAATTCGTCGAATTCTTAACAAAGAATAAATTTAGTGCAAAACTTTCAAAATTCAAAAGGGATTCTTCACTCTGGGGTTTAAACTCGCAAAGTTTCAAATTGGTTTAGATTCAGTATACCAAAAGGTGAATCGAAAGTCGGTTTAAGTCTTACTGAGAATTTGGAAATTGTTTTTCAATTTATTGAAGTATATTTTACATTTTAAATAAACAAATTTTTCAAATTTATAAAGTACTAGGATTACTTCATTTTTGTTTGTGCTCGCTTTCGGTTTGATTGCTTTTCCCCATATTTGTATATAAATTCTAAATAAATACAGAAAGCCCGGCTGGAGATCGTAGAGATCCAATTTCTTTGCTTTCCTTATGTCCCGACACTTCAATAAATAATTTCTGTAAGTGGTCCCCAGTGTTGTCAACGCCTCCTTAAAAATAAATGACAGATGACCCTTGAAAAAAAGATGGAAAACGGACAGATTTTTTTTAAAAGGACAAAAAAACAGGAAAAATGGCAAAACCGGGCTTACTAGGCGTATCGGCCCCAATTCTATCTATATTTTAAGTATGCAGTTATAGAGTACATTAACGAAAGTAATTTATCGATTGCGTTTTTCGGACCAATTACCCATTCTAAAAATTCCCAAAATTTTTATGGCAATAGCTGGCATACCAGGACTTTCCCAGAAAAATTCTGCAAAATTTTTAACTTCAATTATTAAAAAAGTAATTTTTTCTGGATAGGGGACAAATCAACATTTTTCCAGAAATGCCAGTTTTAAAAAGGATAGATCTATCCTTTTAAAGGACAAATTGGCAACACTGGTGGTCCCCCACCCCAGCCTTAGAAACATTCTTACAAAACTATTTTTTAATAGTCAAATTTCAGTACTAAATTAATTTTAAATTAAATTTGTCAATTTTTGGTTCAAAAAATATTATTCTTGGACATTCAGCAAGCTTTAGATACAAAGAGGATCAGAGATTAATCTGTCTATGTTGCCATGTTCATTCTAATTTTAAAAAAATCACCCTGCAAAGTTTGGAAACATGAATAACAAAATCAATTTTTTGTAATCACTTTCCGCCAATTTCTGGAATTTTTTAAAGTTGATAATCCCGTTCTTGATCTAATGAAAAGAAAACGAGTTTCATACATCGATTTTCCGCTCACTTTCCGACCTTTTAGGGATAGATTTGAGAATGATTTGAGTTTGGAATCCGATCAAATTGAACAAAAACAAGAATGCAAAGCTCACTTCGACTGTGCGGAAGTTTTAATACACTTGCAAAAGTTCACTCCAACTGATTTAACCAGTAGAATATATTTATGATATAGATATCAGATATTTATAATTTCGTAATCATTGAGAATCAAAATTTGATAGAGTTATCATAAAAAAAATCTTTTCTTAGTAAAACACATTTTCCGACCGATCGGTCCTATGGCAGCTATATGCTACAGTCAACCGATTTCGATAAATTTATTCAAAATTATGTGAAAGCATATAAAACTAATATATACCAAGATTGGGGACGCTACGATAGAAAACAAAATAGTTTTTCTTACTAGAAGTAGTTTTTTGACTGACCGTTTTTATGGGAGCTATAAAGTGATCGATTTTCATAAATTTTTCCAGAATTGTGTGGAATCATAAAAAATTATTATATATCACGATTGGTGACGCTAGGATGGAAAACAAAAAAGTTTTTCCCACTAGAACTAGTTTTTGGACCGACCGTTTATAAGGCAGCTATTTGATATAGTCATCCTATCCGGCAGATTCCGAAAAAAGTGCAGCCTATGTGTATTTAAAGACTTTTTGCCAAGTTTGGTCAAAATAGCTTTAAAACTGAGGAAGGAGATAGCTCAGAAATGGACGGACGTACCGACGGACATGGCTATATCGACTCAGCATGCTGATCAAGAATATATATACTTTATGGGGTCGGAGATGCTTCCTTTTATGCGTTACCAAACATCGTGACAATTTCAATATACCCTCTGCAAGGGTATACAAATTTGTAACCTTTTTCGGATTTTCAAAAAATTTAAAAATACCGTTGGAAATATTTTTTTATGTATACCTTTAAAAATACCTTTGAAGCTGATATAATGAAAATAAAAAGAGTTCCATACATCGATTTACGCCCATTTTCAGACTTTAGGGGGAGATTTTAGAATGATTTGAATTTTTAATCTGATAAAATTTAAAAAAAACAAATTTTCTTCCTTCATTTTTCAAAATTTTTCATTATTTGAACATGCCTTTGGTAATATTTTGTTAGGTATAGTTTTAAAAATAAATTTGGAGCTGGTCGGATGAAAACCAAAAGAGTTTCAGTGAACAGTTTTTATACACTTGAAAAGTGTATATTAATTTTGCCTAGAAGTTCGTAATGCATAGAAATATTCATTTCCGACCCCATAAACTATATATATTCTTGATTAGCTGAGTTCAATTCCGTCTGTCCATCCGTCTTTCTGTTTCTATGCGAACTGGTCCCTCAGTTTTAAAGCTATCGAGCTGAAATTTTGCACAGAGTCTTCTTTTAACTGCACGCAACTAA
This sequence comes from Lordiphosa mommai, assembly GCA_018904225.1. NCBI lineage: Eukaryota > Metazoa > Arthropoda > Insecta > Diptera > Drosophilidae > Lordiphosa > Lordiphosa mommai. The sequence goes on along the minus strand of JAEIFT010000032.1, from coordinate 270,989 downwards.
TATGTCGGAACCGGCTGGATCGGATGACTATATAATATAGCTGCCATAGGAACGATCGGTCTAAGAACTAGTTCTAGTGAGAAAACCCTTTTTTGTTTTCCATCGTAGCTTCACTTATCTTGGTATATGTTAGTTTTATATGCTTCCTCATAATTCTGGAAAAATGTATCAAAATCGGATCACTATAGCATATAGCTGCCATCGGTCGGAAAATATGTTTTACCAAGAAACTGTTTTTTTATGGTATCAAATTTTTATTATCAATGATTTAAAAATTTTAAATATCTGATATCTATATTCTATATATATTTTACCGGTCAAATCAGTTGGAGTAAAGTTTTTCAAGTGTATTAAAATTTGGGAACAGTCGAAGTTAGCTTTGCCTTTTTTCGACTATCGTGAAATTTTTTCAAAAATTGCATATTTTTGTATGAGTTTGAAGCATGTATTAATTTTTGTCAATTTTCCAATGTTATTATAATATTTTGTATTTTTAAAAATTATATTGGAGCTGATCGAATTTAAAACAAAAGAATTTCATAAAACGGTTTTCCAAACATTGTTTAGCTTTTAGGGGAAAGTTTTCGAAAATTTGCATGATATGGCTCGGATCCACATTTGAACCGGTTCAATCATATTCAAAACCGGTCCTTAAACCATTTAAAATGTCTAACTCCACATTACCAATCTACAGAACAAATTTCTATTGTATAGTAGGGTACCAAATTCTATATGAAGGGCGCAGTGGGCGGAATGGGCCGCTACGAGCCCATCGCTGGTTTAATTAATTTCTAAAATATGGCACTAAACCACTTCTAAACCGGTTCAAACTGCTTCGCAAACGGTATTTATCCAAGAAAATATAAATTTTCACATTTACCAACCTACTTTAACACCATATTTGAAGATCCTTGAACCACTTTTGAAACAATTTAAATCCGCTTCATTAATTTTTGAACATGTATACAAAATTTTCAGTATGTAGCTCAAATAATTTGTGGGATATGCCACTGATCCACATTTAAACCGGTTCAATTTTGTTTCGGAACCGTTTTTAAACCATTCAAAATGTCTAACTACTTATTATCCATCTGCAAAACAAATTTCTAGTGCAAATGTAGGGCACCAAATTCTATCTGAAGGGCTCTTCTGCTCTGGTTCAAAAGTCGATTTTATCGCCATTAACTCGAATAATGAACCTAAAAACTTGAAAATTGGTAGATTTGATAGTAATGACAATTTGATAGTTATAGACTGGATACATTTTCAGACCGATCCGACCACGACCAGCGCAGAAATGTTGAATATTTGTGGGAACAAGGTTAATATGTATAAATATCAAGACTTGCCAACCTCCAAAATTTTAGAGAAGATTCGCGGGTTGGGTTCGCGGACCGCTTCCTGGATCCTTTGAACCCCACAAAAAAGTATAGTCATCAAAATCGGATGACTATAGCATATAGCTGCCAAAGGACCGATCGGTCGAAAAACGTTTTTTTTTTACCAAGAAACGTTTTTTTTATGGTATCAAATTTATATTATCAATGATTTAAAAATTTTAAATATGTAATTTGTAATTTATTGTTAATTTAGCCCAGCACTACAAGTACAGAGTTTACTTATTTTGATTGTGCTAGTCACTACGGTGTAAACAAATTTTAGAAAGAAAAATAAACTTATTACTAACTTAACCAAATACATCGAACTTTTTTTTTTTTTTTTTTTTTTTTTATTATATTATAGCTTAAATTTAATTTTAAATATGATTTTGATAGTGTATTTTCAGCTTTGTATTAAACTGTGGGGTGCTTCTAATAGTTTTAAGTTGGTGAGGTAAATCGTTCCACAGACGAATAGCATTTACAAAGAACTGCCTTTCCGAGCATAACATTTTGGTTCGGGGACAAATAAAGTTATTGGTTCGTTGCGAGAGAGCAGGTCTTAATTTGTTAAAAAGATAGTACGGTTCCTGAGAATTAATTATTTTATGAAGGAATGTTAGAGTCCTGAGATCAATCCACATCTGAAGGCTAAGGTCAAAAATTTTGTAGGCCAAATGCGATATATGTTCCATGTGATATCTATATTCTATATATATTTTAACGGTTAAATCAGTTGGAGTAAAGTTTTTCAAGTATATTAAAACTTTGGAACAGTCGAAGTTAGCTTTGCCTTCTCGTTTTTTGCTGTCATCTGCTTGCGATTTGACGCTAGAATTGCATGCATTTTGTTTGTGTTATTCTCTTCGAAGTGGCTTCAAAATAATCGCCCATCGCCGCAGGTCTTTGGCATAGTTTTTGGTCGATTTTCCACCCAAATCGTGGACTCGGTTTTGTGCCTTGATTTTAGTTGAAGGTTTTCCCCCTGTTTGAGTGTTCTTGGGATTTGAAGATATTTCAAAAACGAGTTCAAAGTTCAAACCAGAAATTGCTCTAGAATCTCTTTTCTGGTTTACCAGTTTTCAAGTTATTGGATTTCCTCTTTGGACGACGACAAACGGAAAGAGGAGTATAGATTTCCATATATTTGTTATTTATTTATTTATTTATTTCTCGTCTCGGCGGGTTTTTGTTGTGCCTTTTTAAGAGCTGGTTGGTTGGTTGGTTGGTTGGGTTGGAATGGGATGGGATGGTTGGCTAATTAGCATTTAAATTATGCAAATATGACTTCTTCTTGGTGCCTGTTGTTGTTGTTTTTCCAATTTCTTTTGCTCCGCTGTTATATTACATATGTACACGAGTGTATGTGTGTGTGTGTGTGTGTGTGTAGTAGAATTTCTTGTTCAACCGGTTTTGTCGCTGTTTTCTGTTTTGTTATCCCACCCCTTCTGGCCTTCTTCTTCTTGTTGTTCATTTAAATGCAATCGCGTATTGATTTTTCTTTAAACAAAAAAAAAAAAACACCTCAAGAAGCAGCAGCTACACTAACTGAAATGAAATTTGGCAACACAGCCGCGTCCTTGTGCTCCTCCCGTGGTTGTTGATTGGCTCAAATATGCAAACAAAATTACAGCAATTTAAACCATTTTCATATTTTATAGTGGGTGCAGCACAACCCTCTGCCTATCCACCTCTTCCTCCCTCACCCCTTTTGCTATTTTTGTACATTTTCAGTTTTTATTATTATTTGGGCTTAAGGGCAACACAACCACTGACTTGACTGAGAGAGAGAGAGAGAGAGAGGAGGGCAAAACTGTCACTTGACGTTTTAATGGAATTTTTATGTTTGCCTTTTGGCAGCAAAAAATTTATATTTAAAACAAAAAGCCAGGCCAAAAGTCAAAGTTGATTTCTCAATATGGCCCAAAAGTCAAGCCCCTGGATATAGCCCAAGGCACGTCCTCCTACGGCTCTCTGTGTGTGTGTGTGTGTGTGTGAAATAACGGTTAGCGTATAATTCTTATCTTATCTCTCATTCCAATCTATGTACAAACTGCAAATAGTTTTCTGTCCAAAATTCGTTTCTTTTTTTTTTTTTATCTTATCTTCCAAATCTTATTTGATTTCTTATCAGTGTTTGTTGAACTTTAATTGGGCACATTTTTATACAATAAATATTTGTATCATAAAAATGTTTTAAGCACGAAATAATTGTCAATATTTTGCAACTTTTTCTCATTTCCCTTTTTTTTGCAGTAAATAGGCCATCTGTCAAATTTAAAGCCCAATCACTGCATAATTAATGAATGCAAAAATACAGGAAAAGTTGACATTTATCAACCGTTAAAAGCGTTTAGATTAGGGCTGTGCACGTGGCGACCCTGTGGACCGTTATTATGATGCATTTCCTTCTGAAAGAATTTGCTGGTTTAAAGAATAATTGAATGATCCAAAAATTGATTTCATTTTCTAATACATATTTTACTACTTTCTTCTTCTCTCTCTTCTTTCCAAAATATCATCAGGTCGTTTTCTTTATTTTATTCCTTTTCCTATTACAGTTTTTGTAATCGGAAAGTACGGGTTCCAATCTATCCAAAGAAAGTTAAATGCTCATTTACGTAGCACTATTTTTGGCTCTTTTACGGCATTTTTAACGTTAGGAATTTGTTTTAGTGTTAAATGGGCCATTATTGTACGTAGTCTTATAATAGAGATCGTAATCTATTCAATACTACAAAGAACATAAGCGTAGCTCTATTTTTTTGACCGCTATACGACAAAGTTAAAGAGGGTAAAATTTTTTTTATGTTTTTTACGCTCCTTAAAAAATTTTTTAAAATTATTTACGTCCTTAAATAAATTTTTCTTTGAATGTAGTCGGAAAATACGGGTTCCAATCTATCCAAAAAAAGTAAATGCTCATTTACGTAGCACTATTTTTGGCTGTTTTACGGCATTTTTAAGGTTAGGAATTTTTTTGTAGTGTTAAAACGTGATAGAACATTCTCTTATGACCTTATAAAGGGCCATTCTTGTACGTAGTCTTATAATAGAGGTCGTAATCTTTAAAAAACTACAAAGAACATAATCGTAGCTCTATTTCAATTTTCAATTTTTTCCATTTTTTTTTTAATTACTTACGGCCTTATATAAATTTTTCTTTGAATGTATGAAAGTACGGGTTCCAATCTATCCAACAAGTTAATGCTCAATTATAAATTATTATAAAGCAGGGTGTCAAACCGGAACCCGAACCGAAACCCTATACCGAAAAGAACCGATTGAAACTCAGAACCAGAACCGTTATTATTTATATTTGAGAACCGGTATTTCGGAACCTTAATTTTTGGAACCGAAATGACCGAAAAGAACCGAAACGAATTAATAATTAAACATTAGAAACGAAATTCGATTCGGTTTGATTCCCTGATTTTTTGTCAACTTTTTGATACAAAATAAATATAAATTTTCAAAATTTTGTGATGATAAAATAGTCCACTTAATGCGTCTTGATGAGTAAACACTCCAAAATTTGAAGTAAATCGGCCAAGTCGTTTTTGAGATTTGATGGAGGAAAGTTTAAAAAACATGGTTTTGATATAAGTTTCAAGTACAGTTAGTTACAACTACACCTAATTCTGTTTTTACACGGTTTTGATATAACACGGTCCACAAAAAAAATTCTGATTCTGTATTAACACGATTTCATTTGAAATAGCACGATTAAAGAAAATCTATTTGATTGAAATTTCAAAGAAAAATTTTGTTACTTGCAAATAATCTTTTAAAAATTTAGATAGAGAATTCCCTCAAACTATTTGCTAAGTTGACGTCCTACATTACAGATTCTATTAAGAAAAAAATTTAAAAAGGACTAGATAGAGAGATAGAGGACTATACACTTAAAACGGATTCCAATTGATGGAAATACCGTCACGCAGAAGGCATTAAGAATTTATAATTCTCAAACAAAACGTGATAATAGTTACTTATTTTCTACAAGTACAGGATGGTTAACAGGATTTCTGCAAAAACGAACTCACTCCATAATATAACGATCAAAGGAGAACTTGCTTTTTGAGATAAGATGGTTGCGAAAGATTTTCCTCCAAAACTTGCAAAAATAATTGGATAGTTGGAGTTCCAGATCAGGTCTTTAATGCAGACAAAACAGGTATATTTTGGAAAAAATTGCAAAGCCGCACATATGTAGGCAAATCCCAAAAGAGTGATGATGTGATCGAGTCACATTTTTATTTTGTAGCTTATCAATGATTCCGGAGACCGTTTTAGTTATTTTTGGTGTTTTCTTATACGAGTTTTTAAGTTCTGAATTGTTTTAATTTTATATTTATGTTACTTTTACTTTAAAAAATGAATTGTCTTTTGTTTTCATGTAAAAAACTGTGCAGTAAATGCATGAATGAATATTATATTTTAATTTTTTTTTTTAGGGTTGAAGGATATGGAAACAATCCCCTTTTTTTCTATGAACTTTATGTCTTTTTTTACACGGTTTTTTACACAGTTTTTTCTGGAACGTATCTACCGTGTAAAAACAGAATTAGGTGTATATATAACATCTGTCCTTTCTTATTCCTGTATCTTTATAATGGCTTCGAATATCGAAAAATCACTTTACCAGAAAAAAAAACCATGAAACACCCATCAACCCAGAGTACCCCCCAAGTGACCATTTGATATATACTGTCAATTTTCAATAAAAATAACAATTTCCTTTTTATTCATTGTATTGATTTTGGTTCCATACTTTTCAAATATTATAAATTTATTCTTTATACAAGTTGTGGGTTTTCCCCTTCATTCCATTTAAATAAGAAAACGAACTAATAACACTGTGCAAGTCGAAAAGAAAGACATGACCAACTTTAACGGTTTCCCCTATTTTGGGCCCTGGCAATCGAACTGCATCATTAGTTTTATGAGTTATAACGATGAATTCATACAAAAAAATTTTTTTTAATTTTTTATCAAGTTAAAATTTTTTCTAAATTGTAAAAAAATTATATCTGATGCTTGTGAAATCTGAATAAATAGATTTAAATGTCCTCTAAATTACGACATTTTCGGATTTTCGATACCATTGTGCTTTCAAAAGATATGGTCCAAATACTAAAATAATTGCAACCTTTTTTAGATAAAATTTTGTACAACAAAATATTTAAAATTTCCAAATATTAAGTAAAATCACAATAAAAGCATTTTTAATGGCTTCCCTTTTGTTCTCCAACAATTACGTGATTTCTAATTAAATATTTAATAATTTAATGTCATTTTGGTAATTAAAATTATTTAAAAATTTTTTTTAATTTTTTTTAGATTACAATCTATAACTTGTGAATGTATTAAACTATAGGACATTTAAATCTATTTATTTAAATTTCACGAGAATAAAATATCATATTTTTGGAATTTACAAAAAAATTTTAACTTCGTAAAAATCTTTAAAACAATTTTTCGTATGAAACCATCACAACTCAAAAAAGTAATGATGCAGTTCGATTCCAAGGATCCGAAATAGGGGAAAACCGTCGAGTTCGGTTATGTCTTTTTTATTTTTTGAAAAAAAAAACTATCACAGTGTAATTGGACCAAATGGGCTTAACCTAACACCAGGGTTAAGTTCCCAGAACTATGACACATTTCATAAGTTATTATTCTTGCTCTCCCAGTTACACAATGAAGATTAGGACATCCGGTTTCCAGGGAAAAGTTTATTATGTATGTCAATTATACCGAAATAAAAACTTAGATATTAATACGGAATTTAAACTAGAACCTAATCAACAGAACCTTTTTTCCAAAACATAAGTTTCGGTACGTACCAGAACCGAAATACGTTTCGGTGTGATTCAATGGATTTAGGTAGTTTTTTTCTGTCAAGCCACAGGGTATTTTTTGAATAATTGTATTTGGCTTTTTTCGGGGGTTACCTTTCCGATCCCACCTTTAATAGGATGAAGTGTTGCTGTTTAATTAAGAAAAAATACCAAGTTTAGATCTTGTGGTCCGCCAGTGGAAGTTCCTATGTATTCTACCATTTTTCCCTTTAGAATTTGAGTTACTTTATAGTTTGAAAATAATTTTTCAATGATTCATTTTTGCACAAAAGTAAGGGGATAGAGTAGGAAAACTGTACTTAAAAAAAAAAAAAAAAAATCAAATTATTTTTTGAGGGAAATGAAATTTATATGATTGAGATGGATGATTTTGCTTTTGGATGGCTGCTGTTGGCTGATTTGGTTTGGTTCATGGGTGTTTTGGTTGCCTGGTAACATGTGGATGCATCAAAGCGCCCCCATATGCACATGCACACACACGCACACACACACACACATGTTAAGCACATGCACTTTTTGGAGTTATAAAACCAAACAATAACAACAAAAACCACATCAGGCCTGAAATGTTGCAAAAGCACGCCAAAAATAAACAACAACAAAAAAACCTACGACACATTTTGAGGCTGAAATAAAAAAACACGTTTTCCATGCCCCACACACACACATACAACACAAACACACATGCATATTTACAGACTCACACGAACTAGAGTAATAACTGATAAAAACACACGCACACGCAACAACAATAACAACAAAAAAAAAAAAAAAAAAAAAAAAGGCTGGCGCACTAAATTAAAGCTCCCAAACGAAAAATCAATACTTTACTTTGACGTCGACTGAGACGGCAGCAGCAGCAGCGACAACAGCGCCGCGCTTATCTCAAATAAATTGCTTTCGGCCTACTCGTGATTTTTTTTTTGTTTCTCCTTTTTTTTTTCATTTCGTTTTCGTCGTTGTACATATTTCTGGCTGTGCTCCGCCCCCCTCCACCCCTCCTTGGCCCAACGCCCCCACACACAGTGGAAAAGCATGCGCTGCTATTTATGTGTGGCTGTGTGAGTGTGTGTGTGCTCCACAATTATTATTATTATTATACAGCTCTCTCTCTCTCTCTCTCTCATCTGCCTCTCTCTCACTTCTTACGTGTTTCACCTTGCGCTCCGCCGTGTTTATGACTGTGTTGTGTTGCCTGCCTGCCTGCCTGCTTGCTGCTGCGTTTTACTCGTTAGACTTGTTTATACCCTGTAATCTAAGTTAAAGATTAAGCCTGAAGCATATGCCTTTTGCAAACATAATGTTTTATGTTAACTGAATTCATTTTTTCGATAAACTAATTTCTTTCGAGAAAAAGACTGAAAAACGTTCACATATAAAATGCCTCCAGACAAAAATCGTAATACAGAAGTTCGTAAAAGTTAAGTTCGACTGTTTGTGTATATTTCAAAATACAAATAGTCCAAATTGGCGGATGTTTTTTTTTGTTTTCTGTGTTAAAACCGAAAAAATCCGTAGAAGATCGAAGATAAGAACCGGACAAGCTTCCTCGCGGCCTGATATTGAAAAAAAAGTCGACTTATAGAAGTGTAATATAGGTTATAACGAATCCAAAGTGCAAGATATTGTAAGATTTCCATAATGTTCTATGTTAACTGAATTTATTTTTCGAAAAACTAATTCCTTTCGAGAAAAAGACTGAAAATCGGTCACATATAAAATGCCTACGGACAAAACTCGTAATACGGAAGTTCGTAATAGTTAAGTTCGACTGTAACGTTCTCTCAAAATCTGTCTTAAACGACTTGTCGTGAGGTCCCAAGTCGACTGTTAAAAATACCTAAAAATGGCAAATAATTTACATTAAAAATAATTATAAATGCTAGTTCCTTCAAAACTAATTACCTTCTGGTTTTCGACCTTACCAAATAGTTATATCTGGCCGGAAAATGGCTAAATAGGCAACACATATACATTAAGTCAAGAAAGGAGGTATGCAAACTGCTCGAAAATTAAGACTGGTTCGGTTCCGAGATTAATGCAGGTTTTAAACCACTGGTTCGGTTCATAACATGATTTTTGGAACAAAGCGAACCGAGTTTTAGATTCGGTTCAGCGGTTTCCTTTACGTTTTTGATATTTTATAATTTCTTATTCGAAAACTTTAAATTTTAGCTATTATATTCAAAATTAAAGTCAGGAAAAAAAACATTAAAAGAACTTTAAAATAATAATAACTATACAAGACGCCATCCATAAATTTCAGGATTATCTTGACAAACAAGAATACAGCAGATTTTGGGAACGACAAGTTCCAATATCTTTACAACCGTTTATTAGGGCAGTAAAAACGACATTCCTTGAAAGAGATCGGCTGAAACGATGCTAGGCTTTGTGTAGAGTTGTTTTTCAATTAAAATCTTTAAATTAAAATCATCTTTGTCTTAAGGTAGAGGCTTTACGTCGTCAAATCGTTGATGAAATAAACCAAACCATTTTCTTTTGCTGTCTACGGTTCGGTACAACATTTTCCAACAGACTTAGACGGGATTTACACGATAAAGCAAACTTCATGAAGTTTTTGAAAAAGCTTTTGTTTGTGGGAAAGGGGTGTGGTGGGGTAGCTTTCCCCTCTACACCTCTTTTCTATGAGCTAGAGCTTTTTAGAAAACTGCATGCAGTTTGCTTCATCGTGTAAATCCCGTCTTAGTTTTGGTTCGCTGTTCGGTACGGTTTGTGTTTTCACAAAGGAACAATTTTACATATTTTTACTTCTTTTGCACAAAAAATTATTATTTTTTTCATATTTTATTTTGGTTCCCTGTGATTCTTAGAGCTAGTATACAAAAAAAAATTAACAAAATTCATTTGGGGTTAGCAATTTACCTAGTTTCATGGTCCATACTAATATGGACCGTCTTGGGGGTAAGTTCTTACCCCAATATAATAAATATAAATTGGTTGAACAGAATTTTGTTGTATTTTATGTAATGTGACTGCTTAAAAATATGTTGGATAAATATATATAAGTATAAATGTACAGCTGCGAAAAAAATAATAGTACCACCCCCACGAGCAATTTTTTCAAAGACGTCATAGCTACATTTGTAAGCTTAAGAAACCTTTGAATGCGTTTTAAGAATGAGAAGACTTAAAAATTATGAAAAGAAAACAAATCATTGTGTTATTCTGCGTTTTCAAAGAATTTAAGAATTTTTAACAAAAAATTAAAGAAAGTAGGCGAAAAAAATAATAGGACCACTTTGTAAATATGCACTTAAAATTACAAAATTTACTTAAATTATTACTAAAAGATAATTGTATATTAAAGCTAAGATTTTTCTATAAATTTAATGTTTAGTTGTGATGCCTTAACCTGGCTATAACGGCTGCTCAACGTTTTGAAATCGATTTAACCAAGGTCCTGGCACCGTTTTAGAGAAATCTTGCTTTAGGACTTCTGAAACATTTTCCATAGTGATCCGGTGCTGGTTGGCTTAAATGTAGTAACTTCCTTTTGACATTAGCCCACAGATGTTCGATGGGATTGAGGTCTGGTGACTGCTCAGGCCAATCCAAAACTTTCTCATAATTTTTTCAGAACCATTCCTTTGCTTTCTCTTTGGGGTCATTGTCTTGTTGGAAGACACAAACTAGCGGCATCTCATATTCTGTAAAGGGTAGCATCAAATATCCTAATTATGGACGTTGATCCATTAAGGTTTTGATGCAATATAATGGACACCTACTCCATAGTAAGAAAAACAACCAAATACCATTACACTTGAATCTTCATCCAGTACATTTTGGATTGATTTTTTGAGTCTCGAGGACTTCTGACGTACGAACAAGAGCCTTTTCCACCAAACATAAAAATTTTGGAAAAGGTTCGGTTTGGAGGTTCGAACCAGTGAGGAATCTTTGGGTTCGGTTCACGGACCGGTTCCTGGATCCTCTGAACCCCAGGTTTTGGCTCGAACCTCGGTTCACTTAAAAAAAAATAATATGAAGCTTTTATTTTCGATTAATTTATACGACTTAATTAGTTTGATATAGGCGACCTTGCCTTGTTTAAGGTAATTCAAGTCCCGAACTTTGGATTAAAATTTCAAGAAATTTCATAAAATCTGGAATCCACCATCAACTGACATTAGTTGGGATTGATTTTAGTCCGGATTTCCTGGAACTGTTATTTTCTACTAATTCTTACATTATAAGAAACAGATTTTGGTGTTGAAAATGCTCGTACAACCAAGTTGGAAGAATATTTTTAAAAGACCTTTCCAAATAATTACATTTTTCGAAGTATATTCTCTTGGACAATTTTCGAAGGAATCTATAACTTCATTGCTTTCTATTCCCTTTTTTTACAGTCAGTCGTAGAGTCATTTAAAGATAAATTTTTAAATAAACATATCAAGAATTTCCTCCGGCTGAAAAATTACTTAATATTGTGAACCGAACACTTTTTTTTGAATAAGTGGTTCGGTTCGGGTTCAGGTTCGAGGGATCAAAAATGTAGAAGGTTCGGTTCATGGTCCGGTTCGGCCAATTTAAGAAGCCCGAACCGAACCGATTCTTAGGGGTTCGGTTCAGGACCGGTTTGCAGCCTTGATAAAAACTTTAGTCTCATCTTTGCATAAAATATTGTAACAATTTAGATGTTCCTTTAGTAATATGTCTTGCGTTTAAAAGGTCCCTCTTTTCTTGGGCTTGCAGGCTTTTAAATTAACATTAATGTATTTGCATTATCGCAGTTATATATAGGTCCTTTTTAAGCTCAGTTGCAGCCTGAAAAGGATCCCTGTTGCTCTCGCAGATCAACTTTTGGACGTGCATCTTTTGACTTCAATCATATCTTCCATTTTTGTCTAAAATATTTCTGTATAAAGTAAAAATCTTCTAAAAGGAATGAAAAAAACAACATATTTTTAACGGGTAAATAAATATATACTGAAATTTTAAAAAACATTGGAAGGGTTAGGACCTTTTCGCAAGTTCAGCCCACATCAATGAGTTTTAAAATATAAAAACTTAATTAAAATGAAGTGACGGCCTATTTCAAAGATATTTCCTTAATTTTTCTTTAAGGTAACATTCCGAAAATATAGCGCCCAATTTTCCAAATTCAAATAATTTTCTTCAAAGGTTTTGCATTCGAAACCATCTACCAAAATTTGTATTTCCCCCAAGCAATTGTAGCTAAAAAAAATATAAGATGAAAAAAAGTATTTACAGGGTATTAAACGTTTCGTTCAGCCCGGCCTTAGCTTGCTTGGCCCTCTTTATATTTTTTATTTTTGCCTTCTCCTATCATTTTTCATTGCACACACATACACACATAGACCGACCGACCAACCGACCGACAACTCTCGGGGGAATTTTTGTGTGCACGTCACAGTCGCACGGTCTGTCGTTCAGTCGATCCGTCGGTCGTTTGTTCAGTTCGACTCGTTATGACGTTGCGAGTTTTGTGTCTGCTGCTTCTCTGTGTGTGTGTGAGAGAGTGTGTTGGTGTGTTGCCAACGGCGCTGCCCTGCCTGCTGCTGCCTTGCACTTGCTGTTGCGTCACCCGCGCTCCGCACACATAAAACCGAACACGAAACCTCCTCAGCCGCCAGCCACCCCTTCCCCACTCTCCCTCCCCCTACCACTGGTTATACACAGTGTTTTTGCTCAACCCCCTCCCACTCTGTTTTGGTCTGTCGGTCGTTCTCACTCTCTATCTTTCTCTCTCTCTCTCTCTCGTATACTGGCGCGCAGCTCTCTCGCTTATTTCTGCTGCTTCTTGTGCTTCGAGTTGGTTGGTTTTTTTTTATGCTATTATTATTATTATTATTATTATAACGCTGCTGCTGACTTTGCTTGTTTCTTTTTTTTTTTATTTCTTTTTTTGTATATAGTTTTTAAGCCTCTTTTTCATATTGTCGTCGTCGTCGTCTGCGTGTGTTGTTATTTTTATTAATTTGTTTGCTCTGCTGCCGCTGCTGAAAATTGTCAACGTTGCTCTGTGACTGCTTTAATCTTACGCGTGCTTAAGTTTTTTTTCCCCCCTCTCTCTCTCTCTCTCGCGCTTTGCTGAAGTTTGGCAACGTGTCGGGCTCTCTGCTCTGGTCCGCTGACGTCGCTGCTTTTTGCTTGTTTGTGTGGAATTTCGTGCTTAATTTTCGTCTGTGTGCTGTGAGTTGTTGTTGGTATTTTTTTTTTTTTTTTTGCTTTTGCCTTTAATTCAATTCAATTTCTGTTTAATTTTCGTAGTGTGAATTTAATTTACTATTAGTTATTGTTGTGTGTTTTTTTTTCCTTCTTTTATTATTTATTTGTGGCTGTGCAGTTTAATTGCTTTCATTAAAAACAAAACACAGTTGCAAAAAAGAAAAGTTGTTGTTGTTGTTTTTGCGGTAGATGAAAACATGTGGCCAATTGCTGTTGTTGTTGGAAGAGTAAAGCAGCCGCCATGTTGCCAATTTTCACAGCCTGCTGTTTCTGATTTCTTTTTCAAAAAGGAGAATCTACATATGTATATACATATGTATGGTATGTATGTTTGTATGATAAATGAGTGTGGGTGCATATTATTGATGATGATGGGGCGGCTGTGAATATTTGTGTTTGTGTGTGTGTGTGTGTGCGTGCATTCAGCGAACTTTTAATACGTTTCGAAGGAATCTTTTCCGCTTCTTGTGCCAGTGAAGTTGATTTTTTTGATAACACTGTCGAACCAAACATTTAAACACACAATTTTCTTTGTTCCCTCAAATACACGTTATTTATATCTACATAACAAAAATAACGTTATTTTTAGATTTACAAGGAATTCTTTATTCAAATTAAATTTTTTTTAAGTATTTGTTTGGGTAATCTCTAGCAAACCTCTAAAAATTTCGAAGTCGTTCGAAAAGGTCGAAATTTGTATAGAGAAGTATTTAATTTGTTAAAAAAATTTCAAATTTTCTGAATTTTGGTTTACTTGAACATACGAATTCAATTATTTTCTATTTAAATTTGTAATTATTTTTTCTTCGAGCAATTGTTGGTCTATGCTACTTCATTTATCAATAAACTGCCCAATTAACTAAGACTTGTAACCAGGGACTAATCCCGAAATGAATATCGGTTCCGGTACCGGTTCCGGTACGTACCGAAATGAAAATATCAGTTAAAGGTTATATTTCGTTTTTCAAGTAATTTCGGTTTTTGGTTCCGTTACGGTATCCAAATTTATTATTTCGGTATAACGGTACGCCCGGGTACCAAGTATAATTTTTTCAATGTTCAAAAATTAAAACTGTTTCACAATATCAAAAAAAAACACATGAAACGACGTTTTTTAAAATATTCAAAAATATATATCCGTTTTTTTTTTGAAAAAAAAATTTCCAAAAAAATATTTTATATAAAATCTTTCTAAAATCAGAAAAATATTTCTTAATTATGGTTCGAAATAATCGGTCTCTAATTCTTCTGTATTCCTGCCACAAAAAGAGATGTTTTGATATTTGGATAGATTTAAACCCATACTATAGACTAGTTTTTTTCTGGTAAAATCAGCTCTAAAAACGCTCTACAAAATTTGGAAACCTAAAATCTGTTCGAGCTTTTATTTACATAACATTTTTCTAAATATTAAAACGAAATTTTCTTCAAAAAAGGAAATAAAATTTGTTAAACTTCGAGCGATATTTGATTTAACTCAAGAAACTTAATTTCTAAAATTTATATTACCATTTTTCCAACATTTCTATATTAAAGGGAGGATTTTACTAAGACTAAGACGGGATTTCCATGATGAAGCAAACTTCATGAAGTTTTCCTAGTAGGCGAGAGATTTAAATGTATTTTTTACTATTTGCTTAAAAGGTCTAAAAAATTTCCTCTAAATTCCACGCATACTAAGAAAACTTCATGAAGTTTGCTTCATGGTAAATCCCGACTCAGAAATCCTTTAAATTTAATGAAATGGATTATATTTACGAAAGAAAAGTTGTTCCGCCTTTTAAGATATTTTTTCTGTAGCGTTTATATCTTAAAAAAATAATTTCATCCTGGTTTTCTCTGAAATGTTCGATTTTTTTTCTGAGTATATAAGTTGCTTTTTTACCGGTTGAAATATATATTTCAAATAATCATAAATCAATAAAAATAAATAATAAAAAATCGAAACAGTACCGGTATTAGCGTTTCGGTAGGGTTCCGGTTTTTTTCGGTTCAAAAAATGTTTAATATCGGTTCCGTGGCTTGAAACGGTTTATTTCGGTTAACGGTTCCGGTTTCGGTATTTTTCCCTGCTTGTAACTTTTGTTGAACCGAATCGATAGTGTTCGGAACAATTTCAGGTTCAACTATTTGTTTCACAAGAGGTCCGGTTTATGGTAAAAAAAAGTCGGAATTCCGGCTGCAAACCGGTTCGGTTCAAAACCGGATTGCAGCCCTGTTAAAAATCGTTGTTCAAGAAATGGTGTATAAGGTGTGCGAAATAAGTCACCTTTTAAGTTCCTTTCAAGGTGTTCATTTGCCTCCTATGCATGAAGATTTGGAAGACAGACTGAAAAGAACTCAGCTCGTCATGCTGATCAAGATTATATATACTTTATGGGGTCGGAGACTCTTCCTTCTATGCGTTACAGAACATCGTGACAATTTGAATATACGTAATACAGCCATATAAGGTTATAAAAAAAATAAATTCAATTATAATTGTAGAGATTCTATACTAGAGTTCAGTTGTCCAAATGTTTTTGCTAATGAATATTAGCATATCGACATTTTCAGCCTTTGTGGTGCTCCGCTTTTTGGTTATTATATTTTCCGCCCGGCTCAACATCTATTCCGACTCCATCGATGTGGCCGGAATGCATTCGCCGAGTTCTTCAAGCCTTGAAAGTTAGTTTCCCAATTTTATTATTTTCAGAAATCATTAAATCTATTTGGTCTTACTCTCCAATAATCCAATGGATTCGAATCCACGGCATAATAAGCCCTTTCAAGGGGGGGAAGACATAATTCCGGCGACATAATTCCGCTAGAAAAAAACGACATTATTCCGCGCGAAATTATGTCGTTTCAAAACAAAATAATTCCGCTAGAATAAAACGACATTATTCCGCGCGAAATTAAGTCGTTTTAAACTACATAATTCCGCTTAAATAAAACGACATTATTCGTTTAGAAACGACTTAATTCCGCGAGGAATACATTCTAACTGGGTCGGCAGAATTATGTCATTTTAAAACGACTTAATTCCGCAAGGAAAAAACGACATTATTCCGCGCGGAATTATGTCACTGAAATTAATATTAAGTGGTATATTTTGACTAGACTCCTAGTGCATACCTTGCACCGTCACCCCTCATGCCGAAGTTTTTGATTCACGCGGGACGCCTTCATCTATCGAGTCATATATGCAATTGTAAAGGTCGTAGACATTTTATAAATTAATCAATTTTTTTTTTTAGAAAACATTTTTCAACAAATTATTTTACCAATTTTTTTTATGTAGATACACTTATATTCGGGCGGAATTATGCCTTTTCAGAACGACATATTCTAATTGGAACGACATAATTCCGCTAGAATAAAACGACATAATTCCGCTAGAAAAAAGCGACATAATTCCGCTAGGAAAAAAACGACATTATTCCGCGCGGATTTATGTCGTTTCAAAACGACATAATTTCGGAAGCGGAATTATGTCGTCGGAATTATGTCGCTATGCCCTTTCCTTAATGCCACCCTTTGAGTGTGCTAGAAATATAATTTATATATAGGAGTGGATTTAGAAAACATTTCTGCTTGATCTTTGTAGTGTTAGGAAACCATTTATAGAGTATTTTCCATGCTTTGCTTTTAAATGCGCCTTTTATGCTGGTCTAAATAAAATATTCGATATCCGATAGTGAAATATTTCAATAATGATTTAGTGTTTTTTCTATATCGAAGTTATTTCCAGCTTCCCTTAGCCCTTAGGTGCAATCTGGCAGGCTTCTGTCATAAGTTAGTCCGCATTTACACGATGAAGTTCTTCATCAAGTTTTTGTTTGGTGGAAAGAGGTGAAGAGGGGCAGCCGAAACTGGAAAAGCTTCATGACCGACCTACCGTGGCGTGAAGCTTTTCGATGATTCGCCTTTGCTTTGTTCCGATTGAACTAATGCAGGGTTGATGTGTGGGTTTTGTTGCTTATCGATAACTCGTGTTCTCAGGCGAAATGAAATGAAATCTTTATGTAAATGCGCATGAAGTTTTGAAGATGCTTCAAAACGAAATCGAAGTAAGCTTCATGAAGCAAACTTCATCGTGTAAACACGGACTTATTCGGGATTTACACCATGAAGCAAACTTCATGAAGGGGCGTGGGCGTGGAATTTAGAGGAAATCATTTAGACCTCTTAAATGAATAGTAAAGAAATACATGGAAATCTTTCGCCTACTAAGAAAACTTCATGAAGTTTGCTTCATCGTGTAAACACGGTCTTACAAGCAAAAAGGCGTAGATCTGATGTTAGTTTCTTTGCATTTTTATTAGGATTGTTTCGATTTATTACTTAATATAAATGTGACACTTAATTAATCTATCTGGGCTTAAACTCTTGACATTGATGATCAAAAATTAAAGTTTTTTAAGCAATTCATTCATTCCACTTTGTTATGTATAATTTCGAATAACAAATTGGTTGAAATTTTTAGATGTATTGATATTATTATAAAATGGACACATTATCATCAACTAGAGTATGACACATCTTGATAATTATTGTTGTCGATCAGGAAAAAATATATAAATAAACTTTAGTTTATGGCCAATTATTGATTACTAATCTTAAAAACTGTTTACTTTTCTCATTGCAGGTGTCGTCAGGCGATATAAAAAATAAAAATAAAAATCGTGCGACGGAGGACGGGTTTTTTTTTTTTTTTTTTTTTGAAAATTTTTTTTTTAATGTCTTGTGATAATGAAGATAAGCTCCAAGCAGCAAAGAGAGAGAGAAAGAGAGAAAAAATGTGCAAAGTTGTTAATTAATGGAAAATTTGTGTTACACACACACGCACACACATATGCATGCAAACGCGCGGGCGCGATCGAAGTGAAATTTTAATAAATTTTTTTTTTCAAGTTGAATTTTTTTTCTTGTTGTTAAATACAAAGTGCTTAAAGAAAATGTCTCATTTTCAATTATTTTTCTTCACAGCAGAAAATAAAAAAGTGTGTAAATAAATCTATTTAATTATTAAAATAAAATACAAAAATAAAATGTCCGAAAAGCTGAGTCTGTGTTGTTGCTGGCCACACCAACAACACAACAGCAACAACTAAGCAGAAAAGTGTTAAAAAAAAAAGGAAAACCTAAATCTAAGTTGTAAGTGAAAAGTGAAACATTTTTGCATTGAGTCAGAGAAAATATGTCGCAGCAGTGCAAAGTTGTTAAATGTAGGCAGCCCAGTGATAACGACAACAACAACAACAACAGCAGCAGCAACACGACGACAGCAGCAACAACAACAACAACAACAACCAATCATTCTGAGCACAACAACAAGTGTTTAAGCCAAAAGAGTTCGGCATGAAATGGAAGCAGCTATACGCTCCTCTTCAGTGCAGGTCGGTGGTGTTCCGCCGCCCACAAACAACGCCACAAACGGTGGACAGCAACAGCAGCAACAACAACAACAGCAGCAGCAACAACAACAACAGCAGCAGCATCAGCAACAGCAGCAGCAACTTCATCATCATCATCAACAACAACAACAACAATCAGCAACGTGTTGCCAGCAATCAGCAACAACAACCTGCCGCCACGCATCAAGTGCTTGATAATGGACCTACGTCCCATCATTTACATCAAGCGTCAGCGTCTAATCAGCAGCACCAAAACAAAGCAGCGCAGCAGCATCAACAACAACAGCAACAACAACACCAGCAACATCAGCAACAACAGCAGCAAAAGCAACAACAACAACAGGCTGCAAATATGTCTGCCTATCAGCAACGTCTGCCCGCCGGTGCATCGTCGATTCATAGGTGAGTCCAGCCATCCAAGAATCTTTACTAGAGATAAGTCAGCTCTCTCTCTGCCCCTTCCTCCTCCCCACCCCTTAACATATTTCCGCAGCAAGCTCATTTCCTGTTTGCATTCAACGGCCATTCACAATGTCAAAACCCAGCAAAGAGATAAGGTTATACGATTGCTCCTTCATTCTTTCAGACCTTCTTGAGATAACACTTTATATGCATATATATACTGGAAAGCTTGACCAGACATCCAACAGTTAGAAAAAGACAGAGAGAGAGAGAGAGTTTTAAAATGAATAATTATACCAAAATTGGTCTGATCCAGCATGACGGGTTGCGTTGATACAACCAATCGGTGCGAAAAATAGTTCTAGTTAGAAAAACTTTTTAGTTTTCAATAACAGCGTCTTTAAACTAGGCATAATAATTCCACCAATTGTGATCAAAATCGGGCAACTATATCCTATAGCTGCCATAGATTAGTTTGGTCTGAAAAGGGTCTTGGTGAGAAAAACTTATTAGTTTTCAATGGTAGCGTCTTGAAAATTGTTAATTATAAATATTATACGCTTTAACACTATTTCGACGAGTTTGATCAAAATCGGATGAATATATACTATAGCTCTCATATAACAATCGTCTCCTAGGGACTATGACTCTTTCCTAATCGACATTAACATACTGTAATAATTTCATGAAGATCGGTATTGTGGTTCCAGAGACACAAATCTGAATCACTTTGGAACCGGTTCAGCTAGCTCGAAACTGGTATTAAGCCAGTTAAATATCTGTATTCCTATAACTAACCTGCACACCAAATTTCAAGTTCAGCGCTTGAAAAATTTCTAAGATATGGTTCAGCGCGTTCGGATCTGGCCTTGAACCAGCGAAATATCGTCCTCTTTACAACTAACCTACATTCCAATTTTAAAGTTTATAACTTTAATAATGTCTGATATATTGCTTTGAGTCACTTTTTTACCGGTTTAAACCACTCTCAAACACAGATTGACTCTTTCCCGCTCGACATAAACATACCGTGAAAATTTCATGAGGATCGGTTTAGTGGTTCCAAAGATTAGGCTCTGAACCAATTGTGAACGGCTTTAAGCCGCTTTCGAACAGGTTCATAGACTTGGAAGCATAGCCTTTGACTCTTTACTGATCGACATGATTTTCATGAGTTTTATAAAAATCAGTTTAGTGGTTTAAACGCCTTTAAGGAACATTGACATATATACATTCAGAAAAAGACCAAGAATGCCGTACTTAAACAGGGGAATTTCAAGTATAAACGATTTCAAATGCTGACTAAGTTCGGAATTTGCAAATATGAGAACAAAATTCTCATTTAAGGGGGATTTCTACCTTTGAAAAAAAATTCTCGATTTTTTTGTTTTGCATTATAATTAAAGCTTGGATTTTCATTTCCCTTTCATCCCCTTTAAACTATTTTACAAAATTCTAAATAGTTTAGCAGATATAGCCATTTTATTGGAGCAATGTTCTTGCTAAAGGGCGTACATTTTACGTTGCTCAAAACTTTTAACGCGTTTTTTTCGAAACCACGTTTTTTGACCTGGTAGCCATGATTGCGCCAGTTCTACTAAACCGATTTTGATCAGCCATATTGCAATCGACGCAGAATTGATGTAATTTTGGTCCGTACCTCAATCAAGAGGAAAAGCAATTTTGTATTCTTTTTTTACACTAAACTACAAAAAAAAACTTGAAAAATCTAAATTATTTTTTTAAACGGCCTCCATTTTAAAAAAAAAAATATTGAATAATATGATTGAGGTACGGGCCAGAATTACATCAATTTTTATTATAACCTCATTTACCGTTTTCAATTCCGATAACCTGAAGTCCCGGATTCATGGTTACCACCTCTACACCTTTGTTTTTGAGACCTTAATTGGCAGGCCGATAACTTTTTGAACAGCTCTCGAAATCAAACATTTTTTTGTACTTTTTATTTAATTAATAAATAACGCAAAACCAAAAAACAAAATTAAAAAAAGCTCCTATGGTTTTCCCTCCAGAATTTTTTTTAAAAAACACTCAAAGGTAGAAGACCCCCTTAAAGTTCGTTTGTTGATTATTAAATCCTTTTAACTTGAAATCAGATGTTTTCTATTACATTATTATTTTTCTAACTCTTTTTTTTTTAAATGGAAGATTGATTTCTGCATGATTCAAGGAAAAATGAATTACTTTAAATTTTAAGAACAAAAAGGTCTAAGTTCAATCAGGGATATACTTCAATTTAGAATGATATTTTTTTTCTGGGTGTATGTATAGATATGAGGGTCTTTAGGGCGACTCCGATCCGGAAATATTTTTAATCATTGTGATAGATTTGGCGCTCCAGGTTCGAAAAACCAACATTTGAAAAAAAAATGTTTTTTTTTTAATTTAGCCTTTTTTTTGGAGGAAGTATCATATGAAAATTATGAAAAAAAATTCCCGTATTTTCTACAATTTTGAAATTTAAAAAAAAAAAAAAATTTACTTTACTCATCATTATTTATCATACAGCGTTTCCCAATCAGATAAACTATAGTCGAGTTATAAGCAAAACTAATAATTACGCTGGGCAACACTTGCCGCAATCGTAATGGGCAGCACTGTTTACCCAGTTTGTGTGAGCCCACACTTAAAATGTATCAGTTATATACAAACTGAGACAGTAACAGAGTATATAACAGTCGGGCTGGACCGACTTTCTTAGTTGTTTTATCAAGGTTCTTGTTCAGCGTTCTTAGAGAAATGGTCACTTCCTTTATTCGGTCGTCATTCCAAAGAATTATTTAGCCACAGCGTGCGCTATCTTGTTTCCTTCTTTACACTCTATATATATGCACTGAATTTGTCAGTCCTACTGAGATTCCAAAAGTTCATCCAAAGTACGGATCTCATTTTCTTGGACTCCAGGACTCTCTCGATTTCTTTGCCCAAAGTGTCAAGTAAGCATCTGCGTTTGTAAAAGTATGTATTACTTTAAGGCATTTAGCACAAGAATCAAATACTGTACTTTCCAGTACACGGGAGAAGATTCCCTTGACTATACATCTAATGGACCAAAAGTTCTAGCTTTAGTCGTTGGTGTGTAGGGCTTGAATGCTATGTATAAATTCGTAATGAAATCTTTCAAAATCAAGGTTACAGGATATTTTGCAGACGAGGTCTTTCAACTGCAGCGCTCTTACTTGTTTCACAAATATCGAAGGCAAGCTAGAAACATCAGAAATATTCTTTACAGCCATTTTCTTCATCATTTTCGGAGGAGATTTACTACTGGACTTTAGTCCTTTACAATTTCCTCAATCTCACTAGAAATTTGGATTTCCATTTTCTTGGGGAATTTATTTAAAAGATTCGACTCTGAAGTATCATCTGCAATTTCATTGACAGCTATTTCCTTCTTCATTTTCTGGAGAGTTTTGCTAGTTAACTTAAGCTTTTCTGCAGCTAAAAATTGCATCACAATTTTCTCAATCTCACTCAAAATGTAGGTTTTTTAGATTCGACTCCGAAGTTGGCCTGTTCCCTATATCATCATTGATTCAATTATGCCGAATCGGTTTCATTTCCAGAATTTGTAAAAGTTCAAAACCGAATTCTCTAATCGTTTTTTAAAAATTAATATTGCTTTAATTACGATTGTTTGAAATCTAATAAATGTAATTCTAAATCGTTTCTATATGTATATTATAGAATTTCATTAAACCTTTAAAGGTCTTTTGTCTATATATGTCCATCATCATCATCAACATCATCGGGGGCATTACTTGAATTTATTTACTTTTTGCACAAATGTTTCATAATCAAAAATGATTATTTATAATTTTTGTTGCTTGGTATAAGGCCATTAGTCAGTCAGGTAATGAGTCGGAATATGGTTAAATAAAAGAGAGAGCGAGATGGCAACAGCGGGCAACAACTAACCCGGAAAACGTAACAAGACAACCGCAATGATGTGGTTGTTGCTGTTGCTGATGATGATGATGATGTCGAGTTGTTGTTGTTGCTGTTGTTGTTGCTAGTTTTTGCGGTTAGACGCCACATGAAGAGAAGGCCGAAGTGGTGGAAAACACTTAAGATACAAGAGACAATGACAATGAGTGAAGTGGAGTGAAGTGAAGTTGTGGACCCTTAAGTTAAAAATAATTATACGTAATTTGACACTATTGACCTGCCACAAGGATAACAGTCTCCTTTCTTGAATGACAGCAATTAGAGAAGGCTTAAAATGACCATCCATAACGGATGAAGGGGGAAGAAAAAAGAAAACAAAAGTCAGTAGAGGAATGACAAATGTATGTAGATAATATGATGAAAATGAAATACTTACAATAAGTTGTGATCGTCCTTCTTGACAATACTTTGTTTAAAAAGCTTCCTTATAGTTTCTTGAACGATATGTAAAAAATATATAAATAAATTTCATGATGCAAAAATAATAGTCAAAAAACTATTTGGAAACTTTTCCTAATGAGACTAACAATAATTTATCAAATCTTTATCTACACTGAGAAGAAAAAATCAAACTAAAACCAAGATTAAAAATCTCTTACAATCTAGAAAAATCAAGATTAAAATACCTTAAACTAGGATTTATATTTCTCACATAAAGAATATAATCCCTTGAACCAAACGTTGTCAAATGATTGGCAACATCTAGGAAATTCGCTAAGCTGTATTCGAAGTAAGTAGGTTGACTTGCTGAATGTTCTCATGTTTTGTCTGAAACCCAAATTGCTGTATAGGAATGATATGGAGCCCTAACCGCAACAATAACGTAAGCTCAATTTTTGTCGATAAAATAATCGGTTAATGCAATTATGATCTGCAATGTCATTTAAATCTAAAAACACTCTCCTGAAAAATATTGTTTTTTAGGCGCTTGCGTTATTGTTGCGGCTAGGGCTCGATATGGTTATCAATTTTGAGGATTACATTTTTTTAATGGCTAATTTCTTACCATAAGTGAAAGAAAATATCCACTAAAAAATTACTTTTTGAAGAAAATTTATATTAGGTTGGCAAGAAACACAAGTCGTATTTTTTTTCTATGAATTTAAAGGTGATCCCATCTGTTTTACAAATCGCTTTCGACCCCAAAAACGATTCTATTCCCATACGATTGATTATGTATTGGCCATTTTGAGAATCTTTTGGGCATAACTTCTCGTTCGTATTGTCCAGCTTCATCAGAAACGAACGTTTTTACCATTTAAAGAATTTTAAAGTGGTTGCAAACAAATAATAATCTATCTGAAGGTGCAAGGTCAGGGCTATATTGTGAATGTGCCTTTACTTCCCAATTCTGTTCTAATAATTTTTGACGAGTGACCAAATATGTACATATGTTGTAGATTGTCTAAACTGGGATGCTTTTCTTTGATTTGCTGTGTCCAATTCGGATAACTGGTGCCAGTATACATATACTGGCTATATATATAGAATATCGGATATTGATGTGGTTTAAGTCCGCTCACCTCTCTTGTTCCATGAACAACAATCCATTTTGCAGAGTATGAAGAATCGTTTTCGTTACGTTTGAGTAATGAATCACTCAAATATCTAGCTTAATTACGTATCTAAGTGGTTTTTCATTTAGCTTTTCGGCAATCTATCATGATGAATAAATTTTTGCCTTGATTTGCTTGTCATCAGCCTCGAAAGACCGACCAGTGCGTCGTGAGTTCTTTACCTCAAAATGTGTAACATTTAAATCTGGCTGTTACAACCCCAAAGAGCCAAGCCCAGAAACTCTCAATCTCTTGGACAGAATTCGGCAAACCAATGCCGTTCACTTATTGCATTAGTGCTTTATACTTTCATTCGAGCTTGGGTTACGTTCTTTCCTTTTTAGGAAGTAAAATAGCAAAATATGCCGAAAATGACTAGAGGTAGGCTAGGCTTACACTGTTTGATGCATGAGACATAATAATCTAGTATGTTTTCATTGTGAATAGCTTGTCAGTTGACATTGCGAACAAGGCAACATGAAGAGCTACTTGATAATCATGTCTCATGCGTCTAACAGTGTGAACTCAGTCTTACTTTTCATATAAAACTTGCTGTAGCTTCTTCAAATGTTATCGATTAACGATCAACTTTTTTTTAGATAGTAGCTTACTAACGAAATTTAGACTCACGCCAAATATTGCAAATATCCTTTATGACCTTTCTTGCCTAATTCATTTTTTTAACTATAGGAAATTATTGAGCGTTTCCTGAACGAAGGATTTTTCATTGATTTAGACCTAGATTTAGGTTTATATTGGTTTCAATATTTTTAAAATTTTTTTTTATTGGTTTCAATATAAAACTAAATCTAGGTCTAAATCAATGAAAAATCCTACGTTCAAGAAACGCTCAATAATAAGCTATAGTTAAAAAATTGAATTGGTTACAAAAAAAAAGAACTATAGTTCAAAAAATGAACAAGTTCGAAAATGAACTAGTTTAAAAATGAACTAGTTTAAAAATGAACTAGTTCGAAAATGAACTAGTTTAAAAATGAACTAGTTTAAAAATGAACTAGTTTAAAAAATAAACTAGTTCAAAAATAATCTAAATCAAAAAAAAAATATACTAAAAATTAACTATTTAAAAAATAGTTTCTTTTAAAAAAAAAATAGTGCAAAAAAATGAACTAGTTCAACAAATAAACTATTTAAAAAAATAACAACATACAAAAAATGAACTTAAAAAAATAAACTAGTTCAAGAAATGAACTAGTTCAACAAATAAACTAGTTTACTAGTTCAAAAAATAACCTAGAGTTAAAAAAATGAACTACAGTTCAAAAGTGAATAATTAATCAAAAAATGAACTAATGAACTAGGTCATTAAAATTAACTAAATACTCCAACTCTAGTATTCACCAGCATCATCGTTTCCGTTTGTAGGAATCTGTATGTCCTGGTGTACCCATTAGTTAAATTTGCGGAAATTTTGTTCCTGATTTTGCTTGTACTACTGGGTTTATCATTCAGGTCTGTTCCCGTTTCCAAATTCGATCAAATCATGCGGAATTGTTAAATGTTCTCGCTTCTTAAAACCAGTTGTGTAATACAGCTTTTAACTTCACATTTCTATTTATCTTTTTCGAATTCTTAAAACGATTCTTGAAAATCACAACTCTGTACAATTCCAATCGCTTGAATTCGGGAACAGTCCTCATTATTACAGCAATTCGGATTGCTCCCGCGTTGGCTATAAAAATGGTCGGTTATAGCCAATTTTAGCATTATATTCTCTCTAGTTTGTCAAGATCAATTTTTAATTTTTTGAACTACACTCAAAACTCACACATTTATTTTGTTAATTGGTTCCGGTTTTTCCCAAACAAATTGAGCGAAAGAAATTTGTCTTTATTATAAGCTAAATCGTTTGTTGTTTTTAAGGTCACGAAAAATGTCAGCTGTGCATATTTTCAAACAATAATTTGTTCCAATTTTCTTGTAATTATTTCTTGTATTTCAATCGAGAATTGATTAATTTTGAATTGATGGTTCCCTCCTGCCTAAATGGTGGCCTCACCCCATTTCGGTTGAAAGTGGGATTGGTTTTAATGAACATTTAATGGTCGGGTTTCTGGTCTCCCCAAATAAATGCCAGCAGTTTGCTGGGAATGAAAACAGTTGGTTGTGTTTGGGCAATTAAACTTCATTAGAATGTCACGGGAGTAGTCGACATTGAATTCTAAAGAACGGCTGTACAATGCAAAATGTACAAAAATTGTTTATATTTTTGTGCAGTATTGGCAGTTTTTGTTGTGTCTTCTTTTGCTTCTTTGCCAGAATTTTTGTCTATTGACTATGAACGAAACGTATTTCCATTTCCTGTTTTTCTACCAAATATTTGTGTATGAAACACAAGTAAACAAAAGTGGCGGATATAACACATAAGTGAAAGAAGGCACAACAGACTGGATTAAGCGTGGAGAGATATGTAGCTTGGCAAAGGGTTATTTGCTTTATTTAAAATCTAACCGACAAAAATGATAAAAATTATACACACAATTTTGTTGTACGTTGCCATAAGAAAACTTTTAAAAACTGATAATCGTTACGATTCCAAACAATTCTATAAAATGTTTAGAATTAGTAATAAAAATAAAAGTCTTTAAATACACATAGGCAGGCTGCACATTTGTCGAAATCGGCCGGATCGGCTGATTTCTTTCCGATAGAGAGTAAAATGGTGAAGCTGAAGACTGTTTTAGGCTAGGCATATTATTCGGATCAGTTGGTACATTCAAAGGATCGCTCGCCATCATAAATCCGTAGGTAAACTCTTACACATTGAACATGGGAAAGATTATTCCAGATGAATCTTAAGATTCCTTTGATAGGTCAAACTCTTCTTCGAGCCGTAGGCATATTCAAAGTGTCTATTCTCTAGAATAAGTACGAAGGTGAACCTGTAAAGCATTTTTATTGGTAAAAGTTTTCAAGCAGTAGGAACATTCGCGAAGGTAGCCCTCAGATTGGGCAAGGGTCGTTTGCCAGTATGAGTGCATAGTTGATCATTTAGATTGGTTTGACGAAACATTTGAAGGATCGAAGATGTTTTTGTAGTTTCTTTATGTCTCTAAAGGTTCGTGAGCAGTGGGAACATTCGAAGGGTCGCTTGTTGATACTTTAGACCGCTTTTATGAGTGAAGGTCTTCAAACAATGGGATCACTTAAAGGGACGCTCACCAGTATGACTGCCAAGGTAATAGTTTAGACTAGAGGTGCGCGCGCGACGTGAATTTAAACGTGTAAACGACAGGTCACAACGTGATCGTGAGGAAACACAGACTTTTACACAGTTTAAAGTGCGTGTGTATCCTTGATCCGTGAGTGATTCGTGCGTGTTAGAGTTAAACATCGTGAATATAAGCCATGCAGTATTCACGAAATTATTTTTCTATTATATTTAATTAATATTATTCCTAAAACTGATTTGCTTTTGAACTCGTGATTCCGCTGCTCGCAGCTGATCCATACAAAAGGCGCTGAGTGCCCATGAAACCCATGATAGAACTAAGGTCTCTCCACGCAAAAATTCGTGCTTTAATCGTGCATGAATCATGCGTGACGCAAAACGCTCAAAAAATTGTGTGCGTGAATCGTGCGTCAGGATATTTTAATTACTGGACATGCATACGCGGCATTGCTCAGCCAAATTTGGCTCCGGTTCTAGGTGGTTCGGTTCTGAACCCCGAGTAGCAGCCTTGGTTTAAACGAATGTCGTTGGCCAAATGTTTTCAAGTTACGTTTACAATTTCACCGAAAAGAGCCAAAAGATCAAACTGCTGATTTAGCTTCAGTTAAAACCAAGGCTGCAAACCTCAAAAATTCTGGGAGAGGTTCGGTTTTGAGGTTCGAACCCGTGAGGAAGCTTTGTGTTCGGTTCGCGAACCGGTTTCTGGATTCTCTGAACCCCAGGTTTTGGTTCGAACCTCGGTTCAGTTGAACAAAAAACAATCCCTTGTGTTCTACAAATCGTTTTCGCCCCAAAAACGACCCAATTTCTATACGATTTTGGGTGTTTTTCGGTCGCGATTCGGAAGCGATTTGTAGAACACATGGGAATAGCTTGTTTTTTTTTTTTTGAATTTATTAATTCGTTTGAATTGGTTTTAGGTAACTAGATTGATATAATCACATCTTTTTCACGAAATTAGTAATTTTTAAGATCTACCCAAGCTTAACAAAACTGAATTGGTCCCGGACCTTCAGATTAAAATTTCAAGTTGATTCTACTTAAATCAAGAATGTAGTATTGAAACAATTCTAAAATTGTTGTATCAATCCGAAAAGTCCTACGTGAAAATCCAAAAATCCTACATCGTATGTAAGTAGGGAGTAGCAATAGCATTGAAACCGAATCGACTTCACAATTTTTTCTATGTCACTCTCTTTACATTTACAATCTAACTTAAACCGATCCCGTGTCTATTTGGAGTTAAAATTAAGCACACCTGAAGTACAGACGGAATCAAGGACAAGAAGTTCGAAATGGAAAAATCCGTACTCAATTAAATCCTTTTGTAATTGGTTTAAAAAAATTCAGGATCAACCACATTCATCAGACATCGGTTGTAATAAATTTTAGTCCAATTTTTCTTCTGTGTAGGCATTATATCTTCCTGAAGCTCTTGGACTAGAAGGTACAAAATTTAGTGTTGGAAATGCTCGTAAAACTTTTTCGATCTATATTCTCCTATAACATTGTTGATAGATAAAATAATTGATTTTTATATCTTTATATCTTACATTTTTTGGAAGGGAGAGAGAAAAATTACCTAATATTGTAAACCGAACCATTATTTTTGCATAAGTGGTTCGTTTTATATTCAGGTTCGAGGGGTCAAAAATGTAGAAGGCTCGTTTCCGGACCTTGGTTAAAACAGCTGATGATTCTGTTAATCAGAGTTATTGGAACACCTGACCATAACTGTAGTCAAAATCGGATGACTTAATCCTATATATAGAAAAACCTTTCCATTATTCATTCTTCTTCAGCAAAAATCAGCAATATTAAAAAGTTAGCTTAAATCTAAGCAAAATTGGTTCTTAATTATTCCCTTTGCCCTTTTCTTTTTTCCAATCGAACATTCTGCATTATTATACTAAAGGTTGCTTTTGAAGCGATAAGTGGTCAGTTCTCCCCATGTGCCCCGACTATTAATCCTAGCTAGAAAACGGACAGACGTCTGGTGGAAAAGCCCAGTGGAGGAACATGCATATGTACAAAATATACATGTGGGGTTTGGTCGTGTGTTTATTTATAGTTGCATATCAATAACAGAGGCGTTACACATCAACAGCAGCAGCAGCAGCAGCAATAGCAATAGCAAGAGCGATCTGTGCGATACAGATACATTTGTATCTATGCCGGCAAAAAAAAAAAAAATGTAAAGACAACAGCAACAACAATTGCGCATGGTTAAATAAACTAACAAAAACACAAAAACTGACAAGCGACGCACAAACATAGACACACATACATATGTACATAACTGTGCTTGGGGTATTTGCACTTGTGTATGTGTGTGTGTGTGTGTGTGAGTGCCGGTCGATAAACAAAAAATGACAGCAGCAGCAGCGACCGACGACATCGCTGACTGCGCAGTTGGCAACTGATAGCGCGTCGTTGTTGTTGTTGTTATTGTCGACGTCGTCGTCGTCGTCGCTTCGCATTTGACTCATTAAATATTTTGCAACCTTGACCGTTCGAAAGCGATTAAAAATGTGTTGGTATTTGTGTGAGTGTGTGTGTGTGTGTATGATGAGTGCACTTGCAACTTGAGTAAATGAGCAAAAAAAAATAATAAAAAAAAAAAAAAAATCAACACCCGTCTGGGTTATATATATATTATTGGTATGTGCTGTGTGATATGGAATGCCATTTTCATTCCACACAGTTAAATCATAACAAAGAAACAAATATGTCGCCATTTTACTGACCTGCGATTTTTAAGAACAAACATTTTGATTTGGGCACCTGCTTAACTAGAGCATCTCCGCACCCTATAAACTATATATATTCTTGATCAGCATCATTTGCTGAGTCGATCTAGCCTTTTCCGTCTGTCTGTTTCTATGCTAAACTCTGGTGCATAACTATAGCCGCACCCAATTTGTTCAATTTACCCGTAGAGAGGGGAGAGCAACAATTGATGAATGCACTTAAAAAGAGAATCAAAAATAAGATAAGCAAAAAAAAAAACAACTATGGCCGCACTGTATAATTTCTCATTCTGCATTTGGTTAGAGATGCTTCGGTTGTGCCAATATTTTTGAAAATTAAAATTAATTTTTTTTGTGAAATTAAATAATATGCCAATCGGAACTTTGCTTCCCGACGTCGAAAAATTATCTATTTCCCCTTAATTTGAAAGGCTCAGATGGATTTCATAATTACTTTCCTGACACAAGAAAGGAAGAACATAATTTCACCCGTCATCGTAGTCGTGGTCTTAGATCAGCGGTGGGCACCAAAAAGTAACTGAGGGGCTCAGCAACAACAAAACGCATCTAATATCGTTTTGAGCTGAACTAAGAGGTCACAACGGGTCACTAGGTGCCAATCGCTGTCTAAAATGAATGCCACTCGCTACAGAGAGGTACTCCAAAAGTTATTTTCACACTATTCCAACATTTTTAAGCCATTACCTTGGACGCATTCGAATGATAAAAAGGTGGATTAAAGACCTAAATGTTATCTTACTCTACTGATCTAAATATTATAGAGAACGTATGAATCATAAAGTAAATGAATCTATTAGGGAAATTGAAGATGTTGAATCATTAACAAATCCTATTAAAAAAGCTTGAAGCGAGTTATCATTAAACTATTTAAAGTCCCTTTATCTTTCAATGTTTGACTGAGTTTAAGGATTGTACTTAGATGAGATAATCATTTGGTTTGGCACAATCTATACATACACTCAGAAAAAATAAAGAATACAATACTTAAACAGGGTAAATTCAAGCACAAACGATCTTAAAAGCTGGCTTAGTTCGATATTTACAAATCTGAGAACAAAATTCTCATTTCAAGTTCGTTTCGGGATTATAAATTCAATTAAACTTGAAACTTTCAATATGATTTATATTTACTCTTACTCTATTTTTTGTTTTTTTTTTTTGAAGAGTTGACTTTAGCTTACAAAGTTCAAGTCTACAGTTTTTTGAGCTATGGCTACTGAGGCCTTCGGCTAATTGAATAATTGTTGCATGTAATTGATTTTTACATGCTGCAATACAAAAAGACCAAAAAACGTAAAAATTTTAAGCACAAAACGATCTTAAGTTAATCACCGTCATACCTAAGTATAGAATGGCAGAATTCTAATACGATCGGGATGGAACTTATACTAGGAATGTCGGATATTTAAAAAATATATATATTGATATTTTTGCGATGAAAAATAATCGATATTATCGATATTTTAGATATTAAAAAAAAGTCTTAAGAATAAACCGGTCTTTTGGGGTAATTGAGGTGTCATTTAAAGCGTTTTAAAAACTAAATTCTGTCTGAGATTAAAATTTACTGATCAGAGCTTGAAAATCCAAAAAAAATCGGAAACCACACTTTTTGTAGTCGAGGACAATCTTTTAAAGTCGCTGAAAATATCGCAAAATAATATACGACATATCGCGTTAGTAAAATATCCGATACTGATATATCGATACTATTACCGGTATCCTTAACTTATACCGTTTTGTACTTAAAATTTCACGAATCTTTTGTTCTTGGGTGTACTTAAATTAAGTATAAAACATTCTTTAGTCCAAAAACGAACGTTAATTTTCTTTAAATGAGCACAAACATTCTTGAATCAAGAATTTTTCGTACCTATAATTAACCGACAACTTTTAGAAAACGCATTCTAAGTTCAAGTACAAAATTTCTTAGATTAAGTATGAAATAATCTTTAAATGCCAAGCCAAAAACGTATGCAATGAGAAATATTTCCAGACGAGAAACTGTCCTTACAATTTCCAACTGGTTCTGTCACTTTACTTATGGTGGGATGATAGATTTCTGGCCTACAATTATACCTTCTTGGACTTTAATTAGCTCAAGGCAATAAGATCTTTGCAGTCATATTTGATACGAGCTCAAATTAGAAACAGCTTAAGAATTAAATGGGCCTAGACCAAGCACATTTTTTTTACTTATTTTATGTTTTGGGGGAACAATTTAGAATTTATTAACCTTCAAGGAAAAACATTTTGTCAATATTTTAAATTCCGATTTCTCATCATCCAGATAGCTGCTATGTGTCAGATAAAACGAAACTTTACTCTGTTATTTGTTCGTTTTATAAGACAGATAGTGCTATGTAGGTGATAAGAAATCGGGCCTAAGTACACAAATTCTTGTTTTAAGAGTTTATGGGGATTGACTAAAAACTTTTACAACCTCAAAGTATGATCACAAAGATCTTAATATATTTGGAAATGTAGTTAATATAATTCGGAACGGTCTAGAATCAATATAAGAACTTTGTACTTGAATCTAGTACTTTTGTACTTTATGTATTATTGACGCCGTTTGTACTTGATTCGAGGACAAAGTTCTTCGTTTTTTTTTTTGTATAAAATTAAAGTATGTATATTTAATTGTTTCTTATAGGCGTCACCAGTATACGTTCTTTATATAATTAAAGCGATCAGGAAAAAGTCATACAGCCATGTTCTCAATTCCACTTCCGCAAAAGTATTGTGATTTGCAGACTAAATTTGGTGCAAAACCCGGTTTGAAATCACAAAACTTTTGTGGTAGTGAAATTGATAGACTATTAGCCATGCTTCCATTTTCACATTCGCAAAATTTTTGCGATTTAAAACCGGTTTTAGGAGCAAATTTGGTCTCTTAATCGCAGAATGTTTGCGAAAGTGAAAATGGGAGCACGGCGCTATGTCTGTGAACCGTTTCGAAAACATGTTTCAACTGGAAAATATCTGACTTAAGAAATGGTCTTGAAAAAGTGAACCGTTTCCGTTGAACCGTGAACCGTTAAACTAGAAATCATAAGCTATGAACTTGAATTCTACGGTTATATGGACATTTTCCAGGGTGTAAATGCCGTGCCAGTTTGTGGAAGCAATTCCCAACTGGTTTCAATTTCAGGGATGCAAACCACCCAGGAATCTAGACTGGTTCTCGGTTCAGTGGTTTATGTAGCCTTTAAACCACCGGAAGGTACTTTATGGCCCAATTTGAGGAAAAGTATTAACCGACGTTGAATTTAGTAGAAGTTAAAGACAGAATATGGGCTTTAAGGAACCCCGAACTTTCGAAACAGCGTAATATACCATGCTAATACATTTGATACTGAAGGAACGCTCATTGTTTAGTCAAAAACCAAATGGCTAGCGTTGAAAAATTCGAAATACAAATTAAATGTGCTTTAATGCCCCAGGACAAAAGTAGTTTGTCTTCAGTTTCATGTTTCAGTGTGTTGGCATAATGATTAAAACAGTGCAGTCTGATAAAAGCGCATTTGCGCAGGTCCGTCATTTATCATTGAAAGGAACCGTGCGCGGTTTCGATTTCCAATTAAAATTATATAAAATGAGGGTGCACTTCTTATGCAAAAACAGCTCGAGGCGGTAATTGAGACAAAAAACGAGAAAGCAAATTGCAAATTATTTTGCCGCAAGAATAATATAAGTATTGAATGTACAAATAAGTTTTTAATTATTATTTTTTTGCGTTTTACACTTTGCTCCTTACGAAGAAATCAAACACTTTGTCAAACAAAGGACACAAAATATTAATCAACGCGGTGGTATTCGTGGGCAGAAGTCTTAGCTAACGATGAACAGTATTTTGAGTGCATAAGTATATGAGTATAAAGTGCATAAATTGCTCAATATAAAGCTTCAAAGTTGTTCAAAAAAAAATAACGTTAAAACTTATTTATACTAGGAATGCATCGGTTTGGTTTTTATAGCAAACCAAACCGCGAATAGTTGAATTTCCTAATTTTTCAAATCATCTTCGACTTAGTTAGGAACCTTTACGTCATCAAACCGAACCGAAGCGTATCTATTTTCGATTCAGCATTTTCAAACAGACCACGGGTGCGGTTCGCGGTTCGATTTCCGAGCACGAATTAGCTAGCGGTTGGTGACGCTTTGGTTCAGTTCGGTTCAGAACCGGTTTGTATATATGAAAAAACTGTGCCCCAGGGACTCCTTAAATAAGTGACTTCAGCTACCCAGAATGCTTACTCGAATAATTCGTAAGAAGTGTAGCTGTGGGAGTCCCTTTTCAATTCAGTTTGGAAGCGCTCTGGATTTGGTTGGCTGGGTACAAAGTACAGATTATTAGTTAAGCTTTATCAATATGAAAAGCATACAAATTAAAACTAAGATTTTGAAAGCATTTGATATTTGTACTAATTTAAAGTACTTGAGTCTATTTCATTGAACATTAGACATAAAACGCTTTTTTAATGATTAATTCATTTTAGAAATAAATTCCAAATATTCTTTCGAATTTTGATTTAAAAATTTAACTTTCTTAGGAAAATCCTCGAGTCTATTTCATTGATCGGGAGTGCACATCTTCACTTCATTCCATAATGAGCCACTTCGATCGCTTACATATTGCATAAGCTCATCTTTTTGTCTCTCTCTCTGATCTTCTTTTACTCTCTTCCTCCTCCTTCGACCTACCTCACTGTTTAAAAGCATGGGGCAAGTGCCCAGTATTTGCCTTTAGCTGCCTCTAGGGGGCGCTGCTGCATACTATTGCTGCTACGTAATGAAATATAATTAAAGAAAAACGAAAATAGCTAAAAGGCACAAAAAAGAAAAGCGGCAACTGGCGGCCCCAAGTATAATTAACGACCGACAAGCGACGTCGACAGCAGCAGCAGCGCGTCTATTTTTATAAAAGCAACAATGCAAAAAGTGCAGCGGCCCCAAAGAGTGAAAGAGAGAGAGAGAGAGAGAGCGCGGCTCATTATGAAATCACCTTCAACTACTGCTGCAAGTTTTGAACTGCACAACGACCTGGCGACCGTGCGCGCCTCTAGAGAAAGAAAGAGGGAGAGAGAGAGAACGAGAGCGGAAAGGGGTACAATTAGCAGAGTGATTGAGTGAATGCAACTGAAAACCACACTTGAAGAGTGAGTCACTGCCGCCACCCCGTACTCCTCCACGCAGTTTAACGGCATTTGTTCATATTCCCAACAATTTATACATATATCGATTTGATCAATTTTTGATAAGTTTACTGCGCGCTATCAATAGAATTTCATAAGAATTGGACAGCATGTTGTTGTGTGGTGTGGGTGTGGTACAAGGACATGACCTGCATTTGTGATTGATTTCGTTTGAACAATTTGTGATAAACATTTTATGGATTCAGGTAGTCATTTTTTTTAATCGTTAAAAGAAAACTCTTTATCTCTTATTAACTGTTTGTGATCATTTAAAAGCTTTATATATGATATATAAAGATTAATACATATATCTATATAGATTTGGAAAGTTTGATAATGACGAAAACTTTATATACACTAAGAAAAAACGACCGACCAAAACCCAGCGTAAGCAAACTTCTTTTTGAAACATTTCGTTCGTGATTTTTCGTTCACAAAACGACACCTATTCGTATAACACGAACGACGGGTCAAGAAAACCGATCTCCGTTCATAAGTTTAGGTCGTTTGCATTCGGTTTTGCACTCTTTGCTGACTTTGAATTTCCAAGCAGTTATAGCAAATGCTGACATGTGAAAGCAGTTGTTTAGCAAAGACTATTGACTTCCCTACCTTGTGAAGCTGGCTTATGGAAGCTGGCTAATAATGTTCCACTTAGCTTCCGACTCCAGCATGTACCCAACAAGGTCCTCCTTCGGAGTTGCAATAGCTGCTCTGTACTTATACCGTTCACAGTGGTACAGTACGTGATCTGGGTCCTCGTTAACCTCCTCGGGCGCCCATATCGGTGCAGCATAGTGGTTCGATTAAATTATAACATGACCAACTTTAATGTTTAAGAACTCAAATTTTATCAATATTGGTTTTCCGATAAGGCCTTTTTCTTCGACTACTACCAGAAGTCTGTTATACACGATTCTCTCTAGGATCTTTCCCAGCGTGTCTAGAAGGCAGATTGGTCTGTATCCTTGTCATCGGTTGGATTGCCTCCTTTTGGTAGAAGGATTAGACGTTGCTGTTCCCACCTCTTAGATCCATCACTAACCGTCTGGTCTAGTTGCGATCGCAAGCTTTAGGGTCTTGTTTGGAACGCCATCTGGTCCTGGGGGCCTTTCTATATCCGATGCTCTTGCACGCCGCCTTGTCTGTGTGTCCATAGCTGCGTTCATTGCAACAACGCTTGAAGTGTTAGAGCAGTGGTCGGCAATTAATGTAATGTATGTGTGCATGGCAACCGATACGAAATTGACAGCTGCACAACGTGCTTAAAGATCGCTGCAGATTTTACTATGCACACGATACACGAACGTGCCGAACACTGTTTTAGAGCATAGGCCTTTGGCACCCCTGATTTACACATACACTCACACAATCCCAAGAAATCCCGAATGGGAATTTTTTTTTTAATTTAGTAATTATAAGAGACCTGCGTGAGAAAGCATTTCAATTCGGGACCTGTGTAATGCCCGTGGGAATCCAGTCCCGCGCCCATCCATAGTCGCAATGCAAAATTATTTTCGTCCATAATTTTCGTGCTTTTTATACCCTTGCAAAGGGTATATTAAAATTGTCACGATGTTTGTAACGCATAGAAGGAAGCATCTCCGACCCTATAAAGTATATATATTTTTGATCAGCATGACGAGATGAGTTTATTTCCGTCGGTCCGTCCGTCCGTCTGTCCGTCTGTTTCTATGCTATCTCCTCCCTTAGTTTTAAAGCTATCTTGACCAAACTTTGCAAAAAGTCTTTAAATACAAATACGCTGCACATTTGCCGGAATCGGCCGGATCGGATGACTATATCATATAGCTGCCATATAAACGATCGGTCAAAAAACTACTTTTAGTGAGAAAAACTTTTTTGTTTTCTATCGTAGCGTCACCAATCGTGGTATACATTATTTTTATATGCTTCCACATAATTCTGGAAAAATTGATCAAAATCAGATGACTATATCATATAGCTGCCATATAAAGGGTCGGTTAAAAAACTAGTTCTAGTGAGAAAAACTTTTTTGCTTGTCATCGTAGCGTCACCAATCGTGGTATTTATTAGTTTTATATGCTTCCACATAGTTCTGGTAAAATTCATTAAAATCGGCTGAGTATAGCATATAGCTGCCATATAAACGGTCGGTCCAAAAACTAGTTCTAGTGAGAAAAACTTTCTTGTTTTCCATCGTAGCGTCATCAATCTTTGTATATATTAGTTTTATATGCTTCCACATAATTCTGGAAAAATTGATCAAAATCGGATGACTATAGCATATAGCTGCCATAGGAACGATCGGTCTAAAAACTAGTTCTTGGTACCATCTTTCAACTGCAAGGGTATTTAAAAATCTGTGATTACAAGAAGAGCCGCATGGTTCAAGATGTGACGAGCATGCGGAATATCGACTATTATTGAGTTTTTTTTTTGCTCATCTTTAATGAACAGATGAGTTTTACATCTAAATTAAAATCGATAACATGTTTCATTGATGAAATGCGATAGAGTGTTCTCATTGGCAGCATTATAACATTCTTGCATCCATTAAACAGCTGTTTGGGTTTGTCTCAACAAAATGAGAATAAAATGAATATAGTTAATGTTTCTTTATTATGATAGGCAACAAATCAGGCCAAAAAGTGTTCTTAACTACAATATATGGAGTATTTTGTCCAAATAGATTATTTGTCTTTCTGGAATTTATATTAAATAATAATAAATTTTATCACCTATCGATAGCCTATCGAGAAAGTACTCGAAAATGCGAAAATTATTAGAATTCCTATGATTTTTTGTATGACCATAAACTCTGGTATTACAGAGGTCCTAATCCACCGGTTTCGATTATCGAGATCAAGTATTTAAAGCAGCGGTGGGCAACAAAATGATAACTGAAGAGCGGTTCAACAACAAAATGCATTTAATGTCGTTTTGAACTGAATAAGGGGCCAGGCTAAGAGGGCGCAATGGGCCACTATGTGCCCATCACTGCTTTATATGTCAAGTTATTACTTGGAAATTCAGAAAATATAAACATACAGATAGATTAAGTTACTGCAATTCTAGCAGTTCCTAAAAATTCTGTAAGAAGTCATTTTGAATGAGTGTGTGTGTGTGTGTTATTACCACACATACCCTAACCTACCAACTGTCATTGATGGGAAGCGATAAGAACTGCATTTCACCAATGTCACGTTCCACGGGTCCCACACTTTCCTCCTCCCCCCCTCTTTCCCACACACCCACCACCTCCTCCCTATCTCTAAGCGTCGAGACTATGCGATAATTTTGTGTATTATTATTATTATTTTTTATTTATTTTCATTTGTTGTTGCGCTGATTAGATTAGCCAAACGACAACGACACCGAGTAGCGTTTTGGCGCGTTTATGAAAATAGAACAAAGCGGCAAAGTGGCTGAGGGGGGAGGGAGAAGAGGTGAAACATGTTTTACGACCCAGATTAGATACGTCCGCCTGCCCGATTGCAGCTGCGCATTATTATTATTATTATATTTTTTTTTTATGGGTGAGAAGCTTCCCTCCAACCTCCTTTTCCTCCGTCTTCAATTGTTTATAAAACTTTCATGGCAGTTAATATCAAACGAAATGCTGTCATAAATCGCACGGAAATAGCAAGAACAACAACAACAACAACAAAAAAAAGCTTCGCTTTTTAGACATGTGTGTTTGCTAAAGTTCAATGTACAGGCGGCCCCAACGGCCTCCCTATCCGGACGGCGGGGGGACATGGAACATCATTTCGCAGTTTTATGTGAAAATTTGCATGCCTTTGGCATTTTTTGTATTTTTTTTTGTTTCTTGTTTTAGGATACGACTCTTCTACGTGTGTGTCAGTTGCGCCAGTTGCTGTGCTGACCAAGTTCAAACCCCCAACTGCTGCCAACCCTTCGGCCCTCTCCGCTTTCTGTCTCTGCTTTGTATTACGCTGATGCCTCTGTAATTGGAGTAAATTTTTTTTTCCATTTTTTTTTTTTGCTGCATATTTTTCACTTTAAAGTTTTTGTTGTTGAAATTCGCTGACGACAATTGTCGTTGTTGTGGGCTAATGAAAAAAAATACCCTCAATGCTCAGCCAGCAGCAACAACAACAAAAAAAATAATAATAATACTAGAGCAAATTGCTGACTGCCGTTGGAAACAGCTGTAAAAACAGCTGCACACAGAGAAGAGAAAGAAAAAACCCTACAAAAAAATGTCCCGGAATGATGTGAGAGATGAACATGAATGGAATAGTTACAGCAATTGTATAAATTGGAGAAGGGGGCCCATTACAGTTTACAACAATGGTCACAACAATATTTACGAATTCTATACCAAAAAGTATATACTTCTATGCTCAATTCAAATTTAGTTTGTTTAAAGTGGTTATATCATAGTTTATATAAGTCCTAATATGCAACCTCTTTAATTTCGATACGAAAGATTTTTTGGTAGAGGTAATATTCAATTTCAAAGCGCGTAACGCATAACGTGTAACGCATAACGCTCACACGGACTCAGCATACATTCCAAGCAATCGCCTGGGCAACCGTAGCATGTCAATCAAACTTAGTAGTAGTATTTTGTAGACCACTTGTCCTTTGGTGTGTTTTCCAACACTTTTTTCCAATACTTTTTAATTGTGAAAGCAGTATTCTTGATAAAACTCATATAAAAACTAAAACTAACCGGTGTAGAACCGAACCCCGTAATTCCAGTTCGGACCCAGATCCGAACCTTCTAATTTTATTACCACCCAAACCTGGAACTGGAACCCTACCCGGTCTCACTTCGTTTGGAAGAAAAGTTTGGCCGAAAAAAAACACTTAAATCTCATTTTTTTAGGTTTTATATCAATTTCTTAAGATTTGTTTTTTCCCAAAACTGTTTTCAACATTGTTTTCAATATCGTTGTCCAACACAGTTTTTCAGGACTATTTTCCAAAACAGATTTTCAACACAGTTTTTTAGGACTATTTTCCAAAACAGATTTTCAACATTGTTGTGCAACACTGACTCTCAACATTGTTTTCCAATACTGATTTTTAACATTGTTTTCCAACACTGATATCCAACACTTTATTCCAAAACTGTTTTCCAACACTATTTATGAACACAACATTGTTTGCCAAGGGGTAACGACATAGCTCCGACGACATATCTCCGATGAGTTACAAATGTCATATCTCCGATCGGAGTTATGTCGTTTTGAAACGACATATCTCCGACAGAAAAAAAGCGACATATCTCCGACGGAAAATTGTACTGATCGGAGATATATTGCTATGCCTTTGCCAACACTGTTTTCCAAAACTTTTTTCAAAAACTGTTTTTCACATTGTTTTCCAACACTATTTTCTTATACTGTTTTCCAACTCTGTTTTCCAAGCAATGCTTTCCCCACGGGCTTTTCCCACGGTACATAAACTCTTTTCAATCAATACACTGTGTGTCGCAAAACTAACCAAACTTTTGGATATAGAATCAAATACACATTATATTATCTTTCGAAGTTATTATTTATTCAAAATAGGTTCCATTTAACTCAATACAACGTTGGGAACGATGAACCAACGAATGCATAGATTTTTGTTATGTCATTTATAGGAATAAATAAATAAATAGTATTCTCCAGTAATAGTTTGACCTACCGGAACAAATTCCTTGTGGAGAATACCCTTCGACATAAAATCATAAAAAGTAATCATCATTGTCTTGATTCGAGACTTCCGAAAACGACAATTTTAAACCGCGTAATCCGCGTACCCAGCAAGCAATATGAGCGTTTTCTGAATCTTTTCAGACACTTTTTTTATGAGCATTCACCGTCATAATGTGTTCAAAAAAGAGTCCGGAAAGAGCGTTATTTTCTATGAAAACTGTCGCACTTAAAGTGGATGATTTCTGAGTCCAATCTGAACCTTTTCTGACTCAGATATAAGTGCTTTCACCCTCCCAATGAAGCATTGAAAACCCTCAGAAAAGGCACATAAAAGTTGAATTTTTAGGCACTTGAATCGCCTCCTGAAAGGTTCTTTTCAGACGCTCATTAGAGTGAAGAGTTATTTGCAAAAAATGCGATAAATAAAAGACTAAAACAAAATTATTTTTAATTTTTTATTATAAATATTTATATTTGACTTAAAAACTAACAAAATGAGAAAAATTTTGCACTAACTAAATAAATATGTGAATTGTCTATCGTCTTGCTTATTGCATGAATCTACATTCCGTTATTTTCTGCGCCGTTTTAATTTACTTATTACTTACATTAGTTTTGAATATGCTCAGACATAAGAGCTTTTTATGAGCCCATTCTTAGAAAGAACTGAATGTGCTCCGAAAACGCTCCAATTTATGAGTTTACTTCAAAACGCTCTTAAGTTCGGCTCTTTTCAGACACATAATTTTGAGCGCTCCTAACATTGCTTGCTGGGATATTAACTTCAGTAATACTCATACAATCATCAGTATAAACTTTTTTCATCAATTCGTCTTGTCTTTTAACACAAAATTTTTCTATTTACTCTTTGTTCCATTTTGTTTTTGTACCATAAGCACACTTTTTCTTTCCTTAAAATGACTGTAACTTTGACATCTGTCATCCGATGTACATGAAGTTAGGTGCGATTGAAAGAGAATGAATGTATGTTTTAATAGCTGACGCTGCATGTTGTATGATTTAAATATAAATTTCGGTTATTTTTGGGACACACTCATCCTTATCGCAATAAAACGGGACCAATTGTTTTTGAACACCCTCATTAAAAACGAATGTTTTATCATTTAAAGAATTTTGAAGAGATAGAAATAAATCTAAAGGTGCAAGGTCGGGGCTATACGATGGATGTGACATCTCTACCCTATTCAGTGTCGATATTTTTTGTAGAATGACTAAAGATGTAATACTAGAGCTGTAAAAACATCGATAGTGCCCCCCATCGATGTTTTCGATAGTGATAGTCTAAACCATTGATTATTTCGATATTATCGAAACAAAAAAAACCCATTTTGTTTTAACAATTCAGGTTGCTAAAAACCCACCCCCGCACCTATATTCCGACCTTTGCAGTAAACTTCCCGAAATAAATCCATTCATTCTGACCCTAGAGCTTATAAAACGAATTTTATTCAGATCGGCTCACAAATAGCCATTGTCACTAAACCGAAATACGCCCAACATTATTCTTGCCTGTGGTCGGAAATTCCACCACCGAGAAATCAAATGTCTAATTATTTTCTATAATGTGTTCACAAAACGATTTTGAAGCCAATCGGATTAAAAATAGGTTTTACCATATAGAATTTTTCAGGCATTTCCCCACTCTTGGGGCGATTTTTCCAACACCGCGATGTATCGATGGTGGAAAAAACAATCGATGATGACCCGATATATCGATACAGTTCTAATGTATACTGTCGGGATGCTTCTCTTCGATTTGCTTTGTTTAATTCGGATAACTGACGCCAGTTTCATTCCGTGCCAGCAACTCAAAGTGGACGACACCTTTAAAATTCCACTAAACAGATCGCATTACCTTTCTTTGGTAAATATCGGCCTTTGATGTGGTCTGAGACGACTCATCTTTCTTGCATCGCAATCGTTTTTGCTGCACTTTTTTCTAAACAAACCATTTTGCGTTCCCTCAGTTAGGATCGTTTTCGTTACGTTTAAGCAGATATTGATACGCTTAGTAATTTGAGCTTGTTGATGTATCCCACATTTTTAAGGTGGTTTTTTACTATTGCATGGTTTATATAAAATTATTGCCTTGATTTGATTGTCATCAGCCTCTAATGGTCGACCAAAGCGTGGTGCTTCCTTAACCTCAAAATCTGCTGAAATTGTTGTTCGCTTACTGTATTGGTATCGTATACGTTGCATACTATAATTCGAGCTTGGGTCACGTTCTTGCCTTTTCGGAAGTTAAATGACCAAATGTGTCGCGTTCTTTTTAAAATAGTTAAAGTACTCTGAATTGCTGTGGCTTGCCAACTATGTTATCGAATGACGATCAGCTGTTTATCGATATATAGGTTTTCAATCGACTTCAAGCACTTCCACTTAAAATTCAGCCTAAAGCTGTGAACGACATGGGTTTTTTTGCCAAACCAATATTTTATAACGAAAGATCTTCGAACCGTGGGAGTAATGACCTAGTGATGGCAATCACTAGGCCAAAATTGATAAACGTCCCTGAACCTAGTTATGATCAAGTGGTTTGAGTGCAGTAATTACTAAACACCTACACATTCCTTTCCAGCGAACTTAATTCAGGCAAAATGACTGCAAAATGTAATTAGACACGGAAACATTTTCAACATTCTCTCTAACAGCAAAAATAAATGGCCATAATAAGTATGTAGGTATGTAGTTAGTTAGGAGGAAGTGGTAGTAGTTGTAGTAGTAGTACAACCAACCGACCAACCAACCAACTCTAGACAGGCCAACGGAGAACAACCACAACGTAGACGCCCCTCA
Source organism: Lordiphosa mommai (assembly GCA_018904225.1). Classification (NCBI taxonomy): domain Eukaryota; kingdom Metazoa; phylum Arthropoda; class Insecta; order Diptera; family Drosophilidae; genus Lordiphosa; species Lordiphosa mommai. The sequence continues at coordinate 226,562 of JAEIFT010000032.1, read as the reverse complement.
TCAAACTACTTGTGTACTAATCTGTGTGTGCTGTTGTTGTTGATGAGTCACTTTTGCATTGTTGTTGTTGTTGTCTGTTGCGTCAGGTGGAAGTCGAACAACGAACGGACGTCGACTCACCGATAACTAACTGTTAGGCACATATAGTTTAGTGCTGTTGTTGTTGTTGCTTTATATTGAACTACTAAATAGGAAATGCAAATGCAAATGTGCAATTTAAACTCATTAATATTCGAGTGTGTTTGTGTGTGTGTGTGCGTGTGAATAATGTCAATTGTAAAAACAAAAACGGGGAAAAAAAACCCAAGACAAATTAAGTTGCTAATCACTTAATCTATCACAGAATTCTAGGTAATCTATAAAATAAAATTAAAAAGAAATTTGTTACTTTCATTTATTCATCATAAATTTGATTGACTCACGACATGATCGTGAGAAAATATGGAGTTTCGTGCGTGACATTCATTATACATCGTGAATAAAAAGTCATGCCTTATTCAGGATAGAAAGAAATCCTTTCATTCAAGTGCTAACCATTCACCAAGCTCATTTCCTTACTTGATTTATACATAACTGCGTTGTAAATACATTTTTATAGAGATGCATCTGTGACGCCTCCTTGAATCGTGAGTGACCCTAAACGTTTGTATCGTGCTTAAAGAGATTTTTACTTATACCGATACGTTTTCCGATTAGAAAGGGTTTAAAAAAGTCGATGGTTAAGTTAAAAATCGATTGAAATCGTGCAGAAGAGTTTAAAAATATCGTGCAAATTTATGTAAGATACATTTCCGCAATATTTTAAAGGTAAACCGTTTTACCAAACGTTATTTCGACACTGATACGAAACGAAAAGAGTGTTTCGGTTAAAGGATTTATTTTGATTATTAATTTATTTTGGTTTTTAATTTCGACACGAAATCTTGGATTTATCCCATGTGTTCTACAAATCGCTTTCTACCCAAAAACGACCCACTTTCCATACGATTCGGGTGGTTTATGGGTTGAAAGCGATTATTGAAAGTTATCAGGCGCATTCAGCAGAACAGCTTTATACCTGAACAATAGTATATTTCTTGGTAATTTACGTTGCCTCCTTTTCCTCTTATATTCAATATGATTATAACATTTATTACAACATAACATTTTTTACTTGAAGCGTGTTATTAGGGAATGATTTATTTGTACTTAACGAATTTTCTGAAGTCTTTTTTTGCAATATTATCTATTATGAAACATTAGAATATCACGAAACCGTCATAATCAGGAGTGTCCTGAAAATCTCTTGAGATTTTCGTATAAACGAATAATCGATAGCATTTTGTCGAACTTAACTTGGATGACTATATATATGTGAAGTGACGAGAATAAGTTCGGCTGCTAGATTATATAGATGAAAAACCGTACGAACTAAATCTACTTGGCTTTCAACAGTCGCTTTCAAATCGCTTAACTTTCGTCTTTTAATCTAGTATTCGGGCATATTTGTGTCACTTTCAATATAAAGTCAAACAGTTTCAATACAAAATGCTAACCCTTATATGAAAATCTGTAGAGACCTGAAAAATATTACATATTTCTGTTTTGGATATAACGATATTTCTGATATCTTTTTACGAAAATATAGATTATAACATGAATAAATTGTGAAAAAATTGTATGGTGATCGTTTGAACTGAAATCAAGTCTATTTCTTTATAAAGAATGCATTAATACGGTATAAAAATTAGTCTATATCCTTAAATCAGCGGTGGCCAAGAAATTTGGATTTGGGAGCATTCCACTAACATCAGAAAAAAAAACAACCCTCATAATCGAGCCTCGACTCAAGCTGACTTAAATTATTCAATACAAAACATATATTTGTCTGTCTATCGACGTCTTTTATCATGAATCTTGTTTCTTGACTATCTTTCCCAAATAACAAAGACCTTTTTGCCTTCGCCAGAATTCCGTAAACTTGCGTTTTATATTATAAAAAAGTCGTGTATATTACTTTTTAAAGAATATATTGGTTTAATGTATTATCGAAATATATGCAGTTCCAATAGAATATCATTTCCATTGCCGTATTCGTAAAAATATTGTAAGTTACAATAGATTTAGAGAAGCTTCGGTTGGTCCTTTGGTGCTGTAAAGCCAAATATTTATAAAATAAACCAATAAATATTACAACTCTCTATTATCATTATCTTCATCATGTTCTACAAAAACGACACTATTCCCAATCGATTTGGGTCGTTTTTGGGATCGAAAGCGATATTGTATAATGCCATTTTTACTTTCGCACACATTTTGCGATTTAGAGAAAAAATTTGTTCCTAAACCTGGTTCAATTCGCAAAATTGTTCGAAAGTGAAAATGGGAGCTTGACTTTTTAAGCGTTTTTTATGAATCAAACTATATGTGATTAGGCCAGAAGTATGAAGTGAAACAGAATGGAATCGGGAATGTATGCTTAAGCTACTTCCAAGTTTGTGTGAATAAGGTCAGTCTATTCTGAGAACTCTACTTATACTTATAAAGTGATGTATGATCATGTTGGTCCTTCGAGCTGGATGCTGTTATTCTACCGCATGTTCCTAACACACCGTTGGAGTCTAGAAAAGGATTGAGAAAACATATTTCAATATGTTTGATACATTTTAGTTAAAATATTTTATTTGAAATGAGTTTCCACTAAGTAATAAGCGTTTTGTATGTCTTTAAAGAGAATTTTGACCTCTTTTTCATGAATCGTTTGTAAATTGGGTATATCTTGAAAATATCGTCTATATTAGCGCTGGGCAGAAAAATATTTCTGAAATGCATTTAATTTCGCTTTGAGCGGAATAACATCGCTAGTCTGTTTTAATCATTTCCTCGTGCAAGAAATACTTTAATATGAAGTACTTAGGTTTCTTTAATCCCTCTTAGTTATTACAAATTTTGCGAAATTATTAATAGGCATATTTATTATGACTTCCCCCCGCCTGGAGCACTCGCTCCGCCCACCATTGTGTAGCCTTATCTTTATCTTTCAGTCTTGTCTTTTCTCTCTGAGAGCATCCAACGGTAATTTATAAACCCATTTATGGGACATCCCATTCATTGACGAAACAATGGTAATGCAAACGACCACAGTTGCATGTAACAGATAATAGTGGGTACACGATGTGGCTCTACACCTGCGTACGTAATCCATTTGGGGGTACACATATCGTACAGGCAGCAGCAGCATGATGATTATTATTATATGTATGAGTGTGGTAGTGCGACAAGGAGAAGACCTTGGTCTCGAAAACAATAGATGAACGGCGGCGGCGGCGGCGACAACAACAACGACGACTACGACGACTGTCATTGAAATGGGGATTAGCCTTTAGACGGGATCGAAGAGGGAGCGCTGGGGGAAGTGGGAAACCTAGCAAAAGGAATGGAGCTAAAAACAAAAGGGGGGAGGTTAAAGTGTTGCAGTATTGATGAGGCTTCTAATTACATTTAATAACTGCAAATGAAGAAGGAGCAATATGAAAAGTACAGTACTGGCAAAAGCTTGTTTTTTTAATAGCAAATCTAATCTGGTCAAAATTGCACCTGACTGGGCTATCTTTTTGTGATAGATTTATTAGATAATGACCAACCGTCTGGACGGACTATTGTAGCTATGATTATGGATAGAGCTTAACCCTAGAACTGTCTATGGTCAAAACTAACGTGCACCGATTTTGGGGTACATTCTTACCCCAGTACATTTGTGTGAAAATCAATCAAAACGAAAACATAGTTGTATTTAATATAATTTGACTGCTTATGAAACATTTTGGATAAAATATGCATACATACATATATATATAAATTGATTTTTCCGCTCCAGTTAGACTTAAAAGTTTAAAAAATGTATTCAATTCGTTTGCAGTTAGGCTGAATTTTGTTTTTATTATTTAGCAAGGCTTTATTTACAGCCATCACTCGATTCTTAGCCATCAAAGTTTACTCAAAATTAATTTGAATACGTCCTTTCTTTGCATAAAAGTACAACAGCTCTTGCATTTCGATTCTCAATTTTTTACTGTACTAACCGGTATAATATTGTACCCCTACCAAGTATTTTGATCGCTGTAAGCTACATATATTTATAGAATTGTTTCGTAAACGTTCGCATGACAAATACAAAGAACATTGATTCTTACTCATATCATGGTTAAATATTCTTGAATCTTGCGTTGAACGTTTCTTGGGGTACAAATGTACCCCATTATGAATTGCGTTCAGTGCAAAACCTCTACACAAAACAAATATATTAGATTTGTTTGCTTCCTTTTGAATTGAAGATTTTACCCTACTTACTGATAAAAAAAACTCGTAATCCTTAATGGTTTCCTTTTAAATGGAGGAATTTAATCAGGTTCATCGACTTTCTGACCCCCGTTCTGTTATATAGCTACAGATAGCTATGATAGATAGTATTCACGATTTGAGCTTTTTTTCTTGGGGTACAAATGTACCCCATTTCGAACTTCGCCCAATTAGATAAGATTTGTTTGCTTCCTTTTGAATTAAACTTATTAAAGACTCGTAATCCTTAATGGTTTCCTTTTAAATGGTGAAATTTGATCAGGTTCATCGATTTTCCGACCCCGTTCTATAAACCAACGCCATCAAAGCTTTTATTGAAGCTATGATAGTTGGTATTCACAATTTAAGCTTTAATTCACATCATGCGAAAAAATCGGAATTTTAAGTAGTTTATTTTCAACGATAAAAACATTAATTAGCCGTCAAACAAATTGTATCTTTGTTAAAATCGGTTAAATACCAATCAAAATAGGCTAGATATTTGCAAGTTAGATTTAAATTTTTTTTTAAATATTAACTAACTTTCTTAAGATACTTCCCTTAATTCAGGGTGCGCTATCTTTTATTTCGTAAAAAAACAATTTTCATTTATTAGGATATTTATTATTTTATTTAGTCCTTTACAACTTATATAAATTAGTTTTATAATACCAACTGTATTTTAAGCAAAAAGAGTATTGATCAATGATCCTATATTATAAGATACAAGTTAGAGTAAAGCAACGGCCTAAAATGCAACTCAAAATTCAAAGGGGATTAGTAAGAGATAATTTGATCCAGTTTTTAAAGTACCTATGTGTCATTTGTAAACAGTTATAGCGGGCTATATGCACTTAACATAATATATTGAAAATATAGACAACTCAAGTTTACATATACACCCCCATACCCCGCTTAACGGCCTCAAATGGGACCGGAAAATATGGCCGGAAAATAAAAAACCGTCGTTATGTGTCATTTAAAACTTTACATACATTACATATATATTACATATATACAATTTCATAAACTGATCAATAATATCCATCGTGTAGTCTTCTAATCCTGCATCAGTATCAACAACCTGATCTTTTACAAATGCTAAGTCATCAATCTGAGATAATGAAGAGGACTTTATGCAGTCGGGCTATAATTGCTTCCAGAACTTGTTAAATGATTCTGATTTAAGTTCGTTCCCACGACTGATCGATAACGTTTACAGCAGTCATTGGGCGCGTTCAGCAGAGACACTTGATCACTAATCATCTTAACAAAACTGCTCTTATTATTTAGCATGCTTTTAGGAGATCTTTTTAAATTGACATTTGGAAAAAGCTTTGTATAAATATTATATTAAATACAAGAGGAAAACTAGACTATAAAAATTATCAATAAATAAATCATTGAACAGGGAGCAAGTTAATCTGCTGATATGTTGTTGTCTGTCGCAATAAAAAGTAAACAAATTTTTTTTTTTTTTTAATAATGAGCTTTAAACCTAGAAATTGCACTTTGATTGATTCATTGAAGAATTTTGCCTGAAATTCTTGTTTAATGTTTTCAGACAAATCATTGAAGACCAGTTGAGTGGGATGATGGTGCATTATTTACCAACAGCAAAGCCTATTTGGGATCATAATTTTCTGATTTAATATGACTTAACTCCATTTTGTGAAACCATTCCTCAAACATTGCTTAAGTCATTCATGCCTTTTTGTTTGAACGCCAAATTACTGGAAATTGCTTTTCAATGCACGCGGATTTTCTGCCAAATAGATCAATACGGACTTAAATCTGTGTATTGGAATCGATGATTAGTAATGTCAAACGATACCTTTTGTCCACGAATTCATTCATTTCCAGTCAAGTCCCTTCTCATTAGCATTGATAACTTGGTCAGCCGCATATTCACGTTCACTAATGAGCTCCTTTGAAATGGTTTGTGTAGCCATATTGGCTGCTTTGACATCGAAGCTAGTTGGAGCGCCTTTGAAAATCCTCGGCTTGTTCGGCATTCAATGCTTCAAATAAGCTCCTTGGCCTTTTCTTGAATTGACCATTTGACTGACTCATGGGAAGATTACAATGTGTGTTGTCAAAATGATTAGAGAGTAACGGGGGCCCTGTTTTAAATCCAACTTTCAACAACTTTTAAGCAAGTATTGATTCTATTTTCTAAAAAAAAATTAAGTTGCTAGTTAAGTTTTCTTAAAGAGTTTTTTAAGTATTCTGAACTAAGAGAGGGGAGATCCTGCTAGAGTGGGCAAACAACATAACCAATTTCACACTTGCCTGCCCAACAGCTGACCCAACTTACGCATAAAAACTTGCTCCCAAATGCTGCTGCTGCTGCTGGTCTCTTCCCACTCTTGCTCTCTCTCGTCTTGGACAACAACCACAAATTAAATTTCCCATTGCAAATTTAATGGCACACAGACACCCAGAATAATGGGGGTGGGTGGGGGGGTCCTGCAGGACGAGGCATAAAGTTTGTTTTTAAAGTTGCCCTCGTCCTGCTGCTGCTGCTGCTTCTGTTGGCGTACAAAGTTTTGCGCCTAAAAGGCAGAAGGAGCATAATAATCATCAGCCATGGTGGCGGCGGCAACTCCCCTCCTCCTCCTCCTCCTCCTCCTCCTTCACTTACTGCCCAACCAACCATTTTCATGCCAAAAATCGATAACATTTTTGCACTGCAACAAAAACAGCGCAAAAAAGGAAGAGAAGAAAGAGGGGAGTCGGAGAGAGAGAAAAAAGGAAAAGCAGACACTGCTCTGCATTTTACTGTGCCCCAGGACAAGACCTGCTGGACCTAATGGTCCTGGCTCCTCTTTTTTACTATATCTACTTTTCGTTTAGTTCTTTTTCCCTTTTTTTTTTTTGCTTTATTATATATGCCACACACAAGGCGTGGCATAGAGAAAAGGGTATGGGGTGGGGGTACGCCAAGGATGCTGCCTCTGATGGCAAAAGTTACACACATTAACATATGTGTACGTCTGTATGTCCGTAAAATACTGCTGCGCATTTAACTTTGAGTGGGAGGAAGGGGAAGAGAGACATCAAAACAAAAACTATTCAAGCTGCAAGTTTTAATTATTAGCCGCTCGTTGTTGTTGTTGTTTTTTTAAAGCTGTAACACAACCCAACCAAATATATATAAGCTTTTCTTTCGCTTGTGCTTTGTCCTCTTCTTTATCTTCTTGCTTCTTTTTTCTTTTTTGTTCTGTCTTAAAGTTGCGGTTGTTTTGGGTGTTGGCTCTCTCTCTAGGGGCTAGGTAAAAGGAAGGCGGGGCAGGGAAAATTCCCCTGGCTAAGTCTGTGTGTAAGTAGGAAAAGTATTTGCTCGTTTATACATAGAGGTACAAAGCATTAAAAAAAAAACCGTTTATTGATTCGTTAAAAATTACTGCTTCAAAAGTTGAAAAGCATACAAGACAAGAAAAGAAAAATTTCTGCCGTTTTCTATTCTTGTCTAGCTCTGAGTCGATGGCATTCTCAATCATGTCTCCGGATGGACCTAGTTTGAAACTTACTTCCAAAGAACTTGTCATACACTTGCAAAGTATATATCAGTATGAAGGTCCTGCATAAGTTTAATCAAAGTTTTCACCTGACTTTCCTCCTGATATGGTGTATCTATGACTCATCAGTCATAGCTCACCAAATCATTGATTTATTGACATAAGACATGATTTAAATCAGCGGTGGGCACAAAATTTATGTCCAAAAACAACAAAAATCTACCCTTATAAGCGAGGCTCGAGTCGAGCAGCGTTCCGCACACAGTGTGTGTTTGTCTGGACTATCTTTAGAAGCTTTAATAATACCAATTTCAGACTAAAATTATTGGAATCTGTTTTTCAAAAGAAGAGTTCAAAGGCTACTTTGACTCCACTCAAGAAGAGCGCTAGTATTAATAGTATTAATAAGGGCGACGAATAATTTAATATATATCCACATATATTGTATTGAATCGCACCTACATATGGGCATTTCCATTATGTCGAACGGGACCTTCGAACACTTTTGAAGTGAAAAAGAAGTCAAAATAAAATGTATTTTTGTTTTGACAAAAGGCTTACCTTATAGCTCTTAATTTGCCCTATAATTGGTGCTAACGTTGCTTTTGGGCAATTTTTACTTTTCAAGATAATTACAAAAAACCAAGGCATTCGCACGGGACAAAAACAGAAGTGGTTTGGGCGACTAACAATTGACAAGCCGATTTTAGCGAATCCTGAGGGAATATTGCCATCTTTTTAATTTAGAATGTTGTACAATGAAATGTCATTTAAAAACTGTTTTGATTTTACCTTAAAAAACTTATACTTTTTTAGAATTCAATTTTAAGCACTTTCGCACGGGACATGTCGCATGGTACTTTTTCCATCATAACAATTATGTTATTTTAGTTACGCTTTTTAGGAAATAATATATAAATAAGCGTAGTAAAAATGTTAATAAGTCAACAGAAGATTTAAATTTATTTATTAAACAAAAAACAACAAATTTAAAAAAAATATTGGATCGTACTTTAACTTTCCTCTCCACCGTATACAGCTCTCTGTATTTTTTTCGCCGCCGTTTTTGCTCTTTCAAATATAAAAAATGAAAACGTAAGATTTGAAAAAAAAAATCATTCATGTAAGAAAATTTTTTAAAATTCTCACTTAATATGTCGCACGGGACCAACTTTATATAAGTACCAAGATCACAAATCTTCAAATTTTTCATCATGATTTTTGAATTTAAATTTTATTAAAAATCTTTATTTGTACATAATATTGGATAAGCCTTCTGCATGTACTTTCGACGCACAGATAACAAATGTTGTTTTTCAACGTTTTTTTTTAGCAATCGCATAGTATCGTATGCATTTTTTTTGACTCTTTGTACCCTTGAAAAGATTTAAGAATACAAAAGTCAATGCATAAAGAGTGAGATTTAGAAACTTTTATCAAAACAAAAAGTGCAAGGGAAATATCAAAATTCAAAAAGTTGCGCTAGTACGACTTTGCTTTTGAATATCTCGAAGTGGGTTATAAATAAATTTAAAATTGATTTATCAGCCATGCTCCCATTTTCACTTTCGCAAAAATTTTGCGATTTCAAGCCGGTTTTAGGTGCAAATTTGGTCTCCAAATCGCAAAATGTTTGCGAAAGTGAATATGGGAGCCCGGCTGTATATTAATAAAATTTGACTGTTTTCCTACGAAAATATCATAAAGCAAAGGGTTTTAAAAAACTTTAAAAATTGTTGATCTTGGTGGACCTTTTGATGGAAATGCCCATATATAAATTTATCTGTATACAAATATTTACCTCCTTAAAGGAATATGGAATTGGAAAATGGATATGTCTACAATTAATAATTAATTGAATTTTTAATTCATGTGAAGTTCTCAAGTGCTTATTCGACCAACTGCGAGACATTAATAAAACGTTTGATTTGAATAATGCAACCACATAGACAAGAAAAGGAGTCTGATGAGAGATATGGATATCTCGAAACATTCAGCAACTCCATACAATTGTCAGCTTGCTTACGAGCAAGCTCCTTTGTGGGTTTATTTGCAATCTTCTAATTTGAGGCCCTCAACCTAACAACGACAATGGTCCACTAACACATGTTTCACAAAGTTATATATATTTTTTTTTTTTGTGGGGAAAATGGGAATTTGTTCCTGTCCTATCTGTCACATAAACTTACAAATGACAAAGTAAAAAGTCTGTTTATTTTACACATAGCAGCAATATAGAAGATAAGAAATCGGCCCTTCCTGTATTTATTCCGTATTTTTGTTCCCTTAAGTTGGTTCAACTAGTAGGATTGTGTCATGTTAAGTCGAGTTGTGGACCGTGTTCGTGTTTAAAGGGATTAAAACTGACACGTGCGTGCACTCAAGAAAACCTCGACACGAGCCCAACTTTAGTTTTGTAAGTTTCTACGCAAACTCTAAGTTTTAAAGCTATCGACCTGAAATTTTGTTTGTACTGTCTTATGCCCTGGTTAGTCTCGCACATGAGAATCCCTTTGCTGAGGTACTTTTTTACAATAGCTTTTAGGTATGTTGCTAGACCTATTGTGCTAAGAGCTAGCATTATATGCTGCCACCCTGCCGAGTTTAAGGCGTTTTTAATGTCAAGTGTGACAACTAGGCAGTATTTCTTGGTCCCAAACCTCCAACGCGGCCTTTCAATGGCCTGGCTTCGCTATGACGTGTAGCTTGCTAACGACCTGAATTGTCGATCTTCTCTTACGGAATGCATATTGCGAGGGTGACATCCATGTTTACACCGCAGCCTCCAGTCGGGTATGGATGTTACGTTCCAGGATTTTTCCCGAGGTGTCTAGCATGCATAATCTACATGATGATGAGCTTGCTCCTTGCTCCGTTTCCGCCTGTTCGGCAAGGTTCCCTACGACAGGCAGGCATCATAAAGGTTAGCAAAGGCTTTTGGATTAGCTATGATGGCAAATTTCAGTACCTTGTTGGGGACTCCATCGGGTCCCGGCGCTTTATTGTTCTTCATAGTACTGCAAGGACTACCACCAAAGTCGTTTCTTGCCACTCCAGTGTTTGTAGTCCGCGCAATGTCCATTGGGTCTTTGTGTCTATAGCAGAGTTTGTCCCCCATAGCTGTTGGGAGCCGAACACCATTCGTACACCAATACACTCTCACTTTTTCGCCTTGTTCTTCTTGACAAACGCTGCATTAAAAGTCAAATGTGGGTGGGTGTCGTATAAATATGAAATGCACCTTGGGTCTTGTAGAGGAATTGTTCGATTTAGGTACCAAAACTTAAATAGAATTGAATGAGTCCTGAATAAACACACTTATTTATTTTGTCAAGATACAATATGGAGCTCAAAATTGCTAGATTCAAAAAAAAAAAAAATAAAATTCTGAAAATAGAAAAAAAAAAATCAATTATAATTTTATTTATTTTATTTTCATGCAAGCAAAACAAAAACTTAAGAAAATCAATTATTCACGTTTTAAAAATATCTTTATAAGAACTTTAAGTCTAATAAAACAGTAAACAAGTTACTTTTTCTACAAATAAAACTAACTTAATGTAAGGTTATAATATCTTTCATATCAATAAAATCATTTTTCTAATACAATTTTATAAAAATTGGATTTTGATATGACGACATCTGAAGTTTCAATCTCGGGATATGTCATAAAATCAAAAGGTACCTACTGAAAAAACTAAAAAAAAAAAATTCTAACTCAAAAACGTATCCATAAAAAATTTTCGAGTTTCATTTTTGAGTTCAGCATTCCAAAGTACATAAGAAAAAAAAAAAAATAATAATTTTTTGTAAACTAGTGTAATTGGGTCCAAAGAGCTGGGAACACGAAATTAATATGGATTGATCTAACCTTGAGAGTGGATTTATCTAAATGCAAATATTAGTTTTTCCATTTATTTGGCTCATAAAGTTTACACATCCAATTTCATACTAACGTTTGGTCATGAACCCGCCCCCATTTTCCGATTTGTGGGGTGGTGGATTTCCCCATAGTAGGAAAATGATGTTTCCATCTATACGGCCCAAAGAGCTTACAATTTCATGCAGAGCGGCTCTCAAATAACCATTGGCCTTTATTCTACACCCCTTGCAACCACATTTTCCGACCTTGAGGGTGGATTTTAACCTTTGTCTTTGTGATTTTTTATTACTGGTTTTTCCCAAACGAAAAAAATACTTAAAAAAAAAGCGTTAATTACTGAATCGAACCAGTTCCAATTTCCGAGCGGTTTGTGTTATAAGTTAATGCTCGAATTTCGACGAAAAAACAAAACTTTTCAAATTAGGACCACACAAAAAACACTTCATGGATCTGATTACAAAACGAACTTTTGCACATTTCTGGGTGGAGGAGTATTATGCAACTCGAACTCTTTTTCAACCATAGATGTATCGGTATGCAGCACACATACATAACACATACACATCAGAATGTTGAAGCTCCATTATACATATGTAGTATCCCATGTTGCTATTCCCTGTCTCCCTCCTCTTCTCAGCTCTCGACTTAAGTTTTTGCAATTTAAAACTCTTTTTCCTTTTTTTTTTTTTTGTATTTTTATTTTTCTTGTGCAAACAGCATAACAATTGCTAATTTCTATTTCTCTCTCTTTTCTTCTTCTATTTCATTTCAGGTAAGACATCGAATAACGCTAACTTTTTTTTGTTGTATGGAATGGGGAAGACAACGATTGGGTAAAGAATTTTTGTGAAACCTTTAAAAATAGCAGGCCAAAAGAAAATGGGCAACGTCGCCGCTTTCCGTCTGTCCCTGTGTGCGTGTGTGTGTCATTAATATTTAATGAATTAATAAGCAAGCAAGTGAGTGAGCTGCTGTTATGTGCGGGTGAGCCCCAGACATTCACATCAAAAACCTGCAAATGCAAAAAGTCGCTTTAAAAATTTAAATTATCACCAACAAAGAAGAAGACTACGACGACGACGACGTACGACGCTACCGCGCTGCCTCAAATGGCAATATTGCAAGCGTTGCATGCTCTGCCGGCGTTGTTGTTTGAAGTCCCACATGTTGCAGCTGCGAAGCCGCAACATGTTGTATGCCCAACATGTTTGACCTACAACATGTTGCCGTTTGTGCGCAAACATGTTTGTTCCCCAACCGCAACTCGAACATGTTCTGTGTTTGGCCAACACGAAAACGAGCAGGATAGCAATCAAATAAATATCTGCTTGCTCGTTTCTTTCTGTTTATGTTACCACACCAAAATTCAAGTGGGGAAAAAAGGGAACGTTGTTTTTTCGTGGGGAAACTTAACCACAAAACGATCTCGAATCTCGGTTAATGGGGTCAAATGAACACATATATGTTACATACGTGTATTCAAGGGATGAACCGGTTATTATCTTATAATAAATTCTGAATAGAACAGACAAAAAAATGCTCTTTTAATATACCTTGCAGTTTCTTATCAAATTTGTATTTTTAGTTTGAGTAATATTTTCGCTCAGTTATTTCTCCAGCTGACCAATGGTGACCATTTGACTGGCCCAGCTAGAAGACTAGTTGTATATGAAAGCAATACTATCCCATTTCGCTTCCCCGAACGACTTAAATCGCGATTTGTGGAGTAACCTATATTCATTCGATTTTGATTAAGGTATATGTAGGTATTTAGAGATGGGCGCGGGAAAGAAAAATTCATTCTCGTTCGGTTTCGATCCCGATCCCACATTTTAAATTCAATCAAGTCCCGATTATGCAGTTTTTGTTGGGTAACCTGCGTGAATATTCAACGAATAAATTCACTCCCGTCCCATCCCATCTGTAGTAGGTATAGGTGGTCTGGATTTAACTGTGTTCCCTAAATCAGAGTCAGACTTAGTTTTGATTCTTTAATCCATTTATTGGTTATTGTTTTGTGCATATGTTTTCTGAACTAGCTAAAATAGTTTTTAACCTAAAGCAGCGGTGGTCATAAAATTTAAGTTTGGGAGCAGTCCAACAACAAACACCACAAAAAAACACGCTAATAAGCGAGGCTCGAGTTGAGCAGCCGTCTGTCAGTCCAATACTCGATCGCGCACACTGCATGCTGCATGTATTTTATTTTTGCTGACGTCGCAGAGAATATAACATAGAGAGCCACTCTTAATCGCCGCTCAATTTTGAGTGATGTTAAGGGATATGTAAAGATTTCTATAATAACTGAAAATATTTGAATTCAAACTTACAAATTATCAAGAGCAATAATGTAATCAATTTGTAATCGATAAAATTGTCAGTGTTAATTTGGTATTATACTTAAGCATTATATTGAGAAGAAGATTTGGTCATACTGGAAAAAGACGAGATAGAAATTGGTCGGACGCGGACAAAAAACGAAATTGAAACGCGGGCTTGAAGAACACTGTATATTTGGAATATTATTAATAAACTATAACTAAAACTATATCTGAGCGTCGAAGATTTTTTACAGGATAATTATCATGTAGATGCTTCTGTTAACCTTCAATCATTCTGTAGATACTTTACTCGAAATATTTGTTTCTATAGGTAAAGACTGTGGTTAGATCGAGACAGACATAGTCAAAAAGTATTAAGTGAAACGGTAGGCAGCGTCTCAAATTGTCTTTCTATGTTAATTTTTCTATGCTGACGTCTGCTTGTGTGATCCGCCGTCAGAATTGCATGCATTTTGGGTTTGTTCTTCTTTCTGAAGCGACGCAATTGCATGCGCGACAAAGTTTTGGCAGTTTCCAAAAGTTTGGAAACTTTGGTACCTCAACAATATTCAATATTCTGCAAAATTTCCACAATGTGTATTGCCTAGCTTCTTGCTTTTGTGCATCGTTTGTAACAGCCAATTTTAAACTTTAACTAATATATTTAATTGTTTTTTTTATTCTCACATTCAATAAAGTCGTGCGTGTCATGTTTGAGTAATTTTTGACCGTGTGTGTTGTTGCGTCCGTTTTTTAAATATGCCATTCGTGTCAGAGTCTTGTCGGGTTATATTTATTGGACACACGCCCATTTCTAATTAAAAACATGCATTTAAAATAGAGGCGGGCGCGGGCCTGACTTTTTTCGCAAAGCCCGAAGCGTTCCAAAATGAAACGCAGAGTATTTTGTTAGGGAATCACGAGCTAACTAGAAAATTAGGCACGCGCTTACCTGTTATTCAAGTGGAATATTTTTATACATTGCTAAGTGTATAATAATTTTGCCTCAGAAACCGTCCGTCGTTCTGTCTGTGGCTACCCAAACAAGTCTCTCAATTTAAAATCTTTCGAGCTAAAATTTTGCACAGAGTATTCTTTCAACTGCAAGCTGCTAATATCCGATGACTTTTTCTTATAGCTGCCATAGGAAAATGAAAATAAATGAATATTTTTCAGAACTTTTTTTCTATTTATTCGGTCACTCAATGGGTACAAATCGTAGAACAACTTATCCGAAATGGCCGCCTTGTGCCTTTCAGCAACGTCTAGTCTCTCTGGCCACTCATCGATGAAAGTGCGCACCTCATGCAATTGTCCACTGCTCGGACAAGACTCAATATTTGTCAAGTCAATGATATATTTCTTGGTTTTTTACGTAGCCTACTTTTCCTATTGTATTTAATTTGATATTTATATGGAGCATTTTTAAATGTCAACTTACCAAGACCTCCCAAAAGTATGCTATATAATCAGATCAGTTTTTTATTAAGCTGATCAGTGATCAGGTGTTTCTGCTGAGCGCGCCCATTGCCTCGAGAACGGATACAGAGTCAGGTCTGGGTTACCAGCAGGTCGAACCTCCGGTACATGGCTGGAGCGGAGTCTTGTTGAAACGTCCACGGCTTCTTTGCCAATAATGTCGTGTTGAGAGGCTTTACAACCTTTTCCAAAATGTTGGATTGATACATTTTACCGAAGTTTTGAATCGATATATATATATATTTCTACAATTCTGAGCAAACAACTGAAGCCAAAAACGTTTAATGCAGTAATAGAGGTGCGCGCGTGTCGTGAATTTAAACGTGGCACGGTGTGTCACGACGTGTCACGACGTGATCGTTAGAAAACGTAGTCTTTCGTGCGTGTTAAAGTTATTCATTGTGAATATAAGTCATGCAGTATTCACGAAAATTTGTTTTTATAACATTTGTTTAATAATATTATTTCTAAAATAGAGTTGCTTTTGAATTCGTGATTCCGCTGCTCGCAGCTGTTCCAAAGGGCGCAGTGTAACCCATGATAGAATTAAGGTCCTTCCACCCAAAAATTCGGGGGTGGGTTGATCATGCATAATCATTCGTGATGTATCGTGCGTGTGCGTGAATCGTGTGTCTAGAGATTTTTATTTCGTGAATCGTGCGTTACGTGAAGTAAAAATCGCTCACGCGCGCGCCTCTATGCAGTAATATAGCATAAATGTCACTTGTCAAATAGCTGTCAAGTTGGAGTGGATGCGTTCAATGGTTCTTGAGAACGAGTGTTTTCAATTCCTGTACCAAATCAATTGCGAGTGCTAGGTAGATTGTAGAATGCTAACCGCCCCTTTCTCTAATGCCGGGTTCTCACTTCTTCCATTTCTGCATTCTTGTATCATATGCAACATTTCTCCCAAACATAAGTCATAGGAGCTAGTGGTGGCAAAAATTTGCTTTCAAAATAAATGCAGCTGCATCTAACTTTTTTTTAGTACTTTCCCGCTAGAGTATCGATAATTCTGCCTATCGCATGGGTATCGTCACAATTGTGACCACTAACAAAAACAGTTGTGAAATTTTAAGCGGGGAAAAAATTGACCAAAATAACAGATGAAATAAATTATTGTTGGAATGTCTGCACATCTTAAGATAATTTTTATTGTAACATTCGCAGGGACGAGAATTGCAATTGGAGCTTTATACTTAATTAAATATATATTTATAGAGAATTAATTGTACTTTCCAAAATGACAAATAGCGCCACAGTACTTCTTATAGTAAAAAGTTTTAACTTAAAACACTTTTGGGCTGATTTGCTGCTTATCTTAATAAAGAAACATCATCTTAATTTATTTTATTTCCATTTTGTTTACATTGTGATAAGATATCTAGCTTATCACAATGTTAATAAGACCAATATCAGCTGTTCAATGGATGCAAGTATGCAAGAATGTGGCCAATGAGGACACCTTATCGCATCTCTTCGATAAATCGTGTTATCGATGACAAAATCACGGCGGTGAGAACCTAGCATTAGTGCAGTGTTGCCAACTATTGATGCCTAAAAATGGGTAGAAAAGCCAAATTAAATCCAACATAGCTCAAAACAAAAGCCATCAATTTTTGTTTTCTAAAAAAAACACTAGGTAAAATTTTTAACCTATTTTTGGGCTTATTGACAAATTCATTTTTATTTTATAAATTGATTTTATTAAACTAATTCAGTGGTAAACATTTTTTATGCATTTTGTAAATTACAATTTTTAAGATAGTAAATTTTTTTGCCAATAGCTTTTCATATTTCGCTAATATACCCGTAATCCTACTAAACAGCCCTACTTAAAGTTATTTGTTTTTGAGGTTTTTTGGCTTGAAACGCCAAAAATTCTGGCATCATAAATATGGAAAATGGAAAACAATAGTGTTTTGGTCACGGATCACGAATGCACAAGCACGTAAGTCTGTGATTTCTCGCGACTACGTCGTAATACACCGTGACACGTTAAAATTCAGGTCACGCGCGCATCTCTAGTTGAAATATTAACAGGGGTTTATGAACTTCAATTATTGAAGTAAGCATTCCGTTTTTATTAAATTTTGTTAAATTAGAGCAAAATTCTTGCAAAATACAGCTGATTAATTAATGTGACCTTGCACATTTAAGGCCTTTATTTGGGGTTTCTGGTCACTCTGTTTTGTTCCGCACACTTAAAATTAATAGCTGAAGACAGGACTTTAAGCGAATTGAATATATAAATGTAATGTCGAAGTTGTCTATGGGTAGACCCACTAGATGAGGGCATTTGGTTAGAAATATAACTTAAATTTACACACAAATCTAATAATCTGTTGTTTTTTCGCTCCCACTGGTCGTACAGGACACTGGAGCAGCAGTCGCAGCAATATGCCAAGAGCCTCGGACACCTGCAGCCCACGCAACAACATCATGCGCAGCAACAGCAGCAGCCACCGCCTACATCTCAGCACCAGCAGCAGCCACAGCAAATGCACCACCATCATCACCATCAGCAACAGCAGCAGCAGCAGCAGCAGCAACAGCAGCAACAACAACAACAGCAGCAGCAACAGCAGCATCAGCAACAGCAATCCTCACGATCGGCAGCCAGTCCTCTCTCACCACCACGCCCTGGTCCTGGAAGTGCGGCCGCAGCTGCCAACACATATACCAAGTTTGCAGATGCCCCGCATCGCTTTCAGCCGTGCACATTTATGCCCACATACCGTGAGAGTCCCTACTCACGGATACCTCAAATGCAGGCCTCGGTGCCGCCGGAATATCAGCGAGCGCCGGCAAGGTCAGCGCCAGTGGGTGGTAAATCTGGTGGAGCTGGTTCGGTACAGTCGGGTGGTGTATTGGTCATGGAAACCATGTCCAACTATGTTAGCCAACTGCAGCAGCAACAGCAGCAGCCTGGACAGACGGCAGTTAGTGCCGGCTCCCAGCAGCAGCAGCAGCAACAGCAGAACCAAGGAGCAGTTAGTGCCTCAGCCGGCGGTGTTGGTGTACCAACAAGCAGTAGCAGCAGCATAATGGTTGGAAGTTTGGGGCGCATACTGATGCCCCAAGCACCGTTGCAGTATACCAGCGAATATCTGGGCAATACCACGGCTGTAGCTGTGGCGGCGGTCAGTCAACGACAGCAACAGCAGCAGCAGCAACATCAGGCTCCTCCCCCAACTAATGAGTCCACGGCGGTAAGTGGCAGCGGTCAGCCTTACAAGAAGCAACGACTAAGTGAGGCGGCCGCAGCTGCAGCTGCAGCCAATGTGAATGCCAGCAACCTGAATCACCTGCCAACTCAACAACAACAACAACAGCAGCAGCAGCAACAGCAGCAACAACAACTGGCCAGCAGTAGCAATCGCCAGAGTAATCATGGTCCCGCCGTCTATCACATGTCCTCAGCTGGTCCTACCCAAACAGGCGGTGGTGCCTCCGTGTTGACTCCTCTCACCCTGCAACAGCTAAAAGTGGAGACTTTGCCGCCTCAGCTGTCCTCAGCAGCGCCACACACACCCCGAGTACCACCACCCTCCACCACTAGCAGCTCCATGGCTGTCACCGTCTCCACAGCTGCCTCATCGGCCACCACAGCGGCTAGTTCTAACACCACCACCACCAGCTCCTCCTCCAGCACAGAGGCCTACCATCCACAGGTAAGTGAAGCACCGGCTAGATTTGTGTCCATTTAACCTTAATTTTTTTTGTTATGTTCCAGGTGGAGGCCATCTCACCCACATTGCCCAGCGATAATGCCGAGGAACGTGGACGTACCAGCGCCAAAGAGGATCTCCTCATGCAAATCCAAAAGGTGGACAATGAGATCAAGTGTGCGGAAACCACCATGGAAACGTTACGCAAAAAGGAGAAATCTCTGATGGAGGAAGCGGCCTCGGCTACCAAACAACAAAAGGCCGCAGCCGCTGCCGCTGAACAGGCCGCCGCCGAGCTGGGCGGCGAGGAGGTGGTCGAGCTGGCCTGGCGCAATCAAATGCTGGCGGAGAAAATCTATGCAGCCAATCGGAAAATGGCCGCGGCCCAACATTCCCTGCTGAGTCGAGCGAGTGGCGGAGTGCAACGTGCAAATGACTGGCTGCCGCTCTACAATCAGCCCCTGGATGTGGATGCGCTGACGGCGCTAATAAAGCGTCACCAGACGCTAATCAAGGCGCCACTCCTGTTGCACATACGCAAGCTGAAGGCCGAACGCTGGGAGCACAACCAGTGTCTGGTGGAGAAATATGCCAAGGATCAGGCCGATTGGCAGCGACGCTGCGAGCGTGCCGAATCGAGTGCCAAGCGGAAGGCGCGTGAGGCCAAGAATCGGGAGTTTTTCGAAAAGGTCTTCACGGAGCTGCGCAAGCAGCGCGAGGACAAGGAGCGCTTCAATCGTGTCGGCTCACGCATCAAGTCCGAAGCAGATCTCGAAGAGATTATGGACGGGCTGCAGGAGCAGGCGCTGGAGGATAAGAAAATGCGCTCCTATGCGGTCATTCCGCCCCTGATGTACGACATCCGGCAGCAGCATTGCGCCTATCACAACGAGAATGGACGCATTGAGGATATGGTGGCGGTGCATCAGGAGCGCAAGGCTCTCAATATGTGGACCGCTGGCGAGAAGGAGACCTTCAAGGAGAAATACCTGCAGCATCCCAAGAATTTTGGCGCCATTGCGGCCAGCCTGGATCGCAAGTCGCCGCAGGATTGCGTCCGCTATTACTACCTCAGCAAAAAGACGGAGAACTACAAGCAACTGTTGCGTAAATCACGTCAACGTACGCGCAGCTCACGGAATCCGGCCAAGGCTCAGGCGGCACAGCCGCAGTGCATCATTGATTCGCTGACCACGGGTGTGATGACACGCCTGCAGCGGGAGCAGCAGCAAAAGTCCGGCAATCGTTCATCGGCCGTGGCGGAACGTGAGCGGGCCGAACGGGCGGCGGAACGTGAGCGTGTGGCCGAGAAGGCAGCCGCTGATGCGGCCAAGGCGGCCGAGAGTGCAGCCGAGAAGGCCAGTGCGGCCAGCAAGGCGGTGGAAGCGGCCAGTAGTGCAGCATGCAGCGAAAAGGTGGCCAAAAATGCAGCAGCCGCCGCAGCCGCTGCAGCGGGAGTCACTGTCACATCAGCAGCTGCTGCTACGGCTGATAAAACGGATGCAGCGGCTGTGGGCGGTGGTGATAAGAATGCCAGCAGCGGCGATAAGCAAGCAGAGGCAGCGGAGATCTCAACGGGCAGCTTGGAGTCCAAGGCCGCCAAGGCTGAAGAGGAGGGTGGCGCCGCCAATACAACGGCTGGGTTAGAGTTGTCCTCATCATCAACAGCAACAACATTGGCCAATAGCAGCACCACAACCTCCACCACAACAACAACAGCAGCAGCAACAACGACAGCAGCAACAACAACGTCCACCGGCGAAACAACAACAACCGCCCATGCGACAACGGGTGAGACAACCGCCATGGCGCCCAAGGCGAAAACGGAAGTCAATCCGCTAGATGCAACAGCCAAAGTGGCTGAAGCGCCAATGGATAATCTTGCTGTCGACCAGTTGGCCAAGGGCAATAAGAACACCAACGCAAATGCTGAGGGCTATATGGGTAAGTAATGATCTGAAATCCCAGGAGACTAAATAACAATCACAAAAAGACGCGCGCGACGGGATTCCCGCTTACTTAGGCCAAATCCTTATTTTACTATGTTATAGTAAAGAGAAGGTCGTCCCTTTTAACCCTGGAAGGTCATCGTTCGTTGATTCGACTACCGAATCGCATGTACATCAAACGTACATCAAAAAAAGTGATGACCTTCCAGGGTTAAAACACTTGGATTGTAGCCCAATCTTTGGCAACAAAGCCATTTCAATTTCTGATACTTGCTAAAAGGTCAGGTAGGATTGCGTAACGTCTCCTACAGAGCGCTGGACAATGACTGAGCAGATGCTAATCGCTTTCTTCTGCATCAACTAAGCCCAACAGCTTTCAGAATAATCGTTTTGCCTTTTAAATTGAAGTGTTAACCAAGTAAGCTGAGAGTTTTCACAAGTGTGACTTGATCTCCATCGGTTTGTGGCCATTCTGTAGGTAGTTTCTCTTATTTTAAGTTTACATGTCGCAAAAAATAGAACTTCTATAGTAATCTTATCCGTTAGGAGCTGGTTAGTAATGCCAAGTCTAGCCAGTCGGTCGGCTGTCTCGATGTCATCAAGGTTACAGAATTCCAAAGTGTTGAGCCATCTCACTTAGTGAGTGTTTTGTAGAGTTGGATAATAACTCTTATATCGCTCTTATATTGTTCCTTTTTTGTTCTTGTACTTCTTGTTACAATTCAGTTACCAAAATTTAAGTGGA
This sequence comes from Lordiphosa mommai, assembly GCA_018904225.1. NCBI lineage: Eukaryota > Metazoa > Arthropoda > Insecta > Diptera > Drosophilidae > Lordiphosa > Lordiphosa mommai. Next base: position 204,676 of record JAEIFT010000032.1, on the reverse strand, counting down.
ATTGAATGAATTCTGAATAACTAACACTTACTAGGCACAACTAGGTTCTAGCAAATCGAATATAAGACCTAATATAAGAGCAATGTTGTTCCTATATAAGAACTTATTATCCAACTCTTCTTGTTTAGCTTTGCTAGTTTTTGAGTCAAGCTGTTTAAATGCAAGCTTGATGACTGTCTAAAAAGATTTAAACATTTTCTTTCTTGACTACAAGCTGGTTAATAGCCTCTTAGATAGCTTTAAGCTCTGCCTGGTGGACACTAACAATGATCTGAAAGATATAAGGAGATTTCTATATCAAACTATGCGAGTATTGGCGATCACATTCGATAATTTACCAGGCTTGTTGGCGCTCACAATACTCGCTGACAATCAAGCTGTTTGCTCGTACGAGCTATAACCGATCAAGTTTATTTCAGCTTTTGCCAATATAAGCGATTTAGCTCAGCGGCGGCAACATGAATAGTGTTGCCAACTTTTGAACATCAAAAGAAAGAACAAAAAAAGCCGAAAAAAGCAGCTAATGGCTTTTAAATATTTTCAAAAATATTTTATAATATTTCAATGATTTCATCTGATTCTGTCAACAGAATCTTTGTATAAATATATTTGTCCCCAAAACTTAGTTGTTGTTTTCCCATTTTACTAAATGGATGTCATTATATTGACGCTCGATCTGTGATATATTTTTTGGTCGCAAAATATTGTAGATTGAAAATATGTCAATTTGTTTCAGAATGCAGATACTGTACGACTGTTTTAAATTGACAAACAAAATTATTAAAATGTACTTAAAATTTAGATGTTAATACAAAAAGTAGTTAAATACCTCAGTTTAAATTGCTTTATAAGATGAAAGAGAGGTTTGGTTACCTGTCCGTTTGCGAACATTTAGCGAATCTTTAATTGAAGCTCCGTCTCAATCGAGGCTGCAAAACGGTCCGGATCCGAACCCCTGACAACCGGTTCGGTTTGGGTTTTTTTGAATTGCTTAAACCGGACCATAAACGGAACATTATATTTTTTTGATCACTCGAAGCTGAACCCAAACCGAACCACTTATTCGATTCACAATATTAAGTAATTATTCAGACTAAACAAATTCTTTATATGATTATTTTAAATTGAACTTAAACTGTAAAGAAGGGAAGTTTATAAAAACAAAAAGAAGAATTTCTATCATTAATGTTATATAGATTCCTTCGAAATTTCCTAAGGGAACATACTTAGAAAATGTTTCAAAATTTTGGAAAGGTCTTGAAAAAGTATTCCACTAACTTAGTTGTACGAGCATTTTCAACACTAAAGTTTGTTCCTTCTAATCTGAAAGCTAGTAGAAATGAAGAGCTCTATACAGATATAATGCCTACACAGACGAAAAAATCATAGTTATTGGGATAAAATCAATCACAATCAATGTCAGGTGAAGGTGTATATTGGATTTTATCAAACCAAGTATGAAAGGATTGACTTGAGTACGGATTTACCAATTCCGTAAAGAAAGTGGCCGAGTACAAATTTTAAATCTTTTCGTTCTTTTGTTATGATATTGCTATTCCGTATTTACTATAATCTCAGTGCAGAATCAGTTGATTTTTAAGCAGGATCCGAACTTGAAATGATACAAGAATTTAAGGATTGTTTTAATCCTTCGAAATTGTTAAAGTTAGGCTCCGTTGTTCACACTGTTCGACTAGTATCTAGTACGTCATTATGTTGTCTTGTTTTCAATGTGAATAGCTTGACATTGAAAACAAGACAACATAAAGGCCTACTAGATTATCATGTCTCATGTGTCGAACAATGTGAACTCAGCCTAAGATCATATAATAAACTAACGAATTTAAATGTATAAATTAATCGTAAAAATTAGCTACTTATGTATTGTTTAAGTGAAGCGAGGTTCGAACCAAAATCTGGGGTTCAGAGGATTCAGAGAATTTAGAAGGAGGTTTAAATTTCTACCAAAATTTGGGAGGTTTTCAGCCTTGGTCTTAAGTAGTGTGGAATGTGTTTATGAATAAGTGAACAAAAAACACTTAAACTTATGAAACAGGCAGAAATTATGTAATTGATGTTTGGCCTCATATTCTAATTGAACAACTCTATTTCAAAGAGGCTATTTTGTAAGCCCTTGCAAAAGTCTTCTCTTGCAAGTCGCGCAATCTCCGCCATGCCTCCGCCATTTCTCAGCAATCCTGCTAAGGTACTGAAAAGTCGAACCCATTCATTGAGAACGAACCCAAACTGAGAACATTTAAAAAAATATGTATTTTTTTTAACTCTTAACATAAGATTGCGATTTCGTGTGGTAAATTATAAAGCATTAATTTGGATGTTGTCTTTTATGGCATTTAGAACAAAGATAATGATATTTTTTAAATACTCCACATCGACATTTTGTGTGTCTGTAGATAAGTTGTTCTTTTATTTTATAGGATGTGCAGTCGTTCTGTTAAATATTCGATTGCAAGTTCTAATAACGGTAAAAATTGTTATATTTTGGCAGTTATCGTTCCATCGTAATTATAAAATAAATGGCTTAGCAGACGATCATTTCGGAGGTATCCCTCATTAGAAGAACGGCACTGCATGTATCAACTGTTTCAATGAATTTCTTCTATAGTAAAATATTTGTCCAAAGATTTGTCTAATAAAAATGTATATCCAAAGGGTTTACATTTAGAATAAATAACATCAATCGCTTCCAGGGAATAATACCCAAACGAATATCGTTTCCGGTACCGGTTCCTTAAAAAAAAAGTATAAATTGAAGAAATAAATTTTCTTTCTTGACATTATAAAGAATACAAGTTAAGTATGTCCACATTTACACGATGAAGTTTCCTTCATGATGTTTTTGTTTGTGGGGAAGAGGTGAAGAGGGGCAACCAAAGCTGGCAAAGCTTCATGACCTACCGTGGCGTGAAGCTTTTCGATAATTCTCCTTTGCTTCGTTCCGATTGAACTGATGCAGGGTTGATTTGTCGGTTATTTGCTTATCGATAACTCGAAGAGAAATCGAAGAGAGCTTCATGAAGCAAACTTCTTCGTGTAAACACGGACTATGAGACTATAATACGATAGAAATAATTTTAAATATCCTATTTTCACCCACTTGTGGTTAAATCAGTCAGAATTGGACCAAGAGAAATATATATAAAGTACATTTAATGTATACAGGAAAGTCTGGGCTTATAATTTAGCACTCTAAGCTATTCCATTTGTCCTGGATGTGAAAAAAGAGATTTATGTTTATATATATTGGAAATATAAAGAACTTACAATAGTTTTTTAACCAAATTAAAAGCGGGTTTAGCTTGGAACGGACTCAGTTGAGAAAAAATTACAACCTGCAATTTCACACACGCATTTTTTGAAAGCAATTATTTGTTTATTAAATACACAATATACATATTTATTCGTATATCTGGTGCGAAATGTCACATACTCTTCTCAAGAATATAAACAACAACAACAAAAACAGTTGAGCTCGTGGTACATGCCTAAATCCATGTAGCAACTTTCAGAGAAAAGTTGTTGTTAGAAGATCGTTGTCACACACATGTTCTCATTCTAATCCCCCTCGTTTTGTTTTTCTTCTTCCAACCACAGGCAATACCAACACCAGCAGCATTAACGCCACATCCTCCTCCTCCTCCGCCACAACAACAGCAAATTCAGCTGCGCCAGCGGTAAGCGTGGCTCTAAATGGCTTTAAGCCCGGCTACCAGAGTGTGGTCATGGCCAATGTAAAGGCAGTGCCAACGTCTGGCAACGACGAGGCGTCATCTGTAGCAACATCAGCAGCAACAAATGCCACAGCAGCAGGCGATAAAATCGTCAAGACAACGCCCACATCCAGCGCCTCCGAGGGCAGCGGTCTGACCACGGCCACAACCGCCAGCAATTATCTGGGCCAAAAGCTCAAGGCAGCTCAGGTGGAAGGTCTGGGTGCCGGCAATGAGTTACACTCCGATGTTAGGTGAGTTAGAGCGAGAGCGTCAATTAGAGAGAGAGGGAAATACTAAAATTTGTTTTATTTGCAGTGATCCCAAAAAGAAACGTTATGACCTGACGTCAAATGAAGCCACTAGCGGCGCGTCCAATTTAGCAAATGCCAATGCAACCAATGTCACCAGCAACAGCTGCAGCAGCGGTTCTGGCATCAAAAGCAATGTCAAGGATGTGACTGCGGCCAACATTTCCTCATCATCCGCCTCCGTTGTCGCCTCATCCTCCTCCTCCTCCAGCAAGCCAACGTCTTTGGTGACGTCTGCTGCATCCTCCTCCTCCTCATCATCCTCATCATTGTTGCTGATCACCGCTGCATCTATTATGTCCACAGCGGGCACTACAACACCAGCGACCACCATGTCCACGTCCTCGCCCATGTTGACAGACGGTAGCAATGCCAATTTGTTAAACTCCGGCGAGGTGCTGGGCTGTTTGGATGGCAAAGGTAAGTTTGGCCATATTTTACTTCTTAATACCAAAATTTGCAGAGATCGAAAATGCAGTAATTTTATAGATATTCATTGGAACATTTCAAAAACTGTTCAAAAATGGGGGTTAAATGAGTGTTAAGAGGTGTCAAGGTACTCGATCACTCATCAGATAAAAAAGGGTTTTAGGATTCTGTGAGAATAATAAAAAGATGAAAGTAAAAGTAAAAATAGTAAACAGGGAATAATACCGGAACCGGAACCGTTAACCGAAATAAACCGTTTAGAGTCTGGTGCCGGTATCGAAACCGGAACCGATATTAAAAGTTTTTAGAGAACCAACTCTCTGAGGGCGTGCCTTCTTTTTCCTTTTAAGGCCGATAAAAAAGCCCGTTACGGTCGCTAAAATTTATATCTTCTCTGCGCTTCGTCCTTTTAACTTTTGATAGTCAAATAAGAATAATATCCGCATACTTTAACCTAAAATCTAAAAATGAATTGAAATCTAAATTGGTGCCAATTTGCTAAACTTCCTTGGACTTAGACTTGGAATATTTTAATGATTGCTTGGATGATTGACAAACTACATCATTCTCTTGGAACAAGGTTAGTTAACAGATGGAGCCACTTTCTATAAACATTTGGCTGACCAAGCCAGTAGCCAATTGTTATATGGGAGCTGTACGATATAATCGACAGATTTTTGATCACACTCAGCAAATTTGCGTTAAAGCAGATAATATTCTCGATTAAGAAGTATTTACACGATAACCATTGAGAACAAGAAAGTTTTTCTTACTTTAAGTATTTTTTGGACCGATTGTTCCTATGCCAGCTATATGTATTTAATCAATCTTACTAGCATTGTGTAGATTCACATGGAATCAATAAATACCAAGATCGAAGACGTTGCCATTAAAACCAAAAAAGTTTTTCTCACTAGAAATAGTTTTTTGTCCAATCGTTTCTGTGGCAGCTATATGATATAGTCATCCAATCCGGCCGATTCCGACAAATGTGCACCCTATATGTTTGTGAAGACTTTTTGCAAAGTTTGGTCAAGAAAGCTTTAAAACTGAGGGAGGAGGATATATATGGCTATATATTGCTGATCAAGAACATCTATACTTTATGAGGTCGGAGATGCTTCCTTTTATGCCTTACAAACATCTGCACAATTTGAATATACCCTCTGCAGTTACACATGGTTTTGTATAATTTGAAATTAACCCTCCCACGTCTTTCTAATGATACGGTTGTTCGTTGGATTTGACTTCTTATGAATTCATCCTTCTAATGATGAAGGAACATTGTTTTTCTTGGAAAATTTGATATTAGCGTTTTGCCCTTCTAATTGTAATCGAAAATCAGGCGTCATTAAAGTCAAACCCACCTTAGCCTTAGTTAAAGCTTTTAGTTGTCTTTTAACAGTTGGTAGCTGTCAGAAGCGTTATTTATTTATCAAACTTCCCTCGTAAAATTTCTAAGCAATTTCTAGCTTCAGCTGGAAGTCATACTTTGTCGAGATTTACACGATGAAGCAAACTTCATGATGTTTTCTAAAAAGCTCTTGCTTATTGGAAAGAGGTGTAGAGGGGAAATCTACCCCACCACACAAGCAAGAGCTTTTTAGAAAACATCATGAAGTTTGCTTCATCGTGTAAATCTCGACTTTGTAAAGTCTTACTTTATGGCATGGTTAAATTTTTGGATAAACTTTGTGTATTTAGCTTTTATGCAATTAGAGCTTTATTGAGTTAAAGCTTTTAGTTGTCTATCAACAAATGGTAGTTGACAGGAGCGTTACTAATTTATAAAACTGCCCTCGTTTAAATTTCTAAGCAATTTCTAGCTTCAGCTGGAAGATATACCTTGTAAAGTCATACTTTATGGAGCTTTTATGCAATTAGAGCTTTATTGAATTAGAACTTTTTGCATGAAGGCGTGACAACTTGCAATTAGTTAGTTTGGGGCTTAAAGGAATTGCTTTAATATGTAGGGTATTAATTTTACTTTTCAACCAAAGCTGTACTGAACTTTCGTCAACTTTTTAATTGAACCAATAAACATATGCGAGACTTTTCACTTATTAAACCTCGAGCTTTAAGGATATTTTTAGATTTACATGTATTAAGCTTTAAGTTTAAAGGATGTTAAAGCTTATAAGCTTTACGTTTAAAGAATCTTAAAGCTTTTAAGCCTTAAACTTTCTGCTTCTTTTTACACACATTTTCCTTTCAACTTTTTTTTTAAGTTTTAAGGACTTTTAGGACCGTGTTCTCATGTTCCTGTTTTTCAAATACTGGTGCTTTTTGAGAAAATATATGTAGCCTACTTCTGAATGCGTTAAAATATCTTTGTGTATGATTTTAAACGCGGCCTAAAAGTAGGCAACATATGTAAATTTTCACAAGAAGCACCTAGTTTTAAAAAACGGGAACATGAGAAAACGGCGCTTAGTTGGCAAATCATCTTGAACATCAATATATTTAGTTATACTTTTCAAACCTTGTTTTTGATATTGTTTAAGCTTTAGCCATGATTTTTACACAAAAGCAAACTTTATGAAGAAGCTTGTATGTGTGTTCCTACAAACAAAAGCTTTTGTTAATAACTTTATTAATTTTGGCAATTTGGCTTGCAATTCAAGGATTTCTAGCAATTTTAATACAATTGAGCTTTTTTCCCCCTCGGTAGCTTTAAGCTGTGCGCTTTCTTTCAAGGTTGTAGCGCGACTTTGTTTGAAATTGAACAAAGCTTTAGCTATCCTTTTGTCATTCATCATAAATTTCAAAAAAGTAACCGTTGGCGCTTGACTGCATTCGTTCCTCATCCTCCTGCTGCTGCTCTTCATAAAAAATGCATTTCGTTGTGGCATATTCCTCTGCAATTTGCTTTGTGCTGCCTTCGTGTGTCCATCTTGCTTGCTCCTGTCCTCCGTTATTTATCCATTCTCCCTCTCCGCTGTCTGCTGTTTGCTACCACTGTCGCTACCGCTGCCGTCTTTCTTCCGGCAGCCGCCCCCGATTAATATTTTATTAAAAACCAAGCTCTCGCATTGCCTCAAGTCAGGAAAATGCGAATGGTACAAAAAAAAAAGGATGCGCCACCAGCGACGAAGCGGTTGGTTTGGTCGGTCGGTCGGTTGCTGCTCGATTGGTGCGTGGCGGCGGCGGCGCGCTGTCTCTCTGACAGAATGGGTTGCGGTTTGTTTGCCGCCACTCCAAGCCCAGTCCCCCCCCCCCCCCCACGTCATCATTTCCTGCGCCTGGGCTTGTATCGGCCTTGTTGGCTGTCATCTCCCTGGCGAGTTAATTAAACTCAATTAAATTAAAATTTTTGTAAACGTCTTTTTTATTATGCAAGTGATTTAATTTAATTATTAAATTGCCGCAACGACAATGATGTTTGTCTTGCCTCTCAAACCCCCACCCACCCACCACCTCCACTTAGTGGTTCAACCATTCTTAGGCTATGTTGGTCACAAAAATCTTAACTATTGGCAACAAGGATGAAGAAAATCAGTTAATCAAATGGGTCTTGAAGGGAAGAGTTAAAGGATGTAGAACAGAACAGAAAAGAAATATAGCGGAAAGCAAGATCGTCTTTTAAAAAAGGAATTAAGTTAGAAAGGGTGTTAAAAAATGTTAACAAAAATGATGAAAATAGTGGTAAAAAGAAGAATAAAATAGATGCGAGAGAAAGAAAGAGGCATCAAGAAGTGGAAACAAAGAGAAAAGCGGGAATATACAAAATCAAAGAGCAAAAGATAAAATAACTAGAGAAACAAGAAAAAAGTCAAGAAGAGAAAGAAAAGTTAAAAAAGAAAAGAAGAAAAAAAAAGGGGGTAAAAAAGATGAGTAAAAAATAAGGAAAAGACGAGGAAAAGTTGAGAAAAAAAAAAATGACAGAAAAATGTTTAAAAATAAGAGATTAAAAAGAAGCAGCTCAAAAATGCAGAGAAACAATATGAAAATAGAGAATAAAGAAAAGATAAAAGAAGAAAATCAATTAGAGAAACATTACACTAAATTCATGGAGGGAAATAGGAGAAAAAATTCGAAAATCGAAATATAAGGAAAAAGAAGAAAAACTAGAAGAAGGATAAACAGATGTAAAGAAGGATAAAAAAGAGGAAACAACCTTGTGAAACAAAAAGCATAAAAGAAAGAAAAAAGAGTAAAGATAAAGATAAATAAAGAAAAAAAGAATAATAAAAAAAAAAAAGAAAGAACTAGAAAAGGGGAGAAAAATAAGTTTAAATGTCAAGAAAATGAGGATACAAGAATATAAAAAAGACGAATTAAGAAAGGGTAATAACAAAAGGATTACAAAGGTAAGGAAAAAGATAATAATAATAAGAAAAGTAGGTCAATACAATTTTTAAAAAAATTAATGCGAAAAAAAGGAAACTAGAAGCAAATCAAAAAAGGAGGAAAACAAAGAGAATAAAATAAGAAAACTAGATATGAGAAAAAAAACGGTAAAAAAAGATAAAGAACGACGAGTATTAGGACAGATGAAAAGGAGAATCGAAATAGAGGTACCAAGATGGTAAAACAGAAAGGAATAAAGAAAGATAAAAGAAAAAAGAGAGAAAAAGAAAAGAAAGATAAATAAAAAAGATGTAATTAAAAGAATAAAGAAAGATAAATAAAGAAAAAAGAGAAGTAATTAAGGAGAATAAAAAAAGGAAAAAAGAGGGGAGAGAAAAAAGGAATTAAGACGAAGGTCCACGAAAATAAGGATAAAAGAATAGAAAAAAAGAAAATTAAGGAAAAAATAAGGATAAAAGAATAGGGAAAAAAAAGAAATTAAGAACGGGAAACAATAAAAGAAGAGAAAGAAGAAGAAAAAAAAATTCTACAAAATTAATGGAAAAATAAGGAAAGCTAGAAGCAAATTAAAATAGGGGAAAAACAAAGAGAATCAAATTAAATATGAAAAAAAGATGAGAAAAAAGAAAATGAAAGAAGAAGTGTAGCAAAAAAGAATGGTAAAAAAGCTGAAAGGAAAAAAAAAGGAAGCAAAGAATAAAAAAGCATGTGGAAAAGCAACAAAGAAAATAGAAATGGGGTCTTAAAGAGGCTAGAAAAGAATAAATAAAAATTAAAGTAGTTGCTCAGTGGAGAAAATCAGTATTGAAATAAAAAAGAAAATAAATAAGTATTTAAAAATAAAAATGAAAACCTTCAAAAGCTACCAAATAAAATTATTAAGACAGAAAAAATAAAGCAAAGGGAAAAAAGTCAACAAAGAAAAGTAGCAAACAGCAAGAAAATAAATTCAGCTGACTATGATATGCCCTGTAACTGCTTAAGTTTTTTTATACCCTTGCAGTTGCTGCTAGACGTCCTTGTTATAAATTTCAATCAATATGGTCTTAAAGCTGAGACTGACTATATCGCCCCTAGGAGGAGCAAAAATCCTCCAATCGTTTCCTGTCTATAGCCAGGTGCCTTAGTTTATGTCAATTTGTACTGGTTTTTGCATGAATTGTGCGCAACCAAGTCTGCCGAGTTCGATTTCTTTGTCGGCTGCCTTGTGGGTTCCATGGTAGAGCCATCTTTGCGATGCTGTTATCTTCCCTCCGTAAAGTATTACCAATCCAGGTCCATTTGGGGACCTTGGTAAGCTTTCAGTTTATTCACTCTCTCTCGCTCTTCTTCTAAGGGATTAAAATTTTGGTCATAAAATCCTCCTCTCACCCAGTTTTAAAACATTTAATTGTCATTTTTATTTTGATAACTTTATTAGTTGAGGAAAACTCTAGAGCGGGGTTGGAAAAAAAAAAACATCCAGCGAGTGTGTCAGTGTATGAGTTTGTGTGTGTGTGTGTGTGTGATAAGTGTGCTAAATTCGTAGATTTCATTGTTGATAAAAATTCCCATTGCATACCTTATGGCTGCGGTGTTTTTTCCACAGTCGCCTCCTCATTCGGGTTGTTGGCTGTTGTCGTCTCCTTTCTGGTTGAACCGCTGGAGTTGCTAGATGAACTGGTATGGTTGTTATTGTTGTTGTTGTTGTTGCTCCCTTCGGTTAGTTCATCCGCATGGCAAAGTTTGCGATGTTTGTGCACAAAATAATAACTAGGAAATTTACTGCCACAAGTCTTGCAAGGATAATATTGTACATTCATATCCAAAGGACGCACTTCGCGACGTAATAAAGTGTTTGACACTGGATGTTGCTGTGCCACCAGCTGATTATCAGCCAAGTCTGTGGTAATTGTTGAGACAGCTGGAGTCAGCTCACCACTGGTTAGCTTTTTATCCGAGCAGCTGCTGCTGGTGGAGCTGGCCAAACTGAGTGGATTTAGATGTCGTTTGGCATGTTTCTGATAACAATATTGTGATTTGAATGTATGTTTACAATAGACACACACATAGAGCTCCTGTTGTTGGTTGATGGATGAGGATGAGGATGATTGCTGCTTGCGTTGTTGTTGTTGCTGATTAGTTGAAGGTGTTGCTGCTGCTGCATCGCCACTATTTTCACTCTCCTCCAAATGCTGATGCTGCTGCTGTTGCTGCTGTTGTTGTCTTTGTTGGCTACTTATGGCTTTGGCCATTTGTTGATGAAACGAATAGCTAACACTCTGCTGACTACGTTGCTGTTCAGCGGACGACTCGGGCAGCACCTCCTCCGGTTTATGTCCATAGGCGGTATTTAGAATGCGACGAAAGCGTACAGGTCCATCACAACTGGCCACATCAATAATGAATTTTGAGGCTGTGGCTGTGGTCTCAACCAATTGGGCAGCCGGTACCGGAGCCTTGGCCACTTGCAAGCCACTGGTGGAGGTGGAGGAGCCAGAGGAAGTTTTGCGAGCGGAAGGTTTACGTGCAGGTCGCGCTTTGGTAGCTCTGGGTATGGGTTTGGGTGTGGGTGGTTTGATTTGTGCCACGGGACTACCCACCGAAACATGACAGTCCATATCCACATCGGCTTCCACTTCGGTTTCATCATTATCTGAGGCCGTGGTGCTGTCTATAAACACCTCCACATCTTCCTCATCATCTGCTGGGACAGCTGGTGATGGCACCAGACTAAGATTGTTTGAGTATGAGGCGGCAAATGTAGCGGCTGTAGTGGGTGGAGCAGCAGCAGGCGGCGGCGGTGGTGGTGGCGGAGGCGGTGGCAAGGGTAAAAAACCAAAATTTGGCAGAGTGGCCTTACTCGGTATGGGACGTATGATTTTGGGATGCAAAGCACTAGCAGCAGAACCTAGATAACCCTCGGTTTGGGCACGAGCCAGAAAGGAGCTACAAAAACAGAAAACACACGCAAAATGAGTTGGGAATAGGCTCTAGGGCCAAATCATTTTTAATGTTACATAACAGAAATTTTAATTTAACAGAAATGTTAAGTTAACAGAAATGTTAAGTTAACAGAAATGTTAACTTAACAGCAGTTAAAGCCGGCAAAAAATACACTGATTTGTACTACACTGAGAAAAAACAGAAATGTTAACTTAACAGCAGTTGAAGCCGGTAAAAAATACAGTGATTTGTACTACACTGAGAAAAAAATGTATTTAAAAGCTACCAAAATGTTTCTTAGACTAAAAACCAAAGAAATACTCTGGTAAAAAATTCTGTTTCTATATAAATTAATTTGGATTTTGTTAAAAACTCAAGCAATCTTTACTCAAACGTTTTAAAAGTCCGACTTAGTTCGATATGTTCGTAATACTCTTGTAAAAAATTCTGTTTCTATATAAATTAATTTGGATTTAGTTAAAAACTCAAGCAATCTTTACTCAAACGTTTTAAGAGTCCGACTAAGTTCGATATATTCGAATTCGAAAACCAAATTCACATCTAAAATTCTTTTTGGGTATCCAAAAAAAACGACTTAATTCAATATAACCAAATTCGAAAACAAAATGTTAATTTTAAGTTTTTTTGGGATAAAAAAATCATGTAAACTTGAAATCAGATTTTTTTGCATACATTTTTAACCCAAATTTAGGAAGACATTTTTTTTCTGAGTGTATAAACTCAAATATTTTAGTTTTTTTGAATTAACCCATCAATTTAACCCAAAAAATTTGACTAAAAAAAGAAGAAAAAAAAAATGGTCAAATTTCTCCAGCAGCTTAGGGAACACCCACCGGCATATCTCCAAAGCGCGCGGCATATGCAACACATGTGTGGCCAATAGTACGGCAAATATATTATCCACATTTAAATCCAAGTAACCCGTATACATATACGTTAATAAGGGAGCAAATTGTTCGGCCGTCACATTGCCCAAATATAGCACCAATTCACCCGTGGCCGCTGTCGCTGTGGAGGACGAAGTGTTGGCTGCTCCAACTGAGGTAGTTGTTGACGTTGTTGTTATACCATTACTCTCATCCAATCTTATGGCTGAACGTAAATAGCCACTATGCATGCCCAATACCAAAGCATGGGCCACAAATCGTACACTTCCCGGCCCCGGACCCACTTCTAATATAACATCTGGCGGTGTGGATATGGCACCACCCATAGAAGCGGCGGTGGTGGTGCTGACCAGTGAACGAGAAGTGCCACTGCTGGTGCTGCCTGTTAGCCAATTTGTAAACATGGTTTTTTGTTTTTATGCACGTGAAAAAAAGGTAACAAAAACAAATGCAGAGACACGCGTAATCTCTCGGCGTAAGATAGAAACACGTGGACGGATGTCGGACTACTGCTGGGTCACGCACGTGCTTAAGCGCTCAACTCGGTTAGGACTGATGCCGCCGCGTGCTGCTGCTAGCGTATTTATAGTCCTGCACAGCCTGTCGGGTGCTCGGCTCGCACAACGACGACGACGACAAACGTCTCGTGGCTTGGCTTTGGCATGAAGTCTGTTTGTTTGTTTGTTTGTTGTTGTTGTTGGTCGGTTTAATTGGTTTGTGTGTTTCTGTGTGGGTGTGTGTTTGAGTGAGCTTAGATTTGATTTCGTTTCAGTTTTTAATTTCCACAAATTAACAAACATTATTTCCCTCTTGCCTGATCATCTCATTCCGCTTCACTGATTGTTGGTACTTGGTATAGAAAATGATTTTTATGCTGAAACGAACTCGATAAAAAATGTTTTTAAAAATGAGTCCATTTTTTATATTATTTATACCCAAATATCACTTGGTTGCCCATTTAATTATATTTTATACAAATTTAAGGGAACTCTAAAAAATGTTGCCTACTTTTTTGGGTAATGCAAAATTTTTGATCGCTGGATGCAGCCTTAAGCTAATTTGCCCAAGTCAGGCTTAAATAGGGAATTTATCAGTACTTATTGAGCAGATTATTGGCGGGATCCATAGCTTTAGTTTTAAGTCCTGCAAAGTCTAAGATAATAGTTATTTAGATAAATTTACAACAAAATTAGGTCAAAAATTAATTTACACAAGCTGTCATGTTTGTATGATTTGTGACGGAATTTTTTAGGTGTTCAGATACATGACAAATAAATTTATCTACAAATTTTTCAAAAGTTTGCAATGAATTCGGCTTAAGGCCCATTCTCAGAACACATACAAATTCTTTTCGTCACAATGCTTCATTTGAATAGAAACACTTTGTAGAGCTTTGAAATCAGAATGCTTTTGAACAGCTGTCTTATTTATATGAAGTATTGTGCCGAAAATAAAAATTATGTCATCTGAGATCAGTCCTTTAGTCTTTACAGTCGCATGCATATAATAGTTATAAAAAAAAGGTTAATCAGGGTTGTCCTGGAAATCTCTCGAGATTTTAGCCTCGGTTGGTTGGAAAGGTATTTATAAGAACTCAGAAGTGTGACAAGAATTTTTTGTTTACTAATTTTGTGTGTTTTATGTTAACCGATTTTACCAGCTGTATGCAGGGATTGCCGATTTTAGTTGGTGAATTTGCCAATCGCGATTTCTTAAAAAGAAAGGAATCGAACTCAAAGTATGATTGGTGAGAACGGTTACCCTCTGCTGCAAGCAATTATATTGACATTTTTAAGTGTGACCAACTATTTTTGAATTTGATTAATTTAGGTTGTATTAATTGATCAATATTTCTAACCCCACAGCATCCCTTTCAGCCTGCAATCAATGCTATTCAGCAGAGGCTCTTTAGCTTTTTGCAAATCGGTAATCGTCAATCGAATCGTTTCAATAAAACGGTTGCTTACTTTTAGGCTCAATATTGGATCGATTATTTCGACAAATTGCTGACATTTTAATGCCTAGACACTTGAGTGAACACCAAAACAAATCGTGTTAGAAAAACGGTTGTTAACTTTTGGGCTCAAATTGTATTAATTATACCCTAAAGTCGAGATTCCTTTGGGAGATTCCCAATTTATAACTTAAAACATCTCCGCAAAACACATCTAATTCTCAACCACAAAACGAACTTTTGATGCCTTCATTTCTTTGAGCGTTTATTCAGATTTTTTCATACTTATATTTGGGTAATTTATATGGCCTACTTTTTGTCTTAGATTTACATACATTTTTATAATATCCCTAAAAGTGTGCAAATTATTTAATTCAGTATATTTTTAAGCTGATCAGTGAGCAAATGGGTGCGTTCAGCAGAGACTGATGATCTGGTTAATAAAACTACCCATATTATTTAGCATACTTTTTGGGGTAAATATCATATTAAATACAAGAATAAAAGTAGGCCACGTAAATTACTAAGAAATATAACATTGATCAGGTAGCAAGTTCTTCTGCTGAACACGGCCAATGCGACCATTATTATATTATTTTGCCCCGGAAATCTTATGTAAAATTTATTTCTTTAGACTAGGGGAATTAATCAACAGGTGCTTTCCAGTTTCAGATTTTATTTTTATTTTTTTATTTTGACTATTTGGTGGGGATGAATGACTTAACCCTCCAAACAAATTTGTTTGTTTAAGATGTCGCATCTAGGTATTGTTTAGTCTTTGGTTCTGTGCCATGCAGAGCTTCTAAAAACCAACCCAAGATTTGCTGCTGAATTTTGGTTTAAATAAAGTTTCCTTGCAAAGGTAATTTAGTCTTTTTTTTTTTAATCGCGGTCTTTTTGAGTAGCATTTTCCGGTTGCCTGGGCTGGCTCCTCTTCTCATCCAAGTTTAATCTTTCTTTCTTTCTTTTTTCCCCGATTGGCTTTTTACCTTTTAGCTTTGTGTGTGCTGCGGCAAGGGCGAATAAGGGTTTTGCCTTCTCTTCAAAAACGCTGGCTCAATCGACTTAATTGATTTGTGGGCATTACCAACACATATTTGCATAATATGCGCCAGTGTGTGTGTGTGTGTGTGTGTGTGAGCTTGTTGATTTTGTGTTTCTGGGTAATTCTTGGCTGCGCTTTATCTACAAACCTGTCCAACTGTGTGTGTGTCTGTGTGTGTATGTATGGCTAATAAAACGGTGCCAACGTTTCCTACTCCCCAACGACTATTAGCTTACTTTTGATACCCTTAACCAGAGCGAGAGATGAGGGCACATAGCAAATCAGATGAGGCTATACTGGTTTAGGAAAAACAGATTTTCAAGGCGTTTTATTTCTCAAAAAAAAAAATATATATATATATAAGCATTAATTTTCACACAAAAGTCAACTGCTTTGGTAATAAAAAATTGTGAAACTATCGAAATATCGATAAAATATCGATCATATATGTTAACTTTGAGAACCTTATGTTAGATTTCTCGTTTTTTGTTGTTGTTTGGACGTTGATGTACAATGCGCAGTACGTTCAAGTGGCACAAGCTACACCAAGCCGAAGCAAAATAGCAGCCCACCTCCCGCCCAACCGACCGGTGGCGCTGCCACAAACGAGTGACACTAAAACTCGTAGAAAATCACGAATTTAAAGCAAACTACGGGCTAAATACGTTAATATAGAGGTTTTTATAGCAAAAATAGAATCTTCTTAACTAAAACTTTGTATTCGGTTTGTGCATATAAAAATTGTCTTCTCTGACATCCACACGGATTGAATTAAATTAAGGTAAGGGGTCCAAAACCCCCAACTGAGCCGGCTGGCTGTCTTTTAACAGCTTAACTTAACTTAACCATAAGTAAGGGCATTCGCTGTCTCGACTTGGTCTTAGGAATACATTTTGTTTGTACTATTTTTCCTAAGATTTCAATCAGCTTACACTCAAACGCACACACACACAGAGGATTGGTCATTTGGCTGACTTTTAATTACCGCTACGATTGCTACTGCCTGATCCGGTTTATTTGCCCTACCACCCCGCCCCTGGCCCTGGTTTTGATGACTATGTGACAAAAATTTGTCAATTTGACCAGATAAGGCAATTGGTCAGTTTGTTGGTGGCTTTTTTTTTTGTATGCAGGTTCTTTTGATAGGCTAATTTAATTAAATTGTTGTTGTTGTTGTAATTGGTTGTAAGGACAAGCTGTCTGTCTGTCTGTCTGTCGTCTGTCCATTCGATTTAACTTCAATCAAGCGTTAACAATTTTAATTAAATTATTTCCAAATGTAATTATAAATGTGCGTCATGCATAAATTGTGTTATTAATTTATTTAGCATCCTCCCCCGCCTCCAACCCTTAGCCGGTTCGATAACACTTGCAATTACAACCAGAACAGTCCTCAACTGAGCCGCTGCCGCTGCTGCTGCTGCCCGTGGGTCGAGGCCAACTTTTTGAATAAATAATCACAACGTAGGCAAAAAATAAATTTCATAAATTGGCAGCAGTAAATGAAAAAAATAAAAACATAAAACCTGGAAAAGGCAATCAACTGACACACACTCACACACACGAGCACAGGTTGACCAGGATGTACGCTTCTGACGTCGTCAATCTGTCACGTTTAAACGTTGCATTAATCCCCCCTTCAGTCTGTGTATGCATGCGTATTTTCAGGCTGTTGTTTTCCCCATTTTGGTTTTCACCCTGTTATTCAATTTTTAAATTGTACTCTGCCTTTTGCCCCACCACCAACCGTTGACCTCAGTATGAAATGACAGTTGTACATTGTTTGATCATCATTTTTATCAGTATAATATTATTGTTAAATATATTGGAATACTTTAAAATCCCATGCTTTTCCACTTTATGGGTTCAAAGACGACTCCTTCTGGACAATTTTATAATTCCCTTAACAAAAGTGTATTAAAAAAAAAACTTTTTTAAAAGTTTTTAATTTAATTTTTTTTTATTTAAAGTTCCGAGTTCCAAAACAATAGGTCACTAACTACCCACTGCTCTTTAACCATTGAAAATGTACTTTTTATAAAAAAAAATCTATTTCTGCTTTGCTTCTACTTTTTTAAGTTCCCAAGCAGTTATAGCGTCTCGTCTGTACACTCGCAGAAACAAAACGAGCAGTTTTCGTGTCAAAAGTTCGGCAAGACAAAATCTTCTTGGGTCCCAGAAGAAAATACTGAAATCAAGCATGAATTTTCAAGCTCGAACTGCTCGACTATCAAGCGCGATTTATTCTCAAATTCAAAAAAATAAATCTTTTTGAAGGAAACATGAAAAATCCTTGAATTCAAGAATTGATCTACTTGAAAGAAAGCTTGAAAAATTCTTGAATTCAATTCGAGCTCTAATGTACATACAAATTCAAAAATTCATTCTAAAACGAATGGGATAGAATTTATACCGTTCTGTACTTAAAACTTTAAAGATAGTTCGTATTTGGTTGTACTTAAACTAAGTACGAATCAGTCTTAAGTTTCAAATTTACTCAAAATGTTCCTAAAATGAGAATAAAATTCTTAAATTAAGTACGAAATACTTAAATCAAGAAATTGTTGTACTCAAACGTTTTAAAACGAACGGTATAGAATTTGTACCATTTTGTACTTAAAATATTAGGATCGTTCTTGGGTGTACTAAACTTATAATAAATACAAATACAAAATAAGTACGAATCAATCTAATAAAAACAAATCGGGATTGATTCATGACCATTTCGTTCTAAGAATAAGGTTTAAAAAACATTGGCATAGCTTAAAATATACTTAATGTATCCCGAAACGGTCTAAAATCAAGTATTTCGGAATTGAAAAAATCGTACTTGAAGCAAGTATTTTGTTCTTGTATCAAGTATTTTGTATTTGTATTAAGTATTATGCACTTGTATCAAGTATTTTGTACTTGTATCAAGTATTTTGTACTTGTATCAAGTATTTTGTACTTGTATCAAGTATTTTCGTACTTGGCGTACTATTGACACCGTTTGTACTTGAGTTAAGTACAAAGTTGACGTTTTTATACCCGTTACTCGTAGAGTAAAAAGGGTATACTAAGTTCGTGCAAATGTATGTAACAGGCAGAAGGAAGCATTTCCGACCCCATAAAGTATATATATTCTTGATCAGCATCAATAGCCGAGTCGATATAGATCTGTCCGTCTGTCCGTCCGTCCGTCTGTCGTCCGTCCGTCCGTCCGTCCGTCCGTCCGTCCGTTCATGAACACCTAGATCTCAGAGACTATAAGAGCTAGAGCTACCAAATTTTCAGTGTAGACTTGTATTGTCTGCAGGCAGATCAAGTTTGTTTCAAATTTTGCCACGCCCCCACGCCCCCGCAATTTGAAAAAAAACCTTATATCTCCCACAATTTTGAAAATAGACTGTTCAAACCTTCTAGACATATATTTTAATAATTATTACCTATCGATCAGCCATACATCATTTCCTGATCAGATGAACGATAGAAAAGTTGCCACCCCCGCAATTTGAAAAAAACCTCATATCTCCCACAATTTTGAAAATAGACTGTTCAAACTTTTTAGACATATGTTTTAATCCTCATTACCTATCGATCCACTGTACATCAATTCCCGATCAGATGTACTGTAGTAATGTTGCCACCCACGCAATTTGGAAATACCTCATATCTCTCAGAATTTTGAGGATAGATTATTCGAACCCTCTAGACATATATTTTAATCATAACTACCTATCGATCCGCCATACATCGTTTCCTGATCAGATGAGCTATAGTAGAGTTGCCTCCCCCGCAAATTGGAAAAAAACTCATATCTCCCACAATTTGGACATGTTGATATCCTGAGTAACGGGTATATCGAAGTCGAGCAGGGCCGACTTTAACTTACGCTCTCGTTTTTTTTGAGTGTACATACAGCTATTAGCCACTAACCAACACTGCTTTGCCGCTTCTTTTCTATGTATAAATGTACGCATATTTCCATTTAAGTACATTTCTTAGTCCGCATTTACACGATGAAGTTTCCTTCATGAAGTTCTTCATGAAGTTTTTGTTTGTGGGAAGAGGTGAAGAGGGGCAGCGGAAGCTGGCAAAGCTTCATGACCTACCGTGACGTGAAGCTTTTCGATAATTCTTCTTTGTTTTGTTCCGATTAAACGGATGCAGCGTTGATTTGTTTGCTTATCGATAACTCGTGTTTTCAGGCGAATTGAAATCGAACTTCACGAAGCAAACTTCTTCATGTAAATGCTCATGAAGTTTTAAAGATGCTTCAAAACAAAATAGATGAGAGCTTCATGAAGCAAACTTCATCGTGTAAACACGGACTAACTCACCATTCAAATATTTACTCCATTTCAAACTTGGGTCACTTGGGTCCATTGCTTTTTACTCTCTTCATTAATGATCTCTACCTTCAGTTCTAACTCATTCTTGAGTTCTTATATATCGCCTCTTATCGCTCTTAATTTCATTGAATTCTATGGTTTTTTAGAATAACATATAGATATTTAGATGTTTCTTCAAGTACACTGAGAAAAAATGTCATTCTAAATTTAAGTATAACCGTGATTTTTGGTTTATTTTGTTCTTTTTTTTATTGCTTGACTTACGAATCAAGTAAAATGTTTCAAATATACAAAACTTGAAATGAGAAGTTTGTGCTCAGATATGGAAATTCCGAACTTAGTCAGATTTTGAGATAATTAGTACTTGAATTTCTTCTGTTAGATTTTGATATTAACCAGCACTGCCCACTGTGCGGCACAGTGGATTCTTTTGGTTTGTTGTTGTCGCATGCAATTCAATTCAATTAACGCCACGGTCAAAAAGCTTTGCGCTCTGCACAATTAGCTTTTTCTCTCTTCATGGTTGTCGTTGTTGTTGTTGTTGCTGCTGTTTGCTGGTGGCGGGGGAAAAAGAAAACATTTTGTGCTGATCTTTGCAGTAAGTTGGCAAATTGCCTGCCAACCAAGCCAAACCAAACCAAACCAAACCGAAACGAACTTCGCACTGCTCCCACTCGACTCGGCTGTCAACTGGCTGGCTTTGTCTTACGCACACATTTACGCTCACACAGAAGGATGTGCAGTGCTGCTTCTGACTGGCTAGCAGGACCATGTTGACAAGCAGCTGCTAGTGCTACTGTTGCTGCTTGCTACTCTCAACTTCACTCCACTTCACTCGCTTGTCGTTTATGCTGAAGCTTATCCCAGTTGGATTTTATTGTTTGCATACGCTTCTCCTCCACACACGATGAGAACGACGACGCACATTGCTCCTTTGTGTGTGTGTGAGTGTGTCTGTCTGTTGTGTGGGAGACGGAAAAGGACAAACCTTTTATGACAATTAAAACATAATTGACGGTCAACATTAATAAACCAAACGAAACACCCAAAAAACAGCAACAGCAGCAGCAGCTTCATCAACTACACTGACAAAAATTGACAAGTTAAATTTGAAAAAGTAAAGTATGAATCAATCTCAAATTAAATATTGATATGTTATTAAAATATGAAAGTATTATTTGATTCAAGACAAATAATTATACAAAATAAATTTTCCATTGTTCTTTTAATAATATTGAATAGAAAAGTTGTAATTGCTTTTCAACCTTTTCTTATTAAATGGTGTCTACTCGACGCGAAACGGGCGAAAAATGAAAGAGATTCCATATACCCGTTATTCAGGAAATACATTATTTAAGTCTGAAAGTAATATAACGCCTGATTAGCCTTTATGTTTATTGCAAAGCTATTCATTTATTTTTGAACATGCTTCTTCAGAATGCTTGATTTTCAGCACCATCGCAGACCAACTTTGTAGGTATCCCCTGTCCATTTTTCTTTGAGCTCCGATGACTACAAATTGCTGTGAATCCAGCTTATTCGGTTATTTCCAGCAAGTTTGCTTGTTCTCAATTGAGTTGCCATTATCTCTGTCCAGAAATTAAGGCTTAACAATTTTTTTTGGTATTTTTTAAATTTAGCAAATGCAGCCACACTATTTTTAATATTGTCTTAGACGGCTTAGAGATTCTTTCTTCGGTTTTTCTCTGTCCAAAAAGATTATACTCTCCAAAATTTTGAGTAAACAGCTTTGAATTATATTTTTTGACATTTTTAAGTTAGAAAAATGCAGCCACACTATTTTTATTATTATCTTTAGCGGTTTAGAAGTTTCTTGCTTCAATTTGTTCAGTGTCCAGAAATATTATACTGGCCAAAATTGTGAGTAAGTAGCTTTGAATTGAGGCTTAACTAATTTTGTTTGGTATTTTTTAACTTACCAAAATGCAGGCACACTATTTGTAATATTATTTTTGGAAGCTTTAATATTCTTGCTTCTACTTTTCCCTGTCCAGAAATATTATACTGGAATTAAGGCATAACTAATTTGTTTGGGCATTTTTAACTTAGCAAAATACAGCCACACTATTTTTATTATTATCTTCAGCGGTTAAGAGTTTCTTGCTTCCATTTGTTCAATGTCCAGAAATATTATACTGGCCAAAATTGTGAGTAAGTAGCTTTGAATTAAGGCTTAAGTTATATTTTTTGACAATTTTAACTTGGCAAAATGCAGCCACATTATTTGAAATATTATCTTAGGCGGTTTAGAGATTCTTGCTTCTAATTTTCTCTGTCCAATAATATTAAATTGGACAAAATTGTGAGTAGGCAGCTTTGAATTAAGGCTTAACTTATATTTTTTGACATTTGTAACTTAGCAAAATGCAGCCACACTATTTTTAATATTATCGTAGGCTGCTTGAAACTTCTTGCTTCTGCCTTTTCCTGACTGTAATTTTAAAATTTTCAGCATTGAAAAACAGTTTTCTTCAAGTTTTTACAAACGATCTATTTTGATGCAATTTTCAAAACTTTCTCTCTGTGTAGACTTGTCCCTGGCCAGGTACAACCCGTTGTTACTTTTTACTGCGTTTTTTTTTTTTTTTGTTGTATGTTTACCTTTTTGGTGCCATCCCCCCCCCCCCCCCCCCTGCCCCACCTCATAAACAAGATTGCAATTGAACTTTCGGCAAGAGGACGCACTAATCCCACAGCCAGTGCCACCAGCACCAGTCCTGTCCCGCTCAATTCCCCTTAGTGTACAAATCAACAGCCATTTTGTGTTAGTTAAAAATTCTTTTTGTGTGCCGCAGAACAAACAAACAACAACAAAAAAAAAGCGCGCCAAAAACTAAATTTGAAAGCTTCATCAGGAATAGGATGGGGAGCAGCAAGAGCTGGTTGCTCCACACTTTAGGCAATTAAACTGGTGACATGTGTGTGTGTGTGTGTGTGTTGTTTATTAATTTGTTCATTGCATTTTAAGTGAGAGAAGCTGCTCGCTCCTGCCGCCTCCCCGCGCTGTCAGTTTTCGCGCCTTTTTGCATTATGCCAATGGAAAGTAAACGTAATTGGGGGAAATAAGAGTAGCCAAAAATGCAATTTGATGTGTTACTACGTTTTGTCGAGCCTGTCAAAAAGCGCACAAAAGTATGCAACGGTGCAAGCGGCTTAACTGTGCGCAACCGGGGCAATGTGGTTTGGGTAAAAGTCACATGGAGGTCCACGCTGTTTATAAAATTTTGAACAAAATTGAAATTACGCTAATTGTTTGCCACCCCCATCCCCCTCCCTCCACTTTATGTGTGTGTGTGTGTGTGTGTGTGACCTGCCGAAGCAAAGTTGTGGGCGAGGCAGGTGCAAAAGCAAAAACAATTAGCGAATTTGATGCGCAAATCCTCGTTACACGCGTCCTAACAACATCACCAACAACACCGCAATGATTGTGAAGCACTGGGGGGGCTGGTGCTTCTGCCTGCTGCTGCTGGTGCAGCTAATTAATAGACTTT
Organism: Lordiphosa mommai; assembly: GCA_018904225.1. NCBI lineage: Eukaryota > Metazoa > Arthropoda > Insecta > Diptera > Drosophilidae > Lordiphosa > Lordiphosa mommai. The sequence continues at coordinate 181,216 of JAEIFT010000032.1, read as the reverse complement.
TGTGTGTGTCTCAGGCGCTGCATTCGTTGTTTGGCCAACGCATTAGCATTAGCCTCGTCCAGTCCGCCGCTTTCCTGGCAGTTTGTCAGTTTTGCGGCTCCGTGTGTGTTTGCTAATTAGTAAATCATAATTACTCACTCGCATTTCCACATTTTGTAAGCTCCTCTGCTCATCCGGCAACAGTGGCAGCAACCCAGGCATTTCAATCCGTTCAATCCCATCAAATGTGTCACGCGTCGTTTTTCAAATGAAATCGAAGAGCGGCTGGTTAAAATTGTTGGGTATTAAGAGGGCAGGAGGAGGTAGGAAAAAGACAGAATTTATAACTTGATGAATTTTTGTAGGTATCAAATATCAAAGGAATAATCAATAGGAAGAAAGGGCAATTAAAAAATTAATTTTATGTATAAATTTACGATAAGAGAAAAAATTAAATAAATGAAGAAATAAAGTTAATTATCTGGAAAATCGCAAACAAAATCAACTCGATTTGAGAAAAACCGCACTTGCAGTATTTCTATCACTATTAGTGCTAATCTTGAGTCCAATGTGCTTGATTTTTTTCTCTCTTGGGGTACATTTGTACCCCAAGACACTTTTAAGGCAAGAAGTAAGAATATGAGTTAAAATCAAGAAACTTTTAACGCAAGATTTAAAAATATTTAAAAATTTTGAGTCTGTAATGGAACCCTTTAGATGGTATTGGTCGGGACTTAGAAAGACCTGGAGAAGTACCGTCTATAGATAAGCTCAAAGTATCAGCAAAACTTGGGGTTGACAACGGCATATAATAGAGTTCGGTGGAGAGAATTATTGGTTGATGCCCTGTGTCCTTAAAGGGAATAAGGATAGGATACATTTGTACCCCAAGAAACTTTCAACGCAAGATTTAAGAATATTTTCAAAATTATATGAGTCAAAATCGGGATAGAATTTATACCGTTTTGTATTTAAAATTTCAAGTATGATTCGTGCTAAGTTTTAAATTTACCCAAAATGTTCCTTAAAATGATAACCAAATTCTTAAATCCACTACGAAATTCTTTAATCGTGAATTTTTTTGTGCTCAAAACGAACGGGATAGAATTTATACCGTTTTGTACTTAAAATATTAACTATGATTCGTTCTTGGGTGACCTTAAACGAATCGGGATTGGTTCAAGTCCATTTCGTTCTTAGATTAAGGATTAAAAATCTTTGGAATAGCTCGAAATGTACTTAATGTATCCCGAATCGGTCTAAAATCAAGTATTTCGGGATTAAAAAAAAGGAATTTTGTACTTGTATCAAGTATTTTATTACTTGGCTTAATATTAACACCGATTATACTTGATTTAAGTATAAAGCTCTCGATTTTTTTTCTGAGTGCAGTAAGTATTGTCTGTTACGAGTTTTTAAGAACATTCAAAATTAATTTAAATTTGATTGATTCTCATACAAATATACTGGGGTATTAATGTACCCCAGACACGGTCCACATTAGTTTGACAAGCAGTGTAGACTAACCCTTAAGCTATATAAGAGCAGTACCAATAAACAGAAAAAGAGAAGAAAAATAAGAATGGGCGCGTTCAGCAGATACACTTGATCACTAATCAGCTTAATTAAACTGATCTTATTATTAAGCATACTTTTAGGGGGTCTTGTTAAATTGACATTTGTAAAAGCTTCATGTAAATATCATATTAGACACAAGAGGATTAAATTACCAAGAAATATATCGTTGATCAGGGAGCAACCCCGTAGTTCGGCTGCACTGGTACAAACCTAGTGATTCCGCTAACTCTTCGTAATGAGGACCGGATACCGACCTAACCACCCGCCATGCAATTTGCTAACGAATTTTGTATGGGCATGTCCGCCAAATTCACCGAGCGGTATAAGGCTAACCACCAATCGTTAACGATATGACTGGTGCAAAGGAGTTACTGCAGTAGTCACTGCAAAACTGAATGAATGAAAATGAATTTTATATTTTGACTTGTCTGGTATTTGAACTCACAACTAACTTTGGGTAGTTTGAATGCGAGCGACAGCATCTTAGCGCATTCGGCTACCGACCCTCACGCGTGAGGCGCAGCGAAATGTTACATAAATGCGTGAAGCACTGAAAGTAGTCGGGCGATGATGGCTTAGGGGTTAAGACCGTTGCCCAGAAATACCGAGGTCGTGGGTTCGAATCCTGTAGCAAACTAATAAATGTTTTTTATTTTTTTTTTATTTGTGGTGTTTTTAACCATTTATTTTATTTTTAAAATCACTTTTAGACCTAAATCGATTTTGTGGCCCATTTTTATGCAAATTAAAAGGCAAAACAAATAATGTGCACACGCCACAACAGCAACGCCGATTTTGTCCGGGCTGCCGCACACTCGCTGCATCACCCGCTGCATTACCTGCCGTTAACGACGTGACTAACGATCAGTGATGCATGGATTTCGTTAGGCAGAGTAGTGACTTGACCCCAGCAGAACTACAGGGAAGTGCTTCTGCTGAACACGGCCAATGTTATCAATCCCCAAAAGTATGCTAAATAGTTTTCTTAAACTGATCAGTGATCAAGTTTCCTGTTGAACAGATCCATTGGGTGATTAACGATCAACTAAATGAAAATTCTTGTATATATTGGCCTACTTTTGGGGATCGTATGAAAAGTGATAATTAAATTGGAAAATTGTCTTAAAATCTTTCATTGATCTGTGAATCAAGCTGCTTTGTTGATCCATTTTTCAGTAGGTAATGTGGCACACTTGAAAGAGCAGCAAAAGTTTAGTGCTTGGCCCAAAAGCGCTAAAACTGTTGCCTACTTGCAGGCGCTGATAAACTAATTACGAACTTAAACCAAACCAAAAACACAAAAAAAGAGCCAAAAAGTCAACACAAACACATACACTCGCACACACACACACACACAGTGTGGCATCTGCTTGCTTGCTAATTATGTGTGCAGCAGCAGCCCAGCAGCAGCAGCTCTACATGGCTCTTTCTCGCTCTCTCTCTCTTTCTCCCCTTTTCCCACTGCCGTCGTCGTCTCTTTTGCTTACATATGTAATTAAATTGCTCAATTAAAATTGCACACCCTTTTGATTATCGCTGGCGCACAGTTTCCTCCTGTGTGTGTGTGTGTGTGTGCAACTTTTATTAATCAGAGAAAATCTTTTACCAAATAAAAGAAGGAAATTTTAAATACAAGAACTTGGGCAAAAGATGAAACCAAAGTCAGTGAAATGGCGGCCACAATTGGCCAGATTTTTAACTTTCTTTGTGCTGCCTTACAGCCTGACTGGACTCTTTCTCTCTCACTCAGTTGTGTCACCACCCCCCCGCTGCCACCACTCAGCCACTTCGCCCTTGGAGCTGCTGCTGCTGCTGCCGTTAAATCAACACCATTTCGTAAATTAAAAGTGGCGGCTGCTGATGCCGCTGCTGCTGCTGCTGCTGCTGCTTCTGTGTTCATATTAACTGTATTTACAATTATATGGCAAAGCTCACTTTACTCTCGCCTCGCCTCGCCTCGCCCTCTCTCTCACTCACTCACTCACTCGAACATGTGTTATGGATGAGGATGTATGTCGCTCTCGTCAACGTCATCCTGGCATTTATGCATATAATTCCTTGCCATTTGCTTCTGTTCGCCCATCTGCCTGCTGGCTTGCTTCCTTCATCCTCTTTGATGTTTGCACACAAGTTGGCAAACCTCTTGCTGCTGCTTGCCGCTGCTTTCGCTTACGCAAGTTTTTCTGCGCCAACACAAATTCCCCATGGTGCTAATTAGCGGTTGGTCTTCGTCCTTCCATTTGCTGCTGCTGCTGCATACATTTGTCTCCCTTTCGGGTTGTCTCTGGGTATATTTTTTAATTGGCTGCCATTGTTGTTGTTTGTTGTTGCTGTTGTTGTACCACTTGTTAAATGTTTTGATTGAATTTTTGCATTATTGCCTACTTTTCTTCTTTCTAAAGAAATAAAATATTTACAAAATTTTGAAAGTTTTTGACTTGCTGTGTTCCGTACCTCAAGTAACTCGGTTGTTTGTCGGTGAATGTTTTCGAAAATTGTTGTAGAGTTGTATTAAGCTGAAATAGGGACTTAGAATTAGCCAAAGGTAGAAGTTGTTATGGGATAATAAGAAGAAAGAAAATTTGTAAAGTTTTTGACTTGTGTTTCGTACCTCAAGTAACTCGGTTATTCGTCGGTGAATGTTTTCGAAAATTGTTGTAGAGCTGTATTAAGCTGAAATAAATGTTAAGAATAAGGCAAAGCTAGAAGTTGTTATGGGATAATCCCATTATCCCATTCTTATTAAAGAAGAAAGAAAATTTTAAAATTATAATTTTGCCATCAACTTGCCCAACTTTATTAAAGTATATACTAATCATCATTATATATCGATCCACCAAGGATCGTTTTCCGATCAGATGAGCGATTGTTAAGTTTAAAGAAGAATCACATTCATAGCACTTCACACACTCAAAAGAAAAACCTCTGTCATCTTTCTAAAACGAACGGGAAAGAATTTATAACGCTTTGTACTTAAATTTTAAAGTATAAGCTGGTGTTTTATTTTGTAGTGTTTTAATTTTATTTTAATGAAAAAGATAATAGTATGCTGTAAAAATTCGTTCTTGGGTGTACTTAAACTAAGTACGAATTAGTCAAGAGTTTTAAATTTACCCAAATTGTTCCTGAAATGCGAACAAAATTCTTAAATCAAGTAAAATATATATTATAAATTTAAATAAATTTTTGTAACTCGAACTTTATAGAACGAACGGGATTGAATTTATACCGTTTTCTATTTTTAAAATTTCAATTATGCTTCGTTCCTGTGCTTAAATAATACGAATCAATCTTTTAGTTTAAAAATTTACCCAAATAGTTCCTGAAATGAGAACGAAATTCTTTAATCAAGTACAAAAACTCAACATTTTTTTTGCTATCGTTTTAAGTACGGAATTTCTATCTAAAAACGAATCGGGATTGGTTGAAGACCATTTCGTTCTTAGAATAGGGTTTAAAAAAACTTAGAAAAGCCCAAAATGTACGTAATGTATCCCGAAACGGTGTACTATCAAATTATGTAATCGTACTCGAACCAAGTATTTTGTACTTGTATGAAGTTTTTTTCGTACTTGGCGTACTATTGACACCCTTTGTACTTGAGTACAAAGTACAAAGTTCTCCTTTTTTTTTTTTTTTTTTGAGTTTAAAGTTGGTGTGGCGCCATATTGAAAAGTTGTTAATTATGTACAAACTTTGGCCGCTACAAAGTGTATTATACAGATGGGTTTTGAACGACTTTCTTATGTGAGGAAATAAATAGAAGTAAATTTATGTTTTTTGCAATGATGTGATGATTTGTCTACGTTATGCGCATTTCAAAATGGATCGTACATAATTTTTTTTTATGGTACAATCGCAATATAACCATTAAATTATTTTCTTAACCCTAGAAATGGCCAAAACTAACACGGACCGTCTTTGGGGTACATTCTTACCCCATTCCAAAAGTATTTTTTCTAAAACATAAAACATTGTTGTATTTTATGTTTTTTGACTGTTGTTTACAGAACATTTTGTACAAAGTAAAAGTAAAGTAGTAAAAGACCCAAGAAGATCATGCGAAGATCGAATTTTTGTTGGATTTGATAATGCTTCATTTGGAGTCATTACTCTTCGGGCTTTTTAATACATAGCCATCAAAATTTCGTCAACTATTGCAGACTTCAAAATAGATTTGAGCACGTCCTCGTTTCAGGCAAAAGTGTAGGTTCTCAATTTTTTAGTAGCAGCTGTACAACTGCTTATGACGGGGTATTATTGTACCCCAAAGGTTTATAGCGAACATTTTTGTAGTTTGATTGCTGTTACAAAGGATTGACAAAGCAATAAAACATTAATTTTGACTCATATAATGTTTGAAAGTTTCTTGGGGTACAATTTTACCCCAAGGACAATTTTCTTGAGTCTCATTTAATGGTCGATGATATCATTTTTTCTAAATTGATTTCTTTCTGCTGCAAAATTGTTTCTTAGGATCCTAACTTGTCGGCTTGTGAAGTGTTGGAAGGATAATACGACTTTTATTTCCATACTCAAATGGGAAAAAAACGTTGTTCTTTTATGATTTTTGATTAAGAAGAATATCTAAGAAAATTATCTATGCCTTGAAACAGTGGTGCCCAGACAATGTATAAGGCAGAAAATTATTTGTCAAACAACAACAACCGCAAGAAAATTATATAGAAACCCCGGTTATTGCCGGTTATTTTACAAAAACAATTGTGCTGCTTTATAAGCAATTATATGAAATCATTTTTTAAACTCAAAGAGAGTTTTGAGGCTTTACTTGATTAATCTTTTATGATTGCATTCAAATGAATCATCTCTTCTCCAGTTTTTTGTAACCTATCATCAACTGTTTGTTGTTGTCTAATTGAAAGTTAAATAATATTTTTGGTAACTTGTGCAGAAATTTTGTGCTGCTACAGCAGAGTGTGCCTTGCTTGCTTCACAGGGAAGAGAAGGAGGTATAGAGCCAAGTTCAGGTTAATTTCTGTTTGTTTGTTGGGTGCCAACTATTTGCAAAATGGTCAAATTTAATTGCATAAATATCATCTAAAGGAACGGGGGGTAGTTACTTAGTAGGTCAACATTAGGCCTACACACACACACACACACACACACACAACCCAGGCCTTAATATTTACTCTTTGTACTTGCAAAAGAAATTGTACTAATGGAATTATTTCATTTTTTTCCTTTGGGTTGGCCTGTAGGAGGGGGAGACAACGTCTCGTTTTGTTTTGTTTGTCGTTTTGATTTACTTTCGGTTTTTCGCTTTATTTTTTTTTTTTTTTTTTGTGGAGCTGTGCAAATAGCTCGACATTTCACGTTCCACGTTCGACTTACTACGGGGACTGGGCTGGGCGGCTGCTGCGTTTCATCTTGACTCGCCGCAGAATCAAAGTGGAAGCGAGGAAAACTTTTTTGTTTTCCTTTGGGGCGTTTCAAATAATTTTTTGACTGATTGAATTATTAATAAAATTGATCGAAATGCAAAGAGAGGCGACGACAACGACGATGATGATGGTCAACAACGAGAAACGAGAAATTGGAAAAAAATAATGCTGATTGAATTAGTTTAAAGGCAATTGGAATATTATATCTATTTTGTGTTTGCGCCCATTGTGTTCGATCTTAGCACTTTCAATTAACATGAAAATGTATTTGAAATCAATTTTGTAATATATTTAGCGACCTTTCTGATGGTTATTAGACAATTTGCCGGCTCTCGAGGCCAGGTAGTTGTATTTACTCACAACTTAGCACTCGCACCAAAAAATGTGCACGTTTGGCTATACAGTCACGGTTTCAAAGACTTGCCAGTCTAATCTTCAGCAGCCTTGGCTAGGGACTTTAGGTTTGCCAATTGCCTTTCCATGCGATCAATACCTTAAACAGTTGGGAACTGCAAAATAACAGAAAATTTACGATGTTTCAAATGCCTAAATATTAAGCCCTTTTACCAGAGACAATTTTGATTAGTATTTAAAGCTAAATGTTGTGATCAGTGTTGACGATCAGTCATTTTGCTGATCAGAAGCAGAAAAAATTTAAGGGCTTTTGATTTGTGATGAATGATATAAATATATTGGATATAGATATCAGATGTTTATAAATTTAATCAAAATTTGATCACGCTTCCATAAAAAAAAACTTTTCTTAGAAAAACACATTTTCCGACCGATCGGTCCTATGACAGTTATAGAATATAGTCATCCGATCTTAACCAAATTTTGTAGAACTGTTAAAAATCATATATTATTCATAATTCCTGAGATGAAGAACGTTATCATGGATAACATAAAAGTTTTTATCACAAAAAACTTTTTTACGACCGATCTTTCCTATGACATCTATAAGATATAGTCAACCGATTTGGACTTACTTTTGCAGAACTGTGTGAAAACATATAATATTCTTAACTGCTGAGTTTAAGAACGTTCCCATTGAAATCAAAAAAGTTTTTCTCACTAAGACCTATTTTTCGACCGATCGTTCCAATAACAGGTATCAGATATAGTCACCCGATCCGGCCGGTTTCGACATATTTGTTGAAAAAAGAAGACTTAGGGACTAATTCGCGTAGAAACAGACAAACTTTCGGACGGACGGAAATGAACTTAGCTCGTCGTCCTGATTAGAGGTGCGCTCGTAACGTGAATTTAAACGTGACACGGTGTGTCACGACGTTTCACGACATGTTCGTAAGAAAACACAGACTTTCGTGCGTGTGCATCCGTGATCCGTGCGTTCGTGTTTAAAATAAGCCGTCGTGGATCGTGCGTGCTTAAAATATACCTTGGAATAGAAGTTTTTTTATTGTATTTGGTTAATAATATTATTCCTAAAACTGATTTGCTTTGGATTTCGTGAATACTCTGCTCGCAGTTGCTCCATACAAAAGGCGCAGTGTAGCCATGAGACCAATCATACAATTAAGGTCTCTTCGTGCGTGATCATTTGTGACCACGCCTTTAATCGTGCGTGACGCAGAACCCTTAAAAAATTGCGTGCGTGAATCGTGCGTCAAGAGATTTTAATTTCGTGAATCGTGCGTTACGTGTAGGAAAAAACGCTCTCTAGTCCTGATCAACAATATATATAGTTTATAGGGTCAGAAATAAATATTTCTATACGTTACAAACTTCTGGGCGAAATCAATATACACTTTGCTAGTGTACAAAAAACATCTTGTGTGAGCAAAAGAGTTAGCATGATTACCTTTCATTTTGCTCTCTCTTCATTTTTTGCTGTGGAGAATGCGAAAGATTGCAAGCGTCGCTCGCTCAGCGCTTGTTCTTGCAGCCGCAGCTAAGCTATGTCGCTCATATTGCTCAAAAGCTTAAAAGAGCTTGAACTATTATTACTCGTGCTAGCATAAGGCTTGCTCGTGCTGCTTTAATTTCGAAACAAGCGATGCCAGTATGATCGGCAAGCGCTAACAAGCCGACTAAATCAGAAGAAAGCAATTGAAGTTAGTTATAAATCTCGAAAGTTGTGAAAGAAAAAGTGTTTAATAAACTGCGCATTAAAATCAATATTTTTGTATATTTTATCAATTATTTTGCCTTTCTTTTTTTTGTTTGGGGGTAACCAGAAAAGCCAAACTGACCGCGCGGGTATTTTTGGGCACAAAAAAAAAATGAAGTAAATTCAGGGAAATCAGAAATATTTATTGCAGCATGCTCTCTCTCTCACACTCTCTCTCTGTGTGGGCTAGCGTGGCATAAAATATTTACATAAATTTTTTTAAATCAAAATTAAATAACACAAAAAAAACAAAAAGAATCAAGGCGGCTGCAGCAGCAGCAGAGCCGGGCACCGACGGGTTCCCTCATTCATTGGCTTTTTGATTAATTAATTTATTTGAGTTGCTGCTGTTGCATTTTGGTTGTTAGTGTTATTAATATTAAATATTTATTTTGCAATTTTTATTGAGTTTGCCATTTATAATTGCGTTTGAATATTTACCTTTCGGCCCAGGGTGTTGCCTACTTTTTGGCGCTCAATGTCTTCCTCTCTCCCTGTCTGTCTCTGGCGACAATCGAAATGAAAATGAGTGGTTTATTAAAATTTAAACGCTTCACTTTGTTCGCATTTTTCTTTTTTTTTTTTGTTGCCTTCCCAGTGGATGGAAAAGGAATGAGGCCATTGCTGGCTACTTTGATGTATTTTCATATTCCACCGAGAGACGCGAGCAACGCATGTTGTGAGGGGGGTGGAGGAAGGGGGGGAGTGTGTTTGGTCAGCATTCATGACATTTAAACGCTGATTGATTCTACTGGCATCTGCTTCTCCTCCCTCCTTGTATTTTCGTTTATTTTAATTACATTGATTTTGCTTAAATATGCCACATTGTTATTGCTGTCTTGCTCTCTCTCTCTCTGCTGGTCTATTTGCATATCATTAAAATTGTAAAAATATTAAATGCCAAAACAAAAACTAAGACAAACAGCAAAGCAAAAAAAAAAAAAAAAAGATTGCAACAAAAATAGAAGCAGCAGCTGGGTGGGGGAGAGCAGGCAGGCAGAAATTGACTGGCCTTGGTTTTAGATTTGTGTATTTATCAACAATTATCAAGATTTAAGGCGGCTGCAAATTACTCTTAGATTTTGAAATAGAGAGAAATACTTAGGTTCTCTATTAGCATCAGTGGAAGAGGTAGCAATTCGTTTAGGAAGAACCCCAAGAAAATTTTGAAACCTGCTGCTGATTATCCAACCTTACAACATAGAATTCACGACACGACTCTAGCACGAAACATGACAAGCACGATTAATTAAATGTAAATCGGTGCAGAATCGGACCATGAACAAGCGAACATTTTAATCCAGTGGTCGAGTTGTATACGTGGGTTGCTATTTAAGTTTCTGGCTAAGGTCACTTCTAGCCATTTTAGGACCAATTGGCCTTTTACCAAAAAAAGTTTGGATTGTTATCGATAAAAGCTCCATACAACTCTTTCATGTGTGACCACGTTTGATATCGATTAACGATTAATCAAAAACTTACCTCGCCAGAAAAATGGAATTAACTCGTGAACATTTTCGTGCAATCATTTTTCACAACTTTCGACGTGGATTATCACGATAAGAGTGCAACGATTAACTTAAATCTTTGTATGGCGATGAAGCACCATCCTATAGCACTGTGAAAAATTGGTTTAATGAATTCAATCGTGGGCGACGCTCGCTCGAAGACGAAGGTCGTGAAGGTCGTCCAAAAACAGTCGTTGTGCCAGAAAACATTGATGCCGTGCATGAACTGATAATGCAAGACCGTCATAAGACATACCGTGAGATAGAGGCAACCTTGTCCATTTTTTCCACCAGCATACCTTCGATATAGCATGAAAACCTGGGCGTAAAAAAGGTTTGTTCTCGTTGGATCGCTCAAAAAAAGGCTCGTGTGGATTGGTGCAAAGAAATTTTGAAAAAATATAATCGCGGTGTTTCAAAAGACGTTTATAAGATCGTCACAGGTGACGAATCATGGATCTGTGCTTATGAGCCGACCGTGTGGGTCTTCAAAGACGAGCCAAAGCCAATGAAAGTCGTTCGTGGAAGAAGCACTTTGAAGCAAAGAGTCGCCTGTTTCTTCGGTAAAACTGGTCATGTGGCGACTGTTCCGCTTGAGCAACGTAGGACGGTCAATTCTGAGTGGTACACCACAATTTGTTTGCCTGAAGTCTTCGGAGAAATTCAAAAAACGAACAAGAGAAGACCGATCATTGTGCACCATGACAATGCGAGCTCTCACACATCAGCTCACACCAGAGCCTTTTTGACCGCCCAAAACGTCGAATTGATGGGTCATCCGCCGTACAGCCCTGACTTGGCACCCAATGACTTCTTTTTATTCCCGCACATCAAGGGAAAAATGCGTGGTCAACGATTTTCGTTGCCAGAAGATGCTGTTAAAGAGTTTAAAGTCCATGTTTTGGAGGTGTCTCAATCGTAGTGGAAAAAGTGCTTCGACAATTGGTTTGAGCGCATGCAAAAGTGTATAAATCTTGCTAGAGAATACTTTGAAAAACAATAAAACCATTTTTGATCCTTAATATTCGCGTTTTCATTATTAGGCCAGAAATATATATAGCTACCTACGTACAACATAGAATTCACGCCACAACTCCAGCACGAAAAATGAAAATCGCTGCAGAATCGGAACATGAACAACCGAACATTTTAAACCAGTGATTGAGTTGTATACCTTCCACCTACTTCTCTTAAAAAAATATATAAAACTCTCGAGTTATCACAAGTGGATATACCCTTTTATATTCTCTCATCCACCACCACCCATCCAGTGCTCCTCACCCTGTCCTGGAAGAGAGAGCATTTTAAAATATTCAATTGGGCCTGGCCGCTGCTCATTATTTGTTAAGTGGCTTAATGAAAGCGGTATCCAACCCACCCTCCACCGCCTCATCCTCTGACCAGTTTGCCTTCGTATTCTCCTTTAATTAAATCGCAGTTTTTAATGTGTTTGCTTAACTTTTGCTTCTCTCTCACTCTCTTTCTCCTCATCTCGTTACAGACAAACTGGCCGGTTGCTTTGTATGCAAAGCGGAGGCATGTCCACGAACCCGTCCCCTCAAGAAGGGACGTGGCCAGCAGTATGGCATCCCAGATGAGACGATACCAGCGGGTGCACGGGTATGCAATAGCTGCCAGTGCAAATCGGTGCGAAATCGTTATCCCAATTGTCCGCTACCCACATGTCCCAATCCCAAGGATCGGGCCCAGCGTTTGCGCAATATACCGTCACGTTTGTTTGAATTGTCACCAGAATTGCGCGATCCGGTGATGGCCGAATTCCAAATACCGCCGCATGCCACACGCTGTTGTTCCGCCTGTTTGATGCGTATCCGACGGAAACTGGATCCGCAGTTGAATCTCACGGATGATGAGCGTCGAGGTGGCGCCGCAGGTTTAGGTCGCAGTAGCGATGGTGATGAAACGGATGTGAGTACCTCCTCATGTGATGAGCGTGAGCCCGGTGGCTCGGATACGGCCTCTGTGGAGAGTCCTGAAAATCTGCAGCGTCATAAGGCGCTTACCCTGACCGCCAAACAGCCGCAGCCGCCGCCTCCTGTCGTTATCCAACAGCAGCAGCAACAGCAGAAGCTACCAATTCAACCCCGCAGTGTGGCAGATGCCTCGGGCGCAGCTCTGACCATCACGCCCACGCGTATGAGTGTTAAGCCCACAGCAGCGGATGGTGAACGTCTCCTGCCGCCAGCTGGTCAGGCGCCCAAGAAGCAAAAGACCAGCGAGGAGTATGATTCCTCCGCCACGGAAACGGCCGATGAGGAGAATGAGAATTCGCCGGCCAATCGACAAAGTCCCAAGGTGTTGTTCAATGCCAGCGGACATGGTCATGCCCATTCCCATTCGCACGGTCACAACAATGTGGCGGGTTTGCCGCCACCCAATGCGGCATCCACTGGAGTGAGTATGTCGTCCATGGGTAACCAGCAGCAGCAGCAGCAACCACAATCGGCCAATGGACCGGCGGGAGTGGGCATGGGTCTGCGACGGGAGGCTGTCAACAATGTCCAGGATTGCGTCTTCTCTGTGATTGAGAGGCAGCTCAAACAGAAGGGTCCACAGCCCAAGCAACAGACCTCCAGCAGCAATCAGTCGCCCGCACAGCAGCAGCAGCAGCCGCCTCCTCCCAACAACTTGGACCGCAAGGAGCTGACCATAGTCAGGGAGTATCGTCAGGATGGCAGTGCGTCTACCCTGCTGAAGCAAGCTCCACCACCGCCCACTTCAACAGGATTGCCACCACATGCCGTGCAGCAGTCCAAGCTGAATCTATCCCGGCCACCCACATCAGCCAATCCTCCGCCTCCGCCCAGCAGTGGCAATGGCAGCATCTCCAGCGATAATCTGGCCACCCTCTCGGTGGTCAATTCGCATCTGGTGGTGGGTGTGGGTGGTCCATCTGCCGGTGGTCATCTAACCCATCCCGGTCTAATGCAGGGTGACAAGGCCACCATTACACCCGTGGTCAAGGGGGTGTCAGTGAAGAGCACCTCCACTCCCACGCCCCCGGAGACGATTATCTACAATGTGCCGGCTAGCCATGCGCCACCGCCGCCGCCACCCTCATCGCATCCGCCCCAGCGTGTGGTCATACAAACCGAAGCGGAACCCCAGACCCTTGATCTGAGCATTAAGAAGCCACCGCGAGATGGCCACTCGCCACACACGGCGTCCGCAGCAGGCGGCGGGGCCAGCTCCTCGGATCGTCATCTGGTGGTGCCGCCGCTCATGAAGCACATTGTACGCTCCTCGCCCATGTATGGTCGTGGTGAGGCCGTGCCCATGCCCAGCCTAACCGCTCCCAGCTCCTCGTATCTATATCCACAGCATGGTGTTCTGAAGGCTACAGGAGGTGCGGCACCTCCACCCGGTTCGCTCTACGTCCAACCAGTACCTGTATCCATTTCCCTGGGCCAAAGCCAATTGGCGCCGCGTGTCCAACCGCCGCCCTCGGCTCAACCCCAACCGCCGCCAACGACACGAGTATCGAAGGTGCCGCCCAAGCTGAGTCCACAGCAGCAGCAACAGCAGCAGCAGCAGGTCCAGCATCTGCATGCGCCACATCCCTCGCATGGTCAGGCGCCGTCACCATCCCAGCAGCAGCAACAGCAACTGCTGGTCAAAAGCGGCTCCATTACCCACGGCACGCCCGCCAACAGTGCCCAGCAGCAGATCATAGTGCATGCCACTTCCTCATCCTCAATGTTGAGTCCCAAATTTGAGAATCTAGTGCGTCAGACACCTCCGGGCGTCTGCAGCGATACCGGCAAACATGGCTCCATCACCCAGGGCACACCCCTGCACCTGCCGCCGCATCACTTGGAGAGCAAACGTGCCGCCTATGATTTCTACAAGAGTTCACAGCGACACAGTCCCGCCCAAGGCGGCAGTGGACCCGCTCCACCCGGCCAATTGCCACCGCCACAGCAATCCTCACCGCAGGCACCCCCACAACCCTACGGTGTCGGCTCACCCTATGCCCGTTCACCCTTTGGCGGTGTGGTCGAGCCACCTGTACTCTCCACCCGACAAATTGTGATGCATGACTACATCACCTCACAGCAGATGCAGGGTCAACAGCAAAGGAATGTATCGCGAGGAAGCAGCAGTGCCGGCGGTGGAACTGGCTCCGACAAGGAGTCACCCTCGCCGCGGAATAGTGTGAGCGGTGTTAGCGGCTCCTCGGTATATGCCAGCTATGAAAAGGAACCACCCACACCGCGTGGCCGGGCCGAATATTCCAGTCGAGCCTCGCCCGCTGACCATGCCAACAGGTAAGAAGTACAAATTATTTGGGGAAATCCTTTCTCAAGGTTGAAAAAAGAGATTTTTAGGTTTTATGGTCCAAATTATTTGGGAAAATCCCACCTCAAGGTTGGAAAATGAAGTTCGGAGTGGTTTATGGGAAATCTCCTCATGGTGGAAAATTGTCCTCATGGTAAAGTATGGAAAACCAGAGATTTGTGAGCTTTATGGGCCAAATTATTTGGGAAAATCCGTCCTCAAGGTTGGAAAAGAGCTTTTTAAGCACTATGAACCAAATTATTTGAGGAAATCCGTCCTCAAGGCGATTCTTTTATGGTCCAAATTATTTTGGAAAATCCGTCCTTAAGGTTAGAAAAAAGAGATTTGTGAGCTTTATGGACCAACTTATTCGGGAAAATCCCACCTCATGGTTGCAAAAGGAGATTCGTAAGCTTTTGGAAAATAAGATTTGTGAGCTTTATGGATCAAATTATTTGGTTAAATCCATCCTCAAGGTCGGAAAAAGAGATTTGTTAGCTTAATGGACCAACTTATTCGGTAAAATCCCACCTCAAGGTTGGAAAAAGAGATTTGTGAGCGTTCTGGGCCAAATTATTTTGAAAAATCCGTTCTTAGGGTCGGAAAAGAGCCTTTTAAGCTCTATGAACCAAATTATTTGGAAAAAAAATCCGTTCTCATGGTCGGAAAATGAGATTTGTGAGCTTTATGGACCAAATAACTTGGGGAAAATCCGTCCTCAAGTTCGGAAAAACAGATTTGTGAGCTTTATGGGACACATTATTTGGGAAAATCCGTCCAAAAGGTTGAAACAGAGCTTTTTAAGCTTTATGAACCAAATTATTTGGGAAAATCCGCCATCAAGGTCGGAAAAAGAGCTTTTTGATCTCTTTGAGCCAAATTATTTGGAAAAATCCATTCTCAAGGTCGGAAAAAGGAGATTTGTGAGCTTTATGTTGGGCAAATTATTTGGGAAAATCCGTCCTCAAGTTCGGAAAAAGAGATTTGTGAGCTTTATGGGGCAAATTCTTCGAAAAAATACATCCTCAAGGTCAGAAAAGAGCTTTTTAAGCTCTAGGAACCAAATTATTTGGAAAAATCCGTCCTCAAGGTCGGAAAAGAGCTTTTTAAGCTCTATGAACCAAATTATGTGGGGAAATCCGTCCTCAATGTCGAAAAAAAGAGAAATGTGAGCTTTATGGTCAAAATTAGGAAAATCCATCCTCAAGGTCGGAAAAAGAGATTTGTGAGCTTTATGAACCAAATAAGTTGGGAAAAAAATTTAAGCTCTATGAACCAAATTATTTGAGACGATCCAGCCTCAGAAAGAGAGAATAAACTCCTTTACTAATTCAATTTCTTCCCACCCCGCAGCACGCCCAGTCCTCATCGTACGCCGCCACCTCAGCGTCAGGGTGTAATACAGCGCCATAATACAGGCTCCAAACCGCCCTCGCCAGCGGCACCGCCGCCCAGTCGCATGCATATAGTACCCTATCAATATGCCCCAAGTGAGTACACACACATGACACTTTCCGCACTCTGCACCCAAATCCTAATCTTAACTCCCTTCTGCTACAGCGGGTCACGATGCCTTGGCCTCCTTTGTGGATGTGGCTGTGCAACAGCCTCAGCTACCTGTACCCTCGCAAAAGGATGACAAGTCACCCGTCTCACAACAACAACAACCGCCGCCGCCTCCGCATGGCGTAGCCCAACCCCAGGCCCCACCA
This sequence comes from Lordiphosa mommai, assembly GCA_018904225.1. Lineage (NCBI taxonomy): Eukaryota > Metazoa > Arthropoda > Insecta > Diptera > Drosophilidae > Lordiphosa > Lordiphosa mommai. Next base: position 164,604 of record JAEIFT010000032.1, on the reverse strand, counting down.
CCCGCGGCCCATCATGATTTGCGCTATCGTGAGTCCATGGTGGCCATTCATCATCATCAAATGGCCGCGGCTGTGCATGCGGCGGCTGCCCATCAACAGCAATTGGCCCAACAGCAACAATATCGCCAGCAGCTGAATCAAGCGGCCGCCGTGGAACTGCAACGGCGCATGGAGCAGGTCAAACGGGATCAGCGGCAACAGCAGGCGGCGGCACACAATCATGCGATCGAACGGGATCGTGAACTGCAAAAGGAGTTGATACAAAATCAGGAGCGTATGCAGCGGGAACGTGAACGGGAGCGGCAACAGGAGCGTGATAGACGTGAACGTGAACAGCGGCGGGAACAGGAACGAGCGGCAGCCGCAGCAGCTGCGGCAGTGGCCGAGGAACGCGAGCGAGATAATCGACGCATGGAGCGCATGTTTGCGGGTGGCGTGGTGACAGCAGCTGGTGGTGGTGGAGCACCACCGGGACATTATATGCGCGCACCGGGACCCGAGACAGGACCACCGCGTTCCATACCCGATCGCGAACGTGAGGCGTAAGTGTTAAACCACAACCAAAGTGGGTTAAAGATCCAGCTAATATCTCTCTCTCGTTTTAGCTACTATCGACCGCCTCATGGCAGCCAACCTGTGGAGGATACGCCCAGCCAGCTGAGTGCTCAGAGTCTGATTGATGCCATCATTAAGCATGAGATTAATCGCACCAACGATGCGGGCGGTCTCAACCGTGAGCTACCCAGAGCCTCATTCGTAAGTTTCCCCCTCCCCCTCCTTCAGTTTTCCCACTTATCTAACCTCTTGTTTCTTTTTGATAGTATCTGCGTGATTTGCGTCCTCCACACGATGGCAGTGGAGGTGCCACCTCGCTAATGGCTGCTGAGAATAATGGCAAAGCCAATTCCAATTCGCCCAATGTCATCAACATAGACCTCGATCAGGAGCGCATTTCGGCCGCACAGCAACAGCAGCAGCAGCATGGACAGCAGCAGCAGCAACAGCAGCAGCCACCCACTTCGCAACAATCCCAGCAGCAGCAGCAACAGTCACGTTCTGTTCATGGTCCCTTACGTGGCCAGGGCGCTCCACCGCCTTCACATCATACGCCCACCTCGCAGGCCTCCCATGCCCCGCCCCCCAACTCGGGTGCACCCGGGCAACAGCAACAGATTCACACCAAAAGCATCACCTTTGGTGAGCTCACCGATTCGATTATAGCCAACGATTATGGACCCAATCCGCATTTGCGCTCTGGACCGGGTGGCACCTTTATGACTTACCTGCAAGAGACGCAATCGATACTGACACCCGATCGCTGGAAGCAGAATCGTCGCCTGCAGCAAAAGGCCGAGGAGGCAGCCAAGCATCAGCAGCAACAGCAGCAGCAGATGCCTCCTTGCTCGTCGTCCAGTGGCGGCGGCGGCGGTGGCTTATCCAGTGGAGCTGGCAGTGGACCGCCAGGTGGTCGCGCCAATACCCCAGGCGAGGATGGACGCAATATAATACGCATGCCTCAGGCTGTGAGTCCTCGTAAATATCAGCACGAGCTGATTATGCAGCAGGCTGCGGTGGCAGCTGCCGCCGCCGATCCCGGTCATTATTTTCTATCCGCTCCTCCGCTGGTTAGTCGCGCGGTGGCTCAACATGCGCCACCGCCACCCGAACAACGTGTACCGGGCGGTGGCTCTGGCTCCAATTTCGATAACTATGTAAAGAATCGCATTGCGGAGGTGATGCGAGATGATATAGGCTATGGCAAGAATCGTATAGTGGAGGTGGTGCGCGGCAGCGATGAGGAGGCGGCCGAATTACATGCAGCCCAGGCGGCCCATGCCCATGCCCATGCACAGGCCCAGGCTCATGCGGCGGCTATGGAACAGCAGCAGCAGCAGCAACAACAGCAGCAACATCGCAGTAAGGAGCCCACACCCACGCATGAGATCAGCGTATCCCGCAAGACGCCCAATCAATATGAAGTGGTGGACAGTGGCCGTCGCTCTGCCAGCAGTTCGGGCTCCAATAGCCATCACTCGGCCTATCATTCACAACCGCCGCCCCCCTCCGCGGTAAATGCCTTTGCGGCCGGCACCTATGCCTATCCATTCAGTGCCCTGACTGTGCCCAGTGCGGCTGGCGGTCTGGCGCCCCCACCCATGCATGTAACCCATCAATCGGGTCCGCCCAGTCATTTGACAGCCAAGGCTAAGGCAGCGGCTCATGCGCTTAGCGAACTGGGCGCTGCATCGGGTGGGGTTAGTTTGGTAGTGGGCGGCGGCGGCGGTGGCGTTGGTGGCGTTGGCGGCGGAGGCGGTGGCGGCGGAGGTGGATCAAATGCTCTAAATGCCAGTGTATCGGTAGCTGCGGCAGCAGCAGCCGCCGCTGCGGCAGCGGCCAGCGAACCGAAGCCTCTGCTGTCATCCAAATACGAGGCACTTAGCGACGAAGATTAGTTGTGACTGCAGGCGTCGTCGTCGGCAGCAGCGACGGCGCCTCCAGCAGCACCAGCAGCAGCAGTCTACGGCTATGGCTATCGTCGCCATCATAGCACCCAACAGCAACAGGCAACGCATTATGCCCCAGCGACGGTATTGCCCCCGCCACTGCAATCCCAACGCACGCTTTATACCACCACCCAGCAGCAGCAGCAGCAACATCAACAACAGCAGCAGCAACACCACCAACAGCAGCAGCAGCAGCAGTTACACTATGCTGATCCTTATAACAGTGGCGGCAATCCTCCTCCGGGCTATTACTAAGACAAAAGTTAAGCACTTAACACACATATATGAAAACCAAAATCTGAAGAACTATGTAAAATCCTGAAACAAAGGAACAACAAGGAAACACCAGACAGACAGACAGTTGGGCAATAACTTCAATACAGTTAAGGTACCAGTTCTTTAGGGACTAAATCTTTATACCAAAATTCTTTCATAGATTCTGCTCTCATATTTAGAATTTGGGTCTTTTATATATATTCCTTAAATAGTTCTTATAGGCAGCTATTGGTACCTAAATTAAGTGACAATCTCGCATAGATTAGGATTTGCATTTGTCTAATTTGTTAACTTTATAAAGATCCTAACTGGATTTTAAATAGTTTGTATAACAGGTGGAATAGTGAAAACACACAGTAGCAACTCGAGTAGAAGAACTTTGATAAGAACTATATAAGTTTTATATGACCCAACTCCTAACCTTGTGGAATTGTTTAATATTCGGTTTTAGCAAAGAGCAAAAGAACTTCAAACGACGTTACAGATTTTTAAAGTAAAATCAATGTAAATGTTTATAATTTTTATATATTTCGCATCTAGGTATTGTATGGTCTTTGGTTTTACTAAAACATTATGCGTGGAATTTCGTTTCATGAGATCTAGGCCTAGCATAGGATTTTCATATATATACAATTATTTTTTATGATCCGTTTAGAACAGGGGTCGGCAATGTGAGCAGAGAAATTGCCACTGGCAATTGAGAAAATAATTTTGTTATGCATATACAGAAAAGAGCTTTCAAATGCTTCACTTTAAGGGACGAACACACTCGGCAACTCACAAACTGCTCATCAGAGTGTCAGTCACAGCAGAAAGAGAAAGCAAATATATTTAATCTTTGATTTGACAACTGATAAAAGAGAGGCGTCAATTCTATATTACTTCAACATGGTTCATCACCCTTTAAATCGCTTGAATTTAGTATTTTTGTTAAAAAATGCTGTGGCTCTGCTTAGGTATGATCCTCCTTCTATTTTGTTAACGTAATACCGAGAAAAACCATTTTGTTAATTTCGACCACTGTGCGATCTCTTTAGTATGAATATAATTTTTTTTTTTAAGTTCCCAAATACAGGAAAGTTTTTATATATTATTATTGATTGTGAAGGCTTGGTTAAGTCATATTTAAGCATTAATTGCTGCTACTTTATTTAGTTTATTAAAAATTTATTAAAATTACACCAACAAAGCTTGGGCTAAAATAGACAGCGACAGATAGATAAAAAGAGAAAGAGACGGGAATAGTTAGGCTATACTCCATATGCTTACAGACTCGAGAAGTCGAAACATTTGTTAATGGTATCGCAGGGATGAGAACATAAATGACGCCTACATTGGCACTTTCCACCTGCATTCAAAAACTAATACTTTGTAATCAGAAAAGATAGGACTTCTAATGACGTGTTCTCTTTTGTACTTTCGAAGTGCATTCGAAACCTAAATACCGTATTTTAGAGCCTTTTTCGAAATTTCATTTTTTTAAATACATTTTTAAATGTTCTTTAAACACTTAATGTATCATATCTTAGCAACCGTAACCGTATCGATATATAATATCGCTAATTTGTGCTCATAAACCTAAATGAACTTTTCAAAAAAGCTAAACCAAACCGAACTCGGCAAAAGAAAACGATTTGATGAGTTTGGAGAAGTAAAGACCCAATGTATTCAAATGTATTTCAGCACTATTCTTCATATAAATAAGACAGCTTTTTAAATGCATTCAGCTTTCAAAGCTTTTTAAACGTGTTTCTATTCAGATGAAGTATTGTGTCGAAATAAATTTGTATGTCATCTGGAACAATCTGTATATATTAGAGGTGTGGCGAACAATGAAATTTGTAAAATCAAAGCGTTTTGCTAAATGCTCTAGAGTGAGACAGACAACGTTTGCATGAATAGCAAACTGACAATATGTAAACTATGAAATGAAAGCTTTTCAGTGAGCGCCGCACCAGTAATAGATACACCTTGATCTAGAATTAGGCCTTTCATGTCACTTTAGCCAGTGTCGTACGTTTTATATAAAAGCCCTTTACTTGGTTATAAGACTTCGTTCCATTGTGAAATTCAATTGAACCACATTGCTCTTGATATTAAACACATATATATTGAGATTCAAAGTAAATTACATTTTTTCTATCAATTTAAAATTCAAAAATGAATGCGAAAAGTCGAATGTTTTATTCTATTAAGAAATCGAAACAAGCGTAATAATATTATTAAGCGTGATGAATAAAATACCGCGACTTGGATAGCCATTAAAACAATGTTTTGAGCCCAGAGCTGTAAATGAAATTACCATTGCAATTACAATTACGATTTATGGGGTAATTAAAACTAAAATTACAATTTTTCAGGTAATTAAATTTTTATTAAAAATTACAATTTTTTCAAAAATTATTTTAAAATTTTTCAAAAATTATTTTATGTTTTCCAAAATTATTTTAAAATTTTTTTTTAAATTATTTCAAAATTTTTTCAAAAATTTTTAAATTTTTTTAAAAATTATTTCAAAATTTTTCAAAAATTATTTACAAATTATTTACGTGATGAAAGTTGGAACATAAACTTAAACTTTTAGTTACAAAAATTGTAATTGTCATTAATTATTTAATTATTTTAATTGTAATGGTAATTTAAGTTTTAATTATCCCATCAATTTTAATTGTAATGGTAACGGTAATTTCATTTGCAGCTCTAGTTTAAGGTTATAAGAGTTTATAATGTCTGTAAAACAAAGAAACGAAAGAAATCCTTTTCTTCCGATCTTTATTTCATCTATATCAAGTGCAAAAAGTGCATGACCAGCTGGTCACTAAACATATCTCTCATTTAATTCAACAACGGCTTAAGGCCTGATCTCAGATGACATAAGTTTTATTTTCGGCACTATGCTTTATATAAATAAGCCAGGTGCTCAAAAGCATTCTGATTTCAATGCTCAACAAAAGTGTTTCTATTCATATGAAGCATTGTCACGAAAATAATTTTTATGTCATCTGAGAATAGGCCTTTAACTCAACAAAATCGATTTTCGAGAAAATTGCGTTAACCCTTACAGAATCTTATTACTTTGAATCCATCTAATACAGGCCCGGCCAGCTCATAGCCACTGGGGGCCGAGCGCATTCGTGTTTTTCACACAGACGCGAGCCGAAGTCATGTCTGTGAGAATCGGTGAGCACAGAAAAACTTGATTTTGCAAGTGAGTTGGCTCTCTACTGTGGCAGTCACTAACACATGCTCATATTTCAGTCCTCTCCATTTGGCCGGCCCTGATCTAATAAAATGTTATATATATAATATGTTTGTAATGGAAAATCGAGTCCAAAGAGTCCTTTAAGGGCTTTAAACAAAAATTGAAACAAAATCCATCTCTACTTTAAATTGAGAGGTTTTTGTTGCAAAAATAAATTTATTCGCGAAATAAGTCGCTCTTACGCAGAGAGTATAAAAGATAGCTAATTTACAATACGAGAAGGCCAATCTTTCTGCATCATTAACTCAAAACAGGTGGTTTTTTAAGTTATGCCGTTATTGAATTAAATGAGCGATATGATTTTAATATATTTCGCTCTTTTATTATTGCAAAAGTGAAAACATAGCAGCAGCTATTTAGAAGATGAGAAATCGGGCTTTAATAGTAAAATTTTCACAGAACCAACCGAAAAGTGTCAAATCAATCTTAGTTGACATGGCGACATTTTCTAAGTTTGACAAAACAAAAACCTAGTATAATTTCATGATTCTCGCATAATATATTTTTTTATGCTTTTAGAAAATGGCTTTAATTTTTTTTTTTATAAAATTTAAATTATGAAACATATTTAACATTCAACTAATTTCAAGTGAACATAAACCAAATTTATAACTAATGCTTTAGGTTCCACATTTGCCATTTGTTCATATTTTTAGAAAATTTCGAATTTTCATCAATATTTGTGCAAAACATTTGACTGTGGTATCTTAGCATCAACAGTGCAATTGGATTTGTCAGAGACGCAAACCTATTTGATGAGTTTGACCATTATCATGGACACAAACCTTCTAATTAGATTCTCACAGCTTTAACGAGCAAAATAACTGAGAGAGACCGAGCAATTTCCGTGAAAACCAGGGCTGCAAACCAGTTTTAAAACCGAAAATTTAACCGAAACTCTTGTAAAAAAAAACATAGTTCAACCTGAACCTGTTTCGAAGCCAAATATTGCGGTTCGTTTTAGAAAAAGTTACAAGTCCCTCAAGCTTTTACAACACTTAAATTTTATTTTGTCTGATCAAAGAAGAAGAATAGACCAACAATTACTCAAAGAAATAATACTTAAAAATTTCAAATAAAAAATAAATAAAATAGTATGTTCAAGTGAACAAAAATACAGAACTTCTGGTTCGAACCAAAAACCTTAAAACAAAACCTTGAACATAAAATTGCGGAACCTGAAACATTGGTAAATTTTGGTTCGAACACGCGAGCCCAAATGGTATTTGCAGCTCTGGTGAGAAAAAATTTCAGAACAATTTGTGGCTTTCATTTTCAAAAACATTGAATTTGCTTAACTTTTAAATTTAATCATTCTCTTATTAAGACCTCAGAACAGTTTCTAGTTCCGAATATTGAAATATAATATGTATGTTCTAAATGAGAAAAATTTCGACTTTTTCCAATTATTTTCGAAATTAAATTTGTAATAAGAGATAAGAAATTTAAATTTCAATATTCAGCTCTAAAAAGTTGACTATCTTCGTAACCAAAAGATCACATGCCAATCCCTATACAAAGTTAAAGCAATATTAGAAAGTCCGAGGATAATTGTACAGACCAGAAATTATGACTGACTGAGTGCAATCCCCCTATTTGGCGGTCCGAAATTTCGATAATACTTATTTGAAAGAAGAAGTGCGTGGTTCTATGAATCAACTAAAGCGACACGATCTATTAAGTTGATTTTTCTGATTTTACTTTCAAAATTTTCAAATCTTTATGTTAAACTGAATAAACATGTCGATGAAATAAGCCGCTCGCGATTCCTTTTGCAATTTTTCGGTTCGGTTCAGCGTTTTTAAGAAAAAAATAACGCTTTGGTTTAGGTTCGGTTCAGAACCCTGTTTTAAGCATTTCTCAAATTTAAATCATGCTAAGGTGCTAGAGTAGGGTGAGGTAACTTGGGCAATTTCCATTCTTCTTCTTCGCCCCACTGTCTGAAATTTGTGTGTTTCCTTTTTATGCTCCTAGTAACATTTACATTATATTAGCTAAAACAAAAACAAAAAGGTAGTGACAAAACATAATTTACATACAACAACAAACAAACACAAAAATCCCATGATATATACCATACATATATATATATATATATATATAAACTACATACATGATAAATAAAAAAAAATAAAACACTGTTGGGCTGTTCTTAGAAAAGAGAAAAAAAAACATCTTAAAAATAAAAAATTTAAAAAAATTAAAATTTCAACAAACAAACAAAATACTGAAACGAGTAAATATATATATATATATATAAATAGAAATAAAACAAAAAACTTTTTGTAAATTTCATAAAAAAAGAAACTGCGCCTTTGTTTTAACTAAAAAAAAAACAAACAAATATATCTAATTTTTTTTTTGTGTTTAACTTATGAACCATTTTTATGATTGTTTTTTTTCCACCTTATAAACTACTTATAAAAAAACTATGCTATTGAATTATGTATGTTTAAATTATGCTTAAAAATTTATGTAAGTAAATATTATTATTAAACAAAAAAAATACAAACAAAAACCACATTTATATATACACTTATATATATATACATATATATATTAAACATATGCATATTTTTTTATATAACAAAACAAAAACTTTATGTCTTTAGGGTTTAGCTATTTTACTGTACCATTTTTTTGTTTTTTTTTTTTTTTTTGAATTTGTAAAACTTATTTTTTACCATTTGCTACAAAAAACACAAAAGAAGAAGCAAATAAACAATTTAACAACAAATTCAATATTTTTAATACATAAATGAAACTAAAAACCGAAAGTAAAAACAACAAACGCTAAGACTTATTCAACAAAAACAAAACAAAACAAAAAAAACCTGTAAAATATTAACAGAAATTTAGTTATATATATTATATATATACAACCACATATATACTTATAAACGTATATAACAAATTACAAACATTGACTTGAAAGCGGAGCAGGTGAGAGTTGAGTAGAAGACGAAGGCAGCAGCAACACAGCGGCAACGTTTAAGTTTTAAGAGTATGAAGCGTATTTTTTTTTATATATATATAAATAACAAATTCTATATATATATATATATATATATACAGAAAAACTATACAAATTATATATGCATACATATATGTATGAAAAAAAGGCCACCACACCAACATTAACAAAAAAAAAAGAAAAACATAACAAATAATAACGAAACGCAAGCCCAGCCCGGGGAACGTTTTTTTATGGTGGCTGGCCCCGGTGGAAACGTACACTGCATCTCTTATACATCTCATCTCAACTCATTTCACAACTCATCACGCATCCAGACACAACGAACCACCACACCACCTTAGCTCGTTCCTCCCGGCTGGCACTTTCTTATATATATATATATACATATATATATATATATATATATAATACATATAAAATAACATTTAAATAACCGAATTTTAAAGCTGCACACACAACTTATATAAAGCGCAGGCGGCAAGAGCAGCAGAAAGTAATTCCTCCCTACGTTAACCCATTTTTGAAAAGAAACAAAAAAAAAACACACACACACACAATAAACAATATATAAACAAAAACAACAACAACAACCACAACAAATATTATATATATATATATATGATGATGAGGCATATATTATATGTGTGTGTGTATTATGTATGTGTATGTGTTAAATGCATATATATATAATATATATATGCACTGGGCTAGAGAGCTGAGCGAAACGACGATCGCTTATGATCGGAATGATAAATTGATAATTGATAAATGATAAATGATGATGTCTTAGCACCTAAGTTTTAGTTTGTAACTTTATGCCTTAAGTTGTAAGCTTACAAAAATAATAATATAAAATTAAATACAACATATTAAAAAGCAAAACAAAACAAAAATAAAATAAAACAACAAAAAAAACAAAACAAATACAACAAATGTATATCAAGGCGTTTTCTATTTTTGGGGGAAAGGGAGCAATGCACAAACTGGGCTTTCAAATACTTAGTATTTCGATTTGACGTCTTTGGAACCTACTTTAGAACCTTGTCCTGTCTCTGATGCCATGAATCCTGCGTCTTCGTGGGAGACGCCGCGCTGGCCGGTTTGGAGGTCCTCTCATGCGTTCAATGTGGTCAATGGATTATTTATTTATGATGTCACCCTTTCATGGGGACGTTAAGATTTTTCTCCTTGTGTCCTTGATGCTGGTCCATGAATATTCCAGCACAATCATATCTCCTTGGCGTAAACGTTATAACTTGCAGGCACTAAAAATATCTAAAACGTTGCTCCCAAAAGCAAGCAACAAATATTTTATTTAGTTGCATAATAATTAAAAATCTGCCTGCTGCTCGTTTCTGTTTGCCTGGTTATTCAAAAGGTTTTCAAGCCCCTTCGTGCTTGATTTTGTGTGTTATGAAAGCAGCCAAAAAGAAAAAAACTTATGCCTATTTTCATGACTTCTTTGGAGGGTGGTTTTTTATAGGAAAATAAAAATGAATTATCGACGAGAACTATAATTGTGTAGAACAGCCTGTTAAAATTTGAAAGCAATCGGGCCGACCATAAAAACAATGTTTTGAGAAAAACGCGTTTAAAGTTCAACAACCTTAAAGGTTGGACTCCGAGGCGCTCTAGGAAAATCGTTATAACTCCCGAAATATTTCGAATTTCTGTCTGAAATTTTCACAGTATATTCTCAAGACATTGTACTTTAAAATTAAGCAAAAAAAAAATTTTTGCATATTTTGAACCCAAGTTACCAGACTACTACCTTTAGCAAGTTGCGCCCAAAAGCAGGCAATGGTTTTTATATTGAATAAATATTAAAAGGCCACCTGCTATGCATTTCTTCATTTGCCTGGTATTTCAGTTGGTTTGAAAGCAGCCTTAGTCACAAAGATCGAGGCAAAAAAGTGAGAGTGTATTGGTGTGTGAATATAATGCGACGCAAAGCGGCTCGAACCTACCTTGTTGAAGGCTAGGCGAGCACCACAGAGCAATATTATTAGAGGAAATATTATTATATTATTAATATTATGTTCTTTGTTATTGTCGCTCTCGCAACAAACTTCACAGCGAAATAATCAGCTGTTTTTTGTTATTATCGCTCTCTGAGTACAGTCAGGACAATGTCCGTCTCGCTCTAACCACTGAGTTTTCCTATCTGTGTTATAAGACCTTAGCAACATGTTGAAATCGCTGGCAACATTTCAAAAGTATCTCAACTCGGGCTACCACTTAACAGCGCCACAAATTGAGAGGCGTCACAATCTTTATCTCTAATAATAATGCTCTGTGCGAGCACTGATTGGCTTTGATTGATTTTTACTCTCTTTGCGAAGGGCTCGGCATGTGTTCGGCTCGTGTCTGTGTGAACTTGCCGAATGTGTTCGGCCGCCTGCGTCTTGGACGACGACGTCTGTTTTAAAGACACTCAATTAGCAACTTTAATTGGTGTTTGAAATTCTTATTTCCCCCAAAAGACGGCAATAAAATGTAGAAAATTCTATAACCCAAAAGTAGGTAATAAATTGTATATTGAAATTCACAAAATTTAAGTCTGCCTGCTACTCGTTTCTGCTTGCCTGGTAATTCAAATGATTTTAAAGGCATGAATTTGAATATTTTACAAAGAATTAGTATGGCTTTATTACCAGGCCAACAGCAGCGAGCAGTAGGCAGACTTTAAATTTGAATGATTTTTTGTTTTTGAATTTCTTGCCAAAGCGGTGGCAAAATTTCCCAAAACGTGACTAAAAAACCAACTGACATATGTACTAGGCGAACAGAAGCGAGCAGCACGAGAAATTTTAACAACACAATTTATCCATTGCCTACTTAAAGGAGCAACATTTATGAATTTATAAATTTTTGGTTGCGTGCTTTTGGGGCTGTCAGTTTCATGCAAACGTGGTAGAAAAAGCTCTTGACTTTACACATTTAAATCGGCGCCACGTTAGATACATAATTTCACCTTGATTATGGTTTCATCAAGCACCAATGAACTCACAGGAAAAAAGTAAGAGAAATTGGGCGCATTCAGCAGAGATGTTTTATCACTGATCAGCTTAATAAAGCTGCTCTTATTATTTAGCATACTTTTAAGGGATCTTCTTAAATTGACAGTTGAAAAAGCTCCATGAAAATATCTTATTAAACACAAGAGGAAAAGTATGCAGCGTGTATTACCCAGAAATATATCATTGATCAGGGAGCAAGTTCTTCAGCTGAACCCGGCTATTGATTCCTCTCCGACACAAATGCTGCTGTGCTGCTGCTGTCTCGCTTGCTGGAATGCTACGACTGAACTTTAATCTTTCAATCGGTGTCTGGCCAGATATGCGAGTGATTGACACTGTAAACAACAAAATAAATTCCCCAACACACATGTTTTGATTTTGTAACGTTTTTATTTGTATTTCTATTCAACTTAAAATTCGCCAACTAAACTAAAATGGTTTTTTCTTCACGTAGTTTTTTTTTTGTTGTTTGTTGTTTTGTTTTTAATTTACTAATTATATAAAAATTATATAAAAATACGCACATTTCTTGTGTCTAATGGAAGCATTTTCAGCATGTTTCAGCATTAACAAAATTCATGTACACAGTTCGATCATCTCTAATGATAATAAAATAAAATAAAATAAAATAATAATAATAATAAGAATTAGATAAGAAATTTTGTTGCTTTTGTTGCTTTGTCTTTTCTGTTTTTCGTTGTGGGTTTGTACATAGAAGTGTGTGTTTGTGTGTGTATATATGTTACATAAATTATATATATATTGTATATAAACTGGCATTACTTTAGTACATCATTTTGCTGTTTACCAAAGGAAGAGAATGGGGGGAAGACTTGGGGTACATTTTGTATGCATGTATAAGGCCACAACATTATTTTGGAAGAACAAACTCCATTTAAATTAGCATCTAAAAACTAAATAGAAAAAAGTATGTAAATAGATCAAGAAAACTCCGAATAAATACAATAATTATTAATAATAATAATAATAATAATAATATTAATATGCCATTGCTAAAACGAAAAAAAGGGATAATAAAATAAAACTATACATAAGTTTTGTTTGTTTGTTTGTTTTTGTGTTTTTGTATAAAATTAATGATAAGGCACTTTGAGAATTTTCCCACATTTTGCTTGATTTGTATTTTCTTTAAGTTTCGTTTTCAATAATTTACAACAAATAAATATGGTGTATATATATATATGAATTTATATATATTTAAATAAATGTAAAAGTTATTCAAAGTGAAAATGAAGGCAAAACAATTAGAAATTAGCTAAGATGCACATTACACATTAGAGAGGATTTTCAAAATAGTGTGCGTAAGGCTACAAATGAGAATGTTTGAGTGAAAACAAAAAGGAGTGAGACCAGAAAGTCACTGGAGTAATTCGACTGAGCCATATGAGCAAATTTATAACTGGGCAAAGTACAACTGAGCTGGTGAACAACTGAGCAAGTTTATTACAGAGTTCGCAAAGAAATGAGCAACTGAACAAGTAAACGGTTGAGCACTTTTATAACTGAGCTCGCAAAGAAATGAGCAACTGGACAAGTAAACGTCTAAGCTAGTGAACTACTGAGCCTAGTGAATAACTGAGCTAATTTGAGTAACAAGACACAATTGAAAATAATCAGGTGAATATGTTCAGTGTTATTAATAACCTTTCCCCAACACTTGATCAAAATTGTAAACGTTTCATAGATTTTTTCGATGAATTACCTATTACTCTCTAAGAAAAGTTATACTTTAAAGCACTTCTAAATAACTAGGGATAACAGATCTACAGTCCGACTTTACTTTATCTGTTGGGTCAAAGAATTACTTGACTTTCTCTTTTCGTACACATTCTCTTGCTCTTAGTTAAATATTTTTTAAATTATTTAAGAAGTTTTTATATAATAAACGAAAAGCGCTAAAAAAAAAAAAGAAAGTGATTGAGTAAATTAGAGTTGGATCATTATAATCTTAAATAGTTCTCAAAGGGCAAATGTCACATTCTTTCCTCATACTTTCAGCAATAATTTATATGAAACAATTTTAATAAATGATATGTCAAGTCAAGTTCATTCTTCGCTCACAAAAAAATCATCAAATTGTAAGTTAACAGGATGTTAAAATAACATGTTATGCTGAGTTTACATTGTGTCATAAAATGACAAGTGACATAAAATGACAAATGACAATGCCTTGAAATAATAGGAATTTAACTCAAAATGAGGCAATGTAAACCCAACCTTATTTTCGTTATTGAATAAGAATTTGTTTAAATAGATTTAATAATTGGCTATGTAAGACTTAGTCGGAATTTACACCAAGAAGCAAACTTACTTAGTCGGGATTTACACCATGAAGCAAACTTTATGAAGTTTTCTTAGTAGGCGTGGAATTTAGAGGAAATCTTTCAGACCTTTTAAACGAATAGTAAGGAATTACATTTAAATCTCTCGCCTACTAAGAAAACTTGATGAAGTTTGCTTCATCATGTAAATCCCGTCTTAGTTATCGTGGAATTCAGGGTAATTCTTTCAGAGCTATTAAACAAAAGGTATAGAAGTACATTTAAATCTCTCGCCTACTTAGATCAAGATTAACTTTTATGTTGTAATGTCAAAAAAAGTATTAATGTTTCGTCTTATATAGGGGGGTGTTCTGTTAATCTCTCGAGGTTTTAAGTATAAACAATTGCATTTTGAACTCAACTTGAATGACTTTATATGTTAAAGGCCTCTTTCCACAAGTCACACAAATTTTTTTCAGTACAATATTTCATAAGAATAGAAACACTTTTGAAAGGCTCAGCTGAAAACTGAATGCTTTTGAAAAGCTGTCTTATTTATATGAAACATAGTACCGAAATAAATTGTTATGTCATGTGTAATGAGGCCTTAAGGGACAATAATAAGTCCCCAGTTACTAGATCATAAGGGAAGTAAAACCGTGCAAAATAAATATACTTGGATATGAGCAGTCGGTTTCAAATCGCTTAACTTTCTAATCATCTAATCCAGTTGTGTGACCTTACATATAAAGTCAAACAGTTTAAGAGCCGAATTCTCATCTCCTACATGCACATTGAAATTTATGTTTATCTGACACAGCAGCTTTCGAGCAGCAGATGAGAAATCGGCCCTTAATGCCTAATGTTTATACAAAAATTTTTAGAGATTTCTGAAACACTCCCTTCTGCTATTGATGTTTTTTTTAAGGATGTACCGTGGATTTCAAATGTTTTTAAAAAAAAAAGTAGTTAAAGACTATTTGAATGTTGTTAACCAGTTCTACTTTCCATCTTTAATTTAACGACTGATATTTAATATTTTGTTGGCAATAAGAATCGACGAAAAATTAAAATTCCAAAGTTTTAGGCTGAGATTTAACTTTACTAAAGTTTGACAAGCATGGATAAAATGATCCAAACTAATGCTTTTTGATATCTAATATTTTTGCAGAAAAAATGGATTTCATATAAAAATATAAAAGTTTTTATTCCTACATTTAACTTTACTAAAGTTTAACAAGCATTGATAAAACGACCCAAACTAGTGTTTTTTTAATATTTAATATTTTTTGAAGCAAGAATGAACGAAATATGGCTATATTAAAGGTTAATGCCGAGATTGAACTTTACTAAAGCATCGTTGAAGCGGCCCATAACTAAAATTGTTTAATAAATGATATTTTTAAAGAAAGAATAGACGAAATTTTGATATATTAAAGTTTTTTGCCGAGATATAACTTTGCTAAAGTTTGACAAGCATAAATAAAACGTCCAAAGCTAATGTTTTTCGATATCTATGATTTTTGAAGGAAGAATGAACTAAATGGTGAGATTTAATTTTACTAAAGCTTGACAAGCATTCATAAAACGATCCGAACTAATTTTTTTTCCTGTTGAAATAATGTTGGTTCTAATGTATTGGAAAAACAATCGACGAAATGTCGATATTTTAAGGTTTTTTGCCGTGATTAAACTTTACTAAAGTTAAACAAGCATCGATAAAATGTAAGGTCATTTATTTACGAAATATTTAAATATTAAAGTTTTTATATCGATATTTAACTTTACTAAAGTTTGACAAGCATCGATAAAAACGACCCATAACTAAAATGCTTTGATATCTGATAGTTTTGAAGGAAGAATCGAGGAAATATTGAAAAATACAAGTTTTTTGTCGAGATGTAATTTTACTAAAGTTTGACAAGCATCGATAAAACGACCATATCTTATATTAATGGAAAAATAATCGTCGAAATATTGAAATATTTAAGTTATTTTACTAAAGTATCGATAAAACGACTCAATCTAAAGGATTAAACAAAACGACCCATAACTAAAATTGTTTGATATCTGATTTTTTGAGCAAGAATCGTGGAAATATTGAAAAATACAAGTTTTTTGTCGAGATGTAATTTTACTAAAGTTTGACAAGCATCGATAAAACGACCATATCTTATATTAATGGAAAAATAATCGTCGAAATATTGAAATATTTAAGTTATTTTACTAAAGTATCGATAAAACGACCCAACCTAAAGGATTAAACAAATAATTTTCAAGCAAAGCTGGACAACTAATATTTTTCCCTTGTTAATTTGGAAAAACAATCTGAATATAGACCTTACTAAACTTTGACAAGCGATGGTACCTACTCTATATGTGCGTGCTTCTTAAGGAGGGAATTTAGTTTAGAAAAGAGAAAAGGGGGGTTTATGTGTGTGTGTGTGTGTTAAGCATGTGGGTGGTATAAAGGCAACGCGTTAAATATAGAGAATTGGGAAACTCAATTAAAGAAGTTTCATACAATTTTTATACAGAACTTTTTTTTTGCATAAGAACTATAAAGAACCCTATGAGTGTGACCCAAAACTCTAGTTAAGAAAAAAAATATATATATATGCATACAGCCTTGTACCCAAACTTCACTTCCGTTAAAATTTTTTTACGGAAGTGCAAACTGAGTACAAGACTGCGCGGAGTGTTTACAAAAATAATTTAAATATTTGTTTTGAGTTTTTTATGGTTTGTTTCTTCTCTTGTATATATATATTTGTGTATATATATATATTCTCTCAACTTAAAGATACATTTTTGTGGTTTTTTATCCGCATTTTTTTTACAGCTCAACTTTGTTTCTTCGTTAATATATAAATAGTTGATTTGATACATATGTATATATATATATATTGTATATAAATATAGTTGTTGTTGTTTTTTTTTTGTTTTGTTTTGTTGGTTTCTTTTTCATAACACTAAAAATTATATAACTGCACCCAAAAATTGAAAAAAAAAAATATATTTATATAAGTATATAAGTAGTTTGTAAAATAAATAAAGTAAATAATATATAATAAACAAAATTATCAATTTGTATATATCATAAGTATATACGGCTAATATATATATATATATATATAAAAAAAAAACATAAAATTATCAATGGTCAAAAATGTGTGTGTGTGTGTGTGTGTGTGTGTGTGTTTGTTTCATAAATTATTAACATTAATTGTATGCATAGATATGAAAATAAATTATGGGTTAAAAAATCAGCAATTTCAATTCATAATAATTAAACCAAATCAAAAAAAAAATACAAAAATACATGTCAGATTTACATATTTTTTTGTAGATATCTGCATAAATGTTTTTTTTGCTTTTGTTTTGTTGCTATATAAATTAACGTTTTTTCAAATTCAAATTTTGGATAATTGTCTTGGTTTGTTGTTGTGCTTTGAAGAGGTATATCATCATTATTATATGTATTATCATCAATATTCTATATATATGTACACAACATTTCTGTTCGTTTTACTCGCTGTTTTTTTTTTTTTTTTTTTTTTGGAAGACACGACACGATCTGCTGATCTAAAGAAAATTTATTTAACACTAATAAATATTTAAAAAAAAAAAAAAAAAACGTTTTCTAATGCAGGAACGAAACTGTTGGCCCTAATTTTTTAGTAAATTTTGTCATTTCATGTAACGAGTGGCGAGTAACGAGTAACTTGAAAATAATATAAAAAAAAAGAAATCACACTGTTCATTTTGTTTGTTTGTGTTTTTTGTTGCCTTGTGTAGAGCCTAAAGGGAAGGGGTGGTGGTGGCGAGGGGCGTTTGATGAATTTTAGGAGTAGTCGTTGTTGAGATTTTGTCAAATTGATTGGTGGTGGATCAGCATCAGCTCTAGAGACCCAGATTGGAATGCTGCTGATAGGCCTCCACAACGGAGCTCAGTCGATTGAATACGGGCAGGCGTGCCGTATCCTCGCTGCTGCTGACGCCAACGCTCCCGTTGGTCTGCTCATAGGGCGGCGGTGTATGCAGCGGCGAGATGGGTGCATTGGGACTCTCGGGTGGTGTGGCTGGCGCCAGACCAGATGCCGATGATGTGGACGAGGCCGATGAGGAGCCGCCACTGCTGCTGGATGATGAGTTATTGCCAGTGACAGCGGCCATGCTTAGATAGGCATGCGGCGCCTGAAGCGGCATTGCATCGTGGAATGGGAAATTGGTCAACGAATTGGTGGGACTCAGTGACAGGGAACCGGTGGGCGATTCACGATCCGATCCAGTGCTCATGCTTAGCGGTGGGCTCAATGGCAGGAAGTACTGCTGCTGGTTGATGCTATTCTGGCTGCTCAGCGGAGCGGGCTTTTGGTAGCTTGGCTGCTGCTGCTGTTGGGATTGCTGTGACGTCTGCTGCTGCTGCTGTTGGCCTGACTTGGCCGCCTGGGCTGCCGCTTGCTGGGCACGTGCCTCATCCTGATTATGCACAAAATGGCAACGTGGCCCATAGGGACAAAAGCCCACGCTGTGAAATGTGCGACAGTATTCGGTTTTGTATTTGGGATGACGCTGCAAATTGCGCAACTCATGAGCACCGTGAGCAAACTGACACTTTTCACCATATTTGCACTCGCCAGCCTCCTCATAGGGACGACACAGTTCCGTCTTGTAGCTGGAAACGAGGAAAGAGGGGAAAGCGAATTTTAAATTGGGTTATTGAAACAATTTAACAATTTCATTTTCATGATATTTTTCTTTAATAATATTTTTAAATATTTTCAAGTTGAATTGGTAAAATATTAACTTACTCCTCAAATTTCAAGTTGAAAAATTTCCGAGTTAAAGCTCTCAAACTGAATTGAAAGCGGGAATATATCCAATCTCGGAACCCAGTTCTTATACAAACTTATTCAGATGGAGGATTTATGGATATTTAAAGCTTAGATATATCTAACGATTTGTTTTCAATCTCTCTTGATTTGGTATGGAATGGAACCTATTCGATGGTATTGGTCGGGAACCAAGAAACCTGGAGAAGGACCGTCGATTGACAAAAGTTAAGGTGAATTTAAAGCAATATCAAATGCCCTGTGTTTCCCCTTGAGGGAAAAAGGACCCAAAGAAGAAGTGCAAACAAAAGATGTTTGCCCAAAACACATTTCGTTTTCCCACATGCGCAAATATTTGCTCTTAAAAAATTAGCTTAGTTTACACAGGCAAATAATTTGTACAAATTTTGTTAAAAATTTGTCTAAATAAATATTATCTTAGACTTTGCAGTATTTTAAATTAAAGTTATGGATTTATCCGCAAATAATTTTGCCAAGTTTGCTCTTACAATTTGCTTGCAAGAACAAAAATGCAAACACATTTGAGCACGGGCATTTCCACTTGGTTCGACTGTTTAAATTAACAAATTTTTATGATAATTTGACTTTGGATCCCAAGCTTTAGTTTTAAGTCCTTTGCCTGTGGGATCTTAGCTTTAACTTTTACTTAGCTAATGTTTGCACGCAAACTATTTGGTGTTCTCAGACATAAGATAAAACAATTTTGTAAATTTGCATGTGAGACCTTATCTTTAGTAATAGCAACAGACTAAGTTGAGGAAAGTTTTTTCTTTTCTAATTTTTTCAAAATTTTGTGAAAAAAAGCGAATCTGATTTGTCCGATTTTTTGATTAAATTCAACGGTGATTTTTCTATATAAAGAATGCAAATTAATTGATTATGTATTGGCCATTTTGTTCGACGACCTTTGACTATCTTTTAGGCAGCTAAATTTCCCGTTCGTAGAACTTCTCGTCCTTAAGTCTTATACGGACTAGCCAAGTAAGTAATTTTGCATATTTTGACATATATTCCTTATTAAAGGCCTCTTTCCAGATGACATATAAATTTATTTCTGCACAATACTTCATTTGAATAGAAACACTTTTAA
Source organism: Lordiphosa mommai (assembly GCA_018904225.1). NCBI lineage: Eukaryota > Metazoa > Arthropoda > Insecta > Diptera > Drosophilidae > Lordiphosa > Lordiphosa mommai. The sequence continues at coordinate 144,337 of JAEIFT010000032.1, read as the reverse complement.
AAAGCTCTGAAAGCTGAATGCTTTTGAAAAGCTGTCTTATTTATATGAAGTATAGTGCCGAAATAAATTTGTATGTCAAAATGTCATTTCAAAATGATACACGAAGTTCGATTTTCCCTTTCGTTATAAATATAAGTTCAAAAAAAGGGCGACGTAACATTTATTGTAACAATGTTTTCGTCAGCTGTTTAAGCTAAAATAAAGCCCACAGCCTATTAACATAGGTTCCATAAATGTGCTGTTAAGCGTAACATTATTTCTCAATAGCGTAAAGGAAAAATGTAAATTACTTCTGCATCTAGATCCATTTGGATTGAATATGTCCATATTCTTTTTGGGGATATTAAAACGCATATGCTTTTAAAATTTACTAATCCTTCTGATATTTTTCAGCTCCATTTTTACATACTTTGGATATTTTTCAGCTCCATTGGATGAAAAAGTAAGATCAATTTAACATTATTTAATCTGAATGGGATAAAAAAAATGGATATGGAAAATATCCAATGGATCAGCAAAATATATCTTTTTTTTCTTGGTGCTTCTTCTTTTCACAGTTTTTATATGAAACTTCTCGTTATATAGGGCTTTTTGGTTCAAAAATCGGATGAAGTACTTTTTGACAGCCTTATCAGAAACGAATGGTTTACCGTTTAGAATTATAAAGAGACCGAAGCAAATGAATGTCTGAAGGTGCAAGGTCAGGGCTATAATGGTGGATGTGCCATCACTTCCAAAATCAAATTTTCTTTGATCTTTTTGCCCAATTCGAATAGCTGACGAGAGTATACATCTCAAATAATGATTTCATTCCAACAGACAGCATTACCTTTCTCTGGTAAATATCGTCTTTTGATGTGTTTTGAGCCAGCTCATCTCGCTTGCTTCGTGATCGCTATTTTCATCTCCAGTTATGATTCACTTTACAAATAGATCGTTTTCGTTAGGTTTGAGCAATCAATCAATCAAACCCAAATATCAAGCTTGTCTACGTATCCAAGTTGTTTAAGGTGGTTTTTCAAAGTTGTAAAAGGCTCTTGGCTCATGTGTCCAATGTTGTATGTAATACAATTTGGCTATTCAGCAATATCTCATGATGAATAATTATTGCCTTAATTTAATTGTCATCAGCCTCCAATGCTCGACCTGTGCGTGGTGCTTTCTTCACCTCAAAATCTCCGAAACGGAATTTGGCAAACAAACTTCAGTAAAAGAACTTGCTCCCTGATCAATGAAATATTTTTTGGTAATTCACGTTGCCTACTTTTCCCCCTTGTATGTAATATGATATTTATATGAAGAGTTTCCAAATGTCAATTTAACACGACCCCACAAAAGTATGCTAAATAATAAAAACAGTTTTGTTAAGCTGATCAGTGATCAAGTGTATCTGCTGAACGCGCCCATTGTTCACTTATTGCATACTTTCATTCGAGCTAAGGTCGTTTTTGTTTTTTCTTTTCGGAAGTTAATTAACTAAATATGCCAAAAATACTCACTGTTACTTTACATATTAAATTTGCTGTAGTTTCTTCAAATGTTATCGATTGACTATCAACTTTTTATCGATAGTAGCTTATCTATCGTCCAACATATGAGACTAACGCTATCTATTGAACATATCCGACATGACTTTCTTTCCAACCCAATATTTTAGTTGATTTATTTAAAACCATTGAAGGAATAAAATATTAAATTTGAATTTCAATTAATATTCGCAAAATCTACACAAGGCTGCCATATTAAACTCTGCCTTTAGGGCATAGAACCAGAACAATTTTACGATTGGTGTAAAAATATTTTGAAAAATGATTTAAAGAATCATGAAATACGTAAAAACATTATACCAATTCCAATTGTACTCCAAAATAAATAATGCGAAGCAACTGTATTTGATTTTCAAAATCTTTCCAAGTTTTGTGACATTGACGAATTTTTCGATCGATTTGCAAGCCGACTAAGACCGCATTTACACGATGAAGCAAACTCCATGAAGTTTTCTAAAAAGCTCTGGCTTGTAGGTAAGAGGTGTAGAGGGGCAAGCTTCCCCACCACACCCCTTTCTTACAAGCAAGAGCTTTTTAGAAAACTTCATGAAGTTTGCTTCATCGTGTAAATCCCGTCTAAGATCTAAATCTATAAAGATTTCCCTGTATATGAGATGTTGGATCTAGATATTGTATGTTCTTTGCTGTAACACTATCTTATTGCGTCTTAGGATACATTTTTTAAAGATATTTAACAAAAGGTAGCATTTTAGTTGAGCAACTGAGCAAAAAGAGTAAAAGAGCACAGCACAATGATCAATTTTGATCAAATGTCCATCAAATCCTTTCAACTACTCACCGTGAAGTATTCATGGGCTGCTGTGGCAGCGGCTCGGACTGTGTACGTTCCAGTTTGCGATGCAGATTCATGCTGCCCAGATTCTCAATAATTGTGACCAGACTGGCCACCGGCTGCGGCTGCTGCTGTTGATGATGCAGCTGCTGCTGGCGTTGTTGTGCGGCCGGCTGTGAGATGGTACGTGTGAGTGCTCCATGGAGACGATGTGGCTGTTGGTGATGATGAGCTGGCTCCATATTGGTGTCCAGGATGTGATCGGCCTGCTGCGGCTGCTGTTGCTGATCCACCTGCAAAATGGGAAAAGAAAACAAAATCGAATTTCAATTTCTGTTTTGGCAGAGAAGTAACGCCGCAGCAGCGGCGACGGCCGCGGCAGAGGCGGCAGCAGCGATGCCGCAAATATTTCGCAAAATAATCATAAAAAAAAAGTCCAGCAAAGAAGGAGGAAGCAGAGACACCACAAAAGTCGTAGCTCCAAATGGTGTTGGTTACTTTTACTTTTAACTTGACCTATAAGCAGCAGCAGCCGACGACGACGACGAGGCGAACTCAATTGTCTAGCCGTCGACGCACAGTGGGCTTGGGTTTAACGAAAAGTTGTGGAATTGGAAAAAGAAGTTTGCCCTTTTAAACCAACGGTTCGGTTTATTACTTGGTTTTTTTTTTTTTGAACAAAACTGAATCGTGGTTTTCTCTCAAATTTTAATTAATTTTAGAATAATAAAGCTCTGAAAGCACACGTCAATTGCAGCTGATGGACAATACCAAGTGCAGCCCAATAGCTTACGTAGGTTTACCAACCTAACCGAAAGTCTAAAAAAAATCATTTTAATGCAGAGTTCGGCATTTTCACACAGACACGAGCCGAACGCATCCCGAGCCCTTTGCAAAGTAAGACCGCATTTACACGATGAAGTTTTCTTCTTTATGAAGTTTCTGTTTGTGGGGAAGAAGTGAAGAGGGGGAGCCGAAGCTGGCAAAGCTTCATGACCTACCGTGGCGTGAAGCTTTTCGATAATTTTCCTTTGCTTTGTTCCGATTGAACTGATGCAGGGTTGATTTGTAGGCTATTTGCTTATCGATAACGCGTTTTCTCAGGCGAATTGAAATCGAGCTTCATGAAGCAAACTTCTTCATGTAAATGCGCATGAAGTTTTGAAGATGCTTCAAAACGAAATCGAAGAGAGCTTCATGAGAGCTTTCACAAGATAGATAAGAGTCGCTTTGCGTCGCATTATATCCGCACACCAATACACTCACACTTTTTCGCCTTGCTCTTCTTGGCGAACCCCGTTTTAAAGAAGAAAACGTGCCATCCCTTTGCGTATAGTTGATTTTCCAAATACAATTTATAAAAATGAAAATATCTTTGTATTAAAGTAAAAGGCAAAGCTTACTTCCATTTACACAACTCGCTCCACCGCCCTAACATCAAAAAACTTTTCTCACTAAGTACCATTTTTCGACCGATTGGTTCTCTGACAGCTATATAATATAGTCATCCGATTTTGACCAAATTTTACAGAGCTTTTTGAAAGCGTATTGGTAAGTTTATGAACGCTTACATTGAAAACAATAAAGTTTTTCCTACTAAAATCTATTACCAAATTATCTATACCAATCTATAGCTATACCTTGCAGTTACCCGACTTTGACCAAATTTAGCAAAACAGTTTCAAAACATATATTAGTCATAATTGCTGAGTTTAAGAGCGCTAATATTAAAAACAAAAAAGTTTTTCTTCTATGGCAGCTATAAGAAGTAGTCGACGGCGGTTTCGTCATATTAGCATCGTGCAGTAAAAAGAAGACCCTGTTTAAAAATTTTGGCTCGATAGCTATAAAACTAAGGGACTAGTTTGCGTAGGAAACCAGGGAATCAAACCGAATCGAATTTCGGTTCCGGTTCTGGTACGTACCAAAACTAATGTTTCGATAAAAGGTTCTGTTTAGGTTTTAGTTTATTTCGGTATTCGGTTTCGTATCAGTACCTTGGTTTTTTATTTCGGTATACCGGTACGTACCGGTATAATTTAAAAATCCTTTAAACCAAAGATATAAAAGAACGGACAGAAAGTAGTTATAAAAAAGAAAAATTAAACATAATAAACATTATCCCAGAAAACCAATGTCCTTATAATGCTTGTGTAACTGGAAGAGCAAGAAGAACTTTTGATATCTGATGGAATGTTAAATAAACTGTTTTCAGATAACGTTACCGATCACAATTTAACCCTGCTGTTAGGTTAAGCCCATATGTGGTCCAATTATTAATTCGTATCCTTTGTAAGTCCAAAAACAAAGAATAAATTAATAATATTTGGAAATTATTGAACAAAAATAGATGCAAAGAAATAAGATAAAATTTTTATTGAAAATTTCAGTATATAACAGATGGTTCCTTAACCTGAAATTTTCAAGTTTTTGCTAACGTTTACACTGCGTTTTACCCTGAGGAAATCCCTGATTAAGGCAATAAAACTGAAATAACAAAAAAAAAACGCAGAGCCGAAAATGTACGGTCATTTCGGTTCCAAAAATAAAGGTTCCGAAATACCGGTTCTCAAAAAATAAATAGTAACGGTTCCGGTTCTGAGTTTCAATCGGTTCCTTTCGGTATACGGTTCCGGTTCGGGTTCCGGTTTGACACCCTGGTAGAAACAGTTAGACAGACGGACGGACAAAGTGAAATCAACTCTGCTCGTCGCGCTGATCAAGAATATATATAGAGTATGTGGTCGGAAATGTGTATTTTGTATGGGCAAAATTAATATACACTTTTCAAGTGTATAATATTTAGGAAAATAATAAAATATTAAAACTTTTATATTATAACAAATTTGGCTGAAATTCCTTCCTTTCGAAAAGCCTTCCTTCAATCATTTCCAAACTATCATTAAATTTTGGAAAATAGTTCAAATTGACCATAACAAAATTTTAAAGGTATTTTTCGGACTTAGTCCAGAAAAATCAATTACCGCCAACTTCAACTTTTTTTTTAGTTTTTTATTTTAAATCATAATAAAATTAGAAAAAAAAATTGTTATTTTCATTTCAAATTAAAATTCAATTCCATATTTAAAATAGTTCAAAAATTAAAATTTTTGAAACGAGTTTTGAGCAAAGTGTACCACTGTGCGAAGTCGACTGTGCGCTGCTGGCTAGTTAAGCGGCAGAGGCCGCCTGGCCAGGCGCACTTGCAATGATATTGCAAAAGGCAAATGTTATTATTTTCCAGCCATTAACCAACAACAACAACAACAATATTTAAAAAAAAAAAAAAAACTTTTACACGCAGCCAAAGCTTGATCAGCCCACAGTTGCTAACAGCCCCCCCTCCTCCCACCCCCCGCTTTGCATGTGTCGTCATCAGTTTCGGTTTTTTTTTTTTTCGGCTTGTTCATTTTCGTGCGATGCTGTAACATGTTATGCAACCAAGTCACAACCACAACACCACCAAACACTCACTCCACCAAGCGTAGCCAAACTAACAACAACAACAAGCCAATTACATATGTATAGAGCTCAAGTTCAAGCCAACAACTGCTGGAAGCCGGAGCTAAAGCAACCAACGAACCAACCAACCAACCCAACCAGCCAACAACAACATTTTGGGGCCCAGCAGCAGCAGCAGCGGCTCCAAACTGGTTGGCGCACTCTCCCACCATCAAAAAAAATACAACACAATCCATAATCATAAGAGGAGACGGACAGACGACGACGCATGCGCCACAACGCAACGTCGGCGTAAGCAGCAGCAGCAGCAACAGCTAGCTTACGGCGCACGCAACGTTGCCAGATTGTTGACTTTGCATTTACTGTTTTACCCTACTTTAATAATTTGTTATCTCATTTCGTTTTTTTGTTAAGTGATTCATTATACATATTATGAGCTTGCTTGTTTGTATTGTACTTTACGGAAACTTATCAGCTTTAGTCTCCTCTGAATCAGAGCATTTATTTTGGAAAGTATTTTTATAAGCGAATCTAAGCCAGAACTGAACTGCAATTCTTTTAAAAAAATGCTGAACCGATCCGTAAACCGCAAACGAAATAATGCTAGACAAAGTCTCTAAACGAATTTCAGTTTCGGTACACTCAGAAAAAAAAACTGACAACTTTGTACTTAACCTGAATATGCCCGAATTAATTCATGTAAAATTAATAAAATAAAACATAAAATTATTCTTTTTAACTAGATCTTCAGACGATTTTTTAAGTTTCATTTGATACATACATTGTTTTCTGGCAATGGATGTTTAAAAAAAAGCATTTGTGTGCGTATTTGCGTGACCATATGGTCACACTAGGAGGATTCAGGTTAAATCAAGTAAAAACGGTGCCATTAGTACGACAAGTGCGAAAATACTTGATACAAGTACAAAATACTTGGTTCAAGTACCAATTTTTCAATCCCGAAATAATTGATTTCAGACCATTTCGGGATGCATTAAGTTTATTTTAAGCTATTCCAAGGATTTTAAAACGAACCAATACCGATTCGTTCTTATTAGATTGATTCGTACTTCGTTTAAGTACATCCACAAACAAATCATACTTCATATTTTAAGTATAAAACGGTATAAATTCTATTCCATTCGTTCTAGAACGTTTGAGCATCAAAAGTTCTTGATTTTTAGTATTTCGTTCTTGATTTAAGAATTTTGTTCTCATTTTAGGAAACTTTTGTGTAAATTTGAAACCTAAGACTAATTCGAACTTAGTTTAAGTACAACCAAGTACGAATTATACTTGAAATTTAAGGTTCAAAACGATGTAAAATCCCGTATTCTAGAAGCTGGCGTTTTTGGAAAGCTGAAACATTGTAAATTAATATAAGACATTTGGTAAAAAAAAATTACTTTACATCATTTTTTTCCTTCTCAAAAGTTGGCTTTACTAACACTGAATGATTTATTCTCCACTCACTCAATCACTCAGCTTTGCACATTCATTAATTCATACTCGGTCGTTTTGTGTATTTGACATTTCACTTTCGATAAGACTGAATGCAATAGCAAATTCATTCAGCCGAGTTTGTTGTTGTAGAAATAAAAGTGCCAAATTTTCTATGGTATTCATTGTTGCATTCATTGCAGACCTCTAATAGCTGATAGACGTCATCAAAAAGAAAGGTATGCAATACTCCAACGTACTTAACCAAACTAGGACAAGGTATTTCCATCGGAAAGATACTTCTACGTCTGTATAAATGGCACCGATTCTAGGAAGAAGCTATTATGCGCTAACGTAACGCAGAAATGGTGCTTGGTTTTCTATAATATTAATACCTAAGACATTCCACTATTCGATAGTTGCAACTAGAGTTGGGCGCGTGTAGATTTTGAGCGCTTAAAAAAGGAACACGGTCTAACACGACTTCACACTACCAAACACGACAAAACACGATTAAAACGGCTCAAGTCGACATTAATTAACTCAACAATCGATTTCTCTGCTTCTCCATAGCACTATCAGTCACATAAACTTACAAATTACTGAGTAAAATGTAAGTTTAGCTATCTAGAAGTTGATAAATCGGCGCCAAGTCAATAAGTTAACCGGACAAAATATACTGTTTACATATCGTTTAACGGCTTTTGGTCAAACTTATTCACAATCGACTCGAAATAACTAAAATAAAAACCAAATTCAGAAGATGATTTGTCGGAATTCTTTTTTTCACAATTAATAAAGTCGTGCGTGTCGTCACGTCTTGTGTTTACGAAGTTTATACCGTGCGTGTCGTGTTAAAAATACTCGACACGCGCCCAACTCGCTTATTTTTGCCAATGACACGCCGGCTCTTGCATAGACATTCAACACGAATTGCAGTGTTCATTACCCCCTCACTATCCAAGATACCTCGAACATAGAAAATTAAACTAAATGCCACAAAAATTAAGCTATATTTTTCACCAAAATGGGGTACCCAAAGTTTTTACCATATAGCGAGATAACACTAAACAACACCAAAATAAAATGGGAAAACTCAGTCAGATACCTGGACTTAAACCTTGACAAAAATAACTCCTTTTTAGCGATCACATAAGTAACACTGACGACAAAGTTAACAAGATGATCAGATCCTTATATCCGTACATAAACCGCAACTCAAAACTATCTAAAAACAACAAACTTCTAGTCTACAAGTTAGTTTTCTTAACCACTATTTTATATGGATCAGAAATTTGGATTGAATGCGCAGACTAATGTTAAAAAAAACTGCAAAATGGCACAAAATAAGATATTCCCATGTGTTCTACAAATCACTTCCGCCGAAAAAACGACCCAAATCGTGTGGGAATTATGACGTTTTTGGGTCGGATGCAGTAATAGCGCCAAATACCTAGGCCTCACATTAGATAGTAAGCTTCACTGGAATCTGAACGCCGACGAACGGGTCAGGAAATCCACTGTCGCCTTCTATGCGTGTAGAAAAACTTTCGGACTATTGTGCGGACTATCAGTATAGTGACCAGTCCTAGAAAAGACAGATTCTCAAATATGCATTACTGGTGCACACCGCACCACTCCCAGTGAAGCTCTCGACGGTTTTCTTCTTCATCCCTTTAGAGAAGAGTGGAATCAGGGTCCATCATGACCGCAGAAATCTATACAAATTTACACTGATGGCTCGAAAACTGGACAAAAGAATGGGTGGCGGTGTTTACTCCGACGAACTCGGCCTAAGTTTTCAGACTACCAGATCATTGTAGTGTCTTTCAGGCGAGAATCCTTGCGACCACAAAAGCTCTTTTATGTGCACAATACTTAACTCCAACGCTGAGTACAATAAGCATTTACTCTGACAGCCAAGCCGCAATTAAAGCGCTTGGCTTAATATCCATAATGATTGTCGCAAATCTCTACAAGAGATGGGAGAACAGTCTGACATAAGCCTCATTTGGTTCCCGGGTCACAAGGATATAGAGGGCAATTGCAAAGCAGACGAACTCGCGAGACAAGGCACTACCACCAACCTCCTTTCCGAAAAGAAAAATATAGGTATGCCCATGGCTACGTGCAAGCTCATCATTAAAGAAATATTCGAGCAGAAAGCTACTCAAAAATGGGTGACAGTTGTTACTGAGCAATCGTTGATCTAAGCATACATTTTGAGGAAAGCGAAAACAAGGAGAGCGGTATCAGAAGTTAAGAGCTTAGAAGCTCAGACCTAAGCTAAGCTTTAGCACATCCTAATCTCGTTTGCGTGCATTTGCCCACGGGGCCAGTATTGAAAGAGTTGCCAAATTATTTGTTGTTTTATTATAAATGTTTTTTTTTACACCAAAGATCCGCTTCCTATTTGCATTTGTATGTGTGTGTATGAAGTTTTGTTCGTCTCTTTTTCACTTAATCGCTGCCGCTCAGCTGACATTGATGGTTTAACCGTCTGGCAACGCCATTCAAGTTCGTAACTCTGCACAACAACAACAAGAAAAAGGAAAAAAAAAACGGCAACAAGTTAGCAAACTTTTATTTTTACGATTGTTATGACCAACTTCGGTTGCTTACGGCATCGTTTTGGCAGCGACGTCTGAGTCTGCGGCTGCTGCTTAAGCTTGCATAAAGAGTACCACACACACACATACAAAGATACAGAGGCAGGCAGGCAGGCCAGGCAACATTCAAACGTGTTTAAAAAGCAACTTCAGGTTGTTGTTGGCGGCCGCCCTCTCCTCTCTTACTAACTATCACTCGTTGGTGTGAGTGTGTGTGTGTAGTGGTAGCCTGCCTGTGTACCCATTTTGGCAGCAAATTGGCTGACTAAGGGGCCTAAAGGGGGGAGGGAGAGTGGGCTCAAGTCGCGCGCGCCGCACAAAGAAAAACAGACAAATAGATCAGCGTCAAGCCAGCGTCGCTGCCGACGTCACGACGTTAAAGTAAACTCTTGTTTTTATTTTGTTGTGGTTGTTGTTGTTGTTGCTGTGCTTTTGCTTTTTCGCGTCTCTCGGTGTGTGTGTGTGTTGCTATTATGTATTATGAGAAGACATTGGTCTGGACTTGGTCGCGCTCATCTAGGTGAGAATTTCCCTTTCATTTGGAAATGAAAATAAGTTTACTTTTCTTTTTGCAGCTTTGGCTTTTCTTTTCAACTGAGCGCGCTAGTTAGGCTGCACAGAGAGAAAGAGTGAGAGAGAGAGCGCGGGTGGGTGGAAAGGGGGAAGACCTTGATTTTAAGTTGGAGTTCCGGTTCGATGTTTTACATACATATGGTTTATACAAAGACTATATATATATATATATATATATATAGAGTTGACTCTCAGTTTACGGGCCTGGCTGTTAGGTAAGATTGGTGATGGTTGTTGTTATTGTTGTTGGTGGTGGCTGCTGGCTTAGTCGTTTGTCTCGTAAACACGTTCACTCACACACATACATATACATTTTCCTGCTCTCTTCCTCTCTCTCTCTCACGATCACTCCATCTGTGAGATGCTGAAGACCTGCCTGACTGACTAACTGGTTTATACGAAAAAAAAAAAAAAAAAAAAAAAACAACGACGACGCAATATCCATAACCTCGATGAGCTAACACCAATACTTGTACACACACACACAATCAATCTGCTGCTCTTTATTCTGCTCACAAAGATGCGAATTAAAAATGAATACAAAATTATTATAGAGGTGTTATTTATATGACTGGAACACAGCACAATCACAACCTGCACGAACAGGTAACTTACTACTACTACACTAACACACACACACACACACACACACACTAGGGGGCGTAGGGGGTTGATGATGAGGCAGCGAGCGGCGCCATCTATGAATATCCATTATAACAACAAGGGGAATAACATTAGCAATTATATATGTCAAATCTATGAAGAAATTATAATATATACACACAAACACACACACGCGTATGCTTGGCTGTGAGTCGGTGAAAGATCCAAGGCCTCCTGATTAAACGGTTGACAACCAAAGATCGATCGTTGGTTTAGCATCTATGCAAATGATCATCTCCCCAGGAGGGCGGCCCCAAATGAACATCAAATCACACTTAAATCCAAGAAGCGTTAAATATATACATACATACAAAATTTTGTAATATATACAAATCCAAATCCAATCAACGCTTGTGATATAGCAATAGTAGAGATTATCAGATCAAATAAGATCAGTTGATGAAAACATTAAATATGTACATATTGTATATGCGCAAACGTTTAGAAATCAAATCCTCGACTGCTGCTCTATACCAATTATTCTACCCAATAAAAATGGATAAAAAGGGTATCGTCATAATCCTATGCAAATGTATGTAAAAGTTTGATTGTTTAAAACAGAAATTAATTGTACCATGATTTGTCGTCAAAATACGCAGAATATGAATTTCTAAAATTGAATATTCCCAGGTGTTCCACAAATCGCTTTCGACCCAAAAACGACCAAAATCGTATGGGAATTGGATCGTTTTTGGGTCGAAAGTGATTTGTGGAACACTTGGGATTAGTCTGAACTTCTTGCAAATGAGTTAAGAAACAGGTCTTAAACCGAATCCCTTAGAACTGGTTCGGTTCTCTTGAATTGGACCACAAACCAAACCTCATAAATTAATGACTCCGAATCTGTCCTCTTTTTGATATAAGCTTCGGTTTAAAAAATGACCTTATATTATCTTTTTTAAGAACTTAAATATTTTTTTTATAATTTTAACGTTGCTTAAATGTTAAATAATGGACCGGTGTCTCATTTTCAAGATTCGGGTCCGGTTAAACTCCAAACAAATTTAGCTGGAGTTTAAGTACTTTTGCTTTCTCAATGTCAGCTTCACCCAATATCGATAAATTCCTATTACTGCAATGATGTGACCAGAGATTATCAAACCTATTGACCGAATCTGCTGTAGGGTCTTATTTTTTTTGCAATGATTAATGGTAAAAAAAAGGACTTAATGCCGATTTCTTATCTTCGAGTAGATCAAGAGATTCGAGTAAAAGAAGAAGAAGAGATTCGAGTAAGAAGAAGAGAAGGAGATACGAGTAGAAGAAAATATTGGAGTTAATGAAGAAAAAGAGATTCGCGTAGAAGAATAAGAAGAGATTCGAGTAAGAAGAATAAGAAGAGATTCGAGTAGAAGAATAAGAAGAGATTCGAGTAGAAGAATAAGAAGAGATTCGAGTAGAAGAATAAGAAGCAATTCGAGTAGAAGAATAAGAAGAGATTCGAGTAGAAGAAGAGATTCGAGTAGAAGAATAAGAAGAGATTCGAGTAGAAGAAGAGATTCGAGTAGAAGAAGAGATTCGAGTAGAAGAAGAGATTCGAGTAGAAGAAGAGATTCGAAGAAGAGATTCAGAAGAAAGAGTAGAAGAGGATACGAGTAGAAGAAGACGGGATTCGAGTTTAAGAAGAGATTCTAGTACAGAAGGAGATTCAAGTATAAGAAGAGATTTGACTAGAAAATTAAACATTTAGCAGCCTACTTGTGTCTACAACCTTACCAACAATATGGGAGAAAAATAAAGTTAGCAAGCCTAGATATTTTAAAGCTGGGTAGAGGCTAAACCCTCCTAGCTACGTGCCTGGAAGGAGCGCTTTGAAAACGAACGAACGAAAAAGCTAGTTTTAGTAACAATGGGGGATATTTTCATGAACACAGGTCGTCTTGCTTTGTGAACGAAAATTTGCGTACGCTTGGCTGGGTTTTGCTAGCTCGTTATTTTCTTAGTGTAATTGGTTAAATAAAAATGTTGTGAGGTAAGGGTTCTTTTAATAAGAAGATTGATTTATTATTACATGCTGTGTTTAACAATTATTTTTTCTGTAGTTTTTGATGAGTGCGTTTATGGTTATGCACTTGCCCAAAAATCCGTTTTAGAGATTAAAGCTGCTATTTTTGATTCTCTTTCACATCTCATTTACACTTGCTCGCGCTAGTCCGTTCGTAATAAACTGTACTGACGAAAAGTGATTGCTTTTATTGTTATGCACCAGAGCTTATGATGACGGCTTAAATATCATGAAAATAGTATTTAAAACCATCTGGTACATTCAATTAAAGTGTTTTTTGTTAAAAATTCCAGAAAATTGGTACCACTAGGTATTAACGGTCAGGTGATGCCGAGCAAAAAGAGAGCGGGAGCGACTCGGCTTACGAGCGTCGTTTAGCGGAAGCAAAGGTACAAAGAGTATATTGGGTTTGTGCAACTGTATGTTACAACCAGAAGGAAGCATTTCCGACCCTATAAAGTATATATCCCATGTGTCCTACAGATCGCTTTCGACCCAAATCGTATGGGAATTGGGTCGTTTTTGGGTTGAAAGCGATTTATGGAACACCTGGGTATATTCTTAATAAGCATCAACAGCCGAGTCGATAAAGACATGTCCAACAGATCTCAGAGATGATTAAAGCTAGAGGTTTGAAGTGTATAGAACATAAACTACTTAGACCTGGAGGCAGATCAAGTTTATTTTACATTTTTTTTTTGTATTTTAAATCTTTACACATTTGTCATTGCTTATCACTTGCCGTACGGTGGCTGAACTTGCATTTATTACCAAATTTAATCGAATTTTGGCTGCACAGAGCACATTGAGCTTGAAGCTTATCAAAGTGTTCTTCACTTTTCCTTGAATTCACTTTTCAGAAAAATTTATAAAAAATGACGGACAATATTTCTATATATTCGAATTTTCTTAGCAAGTTAGCTAGAGACAAAAAAATACATATTTTTAATCAAAAACTTAAATTTCAGCCTTTGAGTCTATTCAGGTGATTGCGCTTTTTTTATTGGAAAATATGAATAACTGAGAACTCTTATTTTTGTAATTTGTTCTTTATTTAAAAAGCAACAAAGTTGATGCCGAAAGTTTCTTAACAAAATAGAGAAAATCAAAGTGTCAACGAGTCTATTTGATTGATTTGGAATGTGGGTAATGGTAAATGTTTGAATTAATCTCATCTCTTAAAGATTAGTAATAGAATAAACTTGATTTAAGTACATTAACCAAGTAAATTTGTTTAGGCGCCAGAGAGAGAGTAGGAGAGAGGGGGGATATATTTATTCAACTCAAGTTCAAGGTAAGCTTTAAATTTTCTATAATAAAGTGTGAGATTTTGGTTAAAGTTTGGGTGTGTGTTATTTTTTGTTTGTTTTTAAGTTGTTGGAAGAACAACAAATTCATTAGCAAGCAGCAACAATCTTATTTTTTCATTCCTCCCCCGCCAATCCTGGGCTCGTAACGATTTTAATTGTCGCAAGGCGAAAAATGCCCAACTAAATTTGACTTGGTAATTAACACATGAACAGGGTGGGGGGGGTCGGTTTACAAAGTTGCGAAGCAACGATCGAACCCGTGTGTGTGTTGTTTTTTTGTTTCTAAAAGGCGGGTGGTGGGGCGGCAGGAGAGTAATCAATGCACTACTCACTCATCCACGATCCACTGATAAAGCACACACCAAGCGACGTGACGGACGTGTGGCGGTGTTGAGGGACGGTAGCGAGTACGGTAGTGAGGTGGAGCAGCTTTAGTGCAAATGTGCATTTCCATCAAATGATTTTTTTTTTTTTTGCAAAACTCTTGTTTCGCAACGTGGTAAATGTTTATAAATTTTCAATGACGACAGTAAACCCACCACCACCTTTACATAATGTTGCCAAAGGCTTGGGCCACCAACCAACCAAATTGTCGTCCGTCCCATCCAACACAATCCATTGCATCGATTGAGGTCTAGGTCGACGATTTGAGCATTTCACATTTTCGTGTCGTTTTCATTGTTGTTAATTTTGTTTTTTTTTTTTTTTTTTTTTTTGGGTAGAGTGCGAGGGAGACGCAGATAGCGCGCTACCGCAAGACGCATGCGCAACAGCGCGTCGTGCCAGTTTCGTTCGTTTCATTGCCAATCGCTGCTTGTGTCTTGGCTTCCTCTTTCGTTTTCAAGTCTCGAACCGGCTCTACACATACTCAAAAAAAAAAAAAAAATCACATAATAAACTACAATAAAAGAAAACTTTACAGCAACAACAACAGAGCCACTTGGCCTTGCTAAATTCGGAGCACAACAACCATAAAAATCAGCAGTCGAAGTCGAAGGGTTTCAACAAAAAAAAAAAAAAAAAAAACACAAAATTATATATTGCCTCGCCATATGCACACAACTGGGTGCTGCCCCCCTCAACCTCTTCTCGCTGTCTTTGGTGGCGTTTTCGCAAAAAAAAAAAAAAAAAAGTAAAAGAGAAATAATGTTGCAATTGCCTTCGTTTTCATTCAAAAAAAAAAAAGTACGGAAACAAAGTAAACCCATTAAATGTTGGTTATGCAATCGAAAATTGGGATTTTAATTTAGTTGATCTTGAGGTTTCTATACGAATCAACTACCCTTACGGTTTGAAGTGCCCGAACCGAACCTTTTACATTTCTGAACCCTGAAATCTGAACCCAAACCACTCATTAGAAAAGGTTCGGTATATAATATAAAGTAATTTTTCAAACGAATGAAATGTTTAATAAAAGTATTAAGAATGAAGATTTTGAACATTTATTTAAAAAAAAATCGATCAATGATGTTTAAGATTTTTTCTAAAATTATCCGTATATCGACCAATGTTTTCAAACTTTGAAAAGGTTTTAAAACCTGTTCCACATATAATTTATATGAGCATTTTCGAACACTTAAGTTTGTTGAGATGAAGAGATGAACAGATTTAGGAAGAAAAAATCCGAAATATCCCAACTAATGTCAGAAATAGGTCAATTCCGCATTTTTTCAAAATCAAATACGCATAGATTTTCAAACCCCGCAATTCTTGTCTTAAAAGATAGGTTTTTATTTCAAAATCAGGGGATTGATTTTTTGTTTTTTTTTTTTTTTTTTTGCGACCTCTGGTTTTGATTGTAATGGTTATACCAAAAATTCTTGTCTTGAAAGATAGGTTTATTTCAAAATCAGGGGATTGTTTTTTTTTTTTTTTTTTTACCCTAGTTTTTAAGTGTAATGGTTATATACCAAAAATTCTTGTCTGAAAGATAGGTTTGGGTCAGGGATTGTTTTTTTTTTTTTTTTTTTTTTGCGACTTCTTGTTTGGAGTGTGATGGTTATACCAAAAATCTACTCAAATTAGAATTAGAAAATTTCTTAGCCGATTCGAATTAAAACCTAAAAATACATTATAAAACAAACGTTTATTTTTTGTCTAAGTAAATCGAGGTTCATGCTAAAACCTGGGGTTCGAGAACCGAGCCCAAAGATTCCCGAACCGAACCTCTTGTGAATTTTGGAGGTTTACAGCCTTGCTTAGCAACGTGCCAGTTTGAATAGTGCATGATTTTAAATCTGAATTCGAATAGTTTTCTTGTAAATTTTCGAAAATCAAAACTAACTATTGCTCGATCTCAGGGTTTTTTTTCACAGCCTTCACCTTTACATGCTACTGGGCATCAGCTGTCAAGTAAGTTCGCAAGCTTTTTTGTTTCTGATGATAGAGTAAACAATTAGATTCTTAGAACCGAATTTTCATTTAATATATAGCTGATTTATGTCAGATAAACTTAGAATTTACACTGCTATTTGTAAGATTATGTTAAGGTGAGAAACCGGGCCTTACTAACATAATCTGACAGCTACATTCTAGAGGTCCTATAGGTAAGATCAGTTGGAGCGAGCTTTCGCATGTGTATTAAAACTCATAAGAATAGTCTACTAGTTTTCAAAGTTTTCCTTTAGAACGCTTAATTCCATGTGTTAGTCAATCGGCTTTGATCTAAAGAAATATCACTTGCTGCCTCTTAATTTTTCCTAGTGCTTTTATGTTACTTATGTTAAACGTAATCTGACGATTCTAACATTCTACTCCATAAACGATCACAACTTGAGACGACAAACTGAAACCCTGGACTTAGGGGTGGTGTTTGACTCTAAATTTCAGTTCCCTGAGCACCTTAATTATATTATTCCCAAAGCTTGTGCAATGCTTGGCTTTCTCAAGCACACTCGGCTGAGTTTGTACTCTGCCTAAGTGCGTTCTAGGCTTCAGTCATCTGGAACCCTTACGATGTGATTCATGTAAATAGGCTGGAGCGTTTGCAAAAATTATATCTCAACTTTGAGCTTGCCCCATTAAATTTTTCGGACCCTTTGCTACCGTATTTGAGCATCCTACATCGTTCATTAATATTTGTAAATGACATTATAGTCGGCAATATTATGTGCGCTTCTCTACACTTCTCAAAATTCCCTTCAATGTTCCGCCCAGGTCTTTATGTGCCATGATTCCATTTAACGTTGGAATTCATATGACGAACTATTCGCTTAATGAGCCGATTTGTAGGGCTCATCTTACATACAATCGTCTCCCAGTTGGCATAGTGATTTTACGGATTCGGGCAAACTTGGGCAAAAAACAATTAAACTATCGTATAATGGTCACTTTAATTTACAATATTAACATTAACAGTTACGATATTCTAACAAATTTTTACTGTACGAAACAGAATTACTTTGAGGTTAAGTCACAAAAGCTATGAAATTAAAATTTAGTGTGCGGGTTGTAAATATGAAGCAAGATACTTTTCCCGGACCATATCCGGTTCCGAAACAAGTTGATTTTGTTTGAAATAATTTAAATTATAAACTTGAAATCAGATGTGTTATATTAGATGGAAATATAAATTTTGATATTTTACGGGTTCACGATCAGTTCCGTATCAAATTGAGCCGGTTCACAAATGGTTCAGAGTCATATCTCGAAAATTTATTGAGCTATGAAGTTCAAATTCGGTGTGTAGGTTGGTAATATTCAATTAGATATTCCGAACCAGTTTCAAAAATTGCTCCAAAAGTCATTCAGAACCATTTCTCAGAAACCATTTCGTTTAAAAGTCACTTCGTCTTTCAGACGCAATATAATATTTATATGATATATACATGAAAAACAGACAGAAAGAGTAGGATATATAAAACATTATGAGAAAAGAGAAAACAGAAGAGAAAAAGAAACTCCTTTCGATCCGGTGGAGGTACTTTAGTTAGTCTCAATCACCAGCTACGCCCCTGCTCGCAGCATATATGATCGAAAGAGTTCCCTAAGATGTAGAGTAGGATAGATTTGAGCTTAAGATTTTTAAATTCGGTGTTGGATGTAAGAAATTTTACCGAATGAAGAAATTTTACCAATGGTTAAGGTTCAGAAATTTAAGGTTCACGGTTTTTGTGATAAGATTTTGGTTCGAACCTTTGTTCGTCCCAAGTTTTTTCAAATTCGTAAAGAAGAGTAATTAAAAACGAGAAGGCAAAGCTAACTTCGACTGTGCCGAAGTTTTAATACACTTGAAAAACTTTACTCCAACTGATTTAACTGGACAAAAATATATAGGATATAGATTTCAGATATTTAAAATTATTAAATCATTGATAATAAAAAATTTGATACCATAAAAAAAACTTTTCTGAGAAAAACACATTTTCCGACCGATCGGTCCTATGGCAGCTATATGCTATAGTCATCCGATTTTGATAATTTTTTTCAAAATTATGTGAAAGCATATAAAACTAATATATACTAAGATTGGGGACGCTACGATAAAAAACAAAAAAATTTTTCTCACTAGAAGTAGTTGTTTGACCGACCGTTTATATGGCAGCTATATGCTATAGTCATCCGATTTTGATAAATTTTTTCAGAATTGTGTGGAAACATATAAAACAAATATATACTACGATTGGAGACGCTACGATGGAAATCAAAAAAGATTTTCTCACAACGACTTATTTTTCGACCGATCGTTCCTATGGCAGCTATATGATATAGTCATCCGATTTTTATAAATTTTTCCACAATTATGTGGAAGCTTATAAAACTAACATATACCAAGATTAGTGCCGCTGCGATGGAAAACAAAAAGTTTTTCTAACTAGAGCTGTTCTTAGACGTCGTTCCAGTTTTAAGTCGGCCGCAGGAAAAAGAAGAGTGTGCAAAATTTCAGCTCGATAGCTTTAAAACGAGACGAGTTCGCGTAGAAACAGACAGAAAATATTTTCTAAATTTTTGTTTACTCGAACATACATGCTCAATTAAGTATTATTTCCTCGAACAATTTTTGGTCTATTCTACTTTTCTTATGCATAAAATGCCCGCTTAACTAAGACTTGTAACTTTTTTTGAACTGAACCGAAAGTTTTGGTTCGGAACAGGTTCAGGTTCAGCTATTTTTTTCAAAAGAGGTTCGGTTCACAGTAAACGAAAAGTAGGAATTCCGTGTTCGAACCGTTTCGGTTCAAAATCGGTTTGCAGCCCTGATTCTTAGCTTTAAGTTTGATCTGTTAAAACATCTTGTACAAAAATTCTGCTTTCTACAGGGTAGGCCATTCACATCTGATCCATCTAACAATTATATAACTTTTGAAGGCGCTGACAGATCGACTAAATGTCATACCACGTTGGAAGCGTCATTCGAAGACAATTTATACCATGAAAAAGTACACTTCAAAAGAACGCGCTGAAATTGTCCAGCTTTACATTCAAAATAACAAAAATAACGAGGCATATTTCTCGTTGAATAAAAGCAATATTGTCGATTTTAGCCACCGTAAATCCTTAATTAATTAAAGAACAGCCTTTTTACGACCAAAAAGATACAGTTTGGTGCGGTGTTTGCGCGTATATGGATCATTAGACTGTATTTTTTCAAAAACAGTCGTTTTGTCAGCGCCTTCAAAAGTTAAAGGGTTGTCAGAGGGATTAGATGTAGTTGTGACCAAAAAGAAAAGGAGATTTTCGTCTTGAAGCTTAGGGGACACAAGATTAGCTAGCACTGTTAAAGCATGGTATCAAAATATTTCGAATGCGTCTGGCCGCCACACACTTGTGGCTTATCTAGACTGAGATTGGTGGTTGATGGTATTTCCCCACACATTAATTCAATCATATCGATTCAATTTCTTTGTCCGTCAATTGTTTCAGATGGCCTAATAGCTTATGCCCTCGCCCTTGCCCTTACCTCTAAAACGGTATAAACATATTGTTCTGGTTTCGACTATCAGTGACCAGCCAAGCCAGCCAGCCAGACGGAGGGTGTCAAAACCTTATCGGAGTGTGTGTACATATGTGTGTTTTTTTTTTTTTTTTGGTAAAAATTTACGACACGATCCCCCAACAAAACGATGCTTGAGCTTAGCTTTGTGGCAAACATTTCAAAATGCAATCGACCCTTCCCACTCCGCCAACAGCAACAACAACAACCACTTGTGGTTTCCCTGCTGCTGCTCTATATCAACAGGCGCAGGCCGAAACGTTCTTTGGGCTTATCAGTAGTTGGCTGAGCGTAGAAGACGTAGCACATGGCACACAAGGGGTCCGGGCATGCTCCTCCTCCTCCACCGCCTATCTCTCTATCTACATACATACAAATGTACGTGTGTGCTCTTTGTATGTAAGCAAGGCACGTAAACAAAATACGTTTAAAAAAAATATATTGAAAGAAGAAACAGCAATAAAAAAATACCAACAACAACTCGGCTCTGGGTACGGTACGGTTCGGTTCGGTTCTCTTTCCACTCGACGACCCCTTGCTGACACTTTTTATGTACACACCGAGAAAGACAAACACACTGGAAGCATATATGTGTATGTGTGTGTGTGTGTGTGTTTGTGTGATTTAATTCGATAAGAATACACAGACTTATTATTGGGTTAGTTAGTTCATATAATAATAATCTCTCTTGTTATTCCTCCATCCACCTTCGCCTCCTGCGATAAGCCAAAATATAACTGCATATAAAAACGTTCGGTAGCCCAAAAAGAATAGTGTTAGTGCTTTCTTTAAGATTTAATATCATTGATTAATTTTTTCCAGAGTTTTCCCAAAAACGTTCAAAGCTGCAAACCATCAAAACTCTGCAGAAGGTTCGTTCCAGGGAGTTTTAGAAATTTCAAAATCGATGACTTTAAATTTCAAATTTTGCAAAATCGATATACGATATATCGAGCACAAAAAATATCGTTATACCGTTATGTTTTAAAGCAGACGGTTTACGTTGGTGCAGAAACCTGAAATAATGCTATTTGGAGCTAGAGTAGTAACCCAATAGGAAACCAACTATTTACAAGGGGTTATCGAATTATTTATGTAAAATACGCCTACGAATTCTAAAATCTGTTGTATGCGACATTTTTGTTAGCTTCAAACTTATTTTTGGAGCTCTACATAACAAAATAATTACAATGTAATTTAAAAATATTGGAAAATCACCGTGCAATGCCGGAAAGTGGGCTCCTGACATGAAAACTAAACAAACAGTTTTCCAAAGTTGGAAAAAAAATCGTGGGTAATATTTTTTTTGTTTTGTCAGACGAAAAACGTAAGAGGTAAGAGTTAATGTGGGGGTTGATTTTTTAAAATTTGAAAGTCACGCATTCCATATTTTTGTTTGAAGCTAATCGGACGTCAATTGAAAATGGAATTCATAAATTTCAATGAATGAATTTTTATACTGATTCTCTAGAAATGAATTTAAGACCCGAACGTTTGAAAAACAGAAAAGACGTCGACAAAAATTTTCCGTTTTGGGGGGTAAATTTTCCAAATATTTGTGTATGTGTGTAGCGTTGAAACTAAACTTTCGCTTATACAAACTTGACCAACCATTTTCCACCTAAGGGGCTGAATTTTCTGGAATATGGGTAAGCAGGAATCATATATTTAGAAGGTTTGACCTCATGGTTAAGTTCGAGAGTCCCAAGAAATATCATATCATAGCGATAATCGATCCCTAGTTTAGGGAACACTGAAACACAGATATTTAACCTAGACTGCTCGTTTGTTCAGTCCCTCCCTCTTAATCGGTATACGTTTGACTTTGAACGTATGTATATGTTCGATGTTAGATACTAATTTGTACTGAAAATTTCAAAAATAGTGTTGGAAACAGTATTGGAAAATAGTGTTGGTAAACATTTTTGATAAACAGTGTTGGTCAATAGTGTCGGAAAACATTGTTAGTCAAAAGTGTTGGAAAATATTGTTGGTCAATAGTGTTGGAAAACAGTGATGATAGTAGTGTTGAAAATAGTGTTGGAAAACTGTGTTTGGAAAAGCATTAGAAAACAAAGTTCAAAAACAGTGCTGGAATACAATGTTAAAAATAGTGTTGGAAAACATTGTTGGAAAATACTGTTGGAAAACAGTGATGAAAGTAGTGTTGAAAACAGTGTTGGAAAACTGTGTTTGAAAAAGCATTAGAAAACAAAGTTCAAAAACAGTGTTGGAATACAATGTTAAAAAACAGTGTTGGAAAACAATGTTGAAAAACAGTGTTGGAATACAATGTTGAAAAACAGTGTTGGAATACAATGTTAAAAAACAGTGTTGGAAAACAATGTTGAAATACAGTGTTGGAAGCTATGTTTAGAAACAGTGTTGGTAAACATTGTTGATAAACTGTGTTCAAAAATAGTGTAAGAAAACAGTGTTGGAAAACAATGGCAAAAACAGTGTTGGTAAATATTGTTGCACAATTATCTTGAAAAAATAGTGTTAGAAAACACTGTTAGTGTTGTAATACTCCCCAAAGGAAAAGGTCAAGCGGTCTAAATCATACAAAGTTTAATTGAAATGACACGGTTGACCAGGCGACTGCTTGGAGAGTATGCTGGTGTCCGTGTGAGCGTTATGAGTTGCCCGTTATTTTGAAATTGATTTTTACCCCTACCAGAAAGACTTCAGTACCGATATAAAAGATGTTTTACATCAATAAAAAGTAAAGTAAAGTGATTTCATGTGAAAATATCGATACCTCGAGAATCTCCGGAGGATTTCCTTCAACTAAGCCTCATCACTAAACTGAATAATAGGTTAAAACATTAAAAAAAAACAATTTTTACACTTTTGCAAGCGTTTAGATGGCGTTAATCTGTTTAAGATAAAACTGCAAACCAAACTAAGCACAAATGACAATAGCGTGGCCAGATCTGTTCAATTTATGAAGGGACAAAGTAATACCACTCAACAAAGAACGTTAAATCTTTTAACTGTAGGTTTTTGAGATAAGTTTACCAAAGATAATTGGAACCCTATTTTCCTCTTAAGCCAAACTAAGCACAAGTGACAACAGCGTTGCCAGATCTGAACAATTTTTGATGACGTCTTTGAATGGGATTATTGAATCCTTTTTATACACTTGAAAAGTGTATATTAATTTTGCCCAGAAGTTTGTAACCATAGAAATATTCATTTCCGACCATATAAACATATATTTCTTGATCAGGAGACGGCTGAGTTCAATTGTGTCCGTCCGTCGTCTGGTTTTTTGTTTCTACGCGAAGCAGTTTTAAAGCTACGAGTGAAATTTTCACAAAGTCTTCTTTTTACTGCACCAATAATATTCGGAACCGCGGATCTGACTATATCTATAGTCATAGGACGATCGGTCGGAATAAGTCTTAAAAACTTTTTATTTTCTATTGTAGCGTCACAATCGGTATATATTAGTTAGTGAAATGGAAAAATTTATCAAAATCGGATGAATATACTATAGTGCCATATAACGGTCGCTCAAAAACTAGTTATAGTGGGAAAAATTTTTATTTTCCAGTAGCGTCAAATCTGGTATATATTTTATTGCGTTAACACAATTCAAGATTTTATTAAAATCGGAGGATATACATATAGCTCCAAGGACCGATCGGACGAAAATGTGTTTTACTAAGAAAAGTTTTTTTAATGGTATCAAATTTTTATTATCAATAATTTAAAAATTAAAATATCTGATATCTATATCTATATTTTTACGGTTAAATCGCTGGAGTAAGTTTCAGTATTAAACTCGCACAGTTGTTCTCCCTAATCAAAAGTGTATAAACAATTCGTCTAATAAAATGGTGAAATTAGTAACTTGAAAAAAAAAGTACTTGTAAACATAATTTTAGATAAGATAGCAAACAAATTTCTAGAAGGATTTCAGAAGAAGAGAAAGAGTGAGCCGGGCAGGGTCTACTTAATGAATCTCTGCCATTTGCCTCGACTCACTATCAGCTGCTGCTCATTCTACTTTAACGTTTTGTTTGTATTTCGTTTCGTTCTTCTCTCCCCTACCCCTCACTGGCCAATCCCCCCTCTCTTCGTGGTCAGGTTGTTTGTGTGCCAATAAATATCGGCAATTTGATAACCCGCAAACAAAAACAAAACTCAAAAGGCAAATAACAACAACAATAACAAGAAGAAGAAGAAGAAGGGAGGAGAGCTGGCAATAACAGAGCCAGAGCTGAGCAACATGTTGAGAATATGTTGAACACGTGGTCGGTCCGCGGGACTGGACTGGAATCGTCAATGCGCTGCCGCCTGGGTAAGGATAGAGAAGGAGGTGGGGGACCTTTGCTTTGCTTAGAATACAACAACAACAACAACACGCACTTTATGTCTCACACATGTACAAGAGAGTAGTACATAGATGTGTGTGCGTGTGTGTAGTTTGTTGTCCTGTCAAACCAGTTGAGAAAGAGACGCGAGACGATCGACTGGCAACCCGCACAAAAGCAAAAGCAAAGCAAGCAACAACAACAACAACTACAATAACTACAACCACAAGAGGCAATCAAAAAGCGACAGTGAATGTGAATGGAAATCTACTAAAGAAACAGCAAACAGCGCACCGCGCTCAGCGTCGCGACTTCCATTATATAATAGATTCGATTCGATTGGATTTTTATTTTGTTATTTTTGTGGATTGGCAAAGCCGCGACTCAAGACTTTAGCCTCTTTGTCGTAATCGAATATACAAAAAAAAAAAAAAAAAAATCAAACTTAAATGTTGCAAGCAAACTTTTTTTTAGAGCAAAAAAAAAAAAGAGAGAGAGAGAGGAGGGTGGCCCGCATTTTGGCTTGAAAATGTTTGGCTCGCCAGCATAAATAATCATCATAAAATTAATAAGTTTCAAACCCAAAAGCAAAATTGAGTTAAAGAGCAAAAAATAAAATGCCCTAAAATGTTATACAGTAGTCGCTCGATATGTATATATATATACACATATATTTTAATGAATATCTTAGAGATGTGCATTTAACAGTTAATTTTTCTCTAACGGAGACCGAAGCTCTTTTCATGCTCAGCTCGTGTATGTGTAAAAAAACACCGAGTGACTTCGGCCCCCGATGGCTATGGCATGGACAGCTTCTTTTCTTTTGAAACTCCTTTTACACTCAGCAAAAAATTGCGTTCTAAAAGGCAGCACTAATTTCTTACTTTTATACCCAATCCGTTCCCTTTGTTTCGTTCTTGAAATAAGCCCACGTTCCCAAAAGTGTAAACCGACGAACGAACTGAGAAAATTCGTTCTTAAAATGGTTCTTTAATCTTGTGAATAGTGTTTACTGTAACAGCTAATCATGCTCAGTTTTGGTTTTGTCGAATTTTCAAGTCGAACCACGCTCCGGAAGGCCAATTGTCAAAAATGTTGATAAAATTATGGAAATCGTTAAAGTAGATCGCCATATAAGCACTGTTTCGATTGTACAGGAGCCGAACATTGCACAAAAAACCGCTAGATTATGGATGGAACGAATTTCTATGTGTGAATCGCAACAAAATCGATCCATTTTTAAATATGGTGATAACTGGTGATGAAATATGGATTACTTATACGACATTATCAAGCGAAAACGATCATGGTCGAACGGTATCCAAGCCAGGCTTAACTGCCAGGAAGGTTTTGCTCTGTGTTTGGTGGGATTGGCAGGGAATCATTTAGTACGAGCTACTCCCATACGTCCAAACTCTTAATTCGATTGTGTACTGTCAACAATTAGACCGGCTGAAGGAAGCAATCTTACAGAAGCGGAGTTGTCTTTCATCAGGATAACACCAGGTCACACACGTCCTTAGTTACTCGTCAAAAGTTCCGGGAGTTCGGTTGGGAGGTTTTTATGCATCGACCATATAGTCTGGATTTAGCACCAAGTGATTACTACCGGTTCCTGTTTATGGCGAACGATTTTGCTGGTGAAAAATTTGCTTCAAGAGAGGTACGCGAAAAACGGTTGCTACAGTTTTTTGATCAGAAGGACCAGGGTTTCTATGATAAAGGTATAATGAAATTACCTTTAAAATGACAGAAAGTTATCGAACAAAATGGAGCATATTTGACTTACATAGGATCATTATATACCCAATCAATATCAGAAAAAAATAATGGATTTCTATTGACTAAACCTCATATCATTAAGCTAGAAAAATGAGCTATAAATGGCTTACATTCACCAGAGGAAAGTAATGATGTCTATTTGGTATCGTCCACTTAGTGCTTCTCCCTCTGAATGAAACCATCAATTCGGACTAGTACTGTCGTCAGCTATCCAAATTGGACACAAAATCAAGACTACAACCAGAAAAAAATGACATTCTAAATTTCATTATGTCCATGTTTGAATTTAAGCCGTTTTGTTCTTAAAATTTGCAGTATTTTTTCCTTGAATCACGCAGAAATTAGTCTTCCATTAAATCATTAGAGTTAGAAAAATAATAATGTCATAGAAAACATTTGATTTCAAGTTAAAAGGACTTTATAATCAAAAAACGAACTTAAAATGAGAATTTTGTTCTCAGATTTGGAAATTCCGAAATTGGTGAGATATTGGGCATTTCTTCCATCAGCATACATTCGATATTGCATAAACACCGGGGCGTAAAAAAGGTTTGTTCTCGTTGGATCCCGCACAATTTGACAATCGCTCAAAAAAAGGCTCGTGTGGATTGGTGCAAAGAAATTTTGAAAAAATATAATCGCGGTGTTTCGAAAGACGTTTATAAGATCGTGACAGGTGACGAATCATGGATCTATGCTTATGAGCCCGAAACAAAACTGCAATCTACCATGTGGGTCTACGAAGACGAGCCAAATTCAACGAAAGTCGTTCGTAGAAGAAGCACTTCGAAGCAAATGGTCGCCTGTTTCTTGGGTAAAACTGTTCATGTGGCGACTGTTCCGCCTGAGCAGCGTAGGACGGTCAATTCTGAGTGGTACACCACAATTTGTTTGCCTGAAGTCTTCGGAGAAATTCGCAAAAACGAACAAGAGAAGACAGATCATTGTGCACCATGACAATGCGAGCTCTCACACATCAGCTCACACCAGCGCCTTTTTGACCGCCCAAAACGTCGAATTGATGGGTCATCCGCCGTACAGCCCTGACTTGGCACCCAATGACTTCTTTTTATTCCCGCACATCAAGGGAAAAATGCGTGGTCAACGATTTTCGTCGCCAGAAGATGCTGTTGAAGAGTTCAAAAACCATGTTTTGGAGGTGTCTCAATTGGAGTGGAAAAAGTGCTTCGACAATTGGTTTGAGCGCATGCAAAGGTGTATAAATCTTGCTGGAGAATACTTTAAAAAACAATAAAACCATTTGTGATCATAAATATTAGCGTTTTCATTATTAGGCCAGAAATATATATAGCAACCTACGTACTTAATGGATAATTTGTGATTCTTTAACAGCCATGAAAGCGTACACACAAACTCAGAAGAAAAAAAAACCGAAAACTTTGTACTTAAATCAAGTACAAACGGCGTCAACAGTACGCCAAGTAAAAAAAATACTTGATACAAGTACAGAATACCGAAATACTTGATCTTAGACCGTTTCGGGATACATTAAGTACAATTTGGGCTATTTGAATGTTGGTAAACCTTATTCCTAGAATGAAAATGGTCTGGAACCAATTTCGATTTGTTCTTTGGCAGTTACAAAACGAATTTCTGAATTGTTTTTAGAATTGCTTATTCGAAAGATTAAGGGAATAGCTCAGGAATGTACCAGGACAAAGATAGTGTTAAATAACAAATCGTGGAAACTATAAAATGTTTACTAATTAATATAAAAATACAGATCAGAAAGTGTTGTTCTAGTTTTTTTTCTTAACCGAGGGTGCGTCATATGGAAAAAACCAATAAGACATTCGACAATTGTTTGAAATGCATATTTAAGAAACACTTGAGGGGCGCAGGCGGGGGGGGCTAATCCACACAGACAGGTTTCTATTCTGCGAATTGATAATGATAAATATGGTAGATAATTCAAATTTCCTAGAAAGTGAAGGAGTAGGTCCCCCCCCCCTATAACTTACCCTATGAGAATGTTTCTTTTGATTTTTGTTACTTTATGCTGATTGGTTGCTGTCCAACCCTCGATTCCTGAGAGGGGGGCGAGGAGGGCCTGTACTTTGGCACTCAATTGAGCGGCCATTAGCAATAGCAGCAACACATATGAAGACAATTTCAAGATTACAACAACAACAACAGCAGCAGCAACAGGCAATGACAATAGAATATGAAGTGCCAGAGGCAGGCAAGCGCAATCGTCTTTCCCCCCTCTCTCCACCTCAACGGGCTAGCATAACCCCCACTTGGCGCTCACTCAAGCAAGTTGAGTACACGCGAGAGCGAGGCAGGCGGCAAGAGTGTGGGAGAGATAGCAACGAGCGAGCAAAGCGAACAAAGGCAAAAAGGCAGGCGACGACGACGTTCGTTCCACGGTATTGATACACACACCACAAACTCTCATACATATTTATTTCGTTCGCCCGTTGATTTGTTGCTGTTGTTGTTGTTGTTTTTGTTTCTTTTTACAACTGAACGATAACAGGCAATAAAAATAATAATAATAATATTATTATTATTATTAATAAGCAGCCGCAACGTCAGTTGTCAGTAGCTTCAAGCTTTACGCTTGCACACAAAACACGCAAACAATTTTTTTATTTTTATTTATTTATAATTCTTTTTTTTTTGTTAACTTTGCAAAAACATACAAACAACAAAATATAAACAACACAAACAACTTGAGAACAATTCAATTTTTATGGAATTTCACAGATGTTGATACTCAAGAACTCAACGTGTTAGAGAAGAAAGTACAATTGTTTGGAACCCTTCGGAAATTATGGAAATTTTAAGCCTTTTTTGTGGAAGCTGGAACATGACTTTTTTCGTACGTTTCTGAATTTTCGAAAACTATGCTTTCGAATATAAAAACTTTGACCTTTTGTTATTATTTTTTGAAATAAGAATAAATTAATCTTTTTACTAAAAACCCTTTCAGGCGCTTTTTTCTAGTTAGATACGAATGTCGGAAAATTAAAATGCCCAATTTACAGTTAAATCCATCAAAGATATAGGGGTTCTTAATCCAGACTAGGTCTCAACGTGAAAAAATGTGTGTAGAATCAATCAGCTATGTTTTCAATTTCATCGTCACAAAAGTTTTGTGATGTGGAGGACCAAATTTGGTACAAAAATTGGTTTTAAATCACAAAACTTTTGTGGAAGTTGAATTGTTTTACAAAATTATCGTGAACTATCTAACTATATCAAAAACTATCGTTGCCTTTCGATGGTTTTCAAAAAACAATCGTTAACTATCGATTGTTAAAATATCGTTGACTATCAATTCTGCCGACTATCGATAGTACCCCATCTCTAGCCCCGAACTCAATTTTATCTGTTTCTGTCCTGATCTAAGTCTCGGCTCTCAAGCCTCAAAAATGTCTTTTATTAAATCTTATCGTGAACTATCGATGGGTTTCAAAAACTATCGCTGCCTATCGTTGGTTTTCAAAAAACAATCGTTGACTATCGATTGTTAAAATATCGTTGACTATCGATTATGCCGACTATCGATAGTTCCCCATCTCTAGCCCCGAACTCCTTTTTTTCTGTTTCTGTCCTGATCTAAGTCTCGGCTCTCAAACCTCAAAAATGTCTTTTATTAAATCTTACTTTTCAGACACATTTTGCACTGAAGCGTCGAAGGAATATGCGCAGTAAGGTAACCTTATGCCTTAAGTGTGCCGGGTGAAACCCCAACAATCGCTCTAATCTAACCTAACCCAACCTAGTTTGTCCCTACTAGCTCTTAAATTACAAGGATCAAATATTAGTTTTGAAAATGATCGTTCAACTGATATCTGGATTGCTGGAACGGGTTACTATACTAGTAAACGGAATATAAGTCTTTAAGTCTTCGTTTTTAAAACCTTTTCCAAATTTTCAAACATTTGGTGAAGGAGTTTATTACATCATTGACAGATTTTATATTTGATATCAATTGCTCTTATTATCTTATCTTTTTTGCAATCCGAAGTAGAGGCATTTAAAGTTTCAAGTGGTTCCGAGCTATATCTCTGGAACCACTGAAAAGATCTTCATGAGATTTTCACAGCATGTTCATGTCGATCAGTAAAGAATCATAGAATCATGTCCTAAGTCTGTGAACCGGTTTGAAAGCGGTTTAAACCGGTTCACAAGTGGTTCAGAGCCATATTTCTGGAGCCACTAGACCGATCTTCATAAAATATTTACAGTATGTTTATGCAATTATGAAAGAATCATAGGCTATATCCCAAGTCTGTAAATAGATTTACATGAGATTTAGAGACATATTTCTGGAGTCACTTAACCGATCTTCATGGAATTTTCACAGTATGTTCATGTCGATCATTAAAGAGTCATCGATTATGTCGTTCGGTTTGAAAGCGGTTTAAACTGGTTCATAAGTGGTTCAGAGCCATATCTCAGAAAGGTATAGAAAATATCAAATATGTCAGGAACAAGTAAGCAGATCTTCTTGAAGTTGTCACAATATGTTCATGCCAATCGGGAAAGAGTCATGGGCTATGTCCCAAGTCTGTGAACCGGTTCCAACTCGGTTTAAACAGGTTCAAAAACTTTTAAGCTAAGAATTTTCTCACCTATTTGGAATCGATTTAGAATTATTACTTATGAAATTATTTAAGACCGCATTTACACGATGAAGCAAACATCATGAAGTTTCTCAAAAAGCTTTTGTTTGTGGGAAAGAGGTGTGGTGAGGTGGCTTGCGCCTCTACGCCTCTTTCCTACAAGCAAGAGCTTTTTAAAAAACTTCATGAAGTTTGCTTCATCGTGTAAATCTCGACTAAGAATATTAGAGAATCTTGAATTGAAATGCAAGTCGGAGAATATTTTAAAATCCTCGGAATGTCATGAGTTGAATTTATAATATCGAACTTCGACCCCAAAAACGAACCTATTCCTATACGATTTGGGTCGAAAGCGATTTGTAGAACACATGGATAGAGTTTTCATGTATGGAATAAGTTTCATGTAATTTAAGGTTCGGGTTCCGCAAAATTCCTAAATTATGTCCCACGCCCATCTCTTTGCAATGATAAAGTACAAATTTCAAAGGATCTTTTTGGATCGTAGTAAATTTTATTTTAAGCTTTGAGTATTAAAAATTGAGTTTTCTTGCTTAGGTTGAATTTTCAAATCATGGTGGAATAATTAGTTAAGGAAAAAGAGTCCAAAACTGTAAGCTGCACACTAAATAGGTATTAGGTGAGAGCGCTATCCGCTCTCTCACTTCACCTCACCTCCTTGTGGCCCATTTATGTTTCAAATCATTTAACTGCGCATGCATAAGTATATTTGGTAGTTGAAGTGAGAGAGCAAAGCCAGAAAGCTAGCTGTAAAATTGAAGTAAAGTTTAATTATTGAATGAGAAATGTTTTTTTTTTTGTTGTTCTTTCAAAAGGATTTTTCTTGTCTCTCTACCTAAGTCAGTCTTTTTGTCAAGGGTATGGAAGCAACATGTTGCGCAGCCTCAGAGTTCTCATGAGTGCGTGTAAGTGTAAGTGTGTGTGTGCGTGTGTATGTGGGTGCTTGAGCTGCATATTAATCGAGTCGAATCGAAACGAATCGAAATAAAATGAAATGAAGTGGCTGCAGAGCCACATGAAGAAGAGTTGTTGCCTGCACACACGGGTCTCGACCCAGGCCCAGGCCATTTGTAGGTAGGTAGCGGAGCGTCTCAAGCAAAGCAATGGCGACGCAGACGTCGGGACATGCACACACACACACACACACACATGCACATAAAATCCAACGGCCGTTGCGGCGTTGTTATCGCCTTGGCAGGAAATGGAATTATATTCGTAAAAGTAGTCGCCGCTGTTTGTAAGTGAGCGCCTCTCTCTGTCCCCCCCACCAACTACT
The DNA here is from genome assembly GCA_018904225.1 of Lordiphosa mommai. Lineage (NCBI taxonomy): Eukaryota > Metazoa > Arthropoda > Insecta > Diptera > Drosophilidae > Lordiphosa > Lordiphosa mommai. Next base: position 112,010 of record JAEIFT010000032.1, on the reverse strand, counting down.
CCGCCACTGCAGCCCGTCACCAAATGTGCACGCTGCACATGTGCCTGTGTGTGTGTGTGAGTAAAGTTGAAACGTAATATGATTACGCCGAGGATTTTGTAGTTGTTTTTTTTTTTCTTCTTTGATATAACACAAACTAAGCATTTTACTTTTCGGGCCACAAAAACAACAAAACTCCAGTCCGAGACACACACACTCACACACACATATGAATTTCATAATAATAAAAATCAAGCAACGGCAAAATGAAAAGTTATGCGCGCAAAAAAACAAAAAACAAAAGTGGTACGTACACCCGACAAAAGTTTAGAAATCCTATACACATATTTAAGCCTGTTTTTCAAACCCACCCGACCAAAAGTACAAAAGCGTACAAATTTCGCTGACAAATAAAAAAAAATTACTAGTGATGATTTAGCATATTTACTAAATATTAAATAAATATTATTTCTGATATCATATTTTGTAACAAAATACTAGGTGGTCAGGTGACAGCTAATTGTTGTTGTCGGGTTTTTGTATCTCGTTGAGTATGTAACCTGCTTGACAGCTGATTGTTGTTGACAGGATTTTGTATCACGTTGAGTACGTAACCTCCTTGACAGCTGATTGTTGTTGACGGGTTTTTGGATGGATGAAAACAATTTCTAATATCTGTCAAAACAAAACTATGGGCTAAATCTAAATTAATTTTTGCGAAAGCTGGTCAAGGAGGTTACTTTTTACCCCACCTAGTTCTTAATTTTAAAATTATTCGGCTTTTTTTAGTTGTTAAAATACTTTGGAATATATAAAATACATATTTAATGGTACTACGAGCATGCCCGTGGCTTAAGTAGCCTAAGCTTTTCCGTTTAAACTAACACTCATCAAAAAGTGACAGAACCAAAGGCCAAATTTTATATTTTTAATAACTTTTGAAGGTAATTTTGGTTTAAAAAAATTCACAGGTAACGTTTGACATTATTTGGCAGAAGCCTTGACGCCCTCATTAGGTCTAATTATTCGAAATTTGATCCTTTCCATTAAGAATTTTTTATCTTATGAACCAATTGAGTTATTCAAATTCTAACTAGGCAAAATTTCTTGGTTAAAACTATCGAAACTTTCAAATTCCGAGTCGATTTTGGTGTAAACGTTTGTATTTTATATCAAGTTTGAGTTTGATTAAAATGGGCAATTGAAATTGCTTTTTCAAGTGAATTTAATTTGTATAAAAGGTTCGATCTGATCTAGTTATTGCAGTTCTGCTTGATACTTCAGAATTTAGAGTGGCCAATTTAACCATTTTCTGGCTAGATCTAACTGATTTTCAAGGGCGAAAAAAGAAAGCTATACAGTTTGACTAAAATCAGCATTTCAATTTATTTTAAAAGTATTTCCATGTGTTCTAGAAATCGCTTCCTATCCAATTCCCATACGATTTCGTTGATTTTTAGGTCCAAAATTTATTATTTGGCGTTTTTTAGGACAAAATTTTGCCATTTCTAGGCAGTTTAAACAAATATTTTGGTCTTTTTACGGCATCATTAGTTGGCATATAACTTGTTCCCAACAAACTCTTGTTAAAGATTTTCAAATTTTTGCTGTTAAGCTAGTCCCATACTTTGTGTTGCTTTTTTTTACTAAATAATATAGAAATGCACACAAACTTCTTAAAATGAACATTTACTTTTATGTCGGGTGCTAAATGCTAACCAATAAGTGTCAATTAGCAAAATTGTTTGTGACAAATTTGTCGCCTGTGCGAAAAGAGCTACACGATCATCGTGTGTGTTGGTGTTGTTGCTGCAGCAGCAGTTTCTATTGTATGTGTGTGTGTGTGTGTTGCGCCCTTTCGCTTTCGGCAGCAAATTTGTTGTTATTGTTGTGTATGTGTAGTTGTTGCGGTCTGGCCAAATAAAAAAAAATACAAAAAATGCTGCGTAATGACAGACGATTACACAAAAACAAATGCATTTTTCATGCCTATCGATTATCGATAAGCGAAGTTTGCAGTTTAGTTAACCCACCCCCCCAACCACCCCACACTCAGGCCTTTGCTGCATTTTTGATTTTGAAGCGAAACTGAAAACTGGAAGCTGCTGGGAACTGGCTTTGGTTTTTAATACAAAAGCACAGCAAAAAAAAAAAAAAAATCCCAAACCCGGAACTGACTTAATCGAATTTGTTGTCGATCAACACACACACACACTTAAAGTTGCTCTGCCAACGTTGAGACTTCATCACGGCTGCCTCTAACTTTCCGCACGCAATAATGATCATGAATATATATACATATGTATATATATATATATTTTTTAATGATGCTGCTTGATGACGACAAACCACCTGCTAAACCCACCCCACCACCCCTCCTCATCACCACACACATTGACCAGTTATCAGGCCTGCTCCCTCCTACTCCTTATCAGGTACACAGGCCAGCTTGGGCTTGTGAGTGTTTACCAACCAAAATAATTATGAATCAGCTTAAAAAAAAATTGAAATTGAAATAACAACTGCAGAAGCACATTAAAACGTGTAATGAAACGGAAATATATAGCAAAACAATATTTTTCCAGGGCTGCACAATAACTTCAAATGTGGAAATATGAGTTTGTAATTTAATTTAAAACGAAAATTCAAAAAAGAAATAAAATATTCCTTCAATTTAATGTGTGAGTCAAACTCTAGCCTAAGTATGTAAACATTTGTTTGCTTACTGAATTTCCGCTTAAACTGAGATAAATAAAACAAATTGAGAAATTAAACAATGAGTGTAAAAAAATCAAAAGTCTTAAAGATCTCGGTTTTTGTTTACTTACTAAATTGAAAGGATTCAATTTCTACAAACATAGACATCATATCATACCCATTTGGGGGCCAATTTTGCGTTAACATCATATCTCAGAAATATTCCAAATTTAATAAATTTGATTTTGAATTATTACAAAAATTTATTCCATGCGTTCTACAAATCGCTTTCGACCCAAAAACAACCCAAATCGTATGGGAATTGTGTCGAAAGCGGATTTGGTTTGGGTTGAGTTTCGAAAAAGTTTTGCAATTTGATTTGGTTTTATTTGCAAATCGCAAAATTTCGCCAAAAGTCCGAGAAAACTTTATCATTTGGAAAATGGGAAATAGTGCTAGAAGTAAGAACCGGTTCGGTTCGGGATTCTTGAACTGGCCGAACCGGACCATGAACCGAACCTTCGTCATTTTGTATCCCTCGAACCTGAACCCAAATCGAACCACTTATTTAAAAAAAAGGTTCGGTTCACAATATTTAGAAGAAATTCTTGATATGAATATTCAAAATATAACTAATCTAACTGTAAAGAAGGGAAGTTTATAAGAACAAAAGAAAGCAAGAACTTAAAAAATCTATTAATGATGTTAAAGATTCCTTTAAAAATGTACCAAGAATACATACATAAAAAATGAGTTAATATTTTGTTAAGATCTTAAAAAAAATATTGTACTAACTTAGTTATACGAACATTTTCAACTCTAAAGTTCCTTTCAATCTAAGATCTAGTAGAAATTATCAGTTCCAAAAAAATCAATGTCAGTTGATGGTGGATTTCAGATTTTATAAAACCAAAGTACACTCAGGTTCGACTCGTACTTTAAATTTTAATCCGAAGGTCTGGACTTGAATTAACTTAAACAAGGCCAGGTTGCCTAAATTATATTATATAATAAGAGATGATCAAAATAATTGAATCGTTTAAATTTAATCGTAAAATCAAGCTTCATATTATTTTTTGTTTAAGTGAACCGAGGTTTGAATCTAAACCTGGGGTTCAGAGGATCCAGGAACCTGTCCGTGAACCGAACCCAAAGATTCCTCACTGGTTCGAACCTCCGAACCGAACCACTTCCAAAATTTGGGAGGTTTGCAGCCTTGGTAAGAACAGCCCACCAAAGAAACAATATAAATAGCCCAATTTTTGATGAAAATTTGTCTTAATAGCCATTTTTTTAAGATTTTGCGGGACTTTGGATCTAAACGCAAATAATTTGCTCAAATAGTACCGAAAAATTACCTTTTTTGCCTATTTAGTCAAATTTTCAAAAATTTAGGCAATTATTTGCGTGTTAATATATATTTTGTCTGATCAAAGAAGAAGAAAAAATGAAATCGTATGTTCAAGTAAACAAAAATACGGATATTCGGAACATTTTCTTATATTTTTAACAAACTAATTTGTTTTCTATAAAATTTTGAGAAAACTTGGTATAAACCAAGGTTCGAACCATAACCTTTGCACAAAAACCTTGAACCTCAAATTTTCCAACCTTAACCATTGGTAAATTTTGGTTGGAACCCCCCAAGAAACGGACCTCCTATAAAAGTATTTGGTTAAATAATTTTTATTATAATAATTTTAATTATTATTCCGAACGCTCTATAAAATTATTTGGTTAAATAATTATTATTATAATAATATTAAGGTATATAATATTCTGCAATGGTTTCCCCCAATCCCAGCTACAATTGTTGGACCACAGAGTTGTAACTTTCGCAGGGAAAAAAAACCAAAATGGAATTGAAGCAAATAAAATTCTCGCAAACCCCATTTCTTGCTTAGAAATGAGAAGAATAAGCTTAGTCCAACCTGCTGGGAAAACACCAGTCGGTTGAGACAAGCGAAAGTACCAGATAGTAAACCACAACAAAAAAAAGGTTCCAAAAACTAATCCACCAAGGGAAGCATACCCTAAGGATTCTAACAGGGCTCTAAACAGGACACTGTAGACTGCGGAGCCACTTTGTAGATACTGCGAAGAGAAGTAGGAGTACTCGAAGCACATACTAGCATACTGTAGTTTTGGAAAGCACATGTTGCACTCTGATAGCATTAGGAATTTGGACCCTAAGTAATTCCAAACATTTGTGCAGGAAATAGGGCTGCTAGGTGAGTTGTAAACACAATAGATCAATAATGGTCGCAGTGCACTAGTCTACCCAAACATAAGTACAAACCCCGTTTCTGGCGATTCTTGGGCGAAATCATATTCCAAGAATCGTTTAAAATATCAAAATAGTGTCGCTTGAAATGCGCATGAAGTTTTTAAGATGCTTCAAAATCAAAATCGAAGAGAACTTCATGAAGCAAACTGCATCGTGTAAACACGGAAAAACTATGACCGCGTTTACACGATGAAGCAAACTTCATGAAGTTTCTTAAAAAGCTCTTGCTTGTAGGAAAGAGTTGTGGTGGGGTGGCTTGCCCCTTTACATCTCTTTCCACAAGCAAGAGCTTTTTCAAAAACATCATGAAGTTTGCTTCATCGTGTAAATACCGACTATCTTTTTCGAGCGGGCGATTTCATGAAAAATGTACCACTCGGATCTCGAATTTTTTTGGCTCAAAATAAGGGGGTACGTTTAAGGGGTTTTCCGAAATATAACCAATTCACGGTCAACATTTTTTTAAAAAAGGAAATTTAATTTTTTTAAATTATTTATTACAAGAACGGAACATAACAGTTATTTTCATAAAACAATGAAGCTCATATGGTAAAATTATTATAAATACAGCAAAACATTTTTTTGCCAACTTTTATTATTAAAAATAAGACTTATTTCTTACTCAGTGAATAACAGTTATTGGAAGACTTGTATAATTAAACCCACGTGTAAAGACAGTTTTTTAAGACTTTTATTAAAAAAGTCAATAAATAACAATTACTAAAGACTTTTGTTTAATTAGTCTGAAAATATCAGTTATTAAAGACTTATTTTATTACTCGGAAAAAAAAAGTCTCAAAATTCAGAGACTTTTTTTATTTTAAATAAAAGTCTTTTAATTTATTATAGCTTCAACGGTTTGCTCTCTGCGTGAATGATCCATTGAGTGAACCTTATCATTAACTGCGATAAATAAAGAAGACTTTTATATTGTGATTTAAAAATATAAGTCACTGACTTAGTTTTATTTACTGAGTTAAATAATAAAAGTCTTTCGATAAAATAAGTTTTTAATAACTGTTATATCTGAGTAATAAAACAAAAGCTTTAAAAACTTTTTTAATAACTTTTAATAAAAGTCTTTCTACAACTTTTATTTAGTAAGTAATATAATTAAAGTCTTTAATAATTAAATAATAAAAGTCTTTCGATAACTCTTATATTCGAAGTAATAAAATTAGTTTTTAATAATTGTTATATCTGAGTAATAAAACAAAAGACTTTAGTAACTGTTTTTAATGACTTTTTAATAAAAGTCTTTCTACAACTGTTATTTACTAAGTAATATAATAAAAGTCTTCAATAACTGGTATAATTGGAGTCTAAAAAAAAAAGTATGTATTGAATAACTGTTTTCTGCCGAGTAAAAAAATAAAAGTCCCTAATAACTGTTATTTGAAGCCTAATTAATTAAAACTCTAAAAATAACTCTTAAATGTGGAATTTTTTTTTTAATAAATTAATTAAATATGGTAAAACAAAAAATATGGAAAATTCTAAATTACAAACTTTTTAAAATAATATCAAATTTTTTTTTATAAACCAAGCAAAAATTTGAACGCACAAATTTAGATAATTTTTTTCTCAAAATTTCATCTTATATCCGGAAGTTACTAGAAATAAAAAAAAAACACTCACTCAAAATAAGCTTCGAAATTCTTCCCATTCCACTTTTATATTAAAACCAAAAAGTCCCTTTGTAAAGAGCAAGCTAACTAAAATGTGTGTGTGTCAAAAGCAATTCAATCTGCATTTGGTGTCAAACTTGTATTTAAAGTAAAGTATTTTACCTGATATGTACACAACATATACATTCCATATACACATATATATATTTAAAAGAAAAGCGTGTAAGTAAAACCTTTGTTTATCTATGAAAACAAATCAAAGAATTCTGTTTGCTTGGCCTATTAAATTGAAACGAATGGAATATGAATCTGGGCCTGTCCCCACCACACGTAAGTTGAGTCTCGACAAGGAATTCCAATGGTTTTTTTTTGTTTTAGATAACAAATTTTCGTTCTGCTTAAATGCATTTTCAATTGAAATTTGAATTTAATTAATTGTATATGCAGCCCTGGTCTGTAAGGATATGCAAAGCAAAACACAGAGTGAGAAATAGAACTTACCGTTGTGAATATGTCGCCACACTCGAAGTAGTGCGAATTGCCGACAGTTGCCGTTGATTTCTGCACAATTGTGGCGGACATGTTGTTGTTGTTGTTGTGTTGTGTATTTGTTGCTATTGTTAAATTTGTGGTTTTTTGGTTGTTATTGCCTTGCCCACCTCTCGTTTTGATTGCTCTCTTTCTGATCGTATTTCAAATATACATACATATATACATATACATATATATCTTTGGTAGTTTCCACTGGACAAGGCAAAAATTTAATTCTTTATCTTGTATTTTTTGTTGTTTGTTTAATGCACTTGTGGTTGGTTGTTGATACTAGGGAGGGAAAGGGGGGAAAAAGACGTACTATTAGAAAGAAGAACTCGAATTTACACGTGCTCTCGGCGGCGTGCGTGCGAGTGTGTGTATGTTTGCCTGCCTGCCTGCCTGCCTGTGTGTGTGTGTGTGGGTGTAAGGATTTTCACGCACATGTGTAAAAACAGTTTAAATTTGATTTTCTTTACTTTGCTTTGTTCCTTTATTTCTAAACCAGCAACAGCCGATTGTGTGTGTGTGTTTGCTTTGCTTTTATCATCTTCGGAGAGAGATAAGCTTTGCCCCCGTTACCCCAACGATCGTCCCGCGTCCTCTTTCACGAGCTCACACAGAGCGCAAGTGTGACTGCTGTGTATGTGTGTGTGTGTGTGGTTGAGAGTGCCCTCTAGTGGTGGTCGTATTTCAGCTCATATCACATGTCTCTGTGTTTGTAATTTGTTGTTGGTTCTTGCTGTTTTGTAGCTGCGCAAAGGCCGAGACTTTGTTGTTGTTGTTGTTGAATTTATTTGAATTTTTGTATCATGTCCTCTGCTCTGTGTGTGCGTTTTGCTTATTTGAACATGCAATTTATTTTTACAGTAATTAAAAAAAAATATATATATTTAACGTTGCGCCTGCGTTCGAACTTGCGCGCGCTCACTTAAAAAAAATAAAAATAAAAGCAAAAGTTAAACACACACACACTCACACGCTCACACGCACGCTCATCAGCATTTGAATTAAAAACTCAATTTACTTTAAAAACGAAGCCGCAAATATCCTGGGCCTTGGGCACACACACTATTTATTTCTATATATTTTTGATTTGTTTGCACTTTGATCCGGCGCAGAGCAAAAACACAAAAAAAACAAAACACGTCCGTTCACAACGAAAGTTTCTGGCGTTTTGAGAGCAATTCAAAACGAATTTACTTACGTTCACAGCCGCTTAGGACTACGTTACGTGCGTTGGCCTACGCATACGTATGGTTTTTCTTGCGTCTTACGTGAAGTGATCGATAAACGATAACCTTTGATATTATGAGGTGAAATAAGTGTTATAAGAAAAGTTTATTAAAAACGAATACTTGTTTTATTAATGGGAAAAAATTAACAAATATTTGTATACAATTTAAACATGCTTAAAGCCTGCCTTTGGTTGACCGATAACGATAACTGCAGCAGCTGACTGGGTTGAACTGGGGTAAGCCGTTATTTTTCAAAGTACAAACATTAGAACGTAAGAAAAATATATCAAAATTTAGACAAAAAGTGAATCAATAAAGCAGAAAAAAACGAAAAGTCAGGAAACAAGGAAAAATCAACACTCGGAAAATGAAGCGGAGCGAAAAAAGTAGGAAGAATTTCGATTAAAAAACGAAAAAATTGAAAAGGTAAGGAAACAAGAAGAAATCAAAACAAATTGGGGAAAACGAGCGTACAAAACTTAAATAAAATATACAAAATGAAAATAAATTCAAAATTAAACTTAGTAAGAAAAGCCAAAAAAGAAAAAAGAATGTGCATAGATAGAAAGAAGAGAGAGATGGGAGAGTACAAATAAAACAGTTAGACTGGGAAAGGTTTAAAAAATTTACAGAAAACTCACAAATCGGTATAGAAAGAAAATGAAATTATAGGAAAAATGAAGAAAATGAGTGAAAAACTAATTAAAAAAGAAAATATTTTTTAGAAAATAACTTCTTAGTGGTGTAAGAAGAATAAAAAAAGAAGTGCTGAAGTCATATCGAAAGAAAAAAGGCTAAACGACAAGGACGTACCCAGGAGAGTGCAGGTGCAGGTGCAATACAAAACCGTGGGTATGACTACCCATTTCCGGTATTTTTATTGGGTTACATAACAAAAAACTAACTCGTATGAAACTCAGTTAACTCATCTTTGTTTCTAAAGACTCAAAAAATTGTTATGGTAAGTGGAAAATATGTTATACGACTTTTTTTAAGTAATAAAGCAGAACCGTTCGCAAGCAATGCTCGATATTTAAAAATTTTTCCTTAAAGAAATGAAAAATTAAAATCCTTGAATTTGAAAATATGTATTTATATCATGAACATTATAAACGTTTATTGAGTTTATAAATGTTCAGAAATTTAGGTAAAAAGTTGTAACTGTTGTGGAATTGAAAATTAATTACCTTAAGTTTCCGACTTAGCCAACATTTTCGAAACGTCTCTATCTAGATACAGTCGAAATCTTTTTATTTAGAAAACCAAAATATTTTTGAACTAAAAATACTTTTTTAAGTTGATTAATTAGTTAAAATTAATTTCATCAGCGAAAAGTAGATTTGATACTGATTCCTTACAGTTTTTCCTATACAGAAAAAAAGGATATTTTTTGATGATCCATTGGATATTTTTCATATCCATTTGGACTGGATATATGTCCATATCCATTTGAGATTAAATATTGTAAAATTGATCTTAGTTCTTCATCCAATGGAGCTGAAAAATATCCAAAGGTTGTGAAAATGGAGTTGAAAGCAGTTTTCGCGCCGACACATTTTTGATCAAGAATGTAAAAGGATCGGAGCAATATTTCTGATCGATATGATATATCATAAAATGAACTATAGTTCAACACTGAGACCTAGTTCTTTAGTTCATTTAAATGAATAGTTCATTCGAACTAGTTCATGAAAATCGGCACAACTCTACCGTGTAGGTATCGGAATCATATTATCTAGTTCTTTTAATACTACAATCTTAGTGCTTAAAATCTAATAAAGAAGTATAAAATTATGAAGATAATGAGAGTTAGCCCTTAAGAACTGATTGCACCAATTAATCAGAATTTTTTTTTCAAATACTTTGAAAAAGATTATACAATGAGAGGGAAACAGTTGAATATATGTAAAATATAGATGTTAGACTCCGATTGACAGACATATAGACGGATGGATCAAAAATATATATACTTTATGTCAATGCATTGCAAAATTCTGTGCAAAAGTAATTTACTTAAAAAGACAGAAAGCAAGTTCAAAGGAACTGCTATCAGCGGATAAGATTCTTTTAAAGTTTTTATATCCCCCTTTATTTCCTGTTTCTGTTGTCTAGTATTTTTTCTTTGAAGAATGTCGAAGTGATGACAAATTCAAAGTATGCGCCCACTTCTTCAGAGTGCCCAGACTCTAAATAGTAGTCGATAACAATCGGGTTTGTTTATCGACTTAAGTGATGTACTCTTTGAAAACAATGCAACCCTTAGCACTGATTCGTTTGAAATCTGTTTTGGACGCGAGACAAGAACTACGATTCTACATTTTTTTTCCGGAAATGTATTAATATCCACCTCACCAAAAGAGGCTGCCAAAACAAAAACCTCCATATAATAAAAGATCAGCGTTTGTCAGCAAGAGCGACGCGAAAAATTGAGAGTGTATTGGTGTGCGAATATAATGTGTCGCAAAGCGGCTCTGACCTACTTCATCGAACGCTGGCAAGCGACTGATTGGCTTAGATGATTTGTTTGCTCTCTTGGTGAAGGAATGCGTTCGTCCGTCAGGCGCTCTGGCCTAGATAACGGTGATCAACACTAACTTTTGTCACAATGCCACAATCCCACGGTGGCAAGTACAGAATTTAATTATCCATCAGCGTCAACAATGAATCTTGAATAGAGGAACAGCAGTTTCGAAAAAAAGGTTGGCAAATCCGTTAGATAATCAATAATCCAGCACCTTATTTAGCATCAAATCGGTGGCCACTTCAAGATCATCGTTCTCAGTATATTTTTGTGTTTAGGGTGAAAAACTGGTCTGAAATCGTATTATTTAGTGAAAAAAAACCCTGTAGAGAAGGGTCGCGTATAGCACTGCCTCATTATTGGCGTTTTCTCTGTAACACAGACTAGAAATTTAGACTAAACGATTGCGCTGCTTTTTAGGTTGCGACGCTGACGTTCGATTGTTCTAGAGAGAAAAGTGCTGACGTTCGATGGATTGAGAGAGAGAATTGCGTCGAACTGAGGGTGCAAACAGTTGTTTCTTAGATTTTCAGTACAAATTAGTAGGCCACATCATGCTCAAACCGTTCATGTCGAACTCGTACCGTTCAAAACGCTGCCTTCGCTGGCAGAGAAGAGGGACTGAGCAAACGGGCAGTCTAGGTTTGTTCGTTTATGTCTGGAATCCCCAAAATCTGAAATAGATTAGTGCTTCTTTTCCTTACATAACTTAAAATAACTCGCAAAGGAACCATCAGATTCAGTATAACCTTGTCAATTAATATTAAAATCATCTTAATCAGCGGTGGGCACTAAAATATGACTGAAGGACGCGTTAAAAAAAATGCATTGAATTTCGCTTTAAGGTCTATTCTCAGATCCGCGGAAAATTTATGATGCTAAATTGCTCATAATAAATTTAGCATCCACATAAACGTCCAGTGTGACCTTATAAATATCTGACAAAGAGGCCAAATAAGGAAAAAACCACACTGGTGGTCAGCTGATATTGGCGAAGTTAGAGGGCTTGAGCATGTTTGTGGACTGCCTATAGCACTCTTCAAAAATCTTGAGACAGTTGTTCTACAAAAAACATATTTTAATATTGAATGTGACAATTATTTGACTCAATGTGTTTCTTGTCTGTGATATCAAACCCACCCCCACCCCCCCTCCCCCCCCCCGGGGGGGGTTTTCCCCCCTGGGTTGGGGGTTTCCATTCTTTTCCTTTTACGACCCTGTTTTTTCATTCATGTTGTAATTTATGACGGGGAAAATTAAACTACACTTTGTTTATTATCGTGCATCAGCTGTTTGTCAATTCCTCACGATCACGCCGTCATCGATATGCAACTATCGATAGCAATGTGTATTTATTATCGTGTCTCAGAACACAGAAAATAAACATGGTCGTAAAATTTAGTCCGTGAATAGGCCTTTAAGCAGAATAACGGAACGGTCTGCGAGAGCAAATTGGGCTAATATTTTATATTCTAGCTCATCTGTTCCTTTTATTCCCGACAAATATTTTATTAATAGTGCTGCATTTCCTAAAGATCATATATAATTGAGTGTTTTTCAGCAACAAGTGCTGCAAATGATCACAAATGTTACACAAATTAAAAATTTTTGAGCTGATAAGCTTTGATTTTAAAATGGGAAAGTTTTTGAGTGCGTATTTATGGTTTTTTAATCCAACCTCCTTAACAGAATGTTAACAGCGCCAAAGAACAAATTCTAGAACTAGTTCTAAGGGCCGCAAACGCCAAGAACAATCGATAACGATAACTTTTGCGTAGACGCCCGTTTGGCATTTGTTTTGGTTGGAAGCGCAGCGGCTTTTGTTGTTTTTGTTTTGTTTGTTTTTTGTAATATTGATTAGTAATCAACATGGCAAAGCATGCAAAGCCGGCCCCCAATTCAAGGACGAGAACCCCCCTCTATATGGCCAAGTGACTGGAACGAGATTTTCAAGAACACGCAAAAAAAACGAAGTCAGCAACGAAACGTTGAACAAAACAAAGCACCAAAAAAAAAACCAAAATTCACTTGACGCTGGTACGCAGACCTGGAACAAGCCACAAGGAGCCGCCACAAATCAAACAAACTCATTCATATCAACCATGGCTTTAAATGTGGACAGACTTCACACGGAGACGGATAACATTTCGGCCATGGAATTGCAAACGAATCGTCGCATGTTGTATTTCAGTGACGGCGTTATGGAGGAGCTATCCTCCTCCAGTGATAGTGAGACCGAAGCGGATGTGCCCGATAAAAGTCTAGATGTGCAGCTACATGAGGTTGAGTACCCGTGTGCCCTTCAAATGAGTCATTCCCATTAACTTCCTTATACATTTATTTCACAGCACGACATGGCTTTGGGGCCGCGCCTACGTTACAAGGCCAGCAAGGTGGGCCACAAATTTTTAGCCGGCCTTGATTATGTGGGTGGCGGTTTGGCCTCCTTTCTGGGTATAACAAATTCAAAATATGCCAGCGAATTGGAGTATTATAAACGTGCCCAGGAGGATGAGGCGGAGCAGCAGCAGCAGCAGGACAATAATTGGCAACCTCGTACTGCCGCCGCCACCCATAACAACAACAATCCTAATGAGACCCTAATATTGTGTGCCCCCACACCGGGAGTGGGTCATCAATTGCCATTGCCGCCGCCGCCACCCACAAGGCAATAAAACAAAAACCAAATACTGAAGGCCATCAACAGAACAGAAATCAGCTAATGAAATGCTCATTATTATCAGGTTGCAAGAAAAGCAAAGGAAAAAAATCAGTGAAACCATTTTGAAGACTTTTTTTACATTAAAAACATTTTTCGACACTTTATTTGCTAGAAAATAAGTTAAACGTACAGAAAAAAAAAATTAAGTAAATAAAATTATTTAAAAAAAAAATATTACATTTAAAATATTTTAAGGCGAGGGGGACTAAGAACACTTCTAGGAGAAATTTGTTTCAAAATTACACAATACTTTTTAAACTCGAAAAAAAATAAATATATATGTATATTTCTTCTAAAAAGTTCAGGATTTGTTTCAAGCTGCTTCGAAAATTTTTAAAAAGTAGACTTTATTATAGTGAAAGAACGGAGTAAGCGTGATTAGCTCCGATTAGTGAGCCCTGCAAACAATTCGGTCTAAAGAACATTGAAAAACACTACATTGAATTGGTATATTTAATATACCACATTGATAACACTAGTGGAATGCAAAAAAAAAAAAAAATTCAAAGCTTTTTTTTTATGTACTGTGGAATGCGAAAAATGAAATAAAAATTTTGAGTTAAAATTTTTATACACTTGCAAAGTGTATATTAATTTTGCCCAGAAGTTTGTAACGCATAGAAATATTCATATCCGACCCCATAAACTATATATATTCTTGATCAGGACGACGAGCTGAGTTCAATTCCGTCTTTCCGTTCGTCTGTCTGTCCGTCTTTCTGTTTGTACGCGAACTAGTCTCTCAGTTTTAAAGCTATCGAGCTGAAATTTTGCACAGAGTCATCTTTTTACTGCACGCAACTAATATGTCGGAACCGGCCGGATCGGATGACTATATTTTATAGCTGCGATAGAATCGATTGGTCGTAAAATAAGTCTTAGTTAGAAAAACTTTTTTGTTTTTCTTTGTAGCGTCACCAATCTTGGTTTATATTAGTATCAAATGCTTTCAAACCGGAAATAATACCGGAACCGTTAACCGATATAAACCGTTTAAAGCCAGGTACCGGTATCGAGACCGGAACCGATATTAAAATTTTTTTCAGAACCGAAAACCGTTAACCGTTATAATAGGAACCGAAAAAACCGAAACCATACCGAAACGCTAATACCGGTATTGTTTCGGTTTCTTATTATTTATTTGATTGATTTATGATTATTACAAATATATGTTTCAACTGGTAAAAAAGCAGAAAAGAGTCTTACATTTTAGAAATTCGCCCTTTCAGATTTTCCAGAATCATATTATCTTTTTAGGATACATAAAATATAGAAAAAAATGTTAAAAACGGAAAATCTTTTCTTTGGTAAATATTAACCCTCTAGTTAAATGTAAAGGATTTCTATGTCTAAAAAAAATCCTCCCTTAAATATAGAAATGTAAGAAAAATCGGTATATTTAAAAAAAAAAACCTTTTTTGAATGGCATATTCTAAGAAAACAATTTTTAGTTCTATTACATTCATTAATTTTTTGGATATCTTGAAATAATTAAAAAAATTTTAATGTTAAAAAAATTATACTTGTACCGGTACGTGCCGGTATACCGAAATAAAAATCCGAGTACCGTATCGGAACCGAAAACCGAAATAAATTGAAAACCGTAATAGAACCTTTAACCGATATGCTCATTCCGGTACGTACCGAAACCGGTACCGGAACCGATATTCGTTTCGGGATTAATCCCTGCTTTCAAATAATTTTGTAAAAATTTATCAAAATCGGAAGACTATAGCATATAGCTGCCATAGGACTGATCGGTCGGAAAATGTGTTTTACTAAGAAAAGTTTTTTTTATCGTAAATTTATATTCTCAATGATTTTGAATTTATACATATCTGATATCTATATCCTTTATATATTCTACAGTTAAAATCAGTTGGAGTAAACTTTTGCAAGTGTATTAAAACTTCGGCACAGTCGAAGTTAGCTTTGCCTTCTCGTTTTGAGTTTTTTCGGTAGGTACTCTTACTTTTCATGATATATCTCGAGATAGGAACTTAAGATGGAGTCAAGCAAGGTATTAATCTAAAGGGTATGCAATTTTTAATAATGTAGTTAAAGATCATTTTTCAATATTTCGAAAAAATCTATTTTTTCTCAAAAACGTGCAACATTTTTTTCTAATCTGTAAAAAGTTGAAATTGATAAAAATAAATTGTTTTTTTCTTTTGTTCTTACGAATAGCACTTCTACGAAGAAAATAAGGTATTCATAAAAAAAATATCTAAGGATAAATAAATGAGTTGTGAGCAATTAAGTACAAGTACTAACAGTCAAATTTCCGTGTTTTATGTATTTATTAGAAATTATTTTTATTTTTCTTCGTTTTTGGCCTTGCTCTTAATTTTTTTTTTTGTGATATGGCTTCTATTGGAACTCGTACATTGAGCAAAAAGCAAAGTAAAAAAAATTTTTTTTTTAATAAACACGTAAAATTTTCAAATTTGACTCTTAGTACTTTGCTATTTATCCACGGATTTTCGTCATCAATACCTTATTTTCTTCCTTAAAAGTACAATAAGTGAGTGTAAAAGAATAAACAATTTTTTGATTTTAATTTTCAACCATTTACAGATTTTAGGAAATCAAATATTTCACGTTTTGAAGAAAGAAACATAATTTTTTTCGAAATATTTTTGTTTCTAACTTTTAAACTACTAAACCGATTGGAAAATGCTTTTGAACTAGATTATTGGGTATTGCATACCCTTTGATTAAATCGGCGTAAGAGATATGGAAATGGGTACCTACCGAAAAACTAAAAAAAAAAATCTAACTCGAAAAAACGTATCCATGGAAAAATTTTTAAAATTCATTTTTGAGTTTAGCATTCCAAAATACACCATAAAAAAATAATGGCTTCAATGGGTCTTTTTCGCTGTAAACTAGTGTAATAGACTCAACGATTGCTCAACAATTAATCAGCTGTTCTTTGTTTTTGCCGCTCTCTGAGTACAGTCAAGACAATGTCCGTTTCGCTCTAACCACTGTATTTTGCTATATGTGTTTTAGGCTCTTAGCAACATTTCGAACTCTAACTTTCAAAGTATCTACATGCGTTTTATCGCTTAACAGTGCCACATTTTGAGAGCCGTCTTAATCTTTCTCTCCAATACTCTTGCTCTGTGCCTATACGGACCTGAGAAGTAAGTAATTTAGCTTACTTCGGCATATATTACATCAAGGTGGAAAGTAAATCTAGTGTGGCCAGATTTATTTAGAAATTACACTAAATCTTGAGTTTCGTGGTATTTTTCAATAACCAGCGCTTTGGTCACACTACTCGATTGCTGTTGTTTTGTAAAAGATTAAACTTTTAAAAAGTTGCTATGAAAACTGTATTTTTGTTCGCAGAAACTTGCTTTTCGCAGGCTATTAACATAGGATCCATTCATGTGCTGTTAAGCGCAACAGTACTTGTCAGCTCCGTATGGGCACAATGAAAAGGGTGAAGGAATCATTACTTCTGTTTCTTCTTTCTACAAATTTTGTATGAAATTTCACGTTACTTTGCGGTCCGTATAGGGCTTAACCATAGAAAAATTAGCATAACACGTTTCAATCGAAATTAGTCAGCTGTTCGCTCTCTGAACTCTTTCTTGACTATGTCTGTCTCGCTCTAACCACCAAATATTTGGAGTAAAGTATCTACATGATGATTGAAGGTTAACAGCATTATCTACATGATAATTGTCCCTTAATCTTTCTCCTTACTAAAAGCTTTCATAACAGTTTACACTTAGTCCCCCCTAGGGACATCCAATTTTGTCTATAATATATTAGGCTGGGTTTACATTGCGTTTCATTTATGTCATTTTAAAGTCAAATTCATGTTATTTTCATTTTCTGACCCAATGTAAACCCAGCATAAGTTAAGATAAGATATATGTAAAAATATATATATATATATTATATGTATATAAGTACTGGAAGTGCTTTCAGTTCTTAAATCTAATGGCACATTGAAGACAATTACAATTAAGTACACTTTTTGTATAATTTGTTTTTGTATAGCAAATAGAGGAAATTTAGTTATCAAAAAGGAAATTTAGTTATATGTATATATAGTAGTTTCCCTTTCCTTTCAATTTTGTTTGATTGAATTGCTTATCACAGTTTCTAAAATAGTAGTAGGTCCAAACACAAAAAAAAAACATATATGTATAGTATATTGTTTGTATATAAATAAAGTGAATAGTTAACCTCGGTAAACCGAGGTTCATATATAAGTACCCTTGCAGATCAGTAAAATTCAAAAGTATCATTAAGAATACTTTGTATTGGGAGAAATTTAGAGCTACTTTATACCAAACGCCAACTAGCATAGTGTCATGTTGTTTGCATTATGTAGAACAGCTTGATCCCTTATCAATAATATAATAAATACTTTATGGGGTCGGACACGTGAAATAAAAATCTGAACAATTTTATAATACCTTCTACGAGGGTATAAAAACTGCCAGACGGGAGGTGATTCCTGCGGGTCACGAAAAAAAAATTTCGAGATCGAGGCAGGACGGGATTGGAACGGCTCGAAATAGACTAGGATCGGATCGAATTTTCTGTCCCCATCTCTACTAATAAAGCTTTATATACATATTTCTTTAGTCCCAGCGTTTGTCACTGAACTCCTTCTAAACGGTTGAAAAGATGTGGATAAAATTTTCTGTGAGTATATTTCTGGTACCGTAGATGGTTTAGGTTCACAATTGAACTCGGTAGCCATATCCCTAAAACTATTTAAGCACTAAAAGCTCTGAAATTTGGTGTGTAGGTGAGTAATATGAAACTAAACATTTTACTGTATTAAGACCGGTTCCGAACTGGTTCAAAAGTGGCCAGATTTTGGAAATTATTTTAGCTATGAACGTACGATTTGGTGTTTGGGTAGATAATATAAAGTTATTTATTTTTCCCGGATAAAAACCGGTTCTGATCCAGTATTAAAATGTGGTTCGGAGCCATTTCTCAGAAATTATTAAAGCTTTGAAATTTGTTGTGTAGGTTGATAATAAATGAAGTATGAAATATGTTTTTTTCAAGACCGGTTCCAAACCAGATTGAACCGGTTCAAAAATGCTTTCGGGTCAATTCTCAAAAATTATTTCAGCTATTAATTGACAAGATTAAGTTGGTAACATCTTGTTATAATAATCTTGTGCGCAACACTGATTACTGAAAAGCTTTAATTTGCATACTTTTAGGGGCAGGATAACAATTGACTTTTGAAACTTTTACCTTGTTTATACACATACAATTTATCATGATAAATGCCCTTCAAAGTAAGCTATATCCTTGAATAGGAATAATTATAGAAAATTTTTTCGCTTTTATATTTTACCTTAACGCCTTTTTTATTTCGAATAATTTTAACTGCTCCAACTATTTGAATTGATGCTCAATGATAATTATATAAGACGCTACCAAAACCGAATCGTCCAAATAGATAATTACACAAAATAAAACAGACATGACTGAACTCGACGGTTTCCCCTATTTCGGATCCCTGGAATCGAACTGCATCATTACTTTTCTTTTAAAGTTTTTACGAAGTTAAAATTTTTTTTTTGTAAATTCCAAAAATATGATATTTTATTCTCGTGAAATTTAAATAAATAGATTTAAATGTCCTATAGTTTAATACATTCACAGTTTTTCGATATCATTGCGCATTCAAAAGTTATAGATTGAAATCTAAAATAAATTACAAATTTTTTTACATAATTTTAATTACCAAAATGACATTAAATTATTAAATATTTCATAAGAAATCACGTAATTGTTGGAGAACAAAGGGGAAGACATTAAAAATGCTTTTATTGTAATTTTACTTAATATTTGGAAATTTTAAATATTTTGTTGTAGTTTTTGGACCATAACTTTTGAAAGCGCAATAATATCGAAAATCTGTATATGTCGTAATTTAGAGGACATTTAAATCTATTTGTTCAGATTTCACAAGAATCAGATATAATTTTTTTACAATTTAGAAAAAATTTTAACTTAATGGAAAATTTAAAAAAAATTTTTTTTTATGAATCCATCGTTATAACTCATAAAACTAATGATGCAGTTCGATTCCCAGAACCCAAAATAGGGGAAAACCGTTAAAGTTGGTCATGTGTTTTTTTTTTCGACTTGCACAGTGTTATTAAAGCAAATAAATGGTGCATACTTTTAAGGGCATTTATCATGATAAATTTTGTGTATATAAATGTAGAGATATACTACACATACTACACTGTACAAAATCATGTAAAATAAATAAGAAAAATTAGGAAATATTAAATACAGAAAAGTAAAACTCTCAACTATAAAAAGAGTCTTACTGGTGATTGGATAACGTAGAGCTGAACGGTAAGAGATAGGAAGCTGAAATTTTCACAGAAGTTTCCTTCAAACTCGGTTTGTGAGGATGGTAAGCAGAATAATTGGACTTGAGATTTTCCGATTATGGAAAATCCGCCCGAAAAGTCGGGAAATTCCCACTATTTTTTTCCGATTGGCTTCAAACTCGGTTTGTAAGGATTGTATGCTAAATAATTAGACATTAGATTTTTCGATTGTGGAAAATCCACCCACAAGGAAAATGGCGGGAAAATTCTATATGGAAAACACTATTTTTCATCCGATTGACCTCAAACTCGGTTTGTAAGGATAGTATGCAAAATAATTAGACATGAAATGGAAAATCCGCACGAAAAGTCGGGAAATTCCCGGAAAATTCCATATGGTAAAACCTATTTTTAATCCGATGGGCTTCAAAATCGGGTTGTGAACACATTATAGAAAATAATTAGACATTTGATTTCTCGGTGGTGAAATTTTCGCCCACAGGCTGGAATAATGGTGGGCGTATTTTGGCTCAGTGACAATGGCTATTTGTGAGCCGATCTGAATAAAATTCGATTTGTAAGCTCTAGGGCCAAAATAAATGAAAACACGTGTTTTTTATTTCGGGAAATTTACTGCAAAGGTCGTATTATAGGTACGGGGGTGGGTAATCGGCTGAAATTATATTGTAGCCGATTTGTAATAAATTTGGCTTGAAAGCTCTATGGGCCAATTCAATAGGATAAAGTTTTTAGCTTTGCCCAAACCCACCCTCAAGGTCGGATAATGGGTTGCGGGAGTGGTTGCAGGGTTTGTACGCTCAATGGACCAAATAGGTGGAAAATAATTTTCTCATTTCTGAAGGTCGGAAAATGGGGGGCGGGGGTGGGATCATTGCCGAACGTTTTTTTTTCATCATTTTAGCGGCTTTACTGATGGTGGCGAAGCGAAGCGCGCCGGGTTATATGATCAAGCTGTTCTCTATGACACATATAAGACCTAGTAAATGTTTGATTGCAGCTCTCTAGTACATAAATTAAGCTAGATGCCATCAGTAGATATAAAGAAGGCTTCAATAATTGTTTTTTCTTTAAAAAAAATGTTAACACATAAGGTCACCTTCATCAGCTATTGGCGCCAGCTGGAATTTTGACGTTTGGATTCCCTTGAAGACACACGAGAGAAGCTCGTCTTGCCCCTTTGTCTGAATAACTTGTATCTAAGTGGCTAGTTTTTGACTATAAGTTTAGCATATAAAATATACAGACAAACGGACGATTTCCTACTTTCTTTCTTTCTTCTCTGCAAGGGTTTTTTTTTGTATACAAAATACTTGTTTAAGGCAAGAGTGTGATATTGGGGGTTGGGGGTTTTCATAATTGTACTTTGGTTACACCAGGCAGCAGCAAAACAGCAGCTGTAAGCTAATCAAATCAAAATTATTGCAATTATTACACTTAATTAAGTACACAAAAAGGAAAAGGGGAAGAGGTACCTCTCCCCGTCTATTCCTTCAATAAAAATCGTTATATACACAGTACATAAGGACAGATGACATTTTAGGAGTAAGTTCGAAAGAAGTCAAGTCTCATTTTTGTTCACTTACTCATAATCATTATAAGACTTGACTTATTAGCCAAAAATTCAAACCTTGGCACATTTGTAAAGAGCAGGTGCAAATATTTCTTTGCCTGCAGGAACATTTTAGTTAAGGAAATCATCATTTTACTATCTGTGTGTGTGTGTGTGTGTACCCACCTTCTGGAGCAACTCAGAGTAGCGTCTCATCTCCATAATGATAGTACTGAGTGCCCTGATGCTGATACTTTTGGTTAGCATATCCCCCCGGGGGATAATACAAACGATGATGCGACGAGGAGCCGCCGCCGCCACCATGATGATGATAATGATGATGATGCTGCTGCTGCTGCTGCGGTTGCCTGCCCAGCGTATAATTGGACATTTGATTTAAAGAAATGGAGCCAGCTCCTGGTGGTGTGGATTTATGTTTATAGGGACTGGACAACACTGGTGCACTGATCAGGGATTGATGCGAGGGACGCACCGAATGATAGGAGACCACAGTGCTGCTGCAAGCTGCATGAGAGCCACGTGTACTGCTCTGACCATCCTGCTGATGTTGCTGCTGCTGCTGCAGCTGCTGTTGTTGCGTCTGCTGTTGTAATTTCACTGGCTGCCTGGACACCTGACGCTTGTACATGGTCGATATGCTGGGTCCCAGTACCCAAGCGAAACAGCAAATGCCCAGCATTAGCTCCATAAAGGCACGCATTAGATATGGCCACAGAGGTGTACTCGTCTCGCCCGCACTTAGCCAGATATCAATGTTGGCAAACTCATAGATAACGGCCAGCAGCAGCAATGCCGTGGCCAGACCATAAATAAATAGAAATATGCCCAGGCCAGAGCTGCTGCGTTGTGAGCAGCTTAACTGTTGCTGTAAACTCAACGAGTTGGAATTACGTAGAATTTCCTTATTGCGACAATGTACCAAATAGCCAGAGATTAGATTCATAGAGCCAAAGATCCAATAGCAAAATACTGGGGTAGCCACTAGAACCTGTAGGGCCTTGTCCGATTGATTGCCCACAAAGCAGGCGCCTGCAATGACCAGAAAAAGAGAGACGATAAATTAGTTAAAGGAAATGGAAAGGAAAGAAGAGAGAAAATTTTAAAATTAGGGTCCAAATATAAGTTTATATATCATTTTTGTCTCGACTTCTCGTGGGAATGACCGCATTTTATTCAAAACTATTGAGCATGTAATGAATGAAAAAAATTATAAGCCAATTGCGAACCAAGAAAGCTTGTAGAAAGATGATATTATCTAATGAGTCCAAGCTAAATCTCTTATAGCAAGACGTACGTGCGCCGAACAGTCGGAGAACGTATTAATGAAAAGTGCTATTAAATGATTAAGAATTGCTTTTCTTACCATCAACTTTTCAGAATCCGTAGGGAGATTTTAAAATTTTTGAGAATTGTTCAAATTTGGACAAAGTTGTTTCTGATTAAGCAGCCACAGACAAGGATAGATAGATAGAGAGAGAGAAGAAAAAAAATAAGATGTAGTTATTTTTGCTTTTGGCTCCCGCGTATGGCGCAGGCTCTGTCTTCAATTTACATGCATTCGTAGGTTGCATATTAGTTTGATTTTGAGCCCCATTCGTCCCCTTGATGTTATACACTTGAAAAGTTTATAACGCAAGTTGGTAAAGCATAGAAATATTCATTTCCGACCCCATAAACTATATATATTATTGATCAGGAAGACGAGCTCAGTTCATTTTAAAGTTATCGAGCCGAAATTTTGCACAGAGTCTTATTTTTACTGCACGCAACTAATATGTCGGAACCGGCCGGATCGGATGACTATATTATAGCTGCCATAGGAACGATTGGTCGGCAAATGAGTTTTACTAAGAAAATATTTTTTTAAATAGTAGCGTGATCAAATTTTGATTCTCAATGATTTTGAATTTACAAATCTCTGATATATATACAGCTGCGAAAAAATAATAGGACCACCCTCACAAGCAAATTTTCCAAAGACGTTATAGCTTCATTTGTAACATTTAGAAACCTTGAATACGTTTTTAGAATGAGAAGACTCTTAAAAAAATTATGAAAGGAAAAAATCCGTGGTTTATTTACCGTTTTTAACAAATTTAAGGAATTTTATGAAAAAAAAATAGGGAAATTAGGCGAAAAAAATAATAGGACCACTTTTCAAATATGCACTTAAAATTACAAAAATCACTTAAATGATTACTAAAACATAATTGTATATTAAAGCTAAGATTATTCAATAAATTTCATGTTTATTTGGGATGCCTTTATTGGCTATAAAGGCTGGGCAATGTCCTGGAATCGATTCTATTAAGTCCTGATACCGTTTAACGGTAATCTTGTTTCAGGACTCCTGAAAGTCTTCCCATACTGATCCTATGATGGTTGGCTTAACTGTAGTAACTGCCTTTTGCTATTAGAGCACCGATTTTTAATGGGATTAAGGTCTGATGACTGCGCAGGTAACTCAAAAAAACTTTCACAAAATGTTTTCTTAACCATTCCTTTGGTTTTTCCTGGGGTCATTGTCTTGTTGGAAGACGCAAACTATGGTAATGTGTTAGGAAGCATCAAATATCAAAATATAACCGTACATTCTGATCCATTAAGGTTTTCATACAATATAGTCGACCTACTCCATAGTAAGAAAAAGATCCAAATACCATTACACTTGAGCCTTCATGTTTAATGATTTTTCCAGTGTATTTTGGATTGTTTTCTGAGTTAAGAGGACTCCTGGCGTATAAACGAGAACCTTTTCCACGAAACATAACAACTTAACTGTAATATTTCTATAAAATGTTCCTTTGCGAATTCCATGCGCTTACTAATATGCGTGGCTTTTAAAAGTGGGACTGTTCCTGGGCCTCCGGGCTTTTGAGTTTTGTTCTCTGGGTCATGTGTGAACTTTTTGCACTGACGCAGTTATATTGAGGTCCTTTGAGCTCAGTTGCAGCCCAAAATGATCCCTCTTGTCCTCGCGGATCCATCTTATGACGTAAACCGGGCCAGGAATCGCTTTTGTGCAATTGTTTCAGTCTTGTCTTTGTAGTTTATTGCGTTCCGTATTATTTTATTTGAATACCCAACCAATCGAACAGCTTCTTGAAAGGATTTTCCAATCAAAATCGATTTTTTTGATGATATCATATATTTTTCGAACTCCAGTGTTTTCCACGAGCCTTGGATTTGATTTAGCTTACTCTTGATGATCAAAATAATAAAATCAAAGTCAAATCCCTTAACCACATGCTTTTCGTCAACGTAATTCTGCGAAATATAGCGGTTTCTATGAAGAATCCGAAAATGGTCCTATTATTTTTCTTTTGCATTTTTAAACCTTTTATCCATAAAAAATAAAAAACAAAATATTGAGAACCATTTCAAGGGCAGTTCTACTGTTTTCTTATTAGGGGAATAATAAGCAATATTAAACAAAAACAAGACTTGAAAAAATCGCACCACTAATAGTTTGTTTTTTTGATCAATTAGACAAGGTGTCATAGTGGTCCTATTATATTTTTCGCCACTGTATATTATTATAATACATTTATTTTTTTCCGGTTAAATCAGTTGGAGTGAACTTTTGCAAGTGTATTAAAACATCGGCACAGTCGAAGTTAGCTTTGCCTTCTCGTTTTTAGTTTTATAGATTGGGCGTCTACATCTATACATATATAAAGGCGTCTAAGCCACTGAACCGGTCTTTATTAAATTTTACTGTATGTTAATGTTGATCAGAAATGAGTCGTCGGCAATGTTCCAAGTCTATGAACCGGTTCGAAAGCGGTTAAAGCCTGTTCAAAAGAGTTTGGAGCTATATCTAAGAAATTATTGAAAATATGCATTAACTTGAAATTTGGTGTGTTATGCGGAGACAGATATTTCACTGGTTCAAACTCCGCTGAACCGGTTCAAATGTGGTTCAGAGTCATAGCTCTGAAATTACTTTTCATGATGCTTAAATTTAATGTGTATGTCAAATATATAGAGATAGACATTCTACAAGACCGCATCAGGTGCCGCTGAACCGCTTTAATGGAGCCATAATGCACTGGGTCAAGACCGGAGATGGAGCCTTATCTCAAAAATTATTGAATTTATGACCTTGAAAATTAGTGTGTAGGTTAATAATATGGAGTGAGACATTTTACCGGTTCAAGACCAATAGACAAGGTGTATGTATGTTGTGGGATTTTCTTTAACGAAGAGCTGATTTCTCAAGTTTCACATGGGATAAACGACTTATTTTTGGACCCTATATTAAAATGACCACTGGATGCATCAGGGCTAGAGCAAACAAGCTGGGGTGGATGTTATGCTCAAAAAATCGTCTCAGCTTACAAAACAAAGTAAGGATATACAAATTTATATTGGCCTCAATATGGAAATATGAAAAACTTATTTTTTGCACCTTGGTTCCTTCGCACCCGTATCATAGAGTCAAACCTTGGCGTTCCAATGGTTGGTGACGTCATTAAGTCAATTGCCCGGAGATACTGGGATAAACTGTCTGACCCTCCAAACAAATTGTCAAGAAGACTTTACATTGTCGCGCATAACAGAAGAGAAAGCAGTTAAAACGAGAAAGCAGTTTAATAATATTCGGAGTCGGCCATGTAAGCTTAGGTATTCCATATGTGGTATTCCATATGTGAATGGCTACAACCTCTGCTTGGTAAACCCTACAATGATCAGGAAAACGAAATGAAGTTTTAATCCCAAGGTTTGGACTACTCAATCATGCAGTTTTGAGCCATCCGTGAAGATATTGATGGCATTCCAGGCGACTTGAAATGGTGTGTTTATATGGTGGTAAACGTTGTGGTTGGTGTGCAGGCCAGAGATACCGTTTTCAGGTACCGTTTTCTCTCAACCTAAGAGCGGTATTACTGGCGATTTCTCGGCCCACAAGATCTCGAGTCATTAAGTATAACATTATGTTAAGGGCATATGTTGGGGTAGTACGCAATGCACATTTCGCCCAACAGACGCAATTTTAGAACCAAAATAACATGATAAACATAATCCAATGCTTAACAAAGGCAGGACACTCATAAATAGGAAGAAAATAAAAGAAAGAATCAATATTAATCATTCTTACCCAGCAGCTCATCGGCATCCACCAGGCGGGCCACTATAACGGCAGCGGTTTGAAAGGCCGGCAGACCCCAGGCCACAAAGCAAACAAAATTATTGCTAGCCAAATCCTGTTGGGCACTACGTTTGGCCAGCGAACTGGAGTTGGCCGCCGGCAGGGCCACATGACCCTTGGAATCGGGACTATGGCGACGTATATCTCGATGCCAGCCCAGGCAGAGTACGGCCCACCTGCAAAACAATCAAATTCTTCAAACTCTTCCTTAACTAAACACCCTGCTCATCCGCTTACCAGGCACAGGCAGCCATCACAAAATAATAGCGCAATAGAAACACACTGGCGCACGCCGCATTCGACAGTCCATCCACACTCAATAGCAGCTCATTCGGTGCCTGTGGATCCAGGCCACAGGCTGTGCCTGTTCTACCCACCAGAAAGCGTACGGTCCAACCCAAAGTGACCATGTTGTGGCACCAAATCAAGGGCGATAACAAACGTGACCATTTGGCACTACGTTCATCATTGAGTAGCAGGCATAGGGTGGCCACCAGGGCCAAACCCAAAGCGGCATATGACCATGTGGAGACCCAAATTTCGGATAAATGTTTCTCGCTGGGTGTAAATAGTATATCTGCCTCGCAGAGTGGTGCACAGCGTCCGGAGCGTGGCAGTCGTACATACAAATGTGATTTGGCCAAGCCCGAACAATCCAAGGGCATTTTTCCATTGGCACCAGGTACTGCTGCTGCCACAGATCCCTGCAGACCATATAACTCATGCTCCTGCATGGGCAGTTGCGTCTCATCCGGTCCCTTCATGCACATAGTCTCATGATTGTTCTCCTTGGGGAATCGCTCACAGTCCAATGCAGGCGGCCAGGGAAATCCGAATCCCTGCAACACGGGATGACAACGTATGCGCACCGATTCGCAGAGACTGCGGCATGGCCCAATTGCATGCACAGGCGCCTTGGGTGTACACATGGGCACATAGGCGGCGCATAGGAACAGCTTTAACTGGGAACTGCAATCGTATTCGATGAGCGGAGCAAACGTTTGCAGCGTATACTCCACATCCGTTTGCAGCTCATGACCCACCAGATTGGGCATGGAGGTTTCATTGTAACCAATGCCACGGCACATCTCAATCCGAATGGCCTCACATTGACGGAAAGTTGTGGTTATTTCAGGCGCAGAACTGGAACTGCTGGAGGTGCTGCTGCCGCTGCTGCTGGTGCTGCTGCAGGAGATGAGCATGTGGAGCAGGAGCAATAGCAACCACAACCACAACAAATGTTTACACATCATGGTGCCCAGCACACAGTTGGATAAACAGAATAGGAAAATTTTTTTTAACAAAACAAATCACATAAATTAGCCTACGGTGTGACCGTTTGCGGTAAAGTGCGAAAATACCGCAACTTTAGGTAGAGGGCGCTTGTGAAATCACATTGATAAGTAAACTATGGCCGCCGGGCGCTAGAGGGCGCCCTAAAAGTGGCAACACTGCACAGTGGGCTGTTAGTGTTAAATATGACATTTGAACTTAATTCTGTCAAATAGTTTGAAAAATTTTTTATTAAATATAAATTATTTCAGGTTTTTTACGACTTAAAACTAAAGCTATGGATTCACAAGCAAATAATTGGCTTAAATAGTCCATATCCAAGTAATCATCAAAATTTGTGCAAAATTTTTGGCGTCTAGATTTTTTTTAAGTTATTCATATGGAGTTAGAGACATAAACCAGTTCTAGAAACCGGCGCTAAGCCGTTTGAATCTTGTTTATATCAGGGCTGCAAACCCAAATAATATTTTCGGAGGTCCGGTTCACGGGTTCTAACCAAAATTTACGTATGGTTAAGGTTTTTGTGCTTAGGTTTTGGTTTGTCCCAAGTTTTACCAAATTTGTATAGAAAAGTAATAAATTTGTAAAAAAAAATATAAAAATATATACAAAATTTATGAATTTTTTTTTTACTTGAACATACAGATTCAATTATTTTCTATTTAAAATTATAAGTATTATTTCTTCGAGCAATTTTTGGTATTAAAGATCAACAAAATGTCCCTTACTAAGACTTGTACTTCTTTTGAACCGAACCTAAAGTTTTGGTCGGTTCAAAAGAAGTACAAGTATTATATAAAAATATATACAAAATTTTTTATTTACTTGAACATACAGATTCAATTATTTTCTATTTAAAATTAGAAATATTATTTCTTCGAGCAAGTTTTGATATATCTTTAATCAACAAAATGTCCGCTTACCTAAGACTTGTACTTCTTTTAAACCGAACCTAAAGTTTTGGTTCGGAACAGGTTCGGGTTCGGTTTTTTTTAAAAGAGGTTCGGTTCACATTTAAAAAAAGTCGGAATTCCGGGTTCGAACTGGTTCGGTTCAAAATCCGTTTGCAGCCCTGGTTTATATACTCTCTCAAACCGGTACACTTAACATTTTTTTTTAAAGAAATACACCTAATTCTATTTTTACACGGTTTTAATTTAACACGGTCTTAAAAAAATTTATATTAGTGATACTTTTACTTTAAAAAATGAATTGTCTTTTGTTTTTATTAATGCATTAATGAATCTTATATTTGAGTTTTTTTTTGAGGTTTGAAGGATTTGGAACCAATCCCCTTTTTTTATGTACAACTCCATGACTTTTTTTACACGGTTTTGTCGGGAACGTATCTACAGTGTCAAAACAGAATTAGGTGCATTATATACTCGGGAGTGACACAGAAATCTCTAGAGATTTGGACTTCGGTTAGTTTGTAAATCTCTCGAAAAATCCGTCGGTGTCACAGAACTTCAAGAGAAGATTTTAAATTCTTATTTGAAAGTCTAATTGGAATGTCTGTGAATAAGATTATGGTCTAACTGCAATAATAGGATAATAGGGTTGCGTCTCTCGCAAATAATTTTTAACAGTTTCTATTCATAACTTCTTTTGATGTTTAACATGAGTTACTAAAATATTGTACGTTTTTGATGATGTACATTAATATCCACATGAGTTTTAAAAACAAAAAATGTATTTAAAAATATTTTATTGCGCCTGTCATTAAGCTACATTTGGCAACCCTAAAGACATTTTTTGTATCAATACTAACTACGGTTGGTTTGCGAATTCGCTTTAGTCGGTTTGGGTATTGGCTTTGATTAGTTCACAATATACGAGCGGTTTGAAACCAATCAAAAGAGTTTTCTGTAGCACCAAAGAATTGGAATTCGGTTGGAAGAGATAAAAATAATTAATAGGACCCGATTGAAGTCGGGTATATAGCTATAGCAGAGGAGGAAGCTATATTTGGCTGTATTTTAGTTTAAATACTCTGAGATGTGTTCGGTTTAACGATATTTTTCCATATATTACTTTGTATACATATATACAACAAAATGATGATTTTTGTCCCTTAAAGTATGTATTTTATATTGAAATAATATATTAAACCGAACCCCGTTGGAAATGAGAACGAGAACCCGAACCGAAACCCCGGTACTCAATTTAAAGGGAATCGGTTTTGGAACAGAACCCTCAGCGAAGGGTAAGGTTTTGATCCCCGATCCGAACCCATGTCGAAATTACACGCTTAAATAAAGTAACCCTAATACAAAATTTGGTACATGTTACAGTTACTTTAAAGCAGGGTTCGCATACAAAACGAAAGTACCGAACACAGCAAGTACCGTACATTGGCAAGTACGGTATATTTTTCGTTACGTACTGTACGTAAAACACAAGTTCGGTACCTTCGTCGTAACGGACCGTCCGAAAAAAATAAGTACTAAACTATTTTGTGTTTAGTAAGCGTGCGAGCAAATTACTTGAGTTTTAGGTACAGTACGTTATAAAGCATTTACCGTACTTGCATGTGTACGGTACTTGCTGTGTTCAGTATTTTTTGTAAAGTACGGTACTTTGAGAACCCTGCTTTAAAGCAACTTATAGTGTAGTGTAAAAATTTATCAAACAATTGAATTTTCCGTGTTTAAAAATATATATTGTAAAATCACATACTCCGAGTATCGTAACCGAAATAACACCTTTACAGGTTCCTGTACCAGAACCCGAAAATAGGTACATTGCTTTCCAGCATCTCAACCACTGTAACTCACTAGGTGGCAACTCTGAGCAGAAAACGCATTAGGAAATTTTAAAGTCAACGTCCATGCAAGGGCGCGCAACTTAAAAGTGAAATGTAGCAGAGGGCTGATTGATCAAAATTCAAATTTTTTCCTGGACAAAAATAAAACAATTTTTTCTCTCTTAGCTCAGCCAGTAGCCAAAAAAATAGCCCCATAGCAAAATTAACATACCAAGTGCTGCGGGAGGGGCACACAAAACAATCATCACACACGCATTCCAGAAGCTACACGTACTTATTTGACAATCCTTTTCCATCTCGCTTGCACTTTAAGCATCAAGCTGAAAACGTTAAGCCACGCCCCTGAATGTGCGGCCTGTTTACCCTCACGAAGCGAATTTCACCCTTAGACGTGACATATAACGGCTAACGTTGAATATGTGTGCGCACATACATGCACACATATGCCTGCATGTATGTGTGTGTGTGAGCATATAAACAAAACGATGTGTGGACGTTTATGTACAAGAAGCAGGACCAGAACTCGCAGGACTCGATATAGTTTTTGGCATTTCGCACGCACACGCGCAGAGCATATATGTACACACACACACACTCACATACACATGCATGTCCTTACTGACTAATTACTGAAAGTTTTTGTTTTTTGTTTCGATTTGAATCCATAAACGGTGACTGTACCAAACGTCAATCAAACTCTGGCCTGTCCAGCGTAACCCCTTAACACTTTTGTTTTCTTAACACAATTCCACTTTCACTTTCACACCACCGCACATTTAGAACAATCCTTGCCTTCTTTCCACACCCACCCCCAGCCCATAAAAGATGCCAGGAGCCAAGAGTAAAAGCTGAAGAAAAAAAACTGTAATAAAAAAATGCAAGGTGGCAAAGTCCCTGTCGAAAAAAATTATATATGTACGATATATAAAGTGCAACGCATTTTGTCGGCTACTGAATTTACTAGATGGGACAAATGAATAGAAACAGAGAGCATGAAAGTCAAATAAGTTGTAAATTTTGCGAATGAAAGTGAAAAATGAATATTTTCCCAGTACTTTTTGTTTGTTTGGGCGCGCAATGTTGCTAGCCAAATGTCTTAGCAACAATGTTTCCAACATTATTGTCTTAACAACAATGTTGCAAGCTTAAATTAGTTTGAAGAAAATATGAAAAATTTAGAAAAGGAAGACGTTAAAATAGGGACTCCAAGTTATCGAAATTGAGAACGGTAAATGAGGTTATGATCAGAATTGATGTAATTCTGCCCCGTACCTCAATAATAATTTTTAATATTTTTTTGAAAAACTGGAGGCCATTTAAAAAAAAAATTTCGATTTTTCAAGTTTTATTTTTGCAGTTTAGTGTAAAAAAATATTTAAAAAATGTGTTTCCTATTGATTGAGGTACGAGCCAGAATTACATCAATTCTGCGTCGATTGATATATGGCTGATCAAAATCGGTTCAGTAGAACTGGCCCAATCATGGCTACCAGGTCAAGAAACGTGGTTTCGAGAAAAACGCGGTCTTCTACCTTTAAAAAATTTTTTTTTTCGATTTTTTTATTTTGCATTATTATTATAGCTTGGACATTCCCCTTTCATCCCCTTCAAACCATTTTCAAAAATTCAAAATAGTTTAGCATTTAAGTGGAGTAATGTTTTTGCAATGAGGAGTATTTTATACGTTGCTCAAAACATTAAACGCGTTTTTCTCGAATCCACGTTTTTTGACCTGGTAGCCATGATTGCGCTAGTTGTACTAAACCGATTTGGATCAGCCATGTTGCAATCGACGCTTTAATAATGTAATTCTGGCCCGTACCTCAATCAAGAAAAAAAAACATTTTTTTAACTAATTTTTTACACTAAACTACAAAAAAAAGCTTGAAAAATCGAAATTTTTTGTTTAAATGACCGCCAATTTGTAAGAAAAATATTGAAAAATATGCTTGAGGTACGGGCCAGAATTACATCAATTGTGATCATAACCTCATTTACCGTTTTCAATTCCGACAACCCGGAGTCGGAATCATGGCCACCACCTCTACACCTTTTTTTTTGAGACCCTAATTGACAGGCCGATAACTTTTTGAACAGCCCTCGAAATCCAACATTTTTGTTTTTACTTTTTTATTTAATTAATAAATAACACAAAACAAAAAACCAAGTTGAAAAATCTTTAAAGATTTTCTCTCCAGATTTTTTTGAAAAACACTTATAAAACACTCGTCAAAGGTAGAAGGCCCCTTAAACAGGGGAAATACAAACGAACTCAAAAGCTGACTAGGTTTGTAATTTCCAGATCTGAGAGCAAAATTCTCATCTCAAGTTCGGTTTTTGATTATAAAGTGCTTTTAACTTGAAATGAAATGTTTTCTATGACATTATTATTTAAATGTTATAAAATAGAAAACTGATTTCTGCGTGATGCAAGAAAAAACAAGTATGACCGCATTTACACGATGCAAGAGCTTTTTCAAAAACTTCATGAAGTTTGCCGTCTAAGTCGGGATTTACACGATGAAGCAAACTTCATGCAGTTTCTGCAAAAGCTTTTGTTTGTGGGAAAGAGGTGTGGTGGGGTTGCTTGCCCCTCTATGCCTCTTTTCTACAAGCAAGAGCTTTTTCAAAAACTTCATGAAGTTTGCTTCATCGTGTAAATCCCGTCTAAGAATGTCGGTCAAGCCCGACTGTAATATAGTCTGTACCTGTCAAAGATTGTACATAAATGAAAACTTTTAGGATCACTAAAACTGTGTAAGTGCTGCCCATCACGATATCGGCCAGTGCTGCCCATCGTAATTATTTGATTTGCTTATAACTCGAATATCGTTCATCTGATCTGGAAATGGTGTATGGTGGATCGATATGAAATTACGATTAAAATGTATGCCAAAATGGTTTGAACAATCTATTTTTAAAATTTTAGGAGATGTGATGTTTTTTTTTTTAAATTGTGGGGGTGGTAACTCTGCTATTGTTCATCTGATCGGAAAACGATGTATGACAGCTTAATGAGTTTTGATAAGTAGAATATATGTCTAGAAGGTTCGATCGATCTATCTCCAAAATTGTGGGAGTTTTGAGGAGTTTTTCAAATTGTGGGGGTGGCAACTCTACTATCATTCATCTGATCGGAAAACAAAGTATGGGGGCTCGATAAGAAATAATAAGTAGAATATAAGTCTAGATGGTTCGAACAACCTAACTCCAAAATTGTGAAAGATATGAGGTTTTTTTCAAATTGCGGAGGCGGCAGGGGGCGTGGCAAAAATTAAAACTAAACTTGATCTACCTGCAAGTATAAGAAATATATGTTCCATACACTTCAAACCTCTATCTCTTACCATCTCTGAGATCTCAGCGTTCATACGAACAGACGAACGGACAGACGAACGGACGGACAGACGGGCATGGCTATATATAAACCATGAGCTTTTGGCTTATAAATTGTGCTTGTTCGGCTTCTCACAAATTCTTCTGAACTGGATCAAGGCGTTTCTGAAAAATCGATCTCAAACAGTTCGGGTGAATCAGATAAATGTTGCTTGGTCCTTAAGTAAATGACCTGTGCTGTGGCACAGTAAAAACAGTAGACTTTCCTTGCAGCCAAGCAGTCACAATTGGTGGCGCATGCACCGCGTGCGAAAGAGAACAAAGTTGTAGTGAGCTTCCCATCCGCCCCACCACAACCTCCCCCACTTACCACCCCTGCCTCTAGTGAGCGCGTTGAAGCACAAAGCATTTGCTGCGTGTAAACTTGACTTTGAAATTTGCCTCATTTGCACCTGGCACAGGCCTTCTCTCTCTCTCGCTCTTTCTTGCTTACTCCCCCGCACCCTTCTTAACTGCATTTAACTGTTGCATGCTTTTTGGCGTTTTTCTAGCATAGCCAAATTACACGGGGAAAACAAAAGAACAACAACAACTACAAAAAAAAAATGGGAAAAAACTTAGAGAGATTGCAGGCCAAGATATGGCCAGAACTGGTTTATTAAAGCCCAGCCAGAGCCATGGAAATTTCAATCAACTCGTTAATGAAATTTGTTTTGAAATTCAAAGTTAACTGAATTGTGAGGGACGAAACCGGTATTAACCATTAGGTACAGTCTCTTTCCCTTTCTCTCGGTGTGTGTGTGTGTGTGTGTGAGAGAGTAAATGGAGGTCATTGGTATCCTTTATGCTCCACTGCGGACTTGTTTTGCATACACTTGTCGCATCTTATTTTAAATGCAAGTCAAAAATGGGACTGAAATCTTAAATTCTGATGAAAAAATTGTTAGACAAGCTAGAGCAAAAACACGCTTTTACTTACTCCAGCTAAGATTAGAATGTAAGAATGTATTTAGGGCATCAAAGGGCAACCTTTTGATGGTGTGTAATGCTACAAGAATGAGCGAAATGAGACAAAAACAGACGAACCAAAAGAAGAACAGACGAAAGCTACAACAACAACGCTTTTAGTTTTATGTACTTATTGACTCTGCACTATTCGAATTGATTTATTTATGTCCTCTTCCTTTTCACCCTTTTTTAAATCTCTTCTTTCAACCTACGTTTTACCATTCTTACATTCCTTACTACCTTTAATACTCCTTTCTTTCTTCTTCAATTCATCGTTCCGAATTTATATTTTTCTTTTTTTTTTCTCCCTCCTTACATCTTTAATTTGTTCTATATTCTTCCCTTCTTTCTCCCTCTTTTCATAACTAATCATTTTTCCCAATATTCCTTTTTTCCTTTTTCCTTTTTCCTTTTTCCTTTTTCCTTTTCCTTTTTCCTTCTTCCTTTTTCCTTTTTCCTTTTTCCTTTTTCCTTCTTCCTTTTCCTTCTTCCTTCTTTCCTTCTTCCTTCTTCCTTCTTCCTTCTTCCTTCGTCCTTCGTCCTTCGTCCTTCTTCCTTCTTCCTTCTTCCTTCTTCCTTCTTCCTTCTTCCTTCTTCCTTCTTCCTTCTTCCTTCTTCCTTCTTCCTTCTTCCTTCTTCCTTCTTCCTTCTTCCTTCTTCCTTCTTCCTTCTTCCTTCTTCTTCCTTCCTTCCTTCTTCCTTCTTCCTTCTTCCTTCTTCCTTCTTCCTTCTTCCTTCTTCCTTCTTCCTTCTTCCTTCTTCCTTCTTCCTTCTTCCTTCTTCCTTCTTCCTTCTTCCTTCTTCCTTCTTCCTTCTTCCTTCTTCCTTCTTCCTTCTTCCTTCTTCCTTTTTCATTTTTCTTTTTTCCTTTTCCTTTTCCTTTTTCTTTTTCTTTTTCCTTTTTCCTTTTTCTTTTCCTTTTTCCTTTTTTTCCTTTTCCTTTTCCTTTTCCTTTTTCCTTTTCCTTTTTCCTTTTTCCTTCTTCCTTCTTCCTTCTTCCTTCTTCCTTTTTCCTTTTTCCTTTTTCCTTCTTCCTTCTTCCTTCTTCCTTCTTCCTTCCTCCTTCCTTCCTCCTTCCTTCCTCCTTCCTTCCTCCTTCCTTCCTCCTTCCTTCCCTCCTTCCTTCCTTCTTCCTCCTTCCTCCTTCCTTCCTCCTTTCCTTCCTCCTTCCTTCCTTCCTTCCTCCTTCCTTCCTCCTTCCTTCCTCCTTCCTTCCCCCTTCCTTCCTCCTTCATTTCTCCTTCCTTCCTTCTTTCCTCCCTCCTTCCCCAATGTTGACTCTGGCCACCCATCTATTTGGCCAATTTCAAGGGTAATCCACCATATCCATATGAATCTCCATTACTTGCGACCGCCAACGATTAGTCAACTGCATTCGTGCCTCGCTCGGCTCATAAATCATACTCAAAACCTTTGGCACATGCGCCGACAGCTTTGACCCCGAGTCCGGTCCACATTGCGGTTGAACACACGAACTGAACTGAGCACGCGTAACCTTTGCCTCGCTTCGTCGTCGGTCAAGCGACTGACTACTCGATCGTTACCTGCGTGTAAAGTCGTCAACGGGATTTGCCGACTTACCCTCGGGTCGTTCGTTCGTTCGTTCCCTCCCCACTTTTCAGTCCAATGCCTGGACAGGGGTCACTTGTGGTATTAAATATTTTGAAGAGGGTCGCCGCGCGCTCAAAACTCATTTTCCAACTTGATTTATATCACAAAATTATGTGAAAGAGCCTTTCCATGTGGGCAGCATGTGTCACGCCCAGCACTCGATTCAGAGTTGATCAGATGTCAAAACTGCAAAACTGGCGATTTGGTTGGTCATTGCAAGGGGGTTGCTGCTGCTCGTTAAGGATTTGAAATATTATTTGAACGGGGAATTCCATTTCAAATGTGTGTCAATTAAAAAAATTAAGAAAATCAAGGGGATGGGTTGACTTGAGCTCAAGGTTGAAGACGCTTGAATTGTGGAGAATCAATTACTTTTGCATACTTGTACAATGTACAGAACATTCGTTATTGTGCGCAGATTGATGTGCCGAACGGCAAAGAACACTTGCCCGAGCCCCACACCCACCATTCCCCTTTCCTGCAGGCACATTGCATGCTTGGCTGACCCGATAAAAGGGCCGTGCCTTCGCCTGCCTTGCCTTGCCTTAACTCACCTCGCTTGGGCGCAATTTTCCTATCTTGCTCAAAAATCATCGAAGAAGAAGAAGGCACTTTGATTTTTCTATTACGCATATTGTAAATGTAAGTACAAGTATGTATTGCCAGGGCTGCCAGGTGAAACAACAACAACAACAGCCACATAATGTAAATGCAAAACATAATCACACTCGAAGGACCAACAGCATTTTATTGTACCGAAAATTTGATACCCTTGCACAAGTGCATTAAGAGAAACAAAATTATTTATATTTCCAGTTATACGAGTTAAAATAATACTGATTAAAGTTAGCTATTTACGCAGCTTGGCTTGGATACTCAAAAATTATTTGGTATTTTTCTTTCTTTCTACGTATTGTGAAAGTTTCTTAAATATCGGTGCGATCAGCCTTGTATTTATAGTTTCCAATACGTGGGTTGCTATTTAAGTTTCTGTCCTAGGTCACTTCTAGCCATTTTAGGACCAATTGGCCTTTTCCCAAAAGTTTGGACTTTATCGATAAAAGCTAAACTCTTTCAGTGACCACGTTTGATATCGATTAACGATTAATCAATAACTTACCTCGGCAGAAAAATGGAATTAACTGGTGAAAATTTTGGTGCAATCATTTTTCACAACTTTCGACGATTTAAGATGAACTTAAATCTTTGTATGGCGATGAAGCACCATCCAAAAGCACTGTGAAAAATTGGTTTAATGAATTCAATCGCGGGCGACGTGAAGGTCGTCCAAAAACAGTCGTTGTGCCAGAAAACATTGATGCCGTGCGTGAACTGAAAATGCAAGATCGTCATGTGACATACTGTGAGATAGAGGCATCCTTGAGCATTTCTTCCACCAGCATACATTCGATATGGGCGTAAAAAAGGTTTGTTCTCGTTGGATCCCGCACAATTTGACAATCGCTCAAAAAAAGGCTCGTGTGGATTGGTGCAAAGAAATTTTGAAAAAATATAATCGCGGTGTTTCAAAAGACGTTTATAAGATCGTCACAGGTGACGAATCATGGATCTATGCTCATGAGCCCGAAACAAAACGGCAATCGACCGTGTGGGTCTTCGAAGACGAGCCAAATGCAACGAAAGTCGTTCGTGGAAAAAGCACTTCGAAGCAAATGGTCGCCTGTTTCTTAGGTAAAACTGGTCATGTGGCGACTGTTCCGCTTGAGCAACGTAGGACGGTCAATTCTGAGTGGTACACCACAATTTGTTTGCCTGAAGTCTTCGAAAAACAAACAAGAGAAGACAGATCATTGTGCACCATGACTATGCGAGCTTTCACACATCAGCTCGCACCAGCGCCTTTTTGACCGCCCAAAACGTCGAATTGATGGGTCATCCGCCGTACAGCCCTGACTTGGCACCCAATGACTATTTTTTATTCCCGCACATCAAGGGAAAAATGCATGGTCAACGATTTTCGTCGCCAGAAGATGCTGTTGAAGAGTTCAAAAATCATATTTTGGAGGTGTCTCCATGGGAGTGGAAAAAGTGCTTCGACAATTGGTTTGAGCGCATGCAAAAGTGTATAAATCTTGCTGGAGAATACTTTGAAAAACAATAATACCATTTTTGATCATAAATATTCGCGTTTTCATTGTTATATATAGCAACCTACGTAATTCAAAAAAACTTATCAGGCGATGTAACGTTTTTAGCTAAGCATTCTTTAAGACAGCAAAATTAAGTCAGACATTATGTAAATCCTTATAAATGTATTTAAAATCGATTATATTCGTTTAAAAAAATCGCCTAATTATCTGGGATAATTTATTTAAAAGCTATGAAATAGTGCTTTACATTAAAATCAAGGAGAGTCAAAACAAACGTATGGTATGGCCCACAAAACATGCCTTAAAATGTGCAAAATATGCACTTTTACCAACTTATGGCTTAAATTACCAAAATACCACAGCGAACAAATTTAGTGTGACCGTTTTATTTCTTTTGAGGGTTACTTCCGGTTCTGCTTACAAATGTAAGTACCTAAAATTTCAATTAATTAGACCTTGAGTTAGAGATAGATTCAGTTTACTCTCATACCGCCAAATCCTAACCCCCAAATTTTGAATTTTGAAAATAATTTTCATAGAAAGTTTTATATAAATAATTGAATTTACCAACTTTACTTAAAGTCTCGTTTCAGGGTATGTCCTTGGTTGGGGTTTTTGGAGCAACACAGTTTCATATGTATCACAGACAGGAGATACTTAGTTATTTGTATTTTTCAATTTGCCACCCACGCGGCGTATGCGCGATGGCAATCTGTTCTGCTGGGTGATGCTTCTGCCGTTGGCATCTCGCTCGACTTGTTATTATATATATATATATATATATTTAATGCTTGATTGTTATTGTTTGCAGTTTTCTCAAGAGTTATCCATAGCGACTCATGTGCCAGCTCTGCTCTGCATACAATGATGTTTTTTGGCCGCAATTATGGAGTGTATATATAGGTAAAAGTGTAACCCAGGGTCTGGCCAACAGTTGTTAGCTACGCATGCACACACATACACATACATATATACGCATTCACTCTTCCATATGTACGCATAATATTCTTCATAAATATA
This sequence comes from Lordiphosa mommai, assembly GCA_018904225.1. NCBI lineage: Eukaryota > Metazoa > Arthropoda > Insecta > Diptera > Drosophilidae > Lordiphosa > Lordiphosa mommai. Next base: position 72,180 of record JAEIFT010000032.1, on the reverse strand, counting down.
AAGCGCGCCCATCTAATTTGCATATATACAACAACTTATCCATGAGAGAACCCGAGGCCAGGCTACCAAAACCGGGGCAGCTGTTTTCGCTCACGCCAAAAAAAAAAAAAAAAAAGAAGGAAGGAAAAACAACAACAAGAAGGAAAACAACTGAAATCATAACCCTGGGAGGACACTTGGCTTTGCCTGGTTATTGTTGCCTTTTGCCTAAAATCTGTGCGTGCTCCCCCCCTTGAGTTGGGCTTGTGTGTGTGTGTGTGTGTGTGTGCTCGCTGCATAATTGATCAGGACGATGAGCTAAGGAGCTAAGAAGCTTAGGGCAAGTAAACTAGAAAAAATAAACTTATTCTCCCACATACATACGCTGCATGATTCTTAGAGCGTGGATTTGCTTGCTTTCCATTTAGCTTAGACTTTAAACGATATGCACTAATACAAGCACAATTGTTTAATGGTGTGATTTTTAATGCTATTTTTAAAGCTTGGTGATCGAGCAGAAAATCTCTTAAAATTCGGGGTTCGCTCCCACAGAGAATTTTAAGTCCCATTAAAAAAATGAACTCAAAAATTAACTTTGAAACGAACCCCTATTATATATTTTTTTTCGAGTCAGGTTTAAAGAAGTAAAACTAACTCAATGTCGATTCAGGTTCGGCTGGACATCGGAAAAAAAATTCGGATTTCAATACAGTATTTTAAGAAGAGCTGCAAAACTCTTGGGGCCGTTTCTCATGTTCATATTTTTTATATCTAGGTGGGTTTACTAAATTTGCTTTTCTCATGCGCACATAAAAAAAACCCTATATGAATTTTGTAGCAATTTACTTACGTATGGAATGCTGCCAGCAGTGTGAAGATATGCCTCATACCCGCAGTCGCTCAATGTTCGAATAATTAAGGGGTAATACGCAGTTGCAAGGCTCAAAAGATACGATTTCTAAAATATTTTTTATAGAAAGCGATTTTTATACCCTTGCAGAGGGTATATGAAAATTGTCACGATGTTTGTAACGCATAGAAGGAAGCATTTCCGACCACATAAAGTATATATATTCTTGATCAGCATATCGAGCTGAGTTCATTTCCGTCTGTCCGACCGTCCGTCTGTCCGTCTGTTTCTATGCTATCTCCTCACTCAGTTTTAAAGCTATCTTGACGAAACTTTGCAAAAAGTCTTTAAATACAAATAGGCTGCACATTTGACGGAATCGGGGGATAATTTTATATTATATATCGTTATAGGAAGATTGGGGAAAAATCTAGTTCGAAAAAACATTTTTCCTTGTAGCATCACCAATCTTGATATAGTATGAGTATTAAATGCTTCCACACAATTTCGCCAAAATTTATCAAAATCGGATGACTATAGCATATAGCTGGAAAAAAAAGCGATATAAACGGTGGGGAAAAACTTTTTGTTTTCCAATCTGTAACGTCACCATTTGGATTACTATAGCGTCGATGGAACGATCTTAAAAACTGAGCCGTTTACTGAGAAAAACTTGTTTATTATCAATGGTAGCGTCTTTCAAAAACTGCAAGGGTATGATTTTGTGTTTAAAATTTGTATGGAGATTTTTGTTGAAGTGGATACTAAGCATAAGCAAAAAAGTTAAATTTTCAACCAACATTTTATAAATAAATATTGGAATTCTAATTCCTTCGATCAATTCCTGAGGAATATATTTGAGAAGGTTGTGTTAAAATTTCAGATCAGTTATTGAGATCTAGTTATCACTGACTTTCAGAAAATATAATGTCGTCTTTTTCAGGGCCATAGATGATATCCTCTACAGCATCAGCAGCTTCTAATTGGTCGAGTTAATCTTGTCAATGAGCCATTCTTCCATTGCGGAATGATTTTCGGATTTATCTTCCATATCAACTGATTAAAGCGTTCATTATTGATTTGAGTAAACCCACCTACACATCTTGTCAATAATTTTTTTTAAATTGGAAATATGGCTTTAGCAACATCCTTTGGTAAAGTAGAAGAAAATAATGTGTCTGTAGCCCTAAACAGTGCCTAGAAATATGGGTATATCTTCGAGAAATTAACCAGATAGGCTTGCAATTATCAGAGAATATACACCTAATTCTGTTTTAACACGGTTTTGATTTAAACGGTCTACAAAAAAATGTTTATAAGTCATACTTTTGCTTAAAAAAATTAATTCTTTTCCGTTTTCATAGAATAAACTGTGCATTAATGCATTAATGTAGCTTATATTTAATTTTTTATTGAAGGTTTAAGGATTTGGAAGCAATACCCTTTTCTTCTATGCACAACTCCATGTATTTTTTTCCACGGTTTTTTTAAACGACATACACGACACAAACAGCATGAAAAATACTAAGTTAATATATCGACTCGTTTAAAGCAAATGAAAAACGAAATTCTATCAAGCAAAAAGGGGTGATTCTAAAAAGGGGAAATTTTATAAGGCAAAAACGTTTTTCTTCAATTACAAACTTATCGACTACGCGTGCTGCAACAATTGCAAGTCATAATCCGGTCATCTTGCGGCTTTCAAGAATCCATGAAACGATTTATTAATACTTAACCTTACCGCACCTTCTATAAAATTTCAGGGGCTTGCAGCCTTGATGTATACATATTATTATGTTCAAGAATGCTTGTTCAAAAGGGAAAATACGTATACAAACATACATTCACATATCTAGGCGCGATAAATAATTATTTAAAATTTTATTCACTATTTCGTGCGTTTCGTGTCGTTTTTGTGACATTTTTGGACCGTGCGTGTGGTGTGCGTGATGGAAATATGTCTTTCGTGTTATAGTCGTGTCGTTTTAAAATTTTTCGACACGCGCCCATTCTTAATTCTATGCAATACATTTTTATACCCTTGCAGAGGGTATATTAAAATTGTCACGATGTTTGTAACGCATAGAAGGAAGCATCTCCGACCCCATAAACTATATATATTCTTGATCAGCATGACGAGCTGAGTCTATATAGCCATGTCCGTCTGTCCGTCCGTCTGTTTCTATGCTATCTCCTCCCTCAGTTTTAGAGCTATCTTGACCAAACTTTGCAAAAAGTCTTTAAATACACATAGGCTGCACATTTGTCGGAATCGGCCGGATCGAGACTTAAGTGCTATAGTCTTTAATACTAGTTCAGTGAAGCAAACTTCGGTTCATCAAAATCGGATGACTAGAATTCTGAAGTAAACATAGCGTGAGAAAAACTTTTTTTGTTTTCTATTGAATCGTCACCAAACTTGGTATATATTAGTTTTATACCCCTTCACACAATTCTGGAAAAAATTTATCAAAATCGGATGACTATAGCATATAGCTGCCATATAAACGGTCAGTAAAAAAAACTAGTTCTAGTGAGAAAAATGAACGTCACCAAACTTGGTTTTTTCATAAAAAACTTGTATATATTAGTTTTATACCCCTTCACACAAATCTGGAAAAATTTATCAAAATCGGATGACTATAGCATATAGCTGCCATATAAACGGTCGGTCAAAAAACTCAGTGAGAAATATGTGAAAAATTTGTGTTATCAATGGTAGTGACGTTTTAAACCCTTCACACTGAAAAATTTATCAAAATCGGATCGACACGCGCCGATGTTAGCCTTCTATTTTTTTAATAACTTTTAAAATCAACAAAAAATTGTTAGACAAAACCGCGTATTACGGTTCCATTTCCTGAAATCTTGGTCGAATTTCGAAAAATTTTGAAGAAAATCGTTAGGCTTGCAAAAGAATAAACCATACAGAAAAATGTGCCTAGTGTAGCTTCCAAAAATAAAAGAAGAAGGCTTAAAGTTGCCGGAATAATCATCAATATATAACATCAGTATATCTAAAAATCGATATTTTAGTTGAAAGTACGATATATTGTTATCGAAATATTTTACTAAGGCAATAAAGGGCATATCGAATAAAGATATATTTCCAAAAAAAAAATGCTACAAATCCGTTTCCGCAATATCTTGGAAACAAGAGCTGATAGAACAAAATTGAATTGGACATTGCTTATCCTAAGACCCAACACCAGTTTTGGTTTATTTTAAAAATTTGTATTGTCAACTTAGCTGACCATGTCGTCTCAATCATGCGCGGTAGAGTTGAGTAAAATTGTGCTCCCATTTTGAAGCACTTTAAGAACATTTGTACCTTAAATATTTTAAAAACGACAACTTAATTTCATAACCAAATGTAAATATGAAAAAGATCTTCACAGAAATCTCTCAAGAGATTAACAATTAATGTGTTGAGCGAAATCCTCATAAAACAAGTAGCTTTCCGGTATAAATTAAGCTTCCCCCACTTTAACCTTCGCTTAGTGATTGATATTTGGACGCTGTCCGAAGTGAAACGATTCGTCACGAACCAGCTCGTACTCGTCAGAAGTAGCAACCCTAATCCTAACTACAGCAAATACATTAGCCTACATACAGGCATACATATATATATATATATATATACCCACACATGGTGGCCACCCAAAACGACGAAATTGAAAAGATAAACTTTGCTGCCCCACCCAAACCACCAACCTTACCTTACTTCCACCCAACCCAACCTCACCTCACTTACAATTGCTGCTCTCGGAGTACATAACACACACACACACACACACACGCACGCACGTATGGATGTATGTATCTGCACATATATTGATGTTGGCAATCGGTTTGAGCTGCGCGTGTGTTCCACTTGGTTTCGCAATGGCACTGATAACGTCTTCCACCGCCTCCCCCCCGCCCGCTTTCCCCACCCCTTGCCAAACAGTACCAGTGTGTGTTAGTGTGTGTGTGCCTACCACATGATAAATGACAATGCCTGTGTGGAGAGCAAGCGAGAGGACCAAACAACTTCTGGCTGTCTGCCCCAACTACCCAGCAGCTAAATCAACACCAAAAAAAAAGGAAAAAACCATCCAACACCACCCAAAAAGAGGAGGCGGCCACCCAACATTAATAAAACTTTGGCCTGCTTGCGTTGCGTCCTCGGTTCTCGTTCAGACACTAAACTGATACTCAATTATCCACACCCACACACTCCAAACGAGAGAGAGGCAGGCGCATATATGGCCCACGTGTGTGTGTGTGTGTATGTGTGTATCCTAGCAGCCATTGTCAGGCAAGGTCTTTAGACTGGTTCGCCCATACTCTATTCTTTATATATCAGCCCGAAATGCTCCAAACTCCACTTGAGGCAATGTTTGTGAAAGAAATCAGAATTAATCTTGTAATTCGCAACTAGTTTAATGCAAGGATTAATATCGATTTATCCTAATAAAGCCTATAACATACTTAGTGTACTCTGGAATATCACTTAAGTTAGTAGAGATTTATATAATAAAGCAAACTTCATAAAGTTTTCTTAACACCCTTTGCTTGTAGGAAAGAGGTGTAGAGGGGCAAGCTACCCCACCGCACCTCTTTCCATCGAACAAAAGTTTTTTAAGAAACTTCATGAAGTTTGCTTGATCGTGTAGATCCGGTCTTAATGTGGGTGATAAGTTCGCATAGAATTCGGACATAATGCCCAATGTTTTCGGACTAAAAGCCCATATGGAATATGGATGCAGTGTCGAGAGCGAAAGTTAAAGTCGGCCCTGCTCGACTTCGATATACCCGTTACTTAGGGAAAGGTTTATTTAAAAATATATTATTAAATCACAAAATGCCCAGCGTAATTATTTGATTTGCTTAGAATTCGACTATAGTTCATCTGATCGTGAAACGCTGTATGGTGTATCGATAAGTAATTATGATTAAAATATATGTCTTAAAGATTCAAATAATCTATCTTCAAAGAGATATAAGGATTTTTCCAAATTGCGGGGGTGTCAACTCTTTTATGGTGTATGGTGGATCGATAAGAAATGATGATTTAAATATTTGTCTAGAATGTTTGAACAATATGTGGAAAATATAAGGTTTTTCCAAATTCCTGGGGTGGCAACTCTACTATCGTTCATCTGGGAATGGGGAAAGTGGGTCGATAAATAATGATAAAGGAATTAATTATCTAGAAGGTTCGAACAATCTATCTTCTCAATTGTGGGAGATCTGAGGTTTTTTGCGGGGGTGGCAACTCTACTACAGTTAATCTGATCGGGAAATGATGTACAGTGTATCGATAAGTAATGATGATTAAAAAATATGTCCAAATTGCGTGGGTGGGAACTCTACTATAGTTCATCTGATCGGGAAATGATGTACGGTGGGTCAATAAATAATGATGAGTGAAATAATTCTTTAGAAGGTTCGAATAAGCATACTCCAAAATTTTTTCATATTGCGGGGGAGTGGCAAAAATTTAAAACGAACTTGATCTGCGTGCAGTCAATTCAAATCTACACTGAAATAATGGTAGCTCCAGCTCTTATAGTCTCTGAGATCTAGATGTTCATACAGACGGACGGAAATGTCTATATCGACTCGGCTATTCATGCTGATAAATGGGGTCGGAGAAGGGTCCTTCTGCCTGTGACATACATTTGCATTCCTTTTTACTCTACGAGTAACGGGTATAAAAATATCACAATAAAAAAACTGAAAAAGGATTTTAGAACTTTCAACACAAGATATAAAATTTTAAGTTTCATTTTGAGTTGCTTAAGAAACTTAACGTCAAAAAGTGGTGATATCGACGAAGAAGACAAGTATCGTCTAGGAGTTGGCTGTTGATCCCAACGAAACCATTATAATAGAGCTCTACCAACAATAATTGTTGCGTTTGAGCATTTATCAGATATTGTTACTTCGATGGATAGCATAATATATAGCTGAGCTGCTTTTCCTTTTATATGTAGGCCAGTTAAAAAAGTTTGAAGATGCAGAATTGGAGGAATTGCTCGATGAAACCATTACAGGAGCATTATTGTATCGAACTTAAATGATACGTTTGAGCAGAGCATTTCGCGTAAAGCGACTGCAATGCGGGCAAGGACACATTTCTTAAAAATATACAACAAGTTAAAATAGAAATAGAATTAATATATACATGTTCAAATTTAAATTGAATTTAAATTAACATAATGTATGTAGTACCGACGCCAGCGTGCGCAAGCAGACGTAAGGAAAATCAAAATAAACAGGAAATAAAAGATACATGCGTTTTAACAGTGGATTTGTCTTTCGCAAAATCTCAAACCCAATTAGCCAAGATATGGGATGCGAAAATTTTATAAAATCACAAAGTCTTAGAGATGATGTCATTCGTAAATCAGGCCTCCTTGATTTGATTTCCCTTAAGATGGCCTGACTCTCATAGGCGGATCATTTATTGGTACATATGTATATGGCAAACTCGTCTTTAAATATAAATATATATATAACTATATATATAGCTATATACCCGACGGCGATCAGGTCCTTGAAAATTCTGTTAATATTTTTGCTTCACAAAATTAAGAAAATTTTGATACCAATATGCGAGAGTTTATAATCAAATTGAAACCTGCTGAGAATCGCTCTCCACAAACTGGAACGGAACGCGTTTTACGCCCCGGAAAATATCTAACTTCATATAGTCGTAGGTTTCAAGGTCATAACTTAAGTTTAAAACGGTTACAAATCTACACAGACAATTGTACGTTCCCAGCAAATTTTAAATAGAATTAAACTGGTTCGGAACCAGTACATTTGAACCATTTAAATTGTTTCGAAATTCGAATCGAATTTGAAAATCTTAACTCAAATAGAAAGGCTTTGGAACCACTTTTTAACCGGTTTATTCGGGTTCTCACACAATTTTATACAGCCTCACACTAATTTTCAAGTTCATACCTGCAATCATTTCTGAGAAAAGGCTTGGAACCATTTTTGAACCGGTTCAGCGGGTTCGGAAACATTCTTGACCCAGTGAGATGTCTATCTCTATATAACTTACATATACACATCAAATTTCTGAGATATGGCACTGAACCACTTTCGAACCGGTTCAGTGGGCTTGGAACCGTTACTGAACCTGTGAATATCTGACTCCATATACCTAGCCTACACACAATATATCGATTTCATAGCTTTCATAAATTCTGAGATATGTCTCTGAACCACTTTTTAAACCGGTTCAGCGGGTTCGAAACCAGACTGGAATCAGACTAAATCTCAAGTTCATAGCTTCAATATTTTCTGAGATATAGCCCTGAACCACTTTTGAACCGGTTCATAGACTTGGAATATAGCCTATGACTCTTTTGTGATCGACATAAATATTCTGTAACAATTTCTTAAAGATCGGTTTAGTAGTTTAAAAGATACTACTATAGACCACTTTTGAAAACGGAAAACAGCGATCGGCTATAACAGTTACCGTTACCGTTACCCCTCAACCGCTATCGTTTCTGTTTTAAACTTTGATATTAACATAAAATGTTAGTATTAACATAAAATGTTAGTATTAACATAAAATGCTAGTATTAACATAAAATGCTAGTATTAACATAAAATGTTAGTATTAACATAAAATGTTAGTATTAACATAAAATGTTAGTATTAACATAAAATGTTAGTATTAACATAAAATGTTAGTATTAACATAAAATGTTAGTATTAACAAAAAGGTATTAACATAAAATGTTAGTATTAACATAAAATGTTAGTATTAACATAAAATGTTAGTATTAACATAAAATGTTAGTATTAACATAAAATGTTAGTATTAACATTAAGTGTAAATATCAACATTAAGTTTTACCCTATATATAATTTAGTCATTATTATGGGAAAGTTTTAATTTAAATTTTGTATGGAGTTTTCAATCTAAAATGTGTACGAAAACTTTGCTTGCTCAAAGGTATATTTCAAGATACAAGGGATGCCTGTGAAAATTGTCCTGTTGGTTTTAACAGTGTTTTGCTTTATTTTGTTCCACACCTCCCCCCCCCCCTCCCATCCAGGCCATCCCTAAGATACCCTGCTGTCAGTCTATTTCGCCTCCACTATTGCTTATGCCTTCACGGATTGGACGTTTATTGTACATGCATTTGTATTGTTGTAGTTATGCATGGATAATTTCCAAAATAGTTTAAGACAAACCCCCAAAAATACCAACTCACAATCAGTTTATTCGCCCGTGGCGCATTCATTAGCGCATGTGGATGTGGATGCCCACCCCACCCCATCCCATCCCTCCCCAACCCTTCACACCATGCTCAAGTTGTTTCGGCAATTTATGGTTAGAAATTTTGCATATGCCTTGTCCTACTCCAGCGAATTTTCGGCGGATCTTCAAGTACTTTTGCTCCTCCAGTGCTGCTAATGCTGCTTTTAATTGGGCCGCTGTGGTGGGCGATGGGCGTGGCATGTGTGTGTGTGTATGGTAATTTAACTGTTAGCCAAAGTTTATGGTTAAGTACAAGCTACGAGGTATATAGCCCTGGCCATGTTATGTGTACATTGCTTAGACGACGACCGATGACGACGACGACGACTTCGTAGCTCCTCCTAATTGCAAAGCCGCAGCCCGTTCGCTGGCTAACAGGGCACTAAGTGGGTGAAGGGAGGAGGGGGCAGTGGGAATGGAAATGGGAATGGAGATTGCGATAAGGGGGAGGGGGAATAGGGTGCATGTGTGTATGTGTGTTCAATAATGTGAGCTTTAGCATGTGAGTTGGGCTATGTTACTTCTTCTTTGGGCTAAAAGGGTGTGGCCATTGCAGTTGATAAGTTAATTGAATTTGAAATTTCCTTAACTTTTCGAAATTAATTCTTATCCGTGAGATCAATGCTTCTTGTCTTACTTATGTTTGTATGCCAACTAGTTAAATTCTTTTGTAAGAGTTTATGATCAATTTTCAACCTGATTGGTAGCGGTTACCAACTTTGAGCTGGTTCTAACTGGTTCGGAATCGGATTTGTACCAAAATCCTCCAAATTTTAAGTTGAGACACCAAATTCTTAGTTCCAAATTCCACTTTAGAACTAGTTCCGACTGGTTTGGAACCGGTTATAAACCGGAAAAATATTTAACTCCATATTACCAACCTTCATACCTGTACTTGTACGAAATGAGATTTTCAGTTATAGGTTATATTTCGGATTTTAATTTATTTCGGTTTCGATACGGTACTCAATTTTTTATTTCGGTATTCCGGTAACCACCGGTACTTGTATAATTCTTTTTAATTTCAAAAAATGTACGTTCTTTTAACATATAAAAAACGATTTTTTAATATCAGAAAAAAACCAACCTAGAATTTAGGAATTCTCTATTCTTATGACGCCCAGAAAAACTGGCCTTATATATTTATTCATTAAAATCTCCACAATATGGGTAATTCAATGTGAACTCAGCTAGCCCATTTTTTTTGTTTAAAAAAAAATCCCTAACCGCGGTTCGAAGTTCTACACATCGAGAATAAAATCCTATTTTTGGACATCCCCACCACTAACAGTTCGCGAGATAAACGACAAAGAACATCTAACTTAAAAATATAAAAACATCGTAACGGTGCATCCGATTTAAGCGACCCAAATTTTGAGTCTACTATTTTCGTGTCTTCTTTCCGAGGAAAAATAAAAGGTTCAAAAAGTATTTTCTTAAGTAGGATTTTAGCGAAATTTAATGGTAGATATTTTTATGAAATAATTTTTTTCTGGTAAAGGATATCCGTATACAATTTCTAGAAAAAAACTCACGATGGGATAATCATTAATTGCGCGACGAAATATATTTTTCTTATATTACTTTTTCTTTAATGTTTTTATAACTCTTAATTTTAATTATCTAAAATCGAGGAAGTAACAATTTTATTTTTTTACTTAAAAAATTTAATGTTAGAAAAATATTTTTCCTCGTGCAATAACTGATTGTCCCCTCGTGAGATTTTTTCTAAAACACATATACGGATATCCTTAACCAGAAACAAAATATTTTATGAAAATATCGGCTGGCCCTCTTTGAAAAAAAGACAAAAAACCATTAAAGATGGCTTAAACCCTACTTAAGAACTAATTTTTTGAACCTCTTATTTTTTCTCGGATAGAAGACATGATAATAGTAAATTCACAATTTGGTTCGCTTAAATCGGATGCACCATTGTGACGCAATAACTTTTTAAAGTTTTATGTTCTGTTTCGTTTATATCGCGATCTGTTAGTGGCGGGAATTTAAAAAAAATAAGATTATTCTATGAATTTTTGTTAAAGCAGAAAAAAAATTGGTTTGCTGAGTGCACATGGAATGACCCATATATAAAAAAATACTTGAGAGATAGAAAGTAGTTGTGTTACCTAGAAAATTTCTATTTACTTTTCATTCCACTGACTCTTAGGCAAAAATTTTGAATCCGAATATTTTGATCGTTTTTCAAAAACATGAAGATAAGAAAACGGCACTTAGTGTGTCTTTCACCCAGGATTATTTACTAGTTAAGAAAATTAAGTCAAAAAAATTCGGTGCTTATGGTATTGAAAAGCTGTGGAAGTGCTTCTTAAGTTCGGTTTTTATGGCATAAAAAGGCGGTGTCAGCACGGTGTTTAAAGTTTTAAGAGGCGGTGTTTAAGATAAAAAAAATTAAATTAAAAAAAATAATGATAAAAGCGGTATTGCAAGGTAGTAGAAATGCGGTGCTTGTGGTATTGAAAAGCAGTAGAAATACGGTGCTTATGGTATTGAAAAGCAGTGAAAGTGCTTTGTGAAAGTGCTTCTTAAGTTCGGTTTTTATGGTATTAAAAAGCGGTGTCAGCACGGTGTTTAAAGTTTTAAGAGGCGGTGTTTAAGATAAAAAAAATAAAATTAAAAAAAAATGATGAAAAGCGGTGTTTATGATATTGCAAGGTAGTAGAAATGCGGTGCTTGTGGTATTGAAAAGCAGTAGAAATACGGTGCTTATGGTATTTAAAAGCAGTGAAAGTGCTTTGTGGAAGTGCTTTTTAAGTTCGGTTTTTATGGTATTAAAAAGCGGTGTCAGCACGGTGTTTAAAGTTTTAAGATGCGGTGTTTAAGATAAAAAAAATAAAATAAAAAAAAATAATGATAAAAGCGGTGTTTATGATATTGCAAGGTAGTAGAAATGCGGTGCTTGTGGTATTGAAAAGCAGTGAAAGTGCTTTGGGGAAATGCTTTGTGGAAGTGCTTTTTAAGTTCGGTTTTTATGGTATTAAAAGGCGGTGTCAGCACGGTGTTTAAAGTTATAAGAGGCTATGTTTAAGATATTCTGAAGCGCATTTACGCGTTGATCCCCTTTTTAAAAACAATGATAAAAGCGGTGCTTATAATCTTGCAAAGTAGTAGAAATGCGGTGCTTATGGTATCAAAAAGCAGTGGAAGTGCTTTGATTTCGGTGTTAAAAAGCGCTAAAATAGCGGTGTTTACAGTTTTGAAACACGGGGTTGTTTACGGTTTTTTTTTAATACTGCATTTAATACTAGCATTTACTTGCTTTTCATTTTCATAGTTTAATTAATAGTTGGGCATTCTATTTACTTAAATTTAAAGATTAGGTTTATGAAATTTTTAGTTCAGTTCTTTTATTTCAATAGTTTAGTCATTTAATAGTTCAATAATAGATCATCGTTTCAAAGTTCATCATTTAATAGAAGTAGATAGGGAAGTGATGCTAGGCTTGGCGTAGGCCAATAATTTATTAGACGCAGATCGTACTTACAAGAACACAGAAATAAAGTAACGATGTTTGTCACCAGTTTTGCTATAAAAAATCTGGAACAAGCTTTAAAAGTACTATAATTTAATATAATAGTTAGCTACAAGTAGCTCAAAAGCCTGTGCTAGCAAAAGCTCCATAATATGCTAGCTAATAACTAGCTCCTGGTCTACACATAACTAGCTAAAGCTAGCTAATAACTAGCTCTTGTAGCTAGCTAGCTACATAACTAGCTCCTGTAGCTGCTACATCTTGTAGTACTATACCAACTACCCTGAGCTAGCTACATAACTAGCTCCTTGTAGCTAGCACATAATATCTTGTGTAGCTATAGGTACATAACTAGCTCCTTGAGTAGCTAGCTACATAACTAGCTCCTGTATTTTTTGAGCTTTTTTCAGTTTTTATAGCTACATAACTAGCTCCTTGTGTAGCTAGCTACATAATAGCTCTTTTTTGGTATATACTAGCTACGTGCTATATAACAGTCCTTGTGCTAGCTACATAACTAGCTCCTTGTAGTAGCTAGCTACATAACTAGCTCCTTGTAGCTAGCTACATAACTAGCTCCTTGTAGTAGCTAGCTACATAACTAGCTCCTTGTGTCTAGCTACCTGTACTACTACATAACTAGCTCCTCGTAGCTGGCTAGCTACATAACTAGCTCCTTGTAGCTAGTACATAACTAGCTCCCTAGCTAGTCTTATAACAATATCTAGATAACAAGCTCTTGCTAGTACATAACTAGCTCCTTGTAGTAGCTAGCTACATAACTAGCTCCTTGAAGCTAGCTACATAACTAGCTCCTTGTAGTAGCTAGCTACATAACTAGCTCCTCGTAGCTGGCTAGCTACATAACTAGCTCCTTGTAGCTAGCTACATAACTAGCTCCTTGTAGCTAGCTACATAACTAGCTCCATAACAAGCTCCTTGTAGCTAGCTACATAACTAGCTCCTTGTAGCTAGCTCCATAACTAGCTCCTTAAAGCTAGCTACATAACTAGCTCCTTGTAGTAGCTAGCTACATAACTAGCTCCTTGTAGCTAGCTACATAACTAGCTCCTCGTAGCTGGCTAGCTACATAACTAGCTCCTTGTAGCTAGCTACATAACTAGCTCCTTGTAGCTAGCTACATAACTAGCTCCTTGTAGTAGCTAGCTACATAACTAGCTCCATAACAAGCTCCTTGTAGCTAGCTACATAACTAGCTCCTTAACTAGCTCCTTGTAGCTAGCTCCATAACTAGCTCCTTGTAGCTAGCTACATAACTAGCTCCTTGTAGCTAGCTACATAACTAGCTCCTTGTAGTAGCTAGCTACATAACTAGCTCCATAACTAGCTCCCTAACTAGCTCCTTAACTAGCTCCTTGTAGCTAGCTACATAACTAGCTCCTTGCACGATCTGCGGCTACTTAATTATTGGCCTAAGCCACTTTTTGAAATGGAAAAAAATTTACTTTTGAGCATAATCTTTTTTTTGAGCAATGCACTTGATTCAACTGTCCTTCAACTCAAAAGACATATAATGACAAAATTCAACAGTGTGACCGTAGTTCACAATTAGCCCATAGATTACACTATCCAACAAAATTATAATTTGATCAAAAGAATAGCGTTTCCTAACATAGGCTCACGTTTATGCTACTTAAGTTGAGGAAAGAAAGGAAGTCAATTGCCCCTTCTCCCAGTCAACGATGCAGTTAATAAAGATGTCAAGCCAACACCATTGCAGGGGCAGGCAGGAACTTCAACTTGGCGTGGCTGCTGTGGTGATAACGATAACACTTTTTGGGCCAAATTGCCAATGTCGTCGAGGTTTGTTTCGGTGTGAAATTGAAATTTCACAATGCTTGACATTTATTGACGAAGCCTTGATTAATGATAAAAATCTGCAGTCGAAAAAAAGGATGCGCCAGCTCGATATTCAAAAGAGCAAAAAAAAAAAAAAAATAAAGAAGGAAGTTCCACCCAGCAGGCAGGCAGGCAGGCATCAGGCAGCTCGTTAGAATTTTGACATAAATCAAATAGCTTGGCATGCTCATCCATTTGTGCTTCTGCCTGTGCTCCTGCTCTCCGGCCTCATTCAAATGCGCGTGTGCAACATAATGGAAACAACCGCGAAATATCTATTGACAGTTGGGTGTCATGTTTATCCCAGGTTGTTATCCCATTTTGGCAACACTGCGATTTATGCGATTTGCCTGCCGCAATCCCAAAAAAAAAAAAAACCGTAACGTCGAACGGGCGGATCGAAGCCCAGACAGATAGATAGATAGGAGAATACCATGGGATGGGATACAATGCGCATTTTGCATTTTTTGTTTTATATGAGATTTGTGTGTCAAATTTCCATTAGGCATTTACATTTACCACTTTTTACCCCTTTCCGCATGCAAATGCCACCGGGACCGTCAGTGGCACGTTGCGGGGTAGGTTCAGGGGTAACACAATATTTTGTGCAATTTTTTTTTTCTATTCACCAAACGGCCCTTATGCTGCAAATTTTTTATATATATTTTTTTTTGATAATTTATTATTTTGTAAGCATTCAAATGTGTCGAACAATGAAAGTTGATTTACATACCGAAACCCTTTTGTCATGTGTGTGTGTGTGTGTGTGAACGTTAGGTGGGCACCCCCCACATGGACTTGTGTTTTTACGGTCATGTCATGAAGTAAGCACGATATGCTTGCATATAAAAGACGTGACAGATATTTATGGGCCCCTACAAAATACATAAACTGAAGCGAGACTATTGCCAATCGCGACACTTGATTAGAATTATTGATTGCGTAACGAAATTGGCTGTGCCACACAGACACCCAGTGACTCTTCTACTATCTGTCTAACTGTATCCGTATCTATCGTAGCTCTTGTAGTTAATAATGTGAAATGGAAATGTAACTGACTAAAGTATACTCTGCAGATCACAGAGGACAAGACTATCGTAATGAAGTAATGTCAACAAAACGAAGATGTATCTATTACAGGTGTGGCGAAGAATAAAATTTGTATACTCAAAGCTTTTGCTTCAATGTGCAAAAGTGAGACAGATAATGTTTGCTTGAATAGCAAACTGACCATATGTAAGCTATGAAATTAAAGTTTTTGAATGTTCGCCACACCTGTAAAAGATACATCTTGAACAAGACTTTCTCGAAACTGAACACGAAATATTTTTCGCTCGTTTTGTTATCGAGAGTACCACTATGACAAAGCCTATCCTAAGGACGTCTAGCTCTTTCTTCAGCCTTCTCGTGTACATATTTCAGGGTGCTTCCGATAGCAAGGCTACAAACCTCTCAATTTCTCGAGAAGGTGTGGTCCGAAGGTTCGAACATGTCGTATAGTCATTGGTTCCGTCACTTATCAAAACCTTAAGTATTGATTTGAACCGTGGACCATAGTTTCTTAGATCGCTGAAATGTATTGACTCTATTTTCGATTTCAGCTTCATCTATAGACGAATGGTCATCATTCATTATGTCCCTTCTTCAAGTCGTAATATCCCGAGTTTGAATATGATTTTTAAAACGCATCTTTTCTAGACTATGCACTAATTATTTATTTTCTGCTAAAATATTAGGAATTTTATACAAAAATTTAAAAAGAGACTCATGTTTTTACAAACAAAGGGGGTCCGGTTCGGGAGGTCATAAATTGAAAATGTTCGGTTTATGGTCCGGTTTCGAAGCGAATCGGTTCTGGATCGGTTCGCAGCCTTGATTAAAAGCACGTTTTCTTTCGCGCAACAGGTTCGTAATGAAGTGTTTTAAAATGAAATTGGTTTGGGACGTGTTTAGCCGAAGAACTTGCTTCCTGACTAATGATATATTTCGTGATAATTTACATAGTCTACTTTTCTTCTTGTATTTAATATGAAAAATACACCAAATATACCGTTGGCAGCTCTGAATAACGTTGGGAAAAGCAGATATACATTCATTTACACAAAGCCATTCCAAACATGCTCCCGATGAAGGAGGAGTTATGCTAAAGCATTCTGCTTGCATCCATTTGTTTCATTTATTATATATATATATATTGCTTTAGATCTGATGCATCACGAAAAATGCTGGCACGTCTTATAATTGTCTATTGAAGGTACACAATATCATAGAGGAGGTTGGTCTTCTATACAGCTGTTTAAGAAAACTTCGGCTTCTAATTAATTAGACTTTGTCCGATGACGATGCCTTGCTTTTATAGTTAAAAGTGGGTTGCTATTTAAGTTTCTGGCCTAGGTCTCTTCTAGCCATTTTAGGACCAATTGGCCTCTTCCCAAAAAAAGTTTGGACTTTTATCGATAAAAGCTCCATACAACTCTTTCATGTGTGACCACGTTTGATATTAATTAATCAAAAACTTACCTCTGCAGAAAAATGGAATTAACTTGTGAACATTTTCGTGCAATAATTTGTCACAACTTTCGACGTGGATTATCACGAAAAGAGTGCAACGATGAACTTAAATCTTTGTATGGCGACGAAGCACCATCCTATAGCACTGTGAAAATTTGGTTTAATGAATTCAATCGCGGGCGCCGCTCGCTCGAAGACGAAGGTCGTCCAAAAACAGTCGTGCCAGAAAACATTGATGCCGTGCGTGAACTGATAATGCAAGATCGTCATGTGACATACCGTGAGATAGAGGCATCCTTGAGCATTTCTTCCACCAGCATACATTCGATATTGCATGAACACCTGGGCGTAAAAAAGGTTTGTTCTCGTTGGATCCCGAACAATTTGACAATCGCTCAAAAAAAGGCTCGTGTGGATTGGTGCAAAGAATTTTTGAAAAAATATAATCGCGGTGTTTCAAAAGACGTTTATAAGATCGTCACAGGTGACAATCATGGATCTATGCTTATGAGCCCAAAACAAAACAGCAATCGACCGTGTGGGTCTTCGAAGACGAGCCAAATCAAACGAAAGTCGTTCGTGGAAGAAGCACTTCGAAGCAAATGGTCGCCTGTTTCTTCGGTAAAACTGGTCATGTGGCGACTGTTCCGCTTGAGCAACGTAGGACGGTCAATTCTGAGTGGTACACCACAATTTATTAGCCTGAAGTCTTCGGAGAAATACGAAAAACGAACAAGAGAAGACAGATCATTGTGCACCCTGACAATATGAGCTCTCACACATCAGCTCACACCAGCGCCTTTTTGACCGCCCAAAACGTCGAATTGATGGGTCATCCGCCGTACAGCCCTGACTTGGCACCCAATGACTTCTATTTATTCCCGCACATCAAGGGAAAAATGCGTGGTCAACGATTTTCGTCGACAGATGATGCTGTTGAAGAGTTCAAAAACCATGTTTTGGAGGTGTCTCAATCGGAGTGGAAAAAGTGCTTCGACAATTGGTTTGAGCGCATGCAAAAGTGTATATATAGAAATATATATAGCAACCTACGTAGATGATCTCGAGCTAGTTTTCATACAACTGTAGAAAGGATCTGAATGCATTAACACTTTTGCAAAATTTCGCTATTCAGAGACCAAAACCATAAAGAAAGAGAGACATATATGATAAATAATTACATTTCACGCTATTTGAGCTAGACGTTCTTTAGAGCCACATAGACTAGACTCAAGCTGTAGCTACTTTAGGCTAGTTGCCTCTTATTTCCGCAATAGTTACACTCAAATGGTTCATTAATCAAACAGAACTCACACTTAACCAGGACAAACAAAAAACAAAAGGATAAAAAAAGGGTTGGGCCCAACATACCGCAATATGAAGAGCACCCTTGCGGTGCCTGACCCGTACCCTACCCCCGATGAGACCCTGTGTGTGTGTATGTTTGTTGTTTGCATATTAATGTCTGGCTTTTGTATCTATTTTGCTGCAGCTCTCGAATTTTGATTGCGAATCTAAGGATTAAGGTATTTGCGCACGTATAATTAATTGGATGGCACTCGGTCGGGTCGGCTACCGTTGCACGTGTCTCTCTTCAGGTCGTTGAGCTGGGCAAAAATCAGCGGGTGATTCCAGAAAAGGGATTTAAATGCAAATATTTATTATGACCAAAAAAAACAATACTCCACTCCATGCTCTACATTCTCATAAGCCCAAAAGGCTGCGAAATTGAAATTTGGGTAAATTGAGGCCATCCGCCCTGCACAGGCCCCAAATGATAATATACGGTATCAGACCCCAGTGAGTGATGCGTAGGGTCCACATGTAGATTAAACTTATGCGTTCCCGCGTATCGGGTGTTATATATATATAGATAGCCATTCTTATTCAGGCAGCGAATTTTGATATAGAAAATGTGTATTATGGAGACTGCAATATTTTGAAAATAAAAACTGCTTTTAAAATGGAAAACAAATTGTGAGTACTTTTGAAGTAAGTATCAAGGTTATGTTAAAATATACCAAAGTTACAAATGGATTAAAGAGTTTGTGCAAAAATATATGTTATAGGCAGACGGAAGCAACTATATATTCTTTATCAGCATCAACAAACAGCATGCACAAACAGATCTCAGAGATGGTAAGATGTCCCGTGCGACATTGAAAAATCACATTTGTTATCAGTGCTTCGAAAGTTTATGCAGAAAGCTTATCTAATATTGTGTACAAAAAGAGATTTTTAATACAATTCAAATAAAATTAGCCATGCAGAAATATGAGATTTGTGATCTTGGTACTTATTTAAAGTTGGTCCCGTGCGACATCGTAAGAGTGAAATTTTAAAAATTTTCTTACAAAAATTATGAATTTCTTTTAATCATAATTTGTAATTAATTAAATCTAAATGAGCAAAAACGGTGGAGAAAAAAATTAAGAAACTTGCAAAGGACGTTCTAATATTTTTCAGAAATGTTTTGTTTTTTGTTATTATGTGAAAATACATACATTGAAATCTTCTGTTGATTTATAAACATTTGTAATATGTTCGTTTATAAAAAAAACAGAAATAACATAATTATCGTGATGAAAAAACATGTCCCGTGCGACATGTCCCGTGCGAAAGTTCTTAAAATTGAATTTTAGAAAAAGTACAAGGTTTTTTAGTTCGGACGTACAGTGCATAGTAAGTTCAAGTGTCCCTAGCGACACAAAGCCGAAGCTTGTTGCGTGCGAACCCAAGCAAAATAGCAGCCCATCTCCCGCCCAACCGATCGAGGGGCGAAGCCACAAATGTGTGACACGAAAACTCATAGGAAAACACAAAATTAAGGCAAACTACGTGCTAAATACGTTAAAATATTGGTTTTTATAGCAGGGATAGAATCTTCTAATAGATCTTCTAATCAGCACAAAGGACACGAAACGGCTCATGCAAAGCATAGTTGGGGTATAAAGTTACGAGTCTGTCTAAAAGGAATTATAAGATAATTTGGACCAATCAACTCTGATGAGTCGATTTCGCCAAGCATAATTCTTCGGTTAATTAAGAAGGAAAGGAAGTCTTTTAGAATACAATTGTAACCGCACCTCAGGATTCCAATTCGAAACACGAAGAGCAAAAAATAATTTTTTTTTGCACATAAATATATAAAGAATATGGGTATATGGGGTGGGGGACCCCCCCACAGACTAAGTCTCTGTTTTGATCTATATATAGAGAGGTAAGCATTTGCTAAAATTTTGTTTGTAGAAGAAGTAAAATATGTTTCTGCAAGCAATAATTTTTTTAAGTAATAGGGACGGCGACGATAATATAATAAGATAGGAGATCGGAAAATCCACGTACGTCACATGGTATATGTAGTATATTAAAGAAAAAGTAAAAGGAATATATAAAGAAGAGCGAAAAAAGTGGAGAAAAGAGAAAAAATGAAAAAAAAAATGATCTAATAGAAAAATAGAAAATTAAGTCATATATAGACATTAAGAAGAAAAAAGATAGGTCAAATATTATCAATAATTTAAAATTTTAAATATGATATCATATCCTATAAAATAATAAAATTCAAATATTTTTATATATTTTCGTCCCAGTCCCGACCTTAAACATTGAAATTGAAGTCTTGATTATTTTTTTCATAGAAAACTATTTGTAAAGTTTTCGAAATCCGAAATTATTTGAGTAACAGAAGTACTGGAGTAGAGATCCAGCGGGTCCCACAAAAAAAAAACGGCGGGACTATAATTTAATAACCAACGAAAAGAACAAAGACTCGTTTTTTTAAACTTATTATTTATATTTTAAATCACGCTCATAAAACGCTACTTTTCTATTAGTCAAATTATGTTTGAATTATGTAATTACCTTCCATCCATCAGACTGAGACTGACTAACCTTCTGTTATCTACTCTATAAAACAAAATTCACCCAAAATTGATCCCACACATTGTTCTAGTCAAATATTTACCCCAAATCTGAAGCATAGTTTGGTACTTGGAATGTGTTTGATCCAACACAAAGCGTGCGAATAGTTTGGTTAGCATTCGAAAATGTTGCTTAAGGGAGACATTTGTAAAATGTTTCCCCAGTGGATGGAACATGGTTTTAGGCATCATCGTCATCATCATCAGTCAGCAGAAGCAGTTACAAAGAAATGCAATCAATTTAAAGTTAAATTTTTGGCATATCGAGGTTTGCCCACAGGGAACTCGCAACAGAGCGAGAGAACGACCGAAAGGCAGAGAGAGAGAGAGTGTGAGTGAGAAAGCACACATATATTCACCTATTGATGTGGGGCCATGATGGCAGCCCCAACACCCCCACCCTCCATCATGCGAGGGAGGACACACATGCAAACGACGAGGCCGAAACATCCCCAATGAGTACGTTGTACGTTGCTGATGGCCACAAAAGACATCATGGCTGCCGTAGAAGCCAGCGTCCTAACGCTTCACTGGATACTTACTGTGAAAGTAGACCCATTCAAACACAAACCCAAACACACACGCGCGCGTATGTGTGGGGATTATGTGCGTGTGTGTGTGTGTGACAGCAAATGCCAAAAACCCACCCGCCCTCCAAACTGTCAACCCCCATCCACCCACCCACATGAGAGCCACAACCGGAGCTTCATGTGTGTGTGTGTGCGTGTGTTTGGCCAGCCAAGCATCATGGCGGCAGTCATGTTGAAATTTTAATTCCTCGCCCACTCAATTTACTCCCCAATCTACCCCCACCGCCTGCCCCTGTGCACTCACTCTTCATTGTTGTTGCCGGTCGCTGTCTGGCACTCAAAGTTAGACCACCCCATACCCCCCACACACACACACACACACACACATGTGCACCACAGGCAAGTGGGGTAAGAGGGATTTCGGTTTGGTCGCAGCTTTTTTACCTTTTGATGAAGATGTGCGTGATTCGTGAGCGTGAAACGTGTTCAAGAGAAACGAATCGATTTATTAATATTTTCAAAAAGGTTTTAGTTTCAAAAACAATTATATATATTTTTTTATAAATCCAAAATCCATTTTTCCGAAGCAGGCCTGTTCCATTACCGAATCCGAATTCCGAATCGATTTCATTTCATTGTTTTCAAACGAAATAAAAATCGTTTACTTTTTAAAATTATGTTCGAATCGATTTTGATCTCATCCGATAACAATTCTCTATCGAGAGAAACAGCTGATGGCACACATTAGAGTAAAAAAGCCTTAGCTATCGACTTTAGAGTTACCAACGCTTTCGCAAATTAAAGTTATTAATTGCACAAGTTGGAAAAAATTGATTTTAAATCAAATTGGATATAGAATTTCCAACAATTGCTGAGAAGTTTGAATGCTTTAGTATATAATATAATATCTATACTTTTGAACCGGTTCAATCTGGTTCAGAACCGGTCTTTAAATAATAAAAATTCTTACTCCATATCATCAATCATCACCCAAATTTCCTAGCTCTAATAATGTCTGAGATATGGATCTGAACCACTTATTGATTTAATTCGGAACCAGTTTTATCCTGGAAAATAAATAACTTTATATTATCAACCCAATCACCAAATTGTAAGTTCATAACATAAATAAATTCCAAGATATGACTCTAAGCCATTTTTGAACCGGTTCATCTGCTTCAGAAGTAAGTTCATAACTAAAATAAATTCCAAGATATGACTCTAAGCCATTTTCGAACCGGTTCATCTGGCTCAGAACCGGTCTTGAAGCAGTAAAATTGTCAACTTCATTTTACTCACCTACACACCAAGTTTATCAAGTTCCTAGCTTAAATAATGTCAGAGATATGTATTCGAACTACTTTAAAACCACTTTATGAACTGGTTCAGAAACGGTTTTTATTCGGGAAAATAAATAACTTCATGGCTTAAATAATTTCCGAAATCTGGCTATGTCACTTTTGAACTGGTTCAATATGGTTCGGAACCAGTCTTAAAACAGAAACATTTTTAGCTCCATATCTATTAAATAGTTTCGGCTTTAAGCCGATTGCTTAATCTAAGCTGTCAGACAGCTCTGCAAAAATTGTTCAGAGTCGAATGACTATATCTTATAGCTGCCATAGGACCGTTCGGTCGGGAAATGGTTCTTAGTAAGAAAAACTTGGATTTTTAAACTCTGTACCGAAGGTACAAAGAGTATAGTGGGTTTGTGCAAATGTATGTAACAGCCAGAAGGAAGCATCTCCGACCCTATAAAGTATATATATTCTTGATCAGCATCAACAGCCGAGTCGATATAGCCATGTCCGTCTGTCCGTCTGTCTGTCCGTATGAACGAAGAGATCTCAGAGATGGTAAGAGATAGAGGTTTCAGGTGTATGGAACATATATTTCTTATACTTGCATGTAGATCAAGTTTAGTTTTAATTTTTGCCACGCCCCCTGCCGCCCCCGCAATTTGAAAAACACCTCATATCTCCCACAATTTTAAAGTTAGGTTGTTCGAACCTTCTATACATATATTCTACTCATCATTACTTATCGAGCCCCCATACATCGTTTTCCGATCAGATGAACGATAGTAGAGTTGCCACTCCCGTAATTTGAAAAACACCTCAAATATCCCGCAATTTTGGAGTTAGGTTGTTCAAACCTTTTAGACATATATTCTACTCTTTAATACTAATCGAACCTCTTTACATTGTTTTCCGATCAGATGAACGATGGTAGAGTTGCCAACCCCACAAATTGAAAAAAATTGAATATCTACCACAATTTTAAAGACAGATTGTTTAAACCTTTTAGTCAAATATTTTAATCGTCCTTACTTATCGATCCACCATACACCGTTTCCAGATCAGATGAACTATATTCGAGTTATAAGCAAATCAAATAATTACGCTGGGCAGCACTGCCCGTAATCGTGATGGGCAGCACTTGCGCAGTTTGTGTGACCCCACACTTTAAAGTTATTAGTTATATACAAACAGGTACAGAGTATATTACAGTCGGGCTTGACCGACTTTCTTACTTGTTTTTCCATGATACCTTTCTAAAACTCAGAAATTATAAGTTTTGTATGCTTTTAAACAGTTCTATAAAATTTGATTAAGATCGGATGACTTTATCCTATAGATACCATGGAACCGATCGGTCGAAAAAGTGTCTTAGTGAGAATTATTTGTTTTTGATGGTAGCGTTAATATTGACCACACCAATTTTCATGCAGATGGGTGGATTTTCCCAAAAAAGGGAATATTCATATTATGGAACTTTTTTATTTATTTGAAAATGATTTTGAATCAAATAAAATGGAAAACAAAAAAAAATTGTTTTTGTCAATTTTTCGAATTTTCCAATATGCTAAAATCGCGTTGTTAAGCGGACCTGCGATGTAACGTGAAGTTTTATTCAAAATTTGTGGAAAGAAGAATCCGAAGTAATAATTCCTTCAACTCTTACATTGTGCCCATACGGAGCTGAGAAGTATTGTTGCTCTTAACAGCACATGAATAGAACCTATGTTAATAGACTGTGGAAATCATCTTACGTCGAACATCTGAAGAAACATTGTTGCAAACAGATAGTTCGGTATGCAGTCATTGTTAAACTTTCATATAAAACGTTGGAAATCTGATTGATTCTTCCAAGAAATACAGGGCATTAATTAATGGTCAAACAATCCTTGCGGATTTACGCATAAGATCTTTAACAAAAACCCAGTTGACAGTCATATCTAAAATTTTCTATTAATACAGGTGATAATCTTAAGAACCAAGGTTCAAAACAGTCCTTGGTGCGCGAACCGAAGCTTGAGCTTTATAACGGGTTCGCTGTTTTGATTTTAGGTACTTAAGAACCTATACATCATATTCATTATACCTTCTCATCTCTAGCTTAAAAAAAAAAAAGATAAAGCTGCTGCATGGAGAGGGCAATTTGGTGGCAAGAAAAGGCAGTTAGTCGTCCAGGTGGCATCGTCGTCTGGGCTTTGCCAACTGTTTGGTTACATGAGTGGAAGCGACAGGAATCCTTGTCGTGCTCAGTCGTTGCAGGGCCTGCTGCGGTTAGCAAAGGACCCCAACTAGGACAAAAGAGCAATACTATTCAGCTCACGAATATACAAACATACATGGATGTGCCCAGGCATACATATTCTACATATATATACATATGTATGTATTTTGCATGTGAGACTGCCCCCTCGCCTATTTGCCCCACCTCAAAGAGAAGCACAAACCGCAAAGCGTGTTGCTTGACATGTGATTGAGGACGACGTTTATGTGCACACACACACACACACAAGCACATAGATGCAAAGAATCGTCCTGTGTCCTGGGTTAGTTAGTTCGTTAGCATTTATGCACAACTCCATTTCCCCTTCCCCTGCCATGCATATATAGTATGAACTTGTTAGTGCACTGAATGTTGAAGGTAATAAATCTCCATGTGGCTCGAGAGTGCATCAATCAATACAATTTCTAGTAACGAATCTATCAGACGTTGGGGATAAGCAATCACTTGAGCCAAGAGGTTTGCTATCTGACCCCTTCAGTTATGTGAGTTTATTTATCCCACTTTACCTTTCTTATCGCTGAGAACGACCAGCATAATCCAAGCCTTCAAATCAAATGGTGGAACAAATGCATGGAATGTCAACGAGATGCTTAGCTAAGCAGAAGAGAGTTCATTTACTCGGTCATTGAGTGTGTCTCGACAAAGGTACAGTAACGACAAAAGCTTACCACATAATCTACTTATCGGTAGGGAATAAGGTTAAGTAACAATTATACAGCTTTGGGCTTCTTTAATAGAACCATGAATCCTGGTAATAAGTTGAGTGCGAAGAGTTTTAAAATGTGTAAGCTGAGGGAGCGATTGCTGAAAAAGGTATTGCTCAGAGTGTGTGAGCAACATACTGAAGAAATGTTAGCTAAGTTTGAAAATAATCGGGAGAAATTTGAATTCACCAATTTCAAAGCAGGTGGGAAGATTTTCAAAAAAAACGAGAAGGCAAAGCTAACTTCGACTGTGCCGGTTTTTGATACACTGAAAAACTTCCAACTAAGATTTAACTGGAAAAATATATATAGGATATAGATATCAGATATTTAAAATTTTTAAATCATTGATAATAAAAATTTGACACCATAAAAAAAAACTTTTCTTAGTAAAACACATTTTCCGACCGATCGGTCCTATGGCAGCTATATGCTATAGTCATCTGATTTTGATACATTTTTTCAAAATTATGTGAAAGCTTATAAAACTAATATATACGAAGATTGGGGACGCTACGATAAAAATACAAAAAAGTTTTTCTCACTAGAAGTAGATTTTTTGACCGACAGTTTATATGGCAGCTATATGCTATAGTCATCCGATTTCGATAAATTTTTTCAGAATTATGTGGAAACATATGAAACAAATATATACTACGATTGGAGACGCTACGATGGAAATCAAAAAAGTTTTTCTCACAAAGACTTATTTTTCGACCGATCGTTCCTATGGCAGCTATATGCTATAGTAGTCCGATTTTGATACATTTTTCCAGAATTATGTGGAAGCATATAAAACTAACATATACCAAGATTAGTGACGCTACGATGGAAAACAAAAAGTTTTTCTAACTAGACTTTCGTTTCTTGGTATATGATATATCATCCGGTCCTGCTTGTTCCGACAACATATTAGTTGCGTGCAGTAAAAGAAGACTCAGCTCGATAGCTTTAAAGGGGAGAGACTAGTTCGCTGTAGAAACAGACAGACGGACAGACGGACGGACGATAAGCGAAAATAAACTCAGCTCGTCGTCCAAAAATATATAGTTTATGGGGTCTGTAGTGTAAAATCAATATAATCTTTATGTAGTTTCCATATAGAGCTTCGTAAAATTATTTTTTTTTAATTTATTTTTTATTTAATCCTCAAATTTTCCGGACTTTTCAAGATATTTAAAATCGATTTGAGTATTTTTAAAAAAAAAAAAAAAAAAAAAAAAAAAAATAATAAAAAAAAATTAAACAATAATACAATTTTTTCCAAAAATTTTCGTTTGACCAAAAAAGTACATTTTGGGCTATTCTAAGGTTTCTAAAAACCTATTAAAAAATGATAATTTGCGACTTTGCGGGTTGGAAATTTGATAAATTTTTTAAATATTTGATTTTAGTTAATTAAAAATAATACGAGTTTTAGTGAGGTTAAGTGTTTGAATTTTCAGTCAGAGACTAATTTTTCACTTGATAACATATATGAAAATTTTAAAAAAACATCTAAGGTCTAGAAGCTGAGTTACTTGAGTACACACTAATTCTCAATAAGGATATTTTTAGTATTCATGTCACAATCCGCTTGAATTTTTTGATCAGAAACTAATGGTTCACTTGACAACATATATAAACATTTTAAGAAAGGTCTATGGTCTAGAAGCTGAGTTACTTGAGGACACACTATTGCTTAATATGGATATTTCGAGTATTCATGTGTAAATCTGTTGGAATTTTGTATGAAATACTAATTGTTCACTTAACTACATAAATAAATATAAATATATATAATTTCGTACGGACAATAATACCAAAATTTTATAATACTTTAACATTATCTTTTTAGAGCATCCAAAGTTCGTTTAGTGCTCTAGTTAAGTGTTTCACTTGATGTTTATGTTATTGCTGTGGGGCAGGTGGTGGTTGTTGGTGATTTGCCAGGTTGCCAAGAAGCAGAACAGAAGGAGCTGAAAGTAAAAACACATCAATTGGCATGTGCATGGAAATGACACCAGAGAATTGTGCAAAAATGTTATCTTTGGCTTCCGCACCAAGTCTTTTTGGATTTAGAGCGTTTGCGGCTGTGCATCCCCCTCACCCCAACCGCCATCATCTTTTATTTTTTATTTTCTGCAAAAGCGTAAGCGTAACAACAACATTGAAAAACGAACTCATTTTAAATAACGGGCCAGGAAGTAGGAGGGTGTTGGTCCAACCACCCCCCCTTTTGCAAAAAAAATTGCCATAAGATAACTCGACAGGCGGCACTCACACACACACACACACACACACAGAGAGATAGCTTTATACTATATAGAAAATTGGCAGTTGGATAAGCGAAAAAACCAATTCACGAATACTTTGCATATATAATATATTCAAAATTTACTGACGGGGAGGGGCGGGGGCACGCTGCCCAAGCACCAAACGACCCTAACGTTTGTGTGTACCACGCGTTAAAGGTAAACACCCTTTCCACATAGTGGGTGAGGGAGCTGCAAAAAGGAGATGTCGACTCAGGTCAAACGACTCCAGGCCTGCTTTTGCCTTGGGGCGTGGAAGTGGGTGCCAATCGGCTGGTCCGATAGATGTGCAAATTTTGTTTGACACAGGGTGGGTTAACAAACGAATTTTGCATAATTTAAGACAATGTATGACAGACTTTATCGATATATTTATGTATATACAAAAGATATTGTGAAATCATATAAATTACATTTGATATTAAATTGGAGTTTGAATATTGTAGTAATCCTTAAAAGCATAATCTCCAACAGGGTGTGTTTTTTTTTAGCAATTGCAGAAAGCGGTCTTAAAGCTTATTATCTATATTTAGGGCAAACCAAACAGGTACCGCAGGTCTAGCGATTGGTTTCAAAACTAATACAACACCTGAAGTCAGACTTTCTTTAACACGGCCTCTCAATTATCCAAATACCTAAAATACTCCAATATTTACAATTTATGGCATAATTAGCACTATATTGCGTTAGACCATCTGGTCACTCTATTTATGATAAAGCTTCATTATCTTCCTTTAAAAAACAACATCAAACCCCATTTTGTTATCTATCTATGTCAACTTTTGTGCCAACAAAAGCTTTGCTTTTAACCATCTGGTGGGATCAGCTTAACGAACCACCCAACGAAACCATTATAAGTGCGTTTGAGCCATGCATTTAGCATAAATCGATGACAGTTTGAGAAAAGGCTCTTAAAAATGATTTTGTTTGCTAAATATAGCAATGCTCGGCCACATTTTGCTAGGATCGTTCAAAACCTTGGAAACACTTGACCGGGATGTCTTATCTCACCAGCTTTATTTCGTCAACCACTTGTTCCGGCTCCTAAGCCGTCCTAACTCATGAACTGGCCGAGCAGCACCTTTCTTCTTAAAAACTGGGTTGATTCCTTGAACGTTGATGCGTTCCAAAATTTTTCAACGCGGTATCGTATGCTGACTGAAAGATGGAGAAAAGTCATAGCTAAAGCTAGGTACTGAGGACGTTCGAATTTTCCTTGAAGGAATTTGCCATATATTCCTTAAGTGGATTGCAAATCACAGTGTGACCAGATCGAACAGCAAATTACGCCGAAAATTAAATTGTTTTGGTATTTTTAAGCG
The DNA here is from genome assembly GCA_018904225.1 of Lordiphosa mommai. NCBI lineage: Eukaryota > Metazoa > Arthropoda > Insecta > Diptera > Drosophilidae > Lordiphosa > Lordiphosa mommai. The sequence goes on along the minus strand of JAEIFT010000032.1, from coordinate 42,860 downwards.
ATTCGGGACAACAATTGCATTGTTGTTGGCCAGCATGGCTTCGCGAGAAAACAGGTGTTCGAGCATTGTGAACAGCCCCAAATCGCTGAAAAATACCAAATTAATTTAATTTTCGGCGAAATTTTCTGTTCGATCTGGTCACACTGTGACTTAAGGAATATATGGCAAATTCCTTCAAGGAAAATTCGAACGCCCTCAGTACCTAGCTTAACGATGGACAGAACTTTGGGAAAAACACAAAAATTGTTATCCTGGCCTCCCGTACAGTAGTCGCATTAACTACTGCACCACAACACATCACAGCGCACAATAGTACGGTATGAGTGAAAATTCTTAATCCAAGACTGAATTTCTTCATCCAAGAATTAATTTTTGTGTACGAATTTCTTGGAACAAGAATTTACAGACTTGATCTAAGTATGCAAAATTCTTATTTCAAGTAGAAAATTTGTGAATCAAGAGCTTGACAGACTTAAATCCAAGATTCTCTCGTTCTTGATTCAACAGCGGAGTATTCTCAAATCCAAGAATCTGTTATTCTTGAATCAAGAGCTGACCATTCTCAAGTTTAATTGTCTCCCATTCTTGAATCCAGAGCTCTTACTCTTAAATCAAGACCGCCCATTTTCCAATCAAAGCAATTAAGCAATTTAAATTCAGTTTTTTTGTTTTATTAATCACGTAATTAAGAGAATTTTGTAGGTTTTAAAGTTTTCTTCTAAGTCATCTTAGGACGTTGAAATGTGACTCCAGAACAGTTTTCAAGCCAATTGAACACTTTGAAGACAGATTGTCGATTTTAAAACGAAACTATTTAAAAACGAATAAAGAAAATTAAAATTAATCAGGAATTGTATAATATTATTTAAGCTTTAAATCTCTTAACATTTTCTTTCTCCATGAGAATAGCTTCTTTGACCTTGTCGGGCGTCATTATTTTGAAGCAGTAAAAGTTGACTCTAAAAACAAAGAATTAAATTTTTATTGGTAAAAGATTTATTGGTATTGTGACTAGTGCAGTAATTTAAAAGAAATATTCTTGAAGCACTAGGATAAAAACTCAAATAAAAACTAAAAAACTATAAAAAAATAATTTTGTGATTGCTAAAAGTGCACAGTGTGGCTCAAAAGTTGTAGCCCAAAATTTTTATTAAATCAGCAAAATATTTATTGTAACATATAAAGGAGCCATTAGCATTGTTAAGTTGAGGCCTCAAATTAGAAGATTGCAAATAAATACACACTTCCGTGTGCTTGCTCGAAAGCAAGGCAACAATTGGTTGGAGTTACAGAGAATATCAAAGATTTTTTCATTAGCGGGCGAATACTTTCTAGCGCCACCTTTTTGGGCGAATGCGCTGCCTTTGGCGCCATGCATGTCTGTATGTATGTGCATATGCTTGACCAGCTGCAAGTGTATAATTTGTTGCTGAATAAGCGTATTGATCCGCAAGAATATGCCTACAAATATGTATGTACATTGTTTAATAATAAAATTACTTACATTTAAATAAAGGAAACTTTTTTTTTTTAAATTCAAGAACAAATAAATTTTTTTCAAGAGCATATGTACACAACTTATTCGTTCTACTTTTCCCTTAGTGTATATAATCTTGATCTAGATGAAAAGCTGAGTCGTTCTACTTTTCCCTTAGTGTATATAATCTTGATCTAGACGACAAGCTGATTCGATTTACTTTTGTCCGTCTGTCCGTCGAACTAAAATGTTGCACAGAGTCTTTAATCACTGCCAGCAGCGTATATATATTAAAACCAACCGGGTCGTATGACTATATCTTACCGATCAGTCGAAAAATTGGTAGAAGGGGAAACAAATTTTTTATTTTCAGTGTTCACAACCCAAAATCAGCCTTTATTAATATTATATGCTTTTTAAGAGCTCTGAAAATTTTTTTTATAATTATATGACTATATCTTATAAAAAGAAAAGAAAAACTTCTTGCTTTTTATACTTTGTACCAAAGGAACACAATTCTGATGATAAATTGTTTGATCCATCTGGGCATATATGGGCATACTTATCTATCCACCACCCAGCGTCACAATTCGATTTGCTTATAACTCGACTGACAAAACTTGACAAAAAACTGAGTAACTGTTGCGCATCACGATAAAACTCAGGGCTGCCCAGCGTCACTATTCGATTTGCTTATAACTCGACTGTTGTTTATCTGATCGAGTAACAGTAAAACACTGTTGAACATCTGATCGGGTTTTACCGTTACCCGATCAGATGAACGACAGTCGAGTTATAAGCAATTCGAATTGTGACGTTGGGCAGTACTGAGCTTCATCGTGATGTTTTTGGTAAGCCATCACTTTAAAGTTATCAGTTATATGCAAACTTTGACATGTACAGAGTATATTATAATCGGGCTTGACCGACTTTTTTACTTGTTATTAAAGAGTTTTAGAAGAATTTTGAAACTCTGCAATTTAATATTTTATATTCTTTTAAATTTGTTTAAAAATAGGATTCTTTATGGTTTTAAAACCGCGGTGGGCATAAAATATGAGTTTAGGAGCAGTCCACCAACAACAGATCAAAATACAACCCTTATAAGCGAGTCTCGAATCGAGCTGCCGTTTGTCTGCCCAAGAGTTGGTTTTTTTGCTGCCGTCTTCTTGCTGCAATTTTTTTGTTTTGTTATTTATTCCGAAGCCTCGCATGAGACGGGATTTACACGTTGAAGCAAACTTCCTGAAGTTTCTCAAAAAGCTTTTGTTTGTGGGAAAGAGGTATGGTGGGGTGACTTGCCCCTCTACGCCACTTTCCTACAAGCAAGAGCCTTTTCAAAAACATCATGAAGTTTGCTTCATCGTGTAAATCCCGTCTGAATGGCCACAAAAAACCGCTGTTTTAGAGAGCCAAAAGATCAAATGATTGCCCATTGCTGTTCTAAAATAAGCCATAATCTGAAATATTTATTCAATAGGGTGGCTGACAAATCATGCTACATTAATAAACAAAAATAACCTTATTTTTTACAAATTTATATAAATTATTTTAAGAGCAGCAAAATCAGTCAGTGAAATCAAAACAAAGAAAGTATCCGACCGTAATTTTTTTGGTAGCAGCATTCATAAGCCATCCTATATATATACACAGAGAAAAAAATTGATATGAAATGGCAGTCATTTCCACATTTTTTCATATCAATTTCACTCCGATATGACAAAGATTAAAAAAAAATATCAATACGATCTTTTCTATAAAAAAAAAAAAAATTGACTTGTCTGGGGATCGAACTCGAGACCTTGCGTGACGTCTCGACGCAGTCAGCCAAGGCCCACATTTATGGGAAGACATCTAAGAAACTATTTATATTAAGTATGAAAAAATTGATATTTTTAAAAGATCATTTTAACCAGCAAAGATTAAATTGATCTTGAGCTTTTTTTTTCTCTGTGTATATATACCATATCAGAATAATCAGTTGGATCAACCATTTGTAAGCGTATTAAAATTTCTGCATATCAATAAATTTACAATAAATTCATTTGTAGTTTAAAAAAGAGAAAGCAACAAATGAAACAGGTCCAAATTTTGGATTACATTTTTTTCCAAGTGTACAATCAATTAAATGTAGATGCTACTTGGTAGTTCCCCTGCTTGGTTATGGGTTAAAATGTTTCGAAAGGTGTTACCATTTATCGAGTGTCAAAACGAAGGCGGCTCACAATGGAGTGTCGACTCATCCTTGGCATGTTTATGATAACAAAATAAAAAAAAAATGTTTATATCCTTGGCAGCAGGCATCAGTAAACTTGACAGCTGATGTGGACCTAGGGGGATGGGTGGCATAAGTATATACATATATATATATATAAAGTACATATACATGTGCTGTTGTTAAATGGCTGATAGCGAAAATAAAAGTAACACACACACACACACAATACAGGATGAGGATGGGGGACAAGGGCAACACTTGCCATTTGGCCGAGTTGTTGGGTATTTTTCCACATTTGGTTTGCCGGAGCTGAGCGGAAAATAAAAAATGATGATCCAGTGTGTCGTTCTATCTGCCTCCCTTCCCCCGAGTGTAACGCACCGTTGGGTTCAGTGGTGGGTGGGGGTGGGGGTAACGAATTCATCGAAATAACCGTAGGCTTTCTCATTTTTGTTGATGGCGGAAGTCTTTGCCCGTATGCCAGTGCAGAATTGAGTGTTATGTGTGTGTGTGTGTGTGTGGGTTTTGGCTGTTGGATGTTGATGTTCCGACACGACTCTTGGTAAGCAAGTGAAGTGTAAAGAGCTCTTTCCTTTATTGGTTTTGTATTTTATTATCACATTTCGTTTATTTCTTTGCCGGGCCCTTGCCTGGCCTGTACGAGTATGGATGGATGGATGGTTGGTTGGTTGGTTGGTTGGTTGGTTGGTTGGTTACTTGGATGCTATCTAACACACATATACCCCAAACGCCCTAGGCTTTTGATGACACTTTGCGACGCCATTTACGGGGCATATGGGACTTTGATATGACAACGCAAATATCCGTTATGGGTCGACGGGCACGCACCAAATTCAGCCGGGAAGGGCAGGGAGAAAGTGCCAGGGTAACGTCCGCCCTGCCCATGCGCATCATCTTGGGCAGATCTCCCGCTATGCCTATTTTTTTCTTCTTTATTTTTGCTTAATGTGTGTTTGCAAAATACAATAACAATAAAGCTGGGTCGTCTTCTTGCACACATTTGTGTGCCCCATTCCAACGGGCAGTTTGATAAGTCAGTGACTTTTTTCTTTTTGAATATCCCGCGTACACTCAGCAAAACAAGCTTATGCCGCGAGCGCTTACTGCAAATTAGTATGCTCGCGACAAAAGCGCCAAGCGAGTAAGGCGTTGGGCACCTCTGGCGAAGATTTAAGTAATACAGGTACGTGATTTTTCCAACAATCCAAATAACTGGCCTTAAAACTGGCGTTGATGAAAATCTCATTACGTGGGCTGTTATTTAAGTTTCTGGTCTAGGTCACTTCTAGCCATTTTAGGACCAATTGGCCTTTTCCCAAAAAAAGTTTGGACTTTTATCGATAAAAGCCTTATACAACTCTTTTATGTGTGACCACGTTTGATATCGATTAACGATTAATCAAAAACTTAACTCGGCAGAAAAATGGAATTAACTCGTGAAAATGTGGATTATCACGATAAGAGTGCAACGATGAACTTAAATTTTTGTATGGCGATGAAGCACCATCCTATAGCATTGTGAAAAATTGATTTAATGAATTCAATCGCGGGCGACGCTCGCTCGAAGACGAAGGTCGTGAAGGTCGTCCAAAAACTAAACTGCTAATGCAAGATCGTCATGTGACATACCCTGAGATAGAGGCATCCTTGGGCATTTCTTCCACCAGCATACATTCGATATTGCATGAACACCTGAGCGTCTAAAAGGTTTGTTCTCGTTGTATCCCGCACAATTTGACAATCGCTCAAAAAAGGCTCGTGTGGATTGGTGCAAAGAATTTTTGAAAAAATATAATCGCGGTGTTTCAAAAGACGTTTATAAGATCGTCACAGGTGACGAATCATGGATCTATGCTTATGAGCTCGAAACAAAACAGCAATCGACCGTGTGGGTCATCGAAGACGAGGCACTTCGAAGCAAATGGTCCCCTGTTTCTTCGGTAAAACTGGTCATGTGGCGACTGTTCCGCTTGAGCAACGTAAGACGGTCAATTCTGAGTGGTACACCACAATTTGTTTGCCTGAAGTCTTCGGAGAAATTCGAAAAACGAACAAGAGAAGACAGATCATTGTGCACCATGACAATGCGAGCTCTCACACATCAGCTCACACCAGCGCCTTTTTGACCGCCCGAAACGTCGAATTGATGGGTCATCCGCCGTACAGCCCTGACTTGGCACCGGTACTGTTTCGGTTTCATATTAGTTATCTTAGTGACTTCTGATTCTGATTAAAAGATATAATGGAATATTTAAAAAAAATAATAATAATCTACGTTGCTTATGTTGGTCGTAGAAAATTATTTGCCTTTTTAAATAAATTAACTGCTAACTGTTAATTCAGATTTTCTTTGTATAGTAGGCCTTGCATTTTTCCAATTTTAATTTTCTTTATGTTAGTAGGCCTTGCTTTGCACTGAAATCAATTCATTTTTGTAAAACCAGAAAATTTTTCATTTCATCTCTGTCCGTTCTGGCAGGCAGAACAGACTTTTTCTTTCATTTTATTTATTTATTGATAAACTAACATTTTTTCTTTTTAACTAGAAAAAATAAAACTTTTCACCTCACATTGTATTAAGCTATTGATCCATTTCTCTTTGTTGTGAAAACATTCTTCACTTTGTGAATGCTTTTAATAACTTAGTAGTTCGATGGGAAATACTTCTTAAATAATAAAAATTTTTCATTTCATCTTCGTCCGTTCTGGAGAGCAGATCATTTTTTTTTTCTTAAATTTTATTTATTTATCGATAAACTAACATTATTTCTTTTTTATCGAGAAAAATAACTTTTTACTTCGCATTGTATTAAATTATTGATCCAAACTAATAATGCACGCATGGATTGTACGTTTCTCTTTGTTGTGAAAACATCCTTCACTTTGTGAATGCTTTTAATAACTTAGTAGTTCGATGGGAAATACTTCTTAAATAATAAAAATTTTCTTTTTAGTTTACAAAATGTCTCTGCGTTCGATCCTCACCTCGGAACAGCTTATAAAAGAGTTGTTTCTTTAAAACTTTTTCACATCTGGGCACCTTCAACAATTACTGCGCCAGCTCTGAAGTAACTAGCCATGAATAAGCTTCTCAAATTTTGCCGTTCGGATTCGGCATTAAACTGTGTAGGTCCCAGTATCTTGTGCGAAAATTTATAAAGCACACAAACCAGGAGATTGAGAGAACCTTGGCCTGTACCTTTGGGGGCTGTAAAGCCAGATATATACGAAGGCCAAGAGAGTGCAGAGAAGCTCGACTTTAAGTCGTTAAAAAGTCTTTTAAGCGATAGTCAAGGGTATTGCGCGAACAATCTCGAAGGTGGATCGAACGAGTGAATAAAGATCCTTCTTACAACCTTTCCAGCAAATCGAGTATCCATCTGTTTTGCCATAGCCTATTTATATACAGATACTATATATATTCTGTACTATGATCCATAGGTCGATAAGTTTGTATCCAACCTTTCTCTTAGCTAAGCACTAAAGAGCTGTCTTCGTGAAGTTTCTACTAGAGACGGGTTTCATTTCAAGTTTTCATTTCAAGAATAAGTATCATATAGTCCCAAGATTTTTGAAATCTTTCCCAAAGTAAAAATTCGATCGATTCGATCAAGACGGGCCTGGATTTTTTCCTGTTTTTATACTCTGTACCGAAGGTACACAGAGTATATTGGGTTTGTGCAAATGTATGTAACAGCCTGAAGGAAGCATCTCCGACCCTATTAACTATATATATTATTGATCAGCATCAACAGCCGAGTAGATATAGCCATGTCCGTCTGTCCGTATGAACGAAGAGATCTCAGAGATGGTAAGAGCTAGAGGTTTGAAGTGTATGGAACATATAATTCTTACATCTGCAGGCAGATCAAGTTTATTTTTAATTTTTGCCACGCCTCCTGCCTCCCCCGCAAATTAAAAAAAAACGAAATAACTCCCACAATTTTCAATATAGATAGTTCGAACATTTAAGACATATATTCTACTACTTATTATGAATCGACCCGCCATACATCGTTTTTCGATCAGATGAACAATATTAGAGCTATACGTAAAAGAAAATAAAAACCGACGACAACAACTACACCGCAGCGATTGGTAGAACTTACGAGAAAGAGAGAGCGAGAAGGCAATAGCTAACTGGTAATTTCCCAATTGGACCTTGCTTGACGGCAGGATCTAATGGGACTGCGCCGCTCTCAGTTTCCCCCCGCCTTCTTTCCCATAGATATTTGTGTAAGCAAAGACCAAGTATGAGAGGAGCGATGCAATTGCGATGACCTGCGGTCAGAAATAACGCGTGATTCCCCGCGTGATTAATATAGATACGTTTATGTTAATAGGAAATTATATACAAATTTTATAATTTTACGAGTTATGTACTAGGGTTATTATATTCGTTATTACTTATCGAGCCCCCATGCATCGTTTTCCAACCAGATGAACGATAGTCGAAAGAGTTGCCACCCCCAGATTTTGAAAAACCCTCACACTTTAAAGTTATCAGTTACGTACAAACAGGCACAGAGTATATTACAGTCGGGCTTGACCGACTTTCTTACTTGTTTTTTTTAAGTCCGGTGCGTGTATCTAAAATCAAAATCTCAAATCGATTTCGGATCAGGTTCTTCTTTGGAGTGATTTGGCCAAGCCCCGTACGCAACCCGCCCAGATATCTATATCAGGGACCGGATCGGGCCTTAAAAACCCGGAAAAAAGCATCGATATTCGGCTGGGCGTCGTACACACACCCTTAGTCCATGCATTTCCATTTTATGTTCAGCGCAAGGTCCCAAATTCGATTCCCAGACAAAGCAAAGCTGACACTAAAAGTTTTTTGTTTGGATTTCATAAAGAAGTAAATAAACCAAATTGGTATTGGTTCTTGAAGGGTAAAGTAATGTCTAAATTCTACGGAATAAAGAGGGTTTATTCACCACTTGTGAGAAAATCCATTCGTATTCCAATGTTCACGATTTAAGAACAAGCGTGCTTGAAGACTTACGTCAACGAATGATCATGATTTTGGAAATTATTTCTAACTCTTGGTGTACCTTTACCATATTTACGCCTATACTTTTCTTTAAAAAACACTTCTAGATCTTAACAACCCCAGCCAAAGCTAGGAATAGAGAATAGAGGCTATGGTACATGTATGGGGATCGGCCAACTTCGAAGAAGATGATAGAATACATAATTTTTTGATTTCATCCAAGAAAAGATTAATTTCAGTTTTCCAAAGATTAATTCTAGCTCGATATAGGGTAACATTTATTCCAAATCTCCATACAAAAGTAATCAATCAAAATGATTGTGTAAAAGTTTTGTATGGGATTGAAAATGGATATTCTTCTAAACAATCTTCAATATGCTGCTGCTTTCCCAATAATTCGTAGGATAACGTTAAACACTTTACGAGACTTCTAAAATACTGAAAGAATACAATTATAAAATGGCAACTCATCGTACAGGACCATCGCACACGCTTGTTGCTACACGTCTAAGATGATTTATTGATTTAAGTTCGACAATCAAGTTGAATCGAATTGTGCCCATTTCAGGCACTTTCACATTTGAACTTTAAATGACGCGATTGTACAGACGGACAGAAGGACAAACATACATTTGCATAACTTTATGATACTCTTATTACCCATTTTTAATTCAAGGTCATCGTTAAAGATTGAGATGAAGCCTTCAAACCTTCAAAATTGGCTTAAATTTAACCTAATGGACAATATTTAGTAAAATTTTTAAAGTTTATTTGTATTTTGTTACAATTTTAGTTCTGTATGTGAGTGTGGCGACCGTGACACAAGATTTTACTCTTGCCGTCTCCCTGCTTTCCATTCCATACTTAAAAGTCTTGGGCAAAAAAAAGAATTCCCCAATCTATTTCTACAAAATCAATAAATTCTCATCACACCTGATGGTCACTTGCGACCGGCTGGTAAACTGTACCTGGCCGAATTAGACGGGGCATAAACAAAGCTCCAGACGCAGAAAGCACTTGGACTTGGCGATTTTGGCCGGCGGACGGGGCGTGAGGTTCATATTTTACCCTTAAACGTGGACAACAACGTTGGCCATCGATGGGGATGACGACGGGGTAGTTGGTAATAAATATTTTACGTCAGCCCCAAACTTCCGACAAAAAGCAAAACTTCGGGCGTTGTCCAGGAGACTGAGAGGGGATGTCCGTGACGCGACCACGAAAGCGGTAACAATAAATACACGCCCTGTCAGCCTGTCCCTTTAGTGTCTTGTCCCCAGCTTGGTTCAGCCTCGGTCCAGGCAGATTACGTTGACGACGACGACGACGACGACCCTTGAGTTCGCCCTTGAATCATTTCAATTTTAAGTAAATTGACATTACATTGCTGTGGGTGGCCTAAGGCCCTGGGGGTACAACCAGAAATAGGAATTGGAAATTGAGGCGGCAGGAGGCAGAGAGAAACTCAATAACTATCAACGTCTCGAGCAAAATCCCCGAATCGAATGCGAAGCAACTCCATGCGCTGGCCACGCGCTCACCAACCGGCTGACTGACTGAAATGACTGACAGGCCCAGGCTGTCGTGCCACAGTCTGGGAATTGGTCAGAGAGAGAGAGAGTGGAGTAGGGGTGGGGTTGGGATGGCCAGACGCGACAACATTACGTTACGCAGACCGAAGGGCATTTGTGATTTAACCCCAACCCCTCCCCCAGCGCCGGTAAATTCAGAGCTCCCTGCTGACTCATACAAACACACACACACACAACCTAAGTACTACACCAGAGCGGTTGGTTTGCTTTTCCAAAATGGCTGCCAGGCCATCGTCCAGCAAATGGGTAAATCGCCCCTTCATTTTTGGCGGGGTCGCACTGGACATTGAGCAGCCATAAAATGAGTCACTGGTTGAGACTTTAAGAAACTTTGCCAAGTTGCCCGAAGCCTTGAAAGAACTTTGGTTTTGAACGTAAGAAGTTTATATCTAATCAGGAATAATACCCCAGAGCGATCTGAGGCAGAACCAAGCGATAGATTTAAGCGGAGTGTTAAGCGACTCTGAAGAATCACGTGCACTACTCCAGAACGAACTAAGGCAGCACCAAGTGTAAGACAACGGAGTGTTACGTATGCTTTTCCAGAACTCATAAGAATTAAGAGAGCGGAATGGTATGTACAGTACTCCAAAGCGATCTAAAGAAGAATTTCGCTTGCAAAGTTCTAGAGCTACTTGAGAGAGCGAAATAAGGTGTCACCTAACAATGTACACAAAAAAAAGTGACAACAGCGGCGTTGTAAGTGTCCTATCCTAGAGCGAATTTTAAAACGCTAAACAATAGCACTTCTCTGGAGCGACTTATAGGCGTGTCGTGTTTTTTCTTCGTTCTAAAAACACGACTCAACACGACGTATTCGTGTTGCAACATCAGTTTTCGTGCGTGCACTCGCGTTCCAGTATTAAGCTCTTATAACACGAATACGATCTTACACGACTTAACACGAAAAACACGACATTCACGACAAAAGCCGACAATACTACACTCCACTGTATACAAAAAAGAATGGCCGTTTTCATATCTTGCCGTTACAGTCTACTTTAGCTGCATTTAACATTAACATTTGTAAAATCGTGGCAACTTCATGCAAGAGCTTTCGAGCGAGTTGCCAATGCGAGCAGAAATATGCAAATTACAATTTTGACTGGTGCAATGGTGCCTGTGTTCGACTCTATCTTGGAACTTCAATTAAATGTTCTTTCTTTAATTCTAAAAATATTAAAAGTCAACTTGGTGTCAAAAACTTAAAAGCAGGATGATCTAGCACTTAGCGGGCACCCAGTGACAAGCTAAAGTTTTGTTATGACGACGAAATTTCTCTTATCGGCTAGATATAAAAACAGCCCTAGATCATTAAGTCAACAAAATAAACTGTATAAATATTAACATTCCCACTTTATCGGCTGTTAAACAATATTTAAAACGAAATTTTTGTGGCGATTGGTCTTAATTTTTTCGTTCACTATTTATAAAGTCGTGCGTGTTGTAACGTGTCGTGCTTACGAAATTTTTGACCGCACGTGTGGTGTGCGTGCACAGAAAAAAAAATGCCGGGATATTATTAAGCCGAAAAAGCTTGATTTAATCCCGACGGAAGGATTGAAATTTTAAGCCCGTTTAGGATTGATTATCCGTAATTGATCCCGTTTGGGATTGTTTTTAATCGATTCGGGCTTAAATGTCGAGTGAAAGAGCGAACAAGCTAGACAACAGCAAATTCGCTCTCTTGGCTTCTCTCTTTGTCGTCTGGAGCAAACGCTCTTGTATTTATTGGGGTGCCAAGTCTGGCAAGCGCGGCGTGGTCGAGTGCGCTGAGACGCAGACGTTCTTCAGTCCCGAGGTCCCGAGTTCGATTCCCAGACAAGGCAAGTTAAAGTAAGTTCTTATTAATTTATTTATATATATGTTTCTTCAAATTAAAGAAGTCTTAAGTGAATCCAAATATACAATTATTAATATATATATATATACAAATTTATAAGAAAAAAAATCTTCTCGGGCGTTCTAATTTTCTTGAAAAGTGTATAAAATTGCCCCGAATATACAAAATATTCTTGACTGAACACGGCGTTCATTTCCTTCTGTCTCTTTTTAGTCTCCCCGTTTTTAAGCTTCGTCTGGGGACGGCTTGGTCGGCATGACTATATCCGTTGTGGGACCGATCGGTCGGAAAATAGTCTCGTGAGAGAGAACTTTTTATTTTCTATTCCTTATATATTAGTTTTTGATGATTTTACATATTTGTGGAAAATTTATCAAAACGGATGAATTTGACCTGCCATATAAACGGTTGGTCAAAAACTAGTACTAGGAAAAATTTTTATTTTTCATCGTAGCATCACCCTATCTTGGTATATTAGTTTTATCTGCGTTAACACATTCTGGAAGATTTTATCAAAATCGGATGACTATAGCATACGGACTGCCATAGGACCGATCGGTCGAAAAATGTGTTTTACTAAGAAAATTTTTTTATGGTGTCGGAGATTCCTATCATGGTTGAATCAAATATATTGTATCTATATCCTCTATATATTTTACCGGTTAAATCAGGTACAGTTTTCAAGTGTATAAAAACTTCGACAATCTTTTTGTGGACAACGGCTCAGTTTAAGCCATTCCGGGATCAACCCAGTATTGATTTAGTTGAGACCAATGCTAAACGGTTGTTTTCTGTGTGCTCAAGATATTTTAGGCGTGTACCAGTCGTGTCGTGGTTAAGATATTCGACACTCGCCCATCTCTAAGGGGGACCCTCGTTGCAAAGCGCAAATTAGTTAGCAGCTCAATGTGGCTGGTACTGGTATCACGTTGGACGGTTGCACGTGTTTCCAAAAACTAAAGCCAGGCGGGTTGAGTTTGCTCGGAAAAACATAACAACAAATTGGACAAAGGAAATATTTAATATTTAATTAATCTTTTAAGCAGGCGGAAAGGGATAGCTTCGAGGTTCTTCGACATGAGTCCGATGGATAACTTTTGGTCATTATGAATTCGAAAAATATATGCCCTGTTAATATTTCTATGCGTTACAAACTTCCAATGTATACACTTTGCAAAGTGTATAAAAATAGTTTTCTTAACATTTGTGTATCGTTTGTCTGGCGTTCGTGAAGTGCGGCTATAGTTTTGCACCAAGCATAAAACGAAAATTAAATCATAATGGAACATTTTGCATTGCTTTTGTTGTTGTTTTGATTCTTGCTTATCTTATTTTTGATTCTCTTTTTATCTGCATTCACCAATTGTAGCTCTCTCCTCTATAAGTACTCGTACACTGGAAAATTTGTATGCAGCCATAGTAATGCACCGGAGTTCACATAAATTCAAAGCATATCTCGAAGAATGCTCATTAAAATTAAACTAACGCTTACAAAGTATACTCATTCTCAGAGAGGCTTCAAAACAATCACAAAAACACAAGCATATTCGCCTGGCCAAATAAATCGTATCGCTGCAGCATGAGTTTGTTGTTGTCAATTAGTGCATTGATGTCCTTAGACCCTGTTTGCTGGTAAGAAAACAGAAAAAGAAGTTTAACGCCTGAACCTCAAACACCAATTAACTCTAAAAATGTAATCTAGACGAAGGCGTGGGGGGGGGGGGGGGAAAGGGTTTTATTCAGCGATAGTATTTTGCCTCTGAAAACTTTGTTAACTGAATTATAATATTTTTTTAATTTACCCTTCCTCATCTGTAACGAACTCGGGACCTCGGGGCTTGGAACACAGAAATTCTGCACCTCACTCTCCCCCCCCCCCGGGGACCCCCCCTCCCATTTGCTATGAGTTTGTAATAAAGTGGTGGTGGTCCTCAGGGTTGCGTTATTAATATCCCTTGAACCAGAAATTTTTTGTTTTTTTTTACCTTTTTTTATTTTTGCAATGTCAAGAGTTCAAATAAAACATCCGAATATACATTCCCGATTTGTGGTGTAATTGGCTTACATTCTCAAGATTAACTGACATTACCAACGCTTAGGAATTGTGACCATAAAAATTGGTGATGTATTGCCATACGTTTTAGGTTAAATTCTCATCGTTTAGGTAAATAATTGCCATAAGTGTTGAGTTATTGGCAATTTATTGTTCTTGAAACTTTGCTCAGCCTTAATAATAGGTTCTTCTTTTTTGAGTGTGGGAATAACAACATTGCATGAAATATAAATTATTAAATGGATTTGATTAGCATAAGGTACTAAGATTGTCATGTCTCATGCATCAAACAGTTACGTATAAGTCGGGATTTACACCATGAAGCAAACTTCATGAAGTTTTCGTGGAATTTATAGGACATTTTTCAGACCTTTTAAACGAATAGTAAAAAAATTCATTTAAATCTCTCGTCATAAGTTTGCTTCATCATGTAAATGTTTAAGTATACTCTCGAACATAAATACATTTTCTGTATTTCTTAAAAAAAATTCTTAAAATGCATGAAAAATAGTGTTCCATTGAAAATTAGCTAAAAAACATGGCTTACATCATAGCCTTATGCACTGACATTTTTATATTTTGTTATATAATTCAAAGGAAGAAATAAGTCTATATTGTTGACTTTAAAAATTTCTATATTTTGAAGGGTTTCAACTTACAACTGGACTGTGCTGCATTTAATACTTTCTAGCTACAAATTTTCGGTATAATCCAAAAGATATTGTTTTGAGAAAAGAATTAAAGTGTTTCTAGAAGATACATTAAGTAATTTTGATTCTCATTTTGATATTAATATGTTTAATCTATACCTGAAATTAGATAAGAAAGCCACGCCTGCTTCTAAGATATCTAGATTCCAAAATGCCTCCATTGGGATGTCGATAATTTCAATTGCATTTCCTTCTCTCAGGCAGGGCTTAAATATGCATTTACATATGTACTTAGAATATTACCAATCCTATGATTGTGGGCCATGAATTTCGTTGAAGGCAATACAACAGTTTTTGCCCATTTAATTACTCAATCAGGGAAAGGCTCCACCTACTACTACGCACACACACACATGCGTATGCATATGCACACTAAGGCTTGTAGGTGTCTTATATGAAGGAAGGGGAGGGTGGGGGGAAAACTGCGTTTTGTAATTTTCACATATGGCAGGACGAAATTGTTTGCAACTCCAACAATAACAACAACAAGAACAACTAACCCACCCTCTGCTCGCACACACACACACATGACGTTTCGCTACGGGCAACGAAATTAAAACAAATCCTTTCGTTCCATATTAATGGTCGCCATCTTTGCAGCAAATGACATTCGAAAACATTTATTGCGCCAAAAGCAGTCACAAGAACCCAACCAACCAACCAAACACCCACCCACCTACCCACCCAACCCATTCAACCCATTCAGCCCATCAAGTCTCACATGTGACCAACCCAGTAGCAACCCCGCCCTACTCCTGCTCCCATAAAACGCCATTATACAACACAAACACACACACACACACACACACACACGCACATATACGCACACATATGAGCTTATGTGGGTGTTCATTTGGTTATGTAGTGAACCCTACAGGACACATTCCTCACCCAAAATAAATAAAAGGGGTGATGGAACTTCTATGGAACAAAGGCCACACTCACGCACACATATGAGCGTGAGTGTGTGAAGCACCCATGTACAGTCAGTTCATTTTACATTATTTACCATTTTATCACACACCTCCTACTACAAACACACACCCCTTCCCTCCCACCCCCTCGCCGTTTGCGTAAAACTTTCATTTAGTTTTCTAATTACTTTTTTAATCAAGAAACCAAAGATTCTTGTGCCAGCCCCCCACCCCCCTTCGCCCCTCTTATCCATGTAACAAACTTACGATTTGGTAAGCTATTGCCCATTTGTTACATGGTACAAGAATACCGTTAAAAGGTTTTAGCTAGATTTCTTAGTCGTATTTATCAATTAAGTTTTGTTCAATTGGGATTCAAAATTTTGGTATTCCTTATTAAGTTATTTTTCCTTGGAAGACTGTTAATTTTCTCTTAAACTTTTAAAATAATCAATATAATAATGCCGAGATCTATCTGTACACATCGATATAACGAAGAGTCCCGACTGATTTCTCAATGACAGCATGTTTTTATTGCAATCAACGTACAGACAAAAACGTAAGAGCAAGCAAACTTACAATGCCTACAGTAGTTTTCGATTCTGATAAAAAGTAGTATCGAGTGTGCAAGTAAGTTTTGATGGATTGAAATCCGATGGCTACACTGATGTCAAATTGTTTCATGTGAAAGCGTCATCATTTAACCATCTGAAGAATAGGGGCAGGAGAAGAGAGTAGAGTAAGAAGTTTGACCAAAAGAGAGTCTTTTAAATCGAAATTCTGACAAGTGTTCAGACGATATACGAGTCTCTTCACAGACAGCAACTATCTGGATTGGGCAACCAAACAATGAGTCATTGATCTTTCCCATGATTCCCTATCTCGAAGGTACAGGATGAAATGTCCCAACCCACTCGCTTTATAGCCCAAACCTTGCATCATCAGACTTCCAATTGTTGCGGTCAATGCAGAACGATCATACGGAAGCGCGCTTTAGTTCAGTTGAAAGTTAACAAAACTGGCGTTTGATACGTTCTTTACCTCGAAACACGATCAGTTTTATTGGGTCAGTATTATGCCATGCCAGACAGGCTAAATTTGGCAAATTTAAATCTATCTCTTACCATCTCTGAGATCGGTGCGTTCATACGGACAAACAGACGGACATGGCTATATCGAATCGGCTGTTGATGCTGATCAAGAGTATATATAGGCGGAGATACTTCCTTCTGACTGTTACTTACATTTGCACAAACTTATTTTACTCTATGTAACTCAACACTATCTTCTTCGCAATCAGATGTATTCATTTAACGGCGAATTTTAAATACTCTCTTAAGGATTTCTTATCTCAAGGATGAAACGCTTGCTTATTTTCATTTATTTATTATACTTTAATTTGTTTAGTAAAAAACATTTTTTTACTATTTTTTTACACTAAACTACAAAAAAAAATAACTTGAAAAATCGAGTTTTTTTTAAATGGCCGTCAATTTTTCGAAAAAAAAATTGAAAATATGAATTACAGAATTACATCAATTCTGATCATCAACTCATTTACCGTTTTCAATTCCGATAACCTGGAGTACCGGAAACTTGGCTACCACCTCTACACCTTTTTTTTGAGACCTTTATTGGCAGGCCGATAACTTTTTGAACTGCCCTCGAAGTCCAACAATTTTTTTTTAAACTTTTTATTTAATTAATAAATAACACAAAACCAAAGTGAAAAAGCTCTTATAGTTTTCTCTCCAGAATTAAAAAAAAAAACACTCATAAAACCCTGTTCAAAGTAGAGGTGGAGAACTATCGATGGCACTATCGATGGTTGGGCGCTATCGAGTCGCCATCGATAGTAGCCCTCCACTATCGATAGTTTTAGATAGTTTTTTTGCAAGCTTTACACATCACTAAATAGTTAGCTCTTAAAATAAAAATAAATAATTTGCACTTAAGAACGATATTTACCAAATCTAAACTTATCAGAGTTGATTAGTCAAATTAATCTTAGTATTCCTATTAAACCGACTCGTAACGTTATCTCCTAATCTCTTAAACGCTCTATTACTTACTATGCTTTGTGCTGATTACAATAAACTCTACGGAGTAAT
Source organism: Lordiphosa mommai (assembly GCA_018904225.1). Taxonomy (NCBI): domain Eukaryota; kingdom Metazoa; phylum Arthropoda; class Insecta; order Diptera; family Drosophilidae; genus Lordiphosa; species Lordiphosa mommai. The sequence goes on along the minus strand of JAEIFT010000032.1, from coordinate 24,928 downwards.
TAGCTTAGGAGAATCTATTCCTGGTATCAAAACCTCTTTTTTAACGTATTTAGCCCGAAGTTTGCCTTAATTTAGTGTTATCCTACGCGTTTTCGTGTCACGGTGGGTTGGGCGGGAGGTGGTCTGCTATTATGCCTGGGGTTCGCGCGTAACATGCTTCGGCTTGGTGACGCTTAGGCCACTTGAACGTACGTAAAAAAAAATTATCTTTATTTTGGACCCAAGGTTAAAAAATATGGTCTAATTGGAACCCACAACCCAATATTAATGCCAAAGTTGAAACCAAAAGTGACGGAAACAATTTTTTAAGTTTGTTTTTTAATAAGTTATTAACAAGTTTTGCATTTTTAAATTGAGCGTTTAAATAAACAAACTATCGAAAACTATCGTGGACTATCGATGGGTTTCAAACAACTATCGTTGACTATCGATGGTGCAGACTATCGATAGTTCTCCACCTCTAGTTCAAAGGTAGAAGACCCCCTTAAATGAGAGACTTTTCTTATCCCGCAAAGGCATTTTTTCTTTTCTCCAGAACTAAACGCATTCTTATCGCAAAGAAGAGATTTTTTTCTAACTTTCAGAAGAGTCCCAGAGTGGTTGACTTATTCACTAAAGTGAGATGAGAATGCGATAGGAATGCAATATCTCGAGAGTAAAACGAATCGCATTCTTATCCTCCGCGACAAAAGTTGTTTATTGGGATGGAGCGACATAAAAAGGTAAGATTCGGTTGGCAGTAGTGCCTGCCATCCCTCACATTTTTTGGAGCTGTTTGCTCCAGTTATCTGACAGAATGCAAACTGTACTAATTGTCTATACGTGTATTAAGTATGTTGTATTCTGAAAGAAAGTGTCTTAAAGAAAGACAGATGCTTTCGAGCTTTAAGCGATTCGTGTAAGTTTTTATAGAGTCTTCCGATCCTCGAATAGAAAGTTGGACTGGAGTTATCAGTGAATTCAGAGATACAAGTTTTGCCCTTAAAAAAGAAAATTTTTATAAGCGAATAATTTTCCTTAAGGAAAAGGTCCGGTTGGACCAGTTTGCTGTCTGGCTTATAAAATACCAAACGTTTGCAGTGAAAGCACCAAATCTCAAGTAAAGCAAGTGCTCCCACTTCGATGAGTCGTAGATCACTTTGATCCCCCACTATGTCCCTCATTTCATGGCACTTTTACTAAACATAAGTTGTTGGATTGTGTTTAGTCAAAGGTACAAAGTCTTGTAGGGGGGAGAGGGGGGATAAGCAAAGGAGCTAAAGCTAAAGCAAATGCATCATCATCTTCTCATGGATGCGCACCCTTTGATGCGGGCAGAATGAAGGGAAATTGCTGGGAACGCAAAAGGGATTTTCAAATTGCGAAAATTTACAAGTTAGTTAGAAATTCTTTTCATTTTAGTTTTCCCACACACACACACACATGAGCTGGTACATGGCAGGATATGCCAAAGAGAGTGAAAGACTGAGAAAGAGAATGGGGGGCGCGGGGGGGTTAAAAAGGATTTTAGAGTAAGTACGTCAGTCAGTCGGTTTGCCACCGCACGAATTTCCAACTTTTCTCAGAAATTTTCATTTGTGTGCGCATGTGTGTGTGTTTTTCTTCTTTTTTTTTTGTGATTTGAATTAAACTTTGGAACTCGCACACACACACACATGGAAAATTTCTACTGCAGACAACAAAAGGCTTGAGAGACGGGTGGCGGACGCCCATAGTAGTTGCCATTGGAGTTGCCTCCCCCACCAAAATTTTGCTTCATCTCCTTCTGCTTTTCCACTTTTGGGAAGTTTGGCTCAAAGCTTTGTTGCTGTATACACAAGCTCGGTGTATGTGTATGTGTGTGTGCGTGGTACATATATGTGTGCTCATGTGTGTGCATGGGAAAAGTTCCCAGATATCCTGAAGAAGAGCCTTGTGACAGCTTGTGGTCTGCTTGCGACATTTGAACATTCATTTTGTTTATTTTGAACATACTTTTTGGGCTTAATGCGACTCACACACCGAAACGCACATGCCCAACCATGTCCATGTGTCCTAGACCTCCACATCTCCCTCTTTATCGAGGAGTGTGCCTTGACTTCGGCTTAATGTCAGCTGTCGTACATATACGACTACATATGTGTGTATTGTCTATGGAAGTGCGACAGAGAGGGCTAGCGAAAGAGGTAGAAATTTATTTCTTCTGAAAAACTGAAAATACATTTTCCACCAAAATCGAAAGGAATATAAAGCAAACCCCATTTAGAGGAAAGATCTGGCTTAAGAATTATTTTTTTTTTGAACATTTTGCACCTTATTTTGGCAAGATTTAGGTCAGCCTTTTCGGCGCAAAAAGCAGTCAAATGCACTTACTTTATACTCATGAGACAAACAAAATTCGGGGGTCCTGTCGGAAAATGGAAACACTAATGTTTTTTTTTCAATAATAGCGTTTTTAAGCTCTACAATTAAAAATATTACTTGCTTTCTAATCGAATGAATCTTGAAAAATGGGTCAAAGTAAGGTTAACATTTTGATTTGATGGTAGCCTGCTTAAATTTAAAAGTAATCAATCAGATTCCTCATGATTCTGATCTAACCAAAATCTAACATCAATTTCCAAAATATCCAATAGTTCAGATCAGTTGAAGCGAGTTTTTGCAACTAAATTAAGAAGTTAGAATTTTCCAAAAATTAAAAACAAAATTTTTGATTTTCGGAATGTTTATATTTCAGTATATTCTCTGAAAATTTCAAATTGATCAGGTAAATATTTTCGGATATTTGTAAGGACGCTTTAGGGCTACAGACACATTATACAATATTCTTCTATACATGACTATCCTATTTTACCAACTGATTTTCGAAATTTATCAAGATCTCATGACTGATATAGTCATCAGTTAACTGACTTATTGCAAATCGGTTTTTCATCGATGAAATTTAAAAAATCGTCCTTGCGGGACTTGACGCTCAAGCTAAAAAGGCACTACTATACAACTATTACTCTTCAACTACGCTCTACTATATTTTATTTTTATACTCTGTACCGAAGGTACAAAGAGTATATTGGGTTTGTGCAAATGTATGTAACAGCATGAAGGAATCATCTCCGGCCCTATAAACTATATATATTATTGATCAGCATCAACAGCCGAGTCGATATAGCCATGTTCGTCTGTCCGTATGAACGAAGAGATCTCAGAGATGGTAAGAGCTAGAGGTTTGAAGTGTTTGGAACATATAATTCTTATACCTGCAGGCAGATCAAGTTTATTTTTAATTTTTGCACGCCCCCTGCCACCCCCGCAAATTAATAAAAACGTAATAACTCCCACAATTTTAAAGATAGATAGTTCGAACATTCTAGACATATATTCTACTACATATTATGAATCGACCCGCCATACATCATTTTTCGATCAGATGAACGATATTAGAACTATACGTAAAACAAAATAAAAACCAACGACAACAACAATACCACAGCGATTGGTAGAACTTACGAGAAAGAAAGAGCGAGAGGGCAATAGCTAACTGGTAATTTCCCAATTAGACCTTGCTTGACGGCAGGATCTAAAGGCACTGCGCCGCTCTCAGTTATCAGTTACATACAAACAGGTACAGAGTATATTACAGTCGGGCTTGACCGACTTTCTTACTTGTTAATAATTGAAACGCTCTTCAAACGAAATTGTCATTAACTGTTCGTCTTTAAATTAAACTAGCTGGCATTATACGTCTTAGTCCGCTTGAACTTTCCTTGTCTGCCTCTTCAAAATTACCCACTCTGGCAGTTTGATTTGACTAAGAATCATTGCTGAGAGCGACAAGTCACTCTCCCACTTAGGCCTCCTGGACCCATTGCGATGCCAAATGTATTCCCTGTTAAACCTATTAAGCCCCTCAATACTGAACGAACTGTGGACAGAATAATTCTAAGGAGAGCAGGGATCTTTAGCTCGAATGTCTCCAAAAGGCTGAGCAGGAGAGGTTGAGCGAGAATCCAAAGTCTTCTTCTCCTCCGGGCAGGGCAGTGACAGAGAAGATGTTGTACTGTTTCCTTATCTTCTTCGTTTCTGCAGCTTCTACAGAAGTCATGGAATGTGACGCCAAGGCGAGCTGCACAGAGTCCCCACCAAAAGCGATATGTGTTCCCTTTTGTTACATAAAAGTGTGTTGATACGTTTTAGATTGTATGTAGGCCACGTAAGTCTCGTTACCGAACAAAAGAAAAGGTTTTTTCCAACGGTTTGTACTTTCAGAAAAAAAAAATTTAGAACTTTGTACTTGAATCAAGTAAATACCGTGTCAATAGTACGGTAAGTACCAAAACACTTGAGTCATGTACAAAGTTCTTATATCAAGTACGATACTTCATTCTAGACCGTTCCTAGATATATTAAGTCCATTTCGAACTATACTAAGATCTTTTTGATCATACTTTTAGGTCGTAAAAGTCTTAGGTAAATCCCGAATAATTCTTAAAACAAGAATTTGCGTACTTTAAATAATAACAAAGTGTTTTTTCTTGAAGTTTAATAAATTCTAAATTATTTCCCTTAAACATTCTTGAAACCAAATAAGAGTACATAAAATAAGTACAAAATTTTCTTGGTTTGGGCCCTTTAAATTCTTAAGCTGTTTCCAATTTGAGCTTGAAACGATGTCTCTGTATCGAATTAAAAATGGCTGCAAAGGTCTTATTGCCTAGAGCTAATCAAAGTCTAAGAAGTTATAACTGTAGGCCAGAAGTCTACAATATCTCCATAAGTAAAGTGATAGAACTAGTTGGGAATTTTAAGAACAGATTCGTGTTGCAATATTTGTTCTCATTTAAAAGAAAAAGGTCGTTTTTGCACTTAAGAAATTAAAAATTCCATCCCGATCGTACTAGAATACTGCCAGTCCTTTTTTTCTGAGTGTAGCAAGATGCAGTGTTTCGACTTTTGTGTGAAGCTTGAAAGTCGCCATAGGTATTGTGCTTTTCTCTGAAAGGAGCTCGATGGTGGTACCTCAAATTATATCGCTTTCGAAAATGGATTAAATTTCGGGTGGTCCAATCAAAAGTATATTGTTTTTTAGCTTATAACCTTCGCGTTACTTAGCCAAATCGTATCCCATGTTAATAAAGATTAGATAATCGCGATATGTCAATTCGTCGTTAAGTGAAGCCAGGTGACCTTTCACAACGTCGATTGTTAGCTGAATGGGCCTTAGGATAGCTTAATAATGATCCACTTCTTTTTTATCGAAAAATTGTCTTTAGCAATGAAGTTCATTTTTTTCTAAAAAGGGTACGTCAACAAACAGAATTGGCGAATTCGGTCATAAGAGCAGCTAGAGGCAGTTCATGAGTTGCCAATGCACTCTGAAAAAAAGGGCACTGTTTGTTGCGGTTTGTGGGCCGGCGGCATCATTGGACCGTTCTCTTTTAAAAGTAATGAAAATCGCAATGTTACAGTCAATACAGCAAGGTACTGTATGATGATTACCGACTTTTTTTTGCCTAGAATGGAAGAATTGGACTTGATTGACATGTGGTTTCTACATCTTCAAACCATGGACCAATTGAAAGGCGATTTTAGTGAGCAATTAATCTCACGTCGTAGACCAGTCCATTGGCCGTCATGATCTTGTTATTTGACCCCACTAGACTTTAAAGTCTTTAGTGTACAGGGACAGCCAGCCACAATTGCACAATCCTCGGATTTTTTCTTTTCAATCACCTGTTTGAAGACAACGAGTATAAAACCGACGTCGGGGTCACCACTTTTCAATTTAAAATAAATATTTTGCTTCAGGTATCATTGAAACATTTCAAGTCGATTTTAAGTGTATTTATCTAGCTAGATTTTTCCTAATTGGTATATATAAATACATATATATATATATACATATATAGTATTGGGGGTAAGATGGCTAAAAGGTAGTCCGGAAGTTGACGACAAGAAGCAGCAGTCGCACACACACATTGTTATTGGAAACAGGAGGGGGTCGCAGTGGGGATGGGGTGGAGGTAACAGTTGGTCGTTAAGCAGAAACGCGGCAAAGGCTTGGAATACTGACTATGTCATACGGATTCCGTTCTGATGTTGTCCTAGCAGCAGCAGCTGAAGTTGCTGATGGAAGGTGGAGTGGGAGTGGGAGCAACAGCGGAAGCAGACGAAACAGTCTTTTTACTAAAAGTTCGAGCCTGACATGTGCAGCAGGCAAGCGGCAGACCATTTCTACTCCCACTCCCACTCCCCGTATATATACAGAGTGTACACTGTACATATGTGTGTATGTGTATACATATTTATCGACTTTGTGAGCTCGTGAAAAACATCAAGTGAACGGAAGAACCAGCGCGGGCAAAGTGGAATACCAAGTGGTTGGAGGACAGCAGCAGAAGTGAAGGAGTGTAGGAAAGTGAAGAAGGTTTGAGTAGCGAAAAAAAAAAAAAAAAAAAAAAACGGACCAACAGAGTTGCCTTTCCCTGTGCTTAACCATGTGCCAGCAAAAATGTTCCATTAGTACTGATGAGACGACGACAGCGACAGCCTCTAGAAGACGACGAAGAGAAAGTTTTTTTTTTGGTGACATTTCGAAACTGTTCCCATTGCCTTAAATTTGCCAGAGGAAGAATTATGCTTAAAAGTTTACTGCCCCAGAAATGTGTCCTTTTTTTGCCCATCTAAATCACTCATGCCTTCCGCACTGCAGCACAACCGGCCACTGTATATATTCTTATAATATATAATTCACTCATCCTTTGGCATTGTCTTGTCTTAAATCCTCTGGATGAGGACTTAGTAGACGAGCACTGTTCAAGTTATGTTCCATATGGGCTAAGCCTAAGTCTTACCCTTTCCAGTTTCTCAGGTATGCCCCATAGACTGTAGTTTGCACATACACTCAAAAAAAAAAGTCATGAGCAAACGTTGTCGTTTGGTCTTAGTCTAAAATTCGTATTTCAAGTCTGATGTGAAAATTTCGAAATAAGTGTGTTTGGCCCGAATTGCGTATATATATTTATATAGGTACATTTTTTCGAGGTAGTCTTAAATCAATCCATATTTACCCATAAATATAAAGTCATGATTCACATATTAAAGTGAATGTTTGTATGTATATTCCTTATAGACGTTTAAACCGCTGAACCGAACCGACATATTGGTATGTCAATTAGGAAAGACCAAGCCTTTGAAGCGGTTCGAAAGCAGTTAAATCTAGTTCAGAGCCATATCTCAAAAATTAGCTATAGGTGCGCGCGTGATCGATATTTTCTTAACGATTCACGAAAAAAAATCTTTACCCGAACGATACACGTCACCCACGACTCATGCACGATTAAAGAAAATGTCACGAATGATCACGCACGATAAACTATTCCCGAATTTTTGCGTGGAGTGACCTTCATTCTATCATGGGTTTCATGGCCACACTGCGTTTTTTGTGTGGGCAGCTGCGAGCAGCGGATTAACGAAATCTAAAGTAAAACTGCTTTGGGAATATTGTTTTAAATCAAATATAAAATAAAAGAAAGTTCGTTAATACTGCATGACTTATATTCAAGATGTTTAACTTTAACACTGACGAATCACGGATACACACGCACGAATTTTTGTTTTTTTATACTGCATGACTTATATTCATGATGTTTAACTTTAACACTGACGAATCACGCACGGATCACGAAAACACACGCACGATAGTCTGTGTTTTTTCACTATCACGATATACATGTCGTGACACATTTGATTTCACGTCACGAGCACACCTCTACATCGATCTAAAAATGTGAAAATATATAATGTCCAATATTTTTCCGTATTAAATACCGTTTCGAACCAAAACCGTTTTGAAAAGGGTTCTACGTTTTGGAAATTCCATAAGCTATAAACTTAAAATTAAGTGTGTAGATTGGTATTAAGAAGTTAGACATTTTACTGGTTCAACACTGGTTCCAAATCTATTTGAACCGGTTTAAAAGTGAACTAGAGTCAAATCTCTAAAATAATATAAGCTTTCAACTTGAAATATGGTGTTTGGGTAGGTGAAAAAAAGTTAGATATTATTCCGGTTCAAACCCGGTTTCAGTCTATAAAAGTGGTTTAAAGTTGGTTCGGAACCATTTCTCAAAAAAATTTTCAAATTAGTTTATAAAAGTGGTTCTTAAGTGGTTCGAAGCCATATCTTAGCAATTATATTAGTTAAGTTGGAGTGCTGAACTCATTTACGGCATTTTTATTTGCAGTGTAACTAGCTGCATTAGTGGGAAATTTGTGGGATAGATTTCTTTATATTCTTTGCATTTTTCGTAGCATATTTAATTGGTCTGTCAGTTTCAGACTATCGTACTCAATACAAGAAATGCTGTACTTAAATTAGGAACAATTTCTATAGAATTGTACTCAATTCAAGAATAGCTGTACTTAAATTAGGAACGTTTTTTTTTGATAAAATTGAATTGATAGATTTTGGTTTTTAGAATGAATCATACTTAATTTCAATACATTCCGTTTTCTGAGTGTATAAACATACATCAACAAGTCTGCTCTGAAATACAATTTACTTTTCCTGAGGATTACAGTTCTCTGAGTGTGTGTGTGTGTGTGTGTGTGTGTGTGCGTGCGTGTGTATGTTTTCCACTACTTTTCTTGTTTGCCATTCGCCTTGGTAAATAAAAAGCGCTCCGCTTTGGCCAAAAGCAAAGGGGATTTGGGTGGGTGCCGGGGCGGCCAGGCCCGTATAGTCATGCCGCAAGCAGTACAGCTAGCTGAGGCGGAAAGTACTATAAGCTCTGTCAGTGGCATAGTTTCCTTTTTTAAGCATCTGGCTAAGGGATTATTATTTGCCATATTATAAGAAAACGGTTTTAGTTCAAATGTCAACAGCATTTATCATGGCAATGCATGGGGTTGAGTTGCTGTTGTTGTTGTTGTTGTTGGATGGGGTGGGGCTGCTTGGGTATTGCTTACTAACTAGCTAAATTATGAGTGCAGCTCAAAGATGGAGAAATTGTATGATATGCAAAATATGTAAGATAACTAATAATTGCAACGTTTAGTATAAACGTGTTGAGGATTTGCGGAAGATATGTGATTTATTTTTTATAAAATCGTAAACTTAGTTTGAAGAATTCCGGAATATTTTTTTAATAAAGTCCAATCAGTTCTTAGACATTATTTTTGCTAATTTTTAAAATTTACTTACTTGCATTTTGAAAGGCAATTACTATCAAAAACCTTATCGACTTAAGATATCAAATTTTTTTTAATCTATTACATTACAATCCTAGATGATCCGATAGTAAAAACTGTGGAAAGGAATATTCATAATTTAAAAAATAGATGAGACTATTTTATTTTAAGCAAACTTTTTCCATTTGATAAAGCGCTTGTTACGAAAATCTATCTCCCAGTTTGCGGTTTCAGAAAAATGTTTTTTAATCGATAATTTACATAACGGAAAATGGAAAATATTTTGACAAAATTCCATAATTGGAGGTAATTCAAAGGTTAAATTTTGGTTAGCGAGGAAACTCTACCACAACTTTAGATAATTTTATATATTCACAGATACAGTGGTTCCCAAAGCCTATACTCGCAAGGCTCTTTTGTTGTTGATTAGCTCACTATAGTCGCGAGCATACAAAAGTCACAGTCAGAGATCGCGGCATACGCGGGAGACATATCTGATGTTTCTTCCCCTTTCCCTCCTATGGCTGTAGCTGCTCGAACACTATAACCAGTTTGTTGGCAAGTCAACGTAGATATTGCCTTTGTCAGCGAATGATTGCGTTTAAAAAAAAATAGAGTATTTCATACTAATTGATTGCTTTTTCATATGCTTTTGGTGGGCACTCCTGCTTTATATCATTCAACTCATCGATAACTCAACTGAACCGAACTGAACTGAACCGTTTCCATATGCGGTTTTCGGTTTGGTTCAGCATTTTGGAAAAAACACCGGTTCAGTTCGTGGTTCGGCTTACGAGCACAAATAAGCGGTTTGCTACGGTTTGGTTTGGTTCGATTCAGAACCGGTTTTGCATACTAACGTTGTCCCGTTTAGTTGACATATTTTTCCGGGCAAACTCAACACGCTGACCTAATGGCGGTCCAGCAGTCTTGATACCACCTTTAATTTTTGGCAAACAATGTGTTTTAACTTCTTTAAACCACGTTTAACCGTTCAGCGTGATACCTGTAAGCCACATTGAACAGCTAACTGATTAGCGCTCCACAACGAATTGATTAAAGAGCTCACTAATCGATGCTGATTTCGCTTACTCAGCTTTGGGTGGGATCCTCTGTTTTTTTACTGTCCATAATCATCTTGATTGTTTCAAAAATTTCGGACCAGCTTTCTTTTTTACTAATCTCCCGAAATAAACTATTTTCATGTCTTAGGGCAATAATACACGTATACAAGGTTTTGGACCAGAGCAGATAGCAATTGTTTCTCATGTATTTTTGAACGCTGAATTCAAATCAATTAACTCTTTTTCTCTGTTACCTCTTTCTCAGAAGATATTTATGTAAACGTGTATTAAGCGAGGTATGTTTACAATTTTAAGTCTTATGGCCATATCGGTTTTTATGTAAACTAAGGTGAAAACAGAGAAACCAAACACGATGTTTGGATTTTAATCTCAAGATAGCAATTTTTTAAATTTTAATTTAAAAAATTTTTTTTTAATAAATCTGTTTTTCGAAAGTTTAAATAATTCTCAAAAATGTTCTAAGATTTTAAAAATTGCATGCTTTAAATTTTTTAGTTGACCTATTTATCCTCTAGTTTACTATATTTGCAGTTTTTTGATATCATTGCGCTTTTAAAAGTAATGACCAAAAAACTGTAGAAACTTAATTTTTTTCCAAAATTTCTTAAAATTAGAAAAAAATCAAACTAAAATATTTCTTTAATGCCAACCTTTTTTTTTCTTCAATTTTTTTGTTCTCCTTTATTTTAATGCAGTGTTCCCCAGCCTTAGTCCCTGGGGGCCGAACACATTCGGCAATTCACACAGACACGAGCCGAACATATGCCAAGCCCTTCGCAAAGAGAGTAAAACAATTCGCAAAGCCAATCAGTGGCTGCCTAGCCTTCAACGAGGTCAGAGCCGCTTTGCGTCGCACACCAATACACTCTCACTTTTTCGCCTTGCTCTTCTTTGCAAACCCTGTTTTAATGTTTTGAAATGTAATTTTGGTAAATCAAAAAATTACTCAAACAAATCGTCAGTCCCTGTTGTTTTTAACTTCAAAAAGCGCGATGAGGTCGCTGTAAATGTACTTAATTGAAGAACGCATCGGTTTATTATAAAATATTAAATCGGAATTTGAAAAATTTTTAAACCACTTTTAAGAATTATTTAAACTTAAAACGGAAGGCACAGTAATAAGAAAAACTGATTTTAACTCGAAAAAATAATAGATAAAATTTTTCACATTAAAATCAATATATTTTGACTATCGTAATAAATTATAAAGATGGGCGCTAGATATAAACAAAAATTTTTTCTTTAGTAGTTTTTTGACGTCCGTTATATGACAGCTATATGCGTAAACGATTTTAATAAATTTTTTAAAATGTGGAAAATATAAAAAATAAAATTGGAACGCTAGAAAACAAAAAGTTTTTTAAAAGAATTTATTTTTCATATTTAGGTATGTAATTCAATTTTGCTACATTTTTAGATTTAGAAAAATATTTACTAAGATATCTAATTAAGACTGGATTACAAAGATTTTCAAGTAAAAATTTGCCCTTAGACCTGATCGTTACTATAACGGCTATATGATATAGTTATCCGACTCGCCGGGTTCCGAAATATTGCGTTACTTAATAGAGAAGACTCTGTGCAAAATTTCACTCGATAGCTTTAAAACTGAGAGACAGTTTGTAAAAGAAAGAGACAGACAGACAGACGGACAGACAACGGAAGACAAGGGAAATGAACTAGCTCACGTCTGATCAAGAATATATATAGTTTATGGTGGAAATGAATATTTCTATGCGTTACAAACTTCTGGGAAACTTTTTCAAGTACTGTTTTGTACTAATATAAGTTTATTTTCCAATTTACCATATATAAACAATATTTCTCATTCTTTTTATTTATTAGCATGATATTTCTTTTTGGACAAATATTAGTTATGTTCCAATTTTATTTATTAAATTTACTGAAACAATCGAAATTATCGCTAACCAAACATAGAATGAGAAATTAAAGTGTGCGGCTATAGTTATGCACCAAGTTTAAAGCGAAAATTAAATCTTTACGGTAAATTTTGCATGGCGAGTGTTGTTTCTTGTTCATCTTATTCTTGATTCTCTTTTTATTTCGTTCCAATTGATTCTCTTCCCACACTAACTACAAGTAAACTGAAAAAGTTGGGTGCGGCTATAGTTATGCACCAGAGTTTATTAGAGATTGAATCTTATGCTTAATATGAATTATGTTGAACAATTTCTCATGATTTTTTTTTGGGATTGGACCATCTAATATTTGTCTTATATTATGTCTATTATTTTACTTTTCTAATCACCAAATTTTCTAAGTATTCTAAGATCTTGATTTAATGATTCGGACAAGATTCGGGGGAAGAATCCACAATTTCTAATCACTTGAAGTTTCCTTAAGGTAAGTGACCCTCAAGAAAATCCTTTTCCCTTTTTAATCGGATGATGTATGGTGCGTTATGACAACAACCTAACCATAATGCCCCCTGGACAAGTCGTTAGTGTGCCACCACCCTTACACACTTACGCTTAACCCTTAACCTGAAACTGAATCTAAGCCTAAAATGATGACCAATTCAATAATAATTTATTTGGCAACAAAAAACAACCATCCTGTAGATCCATAGAATGAGGATGTAAGCAGTAAGTCAAATATTTTCAGCATATTATGGCAACCATGTTTTGATCGTGTGCCCAGCCCACTGCCACGGCGGCAAATTGGTTAGGGGTTCTGCTGCCCGTTGCCCTGCCATTAATTCTATGATTTATGTTCTGTTTAATGTGAAAAATGCAATGTTTTTACCAAAGAGATCACTCCCATGCTCTTTCAGGACACGCTTCGTATATAAAATTGGGGAGGAAGCGACAACCTGGTCACTAATCAAGTTGACCGCTGGTCACCCCAGACCATGGGGCGCGACTCGACCTCGTGCGCATGTGTGTGTGTGTGTGTGCGTGTGCATTCATCCCTTTGGGCGAACCGGTACAAATCTAATTTGCATAGCAATTGTGTAGCCAGGTGAACCCCTAACGAACTGGTCAACTCGGTCCTCTACCCCCCTGGGTGCCGGCCTGTCTAGTGTTTATAAGCGTGATAATGATGATGGCTGACCTTTGGAGTTGGGCCAAAATGGCCACCGCCTTTTGACCAATGGTCAGAGTACTCACTCACTCAATCGAGCGCATAGCACGTGTCTGAGATGAAGCGAAGACGTTCGGGATTAGACGGCCCATTGAAGCGGCAGGCAGGGGGTCCTGTTTTGGTCCCTCTCGGTGGTGGTCAGCGCTTGTCAACATTATTTCTCAATTAATTTTGCATTTTTCATAAAATTAACCCAGAAATTTGGTGTGCAGTGACCTTTGCCGTAGACCCGTTGCTGTGTGCGTGTGGCACGTGTTTGGGCATTTTCTTGTTGTTTGTTTGACTTGCTGATTTGCTGACAGAACTCGTCTTTAATGTTTTATGACATTTATGTTGTGTGTGTGTGTAGCCCGTGCCTCCCCCGCATAGCGAGTTCTGAAATGAAATTAAGTCCGTGTCGGCATGCGCTGCTGCTGCTGCTGCTCCTGCAGGCAGGAAGTGATAGAATGAATGGCTGACGATGGTGCAGTGCAAATACAGAACGCAAAAATGCACAGACAGACTTCCTGTGGATTTTCCGGAATTTAATTTATTAAAACAACGACGGACTAACAGCGCACGGAACTGTATGCCAGGAGTTCTGACTTTCAACTGTGACTTTAAGCGATCTTAAGTTTGGCTGTAACTTGCATTTTATTTTTCTGATCGCTTAAACACAGTTCATTGATGAGCTCACCGCAGGACATTTTCCCTTTCCCCCATTGTGGGATTTTTTTTATTTAAATTAAAACAATTCCCCAGCAGGAGGGAAACTTTTGCAGCGTCAAACAATCTCTTTTAACGGATCGGTAACGTACCGTCCCGAACCGGCTGTGCTTTTCTCCAACTGCCCGGCCAACTGTCAACGTGTCAATCAACCCGTGCGACGCGACTTTGGCTTTCCTTTGCCCCGTCACACATTTCATTAATTCAAACCATGTCCTGTCGTTCTCGTCGGCCTTGACGCTGAAAAATATTATACCACAAAGACAGAATGTAGTCAGGTCAGGTTTTGCACCCTTTTTGCTTTTTTTTTCCATTTTGCCCCTTTTGTTATAGGGAACGGGATAGGGCTTGGAGCCGTCCAACAACGATCAGTTGCGCTCCAGGATATCTTTAGAAATTTGTAAACAAATTTTTGGGACAGTCAGGGTCTTCCATTTCATTAAGCTATGCAGTCCAGTTCTTAGATGTGACCAGTAAGTGGAGTGTTAACTGTTCTTTAATACTAACATAAAAGGTCGAATCGAATCTAATCTAGATTAAAGTAGGTATATCACTTGCTCAATACATGGGAATATCAAACTTTTAGTGTGACCAAACTTGTAATTTTTTAACCTAGGTATTTTAATTTTTTGCGCGATTTATATTGTTTTCAGTGAACTGAAAAACATTATGTTTAAACACTCGCAAATTGTGTATTAATTTTACTCTTAAGTTTGCTATGAATATTAATAATTATTTCCGAACCCATATGCTATATGTATTCTTGATCAGGACATCGGGCTGAGTCGATTAAAACTAGTCTATATAATAGTCCCTCAGCCCAGAACATAATCGAACGCATTCAGTATGTGTCCAACGACGAGGATAAACGTGCAATAACTGTGTACAAGCAGAGTCGACGGCACGCATGCTATTGGAATTGAAAGAAGGATGTACCCAAAATAAAGAAATTTTTTAATTTGTGGAGAAGCTACCCCAAATGACCAGAAAAGACGCAAACTGACGCCTGGCAGCCCCCTGGAAAAAGGCATTGCCATAGAATTCTATACTTTAGGGCCTTCCGCGGAGTACCGAACTATTGGCTGCATATTTTGTGTGTCAAAAGCAAGTGTGTGCAACATTTTAAAGGAGTCCTGCTCGACTGACCCAATCCCAAGTCGTGCAGTGGAAGTAGAAAAGCATTAGCTGAGTCATTTTATAAAAACAATGGAAAAATGTCAGTTTAATTGTTTACTATATTAAAAAACCTAATAAATTTATTTGAAAAATGTCTGCAGTACAAAACTTAGAAGATTTTAATGTGCTGTGGTTGGTTTTGCTATGAATATTACACGCCATCATCATACGATTTTAATCTATTTTTACTTTGTTCTTTGTCTCTTGGTACACAGGGATGGCAATGGAGTCATATCAGTAATTCCTTATCCACATCTTAAGACTCTGACTTTAATTCTAGAATTAATTTTAGAGCATAAATATGTATAATTTTCATTGGCTCCCGGCTTCTTCTTTTCATTCATGTCTTTCTTCGGATCTATCGCTTTCGTTTTCTCAATATTCACTAATTCGAAATTTACAAAATATGTTATATTTAAAATTTACTGTTGATTCTTCACGAGTTGTTGCTTTGATAATGAAAAAATTGCCCTACGACTGTCTTAAGGCATTTTTGCTTGCGGCCTCGTTACGGCTCCAATGTAAAAACACTATGAGACTCAGACTGGCAACAAATAACATCTTACAAAAAACTTTTGAAAATTTTTTAAAAACTTAATTGGCAGCAAATAATTTTAACATACTTATCTGGCATTTGAAAGGCAGATTTACTGGGTGTCATCTCTCGCAGGATGTTTCTTTGGGCTCTTACGAGCTTCTTTTGCGATTTTTACTGCTCCAGTTCTTGTTCGTGTTGATAGTTGGTCGCTGGTATTTTCGAAATTTGACATTTTACATTATTTTCATATTTTCAAATAATTTGTCTATCGACAAAATTTGTCGTATTCGAATATGGTACATGTGTTGTTATGTAAAATTGATTAAGTAAATCATCTTGATCAGGGATTATACCGGTTCCGGTACGTACCGAAATAAGAATTTCGGTTAAAGGTTCTATTTCGGTTTTCAGTTTATTTAGGTTCTCGGTTTCGATACGGTATACAGATGTTTATTTTACCAGTTGAATTTTTTTTAATATTCAAAAATTTAAATTATTTCAAGGTATCCAAAAAAATATTCCGATTTCTACCCTTTTTATTTTTGGACGAACAATTTCGTTAGACGCTTCTGTCCAGGCTTTCAGTGGTATCCCTACAACCTAGAATTAAGGAATTCTCTATTCTTATGTCGCCCAGACAAACTCGTCTTAGGGTTATTTCTCAGAAAGCTGAAAAATGTTTCTTTATAATGGTTCGAAATAATCCGCCCTAAAATCTGCCGTATCTCAGCCAAAAAATAGTGATCTTTAGTGGTTTGGATAGATTTAAACCGATGCTAAAAGACTGGAGTTCAAAACAGCTCACAATAGGCTGGTAAAATACTCAAATATCAGGTATATCAGCTCTAAAAAAACACAAAAACAGTTGGAAACATAAAATCTGTCTTATCTTTACCTGATATACAATTTTACGAAATATTAAACAATTTTTTTTTGTAGAGCAAAATTTGAATAAAATGCAGAAACTTCATTTCTAAAATTACATTTCTATTTTTAAGCAAGGATTTTTCAAAGATTTTTCTTAGAAATCCTTTACATTTAATTAGAGGTCTTATGTTTAGCAAAAAAAAAGTTTTAATACTTTTTAGAAATTTTTTTCTATATCTTATTCTTTGAGAGCGAATTTCTGAAATGAAAGACTTCTGTCTCAGTGTATGTATTGCTATTTTACAAGTTAAATATTTCAACTGGAAACCGAAACAGTACCGGTATTAGCGTTTCGGTATGGTTCCGATTTTTAAGGTTCCTTTTAAATCGGATAACGGTTTTCGGTTCTCAAAAAAAAAAAAAAAATTGTTATCGATACCGGTACGTGGCTTGAAACGGTGTATTTCGGTTAACGGTTTCGGTATTATTCCCTGATTTTGATGCATTTAAAGTCGAGTTTGTCGCACTAAAAGTAATTTAAAATTTAAGGTTTTATACCGATTCCCTTGATCGTTTATTACAAAAGTGATCAAGTACCACATTCGAAATCACTTTAGTGAAAACCGGAACATTTGGAATAGGATCTGTAGAAACAATTTTTCCAACGCTTCAGTTCACAGTAATAGATGTGTCGGAATTCTAGGATCAAATTGGTTCTGTTCAACGCCGGCTTGCAGCCCTAAGGGATATACCATTTTGCATTCATGTACAAAAATAGTCAAAATTTCACACTTTAAACTCAAATATCCAAAAATTCCTGACGCGATGGAGCATTATCCAAAACATATTCGTGTCTGACGCAGGAAAATAATCTAAAATCATGACTTCTTCTAAAAGCTGGAAAAAGTAAAGCTTCAAAGCACTGAGCATTTAAATTTTTGGAGTTTACTGTCGAAAACTAACTTCAGCTCATTAAAGATTATTTGATTTAGTATTGGGCTTTTTGTTTGACCACGTTTGACCTTTTTTTTGGACAGCTAGATATAATCAAATCAGAATCATGTGTTGAACCATTAAAAGAATTTTGAAGAGATCGAAACAATTGATAATCTGAAAGTGTCAGGTCGGGTGTAATCGCTCCGATATTTTTTAAAGATTGACCAAAGATGTATGCAATCGCGCTTTTATTTTTATTTTTGTCTAGTTTTGATAGCTAATGACAGTATTCATCCGAATTGATGGTTTCATTGCGTGGCAGCAGCTAAAAGCGGTACCGAAATATCAAGTTTGTTGACGTAACTCAGATCTTGCTGGTGGTTTTCTATTGTTGTTTGTAATACATAAACCTTATCTTCAATCTCAACAGTTGAATAATGTCGATTTAATGTTTTGATTGTCATCAGCCTCCAATGATCAGCCTCCATGTAATAAGTTCTTAAGTTCAAAATCTTATTTTCTTATTTTAGCTATCATCTACCAAAAGTATTCTGTAATAAGGGAATGGAAATTGAATACCCTTTGTGTATCCTGTTCAATACAGCTATTTTTGCCCCTTATGTATGATACATTTGAATCAGTTTTGCTTGTAGCTTACCGTTTAATACATCTCATTGGTATCTTCGTGCTTCTTTGGGCTGTCTCCAACACACATTCAGCTCACTTAACTGATGATAATAATAAGCTTCGCAATTTGTACGCAGGACATCTGTGTTATGCGAATTTGCCCAATTTCTCAATATCAATAGAGCAAAAAAAAGAAAACATAAAAAAATGTTCAAACTTATGCAAATTTGTTTGTTTTCCGCCAAATGCGGATTAAAAAGCGGACAGGCGCGATGCATGGCACCCGGCTCTGGCCTGGCTCTGGCTTTGATTGTCCTACCCTGGAATGCAACCAACCAAAACTAGAAAGAATAAAAGATTATCATGAGGAAGAAGCAGATCGCGAAAGGGTATTTATAATTTGCATTTCTCTACAGGAAGCGGAGAAAAACTGCCTTGTCATTAAACCTTTTTTTTTTTGCTCTCGCCCCTTTGCCGCGGCCCCTGCCCCTGCCCCTGCCCCTTAACCCAGTTCTCTATTCAAATCAATAAATATGCAAATGTGAATTTGCAGTTGTTGTTGCTGTTGTTGCTGTTATCCTTTTGCAACATTGCACACAATGCGTTATTAGGGATCACCTCGTTGCCAAATGCATGGCAAATAATTGCAATTTTGGGAAAATGTGAAATTTGAATATTCAAATTACAACCTTTTTGGGAAAATGGCACATCCGGTAGGTAGATTGCCCACCAACCCCCATTTTTCAACTGTTTTGCATATGCCCGGCCTCAACTCAGCCCTAAAATCAATTTTCAATTTTCCAAATTCGAAATTCAATTTTTTTGTTAGTTGAATCCCGAGTACGTGCCTCTTCAGTTTCCGCGAGTTGGTTTTATGGAAAGGTGTGAAATGATGATGCTGATAGGACACACGCGCTAATTTATTGCGGCATTGAGATAGTGTTTTGGCGATATGTGGGACTGTACTTTGGCTACATCTACACATCAGCAAAAAAGTATTGACTTTTAACTTGCCCAACCAATCCCATAGCACCCATTCACCCACCAGCGCAACAACAACAACGTAGCTGTATGTATCAGTAACACACACCCACACACATACAAACTCACGTTCACATTATTTGTTGAGCCAGCAAAATTTCACTTCATTTGCCCAGTAGAATTTTGCAAGCCCAGCGCCATTAACATATTGAAATCGATTTGCCAGACACCCCGCACCCCTCATCCCTCACCACCCCCACCCCATATCATACGAGTATCCATCCATGTAAGATGGATGTGTGTGGACTTAATTAAGAGCCGACTCCCTCCTCTGGTATACATGCCCAGATATATGCAAAAGATACGAGTATGTATGTATATGCCTGGGGAGCCCTTTGGTCAGAACGCCCCCCATTTTGTATGCTACAAAATGCACTGAAAGAAACCCCGAATTTTTATGAAAATCAAAGTATATCAAATAGTATATAAGGAAGGGGGTGTGGCCTTTTGTGAATTTCAAGATTTTTATTAAGGCTGAAAATCCTATTTTGATAAGCATTTTTGTAAAAAAATCTTTAATATTTTCGTTATCAGAGCAGCTAGAGACATGAAGTGAAGTAAATTAAACAAGGTTGACGATATACATTGAAAACATTTTTGGGCATTATCAAACGAAAAAGATAATGGGTCGGTTATAGCGCCACCTTACAACTTATCCTCGGGTCTCTCCAAGTCTGTACAATTTAGCTCTGTTAAACAAACTGAGTTTGAAGACAATTGAATAAAAAATACAAATTTCCAAAATTTGCCTGCGAAATATCGAAATATCACATGCAGGAATTAATCCCGAAACGAATATCGGTTCCGGCACCTTTTTCGGTACGTACCGGAATTAGCATATCGGTTAAAGGTTCTATTACGGTTTTCAATTTATTTCGGTTTTCGGTTCCGATATGGTACTCGGATTTTTATTTCGGTATACCGGTACGTACCGGTACAAGTATAATTTTTTTAACATTAAAATTTTTTTAATTATTTCAAGATATCCAAAAAATTAATAAATGTAATAGAACTAAAAAATTGTTTTCTTAGAATATGCCATTCAAAAAAGGTTTTTTTTTAATATACCGATTTTTCTTACATTTCTATATTTAAGGGAGGATTTTTTTAAGACATAGAAATCCTTTACATTTAACTAGAGGGTTTATATTTACCAAAGAAAAGTTTTTCAGTTTTTAACATTTCTTTTCTATATCTTATGTATCCTAAAACGAGAAGGCAAAGCTAACTTCGACTGTGCCGAAGTTTTAATACACTTGAAAAACTTTACTTCAACTGATTTAACCGGTAAAATATATATAGGATATAGATATCAGATATTTAAAATTATGAAATCATTGATAATAAAAATTTGATACCATAAAAAAAAACTTTTCTTAGAAAAACACATTTTCCGACCGATCGGTCCTATGGCAGCTATATGCTATAGTCATCCGATTTTGATAATTTTTTTCAAAATTATGTGAAAGCATATAAAACTAATATATACCAAGATTGGGGACGCTACGATAAAAAACAAAAAGTTTTTCTCACTAGAAGTGGTTTTTTGACCGACCGTTTATATGGCAGCTATATGCTATAGTCATCCGATTTTGATAAATTTTTTTCAGAATTGTGTGGAAACATATAAAACAAATATATACTACGATTGGAGACGCTACGATGAAAATCAAAAAAGTTTTTCTCACAACGACTTATTTTTCGACCGATCGTTCCTATGGCAGCTATATGTTATAGTGATCCGATTTTGATACATTTTTCCAGAATTATGTGGAAGCATATAAAACTAACATATACCAAGATTGGGGACGCTACGATTTAAAACAAAAAAGTTTTTCTAACTAGAACTTGTTCTTAGACCGATCGTTCCTATGGCAGCTATATGATATAGTCATCCGATCCGGCCGGTTCCGACATATTAGTTGCGTGCAGTAAAAAGAAGACTCTGTGCAAAATTTCAGCTCGATAGCTTTAAAACTGAGAGACTAGTTCGCGTAGAAACAGACAGACGGACAGACGGACAGACAGACGGACGGACGGACAAGCGGAAATGAACTCGGCTCGTCGTCCTGATCAAGAATATATATAGTTTATGGGGTCGGAAATGATTATTTCTATGCGTTACAAACTTCTGGGCAAAATTAATATACACTTTTCAAGTGTATAAAGATAATATGATTCTGGAAAATCTGAAAGGGCGAATTTCTAAAATGTAATAATCATAAGTCAATCAAATAAATAATAAGAAACCGAAACAATACCGGTATTAGCGTTTCGGTATGGTTCCGGTTTTTTTGGTTCCTATTATAACGGTTAACGGTTTTCGGTTCTGAAAAAAATTTTAATGTCGGTTCCGGTCTCGATACCGGTACCTGGCTTTAAACGGTTTATATCGGTTAACGGTTCCGGTTCCGGTATTATTCCCTGATCACTTGTCTAATTATTTTGCATACTCTCCTTACAATCCAAGTTTGAAGTCAATCGGATAAAAAAAATTCTTTTAATATTGAATTTTCCCAACATTTTCCCACCCCGTAGCGGACTTTCCAACATCGAAATATCTATTGTCCTATTATTTGGCATAATGTGCTAACAAACCGCGTTTGAAGTCTATCGAATGAAAAATAAGAATTTACAAAGAAAACTTTCCGACCATTTTCCAACATCTGAAAATTCCATGTCTAATTATTTTGCAAATAAAGTCAATCGGATGATAATAGTATTTATGCATTAGATTTAACTTTCAAATCATACGGAATTTTCTATGAAAGTGTCAGCTTGCTATCTCTTACCGTTTAGCCTCTGCGTAGATAGCCAATCAGTGAGGACAAATTCTTTTATACTAATACATATATTAAAATATTTTGATATAAAAGAGTATAAAAAGTCTCAAAAATTCGAGTTTAAAGATGTGCTTATATTTAAAGGCTAAGAGCCTTTCTCTTTGGAGCTGTACATTTTTTTAGGGCTACAAACCGGTTTTGAATTGAACCGGTATGAACCAGAAATTCCGACTTTTCCTTTACAGTGAGCCGAACCTCTTTTTGAAAAACTAGTTGAACCGAAACCTAACTCTTCGGTTCGGTTCAACAAAAGCTACAAATCCGTGTTAATCGATCTTTTACCAACCTAAATCTTATTTTAAATGATGAAAGAAGTAGAATTGACCAAGACGAGAAATACTCCAAGCATTACACAGGGCAACAGCCATTTTGCTCTTGCCTTCTCGAGGCAAAATTCTGTTCCTGTTCTGTACCCTGATTCCAAAACTGGTCTCGGTTTTTCTCCATCAGCTCTTGTTTTCAAGAAATCGCATAAAATCCATTTTGCAGTTTTTTTTAGCTTATGGAAAATTATGGGGGTCACACCAAGCACAAATTTGTAGGTTTATAAGTTTTATGCGGTTTTTCTCCATCAGCTCTTGTTTTCAAAAAATCGCGAAAAATCCATTTTGCAGTTTTTTTTAGCTTATGGCAAATGATGGGGGTCACATCAAGCACAAATTTGTAGGTTTATAAGTTTTATGCGGTTTTTCTCCATCAGCTTTTGTTTTCAAGAAATCGCGAAAAATCCATTTTTGCAGTTTTTTTAGCTTATGGAAAATTATGGGGGTCACACCAAGCACAAATTTGTAGGTTTATAACTTTTATGCGATACTTCATACTTCAATGCAGCCATAAAAAATCAAGCGAGCCGCATTAGCAAGCCCGAAAGTGACTAAATTGGACCTTGAAGATAATTTTTTCTCAATTCATAGCAAATTTTTCAAAATAAACCGTCGTCTACAAACCATTGCATAAATTGGAAATCCAAAACAACTATTTAAGCATAGACTCATGTTGTTTTAGGATACAAGGAATGGGCTAAGCACTGTCAAATCTTGAGTCTGGAACAGCTGGAACGACATACAAAAGCTACATCACTCCGAAATAGCCACTCAAAATTTCTCCAAGTGTATTAGCCTGTCAATATATATGCATATGTAATATGTAACACACACATGTTCACATATTGGCAAGATGGCCGCTCGGCTCGCAAAATCCGCACGAACGACGAACCGCGCGAAGCAGCATCAAAACTAATTTATGCGAATGGGACAGAGGGGAGGTGGGTGAGGTGGGTGAGATGGGTGCTGGAGCCCGTTGATTGTCTCTGTGTATACCCGTTTTCACACACATGCGAGAAGGCTTAATCACCTAGTAGCTTAGCCTGGTATATGCCTTGTGTGTGTGTGTGTGCGTGGGAGTGTGTGTGTGTGTGTGTGGGTCGCCATTAAGGCAACGCATCAATTTTCCTAAACGAAATAGGCAAAAAGGCGGTTGGGAGTTGCTCACTGGTCCATATAGGGAGACCACCCAACCACCCTTCGCAATTGCTGCTGCCACTGCTGCTTCATCTTCTTCTTCTTCTTCTAACAAACATGAGGGCGACTAAGTGGCCGACAGCGACGTCGACAGCAAAGTCGGCGCACCCTTTTAACCGAAAAACCTGCGCGCCATGGTAGGGTTTTTGTGGGCAGACAGCGAAGTGTGGTGGGCGGGGTGGTGGAAGGCAGGTCGGTCATTGAGTGGTTGGACCACGGTGGGCAAGCATCTATAGCTTGGGAGTGACAGCGCGCCATGCCACACATACACACACATATACATATGAGTGTGAGGGAGTATGCATATGCATGTCCTGCTCGCACACACACTCACATAAGAGCTTCGTTTTTAAGGGAAGCAAAATGTATTGCTCATCGAAGGCTATCGAATGTGGTCGTGGTCTCGTTCTCTTCGTCGTCGTCGTCGTCGACGCAGTCGTTGGGTACTCACAACAATGGCGCTCGTCTGATGGAGCTACAACTGGACGAACATGTTGCGTTCTCGCATGTGTGTGTGTGTGTGTGGGTGTGGGTGTAGGGTAAGCTGTCCGTCCATACGTGAAGAAGCCCAAGCCCAAGCCCTGGCTCAAGCACCCGCACACACATGTTGTCTCCGCTTCGTGTTTTATTACTCGCGACCTGCGTAGGAAGCAGAAGGCGGCTCACACGAAGATGGCGACTCACACACACACACACACACACGCACCCATACAAGGCACGCATTTCGGTGCTGTCGCCGCTCTCATATATGTACATACAGTAAAGCCTGATTTTACAACCAAAAGGATATCATGAACCTGTCAGAAGGAAACATTTTCAACCTGATATAAAATATATATAAAAGAGGTTGTCCTCACTGACTGACTGATTGGCAATCTACGCAGAGTCTAAACGGTAAGAATAGAACGTTGATAGACCGTTGAAACTTTCACAGAAGTTTTTAGGGTTTTGGAAAATTCCACCCCTAGGGTCCCGCAAAAGCTAATCAGGCCTGTTCTCATTTTCGATTTCGATCAAAATATGCGGAATCGGAATTGGTAAATGTTCCCTATTCCATAAACTGATTTTATGATTCGGCTTTTTACTTTTAATTTCCATTTATCTTTATTGAACTGTCTTGATGGCAATTAGTCTGAACCTAATTAACTAATCCATTCTTGAAAATTAAATCTCTTACCAATTCCGATCGATTGGATTCGGAAATGAGAACAGGGGCGTATATGGGAACAATTTTGTTTTTCATCCAATTGACTTCAAATTCGGTTTGTAAGTTTGTAAAGTAAGCGAAATAATTAGACACCTGTTTTCTCGATTTCG